>JARQAD010000010.1:32903551-34368551 GCA_029955455.1 Quercus agrifolia
GTTAATATATGTCAAACAGTCAATAATTATCCTGTTGATTTCTAGAAGTTCCATGGGCAGTTAGTTTATATATTTTGGCATTATTTTGAGCACATTATCTTGGTGTCAAGGACTTTGAGGCTTGAACCTACCAAGTTGTATTAATTTTTGGCTCAAAATACTTAGATTTTACATGCTTTTTTGAGGGAACAAATGTTTACGTTAAAGTTTTGTCCAGAGACCTTACAAATCATGTGCATGTAGTTTTGGCATGGGAATTCTATATTAGATTTTGTTCATCATCATCTGATGCAACTGTTATCAAAAATTCTATGAGAAACTTTAGGCCCATTGTAGCTTTAAATATTTAGGTAAAATGTTCAATTAACCCAAAACATTAAATGTTAATTGTGATCAAGATTCCCCAATTTTGCTTTTCTTCCTTTGATATGGTAGTAGCTATCTTTGTCTATCTTTTATATTTTGGTGAAAAATCTAAGGTTTCCTAAGAACGGCCCATTTGGTGACAATGTATGTTGTTTGTTTTATACCTATGCTATGCCTAATTTTCAGCCTAAATCAATTTCATAGAAAATTGGTGTGGGAAACTCATCCAAGTGAATCAAGCAAAAAGTGTTAAGGACATCAATGGAAGGGTGGGATTGAGGCTTAATTATAACCATTTACGTCTTATTTTAAAAGTAACGCTGGTAAAGAACATGCTTGTTACCTCAATTTGAGAGCCTGACCACTCTGGCTGCATGAACCCTGTAAGCCAGAATTGTAAATTTTATTTTATTTTCTTAGCTTTTTTCTAGACAAATAGGGGAGGGGGATGGTGGGAATTGGACTGGGTATCTCTCAAACCCCATCAGAATTGGACATTTTCTGAATCAGATTAATGCATCTTTTTTATTATTATTATTAGTAAGTCACATGTGCACAAAATGGGTTTTGAGTCCACAATCTCATCCTCCACCCATTCTTGTGAGAGGAGGAAGTTTATCTGATGTAATGGAGAGTTAAAGTAGTTTTTCTGCTCAAATGAGTTAAGTAGTTGGTTGTACTAGTAAGTAGTAACAGGTGGTTTTCACTGTTTGTCTTGTAGGTAAGTTGTAACACTAAATTGATCTATTAGGCTTATTATTTGATTGTTCTGTTTTCTTTGCTCGGTTCTTTTTCAAAATTGTTCTTTTGAGCTCAAACTGGGTTTGCAGGTGGATTATTCATGTACTCCTGAAGAAGTACAACAGCATTTCCAGACATGTGGTACAGTGAACAGAGTCACTATTCGGACTGACAAGTTTGGCCAACCAAAGGGTTATGCTTATGTGGAGTTCCTTGAAGTGGAGGCTGTTGAATTGGCTCTCCAGCTGAATGAATCTCAACTACATGGACGTCAATTAAAGGTGAAAGCAGCCGTTTTCCATCTGCCTCATCAAAAAATAACTCTTTTTGTGTTGAATTTCTTAAGTACAAATAAGGATTAGGATAATTTTCACTCAAAAGTTATTTTTCTAGAAAAATAACTATTTTTCTAGTAAAGAGATGCTTAACCTAATGAACAGTCTAAATTACAACAAATATCACCATTATACACAAATGGGTGGTGCACTACCTTAGGGTCTCTGTTATTATTATTCTGATTTTGGAGCTTCAGTTCTGATTTGTGTTTGATTTTTAACCTTTACAGGTGCAAGTTCCATACTCTCTTTATTTAGTTTTTCAACCATGTGAACCTTTTTAATGCATTTGCAGGTGACTGCTAAACGGACCAATGTACCTGGGATGAAACTATATCGTGCTCGTCGACCCAACCCCAATATGCGATCCAGAAGCCCCTTTATACCTGCTCCCTTTGTATTCTCCCCTTATGGATATGGGTATGCTTCTTGACAATTGCTTCATCTTGGTCGTTTTCTCCTGCTCCCTATGTTTTCCTAGATTTGGTATTTGACTGCACTTCCTGAAATCTTTTGAGTAAATCATCAAAAATATTTATGATGCAGGAAGGTTCCAAGATTCAGAATGCCAATGCGTTACAGTCCATACTTCTGAACATTCACCTTTGTTTGAGACAGATATGCTTCCATATGTCATCTCATGGATAATGTTGGATAGATGTAAGAGAGAGATTTGTGCTACTTTGGTTGATGTGGTTAATTGTTTGAGATTTGAGGATTTTGTTCAGTTCATTGAAAACAGTATAGATTTAATGTTTGCACCTGCTATGCTTCCTATGTTATATATATTACTGTTTGGAATTTGCCAGGGAAGCTTCCATTGCAGGTTTTGCTACTGGTAGCTTGTTTGGTTTGGCTAGCTACTTCTTGCTGCTCATATCCCATTACATGAAATTAAGGATGTGATATGACCTGGTTTTGGAACTCACAAAATATGGTGAGTTTGCATAGAGTTTAAGAGAAATTGGAGGGAGGGTATAAAAAAATAGTTGCTGCTATTGTTATCCTGCCTATTAAATTGATTATTTATGTGGAAACTGGAAGCGTAGAATTTTCCTTGCATTTGAATGTTGGGAGACGTTATGTATAACAACCAGTGTATATCTATAATTTTTTTACAAATTTAATTTTGTATTTGTGTATCTTATGATATTATACACAATACAAAAAAAATAAAAAAATTGATTCACGATACAATTCACATTTTGACAACTATGATATGTAGTATTAGGACACCAATGCCTATATTTAAATGGTAGATGAAAAAATAGTTGTGTAATCTACAACACAAATACGTATTAGGCTTTTTCAAAGTTCGCCAATACACATTAGGATTGCTGGTTGATAGTTGACACTGACGAAAATGGGTTCCATTTCAGTCCAGCCCAACAATTCTAAAAATTGAATAAATAATAAATTGTTTTCAATTCAGTCTTATATGTTTTATTTATTTCAATCCTTTAACTTTAATTTTTTTTTTTTTTTTCAAGTATGCCTTTCCGCTTGTTATGTTCAATCCAACAATTTTTTAATCCCTCTAACTTTAATTTGTTCTCAATTTTGTCTTTCCGCTTGTTATGTTCAATCTAACAATGTGAGATAAGGTGAATATCGCAATGTCTAGCAGGGGTTTTTCCATTCATCATTGTAAAATTAGTAAATAATATTTCAAAACATCAAATTGATCCTCCCTTACTCTTCCCCAGCTTTGTACTTTCAAGTTTCAGCTAGTGGAAATTCTAGTACTAGCTATAGCCTAGTTACTGTTGCATGACTCTCCTTTTTTGGTTACTCCGGGGCTCTCTTTATTTCATCATATTTTCAAGAAAGTAGGTCTAACTGACTGTTTAAGGTGGTATGGACTATGGCCATTCAGTTTGTGTTATAATCAGGTAGTTGGTGGTCTTTTTGGGACCTCAGCCTCGCTACCTCAATATTCAAGCTTATAGCGGTACCTAATAGTCTTGGCAATGGTGGAGAGATTTGTGGAAAGAGAAGTAGGCTGAACCAATAGTAGTGAGTTTGAATACAAGAAAGACTCTTAAACAAGTAACAGAAATGAAGAGCACCCTGAAGCTAGACACAGACTAGTTGTGGAAACTAATGAGCTACAACTAAAACTATCACTTCATTTAGGTCCAACTCCATTATGTGCCTTTTGAGTACCAATTTCCCAGCTTTGCACCACAATTGGAAAGAATTACATGCCTCGGAACATAAGGTCACTAAATCAGGTGAAAAATCAGAACATTGAGCAAGATATGTGTGGGTTCCTGCTTTGGACAGTGCCCAGGCCTAATGGTCTAAGGGGATCCTGGGCCTCCAAAGGATGGTGTTGATGGTTAGTGGACTGGGCTTGACTCACCACGGCTTTGTTGGGCCATTTTCTGTGCCAATTTGCGCATGTTTTGGCGCATAAGACATGAACTCTACAACACAAATATATATAAACATATATATATATATATATATATATATATATATATATATATATATTGGTTGAGTGAATAACTAAGGAATTGCAAATGAGCTAAAAGAGTGCAAGTTAAAAAAAAAAAAAAACATCAGGGATCCACAAAATATAGTGAGATTATGCTTCATCATAAGTATTTGAGTACATTGGGTCTTGCTTTGTTGGGATATATCACAAGGCTCAATAAAATTCAAAAATTACAGACTTAGATAGCTCTCTTTGGGCTTCCAAGACTTGTGAAGTTTGAATTCAAATGTATCCTTAAGTATTTACTTTAGGATCCCTTACAGTACCTCACTCTTCACTCTATTTTCAGCTCACAACTCTCTTTCTAGTATCTTTTCTAGTATGTTGAGTGCTTCTTGCTGAAAATGCCCTACTTGGCTAGTGCTTTACCCCTTTTATAATGCTATTTGAATGCTTCTTGACGCCAGCAATTCCTCTCTTTTGTGTTCTGGGTATTAGAACCAATATTATGTTTGAAAGCTTTGGTGGTTGCTCTTTTACCATTTCTCTTCTTATTTCATTTTTCTGGGTTTTGACAACCTAAAGCTCCCTTGTTGACTTCCTTTTATGGGAGATCCCTTTTGATTAAGTCCGTATGCTTCTCCAAGGTTAAGGTTTCTTTCTTTTCTTTTCTTTTTTCTTTTTTTCCCCCCCAAGGCCTTAAAAAGGACATCTCAAAGTTCTAAGGCTTTGATTTTGAACTCTCATGACTTGTTTCTTTTCTCAAAATGGGGCGGATCCCTTCTTGCTGATAGTGTAGCCAGAAAGGCTCTTGGCCACCTTCCTTCTTAGTTCACCTTTTCTTCCTTGCCCGAGGTCCTAGGTTCCTTCATCAGGTGGTGGTTTCGAAATCACCAACTGTCCCCATCATTCTTTCCTTGGACATGGGTATCTGATTTCGACGAGACACCCTTCATCTTTCGTGCCCTCCTTTTATGATGAGCATGTCATTCTGAGCTGTCCACGTCAGGGATCCCCTTTACTAGTCTTTTCTTGAGGATCCCTCTCCTAGGGGGCTGGTAGATCCTGTGCAATTCCAACCCAGCTCCTGCCCGCCCCCTTTTTGGGTTTCCTTGGATGTTACCCTTTACTTCAGTCCCTGGCCTAGGCTTTCTTCGGTCCTCCTTTTTTACCTAAGGCCTAAAGCTTATTCTTTTCTTTCCATGGGCCAGGCTCCCCCCTTTCTTCATTTCTAAGGATCAAGCCCTTTTTTCCTATCTCCACAAGTTGGGCCTCTCCCATTTTTTTAAGGGCCTAGCTCCTTATTATATTTAAACCTCAACAATATGTATCCATGTTATTGTGAGGTTAGAAATAGAAATAAACAAAAATGAGAATTGATATGCTGGAAGAAGTGAAAAGAATCAAGAGATGCCATGACTTCAATGAGCATCCTGGAGGATGTATTATTGGGTGGTGATTTACTTGAGGAATATGAATGACGAGTTACAGATTGATTGGAGGACACTCACATCTCAGACTTTCACGTCACTTTATTGGTTCATCTCATAGTGAGAGATTTAGGAAAATTGTCTCACAACTTAGTCAACGTGAAACTCTTGCGTTGGAACTATACAGAATTGAGCAACCCCTTTATAGTTTCATAATGATAAAAATATTGCCATGGAACTCAAGCCTTCTTTTGTGTTTCCTAATTAAGGCTAAAAAGGAAATTAGCATTGGCAAGATTTTCAAAATTTAGGAATTTGAAGAATGCTTTGAAGTTCGAAGAATGGGTTCTAAGTGGTGGACTAACTTTGGGTTGGAAAATAGGGTTACATGAAAACATTCTGGAAAGAAACAACAATCTAATTCATATGGAGGTATTTGATGAAAAAAAGGAAGATCTATCTTGCTCTTTTGTTTATGGCCACCTAGATGTCTCAAAGAGAGAGGAAGTTTGGCAACTTTGGAAGATCTAGGTAGAAAAGGTCCAAAGAGTTGGTTATGTTGAAGATTTTAATCAAGTGCTAAATCTAGAATAGACATGCTTTCTTTCAAAGAATGCACTATTCTTGGATTTAGTAGCTTAATCATGAGTAATTGAACTCTTTGAGAAGAGCCTAAAGTTCACATGAATGAATGAAAGAGAAGGTAAGGACTATGGGATGGAAAGGATTGATAAAGCCTTTTGGAATGAGCTTGGATGAACACATTTCAAGAGGATGTAATATGATCCCCTACAATAAACACTTGTGTGGCCACCATGAATGATGAAGATAATGCATTACTTTCTTGGAATGGGCTTGGGAAAGAAGGATCAATGGGTCTTAGAATTTCCTAATTATCCATTGATAGCCCCTCCTTTTAGAATTAGATCATAAGGCCACATGAAAATCTCTCGAAGAAAGAGCAAAGAGCCAAAGATTGAGCCTCAGCTAAGACCAATAGGTTTCCTTAAGACTTTGTTCTACCAATGAAGTCATGCACCTTGACCCTTAATAGAAAGTTATTAAAAAAAGATGAGACTATTGGGGTTTATGCCCTAAAATCCAATTTATTGGCACGTCATAAATAATTAAATTGTTTAATATACAAGACTATTTATAAATGAACTAATGAGATATTACCATAGTTCTTGAGATGAATTGTATGTGATTTATGTAATTTAGTTATAGAAGATATAAATCACAAGTCCCTTGTAAATTCAAAATATAGTTCATAGTTGGTAATGAAATTGGACGTTTCATCTGCGAAGACTATAACACATCAACTAAGATGTGTTGATGTGGAAGTGGAGACTTCTAGTTGATGTGTTGATGTGTCTTAAGTGTTAAAACATATTGAAATGGACCGTTGTGAGATTAATTATTTAATTAACAACTGTCACCTGAATAATTAATCTCACGACTTCTAATTTCATAGACTCTCAATCCTTAGAGGATAGTGAACCCGATCATGAAATGTAGGTTACTTTGATATAGCAGGAGTGAGATCTAATATTGACGGTCAAAATCTCAGTATGTTGGGTAACTACACGTAGTGTTGAGGAAACACATATTCTCAAGATGGAATCCATAATCTCTTTTTATAGAGACACGAAATATTCCCTTGAGATAAGTTTAACAGGAACTGGTTATTCAAGTTGCCCACTTTAGTAAGGAGTTACTAAAGTTTATATTTATTGAAATCGAATATCAATAAATATGAATAACTAAAAGATTAAACCGAGTACTCAAGAATAAAATAATTGTTTACAAAGTGACAGTTCATTATAACTTTGTTCACTATGGATATTTCATCGAGGGGTCAAATGATATCATTAAAGTATTGGAATATAATTTATTAATAAGGTCTAGAGTGCAATTATCTTTATATAGTAATATTAAATATAATTAATGGTAATTTTGAACTTGTCAAGAGTTGACATATAAGCCCAAGGCCTATTGGAGTTAGAGTCTTATTTATTCCCTTTGGTTTCATCTCAAACCACAAACTAAAGCTTAATTGGGAAAGCCCAAAAGGCTAACTCAATTAGATAATCAGTTTTTATTTAATAAGAATTATTAAATAAAGTAACTACCAAGGTAGTTAGAATGTACGTATGATGAAAGGAAAAGAAAACAATTTTTCTCTACAAGAAGAAGAACATATTTTAAAAGGAACTTTTCTTTGAGAATCAACGTACATAAAGACTTATTAAGAGACCACTCTTCTCGGGCACCTTGTGGAATTGGAATGTTGATTAGAGGTATTCTCAAGTTTTGGTTTTGAATTTCACTTTATCAAGGTACACTTTCTATTCTTTGTTTTAGAATTCAAGGTTACATGTTATCTTTCATGAATGAAGTAGATCTGTGTTTGTTGCTTTTGCTATGTGTTTTGTATGCGATACAAAACCAGATTTTCCAACAAAGACTTCCCATATTATGGCTTTCCTGAACCATGGTATGATCCTAAGACTGCTAGAAAGCAATTGGATTCCAATATCTTCTTTGAATTTGAAGACTCATAGAAATGAAAGATTTGAAGGTTGAAAAGTAAAAACTATGTAGATAATTTTGATCCAAATGCGATGAAGAACTTGCTAGATGAAATCTTCAACATGATGCAAGAGAATTTTATTTTATTATTATTTTTTTTTTAAAGCAAATTACTCCTTAGAAGGGGAATTTGTCATTGTCGATCATCTAGAACGCTGTTGAGACCAAATTAGCCAAGACTATCAAATATAAACTTTCTATATTCTATTAGCATGATTCATAGTTCAATTCTATTTTTGTTTTTGAGTCTAGTAAGTATTTTGAATGCATGTCCGTTGAACACTCTTGTTTCTAACAAGAGGAAGTTAAACTGTGTTAAGAATATAAAAAGAGAGAGACTAAGAATAATCTGTATATTGATGTATATTCTGTTTGTGTATCACTGAGTCTTATATAAGTACAATATGTGTGAAGTACAAGTACAATACACTGGGCCTAAGTCCACTAGACTAGACTAACATATGTGCTAACACTTTTCTTATATCTTGAATTTAAGTATTTTAAAGAGAGGAACCCTTACTTCCAAGGGGGGAGAACTTTTTTTTTTGAGTAACAAGGGGGGAGAACTTGAATATAATGAAAGAAAGCAATTGGAATATATGGCTTTCCCACAACATTGTTGAATGCTTCAAAGCTCAATCATCTTTGTTCATATTTATAAAAATAAAATTTGTCCTAGAAGTGGTTTTTGACTATTGATTGGATTTGTTTTACTAATGTTAGAAAATTTTATATTTAAACTAACAAAATAAATTTTAGAGAAACAATATACTTTATTTCAAAAAATGATTAATTGATTATGAAATTTATAAATATGAATTTTTTTGAAACAATCATGCCCTACTATTGCAAAAATTGAAGCAAGCTCCTAAGCGCTCAAATATTGTATAAGGCAAATCACAAAGAAAAACTTCTAAAAGATCCTGCACTTTTTTATATTCATATAAAATAACTTTATGTTAACTAATAACAATTGTTTTTCAAATTTATTAAACTTTAATCCTTACATTCAAAATTCCAAATACAATTCTAATAGTTCACGCTAAAAAGGGGAAAAAAATTCATTTAGGCATGTGTAATACATTACATTATTATCAAAGAAAAGGTAAAAAAAATATAAAAATAAATATCAACAAAGAATATGTAAAAAACGTGAATAAGGGTTAAGAATATGTAAAAAACGTGAATAAGGGTTGAACCGTTGAAGGTAAACATGTGAAGTAGGTGAACAGTTTTTTTTTTTTGAGAAACGTAGGTGAACAGTTGAAATTGAGCCTTGGGCCTCTTCTTTGTTTTATGTTTTCGGCTGTTTATAGGGTCCGTTTGGTACATGTGTTTGAAAACTAAAAATTGTTGTTTGAAAACATTTGTGGAAATACGTGTGAGTGAAAAAGTGTATGGAAATGCGTGAAATGTTGTTTAAAAACTGAAAATAGTTGTTTGAAAACACAAACCAAATACCCCTTTAATGCTCTTCCCAGATTTTGGCATTTTGCTCTATATGTGAAATTTCACTCTATTTGATTTTTGATGTAGTGATCTCGATTGGCCTTTTTTTTATCCTTTATTTTTGGGGGAGACATTTTGAAATCAATACGAAGAAAAATTCTTTTTGTAGTAGGATTCTGTGGTCAATATAAGTCCTTATTTTTTAATTAATAATTTGTAGGAGTAAAATATATATATTTTTAAGTAAAACCGATCAAAGCCACCTGTATATATATCATAGCATTTTATCTCACAAAGACTTAACTTACATGATAAAATTTTATCTTTTATACGAAATTAGTTTCCCAACGGTGGGTCTATATAATGAAAACATAAAAAAATAAAGAAGTTGATATCAACAAAACCTATAAATAAATAATAATAAAATGAAAAAAAGAAAGAAAGAAAACGTAAAAATCAAAGATGATTGAATTTTAAAAAAACTATTAATATAAAGTAAACATAGAAATTTATAAATAAAAAAAAGTTAATATCAATTATCAAAGAAACAGAATAAAATGTATTTAAGTAAGAGAAAAGAATGGAACAGAAAAAGAATTAAATGAAATTAAGTAATTTTATTTGAATATTTTAAAATAAATGAATGAAAATAAATATAATGTATTTCTTTTAGAAGAAAATGAACACAATGTAAGTAACCTTGTTTGAAAGTAATATAGAGGAAAATTAATGAAATCATTTTATAACAATATTACTATTAAATCCTTATTTAAAAATAAATTGCTGAATATATATGGGTTTTTTGAGAGTTTTTGTAAAAATTTTATTAAATCTAATTTCATTCTCTCTAATTCCTTCTAATTTTTGGCAATGAAAATTTGAAATTTTGAGGCAATAGTGAGAAACACGTATTTCTTCCTACTCATTCAATTTCCTCAAACTTAAATTTCCAAACAAAGAAACGCGTTGTTAGTAATTGAAAATAATACAATTTGAACAATTTTAAATTCACCTAAAATAAAATAATAATAAAAAGAAGTAAATCCTTTGATTAAAGATATTAAAAATAAAGAAATAGTAATTTCAAATTTAGAATTAGGAAGGGTCGCTTTCTTTTGCTTGAAAGAAATGTGATTTCTCTCGTTTATTTTATTTAGTCATTAATTAAAAAATATAACTATTGAGCGGTTGATTTGTACTTCAATTTGGATTGAAAATCTATGACTTTATCTCAAATTATTTCAAAATAGAAATATCTAGTCTAAAACTATCCTTTAAGATAAAAAATGATATTATAATTATACCTCCATTAAAAATTTAATACTCAAGAGAAGGAAATAATATTATAAAATTATTATTTTCATTTCATTTCCCTCAACTTTTAAGCTTATTATATATGAGTTCCAATTAACTTAATCGGTTAAGTTTCGGATTGTTAAATAAAATATCTGGAGTTCAATTCCTGCCTACACTAAAGACCAGTTGCTGTATTTGTTTGATGATAAAGAGCATAATCATCAGAAGCGAACATCATAGGTTAGAGAAATTAAAAGGTCCTCATGGTAGATCACGTCACTTGTTCACCATTCTACTGAAAAACTTCCAATTTTTTTTTTTTTAAATTGCTAAGTTGATAGTCCATTTATGTTTAAAAAATAAATTCTGATTCAACAATTTTAAACCGGTGGAAGTCTTTTAATAGAATGGTGAACAAGTGATGTGATCTACCATAAGTACCTTATAATTTCTCGATGGGTTAAAACTCTATATATATATATATATATATATATACACATATATATAATCATAGTAATCTATCCCAAAAAAAAAGCTTATTAGTATACAGTATGCCATATAATATCTAATAGGAATAAAGTCACTTTTAGTCCCTACATTTTTAGGCGATTTCCATTTTAGTCCCTAAGTTTTATTTTTACCGCTTTTAGTCCCTATTCTGGAAAACGCCTCCATTTTAGTCCCTGCCGTTACATCAGAAACAGAGAAAGCTGACGTGGCAAACGGCAGGAATAAATAATATTAAATTAATGTCCACGTGGCTTAAATTAATAATAAAAAATATTTTTTGACATTAAAAAAAGCCACGTCAGCATTTAAATTAAAAAAATTAATTTATTAATTTTAACTAAATAAAAAAAAATTAAAAACACATGCCCATAAACTTTACCCACTTGCCCAGATTATCCACTTGCCCAGTTGCCCAGAAAATTTACTCACTTGCGTAGATTACCCACTTGCCCAGAAAATTTATTCCAAACACATGCCCAGAAAATTTAAAAAAAAAAACCCAGATTCGGATCCAGGTCTGGTGGAGCCGATGCAGTATTTGTTTGTGAGGATCTTGTGAACGCGGCGGCGGTGGGCGAAGATAATAATCAGAAAGAAAGGAGGTGAGTATGTTCACGGCGGCGAAGATGAAACTCTCAACTCTCTTCCTCCAAACCGAGAAACCACCATGGTCCGATCATCCCATCACTACTACTATTTCCAATCTAGTCATCTCCATCCTCAACAAACAACCCGCCTTGGAACGCTTACTCCCTCATATCTCGTCCCACATTGTCGCTTCTGTCATCCAACAAAACCCAAATCCTCAACTGGGTTTCGGCTTCTTCATCTGGGCTTCCCGAACTGGGTTTCGGCTTCTTCATCTGGGCTTCCCGATCTAAACACCTCCGTAGCACTTTCTCTGAGACCATCTTCATTCCTTTGACTTGTACTGAAACACTCTCCAAGACCTCAAAAAAGACTCTGCATTTCCATTTCCCGATGCTTTTAGGTCTTGATTTCAGGGTATGCTCAAATGGGTATTGCTGAAAAGGCCGTGGAAGTCTTTTAGGTCTGGATCTGGGTTTTTTTTTTTTCAAGTTTCTGGGCATGTGATTTTTTGTTTTTAATTTTGTTTTTAATTTTTTTTTATTTAGTTAAAATTAATAAATTAATTTTTTTAATTTAAATGCTGACGTGGTTTTTTTTAATGTCAAAAAATATTTTTTATTATTAATTTAAGCCACGTGGACATTAATTTAATATTATTTATTCCTGCCGTTTGCCACGTCAGCTTTCTCTGTTTCTGATGTAACGGCAGGGACTAAAATGGAGGCGTTTTCCAGAATAGGGACTAAAAGCGGTAAAAATAAAACTTAGGGACTAAAATGGAAATCGCCTAAAAATGTAGGGACTAAAAGTGACTTTATTCCTATCTAATATTGATTGATTTCTTCGGTCATTGACACACATATATGTAGTATATAGTATATACCCGCTTTCAAAGGTCTACTCTGTCTATCTGCTTCTCGAAAATGGCATTCACAGCCGCCTCTTCTCTCTCCTCCAAATCTCTCCTCCTCTATCCACACCAACCTCTCACACCCATCTTCAACTCCAAGCCCCGCAACCACAAACCCATCTCAGCCATCCACGCTGCTGATCCTTCAAAGTCCTCCAAATCAACAGACATCACTACAAGCCGCACCACCCCAGTTCCCATTCAATGGAGCCTCGAAAGCTGGAAATCCAAGAAGGCTCTTCAGCAGCCCGAATACCCAGATCAGATATTGCTGGATTCAGTTCTGAAGACCCTGGAGTCATTCCCTCCAATCGTGTTTGCTGGTGAAGCTAGGAGCTTAGAGGACCGTTTGGCTGAGGCAGCTCAAGGCAATGCCTTTCTGCTACAAGGTGGTGACTGTGCTGAGAGCTTCAAGGAGTTCAATGCCAACAACATTCGTGACACCTTCCGTCTTCTTCTCCAGATGAGTGTTGTTCTCATGTTTGGTGGCCAAATGCCTGTAGTCAAGGTCCTTCTTTTCTCTCTAACATTTTTATATCTATGTCTGTGTTTCTAATCATTTTTTGAAGATATACATACATGGTGTGTTGAAAGATTTGGAATTGTGGATTGAAGAATAATAAGTTGGGTTTTTTTTTTTTTTTTTTTTTTTTTACTTGGGATCGTCATAGTGAATTTTCTCTTTGTTTATGGTGTTTTCATAGTTGTATAGTGACTTTTAGAAAATATTTTTAATGAAATTTGACTTGGGGTGTATCTTTTGAGCTGGATTTTGATGGGTTTAGATGTTTTAAGTAAGAAAATTGGTGATCATAGAGGTTGAAGGCTTGGATTACTCCATAGACTTGAAAATTAGTAATTGAATTTTAAAAAGCTGAAACTGGAATTATTCCCATATGTTATATTGGCATTACTTTTTCTTTAAGTATGAAGTGATTCTAGATAATTTGCATGAGTGACTTTGAGATAGAGTATTATAGTATTAAATTGTGGATAATTTGCAAAGCTGAGATAATTGTTTGTTGTCTTTCTCAGTGAATGTTGATTTAAGAATCATAATTCAATTTGACGGTAGTAACACTGTATAATTTGAAAAAGTTGTGGGAATGATTATTTAGGTGGGGAGAATGGCGGGTCAGTTTGCAAAGCCAAGATCAGATCCATTTGAGGAGAAGGATGGAGTGAAGCTGCCAAGTTACAGAGGAGACAATATCAATGGTGATGCATTTGATGCAGAATCAAGACTTCCAGATCCCGAAAGGATGATTAGAGCCTATTGCCAATCAGTCTCAACTTTGAACCTTTTAAGGGCATTTGCCACTGGAGGATACGCTGCAATGCAGAGAGTCACCCATTGGAATCTTGATTTCATGGAGCACAGTGAGCAGGGTGATAGGTATATTTCTTATTCAGATAGTTTAATTAGATATACTAGCTATTTAGTTTGGTTTTTGGGTTTATTTAAAGTTTTGCACAAATTTTTTATATTGATTTAACCATGTAATGGAATAAACAAAAGTAGACTTCATCTCACTTTTCTTGTGTTTCTGCTTGTTTATTTTTACATTAATAGTTAGATCTAGTTTTGAAATAGTTACCAGATGTCCATGTTGTTTTTCGTAAGTAGACTTGTGAATCAGGAAAAAAAAAAAATTTTCTTGGATGACATTTTTGTAAATTCTCATTTCTATATAATTATTAGATGTAACAATTTTTGAGTGCTCTTTTTTATCTTTAAAAGATGGTAGAAATAAATGAAATTTGCAGGCATCCCTTCTTTAATCCCAAGCAGATGTGACAAAGAAAAAGCTTGCTTTGTTTAGCTTTTTGTGACTTTTGTAGTATCTTTTCTTGCTCAGAATTAAATAAATTATTATTCTCCAAAATGGAGAATATGGGTTCCTTTGATTTCTAGGAATTAACTTCCAGATAAATTTTTCTGAAATCCATCTTGTGGCTTCATTAACTTCTTCAATGAGTTGACTTAGTTTGGTTCTCAAGTGAGTTACACCTTAAGTTCTGTTTCTAAGTCTAGGAGGATTTTCAGGAATTAGCATGTTCTGCCATGGCTTGACAGGTACCGTGAACTGGCTCACCGAGTTGACGAGGCCCTTGGATTCATGGGTGTTGCTGGACTCACTTCAGACCACCCCATCATGACTACAACAGATTTCTGGACATCTCATGAATGCTTACTTCTGCCTTATGAGCAAACACTTACAAGAGAGGATTCTACTTCTGGGCTGTACTATGATTGCTCCGCTCACATGCTTTGGGTGGGAGAACGCACCCGACAACTTGATGGTGCCCATGTTGAGTTTTTGAGAGGAGTTTCTAATCCTCTCGGCATCAAGGTATCTAGATTGTTTTTCCTTCATTTATATTTAAACAATCTCTTTTTTGTTTGTTGCTTTTTTCTTCTTGTTTTCCAATTTCCTCGGGCTCTGTCTTGTTGAACAAATCCATGTTTTGTTTGTTATACTTTCTGTTGCAGAATTGTAAATTCCCCTTTCAGCTTTCATTGAAATTCTGACCTGTTACATACTTCTATAAACCTTGGTTCGGTCATGAAAGAAGTTATTTTTGCATGTGATAACTTGATGTTGCTCTGATGACAAAGGATCAGAGAGCTAATAAAAGATTGCAATGTGATGCAGGTGAGTGACAAAATGGATCCAAATGAGCTTGTTAGGCTCATAGATATTCTAAACCCTAAAAATAAACTTGGAAGAATAACAGTAATTGTAAGAATGGGAGCTGAGAACATGAGAGTGAAGCTTCCTCATCTGATCAGAGCTGTCCGTAGAGCAGGTCAATTTGTCACTTGGGTTAGTGACCCTATGCATGGAAATACCATTAAAGCTCCTTGTGGACTTAAAACCCGGTCTTTTGATGCAATCAGGGTATGATTTATGTCATCAGTTAACTCTTTTACATCTGCCACGTGAATTTAATTGCTGAGTTTTACTTTTATTGTTGTGCAAGTATATTACATAAGTCATCAAATCAAGTAACTAAAGAAATTTCTTGTGGGTCATTCAAACTGTAACCATAACCTTTTGCTGCCTTGACCAGTGTGTTTTTTGAGCATTTTCACAGTTTATTTTATTTTTTTGTCATTGATGTGGCATATTTGGTTGGCATGAAACATATACTCAAATGCTTAATGATAAGGTTGACTGGAGAGATAATGACAAATGTATAGTAGGTGGAACAAAGGTATCCTTTAGAATATTTCTGGCAGGCCTAGTCAAAAAATTGCTTAGGCTGCATTTACTTTGGAATTCCTCTTTATGATTGGATTACTTTCTGACAAAATTGGTTGCCTGATACTACTGCTTGTGAAATTGGAATAACCTTACCTTCACTCCCTTCCCCTTCTTATTCTATCTCTCACTTAGGCAGGGGGTGAGATGCTGAAGATTGTACTTACCATTTCTAGCCTGTAAATATGCATCATATTTTGCATATTATAGCAGTATTCAAAGAAATCTTCCAGGCTGACAAATGAGCCTTTGCAAAATAGTTTTTAAAGAAACTGTTCATTACTTATTATATAATTCTTTGGCTCCCTTGATGATTGGGAATCTTTTGGCTGATCTCATTTGTAAGTGTCCTTGTTGATGACATGTTCAAATATTCTACTGGCATAAAGTAATTAGTTAATTGCTTACCAATTATTAGATTAGACATTAAAAACAAAAAGAAACTTTTGTAGGTAAGACAGGCACATCATCTTTATAATGTAATATGTGTAGACATAACTCAGTCAATGTACTTACTTGGGCCTACTTTGGAACTCCTCTAATTAATCTGTGGTTTGGTTTTCTCTACCTTGGATGTAGAAAGTCACATCAATATGTGAAGTTAGGACTCCATGGGTTTTTTTTTTTTTGGGCAAGTATTTATATTTTTGTTTTCTTGCACTGATGATAAAAATGAAGAATTTACTATTTACTTTATGGTAAAAAAAATAATAATTAAAATAATAACAACAATTGCATATTGTTTTGCTTCTAGGCTGAGGTGAGGGCATTCTTTGACGTACATGATCAAGAAGGAAGCTACCCTGGTGGAGTTCATCTAGAGATGACTGGGCAGAATGTAACAGAATGTGTAGGAGGCTCGCGAACTATAACATATAATGATCTAAGCTCACGTTACCACACCCATTGTGACCCAAGGCTGAATGCTTCTCAATCTCTAGAGCTTGCCTTTATCATTGCAGAGCGGCTTCGAAAGAGAAGGCTTGGGTCGAGGCATAAAGTAGCCTAAATTGGATTATAGGAGGCTTTGCTCTGTTTCTGTTTTGAGGTCTCGTTCTCTCTATCTCTTAATATATATACATATATATTGGTGTGTCAGTAATGGTCTGAAAGATGAAGTGAAGCCTTCACTGCAATCGAAGTCAACAAATCTGAGGATAAACAAATTATATGATGATTCCTATATATATCTAGCTGCATGTACTAGGATTCAAGCATGTGTTGCTATCAAAATAATGTTTGACTTTTGTGTTAATTATGTAATTATATGGATAGCTTGTACCTTGTTTTGCTACTTGGCATCTAGCATGGTTGTGTATACAGATTTTTGACCCCCATGTATAAAAGGTTCTGAATAACCCTATCTTGGCAGAATGTTATCAAAGAATTCTATAAAGTTTAAAATCTCTATGACCTGCTTTTACCTGGTTTTTTGAGATTTTCCTAGGTTTCCTATGTAAATTTCTTCGCCATTTTATTTTCCAGTTTCTTTACAATAGGGAGACCATACTTTTTTGTTGGCTTCAAAATTTCTTTGATTTGATTACAAGCTATACATTCTGACTGCAAGGTTCCGTAGATTATTATTATTTTGCTAAAAACCGAGATTTCATAAAAGAGAAACAGCAGCAGTATCCTTCATGCAAGGATCCAGAACTTCAGTATGAAAAATACACTTATTACAGCAAAAAGAAGACCTATGAGCAGCAGCAAATTAAATTTAGCTAAACTATGAGGTGTTGTGTTAACTTCTCTCCTATCCCAACTAAAATTACAAATAGCAAAAGATATGCTAAGATCCACCGCATCACTAATCAGAGTTAGGATAGGTCAGGCAACATGAAAGCAACTGTCTTTAAGAACATCAACACAATTTTTTGTTATCACCCTTCACTTCAAGACTCTGTAGATTTTCTGACTTAGCAAGCTGTAAAGCCCAGAGAATTGTAGCTACTTTAGCCTGCACAGATTCACAGATCTCATATACTTTAGCCCAAGCTTCAATCACCTCTCCATCTCAGGCTACCAAAGCTAGGATAGTGAAATCCTTTAATACAACCGCATCAACATTAAGGGGGTGTTTGGTATACCTAGTACCTACTCAAACACACATTTTCAATTTTTAAACAACATTATACACATTTTCAGACACTTTTTCACCTACACGTATTTCTACACATATTTTCAAATAACAAAGCACATGTTTTCAAACACATGTACCAAATACCCTCTAAATTTTACAACAACAGAAGAAGTCTTCCAAGAGGATTCCTTGTTAAACAGTAATTCCTTAGATTGTTCTAAGGCCAGCACGTACTCCTTAATTCTGTTTTCAATATTGCAGATATGGGCTTTAAGATTAACCTGTCCAACTTCATGAATAACCTTGCTTGAAGGTTACAAATAGAATCCACTGTTAAGAGTCATTTGCGAGGTACATACCTCTGCCACCTCCTTGGAATGATGGCTAGAAAACATGGACTGGATTAGAGGATTTAAGATCAACTTCACTATGCCTGTATTGTTGGCTACATTCAATTTGTAAGTTCTGACTTCTGAGACTCCAGCGGCCAAACCAGATTGCGTTTGCCACAGGGCAATTCAATAACTTCCTCACACAACCTGTATCAACTATCTCCAAACTCTGTTGTAGGTTCTCAATCCTTGAAAGTAACATTTTGACTCTCTGATGGACCTTATTCCTCCACAATCTTTGCCAAGGCAAATTTGAAGTGTTGGAATACCCAGTATGAGCTTGATTCATTCTATAGGCAGATTTGACAGAAGAATGACCTTTATGGTACTTAATCCGTATTAGCCTATTGGATTTAGGTCTTAGGGGAATGAGATTTTTTTGTAATGGCCTGGACAGATTCATCATCAAATTATTCTGTCGGCATGTCTCTCTTCTAACAATGTAAGGAAGGTTTAATAAGGCTGAACACCATCAAAAGATTCATTGGGGTTGATTCATCTCTAGGCTTCGGTTTAAAATTCTCTAACCAATTTAAAATTCTATAAATTCACACATTAATAGAAGTCACATCCCCTACTAGAAAGCAAGCACCTTTTACCACTAAATTTTTTACCTTCTCAATATCCAGATTAGAGAAGCATTAAGAATTTCATACATAGACTATCCCTTTTAGATGCAACCAACCAAGATATATTGGCAATCGATGCTACGTTGAATTCCTTGCTCTTCTTGAACCCAAGCCCTCCCTTTTTTTTGGGTTAGCACAGATTGTCTCGAGCTTTCCATGCCATATATCTACTAGGAATTTGTGGGTTCAACAAAAACCTCCTTATCAGAGCATCTAGGCTCTCACAAACTTGTTCCTCCAACCCTTCGATTTAGCTTGTAATCTCTCCTGTAGGAATTTGAAATCCCTTGTGGTTGCTTTTGTGAGGAACAGGTGTCCAAAGATAGATGGCATCCCTTTGAAGTAGCTTCATTTGCAACACATGCTTTATGGTTCTATCGGATAACTGTTGGGTGGACTCATGGAACGTTAATCCAGATTTGTTCTTGTTTAAGAGTTGACCGGACCACTTGCAGTATTTAACCATTTATCAAGCATTCATTGATGGCAATAGCCGCCGCAAGTGCTTCTTTTCCCAGATGCTCTGGTGAAATTTTTTCCTAGTTCTCCTTTTCACTATATTTCTTCTTCTTCTCTTCATCTTACACTCTACCTCCATGGACGAGGTTGCAAAGCAGTGGGAAAAACTTACTCTAACAGATCTAGAAGGGGAAGAGTGTGCTCTTAGGGAAGACGTGGTTGATGGCTCTTGTGCAGTGGTAGCGAAGTTCTTAACAAAACGGAAGGTCAACCTTGAGGCGGTGGCACGAACCTTCCGAAGTGCGTGGAAGGCAGATGGGGATTTTGAGTTTCGTGATCTGGGTAACAATAGAGCTCTTGTTGTTTTCTCTGATGAGGTAGATATGAACAGGGTCCTTCTCCAAGGCCCATGGTCTTTCGACAAATACCTTATGGCTCTTCATAAGTTGGGCGAAAATGAATGTATCACTTCGGTAAGCTGCGACAAAGCTTATTTTTGGGTGCAGATTCAGAACCTTCCCAGTTGCCATATGACAAAGGAAAATGGGGAACGCATTGGTAGCACTCTGGGTGAGGTCATTTCTGTTGACGCCCCTGATGGTGGTAGAGCTTGGGGTACCTGCATTCGTGTAAGGGTACATATAGACATCACCAAACCATTGTGTCGAGGTAGAATGGTTCGATTAAGGGCTTCCGATAGACAGTGGGTTTCCTTCCAGTATGAGCGTCTCCCAATCTACTGCTATTGGTGTGGTAAACTTGATCACGATGAGAAGGATTGTCGCTTGTGGATCCAAAGCAAAGGTTCTTTGAGTCGAGATACGCAGCAATATGGCCCATGGCTCCGAGCTAGTTCTGATCGCTTACAAAAACCGCAGGTGGTACGAGTTCATGGTCGTGATACACAATGTGATTGGGGGTCAGCCAAGTCAGCAAGTGTACGAAGTAATGAAACCATACAGGGGCAGAATACGATGGGTCCGGTGGTGCCAATGAGAAATCAGGATCTCGATATTTCTGTAAATGTTGCGCCAGCTGATTTGCATGCCCCACAAAATCTGGAGCTCCCTTCAATTCAAAAAAATTCAATTCTTGCGGATTTTGAGGCCCAGATAAGGGAAATTGATCAGGAACTAGAAAGGAAAGTCTTGAAGGAATCTCTTTCTGTCGAGGGTTTTTCGGTTTCTTTACCTCTACAGTCAAATGTTCTTGGTTCCAAGTCAAACGGGACTGATGTCACCCCATCATGTGGACCAACTCAATCTGGGCCTCTGACTGAGGTAGATAAGGCCATTTCTGTATTTTCTTTGGGCCCGGGGGATGTGATTACTGAAGTTTTAAACCCAACAAGGAGGACCATACGGGGGAAGACAAAAAAACAAGGTAATTCTGCAAATGGTGTAAATGTCAAGAAGGTTTCAAAAGGGACTGGGAAACATTTGGAAATTTCACCAGGCTTTAAGGAAGTGGTAATGGGAGATCAGAATGGAGATACAAAAAGGAAATTGGAAGATATTGAGAATACAGAGGAGGCAAACACAGTGGTGGCAAAGAGGGCTAAGTTGGATGATGCAGTATTCTTGGGGAAGGTTTTTGAGGAACAATTTGGATCGGCGGAGGTTGCTAAGCAACCCTGCCGGACTCAATGAATACATTAAGTTGGAACTGTCGGGGGCTTGGGAACCCCCGTACAATTAATGCACTAAAAAAGTTAGTGCAAGTTGAAGCTCCCAGTTTGGTTTTCCTTATGGAGACCAAACTTCCTCGGAGAGCCAAGAATCGGATGTCCAATATAAAAAACTCTCTAGGATTTACCCAGGGCCTGGTAGTTCCAAGTGAAGGGAAGAGTGGTGGTCTAGCTTTGCTCTGGAAGCCTGATGTCAAAGTGGACGTTCAATCTTCTTCTCGCTGGCACATAGATGCTGTCATTGATTCTGGTGGTTCAAGTGGGAAGTGGCGATTTACAGGGTTCTATGGTAATCCTGATACTCGTGGAAGACCAGATTCATGGGCTCGCCTATCTCAGCTTGCTGCAGTAAGTAATCTCCCTTGGTTGTGTGTGGGAGACTTTAATGAGGTCCTCAGTGTTACAGAGAAGCAAGGTGGGGTGGACAGGCCAGCTAGGCAAATCGAAAATTTCAGGTGTTGTATTAATTCTTGTGTTTTAATGGACATCGATTATGTGGGCTCTTGGTTTACATGGAGTATGTACCGAAATGGTTTGGGTTGGATTCGGGAAAGAATTGATCGTGCTTTTGCTACATCGGAGTGGCTTAATATGTTCCCCAGTGCTAGACTTCATCACTTGGCATCTTCGGCTTCTGATCATTGCTGCTTAATGGTGAGGTCAAGTCAGAGGTCTCAACGAAGGAAATCAAAAAAACTTTTTAGATTCGAATCCATGTGGCTTAAAGATGGAAGATGTGGGGATATTGTGAAGGAATCTTGGGCTGAAGGAGAGCTTACGGGGAGAGGGAACATTTTCTCTTCTTGTATGGACAGATGCAGAGAAACTCTTATAAAGTGGAACATGCAAGAATTTGGCCATATTGGAAAAAAACTAGCCAAGGCTCAAGAGTTACTTCAAGCTTTGGAGGCAAGATCAGTGGGGCTGTCAAACACCTTGGAGGTATGCAATCAAAGGGTGGAGGTCAATCGTTTGTTGGATTTGGAGGAGCGAATGTGGAAGCAAAGGTCTTGTAATCCTTGGTTAAAGGAGGGTGACAAGAATACAAGATTTTTCCATGAGAAGGCCAACACTAGGAAACAACGCAACACTATTCTAGGGGTCATGGATGAAGCTGATAATTGGCATGAGAATGAGGAGGAGATAGCCAAAATCATAACTGAATACTATCAGAAGCTTTTCACCACTTCCCAGCCTGTTTTTAGTTTAGAGCTTCTTGATGCCATACAAATGAGTGTGACCCCCCAGATGAACCATATGCTCACCAAGGCTTTTACTACTGCTGAGGTTAAAAAAGCTCTTGACCAGATATATCCACTAAAATCCCCGGGTCCGGACGGTATGCCCCCTCTCTTTTATCAACATTTTTGGCCAATAGTTGGTGATAGTGTTGTTACTTGTGTGCTGGATTTTCTAAATAATGGTACTGCACCCCTTAATTTTCATGAAACCCATATTGTTCTTATCCCTAAGGTAAAGAGCCCCACAAAGGTCTCGGAATATAGACCCATTAGTCTATCTAATGTTGTTTATAAACTGGCCTCTAAGGTTCTAGCTAATAGGCTTAAGACCTTTTTACCATCTCTTATCACCGAAAATCAAAGTGCTTTCCTACCTCAAAGGTTGATTACTGACAATGTGCTTGTTGCTTTTGAGATTATGAATTCTATTAGTCAAAGGAGAAGTGGGAAAACGGGTTCTATGGCTCTAAAACTTGACATGAGTAAGGCTTTTGATAGGGTTGAGTGGAGTAGCTTGGAACAAATTATGAGAAAGATGGGTTTCCATTCTAAGTGGATTACTATGGTTATGAATTGTGTTACTTCTGTCACATACTCTATCCGCATAAATGGTGTTCCTCATGGGCGTATTACCCCTTCTAGGGGTTTGCGTCAAAGGGACCCTCTATCTCCCTATTTGTTTCTCTTGTGTGCAGAAAGTCTTTCAGCCTTAATCCATAATGCAGCAAGGATTGGCTCTCTTCGGGGTCTTCAGGTGTGTAAGCGGAGTCCGCACATCACTCATCTGTTCTTCGCTGATGATAGCTTACTCTTTAGTAATGCTACAGTTGCGGATTGCAAAGAAATCCAAAGATTGCTATTGGTGTACGAAAGAGCAACAGGGCAGCAGGTGAACTTGCAAAAAACCTCATTATACTTCAGCCCAAATACACCTGAAGAGATCCAAGAATATGTAAAGCAAAGCTTTGGAGCCAATATTATCCGCCAACATGAGAAATACTTGGGTTTGCCATCCTTGGTGGGTAGAAATAAGCGAAACACGTTTCAGCAACTGAAGGAGAGAGTGTCTAGCAAGCTAACGGGCTGGAAAGATAAGTTCTTGTCTATGGCAGGAAGGGAGATATTAATTAAAGCTGTTGTTCAAGCAATCCCAACTCACACTATGAGTTGTTTTCTTCTTCCTAAGTCCCTTTGTGATGACCTAAATAGTATGGTGAGAAAATTTTGGTGGGGGCAGAAAAATGATGAGCGCAAATTGGCCTGGATGAAATGGGAAAATTTATGTGCTCCCAAGGCAAATGGTGGTATGGGCTTCAGAGATTTGAGATCTTTTAATCTTGCCTTATTAGCAAAACAAGGTTGGAGGTTGCAACAAGGGTCAAATTCTCTCTTTTATAAGGTTTTTAAGAGTAAATACTTCCTAGGTACTGATTTTGTGAACGCTCAAAAAGGTAGAAATCCTTCCTATGTATGGCGTAGTCTACTAGCAGCACATCCCATTATAAATCGAGGGATGCGTTGGCAAGTTGGAGATGGCAAAAGTATTCGGATTTGGAAAGATAAGTGGATTCCTACTCCGTCCACCTATCGAGTTATTTCCCCTAGAACCTTGCTGCCAGCAGAAGCAACAGCTGATATACTCATTGATGCTGACCACGGCACATGGAGAGCTGATCTGGTTAGGGAGTTGTTTCTGGGTTTTGAAGCTGAAAGCATCCTTAGCATTCCCTTGAGTACCCGTATGCCTCGGGACAAGTTGGTCTGGGCTGGTACATCTAATGGTCAATTTACTGTAAAAAGTGCCTACTGGTTAGCTATGTCTATGTCTAGTGCTGCACAGGAAGGAACCTCGGGACATGGTGGGCAAAGGCAGCTCTGGAAGACCATTTGGAGTGCTGAGGTGCCAAACAGAATTTTGTTTGGAGAACTTGTCAAAACATCCTCCCTACAATGTCCAATTTGTATCGACGACAAGTGGTCAACTCTGATACTTGTGAGCAATGTGATAAATGTAGTGAGACAACAGACCATGTTTTACTCCACTGTGATTTTTCCTCAGCAGTTTGGGCAGCCTGTGGTTTGGTGGTGGATAGGGAGCGTGCTTTTGTGGACTTGCTATGGAAGTTGAGAAATGATTCAGGACAAGCTGGAGTTAACTTTACTCACTTCATGGCTATTGCGTGGAACATATGGAGAAATAGAAATGGAGTTCGTCATGGAGAGGTCCCAAAAACTATGCAGAAATTAATCTTGGAAGCAACTCAGTTGGTTTCAGATTTCCAAGCTCTTCAAGATTGTCCCATCTCAACAAACACTTGTCTCCCTACCAAATGGTCTCCCCCTGTGTCAGGTACTTTCAAAGCCAACGTAGATGGGGCTGTCTTCAATGATCTATCGGCTGCTGGTATGGGTGTGGTGCTTCGGGATGACAAGGGTCGTGTGGCTAGAGCTTTGAGCCAAAAGATCTATGCTCCATTGGGTCCTTTGGGGGTTGAAGCTAAGGCGATGGAGGCTGCGGTGCTCTTTGCTAGAGATATGGGAATACAAGATATTGTATTTGAGGGGGATTCTCTTCAGGTCTGCAATTTTTTGAGGGGATATTCTTTAGTCCCTCCTGATGTGGCTAATGTCCTAGAGGGCATTATATCCCAGCTTCAGTCTTTCCGTAGTTTTGCTTTTTCTCACATTAGAAAGGTGGGCAACAAGCCTGCGCACTTGTTGGCACAACATGCTAAGTTTGTTACTGATTTTGAGGCATGGGTTGAGGAAACCCCCAGCTTCTTAGAAGCTGTCGTTGCCTCTGATGCAATTGTTTGTAACTGAGTTTTCCTATGAATGTTATATTTGTGGTTTTTCTTATCAAAAAAAGAATAACACAAGTTCATCAGCATACATGACGTGTAATAGTTGGTCCAACAATACTGGTCTTCACACCAATGATTATTCATTCTGTAAATTTCTTATCAACCTATTTAGATAACACTTCCTGGCATAAAATGAAGGTGTAAAGGAATAGTGGATTCCCTTGCCTCTGCCCTCTACTAGGCATAAAGTGCCTAGACATACCTCCATTGATAAACACACAGCAAATGACACTGGAGAATCACACTCCATTATCTACTTCACAAATTTTTCATTGAAACCAAAATTGTTAAGCACTTCAAGATGCTCAAGTTAATTCTATCATATGTATTTTGCAAATCTAGCTTTATAGGCATTAATTAGGGGTGTAAATGGATCAAGTTGACGGGTTTTTTCAACCATAATCAGGTTAAAAAAAATCCAACCCATCACAAGGGTCCAACCTACTTGGATCAAGTTGGACCCAGGACCTTTTCTTTTAATTAAGCATTAATACAACATCAACACAAATAAAAACAAAGTTATAACTTAATAAACATGAGCATTGCACCAATCCAACACAAACTATTTTATTAGTGCTTCGAAGTTTTCTTTTTTTTGACAAGTTTAGTGCTTCAAAGTTTAAACCAATACAAATAATAACAAATTTATATTGGTAGTGCATCAAACCAACACAAATAAATATATAATTTCAACAAAAAACCAAATAACTTTTAATTAGTGAGATATCAAATAGTTCTATGTCAACTTAGTTGAGAAACAAAATAAATATGAACTAGTTTTATTATTCTACAAGTAGTAGGATATTATATAGTTCTATCACAACTCAATTGATAAACAAAAGAGTAAATAATAATATCATATAATATATATTTTTTAAATATATATTAAATATAAGTGAGTCGGGTAGGTTTAGGCAGATTTGTGAATCTACACCCCACCTAACTCACAGTAAAAAAAAAAATTAACAATTCAACCCAACTCACCAACCCTTAAAAACCAATCCAACTTGGTGGTTTGGTTGAATTGAGTCAATTTTGGCGGATCGGTGGGTTAACTACACACCCGTAGCATTAATCCATCCTTGGCTTTCCTCCTCTTGAAGCTAAGTAACATTTTCTACACCACCATCTGATTTTTGGCAATCCATCTATCAAGTATAAAGGATGACGGATTGGGAAAGATTAGTTTGGGTAAAATTTGCCTCAAATTGATGGCTTTATACCAATTCATTCCCTTATTTTGTGTAAAATATTTTTGGTTAATCTCAATAGGCTCAGATACAAAAACACACGCAAACCAAAAATAAGATGTGTATTCTCAAAATTAGTGGGATAATGTAGAGACAAATTCACATTCATTCATGGGGTGTCCAAGCTTTTGGCTGACTGAAATTCCTGAATAAAGCCTTTTAACTTTCGAGATGCTGATGAGTTAGTCCCCCTAGGTCCTCATTCTTCTCTTCAATAAAATTTGTTCTTATTCAAAAAAATAAAAATAAAACAAAACAAAAGAGAAGAAGAGAACATATTCCTTTCAAATTCATCTAAGTGATGGGCTTAATAGACTTGATGAATGCGTTGTAAACTCGAATTTCTTAAATTCTATCCAACATACAACTAATTTATTGAGTTTTCAGAGTGTTGGACCCCATTTTCTTAAATCTATTGAGAAATTCAATTTCTCTAATGAGTATAGAGTAAACTAGTGATTATAGGTAGGGGTGGCAAATGGATGGGTTTGGGTGGGTTTGGGGTGGACATAATTGAGTTGGATATATAAGATTGAATTTATAGGTAAACTCAAAATTATTTAGTAAGATTGGATTTACTAAATAACAAGGCAAGAAATTTTTTCCAAACCCAATCTCTTGAATCAAATTATTAGTCTAATAGAAAATTTAAAATCTAGACAAGGTCAAAGCTTTTAAATGCACGTGCTGGTTGAGTCAAATTAGCTATTTGCACGTGTAAAATTTGTACATGAGAATTATCTACTCTCTTCATTTTACAAAGCACATCTTAAAAGCATCTCCAACAGTCATTGTATATCTAAATTTGGAACACCAAATGTTACTGTTTATGCTCCAGCGGATTCTCTAAACGTACGGATTCTCCAAATTTTTTTTGAAGTTGCTACAGTACTTCTCTAAATCTAGAGAATACTGTAGCAACTTCAAATCAATTTTTTTGCTTAAAAAATTATCCCATCTACTATTATATCAATTCTTTCTCTCTCCTCTGGATTTCTTTTTTTCTCTCATTCTCTCCGTTTCTCACATAATCCAAACACAAAACACAAAACAAAATCTAATTCTTAAAATAAAGTTGAATCAAAACAAGCAAATATGAAGAAAAAAAAAAAGAATGAGCCGATCTAATCCCGTTTCTCACATAATCCAAACACAAAACACAAAACAAAATCCAATTCTTAAAATAAAGTTGAATCAGAACAAGCAAATATGAAAAAAATAAATAAATAAATAAGTCGATCTGACCCAAGCCAATCGGTGGGGAGGACGACGAGCAGTGGTGGAGATGCTGGAGCAGCGGTGGAGGCCCAAGCTCTCTCTCTCTCTCTCTCTCTCTCTCTCTCTCTCTCTCTCTCTCTCTCTCTCTCTCTCTCTCTCTCTCTCTCTCTCTCTCTCTCTCTCTCTCTCTCTGATGTGAAGCGCTAGAATGTTCTTAAGGTGAAAAAGAAAATAAAAAGAAGGGGGCTGTGTGTCTTGTGTGGAAGAGAAAAACAAGAAAAAGAAAAAAGAAATAAAGAAATAAAATGCGGATGAAAATGAAATGGAAGGAAGAAAAATAATATAAAAAAATCATAATTGAAAAATACTATCACAATATTTTTACAATATTTTCACAATAAATTTTAAGTAACAAATTGTTATTTGTTAATATTAGCGAGTAAAAAAATAATTTCAGTAATAGGTTCAAATTAGAATTAGTAATAACTTTCCACATAAATTTTGTTGTAAAAGTATTACGTAAAATGTTGCGAACATAACACTTCTCATTGAAAAATATAGTTGTTAAAAAAGAATAAATGATGATTAAAAAAAGAATAAATAATAAATGAAGAAATAATATTTAAATAAAATAGAAAATGGAATAGAGAATCTATTGGAAGTATATTTGAAAAAATGGATAGATAAAAGTTAAATATCACTGTTCATTTTCCAAACAGTATAAAAATTAAGAGAGACGTGCTCTAATGTATCCTTGTTTTTTTACTATTCTGGCGAAATATCTCAGCAAATGAAATGAATCCATTCATGAATGTCCTTCATCCTACCCCTGACATCCCTACCAACCAAGCACCTACGACTGCATTCTCCAAAAATTATGGATGATGCCCATTCGGACCAGTTAAATCTGAGCAGAGCAGTAAATTCTGGCGGGTTTAGTTTAGAATTTTTTTTTTTCTAAACTTAATTTGTTCTAATTTAATAGGAATTTGGGAACAAATTTGAGAATTTTGCTCTTTTTTTTTTTTTTTTTTTTTAAGGCTCAGCTTAATTTTGTCTTGTTTATTTTTTTAAGAAAAACAATCCAAAGAAAATAGTTATACTAATAAGCTTGGCTGTACTTGCATGTTTAATACTAATATGCTTATGGAGGGAAAAATCTTTTATGTGCTCGGTGCATGAGACATCTGTCTCATTGAGAGGTAGACCTCACATAGGCATATGAGATACTTTCTCTTTTCTAAAGTGTGTATTTTACCGATAACTTTAAGTTGACTTCTCAAAAACAATGAGTTATTTATTGGGTTGTTATAAATAAATAAATGTTTATTGATAAAAAAGAGGGGGGAGGGGACAGAAAACTAAAATGTAAGTAAAATAATCACTACAGTTAATCTTATAATCACAATCTTCTTTTTTCTTTTTTTAAAGCAATCCAAAATAGGTTTTGTTTATGGTTAATTAGAAATTACATAAAAGAGCATATGTGAAAGAGAGATGGTAAGAAAGAAGAAGGGGAAATTACATTTTATCTAGGGTTAGCTTAACTGGTAAAA
This sequence comes from Quercus agrifolia, assembly GCA_029955455.1. Lineage (NCBI taxonomy): Eukaryota > Viridiplantae > Streptophyta > Magnoliopsida > Fagales > Fagaceae > Quercus > Quercus agrifolia. Next base: position 32,932,857 of record JARQAD010000010.1, read on the forward strand.
TTTGTGCTAATTGAATAAAAGATTTGGAGTTCAATCTTCGCCTACATAAAAAACTGATAAATGTCTTGATTTGATAATGAAGAGCTATCATCAAGAGCGGAAGTCATAGGTTGAAACTATCTTAATTTTAAAAATAAAAAAATAAAAAAAAAGGAAGAAGAAGGGGAAATTACACTTTATCCTCATAGACTATTTTTCCTTTTATACCTTTCCACCCGCATCCCATAGGAAGTTGTGTATTCTCATAGTTTTTGGGGGAAGAGGGTAAGTGTGTATTCAGATAGTTTAGATGGGTATGTGTAATATGAGATATAATTTATGGTAGGGTTGTCCAGAGTACTCGATGACTCACCAGAACCGACCCAACACAGCTGGACTGACACCTTCGACGGGTCGATGACAAGTCCCAATCTTCAAAACCCAACCCTGGCTGGTCGAATGGCGGGTTCCATCCTCAAAAACTCGATCTACCTAACTTGCCCAACAAAACCTTAAAAAGAAGGCAGAAATCCAACGACATTTGGGCTTCTTAGCTTCGATCCCGCCACGTTTGGTCTTCCTTTACTCAGATCCACTTAAATCCTCACTCCAATAAGCTTAAATCCGGCGAATCTAGCCCAAATCTACTCAAACTCAACCAAACTCCAGTAAGCTCGACTCTAACTCAGCCAAATCTCTTTAGATCTCGACCAAATCTCGGCCACATTTCCATAGATACGAAGGAATATCAGCCAAATCTCGTTAGATCCAGCTAGATTTGACAAGATCCAGCCAAATTTTGGCCAAAATTTAGCAAAATCTTAAAACCCGAAATTGACCGAGAAAAACCCAAAATCCGATACGACTCAACCCTGTTGATCTGAAACTGCATTCGAGTCGGTTGTGGGTTGAAATCTTCCCCACCCGAGAAGGTCGGGTTGAGTCCGGGTTGGGCATAAACCCAACCCGTGGACACCCCTAATTTATGGGGTAAAGTGTAATTGCCCCAAAGAAAAAAGTTATATTTTTATTCATTGTTTCTTCCGAATGATTCACATTCTAATATAGAAAGAGATGCACAAAATCAAGTTACAAGTAGATAAGAATAGTAAAAGAAAGCAACTAGTACATAAAGTGTCATGAATGAATAGGTACATAAGTGCATAAGTGTCTTTTTTTTTTTTTTTTTTTTTTTTCTTTTGATAATCAAGTACATAAGTGTCATGGTATATATACATTGGTGCATAACTATACATTTAATATTAAACAGGCCACTCTTATTCTAAGTTTATTTGAATAAATCATTCTAGCGACAAAACAACAGTTTCACATTAGTTCTATATAAATCAATTTACCACTTCACTTATGGATCATAACAAAATAAAAATTTAAATTTAAATTGTAGAATATGGTGGGTTTATGTTGTGAAATTGCTGTGAGTTGTGCTTTAAGCTAATGTTGTGAAATGCATTAAGCCACTTCACATATGAAATGTTGTATAATTGTTGTGAATTTTTGTTATTTACCTAGTTTGATTTCATATAAAAAGGTGCAGCATTTTATAAACCTCCCTTCTAAATATAATTATAATTTTAAGCAGTTTTATTTTTAAACTAAATAAGTCAAGAGAATATGCTATCCCAAATGCATATGAAAGACATTTTGATAGGGACGAAGTTTACCTTTAACCCATTATGCAAAAATTCAATCATTCAAATGAATCATATGATCAACTTCACAAGTCATGTGAATTAATATACGTAAATGGTTTTATGAATCATCACATAATGGATTTATCCAAATTGGTTTTGAAAAAAACTTTTTCCAAAGTGCTAATTTGAACTTATCACAATTTAGTTCACAAACTTTCAATTAATATATTTAATTCCTTAAGATATAGACTACGGGGTTCAAATTATAGAAATTGAAAATTTTTTTTGAGACTAAATTATGATAAAACTAAAGAACAGGAAAGTAAGTTGTGCTTCAATGTTAAAAGTGTGAATTGTACTTGAAAGTGTGATCACAAAATGCAAAATTGTTAATTTGGACGAAATTCTATAGAGTTCATTTTAAACCAATTTTGGGGAGTCAAATATAATAATTGAAAATTTGTGTACTAATTATTAATGATAATAAGATTAGGGCTATAAACAAGCCAAGCCAATAGAGTATTAAAAGTTTAGATTCATTTAATTTTATTTCAATTATGAGTTAAGCTCAAGCTTATAACAAAACACGATTACATATTCAAGCTTGGTTTATTTTATTGTCAAATAAGCTAGAGCTTGTTCATAAACTTCTTAATTAACTTATTCATTTTTCATATGAAGTGGAACCAAGAAAACAAATCAATGAATTTTTGCTACAAATGAAATGTTTATATTATTAATAAGCTACAAAAAATAATTTGATATTATATGAACCTATTTACAAACTTATAGAATCCAATCTTAAGTCTATATAATAAGTATATTTTTGGACAAGTGTGTGTGTATATATATATAAAACATAATATTATATATAATTAATCGAGTCTAGTTTTCATGAGTTTGTTCACGAACAAATTCTTATATTTGAACTTGGCTCGTTTAGTAATCGAGTCTTAACTTGGGCTTGAACTTGACTTGTTTGCTAAACAAATGAATATAAAGTATAAACAAGCGTTTTTCTGAGCTGAACTTGAACTGTTTATAAATAGCTTGGTTTATTTTCAAACTTACTACCCTAGATAGTACTAAAGCAACATTGAAAGGTAAGTTTGTAATTCTCTCTTTATTTTATGCTAAAAATACATAAACTTTAAAATCTCACTCTATTAATCTTAAACATAACACAAGCCAACCTTCGGCTAGGTATTATATCATTCAAAAAAAATTTATAATTGATAGGTTTGTTCCTCTCATGCTCATGCATCATGTGTTGTGCAAAGGAAAATGATGCCATAATCTCGTAATTTGATAAAGGAAAGGGGATACCTTCACGGGTTGGTAAGGTGCAAAATACAATTCATTTGTAGCCGAAAGCCCTAGAGAACCAGGTCCCTTCTCTTCGTTTTGTCCAAATACTTAAAGGCTTTGTTTTTTCTTAAGAACTGTCCACAAATAGTTAAGTTAATCTTATCTTCATAGCATGATTGAGCTCTGCTTTAGGCCCCACAACTTACCAAACCCACAGGAGTAGCCTAAATAGCTGTATAAGATTTTTTTCCATCCTTTCAAAGTCCATTTCGTTTACCTGACCCTACCACTTTGGTCTCCCAGGGCCCCAGCATCATTGATGACCATCCTTTTCCTTTCTTCTTTCGATTTTTATAAACAAACCCATTAGATACGCACTAAATTAATCTCTTAATGGGCAATGATCACCACCCCTTTATTTCTCGTCATCAAAGTCCCCAAACACCCACAAAAAGGCCCTTACAGGGTTGATCAGGTTAGTTAACTTAAAAAGTTAAAAGTTCCTTTCAAAATTGCCGTGAGTTATTTGCATAATATGGGATAAATAATTAAAAGTTAATTTGCTAAATTTGTTAGTTAACGTAAAATATCTTCAAAAATTGTCGGTAATCTATGAGACAAAAGGTTAAATGCTATTTTTTTTTTTAATAGAAGCTTGAAAGGGAGGCAATTTAGAATAAAATTAAGGCAAAAAATAGTCTGAAATGTGAACATGCAAGAGTACATAAAATAAATCCAAAAAATAAAAATAAAACCAAACTTATAATCCAATACCAAACACATACTAAATCTGGCCGAGATTAGTTAAACCCTTTCGGTGTTTCTGCAGTGATGGTTCAAAATTTCAAATTTGTCGGGGGAATATAACCGCCTTGAATACTCATTAACAAGTAAATATAAAATATTAATAGATGCTTAACCTATTAGGCTTAAGTTCAATATGAGCTCAATAATATTATACTGTTTTCATCCCAAATTATTTGACCTATTTTAAAATGTTGCAAAATTATGTCCCATTTAAAAAGTCAAACACAATTAATTTATAAACATTCCCATTATGTTCTTAATTTATTTGTGGAATTTTTTGTTAAAATTAAAAAAATTAAAAACCTAAATTTAGAAATCAACTATCCATGCCATCTTTATTCAAATTTAAATTTAGAAAAAAAAAAAACCTTCAACAAAAAAAAATTGTTTGAAGATAATTTAAGAAATTAAAAATTGTTTGAAGATAATTTAAGAAATTTTTAACTTTTTTCAAAGAAATAAGATAATTAATGATTTTCTCTAAATAACTGAGTTTTTCTATCTAGGCCTCCCAGAGAGGGTATTAACTACCACCAAACAAATTTCTTTTTCCCCCCATTATAATGATCAAATTACTACTACTAAAAAAGATAGTTAACTTTATCCTAATTTCCCAATAAACTTAATAAGGTTTTACAAAATTTAGAGTATTTATTATATATTCCCATTTTTCATAACTTTTTTTTTTTGGCAACTTTCTTTTGAAATATAATTTACAGGTCACGCAAGACGACAAACAAGTGTATACAAAATATCATCAAAACCATACATTCCCCATAACCCCATCATCATCATCATCACCGTCATAACAGAACAACACAAACCCCACCCCCAAACTCTCTGCCATATCCTTCCATCCACCCATCCATCCATATCTACATAATACGTACACATCTCCACCACGTATGCTGCCACGTCATCGCCACACAACCTTTGTTCCTAGTATTTTACACGAGCGTCTTACACGCAGAGGTTTGCGGGTCCCACATAGCTGGCAGCAAGTACTTCCTCCCATTCACTCCGTTCGCATTGTAACTCGCCCCGGTTGTCTTTTCCACCAGCACCCGACCCGGATCACCCGGGTACGCACCTGACCCGAATATCCCAGTGCAAGCCGAAACAGCCTCTAACGGCGCCGTTGCCGGGCCCTGGAAATACCCGTTATTAAACGGATTCGTGACGGTGCCAGCCAAAACGGTAGCCAAGTTGATGATCATTCCGTCAACTCCGACGTCTCCGTTAGGCGAAACTAACGGCGGGGTTTGTGGGCCGTAAATGGGCTGGTGAAAGGGCCAAGCGCATTGACCCGGACACTGAGTCTCCGAGTTACCAACCCAAACGTAAGCAGAACGAATCACCCTCTTCCCTTGACTCACCCGAGTCGACCCGTGGGTCCCGCACCTGCTCATACAAAACCCATCAACGGCGACATCCTTAGCCGTCAAAACAACGTTAATCGAGTTCAGTCCGTTAACTTTTTTAGACAAAGCCAACAAGTGCATCGTTTTGAGGGACTTGCCCAAGGTATAAGCTTCGTGGAGGATTTGCTTCCCTACGACGAGCGCAGAAGAACCCGACTTGTACTTGTCAGTGGTTTTCCACCACGTGGACACTGAGGGAAGTGCGGCCCGAGGAGAGTTGAGGGATTGGATGAAATCGACGATTATGGACCGCTGGATTGGAGTGAACTGGCCGTACCAGATCAAATTAACGGTGATATTGCCCTTCAGAAGAGCACCGTTGTGATACTTGAGAATCAACGGCTGTTGTTCAACGAGAGCCGTGAGCTTTCTAGCACCAGTGGGAGATACGGTAATGGAACAGCATAAAAGAAAGAGAACGGCAAAGTGGTAATAAGAACCCATTATGAAGGTCAAAAAGATTTTAAGAAGTAGAAGAAGAAGTGGCTTTTGCAGTGTCTGTGAAAGACCACAGAGTAAGTCGGTATTTATAGTGGGGGGTTTTTGGAGATGAGTAAGGGAGACAGCTGTTGAGACGAAGAGGTGTCAATGTCAAAGAAGTGTACACGTGGGACTTTTTTATTGGGTGATAAAAAATTAATGTATGGGCTAGGATGCCAGGCTGTAAGGTTCTGTTTCTAGGCTACGTAGTGAGTAGTAGTGCTCTACAAGAATAGTTAAGTGGGGGGGGGTTTTTGAGCAATTTGATGATGTGACCTTATGATGACTTTGAATAGTATTGTAACAGTTTAGATTTTAGAGTCTATCGACTCGTTGCGGCAGACTGTATTGATTAATGATGTGAGTTATCCATCAAGATCTGAATCATTGATCTTGCTTACTTATTTTAATTATTTATTTTGAAATAAACACAGTTTCTGATTTGACCTAAATTGATTATTATAAAGGGTCCGGTTAATGTGTGCCCTTAGGGCACACATTAACTTTTCTATTTTTGAAAATATTTTTTTGAAAATTGAAAAAGTTGTCATTATTTTTTTAATTCTCGAGAAATTTTTTTCCCAAAATGGAAATTAATGTGTGCCCTAAGGGCACACATTAGTAAAATCCTATTATAAAAAAAAAGTGTTAATATTTTCATAATAAATTACATGTGGTTAATTGTTATTTGTTCAAATTTAAATTTAATATTAAAATTATATTTTTACCTTAATAATAATAATTAGTAATAACTTATTATTTAAAATTTATTATAAAAATATTGTGAAAATATCATGAACATATCATTTCTCTATTTTTTTTTTTTAATGAACATCGTTTCTCTGTTATAAATACAGATGCAATTAAGTTGAGTGACATGAGAAAGGTAATAACATAAAAAAATAAATTAATACAGGATTGATGCAACAAAGTTGAGTGACATGTCAAAGGTAAAACCTTAAGTTGAGTGACATGTAAAAGGTAATAACATAAAAAAATAAATTAATACAGAATTGATGCAATTAAGTTGAGTGACATGTGAAAGGTAATAACATAAAAAAATAAATTAATACAAGATTGATGCAATTAAGTTGAGTGACATGGTAAAGTTAATAACATAAAAAAATAAATTAAAAATTTTTGCTGGTTGGTTTGGATTAGATTATTTAGTTGAAGCTCAATTTTTTTTAAAAAATGTAGAAAAAAAGTTGAAAAATAAGCTAATAGTATAATGAGACCTATAAATAGTATTAAAAAAATGTAATAAGATTCATAAATAGTAGTAAAAACAAACTAAAATTACAAATAAATTGAAAATTTTAGTCCATTTGATACGAACACTAACTTTTGGGATTTACAATTAACGTTGTAATTGTATGATAGCTCTAACTATTGCCTTTGCACTAAACCCAAATACATGCCAATAATGCTAGGATTACAAATTTTAACATATTTTTTGTTATAACATGTTCATGTGGCGAGTTGTGGACTTATATAGACTTTATTACTTTTATTTTACCATTCACAACTTGCTACATAAATAAATTGTATTAAAACTTAAAATTTATAGTACTGGCTTTTTTTAATGGCTAAATGTGAATCTTGTTAATGAGTGTTCATATGTGTTTATTTGGAATTTTATAGTACACAAGGAGCCATATTTTATAGGCAATTGAGCCACTCCTAATTACATTTTTTTTATTAGATTTTATTATTTTTCAATGCATTTGAGATCCTTTTGAAGCTGCTTTATCAAGTGCATAATTATACCCTTTAACAAAAGCTTTTTAATGTTATATTATACATCAAAATTTAGGCACACACTATAGTTCTTCAATTAAAATTAAAATATCTGATTATATTATCCATCAAAACACAAATACTGTTAATTTTTTTAAAATATAATTACTATGCACTTGAATTTAATTAGGAAGTTAATATGCAGTGTGCTTAGGTTTTCCGTTATATATATATATATATATATTTATTGAGGAGAAGGTTTTACGTAATATATTATATGTCACACAGTACCATTGATTTGTTTGTCGCCTAGTTGATGATAGAGAGGTAACTACGTACGAAAGGGTGCAGAGACAGAAGTAGAGACACGGTGCAGTTCAGCGTAACTTCTTTTAGAAGCTATATGGTCGCTATAGCTTTTTTTTTTTAATATAATTTTTGGGTAAAAGTCCAATTTTTTTTAAAAATAATTGATTAATTTAGTTCCTAATTAGTACTAGTTAGAAGAGAAAAATAATAACAATTTAAAATTCAAGTCAAGTTTAGAAACTAAATTAGTTAGTTTTGAATAATTATAAAACTGATTGTTAAAAGTAATAGTTAAATGATTAAATTTATTAAATTTTAATAGTTTTTTAAGACAATTAGTAATTTAACATAATATCAAAATAAAAGATCTCAACAATAATTTAAATTTTTACGATTATCGATAATTTAACACAGATTAGCGTTAACACATACATTAGATGTGTTAAATGTATTTTATTTATTTATTTTTATAGGAAATAGGGTTTTTTTTTTTATTGTTTTAAATTAGGGTAATAGGATTTAAGTATTGAATTTGAATATCGTGGAAGAAGGTGCATAATTGGAGGGGTCAGGAGGAGGAGGAGGGGTGTGGGGCCCAAGATAGAGTTGATAAGTGCTGACATAAGCTAAAGGGTTAGGGGGTACAAAGTTCGAGAGAGTGCTTCAGTAGTTTAAGGGGATTGTAAAATGAATTAATATAGTCACGCATGATGTATGGGCTAGTGGATTTAAAAAATACACATAAAACTACTGATGCCTCCCTAGGGGCCTCAGCTCTTCTTAACTCCTGAAGATGAAGAAGCTGTGTTCCCGAAACTCAACCTGTGAGCTACTTAGGGGCCCCACCGCAGGCATTGAGGTATACAAAATTTTAAAGAGCTTTGGGGAATTTTATTAGAGTTATATTTTATATAATTGACTAATTTTTTAATAAAATGGATTTTATTTGTAATTAGTTAGATCTAAGATGAGTTTAAAACTTCAAGAAACATGTTGTTTAAGTCAAGTGTTAAATCTATGAAGATCTGATCAAGAAACAAGTGAAGATGAACTGTTTATTAAAATTTGACAAAAGTATCGACAAAATCCTTTCTATTGAGATTTAATGTTGAAACTCGATAGATTCTTGACAAAAACTGTATCTGTCGAAATTTATGAAATCAAAGTTTTTAGATCTGATTACATGCATATTCCTATGTATTTGTGTAGGGTTTCTTTTCTCACAATTCTAGACATATATAAGGATTATTCTAAGGGCATTCATAGATAATACAAAAAGGATAATGCATGCATTGTGTGATCGGAGGTAGAAATTACTCTAGTTCATTATTCTTTCTAAAGAAGTTAATGTGTCTTTACACAAAGGGTTTTGTGATTAAGAAGCTTCCTGATCTTCATTATTGATGAACTGAAGAACTTTGCAGCCAACAATCTTGTTCAAGTTGGTGAGTTAGTCACGTACTGAGATTCGTGCATTGAACGGAGAGATTGCTGCTATAATAAAAGTCTAATTGTGTATTGCGGTAAGAGTTCAATTGTAGGTTGATATTTCGGGATAAGCTAAAGGGTTTGGTAAGATTCCTTATATTTGTGATTGATAATAGTGAATTTTCGGGAATGGTGACCTTAAATTCACCCAGTAGGGTTTTTGTCCTAGTGGTTTTCCCCACTCATAAACAAATCAATTGTGTCAAATTTATATTCCGCTGCGTTTAATTATTTGATGATTTGTTTGTACTACTATGCCATTACATGTAATTTGATCTAATTAATTAATTTCGGTAATTAATTAATTTGTAAAAGGTCAATTCATTTTAACCCAACAAATTTTAAAATAATAATCTAGAGAAATGATAGAAGTAATTTTCTCACAAATGTTAAAAACTTAAAATAGGAGTAATAGTGGATCCATAAAGTGATAATTTACCCAAATTCATTTATTGTATTGTTAATATTAATATTATTAGAGCATTAGTATTTGAGGATGTAAAAAAGTGTCTAATATATATATATATATATATTCAAAACCTACTTTATCTATTATATTATCTCATTTTACAACTCATTCAATATCTCAGTTTTTATTTTTACATACAACTAATTAAAATAGTATAAATAAGTCAGTTCTCTCTCTTCTCTCCCATCTTTCTCTTCCCTACTTTCCTCTTTCACTCTATTAAAATATGTGTTTTTATTTTTACAACCCATGAAAAGTAGGATTGTATATGTACAATCTTACAATCCACAATTGGCAGCAAATTTTAAATACTCATATCTGAGTAAAGCCCTCTTTTAATGTTTTGGTTTGTAAAATAACAACCGAAAGGTTTTTACACCTCCAATGCTAATGATCTTGTAAATTAAGTGATATAGTATTATTCTCTTATTAAGAAGAATTTGGTAGATTGTTCTTATTGAAACAAAAAGATTCTTTATAACTTAGAGAAAGCTTTGCAACTACATGAGCAGTCGAATTGTCATCTTTCTTGACCCAACGAAAGCAACAACTTAAGAAGAGAACTTTGAAACTTAAAATGTTATGGTGGACTTGCCTGATTGATTTCAATATGTCAATTTTTCCATCTTATTACAAGACTTGATTCCTGGGGTACCATATTTCATCAAACACGGTGGCCTTGTTGGGGGTAACCATCGGCTCTTGTTGACAGGGGGAGGGAGTGGATTGCCTAGGGAGACTCTGGTTTGAAGAAAATCTTGGAGAAGACTAGCTTTCACGGGTGTAGCTCGTGGTTAACAAGTTGAGACACTACAAGCGGGGTTTGGGCAATGGGTAATTAGAGATTGGCTTTGGTTTGAAACTTTGAATGCAAGGCACTCAAAATTGATCTTCTTTTTTTTTTGTTTGTTATTGAAAACAAAGTATCATTTCAATAAATTATGAAAAAAAAAATTAGATAAGTAAGAAAGATATTAATAAATAAATAAAAGAACACTTCATGCGAAAAGATCACAAATAAACCAAACAGTTAAAAAAATAAATGAAAACAGAAATTATGTACAAAATAGATGGGAGTTTTATAAACACAAATTATGAAAAGATTTGTATGATTAACATTTTTTTTGACAAGTACAAGTATAATCTTTGTGTGTTTTCTATAATACATGTGAATACCTATATAGGTGTGTTTCCTATAATACATGTGAAGGTTAGGTAACCCATGGTTTTGAGTGATATCTAACTTATTATGCTTTAGTTTTGTGTCTGTTTTATTTGTTTTTGTCGGAATTTGATAATATGACAATTGACATGTATGCTATTCTATCATTTCCTAGCACACCTATTTTCACACATAAACCTTCTCTCATTAGACCACTCTCTAAGAATTGATAGTGTACTACAACATGAAGCAATTGGCTTTGGATTTTCAACTTTTAATATCAGCATGTACGAATGATCTATAAGCCATAATTGAGGGCAACTTTAGTCATTAATTATAACAATTCTATTAATGACTTCCAGCTTCAAGATATTGAAAATGTATACTCGCACTGAGTATATGCTCCTCTTCCTCTCTCACAATTGGTAGGTCTCAATAAGACTCACCAATTGTGAGAAAGAAAACATATATATACCTGGGTATATTTTTCCCAAGATACTGTACCCTTTTATTAAGCAAAAGAGATTTAATTGTCACATATAAAATCAGACACTACCTCTATATTTTAAGGACAAAATATGAGGCTGCTAATTAATACTAAATTATCCTTTTCATTGGGCTACTACATCTACATGAGTAATTCACAGGCAAACTAGTGGGGAATGTGGGCCGGTGCCTACTGTGTGAATAGAGCCACACGTGACCTACTTTTACATGGTTTGAACTTTGACGTATTATTTTAGTGTGTTTTAATTCTTACGCCTTTTACTTTTTCGGTTTCATAAATCTTTTCAGGGTCACAGCAGTGTTTCAATTTATTCGATCAAACATGACAACATGAAAAAGCTAAAAAAAATTCCAAAATCTCCACGCAATTGTTGTGATTGTCATGGTAGCCAATTTTCTCAAACTGTTGTGATTGCCCTTGTAAGTATTTTTGTTGCTGTGTTCTTGTGTATAAACAGTACGTACACTACATTCTCTTCCTTCTTTTTGAGAAGAACATTCTCTTCATATATTCTTATAATATATGGTGTGAAGGTCCTACTTCTAAGCTTTGACAAATAAAAAAGGGTGAGGTTCTAAGGTGGCATTGAGACAACTTGTCATATATTTACTTTTTCTTTTTGAACTTTTGCTTATAGGCATGGTACTCTATCTCTTCTTTTTGCTCTCAAATTACTAGCCAAAATAAAAAGTTTGTATTAAATATTAACTGATACTGTTGAAAAAATTGTCCACTTGCTATTTCAATTATTGTGAAAAAAAAAAAAAAGTATAAATAAGAGTGTTTCTCTAAAAAGAAAGTTGGTGTTCAAATATATTTAAAATATCTAAAAATAAATTATAGAGTTTTAATTTATAGTCTCTGTTTTAAATAATTATAGATTAAAAAATTAATTAATTTTTAGGGTTGTTGTCGAACTCAAAAAAAAAAAAAAAAAAAAAAATGGTTTCACGTGGTTGGAAGAGACAGCGTCGGCACACGTACACGGCGACAAGCTCTGGTCCTAAACTCCGAGGCCTCTCAAAATAATGTTCTAATAAGTCCGTGCATTGTCGGATAAGCTTCATTTTCGCACGTGCCAAGTGTTAAAGTAGCACTCCATGGCCCACCCTGGACACGTGCGTACAGAAACCCCTTCCTCCAAAATCATCCACGTGTTCATTGATAGATACGACGGTCTGTACTCTGTACCATAACTGCGAAATGTTTTTTCATCTTTTTATTTATTAGTCACATGAAAAGCATGCATGCGGTATATATGTATAAAAACCATTTTATTTACCACATGAATTGAATCTTCTTTTTCCTTTTTTGGTGATGAATTGAATCTTATTATTAAAGCAGACCTTTCGTTTTTGTTTTGTTGTTTATGAATTATTTGCTATTGCTTTGAGATGGACTGGGTTACATAAAAAGACACGAGGTACAGAAAGTTTGGATTTTGTGATAATGGGATATAATGGCAAATTGGATAAGAGGTGATGGGTGCTTGGGATTGTTCTTTGATTTTGATTCTGCAGAAGGTTAAAATGAAATACTTTATTTGGTCGCTTGTGTTGTTACGTAAGTTGTCAGATTTCATGATAAAAAAACGTAAGTAATTGTCAGATTCAAAGTGAATGCAAGGGGTAAAAACATTTGGGGTTAAAGTTTTAGATTTGCTGTAAAAATATCGGATTTGATATCAGAGTTCAGACACTCATAAATGGACTTTGTGGTAGAAAGTTCAAGGTGCAGACTTTTTTGAATATATATAGTAGAGTTACTTGAGAAACATTTATTTTTAAAAGAAGAGTCATCAGAAAGATAAAGCTGCAGACTTTTTTATTCAGCTAAAAAAAAGGTGCAGATTTTTTTGAATGTACATTGTAGAGTTACTTGAGTAACATTCATTTTTAAAAGAAGAGTCGGTTAGAAAGATCAAGGTGCAGACTTTTTTATTCAGAAAAAAAGGTGCAGAATTTTTTTGAATATATATAGTAGAGTTACTCGAGTACCATCCATTTTTTTTTAAAGAAGAATCTTGTAACCTGTCGTGAAATATTGTTAATAAATCATAATAAAAAAGTTTTAATATTAATTTTATTTAGAAATATAAAAAAATTATCAATAATATTAATTGTTTTATTATCTTTTTAATAAAATATTTCTAAATATAGTTCATAAAATAATGTCTTTAAGGCATTAGTTAACATTTTTCTTAAAAGAATAATATTTTTCTCAAGAAAATAAAAAGAAGAATAGTCCTTAAATATTATACTCTTTTTTTAACAGCAAAGAGAAGACTTCTAAATATATATAAAAATAGTCCTAATTTGATAAAGATGAGGTATAAATCTTAGTTTGCATCCTCCAATAAAAACTTGCTACATTAGTCTTTTACTTAAAACTTAATATATCTTACCACACCTAATAAAATCTTAATAAAATCCCAATTTCACCAATTTTTCCAATTTCAGATCAAACTTTAACCAAAACATCACGTTTTTCTTAGAACAAGAAAAAACCCAAATCAATTTCTCAAAAAAAAAAAGAAAACACCCAATCATCCACCACACATGACTCTGGGCAAATCAGTGGTTGTGTGTGTGGTGAGAGTGGAGGTTTGGAGGTTCGTTGCTCCTTGTTCTAAGAGGATTTGAGGAGAGAGATGAGATTTGGGGAATTTACTTGTAGTCTAAAAAATGTGTGGGAAATAGGATGTTTATTGAGATGTTATCCTATGTGATGTATTCATTTTTTAGTAATATGATGATGTGCCAAATCAATCTTTTACTTAAAACTCAAAATCACACCGTTTTTCTTAGAACAGGGTAGCACCCAATTGTTTGTCACACATGTCGCTGGAGTCAAGGGACATTGGTGAGGTAAGTGGTGGCATGTGTGCGGGGGTGGAGGTTCAAAGGTTAGGTGTTGTTCCTTGTTCTAAGAAGACCTAAGGAGGGAGATGAGATTTGGGGATTTTACCTATAGTTTGAAAATGTGTGGGAAATAGGGTATTCAGTTGTATTCGTGTTTTAGTAATATGAAGATATGATAGGTCCTTATTGTAGGGTGTAAACTAAATGTTTTATACTAAGTCTTTATAGAATTTAATCTGTTTATATATATATATATATATATATATATATATATATATATATATATATATATATATATATATAGGTAGGTAGATAATGGGAAAAAGGAAGATGGGATTTGAACTTTGAACCACAAACATATGAAATAATAAAATCACCACTAGACTATTGCTTACCCAAATATATTTTAATGTTTTATAATCAACAATTCCATTGAGAATAAAAGAATGTTCTTGTTAAATAAATAAAGTAATTCTTGCAATTGTATCATTCAAATAGTCTAGATTAAATAGCAAATAATTTTTTCTCATCCAAAATTCATTTTTCTCCAATTTATTAATTTATTTATATAATTTAACCTATTTTGAATTTTATGCATTCTTATTATCTAAGTTGTAAGTTGTAACTCACTACTTTTAACACTATTTATGAGAGAGAGAGAGAGAGAGAGAGAGAGAGAGAGAGAGAGAGAGAGAGAGAGAGAGAGAGAGAGAGAGAGAGAGAGAGAGAGAGAGTATGTATATACATACATACTTTTTGTTTTGGCTACATGTAAGTGAAGGAGGCTAAGCATTCTGCAAGTAGGAACGAAATCGAATTTTTATTTGTGGGTGAAAAAATATGAAAAATTTTAAGAATAAGAAATATACTAAAAATAAATCTAGCATCTAGTCAACATTAATAAATAAACAAATACAAAATAAGAATGTTTTTAATATATTTAAACACATTTATATATAATCTATTGAAATTGAAGTTGACATTTTTTTAAATCTCAATAATCATTTAGATTTAGGTAAAATACTATTTTGGTCCCCAAACTTTATCAAAAGTTTGGTTTTCATCCTTAAACTCTAATAAGTTCATTTTTCGTATCTAAATTATTAAAAGTCCATCTTTCGTTCATAAACTATTGAAAATGTTTTATTTATGTCCTTAAATTTTATCAAAAGTTCTTTTTTCATCCCTAAACTATTGAAAAAAGTTCTTTTTTCATCCCTATTTTTGTTTATAAACTAATGAAAAAGTTATTTACAAAGTTTAAGGGCTTTTTTTTTTTTTTTTTAAAATTTGTAGGGACGTAAAACAAACTTTTAACAAAATTTAGGAACCAAAATAGTATTTTACCCTTTAGATTGATTCTATTTTACATTTCACAATTTTTTTCCTTTTGATATACAATATCAAAGAAATTAGTGGAATATCATCTTTTTATTGAATACTTGTTACATAGTTGCAACATAATTTAGGAAGAGTAATTACAAATACAACCATTCTATAAAAATTGGTAGGCAATCGAGTTTTTAGTTCTTACTTGCCCTTTGTACAAATCTAGTTTGGTTTCTCAAAAAAAAAAAAAAAAAAAAAGTTCTTACTTGCCCTTCGTGCAAATTCATAAATATTTAATAATTTTTTGAATTCTAAATATCAAACTATATTATGATTATAACGGTGAAGTTTCATTTTCAATACTAGCTTTTCATGATTTGTGAAGTTTTGTGTAAATTTTTTTTTTACCATCATTATTTCTAAAAAGAAGTATGTGTCTCTTGAGAATCCATATATAGTTGAATTAAGCATAAGAATTACACTCACACTAAACTGATAATTCAATTATTGTAATTGTGAATTTATTTTAGCATAGACAATATCTAATTGATTATGATGCTCAAATTGTAAGTCTTCTTGTTGATGACGAAAAAAAGAAAAAGAGAAAACTGCCAGACAATCCTTTAGGTGAAATTAGATAGCACAATAGTACCCAAATCATGAAGTCCCAAACTTTAAGCTTTGTTTATCAAAAAAGCAATTAGCCAAAGTTTCAAGCTAAACACATAGTCATAACTCATTGCATATATTTTTTGTTTTTAGTATGGATTTTCTTTTTATAAGGGATTTTTATTTTTGTTTTGTTAGGAAAGAAAATATTTTTGTGTTATTTTTCGGAGAGAGGCATTGACCATAGAAATGGACTAGGTGATTATTTTAATTCTTGGGGGGTCATGGCCCCCTTTGGTCCTCTCGTAGTTCTAGTTCTTCCTAAAGTTTATTACCTGAACCAACTAGTGGTGTGTATATTATATTAGTTGGAGGGTAAAGATTAGAGTATTTAATGCTCCATATTAGTTTTTATATTTTTTTCAACATTATTTTTAAAAATTGTTTAAATAAATATATATTAAAAAAACAGAGAACTCGGTATAAACTTATGCATGCAAGAAATAGATTCTATTTAAAGAGGTAATTTTTTATAACCCACACCCTTAACACCAATTAACAAGACCTTTATTAAAATTTAATTAAAATGGTTGTAGAAGACATTCATTTTAATTTCCCCCTCTAATAAGTTATTGGATTTTCATAATATGAGAGAGAGAGAGATGCATGAATCTATATAATATCTATACCAATCATATTGTAGGATTGATGTCGGTTTAATCAAACCTACCAATCAAGAATTAGTTCTAAAGCGAAATAATCGTTGAAATTCAAAGTATTCCAAATTGGTTGGTTTATTTTTTTTGGCCTCTTGCTTTCCTTTTTCGATAAAGACAGAAGACATTGATGCCCATCTTTTCGCTCCTCTCAAAGGGCTCATTTCTAAGACAAAAAATACTTATTTGACTCATGTCATACTTGCAACTCATGGACCATGCATATATCTCACAAGCAATGCTATCACCATTCACCAACCCCACATTCACATCCTTTTCCATTCACTACTTTACCTACACTTTAAGGCCAGGTTACTTCATCATTTATAGCTGCTCATTTAGGGGAGGTCGGCCAAGTTACGTACTATGATTATAGCTGTTTTATTTAGGGGCGGTTTGACATTATCATTATAGGGAGAGAGAAAGAGCTTTAAAGTATGGCAATCTATGCCTGGCGGCAAGGTTGTGAAATTTGGACTAGACTTTACGGTCTGACCCAGTTAACCGGGAACTGTTTGTCAAGACATTTTTTTTAGGCAAGACTTGGGAGCATGAGGAATAATAAGAGATGGGGATGGTATTTATTTGAATTGTAGGATTGTGTCTTTACATGTGGGTACGATCACTAATAATGCTACAGAATTATAGACGATTAGACAAGGTTTATCCGTAGCATATAATTTGAGTTATAGTAAAGATTATTCTAGAATTTGATTAATTGAGCATTAGATATTTTATTGCTAACCAACTCAGATGCAAGAAACCTAGGACCACACATTTAGTTACACACTTTACATAACTTAAACATGTTGCAAGATATGATTAGATTACTTTTTACTAAGTACCAATGATGGACCCATATGAAACTAATAATGCTACAGAATTATAGACGATTAGACAAAGTTTATCCATAGCATATAATTTGCGTTATAGTAAAGATTATTCTAGAATTTGATTAATTAAGCATTAGATATTTTATTGCTAACTAACTCAGATGCAAGAAACCTAGGACCACACATTTAGTTACACACTTTACATAACTTAAACATGTTGCAAGATATGATTAGATTACTTTTTACTAAGTACCAATGATAGACCCATATGAAACTAATAATGCTACATAATTATAGACGATTAGACAAGGTTTATCCATAGCATATAATTTGAGTTATAGTAAAGATTATTCTAGAATTTGATTAATTAAGCATTAGATATTTTATTGCTAACCAACTCAGATGCAAGAAACCTAGGACCACACATTTAGTTACACACTTTACATAACTTAAACATATTATAAGATATGATTAGATTACATTTTACTAAGTACCAATGATGGATCCATATGAAAGTGGTTTAATCCAATTACAAACTGTGTCAAAATATGTGTTCCTAAAATAACTCATCTCATACGTAAAGTCTTGTGAATTATTGGGTAGATAATGGATGGTACTTCCACGTCATGTGTTATATGAGTGGCTAAGAAGATTGTCAACATTACCGCTAAAAAAGACAGAGACCAAGAAGAAAGATTGGTGGAATATAATCAATGCCCGTAATTTGTATCCGACTTAGGGGTGTAGGGTCTGTAAGATGATACTCTCTATTAATTTAGTAGACTATTTTGTCGAGTTTCATCCCAAAAAAAGGGGAAAAAAGAAGAAGAAGCAAAGCTTTACTGTATACGTACGTATGGGGTTTGGAAAGCAGAAAATTTTAAGTTTTTATTGTTAAACGCTTTTAAGATTTATTTAGTAATTTTATGAAAATTGAAAAAATGCAGGAAATGCCAATGTCTTTTTTCTTTTTAAAGACACCCACTATCTATAGCCAAACAACAATAATAATTATTGGTCATTAACTAATTGAATATTTTGGATTCATGTATGAATTAAGTATTCATAAAATAAAATAACAACAATTAAGATTTAAAATCCATTTGGAATACTACCGCATACTCCTGGCGTAAAGATTAGAATTCAAGTCTTTAAGAGAGATCTATTAATTTGGAATTATTGCAGGGAATAAAGCCTTAGCTATAAAGATTTCGCAATAAAGAGTTTCGATTGAATAACTCTTTAACATTTAGAGAGTGTGTGATTGTATAGGGTCCATTTGGCCCCGCGTTTGCTAAATTAAAGTGCACGTTATTGGAAGAAAATGCTTGAACCATATGTTTGGCTTCGCGTTTTATTAAAAATCAAGTTTTTGAAAATGGCAAAGAGGCATGGTTTTGGAATGCACGGTTTTATCAGCTATGAGTGGTTGTGAGATCGATATTGTTTGATTGTATAAGTTAATATTATATAAGAAAAGAAAAAACTGCAACTTTGTTAGTCTATCATTTATTATATATTATTATTATTTGGCTCCATACAATTTTTATTGGATAATTTAGGAATTTTACTTTCAATAACAACTAGCTTTCATGAACTAGCATGCCTCTGATTTCTATTGGGAGCTTGTGTTAGAGTATCTTTGATTGGGTCTGCTCTTCATTTTTTTTATTTTTTTTTAATGATTCGATGGGATGCGCTGTTTTGGTTGTGTTTTTTTTAATGGTTTTTAAAAACTATGAAAAGGCTTACAAATATGGAAACTTTACTTGTTTGATATACGTTTTGGAATTGAAAACAAAATTAAAAAAAGTAAAAAACATCGTTTAGCTGTTCTTGAAAATAAACTATTTTTGAAAATAAGATTTTGGAAATTGTATTATACTGCCCATAAAAAAGTATGTCAAATTTCATTGATAATTGTTTTTATATATTTAGAAATATAAAAATGTTTTTATTTTTATTTTTATTTTTTTTTCCAAAGCACGAACTAAGCATTCCCTCCATGTTAGGTTATCGAACAGCATCAAAGTTGGGCAATGATGTGTAATCCGAAAAGAGCAATATAATATAATGAATATTACAAATTTTAGTATATAAAACTTACAAAGTAAGGTATCACTAATAACAAAAAATTAATTTAAATATTTATTTATTATGCTGTTTAAGTAGTTTCAATCATATTCTTGACATATTAATTTATAAGTTTTTGTAATAAAATTTGTAACAGTTTTAGTATTTTCCATCTGAAAAATTGGCACAAAATTAAATAGGGGAAAAATATGTCTGCACCATGGATATGTGGCCTAAAATTCATAGTCATTGTCATTCCAACTATGTGTTGCAATAAAAATTCAAAAAGCACATCCACATCGAGCTCATTGCATTATGATAATAGTTGAGTTGGTAACAGGCTGTAGTTAGAATTAAGCATGCACCAACAAAACTATAGTCCACTTAAATTGGCATTATTTTTCTGTGTACCGACAAGCGTTCGAGATGGGTAGGAAGTTGAAGATGCCTCTACACCAATCGAATACAAAGTTAGAACTTGGCTCCATCAAAATGATTGGCAAAAAGGTCAACAAATGAGCGTATTGAAGAATCCATACAACAGTTTTTGGTAGCCTCTTTTATGCTACAGAGACATATATGCTTATTGCGTACACATTTACCAATTAGTCATGAAAGGGATATATATTAGCGGGGACCAGCACATTATGAACAAGCTTTTAGTGGGAAAAAAAGACCAATATACTCCTACTAGAGCTCTCTTTATCATGGTGCAATTGTATTAGTATGAATGAAGCTCTTGCCGCAACATTTTTACAACAAAATTTAGATTGCAATTACTGATAATGATAAGTAAAAGAGTATTATTAGTAGTAAACTCGGATGACAACTAGTAACAGTTTGCAAGCAACAAAACTTAGGTCACTTATGACATGTTTCTTATTATTTCGCTTTCAGGTCGATCCGTTTATGACCTAAACTCGTAAAAGTCCAACCTTAACCCGCAAAAACTTGTATCGTGTTTGCGAGTTAAGTCAAACATTGACACCCATACTTGTAAGTTTGTAACTTAAGTTTTGTTAGAAAATTGTTGTTCTCGCAGCACTACTGAATTAGTTGTTGGGAAATTGTTTCCAAATTATGATATTAGTTTTTGTTTATATGATTGATTTTTCAGATTAAATTTTATTTCTTTGCAAAAACAATTGTGCACATTCTCAGAAATGATTTCCAACTATAGTGATTCAGCTATAACATCTACAAATCTATTGTACAATTTGATTTCTAGAATTATAGCAGATTAATCACAATTAATATATTCTTCAATGTGTCCGTAATCCGTATGCATGCACACATCATAAGTATGTGTGTAGTTATTAACTTATTATACACACTTTCCACAAAATTTGTCATGGTATGTATATATTACTGCTGTTTCCGAATAAATAAGAATAGAACAAATATTCTTCCTTCAAAGTTTTAGATCCTCGAGATGTTTTGTACTGGAATATTCCTTTCTTTTTTTCCTTTACAAATTATATCTGACTGTAAAAGGTTTTGAGGTGATCAAGAAACATGTAAAAAGTTTCGAGCCCACCATCCTCGATCGAGTCCACCTAAAACAACGACTCTTTATGCCCGACGAAGCCAACTTTCTTGCTGCTCAAGATGCAAATATTATTACACTATTTTAAAAAAAAAATTGTGCTACATATTGAAGAAATTTGTGTATTAGAAGTTTGAGCCTTCTCTAGTGTCTATAACCAGAACAAAACAAACAAATATTTATATATATATATATATATATATATATATATATATATATATGTATATGTATATATCACGATATACAACGGCATTTCTTAAATTCTTTCAAAATGTATGGCCTAGGTCCTTGTACAACATAGTGTAAAGGTACATAATTTTTTAGATTTAAAACAGTATGACAGGTTTATCAAGGACCCTCAAAGGTACTGTACGTTGCATCTGACCCGAGCATACGCCAAGATGAGAAAACCAAGGTATTACAATTTCTTCAAATTAAAAATTTATGATATAATTTCTAATTAATAATAAGAGAAATAATAATGAGGGGTAAAACTTATATACGATTCTTTAAGTGTAATATTTTAAGTTTTCTAATTAAATTTAATTATAAGATACTTGAAAAAGATTTTTGTGTGTATGTGTGTGTGTGTTTTATTGATCAATACAATTATGCATGTGTTTGAATTTAATTAAAGAACTTATTGTAATATATTTTTTTTTGGTTGAGAAAAACCTATTGTAAAATTGAAGCTAAGTTTTGTTGAATCATGAAATGATATTATAATAATTGTCCCAATAGTCCAGATTATGAAATGTTATTTTTTGGCTTGTTGTATAACTTATTCAAACTTATTTGTTAAACTGGATCACATATTATAATATACATCCTAATTTTAAAAGGGAAGCTACATAAACCACAAAATTTAAATCGAACCAAATGAACTAATAGTTTCAAAAAGTGAAAATAAGAAACTCAATTTATCAAATGCTAAAAAAAAGGTATCAAGATACTTAGTTAAACTAACATCGGGTTGCTTTAGTGAGAACTTGCCACCACACGCTCTTGGTGTACTGGTCACTCCACAAATACAAGTTCTTGTGGGGTTGGGGGATAAGAGTTGAGGTTCAAATTTTCAAGAATGGGCTTTACACATATACACTTAGATTATGGTAGGATGAGATTATTATCCTAAATCTATAAAGAAGAAGAAGAAAGAAGAAAGAAGATAGTGTGTTAACTAACATAGTATAGTATTATTTTCAACTTTGAAACCAAATTATAAAATACATATGTTAGAAAAATGATATTGAAAAATATAGACTTTAAAAAACTTAAGTGGCAAACTTAGAAAAAGTCACCAAAAAGTAAAAGGTTCTATTTTATATATATATATATATATATATATTATTCAGAGTAATGATTATTTAGTACTCTCTAATACATATTATCGGACACATTTAGGGTACGTTTGATACACTGTAATAATTATTAAATGGGAATAAGAATAAGTATTATAAAGAATACATTAAGTTGGAATGTAATAAGTATTACTATTCATTAGTTTGGTAACCATTTAAGAATATAATTTTGAATATGCATCAACAATTTAATAGAGTATAAAAAAAAGGCGTAATTAAATCATTTCTAAGTCAAATTTCCTAAAATACACTTATTTTAGAGTGTTCAAAATAGAGCTAATAATTAACAACAATGAATTTTTTTTTTTTTTCCTTTTGAAGATGTGACAATTAATGGCTTTTTAGAAAAAAAATTTAAAAAGTTATTACATAAGGTGAAGGAATAAATATTCATTACTTTTGTTAAGGAATATTTATTCCTCATTTTAGAGAATATCTATTCATAAGGAATAATTATTCATTGTAATAAAAACATAACCAAATAACCGAATAATTATGCCATAGAAATACCTATTACATTACAATATCTATTACAGTCTACCAAATGTGCCATTAGTGTAAAATGTGAACACTTTTAAACACATGTGGATATATGGCTTTATAAAATATGGATATTTCTAAATTAGTATACATCAAGAGCGTAAAATAACAATTAGTGTATTACTAATTGCTAACTAGTGTAATACACTCGAAGTTGGACATAAATTAATATTTATATATTATACATATTTAATTAATAACTATTAATAAATAAAAGGATAAATTAGAGAATTAGTAGAAAAGAACTTTCCCAATTTAAATAAAATTTATTTATAACCTATCACTCTTATTAATAAAATTATAATTTTTTTAGTGTTAAGACATTTTATCCAAAAAGATAGTGAATTGTAATTAGTTTAAAATTAATTATACCTTTAAAAAGTCAGATTGAACACACATATATATCAGAAAGATGACGTGAAAAAAATATAGGATTTCAAAATTTCATAGTATAATAAAAACTTAAAAGTTTTTATTTTATAGACTACAGATAGCTTTGATAGAGGTAATATAATTAGAGTTCATATTACTTGGTAATTATAATATTAATACCCTTTGGCTTGTAAGGAAGGGTTGAAGAGGGAAATTGGAGTTCAATCGTGTCCCATACAAGAGTCATATTTTGCTAGCTATAGGAAATTGCAATTTTATAATTATATACTCAGTGTACTAAAATTTACCCTTGCTTAGTTGCCTTTAATTTTATTTTTATGAATCATATTTAGTTGCTTTCACAGTTCACACATGAAAACATATTTGAAATTTTTTGTTTTCAACCATAAAGCATGCAATGATTTAGCCCCACGCTTTTGTTGAATATCATCTGATGGATTACTAGTGTTTCATTAAAGAATAAAGATTCTTTTTAATATATACTTTTAAGGGTATACATTAATTATTTATTTTAAAATTTTTTTTAATACCAAAAAATTTGTTTTAGAAATTTAAAAAATTATCAAAAAAATTAGTTATTTTTTATTTTTTATAAATTTTTTTTTAACATGATTTAGATATAGTAAAACTATAAAACACGAAGAAAACCTATTGTGTGTGTGTATATATAATATATACATATATTTAGATGTAGATTTCAAAATTTCAAATCAAATTTGAGGATTTTTCAGAGTAAGAGCATTCATGGTCTTGGATTCTTGATTCTGTTGGGTTTCATTTAATGTTGCCATACTGGCACAGTGAACTAAAATGACACTTTTCCGTTAGGTTCAGGTCTGATCATGGTGATTTTGACGAGTCATAAAATGTTGATACAATCGAGAGTATTTATTGTCAATTATGCTGTCAATGATGGCATATTTTTCCTGCATGGTCATAGTTTGATTGATGGGCCATATAGATCGAATGGACAAACCAATACTATTATATTATACGTACAAATGAGGAACACGCATGGAAAGAGACCTTTTCCCAAATTTATGGTTCCTGTCATTAATTGTGTGGTTTTGGCTGAAAGGAGTATCACCAAACTAAGGCCAACTAAAGCTATGTTTGGTTTGAGGGAAAAAAGAGAGAGGGGAAGAGAAATGATTTTTTACCCTTTGTTTGATTAGAAGAAAATAAGGGGGGAAAATGAAAGGTAGAGAGAAAGGATTTCTGAGTTCCTCCAATTTTAAATTTTTAACTCTGTTCAAATTCATAAAATTATTCTTATATCTTTAAAAAAATTTCAATTTTTTATGTGAAATTACATTTATATCCTTATTTTTTTAATAAATTAAAAAGATAAAAGTGTAAAATACTCATTTCCCTTCTCCTTTACATTCAAACACATATTTTCTTTTTCCTTTATTTTTTCTCTCTTCTCTTCTTTTCATTTCCCTTCTTCTTCTTCAAACCAAACATAGACAAAACTTTGCTCATTCAAAATAGAAGTTAACCAGAGTAAAAAACGAATATAAGCTGTATTTGTTAAAGGATTTGAAGATATCTACTCTGTAGTTTAGGCTGAAATCTAATAACATTGTATAAAAAGGAAGCCAAGGAATTTATTTATTTATTTTTATATAATTTTATGTTTACAATAAGAGAGAGATTTGAATCTTAAACACTTTCGATAAAAACACCAAGTGATGCTAGTTGATCTAAAAGTTGTTTTGAGTAAACACAATAAAATGAATATTTCATAGATGGATCTCATAATTCTGATTAGATCAAATGTTGAAATGTGCTACATTTTGTGGCATAAAGCTTCCTATCATTATTACTCGTTGTCCAAGAACATTAAATTGTAATAATCACTGTGGGCTCTTCCAATAATATATCGACAATCTTTTTTTTTGATGAGATATATCGACAATCTTGGCGAGCACAATCATAAGGTAACCTCACATTTGTAATCTTTGTCTTTGAACACACATTTTCCACCAGCCATTGAAAATGTGATGAATTGGAAAAAAAAAATCAAAAGTGAATGTCCCACAGATTTATTATAATTGTCGCTAACAGCAAGTTGTAGGAAAAGATGATGGAAAGTTGAACCAAATACCAAATCCTATGCAGTTCAATTTAGCATCTTTCTTGACGTTGACCGACAAAGTTAGGATTCGAGCTTTTTGGGGGAGATGGCAAAGCCGCCCACGCCACTCTAAACAATGAACACTTCATTCAAGTAGGGTTGGTAGAGAACCCAATAATAAGGAGGGCCAAGTTTTGAAAAAATTATTTTAGTTTGATTGATTGGAAAACTGTATGCCATTGTTATAGTGTTGGTGCATGTGTTTTACAAACCCCTCTATTTTGCTAATTTTGGTCTCTAAGCTGGGAGTTTCGGAGTAAAATATATATGAAGTTGAACCAACTTTGACAAATTTTGACCAAAGATCTGACTATCAAAGTGATTCTTGTCTAAACATATAGATGATCTAATTCCCTTTAAAATGATAGCTAGGCGGAGAAATAGCTAATGTACCAACTTGGTTTAATGGTAAACCTAGGTTTAATTAATGATTATGATATTATAGTTTAAAAATATTTGGCTTGGGCTAAAACTATGACAAGCTCCCCCAAAGTTACGTTGCACAGGTAAAAAAAAAATTGAGTACTTGGTTGATGTATTCATGAACTATCAAATTCCGTAGGCAATGCCTTTAACTTTGTGTTTTTTTTTTTTTTTTTTTTTTGGCTAGGCTAATAGAAACCATACTGATGTCTTGGCAAAATGGGATCTTTAATGAAACTTTATTTAGTTATTGATACTAATTAAGTCAGTTTCCTTATGGGGCTATTTTTTCTGATATGAGCAAGTCCGGCATTGGCATGGTGATTCGGAACTCTCAAGGTTTGGTGTTGGCCTCCGTGTCGCAACAAATTTCACCGAGTTTTAGTCCGCTGGAAGTCGAAACTTTGGCTGCCAAGAGAGCTATCCAGTTTGCTTCGGAGTTAGCCATTACTTCGGCTGTTTTAGAGGGTGATTCTCAAACTTTGATCCAATCTTTACAAAGTGGTGCTGAATATTTGTCACCTTTTGGTTTACTTCTTGATGAGGTTCGTTTTAGTTGCTAGTTCTTTTAATCAAATACGTTTCTCTTATGTTATGAAAGAAGGTAATAATGTTGCATATAATTTAGCTAAATTTGCTATTAATGTTCTAAACTTCTTTGTGTAGATGGAAGATATTCTACCACAGTTAGTTCTTATTTTTTAGGCTGATTTAGCCGGCTTTTCTTAGTTTAATAAAGTTCTGTTTGGTTTCTCTTAAAAAAGAAAAGAAAAAAAAGTCAGTTTCCTTATGCTGTTATTAATGCTTTGGGCTTAGTGCCATAAGTTGTATGTTGTTTGGGCCTTTCAACATAGTTCTTTCTTTGAGTAGGAAAAAAAAAAAAAAAATCAACAAAAGGCCACATACTATAAAAAGAGAGAGAATAATAGGAATTGTTAGAATATGTTACAGGCTCAAGCCCAAATCCACTATGATACACTATCTTCCTTAGGTCCAACGTTCAAGTACGACTGTAGTGGCATGCATACTACACATGTACTTTAGAAAACTCATATACCTTAGAGGTTTAGACCCAGGTCTTTGGGTCTAAATGATTATGTTCTGATGGTGCCAAAAAAATTAGCTTATGGTTTCCCTCTGTAAACTAAAACAAGATTCGAGGAAATGAATCAATGAGTATCATTTTCTTATACGCTTTCAATGGAATCAATTAGCTCTTTCCAAGCTTCTATGGGCATTGCCTTTAGGGTTGGTTTGGTTGGAGGGTGGAAAAGTGGGAAACTAAAAAATGGTAGAAGTATGAAAAAGTGGAATGATAGGAAAATTTTTAAAATTTTCTCCTTTTAGTTTGGTTGGGAGTGGAAAAGTGGAGAAATGGAAAAAATGAGTTTGTATAATTTTACTTATATACCTTTGTTAAAAAATCATGGCCAATTAAAATAAAAAAGTGACAAACAACGAAAAAAAGAAGAAACAATCACCCAATTTATTGGGCATCATCAAGGCTAATGAAAAAGTCAAGCCTATGATTAAGGCTTTCATTTCATTGCCTCCTAAGCAAAATACATAAGTTACAGTGAATCTTTCTTCTACACCCTTACATGGAGAGATGATGTGGTGTAGGATTTTTAGCGCAATGGATTCTACTTGAAAACAATCTATCTGAAGTTCTACTTTTTCTTTTCAAAAGAAATAATATTGGTTTGATTGGTAATGTTATAGGTTCTTAAACAATTTTCCAAAAATTTACAGAAAAGTTGATGTAGGCTCTATTGTTTCGTTGTAAAAACTTGGTCAAACATAAAAAATTCTTGTTGATCAGAAAATGTGTGTAATAGTTAAAAAGTTTTACCAAAAAATATGGGTTGGGTGTGCAAATCTAGTGGGTTGTACAAGGAGGAAGATTGGGTTGTGAGATTGGAACATATTTTCACCAAATGCTTAAATAGGAATCAAATCCTAGATTTCTTATTCGTCAACAAAAGATTTTACCAGTTTTATTAACAAGAACCCACTATTTTAGTCATACTGGAAAAACCAAAAAACGAGGGCTATAGTCGCATTTTTAAAACGTGTCTATAGACCTTAAAAACACGGCTATAGCCACGACTGGAGGTCCAATAGGTCTATAGTTGCATTTTTTTTTTTTTAAATGCGGCTATAAACCATGTTTGGGTTGTGTTTTAAAAACGTGGCTATAGACCTGTTTTGGCCACATTTTTACTAACATGGCTATAGGTATAGTTTTGGCTGCATTTTAGAAACGTAGCTAAAGCCTTCTACAGTTGCGTTTTAGAAACGCATCTAAGGCTTGCTATAGGGTTTTTGTCTATAGTCGCGTTTCATAAACGTGGCTATAGATTTTTTATTTTTTATTTTTTATTTCTAGCTAAATCACAAATTCCTACCTAAATACAAAACCATAGTGCAAGCATTCAAAACCAAATACAGAGATATTTGTCCAACAACAACAACTACAAGATTACATAAATGCTATATACTTAAATACTTAAATACTATTGCAACAACAACAACATAAAGATATCCATCCAATAATGATATTACAGATTAGTCAAAAGGAGCATAAATAATTTTATTTCATTTTATTTATTTTTTAAGATAGCACAAACAAGTAACATAAACTACTTCTCTCTACATATTAAGTTCGTAAATCTTATTCAAAATTGCTAGTAAGATCTTTGGGCATCAATGATGCACACCATCTTGATCATAATGTTTTAAGCATCCATGTGGATAATGCATCGGATAGACTACCCTTTCAGCATGTAGTCAAATGCTTTGTTGATCTCTAAGAAAGGGACTGAGTGAGTAATAAATTCATCCAATTGCAACTCTTGCAAAATCAATTGATAGTGTCATTGACCAAGTAAAACACAGAATTAGGCCTTGCTTGTTATGTAAAAGTAACAATCACATCCTAAAACCACTACCCATAATCATACACAATAGCACTTAATCAAAGTATGTTTATTTCATAATAATCTAAGAAAGTTGCATTCTGCCTACTCCATTTTCAGTTGCTCATAAAAGACATGTATATGAAGGAGAACAATGCAATGGTTCAATAACAGAAACATAAGCTGACCTTGTTCATGTACTTTTCTACCATAGAAGGAATATTAGTGTGGGGCTTGTAATTGCCAAAAAAGGTACCCTTAAGAGTCCTCTCATTTAAAAAATTCATAGGATGAGTCTTGAATGAATCATCTTTATTTGGAACCCCAACAAGTACTGCAACACCCCAACCTTGAGAAAAAGAAAATTTTAGTCCCCAAGGAAACATAATGCAATAATCGGAATCACTTCTACAATAAGATAACATGAGTATAAATTCATTAAATGATTACATCATGAATGCATTCAAATGCTGAGATCATGACCTGGATACTTCCAGTACATTCAACAGCCTGATCCATTCCTCCATCAATCATCTTAGCACCAGATACAAGAAAATTTCTAGTTATTACTCAGTTTCTCCACAACCAAAAAACAGGGTCAAATTAAGAAAAATTGTGAGAGAGAGAGAGAGAGTTCTGACCTATGGCAGAGGACGACGTAGACCATGAGAGCTTCGGGAACAAGAGTTTTCAATTAGACAGCTTGAGAATGATGGTTATGGCAGCTGAGAGAGAGAGCTCTGAGAACTGAATTAGGAATGGGTTGGTGATGGCCAGTGTAGTGGAGATGGAGAAGGGAAATTAGTGGTGGAGAGTGCTAGCTGCTCGATGGCGTGGAGAGGATCTCGGCGGCGGTGGCTTCAGATTGAGGTTCTCGGTAGCGTTAATTGGAGCACAACGGTGTTGCTCAGAGCATGGTGTGGCGTTGAGAGTGATAGAGAGCAATCTTAGTTTAGAGTGACCTGAGTTTGTGTGGAAGTGAGGGTATATATATATATATATATATATATATATATATATATATATATATATATATATATATATATATATATATATATATATATATTTTAAATTTATACCAATCCTGTAGGCGCGTTTATAAAACGTAGCTATAGACAAGCTTTAAGCCGCGTTTAAGGAAACGTAATTGTAGGCAGGCTATAGCCGCGGTTTTAAAACACGGCTATAAGCCTTTTTTAAAAAAAGTAAATTATTTTGTTCAACCTATAGCCGCGCTTAAAACATGCGGCTACAAACAACACTATAGCCAGATTTTTGTGAAATGTGTCTTTAGGTGTGCCTATGGCCATGTTTTCCAAACATGACTATAGGACATCTTTTTAAAAAAAAAAAAAAAATTGGCATGTCTATAGTTGCGTTTTTTAAATGCAGCCATAAGCCTACCCCCATAAATGTCGCTAAAAACACCAAAAAATGCAGCTACAGATCTCATCTATAGCCGTGTTTATTAGACATCTTTGAAAAAAAAAAAAAAATTGGCATGTCTATAGCTGCGTTTTTTAAATGCAGCCATAAGTCTACCCACATAAATGTCGCTAAAAACACCAAAAAATGCAGCTACAGATCTCATCTATAGCCGTGTATAATAAACACGGCTATATGTCTATCGTTGTAGCCACATTTTTTAAAAACGCGGCTAAAAAGAAGCCCCTATAGCTAGCGTTTTTTTGTAGTGGAAGAATCTTCCCAAAAAATAAAAAGAAAAAAATAAAAAGAAACTTCCAAGCACTGTTAAAAGCATCAGAAGGTGTCAACTAATTAAATTAAGCTTGACCATAATTATAAATTGCTTCCTAATTAGCGGACTTCACCAAACTAAGAGATCAGATCGGACATCACATGCTTACCAGACTTTGCATGAATCTTAGGAAACGCAAATATATGTTAGCCCTTAATGTACTTTACACAATCTTTATTTATTGTTGACCAAACGGTACTCTAATATGCTTGGAGCGTAGTACTGTTTGCTAGTACTTGATTAAACTACTTTACTATCAATGATTGAGAAAAAAAAAAAAATGAAAATGATTAAGTGGGTAAAAAAAAACTATTTTTAAATGTTGATGTGGCTTTACTATCAAGAATATCAGAATATTATTCTAACTATTTTCCTTTTTATGTTCTATTGAACATAGCAATATGTAACACAAGATGATACATTAATGATGACTTTA
The DNA here is from genome assembly GCA_029955455.1 of Quercus agrifolia. NCBI lineage: Eukaryota > Viridiplantae > Streptophyta > Magnoliopsida > Fagales > Fagaceae > Quercus > Quercus agrifolia. The sequence goes on from JARQAD010000010.1 coordinate 32,964,117, forward strand.
ACTGATAGAGAAGCCATGTATTACTCAGCTCAGCTCCAATTACCTAACTCCATGTCTAAATCAGAGAAGAAGGACAGAGCAGAAACAACAATAAAAGAGATGGGTTTGCAAGATGCAGTGGACACTAGAATTGGGGGATGGGGAGTTAAACACATTAGCGGTGGCCAAAAGAGAAGAGTTAGCATTTGTATAGAGATCCTAACACACCCCAAGCTTCTCTTCCTTGATGAACCAACAAGTGGGCTTGATAGTGCAGCATCATATTAAGTAATGAGCAGAATTGCAGGCTTAGGTCAAAGAGATGGATTGGAAGGACCATTATTGTAGTGAAGTCTTTCAGCTCTTCCACAATTTTTGTCTCCTATCTTCAGGTACAACTGTATATTTTGATCTAGCTTTTGCAGCATATAAGGTAAGTAGATGAAAATTTTCTTAATATTTTTGAATCATATATTCATATTAGAGTTGGAATAAGTTATTAGAGTTGGAATAAGTTATTAACCAGTTTAATCATATATTCATATTAGAGTTGGAATATGTGGTTTCCCTTGTCCCACTCAACAAAATCCATCTGTTTGGTTATAGATTGACCCCGGTTAATTAATTCAATTACCCAAATTGATTAATTAAGTCAAATTACATGCAAATCGTGGAGGCACCAACAAATTATCAAAACAACTAAAATGCAATGGAAAATACATTAACACGGTGATTTGTTGACAAAAATGGGGAAAACCTCTCTTGCAAGGCAAAAACCCCACTGGATGAATTTAATGTCACTACTCCCAAGAATCCACGAATCAATAATCAAGCGGTTATAAGTATAAGGAATCTAATTACTACCCTAGCCTATTCCAAAATACCAATCTATAGTTGAACCTTCGCTCCAATACCCAATTAGACTTGATCTTGTAGTAGTCTTCTTTCCTTTATTGCACAAATCTTTAATCTGTGACTAACCCCTTTGCATAGATTCCAGTAAATGACTAACTCCATTAACTTGAATGATTTTTGTTGGCTGTAAAGTTCTTCACTTCATAAATGATGAAGATCAGGAAGCACTTAGTTCCAAAGCCCTAAGACATAAAAATGCAGAAACTTTACATAGAGTATATGAGTTTTGGCTCTCTGTATCTGTATATGATGGCTTTTAAAAATATGCCTTATATATGACTAGGGTTGTGAGAAAAGAAACCCTAATAAAATAATATAGCATTGGCCAAATTTCAGATATGAAATTTCTTAAATCTTAATTCTCGATAGATCGAGCGTGTGTCAAGCTTGTGCTGAGCTTCTTCATTTAACTTTGATAGCAGTATCTGTCGACCTTTTATCGAGACTTAATGAATCAACATTTCTTTACTTGTTTCTTGGATAAATCTTCATGACTTTAAAGAGACCACTTGATATTTTTGAGCAACATACTTCTTGATATATTAAACCCAACTTAGATCTACTCAATTACAAGTAAAGTGCGTATTGTCAAAGAATTAACAAATTACATACAAAATATGACCCTAACACATCCGATCACTTCCTTAAAACCATAAACAAGGATTTCCAATAGGTAAGACATTTCCTTCCTTCGAGACCCCTATTAGTCCTAGTAGTACCCCCACTCTTTTATATCTAATTTTGGTTATATGGTACATTTGGTATTCAATTAAATTTTGACATTTATTTCAAAATTATCATATATTTTAAAAAGTTTTAAACAGGTCTTTATTAAAAATTCATGAAATTGATGTCATTTGCTGACGTAAAACCCATGGCATGGCATGAACTGCACTTGTCATGTTGATATCAATACTTTTCATCCGTTAGATGATGGTAAGACATCTTCAAAAAAAGATTAAGAGAGTGTTTGAATATCGCTTATTTTGCTGAAAACTAAAAATATTGTAACAAAATAATTTTTAAATGTGTGAATAGTGTCGTGAGACCCATTTTTAATGAAAGTTTTGCTGAAAAAAGAGGTTTGTGAGTCCCATGAACAGTAAACTGGACCCACAGAAACACGCTTCTCCCAAAAAAAAAAAAAAAAAAAAAAAACGCAAACGCAGACGCAAAGAAGCTTTATCCAAACGGGTATTAAAAAAAAAATAGAGGATGAATTATGCATTTTAGCCTAATATTATTTAGAGATGACATTTCAAAGGTTAACTCAAATGCAATTTCAGGTACATAAAAATAATAAGAAAACCTTATGAAGCTTATATTTTTTTGTATAGGACGTTGAACAAGGTTTAGCTGGAGCAATATCGACAGAGGAAATAATTGAGATACTTCTAAGTTCGTATAAATCATCAGAGAGATGTGAGCAAGTACGGAAGCAAGTAGTTGACATACATAAACAGGTGAGCAAGTAATAATTTGCCTAATAGTGTAAGTTATTTTTTGCATAATATGGTATACAAATTGATGACAGTCACATGACCATGGAAATGGAAAATAGTTAACTGAAATTTACTTTGGTTTCAGGACCATGGAGAATTGGAGACGAAGAGAAGCCATGCTAGCTTCCTTACTCAGTGCTCTGTTCTAACGATAAGATCTTTTGTGAACATGTATCATGATCTAGGCTATTGTTGGTTACGCATAGCAATTTATATCACATTAGGTTTAGGCCTTGGTACTGTGTATCACAATATAGGTCATAGTTATGCTTCAATTTAGGTAAGACAGTATTAAAAACAATTTGAGACAAAGAGAGAAACTATAAATAATACTATTCAAACAAGCAAAAATAGAAGTATAAGTTGATTAAATTCATAATTTCTAACAACTTTAAGTTTTTGGGATAATCAATAACTTAACATGGTACATGATCTTATGGGATAATCGACAACTTTGGTTATTTTAGGCTAGAGGTGCATTGCATTCATTTATAGCTTCATTCCTAATGTTCATGGCCATTGGTGGATTTCTCTCTTTTGTGGAGGATATAAAGGTATTTTAATTTATTTTGTGGTCCAAAAGTGTTTGTTGAATTTATATATGCATCCGCATATTAGTATTTTCATTAATGGCTTATTGAAAAGCTTAATTTGCTCAAATAAGATTCTCTTGATATTCTTTGCTCATATATTTTTTTAGCATTATAAGTATTGATAAACTTTCTCCAATCATAACCTAGGTATTGTTGGGAAAATTTGTTAAATCCCCTTAATGTTTGTGTGAATTAAAAATTAATGACTACCAAGCAATAGCAATATTATGGAAACAAAAAATTCCAACAAGCACCACAAAACACACATCTACAAAAGAACACCAAATCTTTCGTGGAAAACCCTCCGATGTAGAAGGAAAAACCACGGGATAGCTCCCAAAAATATCCATTATGAAATAGAGATTACAACTCTCAAGTTTAACCAAACTTGAGTCCACAATAAATTAGATTCACAAAAAAATTAAATCTCAAGGAGTAAATACAATTTCACCATAAAGCCAGTAGTAAAATCTTCTTCTGAACACTCCAAGTCTCCATGGTTGTAGCACTTAAAAACTCCAAGAGAACTCCACCAATTTATCTTCTTTAAGTGTAGTTTGAGCAAAGAAAAATGTCTACTTTTTCTTTTTCACTCGCTCACATTCTCACTGTGTATCTCTGTATCTCTTCATTTGGACTGCATCTCAAATGGCTGAATATCTCTCTGTGTTTCTTGCTCACTTTGTGGAGCTCACACAATACTTCAGCTCTCTCTCTCTCTCTTTTTCAATGTGTTTCTTCTCACCCAATAACACACAATGGCTGAATGGCATTTCTTTTCTTTTCCTTCTTTTCTCCTGTGTCCAACACTCCTTAATCAACTTTTCATTAAACCAAAAGTTGATATTGGAAGCTTAAGGAAGCAAGCTCATTAATTGAGCTTTGACCAATGCATGTGGGTTGGACCCACACAGTGCTACACCCAACAATCTCCCCCTTTAACCCACTACGGAGGAGATCTTCAACCTAAATCTTTAGTTAGAATTCATGCCGGCCAACCTAGCATAAAGCTTTAGCTTCTCTCTAGACACAACCTTGGTTAGTATGTCAGCTAAATTTTCATCTTATGAATCTTCTCTAATTCAAATGACTGTTGCTTAACAAATAGTCTCAACTAATGGTATCTCACCTCAATTTTCTTTGAGTGTGCATGGTACATAGAATTCTTGCTCAAGTTTATAGTACTCTGACTATCACAATTAACTACATACCCATCTTGCTTCAAACTCAATTCTTGGAGAAACCGTTTCAACCAAAACATCTCTTTACCTGCTTCATTAGCTACAATATACTCAGCTTTAGTAGTAGATAAGGCAATACACTTCTACAATCTTGTTTGCCATGATACAGCTCCCCCTGCAAAAGTAAATAAACACTTCGATGTAGATTTTCTACCATCAAGGTCACCTGCCCAATTTGCATCTACATAACCCTTCAGAACTAGTTTAGAATCACCAAAAGTCAAAAACAATTTAGAGCTACCTCTTAAATACTTGAAGATCCACTTCATCGCTTCCCAATGATCTTTTCTAGGTTTAACCATGAACCTACTGACAACACCAACTGCATGAGTAATATTTGGTTGTGTGCAAACCATAGCATACATCAAACTCCCAACTACTAAGGAATAAATAATTGATGCTATGTCTCCCTTCTCTTTCTTTGATGAAGAACAAGATGTCTTTCTTAACTTGAAATGAGAACTAAGAGGTGTACTGACTAGCTTGACATGCTTCATATTGAACCTTTCAAGAACCCGCTCAATATAATTCTCTTGTGATAATTGCAGCTTTTTAGCTTTCCTATCACAAAGAATCTGCATACCCAAAATTTTTCTAGCAAGACCCAAGTCTTCCATATCAAATGACTTGAACAAGTCTTTCAAATTTCCAATCACACTTACATCTTGTCCTACTATCAACACATCATCTACATATAGTAGAAGAATAACAAATTTACCAATGGAAAATTTTCTGACATACATACAAAGATTTGCACTTGTCCTTGTGTACCCATGACCCACCATGAATGAGTCAAACTTCTTGTACCACTGTCTTGGAGTTTGCTTCAAGCCATACAAACTCTTTTTTAACTTGCAAACCATATGTTCTTTCCTTTTCACTTTGAATCCCTCTGGTTGATCCATGTAGATTTCTTCTTTCAAATCACCATGAAGAAAAGCTATCTTCACATCAAGTTATTGAAGCTCAAGATCCAAGCTAGCTACTAATCTCAAAACTACTCAAATGGAACTCATCTTGACTACTGGAGAAAATATCTTATCAAAGTCAATCCCTTGTTTCTGACTAAAACCCTCAACCACCAATCAAGCTTTGTATTTCACTAACTTGTCACTATCTTTCTTTAGCTTGAACCCCCATTTGTTTATCAATACCTTCTTGCCTTTAGGAAGTTCCACTAAGTCATAAGTCTTATTCTTGTTCAAAGAATTCATCTCTTCATATATAGCCTTCAACCAACTTTACTTATCCTTATGAGATTGTATTTCCTTACAACTTTTTGGCTCCCACAAATGATGATTGTTGCGACTATCGTGCCCAATTATCTAATGGGCATAATAATTGGTGCTAGAATTCAAGGGTTAATGATATTAGTTGGTGGTTTCTTTAGACTGCCAAATGATATACCTAAACCATTGTGAAAATACCTTTTACATGAGATTGCTTTTTATAAGTATGCTTACCAAGGAATGTTTAAGAATAAGTTTGAAGGAGCTGTATATACCACTAACAAAGTTGGAGGACCGCCCATCATTACTGGAGAAGAAATTTTGAGAGATTTGTGGCAAGCTCAAATGGGTTACTCTAAGTGGGGCGATCTTGCTGTCTTGCTAGGGATGATAGCTTTTTATCGACTTATGTTTTTGGGCATCATCAAGGCTAATGAAAAGGCCAAGCCTATGATTAAGGCTTCCATTTCAAGGCCTCCCAAGCAAAATACACAAGTTATAGTGAATCCTTCTTCTACACCTTTACATGGAGAGATGATGCAGTGTAGGATTTTTAGCATAATGGATTCTACTTGAAAACAAGCTATGTGAAGTTTAGCTAATTCTTTTCAAAAGAAATAAGAATGGTTTGATTGGTAATGTTATAGGTTCTTTAACTATCTTTCAAAAATGTATGGAGAAGTAGATGTAGGCTCTGATTGTTTTGTTGTAAAATGCTGTTTAGAAAACATATTAAACATTTTCCAATTTGTTCCTTAGTAAAATTGGTCAAACTTAAAAACATTTTCAGTTGATCAGAAAATATTTGTAACGGTTATAAAATTTTACCAAAAATTATTTAGTAAATAATTCAATCTTGCCTCACATGAACCCCCTCCCCAACCCTTTTTTTTCTTTTCTAGTTTATAGGGATCAATGGCTTGATGTCATGGGCAAGGAATGGTTGTTGGCATTGGGAGATAGCAGTTTGCTGTTATGTTTGCACTAATCGCAATTGCATTTCACCAATTTGCTACTAGGGTTACGACAATGGTGGTTGGGTGTGCCTATCTAGTGGGTTGTACTTGGTGGTAGATTGGGTTGTGAGATTGAAACATGTTTTTACCCAATGCTTAAATATGTTTTTGGGAGGATTTTCAAGAATGAAACCAAACACTAAAAAGATAACATTTTCAACTAAAAACAATTTCCAACGAAACAAATGGAGCTTTATTACTGACTAAGCTATTAGTAACACATCACTGATACTAAACTGAATGGAACCTTTGCTCATGTGAAATTGAATTTGAAAGAAATTAAAATTGGAAGCAACACCCACAAGGATTTGATACCATGTTAAAAAATATGGAGTCCAAATGTATGGGTGAGATAGGTGGAACAAGGTCCGCTCAATTTCACTAGAAATAGAGAATCCATTTCATCATTAAGATTTTATTTTTTGGTCTAATAGTTTAATGCCACATTATTAAAATTTTAAATGACATGATAATTTGTGCACTTTTAGATTTGTAATAATTAATCTAAACTATGAAATTATTCCATTTCAAATGAAGAAGATTCCTTTTCGAGACAAGCAAGACAATTGATATAGAGTTGTACAACTAAGGTGTCGGTATGAAAAATTCCAGTCGTACTAGTTGGTATGGTATAGTATCGACTCCCTTGGTTGTATGTCTATTTATTAACTTTTTGTAATGACCTTAAAATGTACTAAAAAAAGCCATTAGTTGCCGCATCCTCATCAAAATGGAAGAAAATAAATTTGGGTTGCTCTCTCTGCATTGATTCCTATTAGGTTATTACCACTTTATGAAAAATGATAGTTGATTGTCAGCTCTATTTTGCACGTTCATTTCATCAATATTAATTCTCTCAAAACAAAAAAGTTCATCAATACTGATTAATAGTTGGGTCATTCTGTGATCAATATTAATCAATGAACCCGTGGCTGTTTTGTGATCAAAATTAATCAATAAAAATGGAATTAATTTGATAGATTTGGTGAATTCATGAAAAAAAATTTGCTCTTTTTTTTTCATAATAGATGTATCATTTTATAATATTTATTTTCTCTTATAATAACTTTTATGGAGTTATTAATTTTTAAACAAGGCACACAAATATTAATTATAAATTTGTTAAATTATACATAATAAATTAGATCCTTCTCCCACTTATTGTTTTAAAAAATATGTTAAACTATGTCCATAAAAAGTGTAAATATAATTTTATAAATAAGGATATTTTAGAAATTTTCAAATTTTTATACTTAAAAAATGTGCATAAAAGATGGATTTATAGATCAAATAGTAAACCGAATCTAATTAGCACAAAACATGATATACACGTTAAAAACATAGAGAACATATAATCTAAAGTGAAAATTTTGAAATGTTAATTCAATAAAAAATTATTAAATGGTGTAACTTTGCTTAAAGTTAAAAGTTAAAATAGGTGTAACTCTTACAATATTTTTTAATTGAATGTGAATTTTGACAAATTCACAATTGGATTACATTATCTTTGTATATTCTCCATTGCCATGTTATCAATCAATTGTAAATAATTTAAGTTTTTGTAGTTTAAATTAATGTATAAAATATAAGTTTATGGATCGAATGGTAAATAAAATCCGATTGTCATAAAAATTGGCATACATGTTAGAATATATAGAATACGTAATCCAACGGTAAAATTTTAAAATATGAATTCGATAACAAGTTATTAGGTAGAGTAACATTATTTAAAGCTATACCAAATATAACTTGAAATCAACCCTATATATATTAAAATCTTAAGTATTCCAATCAGAAATGTCTGACTATGTTCCTGTTGGTGACCTCCTTGAAACTAAAAGTCACCTCTAACAACAGTATTTTTGGCTTTTTCACTCCTAACTTTTTTTTGGAGAATCTTTTCACGCCTAACTTTGATGGGAAAAGAGATGTTTCCATAAATATCCCAAAATATTAGACAACCAAAGTTTCAAGCTTCATAGCTAGTATTTCGCTTTTCATTTATTATTTTTTGATGATAAGAAAAGAAATGATCATATATATATATATGGTAAATTATATAGTAGAGATGGCAATATTCCAGATACGGTCACAAAACAGACCGGAGATGTCAAAAGATAAAGTAGGCTAAAACAAAATAGAAGTTGGAGGAGAATAAGGTTGTGGAAGAACTCCATTCCTGTCTAAGGCATTAGCTTTCTTGAAACAACGTTTGATCCTAACTTAGAGGAATCTGGTCCACCAACACTTTGAGTTATCAATAAGTGTACCAATTAACATCTGTCACCACTAACTCACAAAGATATATATATATATATATATATGGACAAAACTTAAGTACAGTACTTTATATGTTGATCCTTATATTCCACTCTTAAGATTTAACCATGTGACTACTTAATTAAAAAATACACTTCCATTCTATGAGAAAAAATCCACATAGTAGAATCTTAAAAGGGGAACCGAATGAACAATACTTAAGTACTGTATCTAAGTCTCTCTCTCTAGGGTTTGAAATCTACCTCAAATTACAATAAGAGTGAGAAATATTGGGTTTCATTTTATTTTATTTTTTTGCTTTTGGTGGAAATAAAAATTAGATAAAAAAGACCTCTATACCTACAAATTTTGGGGTAATTAAGTCACCCTAAGCATCTGATTAGTTCCCCTTGCATTGCTTGTAGAAGCCCACTGGTGGTGTTCCCAACCAATGAGTTTCATTTTTTAGCGACGAAGACAATTTGACAATATAAATTATTAAATAAATTTAAAATGATTATATAAAAGATTATATTTAAATTTAAAAAAAAAAATTTGATTTTGATGTTAACTTTTTTTTTTCCTAACAGACAAAGGTGTTGAAGATTAATCGCTTATGATGTGGATGCCTCTCTTCGTAGTTATCTTTAATCTTTGTGATTATTTATTTATATTTCTTAAGTCAATTGTCTCACCTTGACTTCCCTTATTGATAAGCCAAAAAAAAAAAAAAAAATTGTTTATAAAAGTTTAGGATTCAATCCATACAGCAAAAATCTATTACTTATAAAGAATATAACATACAAAAAAAAAACTATAATAAAAAATAACAAATACAATTAACTATAAAATAAAAGTGAGAAGCGAAATAAAATTAGGTGAATTTAAGAGGCAAAATCAGTTTGAGGCATAAGTTTAGCAAGAAACAAAGTCGAAGAATGATCAACCTTATGTAATATACTATTGCTTTAAGCTCAACTAGGATGACTTGACTTGGAGAATCGAACATATCCATCCTTGGTCATTTCTCATTCCTTGGCGTGGGCTACTGTGTAAAGGAAATTATGGCATAATGGCATAAATACTTTGTTGATTCCCTAATCAATTCGTTTCTCAGATTCCAAGACTTTATACGTTTTCCAATCCCTTAGGACAATTTTGTGATCAACGTTAACTTTCAAGTTTCAAAGAAAAGGAAATTTAACGGAAGCTAGCTCAAAGGGAAAACTCTTTTTTTTGGAGTCTTGAGGCTGACTCTACTAGATTTTATTAGTTGACTCATCATTGTAAGATGTTATTGCAAGTTGCATTAATTCGTGGGCATCTTCGTATGTTCCTTTTGTGTTAACAGAAAAAATATTCCAAAAGTTATTAGGAGCTCCTATTCCTATTAGCCTTAATATGATGCAACATTTTTTTTTTAAAAAAAAAAAAATTTTGTGTGGGAAACACATTTGGAGAGCAAATTAGTCATGTACTTTTAATTATAGACAAAGTTTAGTTATAAAATTGGTTGTTGTCTAATACTTCAATTTCTTTTAAAAAAATTAATAATACTACATATTTTAAAAATCTAAACTTAAATTGCATGTTCTTCACATTCTTAATTCACATGTCAAATTTTGTGCCAATCAGATATTATTTACTATATGATTTATAAGTTTATATTTTATACATAATTTTAAACTACAAAAACTTGCAATTTAAACAATTTATTGATGACATAGCTATTGATCTTGGATTTTGTAAACATTTTGCAAACATGAAGGATATAAGAAGAAAATATAATCCAATGGTAAATTTTTTAAAATTCACTTTCAATAAAAAGATATCGAGTAAGATTGTAGACTTAAGCTTTCCAGTTTCCAAGTATTTGCTTCAATAGCAGCTAGAGTTCATATAAAATAAGGTTTCCTTATTACAAATCAAAAAATTGGTTGTGAATTGCGAGTAGAGTTACCATATATGTTTAAAAAAACCAAGTTTTCAGTACGACGTAGTGACAAGTGTGGCAACTTTTTTATTTTTTATTTTTTTGAGGTAAAAGATAGAAGTATGGCAACCTTTAATCTTCACATGTTCTTATATGGTGGCATACGATAGATAGAATGAACAATGTTTTGGCACAAAAAAAGTTTAGCTACATAACTAATTGAGAGCTATCTAACAAAAGTGTTAGGACTTTTAAGGTTGGCGGATTTGTCCAATCAAATTTTATGCCAATCATTAGGACTGTCTAACAAAAGTGTTAAGACTTTTAAGGTAGAAGCCAAGACCGATACAAACTCGGCCAAGATTAAATTATTCTCAATATCCGAATTTTTTTTTATTTTTTAAAGAAAAAAGAAAAAGAAAATAAAAAACTTTTTTTTTTTGGTTAATAATATACGCACAAAAAGGGGAAAAAAGGATTTTTCATTAGGATTGTGTAGCAATGCCACAACGTGAAATCTTTACAAACGTTTTCATCTTGCCAATCAGTCAATGTTCCATTTATCTACCGACCAATAATATTATCATCAATGATAAAAATACAACCAAGGATAACTCAACAATCAAAATTTAAAGTACAAACGCACAGATTTTTCGGGTGAGTCCATAAATGTTCAGTAAAACATCAACTATGATGATATGATACCAAGCCGCTGTTTAGTACCAATGTTTAAACAATAGTATTGTTTAAACAACAATAACATTTCTGACACGTATTTTTATAACACTCAAACACATATTTCCATAATACTGAAAACTAGACAACGATACTAGAAATCTCCAATTAAACCAGCCATAATTCTCAGAAACCACCTAGAGCCTTTTTTGATAATCACTAGCTCATAGTACACTTTTTGGCATTTTTAATGAATACATTTAATGTTCAAATTTTCTCTAATTGTAACTATCGAAATATCAATAATAAAATATATAAATAAATGTGATGCGACACAGGATCAATAGGTTGAATGCTCCGGCTTCGGTGGACTACAAGTGGTGGCAGAAGGTCTACAAAATGAATACCAAATCAGAAAGGGGGCCGGAGTGAACCGACCAAACGCCATTCGAAGGTTAAGTTAGTCTCATAGGGATGAAATTCTAACTTATTTTTGGAGTCAAGTGTTCAAGAGATTTCTTACCATCGTTTTGTTCAGACCGGTCCTTTATATAGGGACACTGGGGCGGTTATTTCCTCAATAACTTCCCCAAGGTTCACGGAAGCCAATGAGTTCGGAGATAACTTCCTCAACGGCTAGAAACTGCTAATGGAGATCAACTGCTTGAGGAATCTAGGGCGATAGTCATAGATTTATCAACCGCTCCAACATGTCGGATTTTCCCAAGTGTTGCACGTTCGTCTGTCCATTGTATGGACGATTGAATCGTCCACTTCTGGTCATCGTCCATGGACGACTTCACTATAGTCTATAGACAACTTCCACGGACGACCTTATTATCGTTCAAGGAAGACCTCGTCAATTGTATACCATATTCTTGTCCAAGGAAACTTTCTTAGTCTCCTTAGTAATGATTCCTGACATAGTCCGCTCTCTTGGTCATGGACGATCCCTATGGACGAATTGGAGATGGAACAAATTTCTCGGTATCCTATCAAAATGTATCCCAGAAAACAAAGAAATAAATTAGATAATTAAGTACCAGCGCAGTGAAGGAGACCAAGGCATATTGTTCCAACTCGTCAATCTCCTCCCACCAATTCAATAATACGCCAACACCAGCACCATTGTCAATCATCTCTCCCTCTTTAACCACAAAACTCTTTGTTCTCAAAGGCATTCACGCCATTTGAAATTGATGCAATGCAACACAACTCTAAAAAAAACTGCCAAAGAGAAAGAGAGGACACGTATATGAAGGTTGAGCCATGTTGGACTAAATAACGGCCTGCACAACGTCCAGACATATTTATAGGAAAATATTGTTGCACACTGTTGAAGCTGTATCAAACTAGCAAGAACAAAGCTTAAACGACAGTGGAGTTAATGACAAAAGTAAGAAAACGACAGCAGATACTTTTGCCAAGAGAAATAAAGAAGTGCAAGAAACGGCAGCGTTTGCTTTAACGAACACACGGAGCCAGCACGTGCGAAATTGCATGCCCAAGTCTTTTTTTTTTTTTTCAGGAACCGGCAAGCCCAAGCAGTTTCGAGCTTCATAGCTAGTATTTCGCTTTTCATTTTTTATTTTATTTAATTTTTTGATGATAAGAAAAGAAATAATCATATATATATATATATATATATATATATTATATATATTATATATAGGGAAAATTTAAACGAAATGAATAACTCACTCTTAAACTTAATAGTGGCATAATCAGAAAAATTTTCAAGAAAACCAAATTAAATATAAAAAAAATTCTTGAGTACAAAACGAAAAAAGAAAATCATGCCCGAAACAAATGCTTTATTTCATGAATTAACTTTAAGCTTACAAATTTGTGCCCTACATTCTTTCATTGAACTAAAATGATTTATAATTGAGAGAGCAAAATATAATTTTTTGATTGTTTTCTTATTGGGAAAAAAATATAATTTTTTAGGCATTCTACTTATCTTTCAAGTTTTTGTCTATATTATTCTTAGGACGTCAGCTGAACGGGGTCAAGGAGAGGTTTCTTCTCAAGAGCTTTCCGAATACGACAGAAGGACATCTTGAAAAAAATATTCGAAGGTAACCCTTTAATTTATGAAAAATAAAGAAAGGCATACGCAAAAACATTTGAAACTTTATATTAATTATTAGAATTAAAAATTTCAACTACAAAATTATGGAAGTGGATTAGGCCATTCATTTTATATATAGTTATTATATAATAGATTCCTTTTGTACTGTATTATTTGACCTCATATATGTAAGCATGTCTAAAAAATTTTGTTGATGGATATTGTATGTATGAAGTATGAACTTGAGGCACCTACTTGTCCATAAAATTTTCGTAGTTGAAAGTCGGCAGTTTGACAAGAAAAACAGTTTGATATGGAACAATTAATGGGTTTCAACAATGGAAAAGCAAATTTAGAACTTAGAAATCTATCTATGATCCTACCAATTCATATGTAATTGGGCCAACCCCTTGACATGTATATCTGAGTTTTCTACAGTAGACAGTCAAGTTTATACCTTAGACAAGAGGCTTGGGGTTGTAAGTGGTTGTTCTCATTTAAGTCAAAGGGGAAAAGGGCGGGGTGGAATTGAAAATAAAAAAATTGCAGTTTGGCTTAGGTTCTTGGGTGAGAAAAATGGTTTTCTTTTTATTGTTTTCTTGCTAGATCTTTGGCCTCTTGTCTCCCATTTATATATTATCCAAGATGTCATTATAGGGTCATTGTCCCTTAGGACCTGGGTTTGGTCTAATATTTGTCTGAGTAAACATCTTCTCTATGCATTTTAGAAGCATGAGTAAGGGTACAAGACTAGCCTGGTTAAACCCAAAAGGAAAACTTGTACCTAAAACAAGCATCTAGTTCCTTCCCCTTGGATTTTGAAAAACAATCATAAACTCTGGACGCCCTACATTAGGTTGGGGCATCACTCGATTTTAGGAAATCATTGTCCTCACAGGATTAGTTAGTTTATTTTAAGCTGACTATATGAAAATTGGTCAAAGGGTTTGCAATTCCCAAAGGAATTACTGTGATTGATAAGAATAAATTGGGCGAGGTGCTTACAACTATGCAAGTAATAATCCTAGTTTGGGACATTAATCATCCATTCTCATTGTCTACAATTAGGGTATAGAGCGGATCAAAACGGCAATTTCTATTGCTTACCTTGTCGATAACAATCAATCAAGGGTGCCTACTCAGATGTCCAAGACAGACAAACTTGGTTGATCACCCAGTTTCAGTAAATAAGTAATGAGTGACATGCATGACTAACAACAACAAAACAACCAAAATTTCGGGCACAAATTTTGCAGTCATTTATAGGGGTGTGCATCGATTAGGTTGAAGACAAACTTAACAATTTGTTGGTTGATTAGCAACGGTATGCCCAACCATTAGAGATGATCTCTTAAGTTTCAAAAAATATAATGAAGTCCAAATATGCGGATCCTGAACTTAATCCATCTGATTCTATAAAGAAAATCACTTCACCTAAAAGAAAGTATGTGCAACCTCTGCAACTGAATGTCCTCCGTCATCAAATTGGCCATAAATGTTTCTCCCAATCAAAGAATCATTAACCATTTAAATCTATTACTGGTGACACTTAATACAGATTGAATTCATTAAATAGATAAGCTTAAATCACCATGTTGCGTATTTATGTTTGCTGGATGCTACATTAACAGTGAGGTCATGAGTCTCATGACAGTGCTTTATATATCATTCAAGAACACCAATTTGTATACTTCACAGAGCTCATCAGATGTAGTTTGACTAGTGGTATAAACCACCCCCGCTAACACAACATAAAAACCCACCTTTGAGTCTTTGTTTCTTTGACTCCTATTACAAATTCATCTACCCTACTTTACAAATTGGAAGAGTTGATAGACACAATTTTAAAAACTTTCGTAATTTATGGTTTATCTTACGCATTTACGCTTAATGAATCAAATGATGTCTCGTTGAAATTTAGATTTTACAGGTACCTACAAAATTGACGTCTAGGCCCTAGCTAGCTTATATATATATATATATATATATATATTTATTATGTTCTTCTCTATTTTTACCGTTAACTATATGATTTATATTAAAGAGTTTCTTTGTTTTTTCTTCTCTCTTTGTGTAGCATTTATGAACAGGCTGATTGAAAAAAGTCCATCTGCAATGTTAGAAGTTGATAAATTTGGACGTACACCCCTTCATTATGCTGCGTATTTTGGTTGTGGTGAAGTTGCTGAACTTTTATTAAAAGTTGATAATAATCCGGGATATATGGCGGATTTAGAAGGCATGTCAGCTCTTCACATTGCTACAAAAAGTGGGCATGTACAGTTTATTGAAAAGCTGTTTGAGTACTGTCCGGATACTTGGGCACTGCTGGACAAAAGGGGCATGACAGCTCTTCATGCTGCAGTGGAAAGCGGAGAGCAAAGGGTAGTTGAGTATTTTTTGAAGATCCAACATTTTGATAGTGTTATAAACAGAAAAGATATGAATGGAAACACGCCTTTGCATCTTGCGGTCATCCACGGAAATCCTGATATCTTAGTCGAGCTTACAAACGACAAAAGGGTTGATCGAAGTGCTATAAACAAGGAGGGTTTCACCGCCATGGACATCATCCAATCAAACACAAAGCTTACAGTTTTAGAGAAGGCAAGACTCCTATATCCCAATACTAAAATGATATATCCTTATTATAAAATGAAATAGGAAAAAAAAAAATGATCGAAATACTCACATAGAATGCGTATTCCCTACATCTCACAACCTTTTAAAGTCATCTTAATCTGTTGAAATTGTTGGGTGCAAGGTTGATTACTAGTGGCTATATAGGAGAGAAAAAATTGATTTTGATGCTAGTAGAGAACACGGGTAGTGCTCTCATTTTTTCTAATTTCCATTTTATTGTACTAATTAACCTCATTTTCATTGCACATCATATCTATTAATAGATGTGTTATGTCTGATAGAGTACATACTGCACAACTTAGTTCTAGAGTTTGATGGAAATTGCTCCTTAAATGACAACCAGTAATCTATTGCATGAAATTTTGACACCTAACACTCCATTTATTTGAATTGCAGTTTACATTTCAAGAAATTAAAGAAAAAAATATATATTGTAAGAGAATTGTGGTGAAAGAGCGAAAACATGAAAAGAGTATTTGGGTATAGATTTGGTTGCTTAACAATCCATAGATTTGGTTGCCATTAGTGTTTCAACAGCGAATATTTGGGTATTATAGATGTAAGCAATGAAAGTAAAATGAGGTAGAAAATACTGTTCCTTCAGCAACTGATTTTACTGATACTCAAAAATGACGAACATTGCTAGGGAGGACGCAGCCACTTGCAAATGTTGAATTTCTATTGGCTGTGAAAAGAAACTCGTAAAGAACTGCTACAATATTCCATTAACAATTATCTTGAAAAAATTTGCAGGATTATCTGTTTGACTGGTCATTGTGTGTCACTGGCAGCCTATCAAGAAGTTTGAAACAGGAGGTCAGTAGAACCAATGCTGAAGCACTACTTAGTACTGAGGACACTGTATCTCTTGATACTGGGGACAATGTAGGTCTTAATACTGGGGAAATTGATGTAGCAGGAAGAGATAGCAGGTCCATACGCTGTGGTAGATATATGGACGATATGGACGTAGTGGTGGCTGTTGAAGTGGGCCGTGTGTGGCTTGAATTACCAAGCCCAATTCATTCTTATAAACTAAATACAAGCAGTATTAGGAAACCGAGTACAAGTAGGATTGTAACTCCTTGTAATAGCCGACCTTTGACATATATATATATATATATATATATATATATATATATATATATATTAGGTTTGTGATATAGGGCAAGCCGTGAGATTATCAGAGATAATTCCTAATAACCTAGCAGCCGCATAAGAAGAAAGAATAGTGTTTTTCTTTTTCTTGTCTTGTGGGTGAGAGAGAGTTAGGGTGTATTGGGAATTGGGTTTCTTGAGAGTGTTCTTGTGCACTATTGTATCTCCTTATTTTATAGTGAAATCCCTGCAACTCCGTGGACGTAGGCAAATTGCCGAACCACGTAAATATTGTCTTGTGCGTGTGATTGTTTTCTTTGACGTGTGTTTTCTCTATTTGTTTTGTTTCTCACAGGTTGGAATTTTGGTTAAATTCCCAACAACTGGTATTAGAGGTTAGGTTTGAGTGGGAGCAATGGCAAAGGAAGTAGGAAAGGCGTCTGGAATAGAAAAATTTAATGGCACCGACTTTGCGTATTGGAGGATGCAGATTAAAGATTATCTCTGTGGGAGGCAATTGCATCTGCCTCTTTTGGGGACAAAACCTAAGACTATGAAGGCTGAGAAATGGGCTCTTCTTGACAAACAGGTACTAGGAGTTATCAGGTTAACTCTGTTTAGGTCTGTTGCACACAATGTTGTAAAGGAGAAGACCACAACAGATCTGATGAAGGCTTTGTCTGGTATGTATGAAAAGCCGTCAGCAAACAATAAGGTGCACTTGATGAAGAAACTGTTCAATCTGAAGATGGCAGAGAATGCATCAGTAGCACAACATTTGAACGAATTTAACACTATCACAAATCAATTGTCGTCTGTAGAAATTGATTTTGATGATGAGATCCATGCATTGATCGTTTTGGCTTCTTTGCCAAACAGTTGGGAGGCAATGAGGATGGTAGTAAGTAATTCTACAGGAAAGGAAAAGCTCAAGTACAATGATATACGAGATTTAATTCTGGCTGAGGAGATTCGCAGAAAAGATGCAGGTGAAACCTCAGGATCTGGTTCTGCCCTAAACCTTGAGACAAGAGGCAGAGGTAATGACAGAAATTCAAACCGGGGCAGATCAAAATCCAGAAATTCTAATCAGAACAGAAGTAAATCTAGATCAGGCCAACAAGTACAATGTTAGAACTGTGGGAAAACAGGTCACTTTAGGAATCAATGCAAAAGTCCTAAGAAGAAGAATGGAGATGATTCTGCTAATGCTGTAATTGAAGAAATACAGGATGCATTACTTCTTGCAGTAGACAGTCCACTTGATGATTGATTTTTGGATTCAGGAGCTTCATTTCATACCACTCCACACCGAGAAATCATACAGAATTATGTTGCAGGTGATTTTGGTAAGGTGTATTTGGCTGATGGTTCAGCCTTGGATGTTGTAGGTATTGGAAACGTCCGGATATTGTTGCCCAATGGATCTGTTTGGCTATTGGAGAAAGTTTGACATATTCCTGAACTGAGGAGGAATCTGATTTCTGTTGGACAACTTGATGATGAAGGGCATGCAATACTATTTGTTGGTGGTACTTGGAAGGTTACAAAGGGAGCTAAGGTATTGGCTCATGGAAAGAAAACTGGTACCCTGTATATGACCTCAAGTCCAAGAGACACAATTGCAGTTGCTGATGCAAGTACTGATACAAGCCTATGGCACCGTAGACTTGGTCACATGAGTGAGAAAGGGATGAAGATGTTGCTGTCAAAAGGAAAACTACTAGAATTGAAGTCCATTGATTTTGACATGTGTGAAAGCTGCATCTTAGGAAAGCAGAAAAAGGTGAGCTTCTTGAAAACTGGCAGGACACCAAAGGCTGAAAAATTGGAGTTAGTACACACTGATTTGTGGGGGCCTTCTCCGGTTGCATCCCTTGGAGGTTCAAGGTACTACATCACTTTCATTGATGACTCAAGCAGAAAGGTATGAGTTTATTTTCTGAAAAATAAATCTGATGTATTTGAAACTTTTAAGAAGTGAAAGGCTATGGTTGAGATAGAAACAGGTTTGAAAGTAAAATGTTTGAGATTAGATAATGGAGGAGAGTACATAGATGGAGGGTTCAGTGAGTATTGTGCTGCACAGGGAATTAGGATGGAGAAGACCATTCCTGGGACACCACAGTAGAATGGTGTGGCTGAGCGCATGAACAGAACTCTTAATGAACGTGTTAGGAGTATGAGGTTGCATGCTGGACTACCAAAAACTTTTTGGGCTGATGCTGTTAGCACTGCAGCTTACCTGATAAACCGAGGACCATCAGTTCCTATGGAGTTCAGACTTCCTGAGGAGGTTTGGAGTGGTAAAGAGGTAAAATTTTCACATTTAAAAGTTTTTGGTTGTGTTTCTTATGTTCATATTGATTCTGATGCTCGTAGTAAACTTGATGCAAAGTCAAAAATATGTTTTTTCATTGGCTATAGTGATGAGAAATTTGGCTATAGGTTTTGGGATGAACAAAACAGGAAAATCATCAGAAGTAGAAATGTAATATTTAATGAACAAGTTATGTACAAGGACAGGTTAACTGTAGTGTCAGATGTTACAGAGATAGATCAAAAGAAATTTGAGTTTGTCAACTTAGATGAATTTACTGAAAGTACTGTCCAGAAAAGGGGTGAAGAAGATAAGGAGAATATAAATTCACAGGTACATCAGAGTACACCTGTAGCTGAAGTCCGGAGATCTTCTAAGAACATTAGACCTCCACATCATTATTCACCCACTCTAAATTATCTCCTGTTGACTGATGGTGGTGAGCCAGAGTGTTATGATGAAGCCTTGCAAGATGAGAATTCAAGCAAGTAGGAGTTAGCCATGAAGGATGAGATGGATTCCTTGTTGGGGAATCAGACATGGGAACTGATTGAATTGCCAGTAGGAAAGAAGGCTTTGCACAACAAGTGAGTATACAGAATAAAGAATGAGCATGATGGTAGCAAATGTTACAAGGCCAGATTAGTTGTTAAAGGGTTCCAGCAGAAGGAAGGCATTGACTTCACAGAGATATTTTCTCTAGTTGTGAAGATATCAACAATTAGATTGGTACTAGGAATGGTGGCTGCAGAAAATTTACATCTTGAGCAATTAGATGTGAAGACAGCATTCCTTCATGGTGACTTGAAGGAAGACCTTTACATGATTCAGCTAGAAGGGTTCATTATTCAGGGACAAGAGAATCTAGTCTACAAACTGAGAAAGAGCTTGTATGGCCTAAAACAAGCTCCAAGACAGTGGCATAAGAAATTTGACAGTTTTATGCATAGAATTGGGTTCAAGCGATGTGAAGCTGATCACTGTT
The DNA here is from genome assembly GCA_029955455.1 of Quercus agrifolia. NCBI lineage: Eukaryota > Viridiplantae > Streptophyta > Magnoliopsida > Fagales > Fagaceae > Quercus > Quercus agrifolia. The sequence goes on from JARQAD010000010.1 coordinate 32,984,579, forward strand.
GCTATGTTAAGTTTTTTGACAATTCTTACATTATATTACTGTTGTATGTGGATGATATGCTTATTGTAGGGTCTAGCATTGAGGAGATTAATAATCTGAAGAAGCAGTTGTCTAAACAGTTTGCAATGAAGGATTTGGGAGCTGCAAAGCAAATCCTTGGCATGAGAATCATTAGAGACAAGGCTAATGGTACATTGAAGCTTTCACAGTCAGAGTATGTGAAGAAAGTCCTCAGCAGATTCAATATGAATGAAGCTAAACCAGTGAGCACACCATTGGGTAGTCATTTCAAACTAAGCAAAGAACAGTCACCGAAGACAGAAGAAGAAAGGGACTATATGAGCAAGGTGCCCTATGCCTCAGCTATTGGCAGCTTGATGTATGCTATGGTGTGTACAAGGCCAGACATTGCACATGCAGTGGAAGTTGTGAGCAGATTCATGAGTAGGCCTGGAAAGTAGCATTGGGAGGCAGTCAAGTGGATTTTGAGATATCTGAAGAGTTCATCAGATACATGTCTTTGCTTCACAGGTGCAAGTTTGAAACTGCAGGGTTATGTAGATGCTGATTTTGCTGGTGATATTGATAGTAGAAAGAGTACTACTGGGTTTGTTTTTACTCTGGGTGGTACAGCTATATCATAGGTTTCAAATCTGCAAAAGATTGTCACTTTGTCTACTACAGAAGTTGAGTATGTTGCAGCAACTGAAGCTGGAAAGGAGATGATTTGGCTACATGGTTTCTTAGATGAATTGGGTAAGAAGTAGGAGATGGGCATTCTACACAGTGACAGTCAGAGTGCAATCTTTCTTGCTAAAAATTCGGCTTTTCATTCAAAGTCGAAGCACATACAGACAAAATACCACTTTATCCGTTATCTTGTTGAAGATAAGCTGGTAATACTTGAGAAGATTTGTGGATCTAAGAACCCAGCAGACATGTTGACTAAGGGTGTCACTATTGAAAAGCTGAAGCTGTGTGCAGCTTCAGTTGGCCTTCTAGTTTGAGGACAGGAGGATGAGTTGCAGGGATGAAGGATTGTATTATGGAGGTTTGTGGTTGATGTTTGCAGCTTGTGAGCCCTTAAGGCCTAAGGTGGAGGCAATGGAGGAGTTTGCTCATGTAGCTTGATCAATTCAAGCCAAGGTGGAGATTTGTTGAAGTAGGCCGTGTGTGGCTTGAATTACCAAGCCCAATTCATTCTTATAAACCAAATACAAGCAGTATTAGGAATCCGAGTACAAGTAGGATTGTAACTCCTTGTAATAGCCGACATATATATATATATATATATATATATATATATATATATATATATATATTAGGTTTGTGATATAGGGCAAGCCGTGAGATTATTAGAGCTAATTCTTAATAACCTAGCAGCCGCATAAGAAGAAAGAATAGTGTTTTTCTTGTCTTGTGGGTGAGAGAGAGTTAGGGTGTATTAGGAATTGGGTTTCTTGAGAGTGTTCTTGTGCACTATTGTATCTCTTTATTTTATAGTGAAATTCCTGTAACTCCGTGGACGTAGGCAAATTGCCGAACCACGTAAATATTGTCTTGGGCGTGTGATTGTTTTCTTTGACGTGTGTTTTCTCTATTTGTTTTATTTTTCACAAGTTGGAATTTTGGTTAAATTCCCAACAGTGGCCACTCTCATAGCAGCGGTAACATTTCAAGCAGCTCTACAAACTCCTGGTGGTTACGAATAGAACGATTTTCATAAGGGCATGGCAGTTCTAATTAAACAATTCGCTTTCAATGTGTTTGTCATCGCGGATTCCTTGGCTTTTGCTTTAGCATCAGCCTCCGTTTTCGTCCACGTTTGGTCTTTTATAGAGGAAAGCCCCACTGTTGTAACGAACCTCCGCAGATATGCTAGATTTATGACCAACATCTCCATTGCAGGAATGGTCATAGCTTTTGCTGCGGGTGCATCCGTGGTGTTGACTCCATCTCGGTTGCTTTATACCTTCACCGTTGTATGTTGTGCTTGCTTCTTTTTGGGCCCAGTAATTCTATTCCTGAGGATAATGAGAACGATGATCAATTCAGTGTTTTCTAGGACTCTGAAAAAATTCCGCCGACCCGCGCACATTCCTGATAATATTATTATGGCAACGAGTAATATTAATAATGTCTAGAAGCAGGGAAGCAAATGGCACCCAATGGAGAAAAATGTGTTTAACCATTCCCCTAGTAAACTCGATTTAACCCAAAAGTTTCGCTACAACATTAATAAACTCTTGCTTTCTTGCAGGCCATGTTAAACCCAAACTGTTGGAAAGCACGTACTCATGTTCCTGATAGGCCCTTTCATACTTACCTGTGTTCGTGTTGCAATGAAGAACCCAAGAACCCTATTGCTGCTTATCTTTGTAATATTTTTTTTGTTATTGGAGGAAATTGTATTTTGTGCTATCAGCACTTCTTTGTTTGGTGAATAATTTAGGGAAAAGGGGGTTGTTTTGAATCTAGGAAGACTAGGGTTAGAAATTCTCTCAAATTCCTGATTTGACTTGATTTATTTATTTTTCATTGGTATATAAATAAATTCTATTCCTTGCAACTAAGAAAATGTGGACCAAATTCCATTTTAACAATGGCGTTATAGAATTTTCTTTTTGTTTATATTTACATGTTTTTTTGATTTTATTAGGTATATTGCTTCATGACCTTAAATATTTCCTACAATATACACTGAAAATATTTGCTCCTAACATTGTTCTAATTTTTGCTTTGCAAGAATTGCCAAAAATATTGGGTACTTGCTGGTGTAGTAAACATCCTACTAAGCTGAATTTTGAAATTCTTGCACCTGGAGTATATATGAACAATATATTTTTAAATATCATTTATGTACTTTTAATTATAAACAAAATTTAGCTACAAAATTAGTTGTGGTCTAATATTACAACTTCCTTTAAAAAAATTAATAATACTACATATTTTAAAAATCTAATCTTAAATTACATGTTCTTTACACTTTTAATTCACATGTCAAATTTTGTGTTAATCGGATATTATTTAATATATGATCTATAAGTTTACATTTTATATATAATTTTAAACTACAAAAACTTACAATTTAAACAATTTATTAATGACATAGCTACTGATCTTGGATTTTGTAAAAATTTTACAAGCATGGAGAATATAAGAAAAAAATGTAATCCAATGGTGGATTTGTAAAAATTCACCTTCAATAAAAAGATATCGAGTAAGGTTGTAGTCTTAATTAAGTTTTCCAATTTCCAAGTATTTGTTTCAATAACAACTAGAGTTCATATAAAATAAGGTTTCTTGATTACAAATCAGAAAATTGGATGTGAATTGCGAGTAGAGTTACCATATATACTTTAAAAAACCAAGTTTTCTGTACATCATAGTGCCAAGTGTGGCAACCTCTCTCTTTTTTTTTTTTTTTTTTTTTTTTTAAGGTAAAATTTGGCAACCTTTAATCTTCACATCTTCTTATATAGTGGCATATGATAGATAGAATGAACAATATTTTGGCATGGAAAAAGTTTAGCTACATAATTGATTAAGAGCTGTCTAACAAAAGTGTTAAGACTTTAGTTTTAAGGTTGGCGGATTTGTCCAATCAAATTTTGTGTCAATCATTAGAACTGTCTAACAAAAGCGTTAAGACTTTTGAGGTAGAAGCCAAGACCTATACAAACTCGGCCAAGATTAAATTTTTCTCAATGTCTGATTTTGTTTTGTTTTGTTTATTTAAAAAAGAAAAAAGAAAAAGAAAATAAAAACACCTTTTTTTTTTTGTTAATAATATACACATTTTTCTCGTACAAAAAGGGGAAACAAAGGATTTTTCATTAGGATTGTGTAACAATGCCACAACATGAAATCTTTACAAACGTTTTCATCTTGTCAACATGGTTTAGAAACCCAGACTGGACCGAGCGGTTCGACCGGGAAAATTGGGAATCGGATTGAAATCCGATTTTTTAAGCATAGAGAACTGGGTATACATGAGTTCTGAGAGAATCGGACGAACCGTAGGCCAGTTCAACTGGTTATGGAATAGGGAAAAATTAAAGAAAAATGCGGCTGCTAGGATCTAAACCTGAGCTCTCACACCTTGTAAGCAAGATTGAAGCCATGACTAACGAATCAAGTGCTCTTCTTGGAAGCTAATATGCAATATTATTAAATTTATATTAAATTTACATGATTTATAGTTTCTAAACTTCTATGTCATATTTCTCAACATATTAAATATTATTAAATTAACTTTTTATTTAAGAATAATACCTATGCAATTTATGAATTTATTTCAAAAGTCATTTTTAGTTCATTGAAATGATTTCTCTTAAAGGATTATTATAAAAATTTCTTTTTATGCTTATTTATGTTGTACTATTTTTTTATTAACCTTATACTATACTATTTTATATTTTTTGTTTCAATTTTTAAGATATTTTTAGTAAATTTTGCTAATATTTACAAATTTAATATATTTATTTATATTTAAATAATTATTAAATTAATTATGACGTCATCACAGTTCGACCCCGGTTTAACCTCAGTTCTATCTTAAAAACCTTGAACCTTTCTCTTTTACGATTCAATGAACGGTCCGAGTTTCAAAACCTTGCTTGTCAATTAGTCAATGTTCCATTTATCTACACGACCAATAATATTATCATCAATGATAAAAATACAACCGAAGATAAATCAACAATCAAAATTTAAAGTGCAAACGCACAGATTTTTAGGGCGAGTCCATAAATGTTCAATAAAATATCAACTATGATGATATGATATTAAGGGGCTGTTAGGTACCAGTGTTTAAACAACAGTATTGTTTAAACAATAATAACACTTCTGATACGTATTTTTATAACACTTAAATACATATTTCCATAACACTGAAAACTAAGCAATGATATTAGAAATCTCTAATCAAACCGGCCTTAATTCTCAGAAACCACCTAGAGCCTTTTTTGATAATCACTGGCTCATATGGCACTTTCTGGCATTTTTAATGAATGCATTTAATGTTCAAATTTTCTCTAATTGTAACTATGAAATATTAACAATAAAACATATAAATAAATGTATCCCAGAAAACAAAGAAGTAAATTAGATAATTCAGTACCAGCGCAGTGAAGGAGAATTGTTCCAACTCGGCAATCTCCTCCCACCAATTCAATAATACGCCAACACCAGCACAGTTGTCAATCATCTCTCCCTCTTTAATCACAAAAACTCTTTGTTCTAAAAGGCATTCACACCACGCCATTTGAGATTGATGCAATGAAACACAACTCTAAAAAAACTGCGAAAGAGAAAGAGAAAGAGAAAGAGAAGAAATAATAGTTTTTTGGTCTGTTTAGAAATAATTATTTCAGTATAGCACGTGGAGGCAGGGAAGAGAGGACATGTATATGAAGGTTGAGCCATGTTGGACTAAGGCTGTGTTTGGTTCATGTAAAATATTTTCCGAAAAATAAATATTTTCTGGAAATGCTATTTTCGGGAAAGGAAAATATTTTCAAGTGTTTGGTTGCATTCCAAAATATGCTTTGGAAAATATTTTCTAGTGTTTGGTTGTTTTGCTGAAAATGCTCTAGAAAACCCATTTTTATCACGTTTCTCACATTTTCTTAGGATCCAAACATATATTATTATAGAGAATCAAAATATATAAACAATCAAAGAAACAAAAATCAAAACAAAAAAATCAGAAAAGCAACAAAGCGTGAGAGAGGGACTTAAGTGAGAGAGAGAGAGAGATCGGCGGCGGCCAGTGGGGGTTTGAGAAATGGGTTTGCGGAATGGGTTCGTCGGAGTGGTGGGTTTGACGAATGGGTTCATCGGAGTGGGTTTGAGAAATGGGTTTTCTGGGTTTCTGGGTTTCGGGAATGGAGGGGACGACGAAGTTGGAGGGGATGACTTGCCGGTGTTTTAGGCATTGCTCGATGAACGAGCTTGGTCTTGGGTGGGTCGAGGATGAGATCGGTTTTGGGTGGATTGGTCTTGGGTGGTGACGATCTAGATGACGGCGCCGATGAGCTTCCAACGGCGACAATGGGTGCGATCTCGCCGGTGCTGGGTGCGACTCATTGGTGCTTCTGGTGGATCGGTCTTGCTCTCTCTCTCTCTCTCTCTCTCTCTCTCTCTCTCTCTCTCTCTCTTTACGTGTCTAAAACTAGGTCCGGAAATGGTTTGAAGTGAAAATATGAACGGAAATGATTTTACGGGTGTTTTGGGTTATTTTACGGTCAAAGGGGAAAAGCATTTCAGTTGACTGAATTTACTAGTTCAACCAAACACTCAAGTTTTATGAAAAAACATTTCCGAAAGTAATTTGAAGCCAAAACAAACACAGCCTAAATAATGGCCTGCACAATGTCCAGACATATTTTATAGGAAAATATTGTTGCACACTGTAAAAATTTTGAACACGTCTAGACAATAATCATATACTATCAAAGTATTAGTTACTAGTTAACTCAAATTAAGAAGAATACCCTTTTTCTTGCTGAGAACTATTCATCTTAAAACAGAGAGTAAATTAGATAGAACAACAGCAACTCACTGCTCTTATAGCAAATAGAGTTGTTCATGCAAGGGGTCTTCATTCCTTACTGAAAAATGAAAACATTGCCAATGAGTTCTAAGTTTTGGCAAAGAGAGAGCTGAAAATAACACCACACAACTCAACTAAACAAAACCACTCAATCTTTGCAAATCGGTCTTCATCAGAACTCAATCATCGATTCAGTCAAACCGATTCATAATATCTCTGCAAATTGGTCTCGAACAGTCAAATCGAATCAAATGGACTGAGTTTCCTACTCGGTCTCAGTTTCTCATACTCAGTTTCTCATACTCAGTCTCTCTCTCTTAGTTCGACTCAATTTCTCTCTCAAACGGACTCAGTGCCTCTCTCAAATCATTTCCCCAATTTCTCTAAGTTAGGGATTTGGGTGTGGAGTGATTTCTTTGTTTTGATTTCAAGGGAAGGGGGAATGATGTTCCCCTTAAATGTTTTCTTTCTTTTTTTTCTTTTTTTCTTTTTATATAGATTTTTCTTATTTTCTTTTAATTCCGAATTAAAAAAAATGCAAAACGGCGTCATTTCAAGAGTTCTAACGGCAGCTACTAACTAAGTTGTAACAGAGTCCTGCATTGACAAAAATTGAAAGTTAGAGGACTGAATTAACAAAACTGAAAGTTTGAGAACTGAAATGAAAAAGAGTGAAAGTTCGAGGGTCAGTTTTGCATTTTTGTCTTTTATTTTTGATGATAAGAAAAGAAATGATCATATATATATATATATATATATGGTAAATTGGATAGCATTAACAACTATATAGTAGAGATGGCAATATTACAGATGCGGCCACAAAACAGACCGGAGATGTCAAAAAATAAAGTAGGCGAAAACAAAATAGAAGTTGCAGAAAAATAAAAATGCAGAATAAGGTTGTGGAAGAACTCCATTCCCTGTCTAAGTCATTAGCTTTCTTGAAATAATGTTTGATCCTAACTTAGAGGAATCTGGTCCACCAACACTTTGATTTATCGATAAGTGTACCAATTAATGTCTGTCACCACTAACTCACAAAGATATATATATATATATATATATATATATATATATATATATATATATATATCTCTTTACCATGATTACTGTTAGCTAGGTCCATATATAGCTAAAATTAAAAGTAGTCAAAAGCCAAAAGGAATGTGGATTGATTAACTTCTAGGTCCATAGCCTGTTTGTATTTGAAATCTAGGAAACAATGAAATCAAGTAAAGCCAATAAACAATTTTTTTTTCTTAATGGTCTCGTAATCCCATTGATTGAAAAGAGATGGGTTCAAGTTACACATGGTGTAACTCTTTAGAGTTACACAATTTTTAAGCCATTGGATTTAAGTAGATCCAACGGTAAAAAAAAGACCATCATTAATGCTAACATTCTTACAAGTATCTCATTAATTATCCCTTATTTATTGCATTCAATACGTATCTCTAAACCCAACAAAAGAATACATCTGACTCTCTCTCTCTCTCTCTACGTTTGGTGTTCAAGCCTTTGTCTCTCCGTTTGCTGCTCCTCCACCATTGTTCCAGGTTGCCACCAGAAAAAAAAAAAAAAAAAAAAAAAAAAAAAAAAAAACCAATCGCATTAACATGTTGTGAGAGCTCTGTTTCTATTGTGTGTGCTGTCTCTCTACGTTTGGTGTTCAAGCCTTTGTCTCTCCGTTTGTCTCCGTTTGCTGCTCCTCCATTGTTCTAGGTTGCCGCCACCAAAAAAAAAAAAAAAACCTAATCGCATTAACGTGTTGTGAGTGCTTTGTTTCTATTGTGAGTACAAATCGCATTAAAGCTCCACCATTGCTCCTCCACCATTTGTGAGTACTTTGTTTCTATTTTTCCTTTCTTTTCTGTTGTGAGTGCTCTGTTTTCTTTTTTCTTTTCTAGAACACAGTAAAACACAGTAAATGGTTCACAAAGAATCATGTGGCAATACAGATTTGTTAGAACTCAAAATACATATTCAATATAAAACCATTGTATGTGTAGTAAATTTAGAGAAACTTACATTGTGGCTTACATTGTTGGTAGTTCCCTAGTTACATCCCCAAGTTGTGAGTGCTCTAAAAAAAACTAACACTGTGACTTACACTATTGAATAGTTGAAGAAATTGATAAACAAAAGACATCACTAAAGCTAGACAGGAACATATTAATTCTTTTTTCTTTTGCGAGAAAGAGACATGAACTTATATAGGTGGCCGATAATAATATAATAATGGACAAACAGCAATTTGCCAACCAATTAATGATTTTGATGATGCAATTGCTCTGGAGAAATTTAATAAAAAACACTATCTGGTAGAAATATCTAGTTTTCATGTTCCAAATCTGTAATTAGATTGATGGAATATATATATTTTTTATTTAAAAAATTTCATGTTTTCAAAGTCAAAATTGAATTTGAGTGTCAACTTGAGTGTTTGGTTATGATTATGTACATTTTTATATCTTTGTCATATTTACAATTTCAAGTCAATTTGAGTGTTTGATTATGATTATGTACATTTTTATATCTTTGTCATTTTAAACATTTTTATTTAAAATGTTTGCATTTTTTTTTTTTTTTTTTTTTTGTGTTCATTATTTGTATTGGTTCTTATAGTTACTAAATCACAAATGAACGTGAAGAGTTATATGATGCCCCAAACAATTCGAAACCATCAGAGCAAGAGTTACGGCTTGAAGATTTTGGTGATTGTGAGTTGAAATCCAAGCCATATGTCGGAATGCAATTTGACTCCCTTGATGATGTTGAAACTTTCTACAAAGAATTTGCCAAAAAAGAAGGTTTTGGAATCCGTATCCGTACGAGTAAAAAAGCACCCAGAAGTGATAATGTAACAAGTCGTATTTATGAATGTTGTAGTGAAGGGCAACGCAAAACAAAATGTGCATTCGACAGTGGTTTGAGCAGAGATGATGAAAATAAGGCCTGTAGAAGTTGCTGAAGTCTTAGAACTGGATGTGAAGCGATGCTTAGGGTCATGAAAAATAAGAAGTTGCAGAAATGGGTTGTGAAGGGATTTGACAACAACCACAATCATGGTATTATTAGTCCAAAAAGTGTGTCATACCTCTGATGCCACAAAAAAAATGTCTATCGTTGCAAAGAGTCTAGTTGAAAATTTTGGTAAAGAAGGTCTTCCAATAGGAAAAGTTGCCATGATGTTCAATGTAGGTGACCAAACATTTACAAGTAGAGATTGTTGGAATCACTTGAGAGATGTTAGGGGAAAAAATCTAGATGATGGAGATGCCTCAGCTGTCCTTAATTATTGCCAAAAACAACAAGCTCAAAACTCCAATTTATTTTATGCAATTCAATGTGATGATGTTGGCCATATGGTTAATTTTTTTTAGGTGGATGCGCGATCAAGAATGGCTTATCAATACTTTGGGGATGTAGTGACATTTGACACAACTTACAAAACAAACAAGTATGATATGCCATTTGCTCCTTTTACGGGGTTAAACCATCATTGTCAATCAATTTTATTTGGTTGTGCATTGTTGCAAGATGAGACAGAACAAACTTTTGTGTGGCTATTTGAAACTTGGCTTCAAGAAATGTGGGGGAAGGAACCAAAATCTATTATTATAAATCAAGATTTAGCCATGGGTGCAGCTATTGCAAAGGTATTCCCAAGAACTCGTCATCGTCTTTGTCTTTGGCATATTAAGAAGAAATTTCCAGAGAAACTTTCCCATGTATATCATAAGAATTCAATATTCAAATGTGAGTTGAAGAGATGCATACGTGAGTCACCTAGTGTGGAAAAATTTTCGGAGGCTTGGAAGAGCCGAATATTGACTTATGGCTTGGAGAGAAATGAATGGCTTGAAGGATTATATAATATTCGAGAGTCATGGGTACCGGTTTACAATAGAAATACTTTCTTTGCAGGAATGAACACTACCCAGAGAAGTGAAAGCATCAATGCATTCTTTGACTCCTTTGTTAACTCAAGAACTACATTAAAGGATTTTGTGGTCAAATTTGCAAAGGCGGTAGACAGTCGCTATAAGAAAGAAAGGAAGGAAGACTTTGATTCAAGACATAAAACACCTTATTTGGTAATTGGCTCAAAAATAGAGCATCAAGCTGCTTCTATATACATGAGAACCATATTTAACAAGTTCCAAAAAGAATTGGTGAGTAGTAATCACTTTACAAAGGAAAAGGTTGAGAAAAATGGAACTTTTTATAGGTACAAAGTAACAAGTTCCTTTGATCCTGATGATGCATTTATTGTGAAGCTGAACTTGGAATCAAAAGTTTGTGAATGTGACTGCCAACTTTTGAGTTTATGGGAATTGTTTGTAGGCACATGTTATTAATCTTCTAGGTTAAAAATATTTTTCAGATTCCTAGCCACTACATCCTACAACGTTGGACAAAAGAAGCAAATAAAGAACTCAAATGTGTAGAATATAGATCAAACTTTGAGGATGAGCATCATATGTCAAGAGCCTTACGAAGCATCCATGTTTGTCAATGTGTAAGTCAATTGTCTTACCTTGCCGAAAAATTTGAATATATATATAAAATGATAATCTTAGACTTAAACCATACCCTTAAGAAAGCTTTTGGAATGGAAAATGAATTGCTCGAAGATAAGGAAGATGATGAAATGGATATGCATCACAAGAGTGGTGAATCAATTGACATTGTTGAAGTAGAAGATCGCTCTGTCATTGTTCCTTTGAATATAAAAGATCCACATGTATCACAAACCAAAGGTTGAAAGAAAAGTACTGAGAAACAAGGTCCTGGTGAGAGAATTAAAGGTGGGTTGAAATATCCTTAGCTCATGCAACGACCAAAAGACGATCTTGTCAACTTTGTGGGGGTTATGGTCATAATCGTCGAACTTGTAAAAAATATAATGGCGAAGGAAGTGATTACCAAGATGAAGAAAACATTACAGAGGTTGATGACAATGATATTGATGATTTAGCATAAAGTGAGTTCTTTCATTACATTTTTCAAGTCTTTTTTTTTTTTAAAGAATTTTTTATTGTAATAATATATATCTCATGTTTCAAATTTACTTATACCTTTTTTTGTTCTACTGTAGGTACATGTGGCTGAAGAGAATCACAAAATGATCATTACTTGGTGGAATTTATATATATATTGAGTCCAAGTAGCTGAAGGAACTATGTGTAAGGAGCTATGTTGTTAATCATGATGAAATAGTTTTATTTGGTTTTTTGTTTTGTTTTTTTAAGGACCTATGTTGGAATACTGTTTTTGCTTCAATTTAATGTCTTTAAAAGTGTGTTTTTAAGGACCTATGTTGGAATACTTTTATTTAAGGACATATGCTTCATTTTTTCAGATTTTCTACTGCTCACCTCTTGTTTTAAGGGGGTACTTGCAGCTTTGTGTTTGCTTTTTTTATAACAGTTTCTTAGGGATGATCTATCTTTCTTTGTGGTTCTAAATAACAGGTAGTATAGCTGCTTTAAGTTATTGCATTAGTGGTTCTGCACTGTTTACTGCACTGCATTAGCACAGTTGTTTGTTTATTGCACTGCACTGCTTGTTTACTGCACTGCATAAGTTATTGCATTAGTGGTTTTTTTTACTGTACTATACTACACTTACTACACTGCATTAGCATAGTTGTTTGTTTACTGCATTGCACTGTTTGTTTACTGCACTGCATAAGTTACTGCATTAGTAGTTTTTTTATTGCACTACATTAGCATAGTTGTTTATTTACTGCACTGCACTGTTTGTTTACTGCACTACATAAGTTACTGCATTAGTGGTTTTTTTTATTGCATTGTGGTTTTATTTAAGGCACTGAAATTTGATATGTGTTGTTAAGCGCAATGAAAACAATACAATCCCGCTGTATAATTATTTAATATTTTAATTTAAGTTATTGATTAGTGTGATATTCATAAAGAGTTGCATAATGTGTGTAAGGTTGAATTTTATCAATCATCTTGTTGGTTTTATTCCGTGCCAAATTTGCTTGTATTTTAGCAATTAGTAACCCTGTATTTAGGTGGGAATCATGTAAGGGTAGTGAGTAAGAGAGTGTGAAGAAATGCTCAAGATTGTGCAAGGATGCAGAGACTCGCATCTGGACTCGCAAGTGACTCGTGACTGGCAAGCCGCCAAAGTTGGCACACGTATGGAGCATGCGGGGGAGCTAAAGAGTCATGCCAGCTGTTGCACTACAAGACAAAAGTCCCAGGTTGGCCAGGCCATTAGCTCGCGACTTAGCCCAGTTGCGAGATCAAGTCGCTAGACCACCCTGTTTGGGAAAAACTGACTTTTCACATTCCTTTCTCGCCCTACTATATATAGACCCTTATACCCATGAAATGTAGAGAGCTTTTAGAGAGAATTTTGAGAGAGAAACCCTAGAGAAAAACAAGATTGATTCATCCACAATCTTCACATAGAGACTCTTCAAATTCCTCTATTCTCTTCCTCTTCATTGTTAAATCCTTGAGAGGCACATTACCAAAACCTTTACTCACCATACCTAAATATGTGAGAAGGCTGTTTGGTGCTTTGGGAAGCAATTAAGAAGGGACCAATTTCATATTAGTAGATGCTATGCTCAAGTAGCGGAATCCAGTAAGCTAAAGAAGAAATAGGTTCAGCGCAACCTCGTTAGAGTAGGAGCTTGAAGGGCTTAAGTACATTGGGTAGATTAGGCTTGGAGGGTCTTCTACTGTTCATGTATCCCAACTACATTCTTTAGTAGATTATTTACCGCTTGAAGGGCGGCAAAGAGGTTTTACGCCAAGGGCTTCGGTTTCCTCTTCGATAATACATCGTGTGTTGTCCTTGTGTTTACATCCCTCTTCCCTTAATCTTTGTCATTTAATTTCTGTTGTGGATGTGATTTTATTTGGTTTAGATTGTTTATCAATTCTGTGTTAAGCTTATGTTCATATTTCGCACATTAATTGTTTGATATTAAGCTTGAATTGGTAATTTATAAATTGGGGGTCTAAACGTTCAAGGGTGTTCTGTACACATTTTGAACTTTCAATGTGTAACTTGGTCAACTTGGTCCTGTCCTACCTATGAATCTTAGTTAGTCTACATATCTTTGATAAAAACCTGCAGTATATACCTTGATCCTTCCTATTCTTTATCATTGCAACATGGGGCCAAGACATTTGGGCGAGGAACTAAATTCCACATTAAGATCATATTATGTATATGAAGTTGAAAATGAATTCATCATTACAACAGTTTACTATAAGCGCTTAGGTTCTTACATTGGTGTATATAAAACATCATAATACAATTCCAACATTCATTATGCAAAACTTAGATTCACTATTTAGCTATTCTTCGCCTACAACTCAGTTGGGGGGCTTTAAGAACTTTAACTTGAGCCCATTGTTTACCATGCTCCAAATACCTCCAATGGAAAAGGCCACACTAAAAGCAATCCCCAACCAACCAAGGATCCAATTGAAATACCAATTGAAGGGTCCCTTCACCGTAACCATGTTAATCATGAGAAGATGTAACTATATCAATGGGACTGTGACTGTCATTTAGTCTCCATCAATCTTGGGAATTCAATTGGGATTACTATAAAACCAAACCAAACCAGTAAATTTGATGCATTTAACTATAAACAAGTGTGCTTATACAAAACTTAGACATATAATTACAGATAGCTCAAGAAGTGATGTAAACACATGTTTGAATGACTGTAGACTAGTTCAAAAGTGAATTAATGTGGAACTAGTCTTTACAAACAATCAGATCATTACACATGTATATAAATCACAACTAACAATTAAAAACTAATCCTAAACTACAGGTAGTATATCTACTTTAAATTACTGCACTGTCTACTCTGTATACTACACTTTTAACTGCACTGTCGCTTAGGTAGTCTTGACTTGAACTCTTCCAATGCACTGTTATGGCATTTTGCCTCTCTACTTAAGTCTTTGTCTTGATACACTCCAATACTAGGAGTAGAAAGCCTTTCTGTACAAGACCTTGTGCAATTCACACCTGTAAAAGAGGCAAAGGAACTTCATCATTTTCATAATACATATAAAAAAAAGTTAAAAAAAAAAAAAAAAAAAAACTCCCTAAAATACTATTTAGAAAAGTACAAGGAATTCAATAGAAGCATTACACAGAATTGACTATTATTACTATTGAAAGATTAGTTCCAGAACCATATATTTCTTTTATGCTAGAAAGAGTTGAGTTCTCCTCAACCCATTCAAGAACTATGTACCCAAGATTGTAGTGTGGGCAGGGCTCTTCATTTTACATTGCTCCATTGCTAAATATGTATGGTTGAGCACAAACCAAAAATACACTCTTGAATCCAATAGCTTAAAGGAAAAATAAAAAATCAGTTTTATCTAAATTCTAATAGGTTCATACTTCCAACAACTTACTTGAGTATTATTAACTAGTAATCATCATTAAAATTGTGCATATAAGCATAGTAAGGTTGGCATAGAAGTGATTTGAGTAGAAACGTAGTAAAATTGAAGCTAAGACATAAGAGAGGTTAACTGCTGCAAAATCAAATTCCAAGTGACATAAGAGAGGTTAACTAAGTGGCCCTCACGTCCAAGTAGCAATAATTGTGGATGGGTGAAAATACTACATCCATAAATATAAAGAACACTTCGAAATACAATAATAAACAGCCACCAATCACACATTTACCACCTCTTTAACATCAAAATAAGCCTAAAAAACAAACACAAAATTATCTAACCAAATATTGTCCTCACCACATATATCTCAGATTCACTTTGCACATTGTAGTGCATGTATATGCAAGTGCCAAAATGATCATACCACTAATCCTAATCATATCTAAGCAAAAAATATAACTTCTAGCATGATCTAGAAACTAAAATGACTTACGAATCAAAGTTACATGTTTATGCCTTGTTCCTGATACTTAAGAATTTACATGATAACAATCGCATATCCAAGAATGAGTCTTGATGATTAAAGTAAGCTTTTCTCAAGGAAATAGACAAGTTTCATGAAAAGACCATACCCAAATTTTTTAAAATGGGAAAAAAAAATTCCATTAGGGCATTTTATCAAACAGTTGGAGCACAAAAGGAACGAGCCCAAGTTGTGAAATCAATTGGCCATGAATTCTGACAGTTTTTAGACCCCTTAAAACCACAATTGGATTAACCTAGGTAATTAGCCAAGTTGTTACTTAGTCAAATTAAAAAGATCTAGGTTATCACAATCAAACAATCATATTATGTAAAGCAGCGGAAAGATAAATAATACAAAGATATGATCACCTAGGAAACCAAGCCGGTAAAAACCTGGAGAGGATTTAACCTAGCTATCCTCATGGTAAACCTGAATCCACTATCTTGAAAGAATCGAAGTTCATACAATAAGACTTACAAGCCCCCACACTTGACTTCTTATTACTACCCACCAGTAGAACTTACTGACACGACCACGTGCAAGTTCCGAGACCACATACTCCTTCTTTCTTGGATTCACCACCACATACAAGCACCCACGCTTGTGTTTCTTTAAGCTTCAATGGCAGCAACTGAATTGATCATCAAGGTGTAGATAAAATCTCCTCCTTGAAAACCCTAAGCTTGTGTAAAGGAATGCTCCTCACAGATCTCGCAAGAGATTTACACAAACAGCAATATGAGCAACACTAAAACATGGCTAGGGTTTTTCTTTTATACCTAGGGCAAATTAGAAAACCCTAAACGTTTTAAAACAAACTAGGGCTGAGTTGGAATTCTGCAGAAAATGCATCTGGCCCAATTTTCGATTGATCGAGCCTAAGCTTCGATCGATCGAACCAGGCTGAAATGCATTATTAAATCCTGCAATAGCTTATTCCAACTTTACACAAATGAATCAACTTTGAGCAAATCTAAACACGACTAGACATATTGTTTTGATCATGGTTTGCCAACAATACACATTAAAGTTCTAAATATATAAAATCCTAAATCTTTAAAACCTAACAAACTCCCCCTTTGGCAATTCGTGACAAAACACAACTAGAAGCTCAAAGTTTACAAATAAAAGCCCTTTACAAAATAATGCTCATAAAAACAAATTCAATCATAATTACTATCCATCAGTTGCAAGTGTAGACAGCAGTCAATTGAATCAACCTGTATATTTCTTGAAACACTAAACAAAATGCATAACCCCATGTGTGGAAAATACAAGTAAATAAAAAAATTCTTGATTTCAAACAACACACAATAAAGACATATATCAATGAAGAACTCATAAATATAAATCAACAAGCAGTTGAAACAAGAAACATATAAAGCAGAAAATATATACTCCCCCTAACATGAATATCCCAATGAAACAAAACAAATGTGGCAAGAGCTAAAAAGGTAAAATACAATGTGAAGCACCTAGATAAAATCTAAACTAACTCCACAAGCTCCAACCAACAAAAAAATGCTCTCCCCCTGAAAACAAAACACAATGCTCTCAAAAATGTACTCCCCCTTTTTGTGACGGAATGCCAAAGGGCAATCAAAATCCATCATTAAAAGGAGGTGGCGGTGAAGATCGTCGAAACTGTGCCAACTCTGCGCGCAATCCACGAATCTTATCAAGCACGTCCACCAAAATCTATCAATGAGCCGCTTGAACGGTCAAGACATGATTCAACGTACATCGAATATCTGAATTATCCGAAGTAGTCGGTGGAGGAACATCAGCATCAGCAGCAGTAGCACTAGACGCCTCAGCCGTATCAACACCTGTAGAAGAGGGAGGAGGGGGAACAACACCAGAAGATGCACCTCTAGGACGTGAAGGATCAACTCTCAAATGAGCAGCCCTCTACCTAAGGAAGGTGGCACCAATGGAAGCGACAACATGAACAGGTTCACTGGAAGGGAAATCAGCTAGACTAAGAAACAACAAAATCCTATGAATGAAAATAGGATGGATAAGTGCATGCCCTACAACAGAACTTCTATGAACTTCATTCAAAGAACGAAGAAACAAATGTGGAAAGCTGATAGGTGCACCAGACATAAAAGCGTACAAAAACACACATCGCTCTAGAGGAATGGTGTGGAGATGAGAAATAGGCCATAAAGAGTGACACGCTATCCTAAGAAAAAGATACGCAATCTCAGAAAGCTCAGAAGACGTGATCCGAGGATCAGAACCCCACTGGATAGAAGACCCAGTGATGTATGACATGACAACATCTAGGGGAGGAGACTCAGCATAGGGATAGACAGGCTCCCTAACGACCGAAACCCTAAGAGCCTCAGCCACTACCCTAGGGGTAATGGTGAACTCAACACCTCGTATCCAACTCCTAACTAGGGTGTTGGAATCATAGATGTGGCAAGAGAGGTTCGAGAAAAACTCTCTAATTAGGGCAGTTGGGGTGGATGATCTATCTCTAACAGGGACAACCAACCTTTAGACTCTAGGTTAGCCTTAATGGCCGGATCAACCTCATTTAAGACCACAGAATGCTCAACCCAGATCTTACGCTTACTGTTCGGTGTCTCAAAGGCCTCTCTACAACCATTGTTCTTAAACAATTGACTCCTAAAGGGAGATACAGATGGAGTGGAGGGAATCCTATTAGCTCTAGTCTTCCTAGGCATGGTGCTAGGATAAGGACCAAGACACAAAGCAAAAAGAAAAACAAAAACCAAGGGCAGACTGCAAGTTAGCATAAAACAAATATAGAACAAAAACTATATGATGCATGAACAAATTAAATGTCATGATGCATGTCCTAATGCAGTGCAACTGAGTTCAAATTAAGTTCAAATTCACAAAATTGGCTTGAGCATCGAGTTTCTAACAAAAACCCAAAAAAATTGAAAAACCACTTGAACAATTTTTAACAAATTGACCAATTGATCATCACACAAGATAGATTACATAAAATAATGATCAATTACATCAATTCAACAAGCCAATTTCATCAATTGAAACCAATTTGAACAAAATCCCCAATTCAAGTTTAATACAAGCCCTAGAATTTTTAATTTTTCACAAATCCCAAAATTGATCAAATTAAACAATAAAGATCATGAATACATCATTGTAGCAACAAAACCCATTGATCAAATTCATAAAACAAGGCTTGATTCATCAAAAATCCCAAATTAAGCATAGTTCGAAAATTTACCCAAAAACCATGAGATAATGCATGAAAATGAGAAAAACAATGCAAAAGAAAGGGTAAAATAGACATACCGGCTTATGGAGAGAGAAACTTTGCAAGAAATTTGGAGGAAAACGACAAAAAATCTTTGTGGAGCCTTGCCGAGTCAGAGAGAGAGAAAAAGGTTTGAAAAGTTTTTGAAAAAGTGTTTTAAACAAGTCAAATTTGATTTTTTAAAAACCTGATTCACAAGTTTCGATTGATCGAAAATCATTTTTGATTGATTGAAACAGACAGAGGCTCACAAAAAATTTTAAATGCAATTTTGATTGATCGAAAAACAGATTGGATCAATCGAAAATATGGAAAAACATCATTTTAGAAAAAAATAACCTGGTTTTTGAAAAAACTCCTCAAAGCATTGACTATAATGAATAAAATGCATGAGTATGGGATGAAATGTTTTTCCAAAACACAAGTTTGAAACCCAGTTTTCCCAAAATTAAGATTTTCAAACATTCTCCCTTTAAATTCTCAAACACAAAATATGTTTTGCACAAAAACTCAAAGTAATTGCAAACCTGGTTGGTCAGACCGAGAAACACACAATAACGTGTACAATGTTTAGCAAAGAGTAACTTGTGTAGTGTGTGCAACTAGCAAAAGCTTGAGTTACATGTGAGGTGATATGTGTATAGAAATTAAACACAAAGTCTACAAAATTCATCACATAGAATTTGGAAGAGACTATCACCTAAAGAGTTACTTTATATAACTCCCACATCTCCTAGATCATAAGCTTGCAATCATGTAAGTTTCTTGAGTTTGCCTCATATTGTATACACAAATTTTAACGTATTCAGAAACTTATTAAAAAGCCAGGATAATGTACACACCAATTTTAATTATGTAATTTGGCATCAAGCCTAATAGTACACACCAATTTTAAGCATTAAGTAATTAAACCGAGGCTACACCTTATGTTCTTTTTGTGCATGTGCTACACTTTCTCAAGCACAGAATCTTACGATATGCACTAAGG
Organism: Quercus agrifolia; assembly: GCA_029955455.1. Taxonomy (NCBI): domain Eukaryota; kingdom Viridiplantae; phylum Streptophyta; class Magnoliopsida; order Fagales; family Fagaceae; genus Quercus; species Quercus agrifolia. Next base: position 33,004,331 of record JARQAD010000010.1, read on the forward strand.
TGTTCATGATTGGCTAGTGAACAGTGGTGAGATAGTTATTTATGCCTTTCTCAAAAGGTTCAAATCCGACAGTCAAAGACATGTGACTTCAAGATCAAGACAAAGTGATCAAAACCATAAGCATCTTTCCCACACAACATGCACTATAAAGCTTCAACTAGTAAAGTGCAATAAGTAAGCTTATCAAGGCTAAACAAGGTACAAAAGACATGTGATGTCAAAATAAATTGACCAATCTTGTTTTCAAAAAGCAAGAGAATAGTGCAAAAACACAATTTTCTTCCTTTTATATATATATATATATATATATATATATATATATATATATAACACCTAGAATGAAATGCATGAATGTTATGCAATGCAAATCCTAGAAGAAAAAAAAACAAAAACAAAAAAACAAAGAACAATGGTCACAAGGACCATGTCAGAAAGACTCAATTAGATCGAGTCTTTTGCATCTAAAACCTTTTAGATGCACCACAAGCATTGGAGTTTGTATTCACATTAGAGTGATTTCCAACTCCAGGATTGGAATAAAGGTTGAGAGCCTTTACCAATTCACTAATAAGTGTTATAGGATCTTGTGCTTATGGCACAGACACTTTTGGTTTGTTTGCTCTCTTAGCAGCTTGCAGCTTGTAACAGTTTGGACGAATGTGTCCAGACTTCCCACAAAAATGACAAACCTAAGCAGGCTTACCATGCATCTTGTCCTTAGAAAGGGTAGACTCCTTAGGTTTAGACTTTTTCAGATCAACCCTAATTTTCCTAGATGGTGAAACTTCTATAGCTTTGACAATCTCACTCACAGCGGGTTTGACAGTTTCACTCACAACCTCATTCGCAGAAGGTTTAGAAGAAGATGAAGGAACAAAGTTTGTGGAATGGGGAGCAGACACAGAGATGCTTTCAACAAAACCTAATCCAGATTTGTTAGAAGGAGACTTATGAACACTCAGCATTTGATCAAGTTTAGAACTAGCAGATCTAGCAATAGATAAATCAAGTTCCAAAGATTTAACTTTATCAAGTAATAGCATATTCTCAGTTTTCTCATTGTTCAAAAGTTCATTAGCATCAAACAGTTTAATAAGCAAATTCTTCTTATCAAGCTCAAGAGATTCAATTTTCTTTAGGCCAAGTTCAACATTCATAGCATCCTTTGCAGCAACTTTGCAAAATTTATTGTAGGCCCCTTGAAGATCTGCATCCTCAGAGAGTTCCCCATCAGAAGGGTTCTCTTCAGCAGATATGCTTTCATTTACTACAGCAGTAGCAGTGAAAGCAATGAAATTTCCATCCTTGTCACAGCCTGACTCATCATCAGAAACTTTACCATCACTAAGGGTTACAGCCATAGCCTTACCCTTAGACTTCAAGTAAGTAGGACACTCAGATTTCATGTGACCATACCCTTGACATCCAAAACACTGAGGACCCATTGAATTATTTGAAGATTGACCTACTTTTTCTCTAGGTTTATCATTATTGTTAACCTTAGTGGGATCAATCTTCCAAAAATTTCTAGGTTTAGCAATGTTCGTACCTCTTGCCTTTCTATTATTATTCCTGAGAAAGTTTATAAGTTCTTGGCAAGGTAAGCAATCTCTGTAGCAGAGAGCTCATTATCAAATCCATCAACTTAAACATCATCAACAAACTTAAAAGCCATTGATTTGGATTTGCTAGTTTTAGGTAGGTCCAACTCATAGGATTAAAGAGATCCTGCAAGTTTATCAACAAGGATGGAGTCCACATCCTTGCTCTCAGTGATGGCAGTCACCTTGGGTCCAAAGTTTTCAGCTAAAGATCTAAGAATTTTCTTAACAATTTTAGGTTGATCATAGATTTCACCCAAGTTATATGCAGAATTAACAATATCATTAATTTTAGCATAAAATTCATCAAAAGATTCATCATCAGACATCCTAATGCTTTCAAATTTAAAAGTTAACTGCTACAATTTGTTGATTTTGACAGCTTTTGTGCCTTCATGCACAGTCTGGAGGATATTCCAAGCAGTATGAGCAACCTCAACATTAGAGATTCTCTTAAATTCCTCCATAGAAACAGTGTTAAAGATAGCATTCATAGCCTTGCTATTAAACACGACTTCTTCTTTTTGAGAAGTTTGCCACTCACTAACAGGAGTAGTGGGCTTTTCCCATTCGTATTCAACGGAGTTCCAAACTTTCTCATCAATCAATTTCAGGAATGCTTTCATCCTTACTTTCCAATAAGCATAATTATTCCCATCAAAGTGAGGAGGAATAACAAGAGAATTTCCGTGTTCCATGACAACAGGGGTCAAGGATTAGCTCAGTGATCAAAAGATCAACAACAAGAGAGCTACCCGCTCTGATACCACTTGACAATTTTTAGACCCCTTAAAACCACAATTGGATTAACCTAGGTAATTAGCCAAGTTGTTACTTAGTTAAATTAAACAGATCTAGATTATCACAATCAAACAATCGTATCATGTAAAGCAGCGGAAAGATAAATAACACAAAGATATGATCACCCAGGAAACCAAATCAGTAAAAACCTGGGGAGGATTTAACCTAGCTATCCTCAAGGTAAACCTGAATCCACTATCTTGAAAGAATCGAAGTTCATACAATAAGACTTACAAGCCCTCACGCTTGACTTCTTATTGCTACCCACTAGTAGAATTTACTGACACGACCACGTGCAAGCTCCGAGACCACAGACTCCTTCTTTCTTGAATTCACCACCAGATACAAGCACCCACGCTTGTGTTTCTTTAAGCTTCAATGGCAGCAACTGAATTGATCATCAAGGTGTAGATAACATCTCCTTGAAAACCCTAAACTTGCCTTTTATACCTAGGGCAAACGTTTTAAAACAAACTAGGGCTGAGTTGGAATTCTGCAGAAAACGCATCTGACCCGATTTTCGATTGATCGAGCCTAAGCTTTGATCGATCGAACCAGGCTGAAATGCATTATTAAATCCTGCAACAGCTTATTCCAACTTTACACAAATGAATCAACTTTGAGCAAGTCTAAACACGACTAAACATATTGTTTTGATCATGGTTTGCCAACAATACACATTAGAGTTCTAAATACATAAAATCCTAAGTCTTTAGAACCTAACAAATTCCTAATTACCCAGTACAAAAATCACTCAAGATACACCATTTTATCAAGGACTTAACTGTAATTATCAAATAGATCAACATGATTATTAAAGGGAATCAAAGAAAAGCAAATAATTAAAAAATCAAGAACACCTATGGCAGAACATTTTATTTTATGGGGCATGAAAATCCTAGAATTTCATCTGGCCAAAAAGAAAGGGAAATTGGACTCACCTCGTGCGGTGATGAGTGGGTAGTGCCCAAGTCTCCATTGCTGCCGAGTGGGAAGTCGGAGATGATAACCCAACTTCGGCAGAAAAACATCTTGTTTGGCATTGGGGGAAAATGACCCACAACCCATCGAAGACAATTGTGAATTTTCTCTCATCAGAGTTCAGCTTGATTTTTTTATTTTCTTTCATCTTTTTCTGCCGGCAACTTGTGGAGGTGGAAGTGGAGGAGCAATGGATGAGGAGATAGAGAGAGAGAAAGGCAGGTTTTTTTTTTTTTTTTTGAGAATCAGAAAAACACAGGTTTAGAGAGAGAGAGAGAGAGAGAGACTAACAGAGACAAACGGCTTAAACCAAATGTAGATAGAGAGAGATAGAGAGTCAGACTTTTTTTTTTTCTTGGGGTTTAGAGATAGGTTTTTGAAAGAAATAAATGAGGGTAATTAATGAGGTTTTATTAAAAATATTTGTAATAATAAAAGTGTTTTTTAACCGTTAGATCTACTTAAATCTAATGACTTAAAAAAGGTGTAACTCTTTAGAGTTACACCAGGTGTAACTTGAACCCATCTCGATTGAAAAAGTCGTACAATAATGGTACAAGAAACTTCAAATGTAGAGTTAATCATACACAACTACATTAACTATAAATATAAATAAAATTCAAATCATAAAAAAGAAAAAATGGCAATAAAACCAAAAAAATAAAAGAAAAATGATTAGGAAGAAAGGAAATAGAATGCATTACGTGCTTGATGAACCTTCTTATAGATGGAGGGTGATGCAAGTAAATACACGCATGTAGTCAGTTCATTTTCTGTAATTCTCCATCAATTTCTGAGGGGAAAGAGATTAGTATTTGGAGAGAGTGAGAGAAAGAGAGAGTGAGAGAGAACAGGCCCTACTACAGTAGTGGGTAAAGACATAAGAGTCAAACTACAGGGACTCTAAAGAGAGAGGGAGAGGGAGAGGGAGACAGAGAGAGCGGGAAAAAAAAACTACATTTCAATTTTTTTTTTTTGAAGTATACGTTGACGTGGCAATATATGTAACCGTCTATGTGGTATAAAAATAATATTTTATTTTGGCCGTTAGCCACATTAGCATTTTTTCAATCCATCACATAAGGGCAAATATCATTTTTATACAATACCAAAAGGTTAGAGATTAAATTGACATATTTAAAACTTTAGGGACTAAATTGACACGTAACCAAAAGATTAGGGACCAAATTTGTAATTTACCATTAAGTAATATTGAGTTTGGAATTTTTTATTCTCTACCTCTAATTTAAAGTTAAAAATTTCACAAAGTCTATTTGTTGGGAGAAATAATGTCCCATACCACACCAAATTTTTAAGAGGTAATGCGCATTTCAGGACAAGTATTAATTTATCATGAGTTCAAAAGAAAACATAAAAAAAAAAATTGAAAATTTTTTGTTTATTTTATTAATCCATTCTCTTTTGGTTGTGTTTGTTTCTTAATATATTCGTCAAAATATTAAGAGCATTATCAATTCATCAATCTATTTTTGGGATAAATCCCTGTCTTTGTGTAAATTAAATTAAATACAAACCAAGCAATAGAGAAAATAGAAATCTACAGAAGCAATAAAAAAATCAACCAACAAGAACACCAAGAAATTACGTGGAAAACTGTCCAATGTAGAGGGAAAAACCACGGGGTAAATCTGATCAATCCACTATAATAAAATAAAGATTACAGCACTCAAGTTATACTCAAAACCTGAGTTCACAATAAATTGGTAAAATACAATAATATCTCTAGGAACAAATACAACTTCACTACAAAATCCGGTAGCAAGATCTTCCACTCTGAATACTTCAACTCTCTATGATTGTAGCACCCAAATAATCGCCCTAAAGAAAATCCCGAATTTATTTTCCTTGTGTGTCTTAAGCAAAAGAAAAATCACATTTTCTTTTTTCCCTTAATGCCACACAAAACACTAATCTTTTTCCTTCAGTCGGCTTCAAAACTGTGTCTCACTCACTCATTCTCTCTCTCTCTCTCTCTCTCTCTCTCTCTCTATGTGAAACCACATACATCAATGCTTTATATTAAAGCTCTGCCGCCTACACTCCTATTCTTAATTGAATAGAAGTCGTGTACACCAAGTTCACCTATTTCATGTTGAAATAGGATTCATTAAATAAGAAATTAGAGTCTCATTTGGGCTGGATTCCTAGGTGCAACCGTGCACCCCAACAATCTCCACCTCCAGCCCATCGAGGAAAGAGATCTTCATCCCAACTCTTCAATTAGAATTCATGCCGACTATTCTAGCACTAAGCTCAAGCTTCTCTTTGGTCACAACCTTAGTCAACATGTCAGCTGGATTCTTCTCAGTATGAATCTTTCTTAGTTGCATCAATCATTTTTCAACAACTAGTCTTATCCAATGGTATCTCACTTCAATGCGCTTCGAGCGAGAATGGAACGTAGCATTCTTGCTCAAGTCTATTGCACTTTAACTATCACAATGAACTACATGTCTTCCATTAAATCCAATTCTTGGGGAAACTGTTTCATCCAAAGCATTTCTTTACCTACTTAATTCACTGCAATATACTTAGCCTTAGTTGTAGATAAAGCAACACACTTCTGCAATTTTGATTGCCATGATATAGCTCCCCTTGCAAAAGTAAATAAAAACCCAAAAGTAGATTTTCTACCATCAAGGTCACCAACCATATCTGCATCTGTATAACCCTTCAAAACTGGTTTAGAGCTACAAAAACTCAAGCAAGACTTAGAGCTACCTCTCAAATATCTGAAGATTCACTTCACTGCTTCCCAATGATTTTTACTAAGATTAACCATAAACTTGCTGACAACACCAACTGCATGAGCAATATTTGGTCGTGTACAAACCATAGAATACATCAAACTCCCGACTGCAAAGGAATAAGGACCTAATGCCATGTTCTCTTTCTCTTTCATGGATGATGGACAAGATTTCTTACTTAGCTTGAAATCACCACCAAGAGGTGTACCAAATGGTTTGGCATGCTTCTTGTTGAACCTTTCAAGTATTCGCTCAACATATTTTTCTTGTGACAACATAACTTCTTGGCTTTCCTATCAAGTGTAATTTTCATGCTTAGTATTTGTCTTGCTGGACCTAGGTCTTTCATACCAAAGGCCTTGAACAAATCCTTCTTCAAATCACCAATCATACTAGCATCTTGCTCTACTATCAACATATCATCTACATATAACAGAAGAATAAGAAATTTACCATCAGGAAACTTTTTGACATATACACAATGATCTGCAGTTGTCTTTGTGTACTTGTGACCCACCATGAATGAGTCAAACTTCTTATACCACTGTCTTGGAGCTTGCTTCAAGCCAAACAAACTCTTCTTCAATCTGCACACCATGTGTTCTTTTCCTTTCACTTCAAATCCTTCTGGTTGTACCATGTAGATCTCTTCCTCCAAATCACCATGGAGGAAAGTAGTCTTCACATCTAATTGCTCAGACTCAAGATCCAAGCTAGCTACTAATCTTAGAACTACTCAAATGTAGCTCATCTTTACTACTGGAGAGAATATTTCATCAAGATCAACCCCATGTTTCTGATTGAAACCCTTGACCACCAATCGAGCTTTGTACTTCACTAACTTTTCACTATCTTTCTTTAGCTTGAATACCCATTTGTTTCTCAATGCCTTCTTACGTTTAGGAAGTTCAACCAACTCATAAGTCTTATTCTTGTGCAAAGAATTCATCTCTTCTTGCATAGCCTTCATCCAACTCTATTTGTCCTTATGAAACTATACTTCTTGATAATATTCTGGCTCTCCCTTATCAGTAAGCAAAATATACTCAGAAGAGGGATATCTAGTCAATGGATGACGCTCCCTAGTAGACCTCCTCACATGAGGTTCTTCCATCTCTGGTGGAACAAGCTGCTTCCCCTGTTCAACATCTTCAATATCTTGAGCATCATCACCATCAACTCCTGTTGGCTCATCACCATCAACTGCTATTGGATCATCACCAAGATTCTCATCTTGCACATCTTCCCTATTTGTGGCATGATTGGAGGAAGAAGAGGTAGGTGTAAGGTCAGGAACACCTACAATAGCATCCTTTGCCTTTTCAGTTTTCTCAAGGTCTGCCAAATTTTCATTCTCATGAAAAATCAAATCTCGACTTTTGATCATCTTCTTTTTCTTAGGATCCCATAACTTGTAGCCAAATTCTACATCTCCATATCCAACAAATATACAAGGATTGGCTTTGTTATCAAGCTTCAATCTTTGTTCCTTAGGCACGTGTGCAAATACCTTACACCCAAATACCTTCAAGTGAAAGTAAGAAACATCTTTCCCAATTCAAACTCTCTCTAGAATATCAAACTCCAATGGAACTGATGGAGACTAATTAATTAGGTAGCACGCAGTTTGAATAGCTTCACACCAGATGACTTAGGCAGATTAGTCATTCTTAACATACATCTGACCTTCTTAACAATAATGCGGTTCATCCTCTCTGCCACATCATTTTGTTATGGGGTACCAGGAACTGTCTTCTCATGTCTAATACCTTTCTCAGAGCAATAACTCTTGAACTCATTAGACATATATTCAACTCCGTTGTCAGTACGGAGACACTTTAAAGGCTTTCCTTTCTCTTTTTCTACCATGGCATGGAATTTCTTGAAGTGCTCAAATACCTAGTCTTTAGCTTTCAAAAAATACACCCACACCTTTAGTGAAGCATCATCAATAAAAGTAACAAAATACTTATTGCCACCTAAAGACTCCACATCAATGGGACCACATACATCAAAATAAACGAAATCTAACACATTGGGCTTTCTAGTAGAGGGAATGCGAAAAGACACTTTATGTTGTTTTCCAAATGAACAGTAATCACAAGGTTTAAGTGACATGCCTTTGGCAAAAGGAATGAGAGACTTCTTTGCCAAAATCTACAACCCCTTTTCACTCATGTGAGCTAGTGGCCTATGCCACAAGTTAGGCGTAGATTCTTCCTGAGTTGCACTAACAACATCTTTGCACACCTTTACTTGTGTCTTGTAAAGTGTACAACAAATCTTCCCTCCAGCAAGCACCAATGATCCTTTGGAGAGTCTCCATTTACCATCTCCAAAATAGTTTCCATAGCCTTCTTTATCTAGAATATGAGTAGAAATCAAATTCAAGGGCATATCAAGCACATGTCGCACATTCTTCAATTCCAAGGTGTATCCAATGTTAGTCTCAACACAAATATCTCCAATTCCCACAATGTTAGCATAATTGTTATTGCCCATCTTCACTCTCCTAAAGTATTCTGCTTTTTATGAAGTAAAGAGCTCCTTTCTTGGAGTAACATGGCAAGAAGAGGCTAAGTCAATCACCCATTCAACATAAGGATGTGAAACATTGCAACATTCATCCTCTCCTACATAGATCACCACATCTTCAATTGTCGAGACAGCAGTGGTATTCTGTTCTTCTGCCTTATTCTGATTTTTCTCATCTTTCTATTTATTCCTCCAAGCCTTGTAGTTTCTTCTTATGTGGCCTTCTTTGTCACAGTAGAAACACTTGAATTTTCCTTTCAATTCTGATTGACTTCTGGATTTACCACACCCCTTAGAATTTCTAGTCTTACTCCTCCCCTTGTTCTCTATGACAAGAGTCTGTGCATTATGTTGGTAAATCTGGTTTTGTATCTCATACAAAACATATAGCAGAAGCAACAAACATGGATCTATTTCATTCATGATTGATAACATGCATTATGTAATTTTCAGAATTTAAGAACAACATAGCGTATCTTGGTGCGGTGAAATTCAAAACAAAAGATTAGAAGTGCTTGGGAACACTTTTAATCTTTATTCCAATTTCACTTTATGCCTAAGAAGTGTGGTCTCTTAATCAGTTTCAAAGGGAGAATAATCGAGTGGCTTCACTCGCACATACACACCATTTCACAATTACGATTCTCTTAAAATAAAATTTTGTATGTTTCTCCCTTTATAACTAACTGATTATCTAATTGGGTCGGCCTATTGGGCCTTTCCAATTGGGCTTTAATGTGTGGCTTGGAGTAGGACCAATAAGACACTAGCTCCAATAGGCCTTGGGATTTTCTGTCAACTCTTGACAAGTCCAAAGTTACCATTAATTATATTTAATACCACTATATAAATATAATTGCACTCTAGATCTTATTTATAAATTATATCCCAAGACTTTATTATACATGCAACCCCTTCATAAAATATTCTTAATAATACAAAGTCATGAATGTAGACTGCCACTTTGAAGATTACTACATCTTAATCCTTGAGTACCCGGTTTAATCCTTTAAGCTATTCATCATATATTTATGAAATTCAATTTCATAAATATATACTTCAGTAATTTCTTACTAAAGTGGTTAGGCCTAACTCTCTGAATAATTGAACCCATTAAACTTATCTCAAGGGAATATTTTATATCTCCGTTAAGAGACTATGAATTCCATCTGGAGAATATATGTTCCATCAACACTAAATGTGATTGCCCAACATACTGAGATTTTGACTGTTACTTTAGATCTCACTCCTGATATATCAAAGCAACCTAAACCTCATTATCAGGTCTATTATTCTCTCAGGATTAAGAGTTCATGCAAGTAGAAGTCGTGAGATTTATTATTCATTTGATAGTCGTTAGGAGAATAATAAATCCCACAGCAGTCCAGTTCAATATGTCTTAACTCTTAAAACATATGAACATATCAACTAGAAGTCTCCACTTCCATGATCAAGACAAATCATCTTAGTTAATATGTTATAGTCTTCGCAGATGAAATGCCCAATTTCATCACTGACTACGAATGAAAATTATGAGTTTACAAAGAACTTGTGATCTATATCTTTTGTGACTAAATCACATAAATCACATACTATACATCTCATGGACTATAAGTTAGAGTCCAAATATTCATGTTACCATTATTTTAGATAATAATAAAGAAAATTTATTAATCACAACATTAAGTCATACATAATGTCATACATAATAACATACATAGCATCATACAATAGGATTTAAGGGCACTAATTCTAACAATCTCCCATTTGCCCTAAAGACTATTGTGCACTACTTTAACTCCCATTCCTTCCAAATGTGACTCGAAAGTCCTTTGCGGCAAGGCTTTGGTAAAGGGATCTGCTACATTATTTGCACTTCCAATCTTTGCCACCACTACATCTCCACGAGCAACAATGTCTCGAATGATGTGGTATTTTCTCTCAATGTGCTTTCCTTTCTTATGATTCCTTGGATCTTTGGGTTGTGCAACCGCTCCACTATTGTCACAAAACAATGTAATAGGAACTTGCTCCATTCTCACTACACCAAGATCAGAAATGAATTTCTTGAGCTAAACAGTTTCCTTTGCTGCTTTACAAGCAACAACGTACTCAGCTTCCATGGTGGAGTCCGCAATACAAGATTGCTTAACACTCCTCCAAGTTATGGCTCCACCTCCCAAGGTGAAAACACATCCTGAAGTGGATTTTCTGAAATCTAGATCCGATTGAAAGTCTGAATCTGTATAGCCAATGGGAATCAAATCCTCACACCGGTAAACAAGCATATATTATCTCGTTCTCCGAAGATACTTGAGAATATGCTTTACAGCTTGCCAATGTTTTGGTCCTGGATTTGATTGATATCAACTGACCATGCCAACTAAATAACAGATATCTGGTCTAGTACAAAGCATGGCATACATGAGACTTCCTACTGCTAAAGCATAAGGAACTCGTCTCATCATATTTTCTTCCTCTTGAGTCTTAGGCCTTCGGTCATCAGACAAAGGAACTCCATGTCTAAAAGGAAGTAATCATTTGTTGGAGTTTTGCATGCTAAACCATTCTAGAACCTTATCTATATATCCAGCTTGTGACAAGCATAACATCTTATTCTTGTGATCTCACCAAAGCTTGATCCCTAGAATAAAGTTAGCCTCACCCAAGTCCTTCATATCAAATTGACTTGACAACCAAACCTTTACTGATGACATTACCCCTACATCATTTCCAATGAGTAGAATATCATCAACATAAAGCGCTAGGAACATCACTACTTTATCTTGATGTCTTTTGTACACACATGATTCATCAAGATTTTGTTCAAAACCAAATGACTTGATTGCTTGATCAAATCTGATGTTCCATGACCTAGATGCTTGCTTAAGTCCATAAATGGACCTTTTCAATTTGTATACCATATGCTCTTGGTTCTTTGCTATAAAACCTTCCAGTTGCAACATATAGGTTTCTTCTTCAAGATTGCCATTTAGAAAAGCAGTCTTGACATTCATTTGCAAAATCTCATAATCATAATGAGTAGCAATGGATAAGAAAATTCTGATAGATTTAAGCATGGCTACGGGCGAAAATGTTTCATCATAGTCAATACCTTCTTTTTGTGTATACCCTTTCGCCACTAGCCTTGCTTTAAAGGTTTCAACATTTCCATCTACCCCTCTCTTCCTCTTGTAAACCCATTTGCAACCAACAGGTTTAATGTCATTAGACGCCTTTACAAGATCCCAAACTTGATTGGAATACATGGAATCTAATTCAAATTTCATAGCTTTGATCCAATGATGTGCATCTATATCATTCATTGCCTTTTCATAAGTGTAGGGATTTGATTCAGCCTCTTTTGGGATAGCTTCATAAGTTTCTCCCAAACCTATAAATCTTATAGGAGGCCGAACAATTCTTCCACTACGACGAGGCACCTGTGTACTAGTCATCTCATGAGTAATGTCTTGTGGTGTATCTAATACATCCACATTATCCCTAGTTTCATGCATTGGTTGTTCTATTATAAGTTCATTCATTTCAGCCAATACAACTTTACTTCTAGGAGTAAAATTATTCATATAGTCATTTTCCAAGAATTTAGCATTTGTACTAACAAAAACTTTGTTATCCTTATGACTATAGAAGAAATAACCCCTAGTTTCTTTTGGATAACCTACAAGTAAACACACTTCTGATTTTGGTTCCAATTTATCAGGCTTCCCTTTTAACACATGTGCTGGACAACCCCAAATGTGGAGATATTTCATACTAGGTTTATGCCCATTCCACAATTCCATGGGTGTTTGGGGAACAGATTTTGATGGAACTAAATTCAAAAGATGTATTGTTGTATTTAAGGCATAACCCCAAAAAGAAATCGGTAAAGTTGAGTAACTCATCATGGACCTAACCATTTCCAAAAGAGTCATATTCCTTCTTTCTGCTACACCATTCTGCTGGGGAGTTCCAGGTGCAGTTAATTGGGATACAATCCCATTTTGAGTTAAGTAATCCTTGAAATCGCCAAGAAGGTATTCGCCACCACGATCAGATCAAATGGCCTTTATGCGTTTACTTAATTGATTCTCAACTTCAGCCCTAAACTCTTTGAACTTTTCAAAGGCTTCGGACTTCCATTTCATTAGGTACACATAACCATATCTTGAGTAATCATTGGTAAAAGTGATGAAATACTCATAACCTCCTTTTGCTTGGGTTGACATAGGACCACATACATCCGTATGAACTAATTCAAGCAACTCTTGGGCTTTTCTACCTTTTGCATTAAAAAGTCGTTTGGTCATTATGCCTTCCAAACAAGATTCATAAATTGGAAATTCATCAAAGTCCAATGGCTCTAAGAGTCCATCTTTGATCAGTCTTTGAATTCTATTTGGATTAATATGACCCAAACGCAAGTGCCAAAGATATGCATCATTAGTAGAAGGAAACTTTCTCTTTAATGATTTTACATGAGAGTCATTATCTAATTCAGAATTATATAATTCATGCTTATTAGGAGTTAAAATATAAAGACCATCAACAATATTGCCAGAACAGATAAGCACTTTATCCTTCTTTATTACAACATTGTCTTTAAGGATAACACAATATCCATGTTTACCTAAATAAGTTGCAGAAATTAAATTCCTACGAACATTAGGTACATACAAACAGTCTTCCAATATTAAAACCCTGGACTCAAAGCATAAATTAAACACTTCAACAGCTACAACAGGAATCCTGCTCCCATCGGCCAAAGTAAGAAACAATTCCCCTTCATTAAGCTTTCTGGTCTCCTAGAACCCCTGCAAAGAATTGCAGATATGATTAGTACAACCTGAATCCACACACCAGGAATCTGTGGGATTTTGTACTAAACATATTTCAAGGAGGAATGAACTTTTCATACCCTTATTATTGGCAGCCTTGAATTTTGGACAATTCCTCTTCCAATGTCCTTTGTCACCACAATGGAAACACTTTCCTTTGATCTTCTTTCCTTTATTGGAAACTCCTAAGGCAAATTGTTTACCATCTTGCTTGGTGAAGCCCTTCTTCTTCTTCTTCTTACCCTTACCTTTCGACTTAGGTTGAGAAGTAGAAACTTCAGCCATATTAGCATCAACATTAGAAGTACCAAGAATGCCTTCTGCCGCTACCAACTCATTCATCAATTCAGACAATGTATAAACCTTTTTGTTCATATTATAGTTAAGTCTGAATTCCTTGAATGATTCTAGTAATGACTGGAGTATCATATCCACTTGGGATTCTCCATCAATATCAGCACCTAAAACCTCCAATGTATTCAGATTAGAGATCACCCTAAGACAATGCTCCCTCACTGAAGTAGCTTCAGCCATTTTGGTATTATAAATTTGCCTCATGGTTTCTTGCCTTGCAGAACGGCCTTGCTCACCAAACATCTCCTTCAGACTTAGCATAATGTCCGAAGCTAGTTCTACATCCTGCATTTGATGCTGTAGAACATTTGAAATAGATGCTAGGATGTAGCACTTGGCAATCTCATTAGAATTCTGCCAACGATCATATCGCTGTTTTTCTTCAAGAGGAGCATCTAATGAAGGAAAGCTAGGACATGGTTAAGTAAGCACGTATTTGTGCTCTTCAGCTGTAAGAACAATGTCCAAATTTCTTTTCCAATCAACATAGTTGGATCCAATCAGTTTGTTTTGATTAAGAATAGTAACAAGTGGGTTAAATGATGCCATGATCAAATCTGAAAATAATAAACATGAATATAATAAGTAAACTGGACATTATCAATTTAGCATATAAACATATAGTATGGAACCTTAATAAAACCATAATATAATATACGCAACAACAACCCAATCCCATGTTTAAAATTCCTTGGAAGCAAGTAAACTATAAACACTATGATTGATTGAGAACTTTTCTCATTATTAGTGCTATCATGATAACTCTTATCAAACACTAATAACATGCCGTATTTCCTTTAGCCTCTAAGTAATAATGACATAGCTCCGAAGGGAGATTAACATTAAACTTAGTCTAGTGTACACCATTGACTGAATTTTATGTGAGTAATTAAGTAACTCCATGGTAGCGTGGTCATTCTTAATGTAAAAACACATATCATCCATCATTAAGAAGTTTAATCTGTAGTTCTATGAATTAAACACCCTCCGAAGGGAGCAAGGCATATACGCCAAGGCGAGGTGCTTAATCACACTACTATAAACCGACAATGGTGGCCGTGAGATACAACCCTTGTATCTCTCTCCCACTAGATATTTTAAATTAAAGGTTTTTATGATCAAGAACCATAATAATGCTAGACACCTTGAAAACATAATCCTAATCTCATTAGGAATAAATTTCATAAAATGAATACTTTAATCCTAGCATTAATATATATAAATATATATAATGTAATAATCAATTCATCAAGCAATATAATATACGGATTATTACATTATATATATAACTTACATGAAAATCTATATGATTTCAAGATGGCCATCAAGGCAATAACTATTAAATTGTCTTTTATAGCCAAGCGGTGCAAGAAAGTCCAACCAGTGCAATCAATTGGTTTATGCACATGAAAGTTATATGAATTACATTCAATAACTATATC
Source organism: Quercus agrifolia (assembly GCA_029955455.1). Lineage (NCBI taxonomy): Eukaryota > Viridiplantae > Streptophyta > Magnoliopsida > Fagales > Fagaceae > Quercus > Quercus agrifolia. The sequence continues at coordinate 33,019,654 of JARQAD010000010.1, forward strand.
CTTGGCAATTACTAAGACACGGCACCATCCAATAAGTAACTATTAAGCCAAGATGTCCATTTCGAACAAAGCAATGCAATACAATGGTTATCATCATGAATGGTTATCCTTGGCAATGAAATTCTTTAAAAAGAATTTCAATTGGACAATAACTACTTTCTTTGAATGAATCCGTATCTTAATTGTGTGGCCAAGAGAATTTCTTTTTGAAGATTGAATTCCATATTAATAGAAATTCTCTTCACATCAACACAAAGTCAATCACCTTCTCTTAAAACAAATTATGAAATCAAAAATCCTAAATGTGATTATATCGAACAATCACTACAGATTCAAGAATCCCATAACACCAAGAAAATGATTTTCTTTGATTCTAAAACTCAATCACATGTTATACAAGCATGAGATGAATACCTGGCTCTGATACCAATTGTTGGTAAATCTGGTTTTGTATCTCATACAAAACACATAGCGGAAGCAACAAACATGGATCTATTTCATTCGTGATTGATAACATGCATTATGTAATTTTCAGAATTTAAGAACAAGATAGTGTACCTTGGTGTGGTGAAATTCAAAACAAAATATTAGAAATACTTGGGAACACTTTTAATCTTCATTCCAATTCCACTTTACGCCCAAAAAGTGTGGTATCTCAATCAGTTTCTAAGGGAGAATAATCGAGTGGCTTCACTCACACATACACACCATTTCACAATTATGATTCTCTTAAAATAAAATTTTGTATGTTTCTCCCTTTATAACTAACTGATTATCTAATTGAGCCGGCCTATTGGGCCTTTCCAATTGAGCTTTAGTGTATGACTTGGAGTGGGACCAAAAGGGACCAATAAGACACTAGCTCCAATGGGCCTTAGGCTTTTCTGTCAACTCTTGACAAGTTTAAAGTTACCATTAATTATATTTAATACCACTATATAAATATAATTGCACTCTAGGCCTTATTTATAAATTATATCCCAAGACTTTATTATACATGCAACCCCTTCATAAAATACACGTAGTAATACAAAGTCATGAATGTAGACTGCCACTTTGAAGATTACTACATCTTAATCCTTGAGTACCCAGTTTAATCCTTTAAGTTATTCATCATATATTTATGAAATCCAATTTCATAAATATATGCTTCGATAATTTCTTACTAAAGTGGTTAGGCCTAACTCTCTGAATAACTGAACCCATTAAACTTATCTCAAGAGAATATTTTATATCTCCGTTTAGAGACTATGAATTTCATCTTGAGAATATATGTTCCATCAACATTAAATGTGATTGCCCAACATACTGAGATTTTGACCGTTACTTTAGATCTTATTCCTTATATATCAAAGCAGCCTACACCTCATGATCAGGTCCATTATTCTCTCAGGATTAAGAGTTCATGCAAATAAAAGTCGTGAGATTTATTATTCATTTGACAGTCGTTAGGAGAATAATAAATCTCACAGCGGTCCAATTCAATATGTCTTAACTCTTAAAACATATCAACATATCAACTAGAAGTCTTCACTTCCATGATCAAGACAAATCATCTTAGTTGATATGTTATAGTCTTCGCAAATGAAATGCCAAATTTCATCACCGACTATGAACCAAAATTATGAGTTTACAAAGAACTTGTGATCTATATCTTATATGACTAAATCACATAAATCACATACTATGCATCTCATGGACTATATGATAATGTCCAAATATTCATGTTACCATTATTTTAGATAATAATAAAGAAAATTTATTAATCACAATATTAAGTCATACATAATGTCATACATAATAACATACATAGCATCATACAATAGGATTTAAGGGCGCTAATCCTAACACATTATCCTTGTCCATGTCTTTTCTTCTTGTTTCTTCATTGAACAAGCTATCCTTGACCATTGTAAGTTGTAGGATACCATTTTGAGCAAAGTTACTAAGTGACACCACCAAAGTCTCCCAACTGTCAGGTAAGAAACTCAGAAGTAATAAATCTTGAAACTCATCATCAATTATCTGCTTCATTGTAACCATCTGATTCACCAAGTTTCTTTCATAGAGACCCTTCAATTTTTCCCAAAGAGTTTCTGCATTAGTCTCTTGAGATACATGATGAAACACACTCACATCGATGCATTGTCTAATACATCCAATGGTTTTTCTATTTAACTTCTCCCAGTCTTTATCAGACATCTCGCTTGGCTTAGCACTATCACCCTCAATAGGGTCATGCAAATCCTTACAATAAAGGACATCCTCCATCGTTGGCTTCCAAATCGAATAATTTGATGCTGAGAGTTTAATCATAGTGCTCATATTCATATTCATATTCTCCATTTAATTCAACATAAGACAATCACATCTAACAACCAATGCTCTGATACCACTTGTTGGGATAAATCCCTGTATATGTGTGAATTAAATAAAATACAACCCAAGCAATAGAGAAAATAGAAATCTACGGAAGCAATAAAAAAAATCAACCAACAAGAACACCAAGAAATTACGTGGAAAACCCTCTAGTGTAGAGGGAAAAACCATAGGGCAAATCCAATCAATCCACTATAATAAAATAGAGATTACAACACTTAAGTTATACCCAAAACCTAAGTTCACAATAAATTGGTAAAATACAATAATATCTCTAAGAACAAATACAACCTCACCACAAAAACTTATAGCAAGATCTTCCACTTTGAATACTTCAACTCTTTGTGATTATAGAACCCAAATAATCATCCTAGAGAAAAACTCCAATTTATTTTCCTTGTGTGTCTTGAGCAAAAGAAAAATCACATTTTCTTTTTTCCCTCAATGTCGCACAAAACACTAATCTTTTTCCTTCAGTCAGGTTCAAACTATATTTCACTCTTCAATCTCTCTGAATCTCTCTCTCTATCTACGTGAAACCACATACATCAATGCTTTAAATTAAAGCTCTGCCGCCTGCACTCCTGTTCTTAATTGAATATAAGTCTTGTACACCAAGTTCACCTATTTCATGTTGAAATACGATTCATAAATAAGAAATTAGAGTCCCATGTGGGCTGGACTCCTCAGTGCAGCCGTGCACCCCAACATCTATCCTTTAATATTGTCATGTACAAAATGATACTGCAAAAGTGAAAATCAATATCTATAGTTTTAAAATGAAAAAACTAGGTATTTTGCTAGGTGCACCCTTATTGCCATAATAAATAACCAGTATATTTCTTCACTTTTAATTCCCCATGCAAGCAACCATTTCAGCCAAGCGAAATTGTACTCACACACTTGTTTATATAGCAAAGAGCTTTGTTCCTCAACTAGCACCTCCTAGTATTTTCAACAAAGCAATAAAGATATCCAAGATTTAAATTCCCCCACCCCCAACTATTGATTAGATTAAAAAAAAAAACTTGTTAATATACACTTCGTAGACACAACGTCCATAATTTCACATGAAATATTCACATTTTTATTCATGTCTACATATAAAACATAAAATGGTTTATGTGTAAGGATTTGGTCTTGTATGGCATCCTTTTACCCTTTCTCTGTAGCGTGGGGTTGGTACTTATATGAAAAAATAGGTTAAAATGTCAAGTTTTGCAAAGTCAGTTTATTATATTGTTCATGAATTTTCACTTTAATGTGTCTCTTGAACTTTCTGTCTAAATTTCTCTTTTGCAAAAATGATTTCAATTAAGAAAGATATTCAGGATTTAAATCCCCCCACTCCCAACTATTGATTAGAAAGAGAAGAAAACAAATAGAGAGTTTTACGGGTACCTCGCAAGATGGCCTTTCTCGCGAAGTACTCTCGAATTTGATAGCCTAGCATGATTCTTCAGCTTCTAGTCATGTATTTCACACGTGGCTTTTTGCGGGTTGCTTTACTCGTGAGCTAATAGCAAATTGCACTGATTCTTCTTTTGAATCTTGATTCTTCACCAATCTTTCACACTCATCCCTTGCAATTACAAATAAACCCACATAAATACAAGGAATTGATTGAAGAAATTACAATCAAATTTGGCATGGAATTAAGACCAACAAAGGCTAGTTTGAAATCACAACTTTGCAACGTACATCTAGTAAAACTACGAACAAAATCAATTATGAAGTTTTGACATTATCATATAGTCTTATGTTCATAACCACATAAGCTATTCACACAGAAGCAATGCAAGGCCCGTCATCCAGCATACATTCAAGATAGACTCCCAGGCTCAGGCTGGCACCTCCCAAGTAGTACTTGCTACCAATTGCGCATGTCCCATGAAGAGGCAAGCTCTGGCAGCATAACAAAACAATGCCGCAAGCTATTTTAGATAACTAGAAGATGAGCAAAGCATTCTTATTTGATCAAAACCAATTTTTAAATTAATCTTGGTCTCTTAATTACCTTGCCTAGTTTCTCAAGGTGGTTCTTAATTTGCTGTTGTTACCTTGAGATTGTTCTCAAAAAAATCACACTAGCTTAAAATACTATCTAACTTCGTAGGGTTAAAAAATGACTAACTTAATAAGACTTTTGAATTATGCACAAGTTAACAACACAATCATGAGAAATGCTGTTGAGGACCAAAATTTGACAAGAAAGCCCATTCCATGAAAAGCAAAGAAAGACCATGGGCCTTGACAAAAGAAGGCCCAAATTTTGAAGTTAAGAAGGACCATGAAGGCCTAAAGGCCCAAAAAGAAGAAAAAAAGAAAGAAAAAGTAAAAAAAGAAAAAGAAAAAAAAGAAGAGGATCCAAACTTAGGCCACAAGCGAGATCCCCAGGAAGCAGATCCTTTAAGGGGCTTAGAAGATCCAGAGAATGACGTGGGCAACCCATAAGATAGAACAAGCCACTCACATGTATCCTTGAAAGATGGAAAGATTCGTTAGATGTCTTGTCAAAATCAAGAGGCAGAGAAAAGTGAAAGGGACGAGTGGTATCCTCGGGTTTAGTACCTAACGTAGGAACCGAGGGATCTCGGTCAACACAGAGGACATGCAGCAAAAGGGAGGATGGCCAAAGGCTTTCCAAGCTCACCAATTGCAAAGAAGAATCTATGCCATTTCTAGGAAAAGCCAAACTAAGAAGAGTCAACATCAAGGCCCTGGGACCTTGATGTGTTCTTTTAAAGCCTTGGGAAGAAGACCTTGGCTGACACATGGGAAAGCCAAGGTGTATGTTCATATTCCCAACAAAAGCCATTAAAAATCCAGGAAAACCATGTATCATCTTTGTAACCCTTAGGTCCAAGCCTGTGGGATCCCGAGTTGGTAGTAAGGGAGAAGTGGTTTGGTCGGTAAGGGAGTGATTTCTGATGAAATGAGGATTCTAAAGTTTTCCCCTGGTTAATGTATTTGCTTGGAATGCATGAACTAATGGAAAATTCAGTTCCTCCATGTGCATGACATCTCCCCACAATTTCCTCAAAATTGTGATTTTCAATCAAAGTTGTCACCCATTTCCAAGAAGGCATCTTCCATTTGTAGCTAAAGCCAAATACTCATTTTGAGTTATAATTGCCAAATTAAACTAAACCTCTACCCAATGCACTATTTCAGATTCCTGTTAAAGGACATGGTTTTACCCAACAGACTAAGGACGTCCTTGCTTGGGGTACTAAACCATGTCTACTATAAAAGGAACACCAAAGGATAACATAGGGGTTAGTTTTAAAGTTTGGGAAAAGGGGGAGAGTTCCAGAGATTCAAACTGATAATTCTAAGAATTCTAAGAGTTCATTGACAGTTTTTAGACCTCTTAAAACCATAATTGGATTAACCTAGGAAATTAGCCAAGCTGTTACTTAGTCAAATTAATTAAATCTAGGTTAACACAATCAAACCATCATATAATGTAAAGTAGTGGAAATATAAATAACACAAGATATGATCACCTAGGAAACCAAACCGGTAAAAACCTGGGGAGGATTTAACCTAGCTATCTTCAAGGTAAACTTGAATCCACTATCTTGAAAGAATCGAAGTTCATACAATAAGACTTACAAGCCCCCACGCTCGACTTCTTATTGCTACCCACTAGTAGAACTTACTGACACAACCACGTGCAAGCTCCGAATCCACGGACTCCTTCTTTCTTGGATTCACCACCAAATACAAGCACACCCGCTTGTGTTTCTTTAGGCTTCAATGGCAGCAACTGAATTGATCATCAAGTTGTAGAAAACTTCTTCTCCTTGAAAACCCTAAGTTTATGTGAAGGAAAGCTCCTCAAAGATCTCACAAGAGATTCACACAAACCGTAATATGAGCAACACTAAAACGTGGCTAAGGTTTGCCTTTTATACCTAGGGCAAATCAGAAAACCCAAAACGTTTTAATTAAAATAGGGCTGAGTTGGAATTCTGCAGAAAAAAAACGTTCAGACCCGATTTTCGATTGATCGAGCCTAAGCTTCGATCGATCGAAAAAGGCTGAAATTGTTTTTTCATTCCTGCAATAACTTATTCCAACTCTACGACAATAAACCAACTTTGAGCAAGTCTAAAACAAACTAAACACATTGTTTTGATCATGGTTTGCCAACAATACAAATTAGAGTTCTAAATACATAAAAACCTAAGTCTTTAGAACCTAACATTCAGCAATGGAAAGGGGAGAAAGAAAGAATAAAATAAGAGAGCCAAGGAAGAGGACTTCATCCCATATCCTTGAAACCCTTCAAAATATCACTTAGACTCCAAAGAAACATATACAAAAACATACACACATCAGATATCACTCTCTCTCACAAAATCCTCCTCACCTGACAATCTTGGAAGAAAATGTCTAAGCAAAGCTACTTGGACTTGAGTTCCAAATCCCATAATACTTGTGCCAAAGCACTAAGTTTGTGAGAGTTGGGGCCAAGATCCTCATGGCTGACTCATTTTCATGAAGATCATTTACATATATGTATATGTTTTACCATGTATATGCTAACCTGAGGAACTAACAATTACTTGACGATATTTGTATTGTATAGTTCTTATGCAAGACCTTCAAATGTAAAGGGAAATGACAAAATCTAGTAAACATGGAGGAGGATCCTGTGGCTAGGAAACCAGCATTTCAGATTCCCAGATTAAAAGGCCCCATGGTTCAAGGAACTAATGTTTTGGGTTTCATGGATTAAAAACCTAGTACCCCTGGGGACCATGACATTATGCTCAGGGAACCACAAACCCACATCTTGGGAACTACTAGTGGAGGTACCATGACAACATCTATCCCACGTCCTGGGAACCGCTAGTGGATGAACCACTATAACATCATGAAGGAACTCTTTTTAAATGTTCACACAATAAAAGATAAGCCCTAAATATTCTATTTTAACCTCCTCCTCATTATGAACATTATGAATAATTATTTTACTAATTTTGTAAGAATAACAAGTTATTTTACGACATTAAAATACTTACAATGATATTTTATTCCTTATGAGGAAATTGCATTTTTGCCATGAGAAGATCTATGTGACCTACGCACAAACCGGTTCATATAATGACCCCAATAGGCCGCAAAGAACCGGACCCAGTCCAACCATCTATTTTTGGAGGCCCATGATCCCTTGTCATCAATGGACCTGGGTACCATCCAAAAAAAAAGGAACCCACAAATGCTAAGTGACCAAGCTTCTAAAATGACTAAGTTAAACTACTGAATTACGTTACAGTTACAATGACTAGAAGATTGAAGTGCATCATCTCATAATTAAAGAACTCAAAGTAAATGATATCAATTAATAAACTACCACATATCATCTTGTTTGAAGTTAAATCTCAGGAAATCAAAGGGTTCAAACTTATTGACACAAATTACTTCTGATGCGACACAGGATCAATAGGTTGAATGCTCCGGCTTCGGTGGACTACAAGTGGTGGCGGAAGGCCTACAAAATGAATACCAAATCAGAAAGGGGGCCGGAGTGAACCGACCAAACGCCCTCCGAAGGTTAAGTTAGTCTCATAGGGATGAAATTCTAACTTATTTTTGGAGTCAAGTGTTCAAGAGATTTCTTACCATCGTTTTGTTCAGACCGGTCCTTTATATAGGGACACTGGGGCGGTTATTTCCTCAATAACTTCCCCAAGGTTCACGAAAGCCAATGAGTTCGGAGATAACTTCCTCAACGGCTAGAAACTGCTAATGGAGATCAACTACTTGAGGAATCTAGGCGATAGTCATGGATTTATCAACCGCTCCAACATGTCAGATTTTCCCAAGTGTTGTACGTTCGTCCGTCCATTGTATGGACGATTGAATCGTCCACTTCTGGTCATCGTCCATGGACAACGTCCATGGATGACTTCACTATAGTCTATAGACAACTTCCACGGACGACCTTATTATCATTTAAGGAAGACCTCGTCAATTGTATACCATATTCTTGTCCAAGGAAACTTTCTTAGTCTCCTTAGTAATGATTCCTGACATAGTCCGCTCTCTTGGTCATGGACGATCCCTATGGACGAATTGGAGATGGAACAAATTTCTCGGTATCCTATCAGCTGCCCCTTTGTTCAAAGGGTCATCCAGGATATAGACGTAATTTAAAGCTCATTCACAAGGGTCTTTGCGAGCCACGTGTCGTAAAATCATTGGTTGACCTACTATGTTCATCTTGTCTTCCAAAGAAAATGCCACGCGTCAACTTCTGATTGGCGCGCGTCGTTTTGCAAACACTGTTGCGTCGATTGCTTTTTCCAACAGCTTCACCACGTGTCATTCGCTGGATGGACGACGTCGCTTCATTGTCCCACTTCGCCACGTGTCATGTACTGAATGGATGGCGTCGCTTCATTGTCCTTACTTCTGGGCCCTATATATATAGGTGTATTCTCTCTCTTGCCCCTCACATCTCACACAATTTCCTTCCTGCCAACTCGTCCAAGATCCTCGTCTAGCTTCCTTCTTAGTTTCTAGGTATTTCTTCTTCCTTCTTAGGTTCTCGTTTTATACTTTCTCCATTAGTTATGTCTTCGTCCAATAGTAGTTTAGAGAGGGATATAGACGAGTATCAGGACGTATCTTCTAGGAGTGAAGGTAGCTATGAGAGTAGCGAGAGTAGTATAGCTGGCAGTGAGTCCTCAGACGAGCATTACTCGTCTGGGGTACCTGGCATTCCCTTAGAGGAGTTCCAGGAATTATAGCGTAGGAAGGCCTCTGCGTCTGGGGCTAGTTCGTCTAGACAACCACCTAGCCCTCAAGACGAGGAGGAAGAAGAGGAAATTATTTATAGTTGTGCCCTTGAAGTAGCATCCATTCTAGACGCCGTTAAGTTAAAAACCCTTGTAGATAGATACCAGATCCCTAAAGAATTTAATCCTTGTCTACCCAAAGAGGGTGAATGGTGTTGTTCTCCTTCTTCTAGGTTGGGAGTGTACAACTCTTATCTTCTAGCTGGTCTTAGGTTTCCTTTGAATTCCTTTTGTAGAGATCTCTTCCATAGGTTGGGTATTGGACCTAACCAACTTAACCCCAATGGATGGAGGACGGTAGTTGCCATGCAAGTGTTGTGGCGTGAAGCATTGGAAGGGAACTGTCCTATTATCGTGGACGAGTTCCTTTACTGTTATAAGCCTTCTGAGATAAAGAGATCTGCTGGTTTTTATCAGTTCTCATCCAGAGGCTCTCACTATAGTTTAATTAAGGGTCGTAGCTCGTCTGACAGGCACTGAAAAACAGAATTTTTTATTATTTCTGGAAACTGGGCTGGGGACCCAGTAGATGTGCATAGAGCTCCCTTCCCATCTTTTACCAATCCTATAGGTCGCCTTCGTCCTGAGGGTATGTTTTCTTCCCAATTTATTTCATCATTTTTCTCTTCTTTTTTTTTAATCTTTCAATCGTCTAACTATTCTTTATATTGATGTAGCTGTCATTCGTCCACGCTTGGACAAGTTTCATTTAAACCGTATTGAAAGAGTACGTGCCTTCCCTAGGAGAACCTTTCATGATTTGGTTACTCTCAGTTGTCTAGCAGCATGGGGGCTGGGTCCATTACCTACTACAGAGAACCTTAATCACGAGGAAACCATCCGTCGAAGTGAGTATCCTCAATTCATCTTTCCCTTTTTCATCTTTGTTGTTTTGTTTTTATTGTTTTTGTTTTTTGTTGTTTTTTTTAACTTAATTTTCCTTGCTGCAGGAATAATTACCATGAGAGAAAATAGGGAGAAAAACATAACTAGTGGGGACGAGGACGATACAGCGACTCCAGTCGTCCAGAAAACTTCCGTCCAGGCTGGGAAGAGAAAAGCCAAGCCTATATCCACTACTGTGGATCTGGACGACCTTCCAAGTCGTCGAGGACCTAAGAAGCAAAAATCTAAGGCTGACAAGGCTCCTCTTCCCAAGGTGCCTAAATTTGTACCTCCAACGGTGAATTTGGACGAATCTCCAGTAGATGTAGAGCCCGTCCAAACAATCCATCCTGGTCAGAGTGAACCTACCCCCCAAACCAAGACTCCTCGTAAGCCTCCTTCGTCAGAGCCATCTGATCGTCCTTCTAACCTGGTGTTGGACGAAAGCTATGCATGGAGAACGTTCAAGGGGATTGTCACTGACAATGAAGTCAACGAATGCTACAACATGTCAGTGAAGGAATTTGAACGCTCTGGTATCCATGACCTTTTTAAGGTAAGTCTTATTCGTCTTGGCGTGTTTTTGAATAAGTTTTCAAAATAATGTTTAACTTGCCTTTGTCTATGCACAGGCTATGTCCAAATTTTACACTGCGACATGCCAGGCTAAGGAGCTTGCTACAGAGGCTAAGACGGCTAAAGAGAAGGCTAAGGAACTGAGCAATGAAGTTCTGTTAAAAAAGGGGGAGGTCCTCAGGTTGACAGAAGATTTTAATCGTCTGCAAGGGAGTGAGACGAAGCTGAAGAACGAGGTGGAAGAACTCAAGTCTGATAATATAGAGAAAGACACTCGCATCGTCTATCTCGAAGGACAAATTTCTGGGTTTGTTGGAGAAGGCACGTGAAGAAGCCATAGCATCCTTCAAGAAGTCTGACGAGTATAAGGGTCGTCTAGACAGTCACTACGCAGCTGGCTATGAAGACTTCCGTGCTGATGCTAAGGAGACATTCCCAGACTTGGACTTTGACTCTTTCAAGCTTCCCCTTGCCACTGAAAGCTCCATTTTGCAGACGAGTTCTGAGGATGTCAATGTCATGGACGATGCTAGTAATGAGGTGACCCAGGGCGATCCCAAGAATAGGGGTAGTGCACCAAATGGTTCGTCCAAGTGATTTATATTTTCTTTAAAACATTAGTTTACCTTCGTTGGAAGTGCTCGTTGTTTTGGGCTTTGTTTCTGCTTTATATTCAAATTTATATAAGTACAATTATCTCGTCAAAGTTTATGGACGAGTCATACATACAATCATCTTTTGATTGATTTTTTTTTAACATACTCTTAAGGGTTTTTGGTACATTGGTCGTCCACCCTTTTTCAAATCCTATGAATGAATGAATATTTCTCATTTACATCACTGTGTTCGAATATGTCAATCTTTATATATGAACTTGTTTATAACGTCCATGTCCCTTGCGTGGACGTGTGGTTCATCCACTCAGGAAATCATCTTACCCCGTCTTAAGTACATGGGTGAATTTCTTTTTACATCACCAAAACAGAATAAAATGAATCTTTTATGCTCGCTAAGTGGAGCTCGTCTACAAACAACGTCAGTAGAATGATCCCCATTAAACTTTCGTCCATACACAGAATTGTTGTGATGGTTAGATTTGTTTATGGGTTTGCCTTACACAACCTTTTTCCGTCCAAGGTTTGGACGATAGGTTTGTGATTGCTTTTTATTCGTCCATGTATTGGACGAAGAGTTTGTGATTGGCACAACCTTAATTCGTCCACGGCTTAGACGAATGTTCCTTGGATTACATCTTGTCTTAAGCTTTAGACGTGTGTACCTTGGAGTTTATTTCTCCTTTTCGAGTCAAACTCATAGACGATACATCCTTGCGTCCAAGGAATTTATCCGTCCATGCTTGTTTGCCCCTCGTGGATCATTTTGGATAAATGCATAAAAGAATGAAGGATTCTCATACAACTATGTACATATTTGAAAACACATCATATATATATCTGAAAATCCAAACAAATCCAAACTTATGCAAATATTCATCCATAGGTATGGCACATGCTCAAAAGCTAGTGCCTTAGGGAATAAAAACACTCAAATTCGTCCAAGAATAGCATAAAAGTGAAACACTAATGTACTTTCTAGGGGATTATTAAAACACTTAAAAGCATTAAAAAAACACACAAACTCGTCCAAGATCTTCAATTCGTCCAGGAATCTTGTCTATGGCCACTTTCGTCCAGAGTACGGAGCCATCATTTACTGATAGTATTTCCTTAGATGCTCAACGTTCCAAGGGTGTTCAAGCCTCCGTCCATCCAGAGCTTCCAAATAATAGGATCCTTGCCTCTTGCAGTTGATAATCCTGTAGGGTCCTTCCCAATTTGGCCCCAGTTTCCCATAGGCTGGGTTTCTTGTTGCTAAGGTGACCTTCTTCAGGACGAGATCCCCAATATTGAAGCGCCTAGGCTTCACCATGGCGTCATACTGTCTGGCCATAAGATTCTTGTACCTTGTTGTTCTCTGTTCTGCGTCCATCCTAACCTCGTCTATAAGGTCAAGGTTAAGACGAAGCTGTACCTCATTTTCTTCAACTTCATATCCCTTCACCCTATGACTGGCCATATGTACTTCTACTGGTATGACTGCTTCACTTCCGTATGCTAGTTTGAAAGGAGTCTCCCCTGTAGGGGTCCTCACAGTTGTCCTATAAGCCCATAGAACACCGGGTAGCTCGTCTGGCCATATCCCTTTTGCCCTCTTAAGCCGAGTCTTGATGATTTTTAACAAGGATCGGTTTACTACTTCTGCCTGTCCATTGGCCTGTTGGTGGGAGGGTGAGGAGTAATGATTGTTGATTCCAAGCTGTTCACAAAATTTCCTGAAAGGTGTGTTATTAAACTGTCGTCCATTGTCAGACACAAGCACCCTCGGTACTCCAAATCTGCACACAATACTCTTCCAGACAAAGTTCTTAACATTTTGCTGTGTACTTTTCGCCAAGGGTTCAGCTTCCACCCACTTGGTGAAGTAATCAATTCCCACCACCAAAAATTTCATTTTTCTGGTCCCAGTTGGGAAGGGACCCAAAATATCCAACCCCCACTGTGCAAAAGGCCATGGGGCTATCATTAGGGTAAGGTACTCCGATGGCTGTCTAGGGATGTTATTAAATCGCTGACATTGATCACAGACCTTGACATATGCTTTGGCATCAGCTTGAATGGTTGGCCAGTAATATCCTGCACGGACGACCTTATGGACGAGTGATCTCACTCCAGAATGGTTTCCACATGCTCTTTCATGAACTTCTCTTAACACATAGTTTGCCTCATCCGGGGCTAAACATCTCAGGTAAGGCTGGGAAAAACCCCTCTTGTATAATACTTCGTCCATCAGGACATACTTGGCTGATTTGATCCTTAATTTACGGGCTTCATCTTTTCCTTGTGGAAGCTTCCCTTCTTTTAGGTAACCAACTATTGGAGTCATCCAATTTTCGTCACCCCCTATTTACTGCACTTCTGGAAGATCTATACTCGGCATGTATTGGATTTCATCGAACTTGTCCGTCATTTCACTCACTGATGCTTCTTTTGCCAAAGTGTCTGCTTCCATATTTTCTTCCCTTGGAATTTGGATGAAATGAGCTTCACTGAACTTCTTGATAAGGCGTCTCACCTTATTGAGATATCTCTTCATTCGTTCCTCTTTGGCTTCACACATTCCATTCACTTGACCTATAACCAACTGTGAATCTCCTTGGACGAGTACTGACTCCGCCCCTAGTGACTTTGTCAACTCTAAGCCTTTGAGGAGAGCTTCATACTCCGCTTCATTGTTGGTTGTTGGATAGTGCAGACGCACCTTACGCTTTAGCGTATCCGCTTCAGGGGATTTCAGAACAACCCCAATTCCTCCTGCGTGTAGTGTAGACGATCCATCCACATGGACAACCCATGTTCTATCATCTTCCCTCTAGTCTAAGTCTCCATGGCCTGGAGTGAATTCTGCAATAAAATCTGCTAGGGCTTGAGCTTTTATTGCATTTCTCGATTTGTACTTGACATCGAACTCACTAAGCTCAATAGCCCATTGGACCAATCGTCCTATGGCTTCCAACTTGTTCATCGACTTCTTTAGTGGATGATCCGTCATAACAACAATCACATGTGCTTGGAAATAATGTCTTAGCTTCCTGGAAGCTGTTATTAATGCAAATGCTAATTTCTACATCAACGGATATCGTCCTTCTGCTCCTTTCAGTGCTCGGCTGGTATAATATACAGGCTTCTGCGCCTTCCTTTCTCCCTGATTAATGCTGAACTTACCGCATGTGGGGATACTGCTAAGTATAAGTATAACTCCTCACCTGGTATAGATGGACTTAGCAGCGGAGCTATGGTAAGGTAGACCTAAAGGTCCTGGAAGGCCTTTTGACACTGGTCCGTCCAATCAAACGCCTTCCTGAGAATTTTAAAGAAGGGTAAGCATTTATCTGTAGCTTTAGAGACAAACCTGTTCAGTGCTGCAACTCGTCCTGTTAAAGACTGGACTTCCTTGATGTTTTTTGGAGGTTCCATGTCCAATATTGCTTGGATTTTATCCGGATTTACTTCAATTCCCCTTTGTGAAACCATGAATCGGAGAAATTTCCCTGAGGAGACTCCGAATGCACATTTGCTTGGATTCAGCTTCATCTGATGTCGTCTAAGAGTATCAAAGGTTTCTTTTAGGTCGTCCAGGTGCTTCTCCTCGTCCAGACTCTTGACCAGCATGTCATCAACATACACCTCTACATTCCATCCTATCTGTGGACGGAACATGTGATTAACCAACCTCTGATAAGTTGCCCCTGCATTCTTTAATCCGAAGGGCATCACCTTGTAGCAGAATAACCCTTGACTGGTGACGAAGGATGTTTTCTCTTGATCTGCCTCGTCCATCTTTATCTGATTATACCTTGAGAAGGCGTCCATGAAGCTCAACAACTGATGACCTGCTGTTGAGTCTACCAATTGGTCAATGCGTGGCAAAGGATAACTATCCTTGGGGCAAGCTTTGTTCAAATCAGTGAAGTCTACACACATTCTCCACTTGCCATTTGCCTTCTTAACCATCACTACATTGGCTAACCAATCTGGATAATAAACTTCCCGAATAAATTGCGCTGTGGTTAACTTCTGGACCTCTTCCTTGATAGCATTGTCTCTCTCAGGAGCAAAGACCCTCTTCTTCTGACGAACTGGCTTAGAAGACGGGTACACCTTCAAACGGTGAGTGATAACACTTGGATCGATACCCGGCATGTCTTCATGACTCCATGCAAAGACATCAACGTTCTCTCTTAAGAACTGGATGAGATCTTGCTTTGTCTTCTCTTCCATACTTGTTCCAATTCTGGTAAACTTCTCGGGATTACCCTCTTCCAGAGGAACATCTTCCAGTACCTCAGTGGGTTTAGCCACAAATCTTCTTTCTTCTATGCTCATCATCTGCACCTGCTCGTCTAAAGCCATCATGGCTAAGTAATATTCTCTTGCTGCCAACTGATCTCCTTGTGCCTGTCCTATCCCATACTCCGTAGGGAATTTGACTGATAGATGGTAGGTAGATGTTACTGCCTTCCAACTGTTTAGAGTTGGTCTTCCAATAATGGCATTGTACGAGGACGAACAATCCACCACAAGGAAATTGACTGGCTTGGTTATTTGCTGTGGGTATGACCCCACCACTACAGGCAGCGTAATGGTGCCTATAGGCTGCACCTTCATTCCTCCAAATCCTATCAACGGCGAGCATGCTGGACGAAGTAAGTCTCGTCTAAGTTTCATCTGCTGGAAGGCTGGATAGTACAATATATCCGCTAAGCTCCCATTATCCACCAACATCCTTCTAGTTGTGTAATCTGCAATAAGTAAGGTAATGACGATTGCATCGTCATGTGGATGGTGGATTCTCTCAGCTTCCTCGTCGGTGAAGCAAATAGTTGGCTCGTCAATTCCTCTCGTCTTTGGGGATTGTCCAGAGAGTTGAACATTCTGTACCACTTTAAGATACGTCTTCTTTGATTTGGAAGTTTGTTCGGCTGAGGTTCCTCCGATGATGACCCTTATCTCTCCTAACGGGGGCCGTGACGACTCTTCCATCTTTGCCTTCAACTTCTCATCTTTGTGGTCCCTTCCAAAAAAATGTCTCAATTTTCCTTGTCTGATAAGATTCTCAATTTGCTGTTTCAAGTCAAAACATTCGTCCGTGTCATGCCCATGGTCCCTATGGAAGCGACAATATTTATTTTTATTGCGCTTATTAGGGTCTCCTTTCATCTTCTCTGGCCACTTCAAGGAAGGATCATCCTTGATCTGCATGAGCACCTGATCGAGTGGGGCATTTAAGGGCGTATAATTCTGATTCCTTGTTGGGGGGCCTGTCTTCCTACTATCCCTGTCTTTCTTATCTTCCGTTCGTCCCTTCTTTGGACGAGGACCTTGTTCAGAGTGACGTGCAGGATTGGCTTCCATCCTCTCAGCTCTTTTCTTCTTTTTAGCTATAATTGCGTCTTCTGCATTCATGAAGTTTTGGGCCGAATGGACGAGTTCGGCCATGGATTGAGGCTCCTTCTCATATAGCTTATGGATGAATAAATCAGAATTAACCCCGTTGTGGAAGGCAGCCAAGAGTAACTTGTCATCAACCTCGTCCACAGTCAAGGCTTCCCTGTTAAACCGCGTAATGAAGGAGCGCAGGCTTTCATTTTCTCCTTGCTCTATGGTTAACAGGCTGGACGAGGAACGTTTGTGCCTCTGCCCTCCGATGAAATTGTTGACAAATAACTTACTCAACTCTTCAAAAGAACTTACTGTATTATGGGATATCTTGCTGAACCACACCCGCGTTGGCCCTTTGAGAGTGGTAGGGAAGGCCCTACACATAATCTCGTTCGGGACTCCCTGAAGGTGCATGGTAGTCTTGAATGTTGCAATATGATTAAAGGGATCGCGTGCTCCATCGTACGAATCCAGTGAAGGCATTTTGAACTTTGGGGGCAAAGGGTGTCCGTTGACGGAAGCCGTGAAAGGAGAATCCGTTCGGTGGACTAGCTCTTCTACTGGGTTCTTCCTTCTCATATTTTTCCTCATCTCGGCCATAACCTTTCTCATCTGATCCATCTTCCTTTCCAGTTATGGCACCCTTCTAGATGTGGTACCCCTCGATTGGCTTTCTGGTTCAGCGTCTCCCCTATCTTCCTGACTTGGGCCTGACCTTCAGCATACCCTTCATGGTGTTGCTTCTTGGAATTAATCTCCCTGGTCAATTCTTGATTCCGTCGTGTTAACTCCACCATAGCGGCTGCCATGGAATGCATGTGTTGAACAGAGGATTGTGGCATCACTGGGGCTGACTGACGGTCGCGTTGGGGATGGCTTGAAGCATCCCTACTCTCTTGATGGCCTGGGCTGGTAGCCCTTGACCTAGTTCGAACCATTCAACCCTTTATCTAGGAAAGACAAATCGCAAGTGTACTATTCTCCCCACAGACGGCGCCAACTGATGCGACACAGGATCAGTAGGTTGAATGCTCCGGCTTCGGTGGACTACAAGTGGTGGTGGAAGGCCTACAAAATGAATACCAAATCAGAAAGGGGGCCGGAGTGAACCGACCAAACGCCCTCCGAAGGTTAAGTTAGTCTCATAGGGATGAAATTCTAACTTATTTTTGGAGTCAAGTGTTCAAGAGATTTCTTACCATCATTTTGTTCAGATCGGTCCTTTATATAGGGACACTGGGGCGGTTATTTCCTCAATAACTTCCCCAAGGTTCACGGAAGCCAATGAGTTCGGAGATAACTTCCTCAACGGCTAGAAACTGCTAATAGAGATCAACTGCTTGAGGAATCTAGGGCGATAGTCATGGATTTATCAACCGCTCCAACATGTCGGATTTTCCCAAGTGTTGCACGTTTGTCCGTCCATTGTATGGACGATTGAATCGTCCACTTTTGGTCATCGTCCATGGACATGGACGACTTCACTATAGTCTATAGACAACTTCCATGGACGACCTTATTATCGTTCAAGGAAGACCTCGTCAATTGTATACCATATTCTTGTCCAAGGAAACTTTCTTAGTCTCCTTAGTAATGATTCCTGACATAGTCCGCTCTCTTGGTCATGGACGATCCCTATGGACGAATTGGAGATGGAACAAATTTCTCGGTATCCTATCAACTTCGATATGGATGATTAATCAAATCAAATCACACCAAACAACTATAATTGCATCAAACTATTGGATATTTGATTGAAATAAGAGTACATGTACAAGGAAATTTTAACTTACAAGCATATAATGTTGATTTTCTTACAGGTCTAGATGATTACTTAGTTACAAATTGCTTCCTAAGAATCTAAACTAATGATCTCTGAAAGTGCTCTAATTTCTGCTCGAATATGTTCTTTGGGTTGTGTGCAGTCCTTTCTCTTGTTGAATGAGGCCTCTATTCATAGGCAAAGGATGATGGATTTTTCCAACCTAGAACTACTCTATTATGCTTTTTTTGCTGAGATAAGTGATGGGGTAATTATTTGCAGTAATTAACTGCCACATTTTTTTTCTTCATGTAATGACACTTGTCCTCCAATTGCAACATCCTTGACAATTGTTTCAATCTTCTTCCATGATCCATAAGAGTCTTTGACATGGCATAAGTGCGTGTGCAGTGTGAGAGATTGTGCCCTCAAGTGGAGTCACGTTGGTGCCTCTTAAAGTGGTGGCTTGACTTAACATATATTCCCCTAGATCGAGGGTTTTACATGGAGTTGCCATTTATTTTATTTAAACAAAAAAAAAGACCAATTTTTTTTTCATTTAATAATTGAATTTTACATTAAATAGAAAATAACATTACAAGGTGTTGGCCCTTGATACAATCTAAGAACCGTTAATTTCAGTTTGGAGACTAAGTTATAAGGTGAGAAGGGGTTAGACACACACATTGCTCGGTGATACTAGTATTCTAGGCTATGGTGGCCAATGGTCATGCACATCATTCATATAAAGAACAAGTCTTCAAAATCAATTGCACATCAAGATTGAAAATAAATATGTCATGTGATCTTGATTGGAATTAAAATAGTTACATGTGATTGTGTGTGCATAGTAAAAAGCCCTAAGTCTATCATGTGAACATTTTATTTGGATTGAAATTTAAATCATGCTGCTTGTGTGTGCCGAGTGATATGAATTAAATAACAAACATGTTTTAAATTGGAATTCATAGCATCCTAAGAACTAGTAGGGTTGTATGCATGAACATGTGAAAAACATCATACAAACATATGAAGAACATTTAAAGCATATTCAAACAACCAACACGTTTAGATTCTAAAAGCTAGCATAATAGTACAAAAAATATGTTTTTCCTAACACTAAAATATAAAGAAATTAACTTACAATCAAATCTAGCAACAAGAAAAATGAGAACAAAGGGGGGATAACTCATCAAATCCTAAAAATGGAACATTTAAATAACATTGGACTCCAAAGATTTAGGAAGACCAGATTTACAATGCTATTTCTTTACTTCTTCTTAGATTGTAGGGGAATTATTCTAGGGGTCTAGAGGGGAAATATAGAAGAGGTACTTACTTAATACCTCGAATTTTAGGAAGACCATGGTATGACAAGTACTCTTTCTCCTTTAGAGATGTAGGGGAGTGGGATTTTGGAATGAGCATTCCACCCTTTTTTATAATAGGGGAAGGGAATTCTAGAGGGAGGAGGCATTTAATTCAAAGTTAACATATGTGGGGGGTATGTGCATAAATTTGTGGTTGGTGGGAATGAAGAGCAAGCAAAAAGGTTGAAAATCTTGGTTTTCTCTAAAACTTCTCGTAATAGCTATTAAAGTCCATTTCAAAAAATCATATCTCACACGTTTCTTATTGGAACTACTTCATTCTTGTGCTCAAATTGAAGCGTTGAATGTCATTTCACAGTGAGCAAATGTCATTTCTTGGAAATAAGTTTCAGCTCAATTATTATTAATAGGCCCCGAATTAACTCTCTTTTAGCATTAATTCTAATAGGCCCCAATTAGTTGTACTTCAGAGTTAATAGGCCTCAATTATCATTAAATCAACCATTTAAAAGAGTAATTTCACCTGGAAAAAAAGAAAAAGAAAAAGAGTAATTTCACCAAAGTTTTGGGTATCGTGAATGCTTTATAGTTGTCAAATTAATTAAGTGCATGCAATCCCACTATTATTTGTAGCCTTGACCAATGAGATCATGTCATGTCATTGGTTTTAAATTGAATTCTCATGCAATCAAAATTAATTGTTTATAATCATACACTCAACCACGTAGATGCATTTTAACCATTAAATTTAATTTCAGTGGTCCAATTGAGGCCCATGACTCGTTATTTTGATCTATACAACTAGAAGACTTATTTTATATGAAGCAACAATAGGAAATCAACAGTCAAATACAATCTTACCCTTGAGGCATGAAATTACAATTTTGGTAGTAGGTTTTTTTTTTTTTTTTTTTTTTTTATAGGACAATTTTGGTAGTAGTTGAGAAAGAAAGTAAAGACAAATAAATAGAGACAAAGAGGAAAAGATTTTTAACTAAAGGTAGGATAAACTATAAAAATAAGGGTCATGCTAACGAGTGCCCTTAGGACACTGGTTAAGAATCCAGTTAAAGAAAGTTTTTATGGGAAAAGAAAAAAAAAACAATTAATGTTTTGACAGCTTTTTTCATTTCCCATAAAAGTAATATCAAAATTTTTTTTAACTGGATTCTTAACCAGTACCCTAAGGACACTTGTTAGCATGACCCTTTTATTTTAGTGGTATGATTGAAGCCCATGACCTATTATTTTGATCTATACTACTTGAAGACTTATTTTATATGAAAGCAACAATAGGAAATCAACAGTCAAATACAATCTTACCCTTGAGCATGAAATTACCATTTTGGTAGTAGTTTTTTTTTTTTTTTTTCTTTTTTTGAGAAATAAAGTAAAGACAAATAAATAGACACAAAGAGGAAAAGATTTTTAACTAAAGGTAGGATAAACTATAAAACTTATAATAAATGTCTAAACTATACTCTAAGGTACAAAGGTGATAGAACCATTAATGGATGTTGTGATGCGGCGTGGAGTTTCTCCCCATGTGCAACCCCAAGTCCCACCCCCACTCATTGTGAATATAAAAAGTCTAAACCAAGGACGTCGGGTGTGGCTTGTATTAGATGATGAACACGTGTCCACCATTCAACGTGTCCAGTGGAAATTTCCACTGGACACAAGCCGTGTCCGTCTTGGCTTACGTTTACCTGGAACATGAACCAACCCGTTTTAAGGATTGTGCGCAGAGAGAGACAGAGAGAGAGACAGAGAGACAGAGAGAGTGTACAATAACACTTTTGCTTACGTTGTGTAAACTTCCACAACATCCCGACACAGTACAATCCGCGGCCCCCACTGACCTCTTCTACTGGTTTTTTTTAATATATATATTCGTATTGGGTTTTAGCCGAATCCACCATTGGAGAGTACTTGAGAGAGAGATAGAGAGAGAGAATATAGGAAGAGAAGAAATGGGTTGGAGAGGAATTTTGGGTTTTGAGTATGGTATAGTGCAGGGACCATTGGGACCTGATATTTCTTCACCAGAGCTTGTTGCTGCTGTTGCTAACGCTGGTGGACTTGGCTTCCTTCGAGCCCCTGATTGGGTATTTCTCTTTTTTCCTTTTCCTTTTTCCCTTTTGACTTATGTGAGTATTGACCGATACATAATTACGTCTTTGATCATATGCGAAATCTTAATTAGTCTTGTATAGTACGGTTTATTAAGATCCAATTTGAAAATCCTATTAGACTAGTTGAACTCAGATAATCCTTGGATATTATAGGTATGATTTCTTAAAATACTGAATTAGAGCCTAGATAATATGTTTATAGATCATTTATATACTGTGACCAGAAAAGCCTAAAATCTTTTGTGATGATAATGGACAATGAAATTAATCTTAAGGCCCAGTTTAGTTGATAGATTTTGTTAATTCACTTTTGCTGTTGACCTCTTATTTTTTTATTTTTTTATTTTTGAGGAGTGTTGACCTCTTATTTGATTGTGCTTATTTGTGTAGTTTTTCAATAATGTTATTTTAATTGTAATTATTTTTTAGGTTGAATTCAATTGTTCTTTATTAATATTTCAAAGTGGTGAATCAGATTTTTTTTAATTTTTAATTTTTTTTTAAATAATTTCAAATCTATATAAATGTGTTGGAAAATTTGTATTTTTCATGCGTGCCAAGTTCTTGTAAAAGATAACACCTTGCAAGCCGTTCTTGTTAAATTTTTCTCAATATTATGTCCAAATGATATAGTTGAAATCACTAAGACTGCATGGATTGGTTAAAAATCCTCATTTGCTTGAAAAGTCACTAGATACTTATCAGATGATGTTAAAGGCCTGTGATGCATGTGAAGCATGAGACTGGTAGATGACTAGGTTTGTAAGGTCAATAGACATTTGGTAGGTTGGGTCAATGAGATTGGTGGACTGCAAGAAAAGGAAGCCAAAGTAATATGATACTTGAGAACATTGTAGTCAAAGGTGTGCTGGGCACTCACCTAAGCTCTTGGGCGAGGTGAGGCACCCCTAAGGCGCCTTTGAGGCTCTTGGGCGAGGTGAGGTGCTCCTAAGGTTCCTTTGAGGCTATAAGGCGAGGCGTGAGGCGCCTGAATTTAGAGCCTACGTGAGCAAGGCAACCGCCTTAAGCCATGAAAAAGTTTCTAAGGTGAGAGGCTCAGTTTTTTTTTTTTTTTTTTTTAAGTTTTTAAAACCTATTTTTAGATGATAAATTTAAAAATGCATGTTATAAAACCCATAATAAGATAAATTAATGGGTTTGGTTAACCGGTGCTTTTAGGGAATTTGTTAATGGATCATTTTAGGAAAGTTTTAATATATCTTTTATGGGAAATATAAAAAGCTTTTAAAAAAATCAAATTACTTTTTCCTTTTCCCATAAAAGGTTTCTAAAAATACTTTTTAAACCAATGTCCTTAGGGCATCTATTAACTTTTTCCTAAATTAATTTACAAAATTTTGTTGTAAAACTTATTGTTTGATTAATTCATTTATAGTAGAACCTTGTTTTAAAACCTATTGTTAGAATAACTAATAGAGGCTAAACCATGTTAACCCTATTTTGAAATAACATGATAGACCTAATTTCTTCATGCAACACATTTAAAAACACTTCATTATAATGTTTCAATACACTAGGTACAAATAATTTAGGTACTATATGTACTATATGTATAACAAATAATTTATTTGGGCTAGTGCCTCTTTGTCGCCTCATGCCTCAGGTGATAGAAGGCCTTGTGCCTTGAGGTCACCTTTTGCCTTTGACTACCTTGCTTGAGAAGGAAGCATGAAAATGTGTTTGGGATTTTGTCCAAACGTTGTTTACAGCAGGGGATAAATTAAGACTAAGCTTTGTAGGAGTGAAAGCAATTTAGCATGAGAGGGAACGTGTACACTATTCACGCTATGGTATAGATCAAGATGAGTCCTATAGAGTGGCTAACAATGGTGGTGAGAGAGTAAACTGGGCTCTGCTATACCATGTCTGTAAAGATGAGATAGGGCTATACTATCAAGAAAATATCACAAAGAATCAACGAGAAGAAGAAAGAGAAATAATTTAGTAATCAATGTGTTTTGGCCTTAGAAAACTGCATCTAAAGCGGAAAACCCTAAACAGCTACATCAGTTTAATTAAGTTCTCTATTTATGATAATGAAGCCATTTATATGAATTAGATAGGGCAACCCTAGACTAGCCATAGGGTTATTGTGCTTGTAATATAGTTAGGATTAATTACTTGCGCTTAAATAAATTAGGATTTGATATACAAATGCGCTTGGCCCTTGATACGAATATTGATGCAAACAAATGTAACTTAAATTAAACTCTGAAGCACCTTTTTAGGACTTTTCTGTTCAGTTGGAATGTTTCGTTTTTCATTATGGGCTTGGAGCACTAATCTAGCTAGCTTGCCTTGTTGATATGCTCCTTGGGGCAAAGTGGAAGACTAAACCCTTCTATGGGCAACTCACTGGTGAGTAGGAAGTCTCAAATACAAATAGAATTTGGAATAGAACAGCTACAAGTAGAGATAGAAAAAAGGGTAGTGAGTAATTTTCAATGAAGAAGTGGAGTGGGGATAGTAACTTGGGTAAGCTTGTTGAGTTGACTCGGAATAGAAACGAATAAGTTCTTTAACAGCCAACGAATTGAAAGGTGGGAATTTGAATATGTTGTTGGGAAAAAGAGGTGGAAGAAGTTTGCATTTGGGTATGCCTGAAATAGATCTCATTGGCATTTAAGAAAAGGCAAGGAGGAGACGAATCAGTTTGGAACTTTTACGTACTAGATGCTAGCAAGATGATCATTTGATCTTTTCTATTAACGGTATGAAATAGATACCCCTTTTACCTTAGCACATTGGTGTAAATAAACCACAAGGTGCATCTGTGTTTAATAGGCAAATCACAAGGATGATGTATGTAATTTAACTTATGTCAAATATGCAATAGAAACCCCATGGAGCCATGAGCCATATGGTTCGCTGGTGTCATCCAGTTCTCCCATAGGGGATAACCTAGGTTCGAAACCCCCCTTGTAATAAAAAAAATGGAAACATTGCTTACATTTTAGTGTGCATTTATTGGATTAAGAGCCACTAAAACCTTTTCGTTCTATTCCTTTTCCAGGAAAAGATAGGTAAAACTTTTCCATTTTATTGCTAGTTTGATTTATGAATGCACTACAGTTCTAACTTTAATTGAAATTTTTAGCATACATTGTTTATCTTTCAAGTTTACCTGTTCCAGGAGTCACCAGAATACTTGCGGGAGTTAATAAGGAAAACTCAAACCTTAACTGACAAACCATTTGGGGTTGGTGTTGTTCTGGCATTTCCCCATGAGGAAAATATAAAGGCTATACTGGATGAGAAGGTAGCAGTCTTGCAAATTTCCTGGGGTGAATGTTCCAAGGAGCTTGTACTTGAGGCTCATCATGCTGGGGTCAAGGTTGTTCCCCAAGTAAGTGTTGACTACATATTTTGATTTAGAAATTAAAAAAAGAAAAAGGAAAAAAGAAGACATGTTATATGGGTAATATTGCGTTATTTGGCTCATTCACTTGGATGTGCATGATATTAGTGGCCCAGTGGTACTGTAGCATTTTCATTTAGTCTGACACATTGTAATCATATTAGGCACCATTAATTTTGCCTAATTGAATGTATCAAATGCATTACAGTTCAATTGTGTCAGAAAAAAGCAAAACAAAGAAAGAAAGAAAGGTTCAAAGTGAACACGTTCAGCCCCAATGGGTAGCACAATCAAGTGAAGAGAATGTCTTATGAAGCAAAGATTATGAATTCAAATCTCCCATTTCTCTCCCTTAAGGCCAAATGTCACTTATAAAAAGAACACAAAGAATATATCCATACCTATTCAAAGTGGGCTGATATGTGACCATTGAAGCAAACCATGTGAAAAAATAAACATCAAAGTCCTTACCATCATTTTACCAAAGTTTACTGGTGGCTTTGGTGTAGAATCTTGTATCTAATTTGGTTTGCATGCACCGTACAAAATCGACTATTGGCCATTGAAGGTGTTCAAAAAGTTTTGCATTAATGATAATACTCTTAAATTTTAAATGGCTCAAATGATTCATTTATTGGGTTCTATTTGAATAACATAAAGGATTCATGTTGGGTGTTAATTCCTTCTCTCAAATGCACTTATTAGATTGCAATTCCAATTGTTTTCCTTGGTGATTCTCATGAATTACATGTATTTTCTATTGAAGATTGGGAGTGTAGAACAAGCAAAAGAAGCAATTGAGGCTGGTGTGGATGCAATTATTGTCCAAGGGCTTGAAGCAGGAGGGCATGTACTTGGGAAGGTATCAGTGATTTTTTTTTTTAGAAATATTATTGTAATTTTATGCAATTATAAATATCTGATAACTAGTTGTTTGGACCAGTAAATTATTATGCAATAGCTTTTGCAAATAAGAAACTCAGAATGGGAGAAAGAAAGGAAAATATATTGTGGGTGGAGAACCTGACCTTTCAAATTATGCACAAGTTAAAGTAAAGAGAACAAGGCGCACAGGTTGAGAAAAAGTTTTTTTTTTTTTTTAAAAGGAAAAAAAAGGGAGAGGATAAAGGAAAATAAGATAAACAATTTATGAGTCTTCATTCTTTGAAATTCTCTTTTGGTCTTGCCAATGTTTATCAGAATATTTACCAAATTTGGCTTATTCTTATAATTATTTTCCTTAGCATTGATGTTAGACATTCATCATTTGTTCAGCATGCCTTTCCTCTTGAACATCATGTGCCTTTAAAATATAAGCTCGCTTGTAGGAATTGAAGAATTGAGGACAAAGTTTCAGTTGTATATCATAGCAAATTCATTTTTCAAAGCATTTCAAGCATTTGAAACCTTCTAAATTGTTCATAATAGAGTGATTAAATTTTACATTGGCTGTCAACTTACCACAAGCCTCATTTTTATAGCTAGGGACTGGTTGAGACTAGTTATGCTAGATGGTACTGAATGTTAGAGGTAACATATTCATAAAATGAGTGTAACTAAAAAGAAAATGTTTAGATGGATGAGTGGAAATATAAGGAAAAATAAGATTCAAATGAGATAATTCATATAAAGATAAGGGAGGTCTCTATCGATGAAAAGATGAGGGGGAGTTGCTTGAGATGGTTGGTCATGTTTAGAGGAAAGTGATTAATGCACCAATTAGAAAAAATTAGTTGGTTCAAGTTGAGGGAATGAAAAAAGGCAGTGGAAGGCCAAAACTAACTTTAATAAACGTATTAAAAATGGACATTTTAATGAGTAACACAAAGTATAACTTTCCACCTGGTTTACTCCCTAGGGGTGGGTCCAAAGGGCTATGCCTTCGTGAGGTTCCACGTCATTAAAAAAAAAAAAAAAAAAACAATAATTATTAGAACTGAAGTGTGATTTGAACTGTTGTCTTTACAATGTTGTCAAACTGAATTTTATAGAAGTTCCTTGTGAGTAGCATTAAATATATTTTGCATTGATGAAATTCAGTTTATGTTGATTTTACTTCTTGGTTCTATGCTGTTCAATTTATACTCGTTAAATTGAATAATTAATTATGTTTTGACACCCTTGTCTTGTTCAATTATTCTCAGGAAGGTTTGATATCATTTTTGCCAAGGGTAGTTGATCTTGTTGGTGATAAAGACATACCTGTGATCGCTTCTGGTGGTATTGTGGATGCACGTGGTTATGTTGCTGCACTGGCCCTTGGTGCTCAAGGGGTTTGCCTAGGCACCAGGTTTGGAACATTTTAATTTACTGTAAATACATTTAAAAGAATTCATTTGGTCAACCATGCAGTGGTATGTTAGCATGCATACTATACATTTAGGTCTGGTTACACCTATGATGTTTAGGGAAAGCCAAGATAGATCTTTGTGTGTGTGTGTGGTTTTTTCCATTTTCTTTACTCCATTTTCATTCTCCCCTCCATCCACCTATCAATACTCCATCCTTTCCCCATGGAACCGCCACTTCACCTAACCTTCACACCACATAACTGACTCATCCTACATCAGCCCACCAAGAGTTTCCAATTCCAAGATTCGTTGGAAAACATTGAAACCCAACCATATTTGGTTTAACTCACAAGCTTCCTTGGGTCAGTTTGCTGATTGCCCAAACTTTGTCAGCCATATATGTGCTTCACTGAACTTGCTTCTCTCTCTCACCTCCAGATGCCACCTATCTTGCCTGAAAACTGGCCTTTTCAACTGGAGATTGACCCACTTTGGTTTCACAAGTTTCCCATCCAATTGAAATAACCCTTCATCAACTAGATCAGGTGTCTGTCTGGCGGAAGCATCTTAACTGGGGTGAAGAACTTATGTAGGGAGGCCAAAGAGTCTTCTGGCCTAATCCCACCACCATCCATGGCATTTGATAATCACATGAATGTATAATTATTAGGCAAGTCCAGTCTAAGTTATTCCTGGATTGTAATGCACCAAATGTGTGATTTGAACTATTTAATCTTAACTCTAATCTGAATCCAGCATGTGAAATGGGACCTTAGATAAGTATGCTTCCATAAAAGAGGGAGTTTTGGTTGACAGACGCAAATGTGATTATCTCATATATATGTTTGAAAAGGACATTAAAATGATGTTAATTTGTTCCATATGCTGTAATATTATTGTTAATTCTTTTGTGTGAGTGTGGGTTATTTATTTATTTATTTTTTATTTTTAAATCTGAAAAGGATATATATAAAGCTGTCACTAAGATGTATACACATTAATTTGGGTCTTATTACAAATAATATTCTGGGAATGCTGCTATTTGCTGTGCAGGCATGATAGAATTCTGCCTTAAAGTGCTTTACAAACAAAAAGGAACTCTTTTCATGTCCCAATGATCTCTAATATTGGACTCTTTTCCTGGGAGTTTGCTTCATAGCAGGATAACTTTTATTAAAGTGATTGTGTTTTTTGAAGGATCTCCTCGATTAGATTCATTCTATTTTTTTAACTTTGGAGAAATAGATGAGATAGTTATGGTCAAGCATTCATGGTTAACTTGATTTATTTTTCAAAAAATAAAATCATGGTTAATTTTTAGATAATGGAATCTGGACAGGGCCCATAATTCTCAACTTTATTTTACAAATCCTGACCTTATCTTTAAACGTGGACTATTTCATAATGTTGCTACAATTATAGAATGTTATATTAGAATTGTATTCCAGGTTTGTTGCAACTTTGGAAAGCTTTGCTCATCCTACATACAAGAGGAAGTTAATTGAACTTGACAAAACTGAGTACACCAATGTATTCGGCCGCGCAAGGTGGCCTGGTGCACCAGAACGTGTTCTGCAAACGCCTTTCTTCAATGATTGGAAATCCCTTCCTCCTCATGAGAATGAACTCAATCAGCCTGTTATTGGTCGTTCAACAATACATGGCGTGGTGAGAGTCAACTTTTTCATATTTAATAACAATAGCACTTTGTAGTTTAGCCTTATTCCCTCTCCTATCTTAAAGGTTTTTTTTTTTTTTTTTTTTTTGATATGATGACAATCATTTTGAGGATTTCAAGATGTGATCTTTGCAAATGCTTAATTTCTATACGAATTCATTATAAACACTGGTTTTTGTATTGAATTTTAACCCAAAACTATCATGATCATTCTATTCTAGTTGTTCTGTGCTTAAACTCACTTTCTTGTTCATTAGGAAAAAGAAGTTAAACGTTTTGCCGGTACTGTTCCAAATTCGACGACCAGAGGTGATATTGAAAGCATGGCGATGTATGCTGGTGAAGGTGTGGGCCTTATCAAGGAAATATTACCTGCAGGTGAAGTTGTCCAAAGACTGGTTGAAGGAGCTCAGCATCTGATCCAGCAAAAATTTAGCGGCATATGACCCAAGGTAAACTAGATAGCCAAATGGCTTCTAAATGTGTTTGATTTTGCAACTCGATTACTGTAGAAAAGGTCTGAAATTTTGCCATATTCAGAGACTACAGGAGCAGATCATTGGCAATTTGCTGTTCATACCATGTCTCTTGTTTGTGTGTGTGCCTGCGCAAATGTTTGCATCTCTGTGTAGCTTTCTCAATAAATTGTCTTGTAAGCATTTGTATCCTGATGTATGGAAATAAGTTAAAGCAATGGAGAAAAGGAAATGGATTTTTTTTTTTCTCAGTTTGGTTTACGTTATATATCTGCCTCCTCCTTCTCCATATCTTCTATTGCCTACATGGGAGAAGCTCCATAGAGTGTGAAGCCATGGAATAGATCTGCTGTTGTCAATATTTGGAATTGAAAGAGGAAGAAGGGATCTAGTGTGTGAGATTTTTTGGTTAGTACAAGGCAGTTTTGAGACTTTTTGACTGTAATGATGTAGATGATGTTGGGATCCCTTTTTGAGGTTGGTCAAGTGTCATTCGATGAAGAGATGGCCTTGTTAGTCCTGAACTTGTTTTTGGAGCCAAGCTCTGAACTTGAACATATTTTTGGAGCTATGCTCGGAACTCACACAGAGGAGGCTTAGGTTATGTTTGGTAACAGTTTTTGTTTTCTATTTTCAAAAACTTGTTTTTGAGAATATAAAGAAAAAACAATTTTCTTGTATTTTTGAAATTAAAAACATGTTTAGTTAGTTGAAATTAAAAAAATGTGGTTTTTTAAGAAAAAAATAGAAAATACTAAAATATGTTGTTATTAGGATTTGAACTTTAATGTTAACTCATTAAATGAGATAGATTCTTTAAATTAAATGTATGTTTTCATTGAGTTTTGAAAATTAGAAACTGAAAACAGCATTTTGCATGTTTTCAGTTTCCTTCACAAATTGAGTTTTGAAAACAGTTTTTGTTTTCTGCCCGTTTTGAGTTGTCAAACAAGTTTTTTAGTCTAAAAAATAAAAAATTGTTTTTGAAAATAGAAAACAATGGGAAAAAACAGTTACCAAACATACCCTTAGTGTCTACCATTGCAATTTTAAACCTATAACAATGAAGCTCAAAATTCTAGGTTAAATTGATTAGATCACAATTCAACAAGATGGCAATGGGGTGAGGCGTGGTTGGATCATGGGTTGCCCCATGATATGGGCCGGGTTTGGAGCGGGTTGGAGATGTTTTACTAATCCTATTAAAATTGATGAGATAAAGATGAAATATATAGAAAAATGTAATTGTAACAGCACCAAAAGAGAATGAGAGAACAGATGCTTTTTGAAAATGATAATGAATACACACACACGAGCATTCAAAGAGATGTGTGGGGAGACAAGGCGGGACGAGCAAAACTTGTCCTCGGCTCAACATCTCTTTGAGGCAAAGAAAATTTGCGTGAAGCGGAGCAGGGCAAGGTAGGTCAAGCGAGGTGGGGAGCTTTTTTCATCCCTAATTAGGCCTATTAAAATGAAGTCCCAAACTCTAATGACCATTAGTGCACTAGAGTAAACTGATTAAATCTCCTTAAAGACTAAACAAGGGAATATGGCTCTTTGATATTAAAGTACCCTATTAAATCTCCCCATTGAGAGGGAGAAAGAGAGGTCAGTATTCTTCCGTCTTCCTTTCTTGCAGTCAAAAAGGGGCATAATTGGATGGTAATAATTTGAGTATTTGATTGTAAGAATGAATTTTTTGATGGCTTTTTTGGCTTATTTCACTCTTAAATAAGGTAAAGAAGTGTGTGTGTGTGTTTTTTTTATCAGTTTTGTCAGCAATCCTTAGTCGTTGGCTTTAAAAAATAATTTAATAAGATTTGTGCAATTATAATCTTAATTATGAAAAGGTGTAATGTACTGCTACTATTGAACAAACTCTATAAGGTTTCAAAGGGGGCATCAAATACCAAATAAAAGGAAAAAAAGAAAGATAGGCTTATCCTTTTTGGGCCCAATAAAATGTCAATTCTTTTATAACAACACCATTTGTCACAATTTGCTGAAGTGGTTGAGTGATAGATAATAACTTTTACATGAACTCACTACTCAATCGTATATGTCAAAATTTTAACCAAAACAGTGGCAAAAATTGTCCATAGATTTTTCACAAAAATAAAAATAAAAATAAAAAACTCCTATATTATACATGTTCTTTCAAAAGTCACATGGCCACATGTGGCATGTATGATTTTTAGATTTGGACCGTTCAATAAATTGTTAAAGGGAAATGTTCAAGGTTTTGAAAGTTAGACTGAGATTGAACCGAGGATGAATCGTGATGATATCATAATTAATTTAATTTTTTTTAAAAGATAAATAAATATATTAAATTAGTAAAAGGAGAAAAAATGACTAAATCTATCTTTCAAATGTATGTTTTATATCATAACTTTCTTAAGACAAATACGAAATATTAAATTATAAGCAAACATAAATTAGATATCAAGTTTCTTAATCAAGGGAGTTAATAACATAACGGAAATTGTTTTAATTTAGTGAAGAGATGGAATGTGTGTGTCTATATATATATATATATATCCTTAACATTTTTGTGCAAGCCTATATTTAAATTAATCTTAAGATTTTCTCAACAGCCCAAGTCCATTTAAACGGTCAACTACTTATGAAATTTAAAATTTAAAAAACAAAGTGGTAAAATCCAGAAGGTTGGCAGACTTGCCCGTTCAAAAATTAGTTAAATACTAATACAAGGTCCAAGTAAATAGTTGACAGCCAAGCATTTGGTACAAGTAAAAGATAAGCATTGAGTAAAAGATAAAGGGATAATTCTAGTGCCACAATTTGGGCCACAACTTGCTCATATAGAGACACCTCTCTACCAATCACATCTCGCCATATGAATGAGTTGTGACACAAGTTATGGTACCAGCAGTGCTCAAATATAAGTGTTGACACCTTACACTTTGACAGCCAAGCATTTACTGTCTAGTTGGAGACTATGGTAGAAAAAAATCAATATTATCAATACCGTTCCAAACCATTTTGGTTTGTTTAGAAAAATAAAATATTTTGATACAAACTTATTTCAGTATACCATTTAGAATGTTTCAGGCTACCTTATATAATTTCATATCCTATTACTCTTTAAAAAAAAAAAAACTTAAAACTTAAAATTTATATTTTCATATATTTATAGGACTTGTAAAATTAATTTAATCCAACTCATAAGTTCTAAATTACTAGTATTATTTCAATTAAAATACACATTCATTCTTTGAATGCAACAAAATGCCGGAATTGAAATAAGCTGGGGCCGCTAGGGCCTGGGGGCAGTGGCTTCATTCCTTCAGCTCAGCACACCACCCAAGACAAATTTATTTTTAACCTTTTATTATTTTTTTTCTTCACTAGTCATATATTACTTTTTTTTTTTTTTTTTTTTTTTTGTCTCTTGCTTTTTCTTATCCACATACTTCTTCTTGCTTCTGTCTCCTCCATCTCTACCCTACCCACTTTTGAATTTCATCTCATCTTCATCTTCATCTTCACTTTTATGAGTTTATCACAGTATCACTTCTCTGCGTCTTCTATCAGTAACAAATGAATCTTCTCCAGTTCTCACTTTTAGTTTTTTGAAAAAAACTAAAAGTTCATCTTCATCATCTCATCTGCAAAGAATAGCAGACTTCAGAAGATCAAAAATGTAGAAACAGCAAAAACGCAAAAAGAAAGAAAGAGAAGAAGAAGAAGAAGAAATAGGAGATGCAAGCTCAAGATCTGACAGAAGCTTTAACAATGACCGTAATATAAGTATCCAAAAAAAACAAATCTAACTTGG
The DNA here is from genome assembly GCA_029955455.1 of Quercus agrifolia. Taxonomy (NCBI): domain Eukaryota; kingdom Viridiplantae; phylum Streptophyta; class Magnoliopsida; order Fagales; family Fagaceae; genus Quercus; species Quercus agrifolia. Next base: position 33,053,162 of record JARQAD010000010.1, read on the forward strand.
TTGAACGTTTAAGAACCGTGAGTTGGGACTGGGGTGGGGAAGAAGTAGACAGGGGAGAGTTGTTATTGCGTCATGAATGATGTAATGTACTCATTTTGTTTTATAGTAAGTAATGTACTCATTTAACTCGTTTTGGAGAGTTATTATTATTGCTATACTACTTCGTTACTTCCTTCCATTTGGAATGATTTGAAAAGAAAAAAAAAAAAAAAAAAAACATTGTCTAAGATTTAAACCCCGTGACAAAATTGACAATGACTTGGTTCTCTGTCTCTCACTCTTCTTCTTCTTCTTCTTCTTCGTTGAAAATGTTGCCCCTTTTTAATTTATTTTAAAACAATGCCGCGTGGAGCCGCTACAGCTTTCAGGGACTATTCAATCCTCAATAGTCAAAGACACAAAAGGCAGCTTTCATTCAGAGATTCAATTAGTGACTATTCTAATTCAATCCTCAATAGTCAAAGACACAAAAGGCAGCTTTCATTCAGAGATTCAATTAGTGACTATTCTAATTCAATCCTCAATAATAGTCAAAGACACAAAAGGCAGGATCGCACTCAGTTTTTAAACGATCCGCTATGACACGTGATGCAGCTATGAGGTAGCTAATTATCAAGTCAAATTTGTTGACTCCCCGATTTCAAACCAAACCAAACCAAACCCCATTTACAAATTATATTACTTCTCCCATGTCCCCTTAAAGAACAATACTACTGAACATGTATCGATTGCGTACAACCAATTTCATAATTTATTAATTTATATAATTATAAGTAGCATATAAAATATGTTGGGTCGCACAAGCTAGTAGTGGAAAGAAAATGTCATCCCCTCACAATATCATTACTCAACAAATTGTACAAAAATTGGATATATGGATAACTGTGTTCTTAGAATTATTCAACATCTTCCTTATCAATTTTAAGCACAACTACGCAATATAATAATAGTACACATGGTTTTGTTGGTTTTGTTTTGTCAAAGGATATGCATGTCATTTGACCATCTGTTTTAATATTCTCCCGACTTTCCTCATCCATATCCATAATTTTCAAAATCCTATATATATGCACCTTCCCTTGTGACTTCAACACATACAAATCAAAGTTATACATTCCAAGAAAAAAAGAAAAAGAGAAAGCTTCTTCTTACATAGCTATCCTTCCTTCCCATCCAGCTTTGAGAAAAAAAAGAAGAAGAAATCATGGAAGGTTTAATTCCATTTTTCATTCATGCCATCAAGAAGCCGAAGCCTCACAACAAATATAATAGAAGCAAGTCAGAAATCTCAAACCGTAGCTACCATTTGTTAAATGCAGAAGAATCATTCAGTGGCTCATCTCATAGGCGAACCAGGTCTGAATTTCAGCCACCAGCCATAGAGTTCGTACAGCAAAGACCTGGTTATGAATACAACCACTCGTCCAGTGTTCACAAAAGGTCTACATCAGCTTCTTCATTGGGTTCCTATCCCAGCCAAGTTCCCAACAAGGCTAACAATTTCACTGCTATTCATTGTTGATGCAAATCATTCCCTTTTTTTATTATTTATTTATTTTTTATTTTTTTGGTGTGTGTGAATTGATTGATTTCGTTGATTTATGTCATATTCGTTCAATTTTTTTGTGGTGTATAAATGGTGGAGGCCAATAAAGCTTCATCAAAATGATGGGTCTCCATCCATTGTATTATTGTACTTTCGTTATTGCTGTTGAATTGTTTGTAATGGAAATTGTATATGTCAGTATTTATTATGTTGTTTTTGTCTTCATTGTTCAAAGTTTGGGATAAAAAGGAATAGAAGGAAAGAAAAGAATACACGAAACTACTTTTGCTTTATTTTCCTTGGGCTACTAAGACGTTTTAATTTGCCAGTTGTCTATTAGTTGATCTAACCAATTTGTTAAGACTTAATGACCGAACCCAAAGTTTGGGATTAAGACTTCTTCTTCTTCTTCTTCTTACGGTTTTTGATGAGTTATATTTGTGACTGTTTCCTTTAGCCAAATGTATTTAAATGTCAAGAATCTTACAATTCAATTAATTGACATCTTCTACTTTTTCTAACAAAACATCTAGGATTTAAATTCTTCAACATAGACTATCGAATTATTTTTTATTTTTTAAAAGTGTGTTTGAATATTAAAAAAACAAAAAAGAGTATTTGAATTATTTTTTGAATATAATAAAAAAAAAAGCTATATTAATCCTTCCTTATCAAAAGCCATCTCAAACTATTCCTTATCAAGATGAGTAGTTATTCTATAAAATGAAGAATAATTCCTTGTTAAAAGCAATGTAATTCCTATTCCTTGACCCAACTTAATTCACTTATGAGAAAAATTCCAAAAAGCCCCCCTACCAGGCCTGTCGCTGCTCTCTCTCCTTTCGGACCTTTCTGCCATATTAATCTATGGTTTTCAAATATAATAAGAATTTGCGAAAATCTAAAAGCCACAACTTGCGAAAATCTGAAAATCATATACTATGTTTTTCATAAAACAATATTTCTTTATTAAGCTACCATTGTTGTTTTTGTTGTTCTTCTTCATTATTATTTATTTTATTTTTTGAGAATCAATCTATGGTTCTTCAGGCCATAAGTTCTATATTAAAAATATTTTTTGCTAGTTAGTCTATGGCTCGGCTCCAACAATTGACATTTAATTATCATCAAATAATCTTGCACAGAAGCACGGATTGAAATTTTAGGTGTTATCATTTTTTTTTTCATTTTCTTTTTTATAACATTTATGGAGTTATTCATTTTGAAATTTGAACAAAAGAAATATATATTAATTATAAAAATTTTCAATTTATACAAATTAAGATGTTAAGTTAGATTCTAAAGTAATTTTATAAATAAGGGTATTTAGGGAATTGAATTAAATATGTATTTATTTTACTAAAGTTAGGGTTCTATTTTTGTGTTGCCACCAAACAAATGAATAGTAATAATTATTTTATTACAACATATTGTATTCCTTATAATATTTATTTCTATGTCTATGTAATCACCATTATAATGTATCAAACGTGCCCTAAGTGAATTGCGCTAGAACGAAGGGAGACATATAATCAAAAATTCAATTAAAAGCTTAAGTATTGCACCAGTTCCATGGTGATTATTATGCTTAATGCTCTAGTTCAATTTTTTACCTAAGGTCACGGGACACGATTTTATTAGTCAATCTAGGCCATTTCAGCATATCTACCATTCTCCTTCTACTAACTATATAAAAAGTGCCAACAGCTCAATTCTACGATAACCTTTGGTTTAGTCATTTCGGTGAGTTTTGAGTTGGCTTTTTTTATTTTTTAATACGCTAGAGTTTTGGTTTGTACTCTTTTTGTTTTTTTTTTTTCTTTTAAATATTTATATGTGCCGATGTAATATTGTTATACTCACACAAAATATTCTTATAAATAATTTCATAATTATTGAGTTGTCAATTTCTTATAGCTCAAAATAAAATAATAAAATATGATATTGAGACCAACCATAACTAAAAATAAATGTTTTGTGAAAATGTTATAACATCTTGTTGTTGTCACAATATTTTCACAATTGTCGAGATCTCAATTCCTTATAGATTGAAAAAAAAAAAAAAAAAAATGCTAAGTTCACAACATTTTCATAATAATTTCATAACAAATCTTAAGTAGTAAAGTATTATTGATAGATAAAAAAAAAAATTGACATCAAAAGTAGGCATTGTTTAAAACTAGTAACAACTTGTTATCTAGAATTTGTTGTAAAAATGTTGTGTATATAGCATTTCTTTAAAATAAAATAATAAAATATCATATCATGACCTACCACAGTTGAAAATAAAGATATTGTGAAAATTGTAGGGTCACAAATTGTAGCCCAAACCTAGATGGAATAGGATATGGGCCCAATAAGCCCAATACAATAAATTTATGAGAGAGTGGGTGAAAGAACTGGGCTGGTGATGGGTTTTACAACAGTTAATTGGGGTTATGAGTCTGTCCGAGGAGGATAAAACACAATCAAATGCTGAGCTCAAGTCCGAGAAGTTAGTTTTTGAATAAGTTGGCTATTGTAGGGTCACAAATTGTAACCAAAACCCAAATGGAATAGGATATGGGCCCAATAAGCTCAATACAATAAATTTATGAGAGAGTGGGTGAAAGAACTGGGCTGGTGATGGGTTTTACAACAGTTAATAGGAGTTATGAGTCTGTCCGAGGAGGATAAAACACAATCAAATGTTGAGCTCAAGTCCGAGAAGTTAGTTTTTGAATAAGTTGGCTATTTCCGTTGGTGTTCTTCTTAGTGCTACAAAAATATTGTGATATTTTGTTGTGTTCTTAGACTTTTTTTTTATGTTAGTCAAAATTTGCTATTTCGTGCACATATTTCTTGTGCTGGCTTTTTGTTTTTTGTTTTTAATACACAATTTGAAGTGGTGGTTCTAGTTTAAAACTAGTTAACAATTTGCCACTTAAGATTTATTGTGAAAATATTGTAGATATAATAATAAAATATCATATCAAGACCTACCACAGCTAGAAATAAAAGATATTGTAAAAATATTATGACATTTTGTTATATTCCTAGGCTTTATTTTTGGTTTAGTCAAATTTTGTGAGCCAAAATTCACTTTTTTAGGCACAATTTTTTTTTCTTCTTTTCAAATGCATAGTTTAAAGTGGTTAACCCAATTTAAAATTATTAACAATTTACCACCTAGTTTACCCAAAAAAAGAGAAAAAAACAATTTACCACCTATGATTTGTTGAGAAAATATTGTGGATATAGCATTACTTTAAAATAAAATAATAAAATATTATACTAGGACCCACCATAGCTAGAAATAATAGTATTGTAAAAATATCATAACATTTTATTGTGTTCCCCTAGACTTCTTTTTTGGATTAGTCAATTTGTTGAGCCAAAATTCATGGTTTTATGCATAGTTTTCTTAGCTTGGCCTTTTTTATTTTTTATTTTTTAATATTTTTTATACACATTGTTTAAAGTATTTAAAAAAAAAAAAAAAACCTTTCACCCTTTATGTTTGGGGTAGTTGTATTCCTTCCCTAAACTAAAGTTGAAAATTTCCCTCCTTTATATTTTGTAAATGAGCATATACCCCTACTAACTATTGTTACACTCTTAGATAAATTCTAACAAAATCTTATAATTTTTAAAATATTCTATTGTGCAATGTCTAATATACTCACTAAATTTTACTGTCCTAATTTTTTTTTTTTTTTTTTTTTGGTGTATTTTGAATTTTATGTGGTATTCATGCTTGGAAGGTGAGAATTGTGATATATGATGTTCTATTTGTTATTTAAAGAATACTAATTTATTAGGTTTAAATATTTTATACTTATTATTTTATTTAATGGAAACTTTGATGACATATGTCTTTTTTTATCTTATTCTTTTTAGATTTATTTTCTTGCTTAAAAGGGTTTTTAATTAAAAATCGAGTAAGCTAAACATTGTAGATAGGCTCATAAAATAAGATACTTAATCAGTCCCAGTTTGTTTGTTCCATTTTGGGATGTCTCAAAATATTGTTCTGTTTTTGAAAATAAAAGTTATTAGTTTACTAATATTCTTGTTATACTCCTACTTTATTTTTAAAACTATTAGGAAAGAAAACTAACAAATATTTAAATTGGGATACCTTTTTAGTTGTCTCATTAAGAATAACTCTTTTAAAAAAAAGCTGATAAATTTATTTAAGGGTAGTTTTGTAAACTTATACATTTTTATAAGACAGATAAGACAATAAATGATGTTCCCTTAAAAAGTTTGACTTTTTAAACATGACAAACAAATTGGGATAGATGAAGTAATAAAGAAGGAAGTATGGATAACAAAATCTTCATTGTAGATGGTTGTAGGTATTTCATTTGATAAAGAGTTTCAATGGTAGTATATATCATTATTCATTGCAAAAATTAAATATTGTAATAATGTCTTATCAAAACTTAGTTGTTTATTGTTGGAAGATTATGACATTCTTTATCATTCTTCGTAAAAAATTTTAGTGAGCACATATTACCTTAGCAAATAGGTTCTAAGAAATTGTCATAGTAAATAGCAAGGTCGGCTCTACAGTATAAGCAAATGAGGTGGTTGCCTAAGGCTCCCAAGTAGAATAAAGCCCCCTAATTTTAACCAATATGGTTATTTCTTTCATTGTAATTGTGGGGGAGCAAAACCTGGGACCATGTGTTGGGCTTAGGTACAACGTTTCATCAACAATACGTCCGAGGAGAGGAAATCATAAGGAACCCTCGTAACTAACAGTAGAACGCGTAAGTATCCAGAGAGGTTGATCCGAGAGTAGTACCCTCCTCGGATATGGCATATGTCGGTAAGAGGAGCCTCGGCTTCCCCTTAGTCCACCTTCCAGGAAGTTCCGAAGGTGAAGATAGATTACCGATGCACATGGAAGGGATAAGGATGCAGAAATATCTTGGGAAAAAGCTGCTACCACCGCATTAAATGCATTACATCAGCTTTCCTGGCCGCATTTATGTGGAGAAGACCCCTGAACAGTGTTTTAAATCACCTTTACCCCCAGAAAATCAAAAAGCTGTAATAAAAGAAGTGGAAACTCAAGTACCAGGCTAGATGGCAGACAAGTGGACGATAGGATCGAACAATGAAGGACTATATAATGGAGTAAGACCTCCAGAGGAAGGGGATCACGAGAGAAAAAGAAGAAATATCAAGAAATAATTACTGTAGCATCTGGAAGAATACAACCTAAAGGAAAACATTTTATCTAAGATCCTACCCCTCGGATCTTGCTCGAATCCATCAATTAGTCCAAAACTTGCTCCTCGGACATAAGGTCTTAACTTGTTTATGTGTTTTAGTCTCCTCGGCTAAGTTCCTATCCTTCAGTAACTGTTGTAAGATTCGTTATTAGCCTAATTCTCTGACCCACTCTCTCACAAATTTATTGTATTGGGCTTATTGGGCCCATCTCCTGTTTCCATCTAGGTGTGGGCTACGATTTGTGACCCTACAATTGGCGCTGTCTGTGGGAAGAATTAGCGCTAGTAGAAATTTACGACAGTTATGGCAGGTTCAGGACCACAACAGGCCAGTCCGCCTCATGCAGAATCAGTAAACGTCAGTCAACCAGACGAACTCCATAATCTTGAACGGGAAAACCACATAGATAACCAACGAGAAGGCAGTTCACGGACGATCCATGTTGGGAAAAGCGGCTATCGACGAAAGAGCCATCTGGTGCAAGAGCACGCTGATGAACAAGACCTGCAACGTGAAATAGAGGATTTGAAAAAGAAGCTTCGTCGAGCACAACGAAATCACATCCCTTCAAGTTCTGATGTCACCTCCAACGATGAAGGAGAGGACAGTTACAGGGATTCTTCAGAGACTCCCCCCAGTGAATCCTATTCCTATGAAGAGGAACATGCTCACAAAAGAAGGAGAAAAAGTTCGTCTAGAAGGGGAGTGGGAACTAAAGACATGAAGAAGGCTCTGACCCAAATTTCTAAGTCTCCCTTTACTCGGGGAATAGAAAAGGCAAAGCTTCCCAGACGTTTTCATCAGCCTACGTTCTCTATGTACAACGGACGTACCGATCCTGTAGAACACGTGAGCCAATTCAGACAAAAGATGGCGGTTTACTCTCAGGACGAGGCTTTGTTGTGTAGAGTATTTCCCTCTAGCCTAGGACCGATGCCGATGAGATGGTTTGATGGGTTGAAGACTGACTCCATCGGTTCCTTTAAGAAGCTCACTCAATCATTCTGCTCCCGGTTTATCACATGCAGCAGAGTTCCTCAACCCCTTGATTCCCTGCTGTCAATGACAATGAGGGAAGGGGAGTCTGTGAGGTCATATGCCGAGAGGTATTGGGAGATGTTTAACGAGATTGATGGAGATTTTGATGAGGTTGCTGTCAGAACCTTCAAGGTCGGTCTTCCCTCCGAACATGGTCTGAGGAAGTCCCTGACAGGGAAACCGGTCACCAGCTTGCAGCAATTAATGGATAGAGTGGATAAATATAAAAGGATAGAAGATGATCAACAACAACAGCAACAAGGAAAAGGGAAAGCTAAGCTTATCCCTCAAGAAAGGAGAGAGTTTAGGCCGGACAGGTACAACAATAACCGGCCGAAAAGGGATTATGCCGAGCAGCAGATATCCAGTAACAGCCAAATAGTTGGAGCTGTATTCCGAGAGCCTGTGCACCAAGTCCTAGAAAAGATAAAAAACGAGCCCTTCTTCAAATGGCCCAATAAGATGATGGGAAACCCTGAAAAGAGAAACCGAAATCTCTATTGTCAATATCATATAGACCACGGTCATACTACCAAGGACTGTAGAAGCTTATGGGATCACCTTGACCAGCTTGTCCAAGAGGGCAGATTGAAACAGCTGTTGCATCATTCCAACAACTTGGGCAGCCAGACGGATACTCGACCAGAAAGGGAGAATCCTCCAAGACCTCCTCTTGGAACTATTAATGTTATCTTTGCGGCACCTGGCAGAACAGGGTCATGCCCTTCCAGAGTAATGTTAGTGGCTCGTCTGTACCCTGAGGATAACTCCCACGAGCCAAAGAGAGCTAAATCAAACCGGTCCCTGGTCATGGGATTCTCGGACGAAGACAAGATCGGAACTGTTCAACCTCATGACGATGCTCTAGTGATCACCCTCCGAATCGGAGGCTATGATGTAAAGAGAGTAATGGTGGATCAAGGCAGTGCAGCCGAAATCATGTATCCTGACCTCTTCAAGGGGCTGAACCTAAGAGCTGAAGACCTGACGCCTTATAATTCCCCTTTAGTAAGTTTTGAAGGGAAGATTATTATCCCGAAGGGGCAGGTCAAACTGCCAGTGCAGGCCGGAGCGGAGATAGTGGAGGTCGATTTTATAGTGGTGGATGCCTACTCCCCCTATACGGCAATTGTTACTAGGCCTTGGCTTCATACTTTAGGAGCAGTCTCTTCCACCCTGCATCAGAAGATTAAATACCCCTCTGGAGGCAAGATAGAAGAGATACTGGGTGATCAAACCATGGCGCGGCAATGCATGATAGCAGCTATCCGACATAAGCCTGAAGTAGAATCTGAGGCTCAAAAAGAGGAGTTATAGCAATCAAAACCCCCAATATTGTCCAAAGATGGGTTATCCGAGGAAGCGAAGTGCGAGGATCTTGTAAAAGTCACAATAGGAGATGACCCCGAGAAATTCTTTCAAGTCGGATCTCAGCTACCCCAGTCAGAGAAGGAGGAATTGGTAGAGTTCCTTAAACGAAACATAGACGTCTTTGCATGGAGTGCTTATGAGGCCCCGGGGGTAGACCCAGACTTCATTTGTCACCATTTGAATGTTAATCCAGTAATGACCCCTAGAAAGCAACTCCCTCGTCGGCCATCTAAAGAGCATGCAGAAGCAGTCCGTCAGGAAGTGACGAAGCTAAAAGAGACAGGGGCTATCAAAGAGATCTTCTACCCCGAGTGGTTGGCGAACACGGTGGTGGTCAAGAAAAAGACTGGGAAGTGTCGAGTATGTGTTGATTTCACAGATCTAAATAAAGCCTGCCCTAAAGATCCATTCCCCATGCCCAAAATTGATCAGCTGGTAGACGCCACAGTCGGCCATCCTCGGATGAGTTTCTTGGACGCTTTCCAGGGTTATCATCAGATACCTCTAGCATTGGACGATCAAGAAAAAACTGCTTTTGTCACGCCAGTAGGGAACTACCACTACAAGGTGATGCCTTTTGGGTTGAAGAATGCGGGTTCCACTTATCAGAGAATGATGACGAGGATGTTTGAATCGTTATTGGGGAAAAATATGGAGATTTACATAGATGACATGGTGGTGAAAAGCAAAAAGGCATCTGAACACCTAGAAGATCTTCGAGTTGTCTTCGAAATTCTCAGAAACCATAAACTACGTTTGAATGCCTCCAAATGTTCGTTTGGTGTTGGGTCAGGAAAATTCTTGGGTTATATGGTTACTCATAGGGGAATTGAAGTCAATCCCGACCAAATTAAGGCCATCACCAGTATGCGAACTCCTCGGAGCCCAAAAGAAGTGCAAAAACTAACCGGAATGACCGCTGCTCTGAATAGATTCATATCTCGATCGGCGGACAGATGCCGACCTTTTTTCCTGTTGATCAATAAATGGAAAAGCTTTGAATGGTCGACGGAATGTGACACAGCCTTTCAACAACTTAAAGACTATCTTGCTCGGCCGCCGGTCATGTCGAGTCCTGGGCCGGACGAGGTTCTTTTTGCTTACATTGCAATGGCCTCCTATGCAGTAAGTTTAGTGCTGATAAGAGTTGATAACGGCGTACAACGGCCAGTGTACTACGTGAGTAAATCACTGCACGAGGCAGAGGTGCGCTACCTTCCACTGGAAAAGGCCATCCTGGCGGTGGTGCTTGGCACACGCAAACTGCCTCACTATTTCCGAGCGCACACAGTAATTGTTCTTACGCAACTCCCATTAAAGGCCGTACTTAAAAGTGCAGATTACACGGGAAGGATAGCCAAGTGGGGTACAATTCTGGGAGCTTTCGACATCAAGTACATGTCTCGCACCTCAGTGAAGGGCCAGGTACTGGCCGACCTGGTGGCGGAGTTCACCGAACCAGAAGTGGATAGTCTACTAGCATCAGAGGAAAGGGATGTAAAACTAGTCTGTAGCATCTCCAGGCGTTTCCCTCCGACGTGGGAAGTGCATCTAGATGGAGCATCAAACCAAAAAGGAGCAGGAGTTGGGTTAGTGTTGACATCTTCAGAGATGATCACCATTGAAAAGTCATTGAGGTTAAGCTTTCCCGCCACGAATAACGAAGCAGAGTACGAAGCACTACTAGAAGGAATGGCTATGGTCCTAAGGATGGGAGGAAAGTCCATTAAACTCTTCTCGGATTCAAGGCTAGTTGTTGGTCAAGTCAAAGGTGAATTTGAAGCCAAGGACGAGAGAATGCGAGGTTATCTTGGCCGAGTGAAAATCATGCAGATGGAGTTCGAATCCTTTAGCTTGCTACATGTCCCAAGATGTGGCAACACTCATGCGGACTCTTTGGCCACCCTCGCAACTTCCTCGGCACAGAACTTGCCCCGCATAATCCTCGTTGAGGACCTGCATCGACCCTCGACAATAGCAAACGTAGTTCAGATCAATCAAGTCAGAATGGGGCCGAGTTGGATGGATCCTGTCATGCAATTCTTAAAGGACGATATTCTACCCGAAGAGAAAATTGAAGCAGACAAAATAAGAAAGAAGGCTCCCAGTTATTGGCTGTCGCAGGATAGCAAGCTATACAGGCGTTCCTTCTCTGGGCCTTATCTGTTATGCGTTCATCCCGATCAAACGGAATTGCTCTTGGAAGAGATGCATGAGGGAATCTGTGGAAGCCATACTGGAGGTAGGTCCTTAGCGCATAGGGCCATTACTCAGGGTTATTGGTGGCCGAATATGCAGAGAGAAGCTTTGGAGTATGTCAAAAAGTGCGATCAATGTCAACGGTATTCACCGAGTATACACCAGCCAGGAGGAGCCCTCAATCCAATATCTAGCCCATGGCCATTCGCTCAATGGGGCTTGGACATCGTGGGACCATTTCCTAAGGCTGTGGGAAACAAGAAATATCTCATAGTCGGCACTGACTATTTCACAAAGTGGGTTGAAGCAGAGCCTCTAGCCAATATCCGAGATGTGGATGCGAAGAGTTTCGTCTGGAAAAGCATTGTTACTCGGTTCGGTGTCCCTCATGTACTCATCACAGATAATGGACTCCAGTTTGACAGTAAGATGTTCAGAAATTATTGTGGCGAGTTGGGGATCACTAACAGATATTCTACTCCGGCTTACCCTCAAGGGAATGGACAAGCTGGAGCTGTGAATAAAGTCATATTAAGCGGATTGAAGAAAAGATTGGATGATGCGAAAGGCAGATGGGTGGAAGAACTCCCACATGTACTCTGGACGTACAGGACCACACCTCGTAGGTCCACTGGAGAGACCCCTTTTTCAATGACTTATGGAGTTGAAGCAGTCATCCTTTTGGAATCCGGGTTCCCAACGACGAGAACAAGCTCATTCAATCCAAAAGACAACGATGAAAACTTGGCAAGGGGTCTGGATTTGATCGATGAAAAAAGGGAAAACGCAATGGTTCAATTGGCTCATTACCAATAGAAGCTGAAGCGAGGTTATGACGCCCATGTAAGGACAAGACCTTTGGTCCCAGGTGACCTGGTGCTGCGCAAAGTTGTGGGCTCGGCAAAGAACTCCGCGTGGGGAAAACTAGGGCCAAATTGGGAAGGACCATATCGTATCACCTCCAACGCTGGTGTTGGAGCATATTTCTTGGAAGACTTAGACGGACTTGTAATACCCCGACCTTGGAATGTCAATAACTTGAAAATGTACTATTATTAATAAATCTGTATTCGATCAATATTCGTTCTTTATGTTAAATATGTATGTCTCTTTCCGTATCTCTCGATGTTCTATGAAGTGTTTAAACTTAAATCCAATCATGCATGAGTCCTCGGACCAGATGATCTGGGTTAGTTAACACCTTCACCGTTCTATGAAGTGTTTAAACTTAAATCCAATCATGCATGAGTCCTCGGACCAGATGATCTGGGTTAGTTAACACCTTCACCGTTCTATGAAGTGTTTAAACTTAAATCCAATCATGCATGAGTCCTCGGACCAGATGATCTGGGTTAGTTAACACCTTCACCGTTCTATGAAGTGTTTAAACTTAAATCCAATCATGCATGAGTCCTCGGACCAGATGATCTGGGTTAGTTAACACCCTCACCGTTCTATAAAGTGTTTAAACTTAAATCCAATCATGCATGAGTCCTCGGACCAGATGATCTGGGTTAGTTAACACTCTCGCCGTTCTATCAGGTGTTTAAACTTAAATCCAATCATAACTGGAGACTTCTAACCAGATGATTTGGGTTAGTTAACACTTGTTCTATTTCCCTTTTTAGCATTCAAATATAGATATAAATGCATGACTCAAATTTCTTGTTAAGTTTAGTTATATTTATTTAGCTCGTATGTTAACCCAACTTCCAGAACTTCTTAATCAAATTAATCATTCATATACTACAAGCAAAAAAAAAAAAGAATGAAATGTCAGCAGAAGGATTTACTATTACTTGCCATAATACGTAAAACAAAAGGAGTATATCTTCATTAATGATTAGAACACAGTACAAATCTTTAAAATGGTAAACATAAAAAAAAAAAAAAAAAAAAAAAAAAAAAAAAAAAAACTAAAACAAACATCCTAGGCCTTTGTTTTAGGAGCTTGGTGGTCAGCTACTTGTTCGGACCGCGAAGGAGCAGCATCTGGAGCCTTACCCTGGGAGGCCTCAACTCTTTCCCCTTGACCAGCGTCTTGATGAGAGGCTGTTGGGACTTCCACAGGAGCTGGAAGAGCTTGACTTGTCGCAGGAGGTTCGGGTACTGGGGCTGGCTGCTCTGAAGGAGGAGGATCAGAACCTGGGAGCGGTTGAATGTCAGATTCATAGTACACGCTCTCAGGCCTCCTAAGGATGGAGTCAACAGGGACCCCAGCGGCGTCAAGGGCTTTTTCCTAAGTAACGTCGCAGTATTCCCTGGCGACAGAAGCAAATTCTTCAGTTAATCTGCTCTGAGTCTCTTCCATCCCCAGAGCATAAGAGGCTTGCTTTTCGGCCTCGGCTGCCTCCTTCTGTAGCTGTGCAGCTTCCTTAGCCTTATAAAGCTCTTCGCGCAGATCTTTCACCATCTGCCTCTCCGTTGCTAAGTTGATTTCGCAGAGGTGTAGTTCGCTGCGAAGAGTCTCAGCCTGCTTCTCAGTCGTTTTTAAGCCAGCCTCAGCGTTGGCCTTATCCTGGATAGCCTTCTTCACCTGCTCGCCCATCTGCTTCTGTTGGTTTCTCAGCACATTCAGATGGTCCTCCGCAGTCTCTCAGGCCTCGTGAGCAGCCTTTGTCTCATCACGAAAGCGCTTCGCCCACTCCTCAGCCACGTACACTTGTTGCGCGACCTGTTATGCAAAGTAAAAAAAAAATGGTTTAGATTTAAGAAATAATATGCAAATAAAAAGAAATCAAATTCAAGTTACTCACCATAGCCAAGTTGCTTTTCATGGAAAGGAGTAGGTCAGGATAATCGAAACTCCTGTAGGCCGCCAAGTCCGTAGGTAGGAGGAGGGGCTGTAGCAAAGCATCGGCCATACGGCCTGCATGACCACCTCGAAAGTGCCTAAGTGAGGCATCCATCGAGATGGGACCACCATCAACTTCCAGCACTGGCGACCAAGTTCGTGGTGGCTGACGAACCTGGACCGCTGGTTGCTCCTTGCGGCTCTCCACAGAGTGGGCCCTCCTACTCCGACGTTCTTGTGTAGGTCTGGCCTGCTTATTGCCCCTTGATGGGCCTAACTCCCCCTCCTCGGTAGGCTCCACTGGCCTCTTCCTCCTCAGATCTGGGTTGGGTTTGAGCCCGAGGTCGGCAGGCACTTGGGGCGGAGGAGGGGGAGGGTGTGCAGTTTGTTTGGATTTGCCCTTATCTTGAGGAGATGGCCCTTTGTTCCTGCCCTTCATCAACTCCTTCAAAGTAGGGCCAGTCTTGGGAGCCATGTCGTCCTCCTCGTCAGATGTATCAGCAATATAGGTTATCACCTGAGCTGGAGTCTGCACGCACGACTGCTCGTCTGCTCTTTCCTCGGCCTCTGATATAAAGTCTGTTTCTTCTTCAAACCTAAACTTGTCAATCTCTAGTTCGAGGGAGGAAGAAGAAGCTGTACTTTCTCGGAGGATAGCTTCCCCAAGTGGTACTTCGCGCAGCGGTTCAGAAACAAGGGGAATCCCCTGTGGAATGGGATGGTCAACTGGAGGAAAATCGTAGTTGGCGAGGAAGTTTGGCCGAGACACGTCTATGCGCGCCAAACGATGATCTCCTGCTCGGATGGAGTTGCCGACGTCTAAATATGACCTTGAAATGGGCTCGAAATCCAAAATGAGGTGAACCGCTCGTAGTTGCCCGTCGTCGTTCACAAAAATTTCTGATCTCAGCAGGTAGTTCAGTGCTGGAACGTTGATCAGGCTGAGCTTCGGATTGGTAAAAAATTTATCTGTCAGACAAGTAAATCACACAATTAAGCCTCAGCTACAAAAAATAATAACAGTAATATTAACATAAAGCAACTAAGCAAATAAGCGTAAAGGCATCAGAATACTCCTCAATGCTAAAGTTAGAAATCCTAAGTCTAGGTTGCTCCACCTGGTGTCCCGGCCTTGGTTGGGCAGGCTAAGCCGTCGCTCCAAGGCCCCGACAGGATTAGATAGTCGTCTTTCATCCCCTTATTAGACTTGGGGAGGCAGGATATCAATTTAACCACATTGTTACGGGACTTAAGGTAAAAGCCTGCCCGAGTCTCTATATGGCCTTCATATAGGTGGGCGACGTCGTGCCACGTCAATCCTAGCCCCAGATGTCGGTCCAAAGCGTCGATTGACCCTAGGACTCTAAAGAAGTTTGGGGCACACTGATGGGGACACAGCCTATGGGCGCGAAGATAGTCCCGTGTAATCCTACCCATGGGAATGATCATCCCCCCTTCTATGAAGGCAATCATAGGGATGACCACCTCTCCTACTTTCCGGTCAAACTCCACTCCCTCTGTGGTGCAGTGACGTACCACCACCTCCGGGGGAATGTGGTATTTTTCTTTGAATAACTCTATCAGGGCCGGAGTGTTTACTAAGCGCTCGAATCTACCCATTGTTAGTCTCTAGAGGGTGGAGTGGTTAGCCGAGGAGGTTAGCCGAGGATACAGTGGAGGTCGGAGTGCGAAACTTACGTGAGAATGAACACGGATTGTTCCTCCTGTCGCTGGAAGATCGTTAAGCTCTCTTTCTAGTGAAAAAATGGTGGATGCCTGAATATGAACACTCTGAAGTTGCAAGCTCTGATAAGAAACGAAAAGTAACATCTGAAAGTTTTTATAATGGGGACGGAAAAAGGAAAAGCCACAATCCCGCCCAAATATTGAAGTTGGGATCTGGACCGTTGGATTCGTATTTCACCGTAGGATGTCTGGGTTGAAACGCAGTTCTAAGCGTTTAATGATGATTGTGCGAGTTCCCAAGCGTCAGAAGCCCTCGCGAAATGGCAGAAATGACCCTTACACGCGCCTAAATTTAAATACTGTTAAGGGCTACATCGTAATTACTTATGTGCATCAAAATCCTAATTTTCCTCCTCGGATAAGAAAGAAAAATTAGAATTTTGAAGGGCTATTGTGGGGGAGCAAAACCTGGGCCCATGTGGTGGGCTTAGGTACAACGTTTCATCAACAATACGTCCGAGGAGAGGAAATCATAAGGAACCCTCGTAACTAACAGTAGAATGCGTAAGTATCCAGAGAGGTTGATCCGAGAGTAGTACCCTCCTCGGATATGGCATATGTCGGTAAGAGGAGCCTCGGCTTCCCCTTAGTCCACCTTCCAGGAAGTTCCGGAGGTGAAGATAGATTACCGATGCACATGGAAGGGATAAGGATGCAGAAATATCTTGGGAAAAAGCTGCTACCACCGCATTAAATGCATTACAGCAGCTTTCCTGGCCGCATTTATGTGGAGAAGACCCCTGAACAGTGTTTTAAATCACCTTTACCCCCAGAAAATCAAAAAGCTGTAATAGAATAAGTGGAAACTCAAGTACCAGGCTAGATGGCAGACAAGTGGACGATAGGATCGAACAATGAAGGACTATATAATGGAGTAAGACCTCCAGAGGAAGGGGATCACGAGAGAAAAAGAAGAAATATCAAGAAATAATTACTGTAGCATCTGGAAGAATACAACCTAAAGGAAAACATTTTATCTAAGATCCTACCCCTCGGATCTTGCTCGAATCCATCAATTAGTCCAAAACTTGCTCCTCGGACATAAGGTCTTAACTTGTTTATGTGTTTTAGTCTCCTCGGCTAAGTTCCTATCCTTCAGTAACTGTTGTAAGATTCGTTATTAGCCTAATTCTCTGACCCACTCTCTCACAAATTTATTGTATTGGGCTTATTGGGCCCATCTCCTGTTTCCATCTAGGTGTGGGCTATGATTTGTGACCCTACAGTAATAATATTAATTAATCTCAAATGTTAGCCAATAAATAAAATAATATTTTTTATTAAAAAAATGATGCTATGTTCATAGCATTTTTCAAAATACTTTTATTATTAAGTCATATTTCCACTGGCATGTGGCACTTCCATGAACCTACTTAGTCATACTTTTACCCTTAGAACGACAAAATCAAAGCTGAAGTCCATGAAAACTCATGAGTTTGGATCATGAATTGAAGTTGGAAATGACATCCCAACTTAATTTGTTGCAAGTAACGTGATTTTCCTGAGAAATTTGTTGCTTCAATGTGTACTGATATGGAGTTCCAAGCCTTGACTAAAATTTCCAATTTGTTGATGATGACGTGATTCATAATTGTAGTGTAAATGGGCTGGGTTTTGGGTTTTGCATCTCGCCCAATAAATAATTGAGAAATGTTATGTTCATAATATTTTTGCAATAAATTATAAGTGGTAGGTTGTTACGAGTTGTTATTGGTAAAAAAAAAAAGTAATTTTATTAGTCGGTTCAAATTAGAACTAATAACAACTTACCAGCTATGATTTGCTTTAAAAATGTTGTGAACGTAGCACTCTTCTAAATAATTGGTTTTGCAGTGGTATGGGCTTTGATGATTTTATGCCCAATAAGCCCAAATAGTTTTTATGGGCTTGAGCATTTTTCCTCCAAGAAAATTTTTTTTGTAAGTAAGGGAAAATACTGTGGGCCCTAATCCGCATAGAGAGAAAATAAGCCTTCAGCACATGTCACGTGGCAAATGCCTTGGGATCTTGAGGTCCATTTCGAAATGAGAAGAGGAACACGGGCATGTTTCATGAAGCAAGAGCAGACGTACACAAGTCATAAGCAGAATCTGTGAAGAGAAGATTTTGGTTCAAAAAGCCCAAATAGTGAATTGAAGTGATGGATCATAAAAGCCCATATCAATATATCATGGCGGAGAGTTGATGGGTTGTGTGGCCCGATCTATGAATGGATTTAGTTGGATTCCTTGAGAAGCCCATTTACTGCACATAGTTTTTGACAAAATGGCCGAGTATTCTTGAAGTTCATCAAAAAGTATTCTTGAAGTTATTTGGGCTTTTGTTTCTCAAAAAAAGAAAAAAAATAGTTATTTGGGCTTTTCACTTTGTACAAGTTTTGCCAAACACTCATTTTCTATGTCATAGTATTTGAGTTGGCATTAGAAAAAAAAAAAAAAAAAAAATGCACCATGTGTCCTAGATAGCAACAAATGAGCCATGAACGACAATAACTGAGTTTTTTTAATCACAATTTTTGAGATGGTTAATTGTTAATAGTAAATAAAAAAATGAAGCTAAGACCGGTAAAAATATACAAACTTAACCATTATGAAATATATATTATTGTGTGTGTAGTGTTACTCATACAATAGGAAAAGGAAAGCACATATGTTTGAGGGAATTGTTAGATTAGATACTTGAAGAAAAGTGAATACTCTTATTTCTATTAAAAAAAAAAAGATGGGTTTCTTTCATTCTTTTATTTCTTTTTGTTTTGTTTCCTTTTTTTTTTTTTTTTTTTTTTTTTTTTTTGGGTTTTTGAGAAACAAGGGTTTTTTTTCTTTAGTTTGTGTGCTTCTTTGTTTTGTTTTTTGAGAATCCTTATTCTTGGTATATGGTAGTGATGGAAGATACATGTCACAAATCCATATATTTTACGAGGAAGGGCTGGGTACGTAGGTACCACAGATTAAAAAAAGAAAAATAAAAGAAAGAGTAATCCATGCACAAAACCCAGCCACACTTATCTCCTAGGATTTTTTTTTTTTTTTTCCTAAATAAAATTTAGTTTCAATTTTTTTTCTTCTATATATATTTATATATTCCTATATAGGTGGTCCACATCCACACTTTTATTAGTTTATATATTATTCTATGTTGATATTAATTCTTAGTATATAATATCCTAATTGTTAATAAAAAATCAAGTTTTGTGAAATAAATTTCTCTCAAAAAAAAAAAATTGAAATAAAATCAAATAAATATATAATTGAGTAAATAAAATTATGATCAAAATTTATATAAAGATATAAAAATATGATTTCAGTAAAATATTCAATTATAAGTTATGGGGAGTGGAAAGATCCCCGTCTAGATTAAAGCCCACATATGAAATTGGCTACGAGAATGAGATTGGGCCTGGTTTGGCTATAAAGGGGAAGTCCAAGAAGGGAATAGGCTGTAAGAAAATGGAAGTTAAACCTCACATTTGAGAAGGGGAATGCTGTAGTATAGTGACTCTCGTGAAGATAATGGAAGGATAACCATGTGCTTAGTCAGTTGCTCGGATGATCCACATGCGGCCACTAGATGGCGCTAGGAACCGTGGGAATCTTCCAGAACAAGCAAGAAGATTGAAGATTTTTATCTCTACCTCAATTTGGGAGCCCACATCTAACCTCTACCGCATTAAATGCATGTAAGACAGCTTGAACAATAAAAATATCTCACTGAAGGTAGAGTTCAGGGATAAGGAAGGGGAAGAAACCAATAAAGTAAGAAAAATATCTTTGAAGACTAGGCCGGTAGTGTAACAGTTATAAAAGTAGGAGCAGGAGAGAGGCTTATAAATAAGAGGAAAGTTCAGTGGAGTAGGGGGATTGGCTTTTTCTTAGAGAAGAAGAAGAAAAATCTATCTAGGAAGAGTAATAGAAGTCAAAAGAGAGAGAAACATCGAGGGTGTCACCATAGGAACAAGAAAGTTTCCTATAACAGCGTCTGTAATTGTAATTGTAACACGAATGGTCAAAGAAATCCACTGCTTGTGTTTCCCATTGTGGAGTGTTTATTCCTTGTTGTTTATTTATATTTAAGTTGTGTGAACTGTTATAGTAGAATTTCGAGGTGAGTACCTCGAGGGACAAATTTTGTGTTCCTACAATTGGTGTCGTTTGTGGGAATCACTCTATTAAGCAAAAGACTCAAGAATTGGATTGTTTGGGACCATGGCCCATTGAACACGGAGCGGTCTTGCTAATTTGGAATGACCTAGTATGTCGGAAGAATCTATCCATGCGGATCGACATGTGAGGTCTGAAGTTTATAAAGAGATTCAGCGACAACCTAGCCCTTCTCTGCAAAGAGAAGGGTTAGCTACCAATATGGAGGGCCCATCCTATGCCAATAGGGATATGAAGGTGGAAAGGTTGAGGAAGCAAGTGACCCTATTGTAAAGGAATGCAGAGAAGGACAAAGAATTGCTTCGCTGTAAAGATAAGCGTGAAGATGAGCGCGGAGTAGGAGATAGGAATCAGAAAAGGGATATGAGATCACCTCATCCTCATAGGGAATGAGAGAAAACTCCCATCTAGGGAGAGAACGGTTTCTCCACCTCCTCATAAGAGTAGAAGGGAGGAGCATGATGGGGAGAGGCTTAAAGGGCCAGTTCATCATTCCCAAGTCCTTATGATGCCCCATGTTACTAGTAAGGATGCCATAAGTAAGGCTCTACATTAAATATCTTAGTCCCCGTTCTCGAAAGAGATTGAAAAAACAGACCTACCTAAGAGATTTACTAGGCCAACTTTCACAATTTATGTTGGCAAGACAAAGCTCATGGAACACGTCAGTCATTACAATCAAAGCATGGCCATTTACTCTAAGAATGAGGCCCTAATGTGTAAAATTTTTCCTTCTAGCTTGAGTCTGATAGCTATGAGATGGTTTGATGGGTTAGAAAAAGGGGCTATTTGAGGTTTTGATGAGCTTATTATGGCATTTGGAGCTAGTTTTGTGATGTGCAGTAGGACCCCGAAACCATTTGCCTCACTCCTCTTGTTAGCAATGAAGGAAGATGAAATCCTTAGAGCTTATTCAGATCATTATTGAGAATTGTATAATGAGATCGGTGGAGATAACGGGGAAATTGCTACAAGTACCTTTAAGGTAAGCCTTCCCATTGATTCTGACTTGAGGGCTTTACTTGCCTTAAAGCCAGTCACGGATATGAACAAGCTGATGGAATAGGTAGAGGAGTACAAGAGATTGGAAGATGATTAGTTGCAAGATAAGGCTAAAGCAAAAGTACCCGTAGAAGAAAAGAAAGAGGTCAAAGCAGATCAGCCCCCTTAACCTCGGAGGTATTTTTTCCCCCCAAACTCAGAAGCAAAGGATGGAAATGGTTAGTTCATTGTACAAAGTGCCTATCTATTGAATTGTGGGAAAGATAAGAATGAGCCATATTTATGTTGGCTGAATAAGATGAGTGGGGATATTACCAGAAGGAATCAGAGCCTTTACTATTCGTACCATCGAGATCGCAGACATACAATTGAGGATTGCCGAACTCTGAAGGACCATTTGCGTCAGCTTGAGAAAGCAGGTTATTTGGTAGAATTCCTAGTTCGGGAAGATTCACACTTGCAGGACTTAAAAAGGGGAACCACCATAGGAATTTCGACACCAATTCGGGGGCTCATAGGGGTAATACATGCAACTAGGAAATGGGTAGAGATTATGAAAACATCACCCAAGGTGTTGACTGTGAATTTGGCTTTTGACATAGAAGTGGAAGGACCTGTACACAAAAAGAGTCGATGGGAGGATGAAAGCATCAACTTCACGGGGAAAGACCTCAGGGATACTATTCAGCCCTATGAAGATGCCTGGGTAGTTACATTGCGGATTAGGGGTTTCGATGTTAAAAGAGTTATGATAGATCAGGGAAATGGGGTAGAGATAATGTACCCAGACTTGTATGAGGGATTGGGACTTACTCCTGAGGATTTGACAAGGTATGATAGTCCCTTGGTGGCCTTTGATGGGAGCATTGTTATGCCAGCTGGACAGTGGCCCTTCCCGTGGAGGTGGAAGGATGAAAGGAGATTGTCCACTTTATAGTAGTGCATTCATACTCCCCATATACAGCAATCCTCGGACATCCTTGGATCCATTCCATGGGTGTAATGCCTTCTTTATTGCATCAAAAGGTGAAATTCCCAACTGAGCATGGCATTGTGGAAGTGCGCGGAGACCAATGTATGGCTCGGAAATGCCAGATAGCTGTTGTAGGGCATAAGCAGGAGGCCAAGTCTGGGTCAACAAACCCCTTGTAGCAGCTACAGTCCCTACCCGAGAATACCTGTGAGCAACTGGAGAAGATACATATTGAACTCGGGGATAAATACTTCCAGGTAGGAGCTAATCTCCTTATGTTGGAAAAAGTTTAGTTAATCTTGTTTTTAATAAACAATTTAGATGTGTTTGCATGAAGTCCATATGAAGCACCCAGGGTGGATTTGGACTTTATTTGTCATCAACTTAATATTGACCCTTGTTGTCCACCAAAGAAACAAAAGCCTCGTAGGTCCTCGGATATACATGTTAAGGCAGTAAGTGAAAAAGTGGACAAACTTAAAGAGGCTAGGGCAATCAAGAAGGTTTATTATCCCGAGTGGCTAGCTAATACGGTGGCAGTAAAGAAAAAGAATGGGAAGTGGAGAGTAAGTGTAGACTTCATAGATCTAAACAAGGCATGCCCTAAAGATCATTTTTCGATGCCAAAGATAGACCAACTTATTGATGCAACTGTGGACGACTAAATTTCTCGGTTCGAAATAAGTCAAACAAGTAAAATAGTTTCACAAATGCGAATTTGTATTGATGATTGTGTGGTACAATTCTCTGTGATTACAAAAGAGTTATCCTCTGATTCGATCTCCTTAAAAGACTTGTTGATTGGATTTGTAGTAATGTGATTTTGATATGAACACAAGATATCCTTCAATTTGGCTGAAGAATGGATCAAAGATCTTTGATATGGAATTACAATGAATCTCTGGCTATAAGCTTGTTAGAAATTCTTTGTTCTTCGTGTTCTTTGTGTTCTTCGTGTTCTTGGTGCGTTCTTCGTCTTTGAAGATTTGTGGTGGAAGTTCTTCGGTGCTTTAGAGGCTTGAATCCGTAGAGCTTCACTGATTTGTGATTTGTGATGTTTCTAGAGGCTTTTGAGCTTGATTCCAGTGAACTTTGAGATCTAGGCAGATAGTTTAGATGATTCTGCTTCGAATGTTCTTCGTATTTGAAGGTTTTTGGTGGAAGTTCTTCGGGACTTTGGAGGCTTGAATCCGTAGAGCTTCACCAATTTGTGGTTTGTTGACGTTTCTGGCGGCTTTTGAGCTTGATTCCAATGACCTTTGAGATCTAGGAAGATGATTTGGATGATATTTCTTCGAATGTTCTTTGTATTCGAAGTTGAAGTTCTTGGAGACTTGATTTTTGCAGAGCTTTTGTACTTCTGCTTCTCCTCTCCTAAATGCTTTAGGAAGGCTTCTATTTATAGGAGTTTGGGGGTGGGTGAGCGACACGTGGCGAAATCCGATTGGTGACACATGTCACCACCTGATTGGTCCGCCTGTGTCATCGCTTACACGTGCGAGGATTGCTTGTGTCATTGCTTACACGTGCGAGCTTGCTTGTGTCATCGCTTACACGTGTGAGGTTGCTTGTGTCATCGCTTACACGTGCTGAGGTGTGATTGGTTCTTGCATGACACTTGGCAAATTTCTGTTGGTTTCTGAGTAGTGATAATAAAACCTAGTAGCAATACGTGGTGCTTTGTAATTGGTTGTATTTTGTGGACTCAGTAGTATGATGTGTCAGCTTGTGATAGGTCGGGAATTTTTCCCTCTCTACAGCAACGTTTGGGCAGCCCAAGATGAGTTTTCTTGACTCTTTCCAAGGATACCACTAAATAGCTTTGGCCCTGGAGGACCAGGAGAAATTTTTTTTCATAACCCCTATTGGTAATTTTCACTATAAGGTCATGCCATTTGGGTTGAAGAATGTGGGATCTACCTATCAGAGAATGGTAACCAAAATGTTCAAAGACCAATTGGGCAAGAATATGGAAGCGTACATTGATGACATGGTAGTAAAAAGTAAGGTTGTGGAGAATCACCTCACTGATCTCGTGGAAACCTTTGAGACATTGCGGAAGCACCGTTTGAAGTTGAATGCCTTAAAGTGTGCCTTTGGGGTCAGCTCGGGGAAATTTCTGGGCTACTTGGTGACCTATCAAGGTATAGAAGTTAATCTAGATTAGATTGTAGCTTTGTAGAGTCTAAAATATCCTCGGAGCCCTAAAGAGGTCCAACAACTTACTGGGATGACTGCGGCTCTTAATCAGTTTATTTCACGGTTTGCGGATAGATGTCGATCCTTTTTCCAGTTGTTGAAGAAATGGAAAGGCTTTTAGTAGACGGATGAGTGCCAACAAGTATTTAAGGAGCTAAAGTTGTACCTAGCCTAGGCTCCCATTTTGTCAAGGCCAGTTCCTAGCTGTATATGTATTTGGCTATGATTGATCATATAGTGAGTGTTGTTTTGTTGAGATTGGATTAAGGAGTGCAAAAGTCAATCTTTTATGTCAGTATTAAAACAAAAAAGAATCACAAGTATTATCAAGCACATATTTCAAATGTTAAGTATTAAAACAAAAGCCCCCAAAATCGAGCAAAATTATAGAATTGTCTTGAAAAATAAAAAGATTAAAAACAATAAGTTAAACACAAGGAGCTTCCTCAGTTGAAGATAAAGTTGCTGAGATAGTTCCCCCTCCTAGAGATGCAGCAGGTCCAGCTCCTTCAACCTCAAGGGCAGGAGATTCATCATTAATTATTGCCTGGATCTTAGGATTTGTAATGATGACCAACTCCTCGGGAATAAGTATGTTGCTCTCAACCCTAAGAGAAAAGGAAGCCTTTACCTATAGCTTGTCCAAGACAGCAATCCATCCTTTGGAGAAGTAGGTTGAAAGCTTCTGCTGAACCTCGAGTTTAACAATAGCGATGCAGTTGTACTGACCCTGGTAGTAAACCTCTTGGAGCTTAACATCATCAACTGCTTTATAGCCTTTCAGCTCAGCATCTTCCTAGCTTCCTCCAACTCCTTCTCTAGAGTCTCTGCTCTTTCCATGATGGTCTTGGTGTTCTCTTCCACCTCAGATCGCAACCTCTTTGATTCTGAGACTTTGTTCATGACATCTGAGATCTTTTTGAGAAGATCCTCCTTATCATTGCACAATTCCTTGGCCTTAGCATTAGCTGTCTGGTACCTCTCCTTAATCACTATGGAGCATTGATACCCCTAACATATAATAAAGTTAGTATCTACTCGTGGAGAAAAGTAAAAAATCAAAAAGGGGCAAAAGTTCATCACTATGATGGCTTCTCTTTCATGTTCAGAAGGAGGGAATCATCATCCCATTTAGCCTAATGCTTCATATCCTTGAGCAACAGGAGAGCGTCGCTAACACTTTCAGCAACCTTGCCCTCGCAACCTTCCTTCCATGGTTTGACCCTGTTAGTCGTAAGAAGGGGAACTCTATTTACCGAGAAGAAGTGTGTATAGGTAGGAGCAGTTGAAGTTTGGCCCGCTCCTTGGGGGCATTTCCTCCTAGCCTTAGTTTCACGGGTGGGAGTTGCTATTACTACGGTAGTTGGAGTAGCTTGGGTAGTTTCGGGAACATTGGCAATGGGGGCAGTGGTTGGAGGAGTCTGAGTCCTTAGAACAATTGGAGTAGCTAGGAGCTATGTAAGTGTGACCCCACTCCTTCGGCATCTTAGTAGGAAAATTGTCCAACAGAATGGTAGTTTGAACGTTAAGCTCTACTCAGGGTGGTGAGGGACTATGAGTTGGAGCATGGCTTGTCTTCTTTTTCAGTTGACAGTGAGGACGTTCAACCAGGGTAGGAAAGGCAGTGGTCACTCCTAAATCCTCAGTAGTAAAAGGAGGAGGGGAGTTGCCGCGATACCTCCCTTCTTCTCAGCGAGTACGCTCGGAAGGGGATAGAATATACCTCTTGCACCGAACTTCTATGTAAGGAAGTAGGGAATGCCTTAGAGTGATAGTTTTTCCTATAGCTTGGAAGCTTCGGTACACGAGAGTGTATGCAAGAATAAGGTAAGCCGCACGCAATTGACCGTCGGTGTGGGGATAGATTGAGGATCTCAGCAGCCTACTCAGATCCGTGTAGTTGATTAGCTGTTTTTTCTTCTTGAAAACGTGATCCTCTGAAAAAGAAACAAGCAAAGGTTAGACATACGAAATAAATTTAGGCACTTGGGAAAAGTCTGGTTAGCGGCAGTATAAAATAGAAAAAGGGGGGATCCTATTAGGCTAACCCACATGCTTTACCCGTGCTAGTGGGGCAGTGGATTCTGCTGGGGTACTAGTTCCCTAAGACGATCAAGTAATCCCCCTCGGTTTCTTTATTGGAGTTCGGTAGGCATAAAATAAGCCTCACTTCCCCGTGCCGAATTTTAAAATAGTACCCTGAGGTTTTACTGTCCTGGAAGCTATAAATATAATTGATGTCGTGCTTGGTAAGCGTCAATCCAAGCTTTTTGTTTAGGGTATCTACACTGCTAACTACCCTAAACACATTGGGGGTACATTGGTCGGAACAAATCTTGAAGTGACAGAGAATGTTGGTAAGTAAATCACTCATACGAATCCTCACTCCCCCCTCTACAATGGCAACAAGTGAAATTACCACTTTGCCCTCTCCCTGTGATAGTATCACTTCAGATTTCGGGCAATACTTAACCTCAACATCCTCTGGGAAATTGTACTTCCTTCTAAACTCTTTAAGACTCTCAGGAGTATTAACCATAGGTTTGAATTTCCCAATTTTAGAAAAAGAAAAAAGAAAAGAAAAGAAGGAATTTTCTACAGTATGGGAAGGAACAAAAAGAGAAAATTAGGAATAGAGTGGGTGAGACAAAGCAAAGTTCTTAAATAGAGTAGAAGAAATGGACTTACAAACATGAAGAGAAAGCAGGAATACATTGAAGGTCGCCTAAGGTTCGTTAGAGAGAAACGCAGAGTAGAGATATTTTTCTTTTTTGAGAATTTGTGGTAGTGGGTTGGTGAAGAAGAAGCCCAAAAAAGGGAGGTTAGGCTCCTTGTATAGAGGGAGAAGGGAAGGGAAAGGAAGGATAGAAACCTTCCCTTTCTTGCTTATTTTTTTCGTTTTCCAAAGTCCTCGTCAAACCGTCCATTTAATGACATGTGCCCATGATTGTGGGGCGGGAAACTCGGGCGTGTCTGTGGCATTAATTATCTGACACCGCCACTATTCATAAATGCCAGGTAATGATTGGTCCGTTTTATTTTCTTGAACCATGATCCCGCCTTTAGTAATAATGACCTGGAGATTGTGGGGGGGCTAATGTGGGGAGTGGAAAGATCCTTGTCCAGATTAAAGCCCACAAATGAAATAGGCCACAGGAATGAGATTGGGCTAGGTTTGGCTGCAAAGGGGAAGTCCAAGAAGGGAGTAGGCTGTAGAAAAAAGGAAGTTAAACCTCACGCCTGAGAAGGGGAATTCCATGGTATAATGACTCCCGTGAAAAGAATGGAAGGATAACCATGTTCTCAGTCAGTTGCACGGATGATCCGCATGCTGCCACCAGATGACACTAAAAACCGTAGGAAACTTCTAGAACACGCAAGAAGATTGAAGATTTTTATCTCTACCTCAATTTGGGAGCCCACACCTAACCTCTGCTGCATTAAATGCATGTAAGATAGCCTGAACAGTAAAAATATCTCACTGAAGGCAGAGTTTAGGGATAAGGAAGGGGAAGAAATCGATAAAGTAAGGAAAATATCTCTGAAGACTAGGCCAGCAGTGTAACAGCTATAAAAGTAGGAGTAGAAGTGAGGCTTATAAATAAGAGGAAAGTTCAATGGAGTAGAGGGTTTGGCTTTTTCTAAGAGAAGAATAAGAAAAATCTATCTAGGGAGAGTAATAGAAGTAAAAAGAGAGAGAAACATCAAGGGTGTCACCAGGGGAACAAGAAAGTTTCCTATAACAGCATTTGTAACTGTAATTGTAACATGAATGGTAAAAGAAATCCACTACTTGTGTTTCCCATTGTGGAGTGTTTATTCCTTATTGTTTATTTGTATTTAAGTTGTGTGAACTATTATAGTAGAATTCTGAGGTGAGTACCTTGGAGGACACATCTCTACATAAGTTTTTAGTTTGCTTGGCACAATAGAGAGTGTTTTATTTATTTATTTATTTATAATTTATAAATTTTATTTTATTGTACTACTTTATCTAATTCATTGAGAAATAATAAGTAATATAGTGAAACTTTATTATTAAGATTGGGACTATTAAATACTTTTATGATTAAGTGAAGTTGCAATAGTATAGTTTTAAAAATTAGGTTTTTTTTTTTTTGAGAAACAACATTGTGATTTTATTTATGATGTCATTGTGGCAAGGATTACATTGGATAAATGTAGAGGAACATCCTCCATCCACACTGTATATTCGCTAACATGTCTCGCATGTCTAGCAATTTAATGGCTAGAGTATTACATTGTCTTGGAACAAAACTAAACTCTAATGCTGCAAAACCATCCGCCAAAATCTTGACCTCCTCTAAAAGGTGACCATAGATAGCCAACGAGGGAAGACCGCTCTGCATGGCCTCAATTGTGATCTTTGAGTCTCCCTCCAGGATTATCGAGTTATACCCGAGCTTTAGAGCCAGTTTCAGAGCTTTGATAGCAACAATTAATTC
This sequence comes from Quercus agrifolia, assembly GCA_029955455.1. Taxonomy (NCBI): domain Eukaryota; kingdom Viridiplantae; phylum Streptophyta; class Magnoliopsida; order Fagales; family Fagaceae; genus Quercus; species Quercus agrifolia. The sequence goes on from JARQAD010000010.1 coordinate 33,081,882, forward strand.
GATTGCCACTATAGAATGAGGCAAAGGAAACTTGTTCGCCATTGATGCCAGAATCAGACTGTTTCTGTCTTTAATCACCGCTGCTCCTGCTATATTTTGGTCTTGAAAACATGCACCATCGAAGTTTACCTTGATGTTTGGCTAGGGTGGGGGTCTGTCAAATGAATTTGGAGAGTTTGGAGTGGTTTGGGCTGGGGGCTTGGTAGTAATGAGCGCACAAAGTCTACTCTGAGTGTTCAAACCATCTGGTGAACTTGTTGGACTGGGAATGGGGTTTAGCTAGTCTGAAGTGCATTCCGTCTGTGCCAAATTGACCATATCGTTGTTGTAAAGAGCTCTAAATCATTACCTTTCTCCACTACGAATTCCACCAGCTCCCTAAAAGTGCCAAAAGATTCTGCCACTCGAAACTCCTACTCCTTCTGCTATTCCCACACCGAGCTAAGAAAAGGACATGACCACAATGCATGCACTGTGTCCTTAACCTCAGCATTGCACTGTTCACAACAGTCCTCTAAAACAACTTTGCGTCGTTTGAGATTACTTTTGGTTGGGATAGCATTCTTGACAGCTTGCCAAAGGAAATTCCTGATCTTTGGTTGGGTTTTCAGCCCTCACACCCTCTTCCATAAGCCATTGTCCTCCGGATTATAGTCATTGTTGTCCATACTTTGGGCCTTGTACAGAAACCTATAGCTTGATTTCACTGTATAGGAACCCGATGGAGTAAAGGGTCAAAATAAGGTGTCATCAACCTTCCTTGAGCAAAGTGGAATGGACTCAATCAGAGAGATATCCCTTGCACATAAAAGTTGCTGCAAAAGCTCCAAATTCCACTCATTTGTACTCGGTTTGATTAACTCCAAAACTCTCATATTCTCAAGTCCTTATGCAGCTTATGAAGACATAAAGGGTAGAAATTCAGAAGGCAGCCACGGATCTCTCTACACATTAATACTCTCTCCATTTCCCACCCTCCACCTCAAGCCTTCCATCAACACATCCCTCCCCTTAAGTAAACTCCTCTAATCATATGACCTCGTTGTGATTGTGGTGCTTCCAAGATAGTTCCATTAGGGAAAAACCTTGGTTTGAAAACTCTATGTAGAAGTGAGTTTTTATTTTGGAGGAGCTGCCATGCTTGTTTCGCTAAAAGAGCATCATTGAACAAAGCAAGGTCTTTAAACCCCATTCCTCCCTCAACCTTGGGTTTACATAGTTCCTCCCACCTCACCCAATGGATTTTACGCCTATCTCCTCTTTGACCCCACCAAAATCTCCGAATAAGGCCCTTTAACTCCTCACAAAGGCCAATAGGAAGCTTGAAGCAATTCATGGTATATGTTGGAATTGCTTGGACAACTGCCTTAATTAAAACTTCACGCCCGGCTTGAGAAAGGAGATTCTCTTCCCACCCTTGAAGCTTACGCCACACATGCTCCTTGATGTAATTAAAGCTGGATTTTTTATTCCTCCCCACTAGGGAGGGCAGCCCCAAGTATTTCTCATAGTGTCGGATTTCGGTCACTCCCAACATATTCTTTATTACATCCCTTTGGTCTTCCTTTGTTGATTTGCTAAAAAACACTATTGTTTTAGCTTTATTTATTTGTTGACCCGAGCTCATCTCATAAATTTGTAACACATCCAACACTTTTTGGCACTCCTCCACATTTGATCTACAGAACAACAAGCTATCATCTGCAAATAAGAGATGGGTTAGTGATGGGCTTCTCCTACACAAAGAAAATCCATGAATATCCGGGGTTGCCTTGTCTTATACCCCTATAGGAGTAATAAAACCCATAGGAGCACCATTGATAAGGATAGAGTATGTAATAGTGGATACACAAAGCATTGTGAGAGAGATCCATCTTTCGTTGAAACCCAATTTCCTCATAATTCCTTCCAAGAAAACCCATTCCACTCGGTCATAAGCCTTACTCATATCTGGTTTGAGCGCCATATAACCATCTTTTTCAGACTTATGATTTTGCATGCAATGGAGGGACTCAAAAGCAATAAGAATATTATTTGAAATGAGACGGTCTTTGGTGAATGCACTTTGGTGTTCGGTAATAATTTTTGGAAGGATCCTTTTCAACCTATTAGCTAGCACTTTAGAGAAAAGTTTGCACACCACGTTACATAAACTTATGGGACGAAATTCTGAGACTAATTCTGGGTTTTTTACATTTGGAATCAAGGTGAGAAAAGTGTGATTAATGTGCTCCAGTAGTGTAGCTGAATTTAGGAAGAATAAAACAGAGGAAGTGATTTCCTTACCCACCAAACCCCAAAAGTGTTGGAAGAAGAGGTGGCATGCCATCTAGGCCTGGAGCCTTTAATGGTGCCATTTAGAAGAGAGCATCATGTACTTCACACTCTTTAAACTTTGTAGCTAGATTTCTATTCATGTCATCCGTTACAATTGTCTTTATAGTGCCCAAAGCCAACTTGGGTTGGCAAGAGTTTGATGAGGAGTATAGTTTGCTAAAAAAGTCTGTCACCTCCGTAGCAATGACTCTCTGATCCGTACACCACTGCCCCAATGAATTTTTGATTTTGGATATTCTATTCCTCCTGTATCGCTGTGTTTCCTTCATGTGAAAAAACTTTGAATTTCTATCACCATGGATTGCCCATAAAGACCGAGAGCCCTGAAACCACATCTTCATCTCCTTATCTAGCTGATCATTGACCTCCCTTCTTAGCATTCGGGCCTGAAAATTACTACCTGTGTTGAGAGCTACCAATTCGACTTGAGCAAGTAGCTTCTGTTTTTTTTGTAGCTCCTTTTGGACACACCCAAAATGTTTGCTACTCCATTTTTTCAAGGCCACCCCATAATTGTCTATCTTAGAAACAATACCCAAGTGTTGTGCTCAGACGGCCTTGACTATCTGAGCACAATCCTTATCAGTGAGCCACATTTCCTCGAACCTAAAAGGTTTGCTTGGAATAACAGAGTCTATAGGCTCGGGAATGATCAGCAATGGTGAATGGTTAGATGTACTACAATTTAGGTGGTGCACTGTTGACCCACCAAACCTGGATAACCACTCACTGTTGGCTAAGCTTCTATCTAGCCTTTCCTAAATAGAGTTGCCATCTCTAAATAATTTTTTCCAGGTAAATTGACAGCCTCTAAACCCCATATCAATAAACCCACAAGCATCCATCGCTTCACGGAAGAGTTGCATTTGTGCATGACATCAATTTGTGCCTCCTTTCTTTTCCGAACCCCTCACAATTTCATTAAAGTCTCCGACGCACACCCAAGGCAGATTGAATTGGGAGTTAAGTTGTTGGAGTAGATCCCAAGATTCCTGTCTTTTATGCATGATAGTCTCACCATAGAAACCAGTAAACCTCCATGTACCTTCACTACCCTTGCCAATATTGCAATCTATGTGGTTTTTTGATGATGTTTTGACTTTCAAATTCAAAGACTCCTTCCAAAACAAAACAAGTCCACCCCCATTGATTAAGTCATGGAACAAAGAACATGTGATCAAATTGCAAATTCCTTTTGATTTTTTTTAGCCTTGCTTCATCTGTCCAAGTCTCTGCTATAAACAGAATAGAGGGATCTTTTGCCCGGGTTAAATCCCCAAGCTCCTTCTCTGTCGGCAAGTTCCCAAGCCCGTGATAGTTCCACACTAGGAGACTTATTGTGCTTGGCGGGGCTGCTATGCAGCCTCCACCATTGAGCTTGAAGATGACTGATCATTCTGGATTTGTAGTCGTTTGTGGGAAGAGTCATGAGTAATTTCCATGCAAGTGCTTGCTTTCCTCTTTTTTCTTGCTACTTCTATCTCATTAGGGCTAGGCATGATACGCTTCCATGACCTAATATTTTTTGGTTGTTCATCTACCTTTGCCATAGATTGAGTTCGTTGCAATTTTTCCAATTTAAGTGGCACGTGCTTCTCATGTGTTGGGGCGGCTAGGGTTGCAGCTTTGGCAAAGCAAATTCCCATTCTCGATTCTATTTTTACTCTTGAAACTTTGGCAACTAGGCGTGCGGTTCTTTTTGTTCAGGAACTTGGTCTTCGTAATGTTGTCTTTGAGGGTGATTCAGAGTCTTCCATTCAAGCTATTAGTAATAGACTTCTTTTTTACATTCGTCTTGTAGTCATATTATTCATGACATTTTACTGTTTGCAAGCTCATTTTAGAGCTTTTCTTTCTCTTATGTGTGTAGGCAAGGTAATGCTTTAGCGGATGCCTTGGCTAAGAGAGTTAGGTTCTCTTTTCCTCCAAGGAGTTTGAGTTTTCCTCCACTTCTTTATTGTCTGATATATTTGCATTAAATACCGGATTAGAATTTAAGACCCCTGTGTTTACTTCTTTTTCCGTTGCCCTGTTTTCCTTCTCCAATAATGAGCTGTCTTCATAATTGGCATAATCACTCATGTTAACCGCCGACTTTAATGCCCTATCATTGCTCCCTAAATTCGGTAAAGCAAACTCCTTTCCATTCTGGGTGTATTGATTGTAAAATTTGACTTTCATCCGTTATCCTTTCCTTAAAAGTATTACTCTAAGCATTAAATTCCATAACCGTTACTGCCTCTCTGCTTGGCTGATCCGATTTACATTCCATAACCACTTCCGTCGTTGGCTCCACCAAATCTGAGTGTCCTCCACTCGTGACCTGCACCTCTTCCTCCCTTTGTTTTTCCCATTGAGACCTCTAGTTTGTTTTTCAAAGTAACCTAGGACGTAGATAATGTCTTTGCCTACCGTTTTGAAGGGGGGAGCACGTAAAAAGGATCCGAATTGCTACTGCTCTGTTGTCAGTGTCCCATTACTTTCCAACCAGAGATCACAGTCTCTGTCATCGTGGTTCAATCGCCCATACCAATAGCATAAACTTGGAAGTCGTTCATACTTGAAATTGATCCAAGTTTTCTCGCCACTTGGTAGTGTGATAACTCGCCCCCTACATAATGGAAGTGTGATATCAATCACCACCCTTACTCGGAAGAAATTACCACCTTCTTCATCCACGACTCCTGTTGACTTCTAAATTTCCCCCACCGTTTCACATAACTTCTTGACAACCTTTCGTGTCAGAAAACTCACCGGGATGTTGTGAACTTGCACCCAAAAAGGAGTTTTGATAAAACTGATTTCTTGAACCGGAACATCTCCTGAATACCTTTGCATAACAATTAGATGCTTATCAAAACTCCAGGGTTGACTTTTCAGTGTTTTGTCTACTCCAAACTCTTAAAGGCAAACAAAACAGTGTTTGTGGGAGGGTTTCTTGTCTCAGCCCCCAATTAGCAGGTATTGTCCGTTTTGGCTTATGCTCTTTGGCTTTTGCCTCACGGATTTGCTCAATCCCACATCAGGGAGAGACACTTCCCACATATGCCTTATAAGCTTTGAGCCCAAGACACATGTGTACCACTACTACGCGCCTTTTTAATGTGAAAGGGTTTCTTGTCTCAGCCCCCAATTAGCAGGTATTGTCCGCTTTGGCTCATGCTCTTTGGCTTTTGCCTCACGGATTTGCTCAATCCCACATCGGGGAGAGACGCCTCCCACGTGTGCCTTATAAGCTTTGAGCCCAAGACACATGTGTACCACTACTACACATGTGTCTTGGGCTCAAAGCTTATAAGGCACACGTGGAAGGCGTCTCTCCCTGATGTGGGATTGAGCAAATCCGTGAGGCAAAAGCCAAAGAGCATGAGCCAAAGCGGACAATACCTGCTAATTGGGAGCTGAGACAAGAAACCCTCCCACAGTGTTATTGCCTTGATTTCTAATCCTAAACCCCCTGTTCGTTCGCCATAATTGTTTGAAAGTTCTTGCCACAGCTTCCATTTGCAAAAAAAGCGAGAAGTTAAGAACTTTGTCGTAATCATGAACTCTCCCTTTTAGTGATCCTCAGGAAGGACATAACCCACCTGCTCTTTCTCGGATAATGTTAGGTTCTCCCATCTCATTGTCAGCTGCTCCATTTTCCTTCAAGATGAAAGGTAGTGTTGGAGGAGAGAAATTACTAGACAATTGTTTTCCAAAACCCCACAAAAAAAAAAAAAAAAACCCCACAAGCTCAAAAATTATACTTGATACTCCTTGAGAACAATACAAAACAAACTCTCCTCCTAAGTAGCTTCACCAAATTGCAATTTTTTATTATTTATTTATAATTTTAGATTTAAAAAAAAAAAAAAATATATATATATATATATATATATATATAAAATTTTTCTTCTCTTATAATTTCTAAGTTGATAAAAAATATTAATTAGATTACAATCTAAATTCTAGATATTAAATTGTTTTCCCTCTTTTCACGTGTATATATATAGTTCATTTTTTATGGCATAGCTTTGTAACTATCCTAAAGGACCTAAACTACCTTAAAAAAAACTACAAATATATATATATATATATATATATATATATTTTTTTTTTTTAAAATTAAACCTACAATATAAGAGGAAAGGCATAAGTTTGAGTTTAAGTTAAATTCTATCAACTAAAAAATTGAAGTAATTTTTTTAAATAGAAACATTACAACCTAATTTTTTTCCCCTCTTTTCACGTGTATATATATAGCTTATTTTTTATGGGATAGCTTTGTAACTATCCTAAAGGACCTAAACTACATTAAAAGAAACCCCTAAAAAAATTTATATCAATTTTTTTTTAAAAAATAAACGTACAATATGAGTGGGAAGGCATAAGTTTGAGTTTAAGTTAAATTCTATCAACTAAAAAATTGTAGTCATTTTTTTAGATAGAAACAACACAACGTAATTGTTCTTATCAACTTTCTCCCAAAAAAAAAAAAAAAGAAGAAATTATTCGTATCAATTTTTTCTCTATTGTTGTATTAATTTTTTTAGGTAAATACAAAAGCTTAATTGTGGATATGAAATTTTTTAGAGATAATGAAGAAACACTACTACCACAAATATAATTTTATCAGGAAAAAAAAATGTAATTAAATAAATAGTGTTTTATATGTAATAGTTTTTTCTTTATTTTTATCTTCTCCTTCTATAATATATCATCTTCTTCTATAATATATCTTATTCTTAGTGGAATAAAACTCACACCAAATTGTGAATCCCTGAATCCCTAAGGAAACGTCTTTTCCTCTAGCTACACAGGTATGTATTTCTTTTCTTTTCCCTTTTCTTTTCCACAAAGTTGCATTCTAATTCATGAGTAAGGAGCAATAAATTCTATGATAATAATAAATAAAGCCTTTAGGTAAATTTATAAATGTTATTTTCTACGAGTGTATGCATATATATTGCGTCTTATATTGTTTATAGGACCTTTTGCTTTCTATACTTTGTGTTGTCTTACTCTTATTATGAGCTAGAAGCCTAGAACTTGCATTTTATGAATTTGGAAGGACAAATTTTTAAACTCTTTTAAGTAGATTCATATGTTGGCTTGCTTTCTAAATCATGAGTTATTCTCTTTTGATAAATAATTCTCATATATATATATATATATATATAGACAAATACATACATGTTGTGGTGGTTACCTAATGATGTAAAATATATTTTATTCAAACACACTACATATATTATGTATTAGGATAATTAATTTAGAGTTTCAAGTTTCTCACTACTTAATTAGTAGAGTATTTCATAAATAAACCCCCTTTTTTACATTCAATTCTAATTAAAATACTTTTTTATTTTTATTTTTTATAATCTATATTTAACATCAAAATATATATTTTAATTTATATATGATTTTTTATCAAGGCATTTAATTTACATATGATTTTTTTAATAAGCCGTGCATTGCACGGGCATAATACTAGTATATATATATAATTGAAACCTTTGACTTTTTATTGATCCCTTCAGAATTTTCCACATCATTCATTCTTTTAAAACAAAATTATTTTTTTAAAACAAAATTATTTAACTTTTTTTAATTGACAATATCAACTTCAACCCAAGGATGACTAATCTTTGACATCAACAACCAAAGTCCAAATGTAACAAGGAGTGAAACTCTATCTCTCTAACAGATTCAACTTAAACTTAAATTCAAATGTTGATAATTTATCTCCAAATTTGCGAGGTTAATCATGAACACTATAAAAACAGTGCAAATTCCAATTTTTTTTTTTTGAAAAGGTGAGTAGAGGTATGAGCTCTTTTTCTGTTATTTTCTTCTCTTCTACTTTGTTAAATATATATATATATATATATATATTTTTTTTTTTATGATTTTTCATATATTTTTTTAAAAGTGATTTTTGTACAACAACCACCAAACCCTGTGCCTATGATTGTATAATTTTTTTTAAAAAATAAAATTATTTAACTTTTTTTAATTAACAATATCAACTTCAACCTAAGGAGGACTAATCTTTGACATCGACAATCAAAATCCAAACTTAACAAGAAGTGAAGCTCTATCTCTCTAACAAGTCCAACTTAAACTCAAACTCAAACGTTGATAATTTATCTCCAAATTTGCAAGGTTAATCATGAACACTATAAAAGTAGTGCAAATCCCTATATATATATATATATATATATATATATATATTTATTTATTTATAACTGAATAAAGGTATGAGCTCTTCTTCTATTATTTTCTTATCCTCTACTTTGTTAAAATTTTTATTTTATTTTATTTTTATTTTATGGTTTTTCATGGATTTTTTAAAAAGTGATTTTCGTACATGAACCACCAAACCCTACGCTTGTGACTGTATATGATTTGTTTTCATTGTTTAAAGTTTAGACCCGTTAAAATTTAAAACTTATTGCTTTATGAGTTCGTGTACTTTTTTCTTTTTCTTATATTTCTCTTTTGAATAATCATATATTTTTTGAATTGTTTCAATAACTTATTCTTTAATTTTATATATTTTTTGGCATTTTGGAAGTTTTAACATTTGAATTATTCTTTTGATGATAATACATCTTTCTCTTATATTTCTCTGTTGTGTAGTCACACACACACACACACACACACACACACACACACACACACACACACACACACACACACACACACACACACACACACACATTATCTATAATTTGTAGACTTTAAATCTTTTGATTCTTTTCAATAGTTATAGAAATGGATTATTCTTTTGAATGTAATCCATCTTTTTCTTATATTTCTCTATTGTTTAGTCATATATATTTTGTTTTGTTTCAATAATTTCTAAGCAATGAATCATCTTATTCTTTAAAATTTTTTTGGTCTTTCATAAGTTTTAATATTTAAATTTTTGAGTTTTTGTTTTTTGGCAATATTTGAAATTGTCGGAAATTTTTTTTTGTAAGCCATTGCACGTTCAAACAATGGCTTCTTCATCAAATTGTAATACAAATTGAAGTTATACAAGAACAAATAATGCAATAGTATAGTTTCTTAATCAATTTAAGATTTTATAAAATTATTTTAGTCTACCTCACAAATAGGTAGGTTCCGTGCATAGCACGGGTTAGCAATTAGTTATAATTATACAAATAGAGTTTCTTTTAGTAGTAAACATTTTTCAATATGTTTACCCGAAACTAAAAAAATATATGGACTAATATTATTCCTGTGCGATGCACTGCTTGATGAAAATTCATATGTAAGCTAATTTTTTTTAAAATAATTAAAACTAAATTATTAAATAAAAAGTAATAATAAATTCTAAAATAAGTAAGTAATTTTAATATAAAAAAATTACTTTAAGTTTTGATTGTTTAGAGTTTGGACATTATCAGTGTTTATCATATGTAATGAGTTTGATTATTCCTACCTATTCAGGTTATGCCATAGCAAACACAAATAACAATAAACAAAATAGTTCCTCAATACATATTTGTTTCCTAGTGATAGTCTAATTAAAAATATATAAACACACTCACAAATTAAATATAATAATCAAAACCCAAAATCAAAACATACACAAAAGAGTTCAAAAATTGAGAATATAAAAAAAATTAAAAACTTACATAAGAAAATCAAGAACTTAAATGGTGCCCATTGTTTTGCTTCTTTATAGTAAACTTTCTTTGGCATAATATTATTCATGTAAATTTAGAAGTAAAGAAAAATACATTTATTAAATTAAAACAATAAGCGAGATGAACAAAAAGCATAAGTTGTGTCTTGGGAAAAAAAGAGAAAAAAAATACAAACACGTGGGGTGTATTATGAGGGATTTAATTATATGGATGATTTTATTGGTTAAGAGTGATTACATCGAAAAGTCATGACTTAATATATATATATATATATATATATATATATATATATATATAAAATGTTTTGAAAATTTTGATAATAAACTATTAGTTGAAGTAGAATTTAAATTTATAAAACTTAGAAAATAAAGTTTTATCTAAATTAAATTATTGTTAACTCTTATCCCTTAGTCAAGAATCTTTTAGCTTATATCCTAATAAAATATTAATTTAATAAGAAGCAACTTGAGGGCAAAACCAAAAAAAAAAAAAAAAAACAAAAAACAAAAAAAACTGTGAGTTGTGTGATATTTAAGTTTAGAAAATTTTGATGATGGACTTTTAGTTTTATCTAAATTAAACAGTTGTTAAATGTTATTTCTTAATTTGAGGAAATATAACATAAAAAATAATATAAATAAATTTACTAATTAATTATTCTTAAAATGTTGAAAATAGACTTTTGGTTGGAGTAGATGTCAAAATGATGGTTTTTTTTTTTTTTTTTGAAAAAAAAAATGTAGGTTGTTGTTTGGGATTCAAGCTTAGAATTTTTGATAATAGACTTTTAGTTTGAATAGAATTTAAATTTGTTGAAGTTTAACGATAAGTTTTATCTGAAATTAGACAATTGCTAAATATTATCCCTTAATTTGAGGAATTATATCATAAAAAATAATATAAAATTAATTTATCAATTAGTTCTTCATAAAATATTGATAATAAAGTTTTAGTTAGAGTAGAAGTCAAAACATGGGTTGTTTTTTTTTAGAAAGAAAACATGAGTAGTTGTTTGGGATTAAAGTTTATAATTTTTTATAATAGTCTTTTTGTTTAAATAGAATTTATATTTGTTGAAATTTAAATGATAAAATTTTACCTAAATTAAATAGTTTTTAAATATTATCCCTTAATTTTAGGAAATATATCCTAATAAATAATATAAAATTAATTTTCTAATTAGTGAGAGTAGTTATTTGGCACAACCATGGTTTCTAAGCTCAAATTATATTATTATTATTATTATTATATATAGTATATGATATGACGTGATATGATTCATGAGTTATGTGGCATTTAAGTTTAGAAAATTTTGATGCTAGACTTTTAGTTTTATTTAAATTAAATATTTGTTAAATATTATCCCTTAATTTGAGAAAATATATCATAAAATATAATATAAATTAATTTACTAATTAGTTGTTCTTAAGATGTTGATAATAGACTTTTAGTTATAGTAGAAGTCAAATGGTTGTTTATATATTTAGAAAGAAAATGTGAGTTTTTGTTTGTGATTTAAGTTTATAATTTTTGATAATAGACTTTTAGTTTGAATATAATTTAAAATTGTTGAAGTTTAAATGATATGTTTGATCTAAATTAAACAATTGTTAAATATTATCCCTTAATTTGAGGAATTATATCATAAAAAATAATATATAAATAATTTATTCTTAAAATATTGATAATAGACTTTTAGTTGGAGTATATGTAAAAAATGCGGTTTTTTATTTTTTATTTTTTTAAGAAGGAAAACATGGGTTGTTGTTTGGGATTGAGGTTTAGAATTTTTTATAATAGACTTTTAGTTTGAATATAAATTAAATTTGTTGAAGTTTAAATGATAAAATTTTACATAAATTAAATAATTGTTAAATATTATTCTTTAATTTGAGGAAATATATCTTAAAAAATAATATAAAATTAATTTACTAATTAGTGAGAGTAGCCACTTGGCGCAATTATGACTTCTAAGTTCAACTTTTATTATATAGTATATGATATGAAAAATTTTGAGAGAGAGAGAGAGAGAGAGAAATTGAGTCTCAAAAAGGTTATCTAGTCTAATATATATATATATATATATATATATATATATATATATATATATATAATAAACACAATCAGATACAACATATGTTGCAGATTTTGGGGGTCAAGGAGGTTGTGAAGTTTGAATCCTATCTAGGGCTGCCAACTTTGATTGGAAGGGATAAATATAGTACTTTTGCTTATTTAAAGGATAGAGTATGGAAAAAACTACAAGGATGGAAAGGTATGTTGTTATCCAGAGCTGGCAAAGAAATTCTTATAAAGGCTGTAGCTCAATCTATTCCCACATATACGATGAGTGTATTTCTGCTCCCTTTGAAACTGTGTGATGAATTGAATAGCTTGTGTGCTAAGTTTTGGTGGGGACAAGTAGGCAATGAAAGGAAAATTCATTGGAAGAGTTGGGATAAATTATCAACTACAAAAAAAGGAGGGTGGTATGGGATTTCGGGATCTACGGGCATTTAATTTAGCTATGTTGGCTAAACAAGGATGGCAGATGATTCAAGGTAATGAGTCCTTACTACATAAGTGTTTTAAAGCGAGGTATTTTCCCCGATCATCTTTTCTTGATGCTAAGGAATCATTAGGTTGCTCTTATGTTTGGAGGAGTTTGGTGGCTGCCTTGCCTATTCTAAAGGCCGGTCATTGTTGGAGGATTGGCAATGGGAGTTCAATTAGGGTGCTTGGGGATAGGTGGATCCCGAATTATCCTACAAATAAGGTTTTACATCCTAACCATGATCTATTGGGTGAGATGGCTGTTTCTGAATTAATTAACCTGGAGATAAATGTGTGGAGGAGTGAATTTATTCATTCTAATTTCCATCGGGATGATATTGAGGCAATATGTCGAATTCATCTTAGCAGAAGGCAGGTGGCTGATTCTATTATCTGGAGCTATAATAACAATGAGAATTTTTCTGTTAAGTCGGCCTACAGGGTGGCAAGGAGGTTACAAGGGGAGGATAGGGCCTAATCATCTACCAGTAGTGCATATACGAAGATATGGAAGGTTTTGTGGAATCTCAATATTCCTAACAAAATAAAAGTATTCGGTTGGAGGGCTTGTGCTGATATATTGCCCACAAGAGTTAATTTGGTGCGGAGAAGAGTATTAACTGATGATAAATGTCCAATCTGCCTAAGAGAACCTGAGAACACAATCCATGTACTCTGGGAGTGTGCTGCTGTGCAAGATATTTGGGCTGGAAGCTGTCAAAAACTGCAGAAAAAAAGTTCAAGGGTAGCTGATGTGATGCAACTCATGGAGGATCTAATTGACAGGTTGACGAAAGAGGATTTGGAGCTATTTTGGGTTCAGGCGTGGCTTGCATGGAACCAGCGGAACCATGTGGTTTTTGGTGGTAATTTGATGGACCCGAGGACTTTGAATAACAGAGTAGTGGAATACTTGACTGAATATAGACAAGCCCAGATGTAATTGATGGTGATAAGGACGGATCAGCAGTGCAATGAAACTTGGAAGCCTCCACCAGCAACAGCTTACAAATTAAACTTTGATGCAGCCATTTTTGCAGACCTGGACAGAATTGGAGTGAGAGCGATCATTCGGAATGAGCAAGGATAGGTGATGGCGGCGATGACAGCAGCTGGTCCAAAGGCGAACTCTAGTGATGAAGCAGAGCTACTGGCATGTAGAAGGTCTATGGAGTTTGCTGTGGATGTTGGATTCACCAAGTTGATCATAGAGGGAGATAATGTAAATGTTATGCAAGCCATTTCATCGTCGCATATTAATTGCTCTCTATTAGGCTATGTGGTGGATGACATTCATCACTTGATTCATTGTTTAGAGTGGGTTAGTATTTGTTTTACTAGAAGGGGTGGAAATAAGGTTGCCCATGCTCTTGCTCAACATGCTAAGAATTCTTTAGATAATGATGTGTATTGGATGGAGGACTCTCCTCCACCGGCTGTAGAAGCCTTGATTCGGGATGTTCTGTTATTATGATTTTATGAATGAATGATTTCTTTCTCAAAAAAAAAAACAATATATATATATATATATATATATATATATATATATATATATATATATATATAAAAGTGAAAAAATCTCACAAAATCAAGAAATATAAAAATGCCCATTTAACGTTATTGTCTTAAACCATACAATACATGGAACCATAGCCAAATGCTGACACCGAGGCTTCTACAGAGACCTATTAGCAAAATATTTCTGATTATTGTTTTCTTCTCCATTTCGTTGACAAAAGCTAGCAAAATATTTTAAAGTTCATGTGAATACCTCAGGTCGAGCATATGTAAGAGTACTGATTGGGTTTTAATTTGGGAAGTGCACGGGTTAAGTAAGCAATGACATAAGGTCAAACCATTTAAACAAATATGTAAAAATTACATCACTCCAACATGTGGTTGCACATTTCAATTTCAGCTACATGTTAAGGAGCGAGTTGTCATAATTCTTTGTTTTTAGCCAAAATTACGCATTTGACTAATTTTGTTAATACTTAATACTGATTAATATGCATTATTTGTCCGGCAAGAGGCAAAGATTGCGGGGTTGTCCCCAACTCAATATATTTTTTTCCTTCTAATGGAGGTAAAATTTGACAAATCCAACATTGGATTACATTTTCTACTTAAATTTTCCATACTTGCAAAATTTTAAGAATATCAAAAATTAATGAGAGATGCAATGTCTATAACATTTTTACAATATTTTAACAACAAATCACAGATGGTTAGTTGTTATTTCTTCAAATTTGAACATAGTACTAAGATTACCTTTTTGCCCCAACAATAATAACCAGCAACAACCTGCCACTTAGGATTTGTTGTAAAAATGTTGTAAAAATGTTGAGGATAGATCATTTCTCAAGATTAATAGTTGTTCCTCAAAAAAAAAAAAAAAAAATCAAAGATTAATAGTTAGTCATCAATTGATTATTTAAATTGTAAGTTTTTATAGTCTAAAATTATGCATAAAAAATGAGTTTATAGATCATATAGTAAATAACATCTGATTGATATAAATTTTGACGTATGTTACGAGAGTAAAGAGAGTAAAGAACATGTAATCTAAGAATTAGATTTTAAAAATATGTAACAAATTTTTATCTTTTTAGAAAAAAGTTGTAGTTTAACAAATTTATAGTCAAACTCAGTCCTATAACTAGCTTTTTATTTTTTCTATTAACTGGGAGAAAAATCATGTTATTGTACCAAAAAGCACAATATGTTAAATTTACCAAACACAATGTAGAACTAAAAGCCTCCTAGATGCTTTGCCCGTTTGCCCCTCTAATATGAAAAAAAAGAAAAAAGAAAAAAGTCCTTACTCTCTACTTACAAGAAACCAGGTCTGACGCTTGGAAAAAAAAAAAGGAAAAACTCAAAAGAAGTTACATGGGCGCATTGACTAATTGAGGGATTCGCGTCAGTTTTAAGTTTTAACCAAATTAGCATCACTTTTGTTTTTGTTTTTTTAAGCATGATATCACTTTTTTACAACATTTATCTTCTCCCAAGATTTACGCATGTCACCGTTCACGGCATTTTAAAAGCTTATCTAACAGTGCCAATTGTGCTGCCCATTTGATGGCTAGAAATGCCAAACATGTAACTGACAGTGTCATTTGGGTGGAGGAGACTCCATCCAATATTGCGTGTCAATTGAATAAAGATGTATCTGGTTTGGACTTTGTGTCCAGTTATTTTAAAGTCTATTGATAGTTTGCATATTATAAAAAAAAAAAAAAAAAAAAAAAAAAAAAAAGCTTATCTAACTTTTGTTGCTTTCAGTACAAGGCCAAATTTAAGGAGAAAATATAGCTAAAAAATGGGTTGTAGGTTAAAATTATGGAAAATTATTAGGTATTCCCGGAGTATTATAAATGTGTACTCTTCCCTCTCACATAAATGGTGGGTCTCACCATAAATTTAATTAGTGGGACCCACCATTCATGTGAGAGGAAGGAGTACGTATTTATGGTACTCCGGGAGTACACAATAATTTTATTTAATATTTTTTTATTAGAAATTAATTTTGATAAATCTACTATTGTATTATATCTTCTTCTTATATATATATATATATATATATATATATATATATTTCATACTCGTAAAATATTTAGAAAATTAAAGATCAATAGTTATGTCATCAATAAATTATTTAAATCACAACTTTTTGTAGTTTAAAATTATGCATAAAATATAAGTTTATAGATTATACGGTAAATGATATCCAATTAACACAAAATTTGATGTGTATTAAGAGAACAAAAAAACATAAAATTCAACAGTTAGATTTTTTAAATATATACTAATGTTTATTTTATTGAGTAAGGTTATAGACCTAGGTTACAATCAATTTTGTTGTTAAACTTTGTACCAAATTTAAATACTTTGAAGAAAAAAAAAGGGATAAATTCTACATATTTTTTTGAAAGCAATCAAGGTGTGTACTGTGCATACAACTTTACAAGTATATTGTTATATTTTTAATACTTTTACATTGATTTATTTTCTTAATTTATTTTAAAGAATCAAATTAGATGTTAAAATTGTATGTATTTAGATTATTCGCTTGCTTTGATTGTTATTACTTATTAACAATGAATTTTTTATTTTTGTTTATTTTTTAATGAGATGAAATATATATATATATATATATATATATATATATTTGTAGTTAATTGTTTATTTATTTTGTTATAAATATTGATTATTTTTTTAGATTGTTTTTTATTTACAAGATTGTCTTTAATTCTTGCTCTTTGAATTTAAATCTTGGCTCTGCCATTGTTCCTAACGGCAATGGTTAAGATGGATTTATTGCTTTATTAAACAATATTTTTATATAGTTTCAAAAAATAAAGTTAAACTATGCACAAATATCCAAAATAACACATTTAACAACAATAAATTTGTGCTTGTAAGTTAATAAATCATTAACAAATGTCTTTTCTTCTTTAAAAATGTGTATTTACGACTCATAAATGAATATTTATTAATTCTTAATATGTGTTCTTAGGATACTTGTGAATAGTACCCCATTTTAAAATACCCATTTTAGGGAATACAAAACTTTTGTTCGTTTGTATTTTACTTTATGCTCTACCAATTATATTTTACTGTGTTTTTTTTTTTCTCCATTTTAATTTTTAATTAGTATTTTATAAGAAAAATAAAATAATTACATTGCAAATTGTGATTGATGGAGCATAAAAAATTGGACAGATAAATTTGTGTTCCATGTGAGGTAGGTTTTATAGTTTCCACCTTAAAGAGTACGAAGACTACTTCTATATTATTAACTTGCTTGAGTTGGTGTTTTGTTCCTCACTAAATTCTAAAGTTTTTGCGATGGTTTATTGGACTCTATGGAATCACCGAAATAAGATGCGGGTTGGAGAGGTGGTCTGGCTGTTGAATAATGTTGCTGGTGTAGCGCGTCGTCATTTGCAGGAGTTTCAGTAGGGTCGGCACTGTCCCAGTAAGAAGGTTCGTGCACAGAGACCTCGGTGGAAACCTCCTTATGTGGGTTTTGTGAAGGTGAACTTTGATGAGGCAATTTTTGAGGATTTAAGAGCAGCGGGTATTGGAGTGGCTGTTCGGAATGAGCATGGATAGGTGGTTGCAGCTTTGGCAGAGCAAATTCCCATTCCCGATTCTGTTTTTACTCTTCAAACTTTGGCAGCTAGGCGTGTGGTTCTTTTTGTTCAGGAACTTGGTCTTCGTAATGTTGTCTTTGACGGTGATTCAGAGTCTTCCATTCAAGCTATTAGTAATAGACTTCTTTCACATTCGTCTTGTGGTCATATTATTCATGACATTTTACTGTTTGCAAGCTCATTTCAGAGCTTTTCTTTCTCTTATGTGTGTAGGCAAGGTAATGCTTTTGCAGATGCCTTGGCTAAGAGAGTTAGGTTGTCTTGTCCTTTATTGGTTTGGATGGATTCTATTCCTCAAAATTTGTATAACTGTTAATTGTTGGATTTTTTGTTATTTAATTAAAGTAGCCTTATTGGCTGGTGTTTCAAAAAAAAAAAAAACTAAACTAAACAGCATTGTTTAAAATAATAATAATAATAAAATTAAAACTACGTTATGTTTTGCAGTTCGGCTATAAAAGGCCTGGGAAGACTTCTAGTTTTTTGTGTGTAAGTGCTTCGTTGGGACAAAGAGATTTAGAGAGAGATGGGTTCCATTCCAGAAGCTATTAAACCTCATGTTGTTTGTATCCCATACCCACTTCAAGGCCACATAAACCCAATGCTTAAGTTAGCCAAACTCCTTCACCATAAAGGCTTTTATGTAACTTTTGTAAACACAGAGTACAACCACAAACGCTTACTCAGGTCCAGAGGCCCCAACTCCCTTGACGGCTTGCCGGACTTTCACTTCGAAACCATTCCCGATGGCCTCCCACCATCGGACGCAGATGTTAGCCAAGATATCCCATCTCTTTCTGTTTCCATCTCAAAGAATGGCATACTCCCACTTTGCAACCTCATTTCCAAGCTCAACAACACTTCGTCTTGGGACAGGCCACCTGTGACCTCAATTATCTCCGATGGTTGCATGTCCTTCACTCTTGACGCTGCTGAGAAATTTGGAATTCCAAATGTGCTTTTCTGGACACCTAGCTCGTGCGGCTTCTTGGGTTATATGCATTATCGCCATCTAGTTGAACGAGGTTTAACACCCCTTAAAGGTATCATCATCATCATCATCATCATATATATATATATATATATATATATATATTGTCCTTGTTATTTGCTATAAACTATACTCATCTCTTTCGTCTGCATCACTAATTTATTAACTTATCTAATTATACGTACGTACGTTAGCTTTTAATGGTTTAATATTGAAGGAATTAGTGGTGGCTACAAGAAATTTTAATTAAACAAAATTTAATAAAAATAGAACTTAAATATATCAATTATAACATGATAGTAATACACACATATTTAACAAGCCCTTTGTATTTACAAATTATTTAATTATATAAAGTTATATTATATCACTTTATGTGATATTTATAGTATACATGAACATATTCAAGTAAATAACATTATAACAAAATAAAATAATATTAATATCAACGCACATAATCAGAATTAGAGACACATTCTACACTTATAATACAAATTTATAATAAAGAAAGGAACACTCACAACGTACCACTCTTTACTTTTATAGTCGGAGATACCAAGATAGTCATATAGAATAGAGAGATGAGATGAGATTTACGAGAGAGAGAGTCATCTGTGATCTATGTTGTTGTTTAGTTTTGGGCTTAGCTAATCTATGATTCAGGTGCACAAAAATATTTTTAAGAGTAAAGTAAACTAGTAAAAAAAATATTTTATATATATATATATATATATCTATTTTTTTTCTTCAAAATGAACCCCTTGAAGAACATATAGCACCACCCCTGGAAGGAATTCAACAATAGATTGGATTCCATGTACATATAGTACATAATAAACTAGCTAGCCCTCAGACAGTCTATATCGTACTTGAGTCAAATCCAATTTCAACGGGTAAGGGTTCCATATAGAAGCTAAAAGGGTTTTAATTCTTTGACCTCCACTTTTTCACATTTACTTTTATTTTATATGTTAAAATGTGAACATTTCTGTATCAATTATCAATATGTGTATGAAATAGTGAATGTGAACTAGTGTAAAAGAATTTGTTTCCTTTTCAAGCGCCCACATGAAATACACCCTTACTACTACATGATTCTCACAAAAAAGAAAAGAAAAGAAAATAAATACACCGTTTAACATCCCAATCTATAAGTATATGTTTTGCGAGAAAAGATTAAGCAAAAAACATTTTTTACTTGGGCAAGAGTGTAACGGCAGAAAACGTGATATTCACTTGACTTTTATATATATATATATATATATATATTTGAAAGATTTTCAACCTATGGTGTCTGCTCCTGATAATAGCTATTTATTATCAGACTAATACACCAATCATTTTTTGGTGTATGTGGAGATTGAACCCTAGATCTCTTATACAATTGTTAGAGACTTTACTTTTATATATATATATATATATATATATAGAGAGAGAGAGAGAGAGAGAGAGAGAGAGAGAGAGAAGGGGGGGGGGGGAGATTCAATTCATGAACATTTTTGGAAAACTGTTAAAAGTGAAAGTAAAAAATGTATAATCAATCCAATCTAATCTATTTAATCTTACCCAGGCTTGAAAACCTTAGCAATAGTTAAGGGTGACCATGAGATTCACATACATAAGGATTCATATCAATTTATTAACGTATACAGCAAAAATATCAATATATTAACGTGGCTATCTAACTAGTGTTAGTATATGTACCTGTTTTGTCTATGTACATGCATGCTTTGTATATGTACATGCTTGGATAAATATGTAATCATGTAAGAATGCTTAATGAATATGTTCTTTATGTTTTGTTGTGAACATATTTTAGTCATGACCCCTTATTATGCCTTGAAATAAGGCATATGGATAATTCTTAATTCAAGCATAATCAATATCCCTTATAGATAAACCATTGTGTGTGTAAATATATAATCTATCTTCATTAACATTTTCTTTATGTCAAATACACCCTATAGCTATTGAATTATCATATTGAATTAGCATACACTGAAAATTTGTATGCTAGTTTTAATATTTTTACATTTGAGCACTTTATTTTTGTGTGATTTTCAGATGTGAGCCATCTAACAAATGGATACTTGGAAACCAAAATAGATTGGATTCCTGGGTTGAAAAATATTTGCCTTAAAGATCTTCCAAGTTTCATTAGAACTACAGATCAGGACGATGTTAGTCTTAACTACCTTATATGCCAAACAGAGAGAGCTTCAAGAGCTTCAGGTATCATTTTAAACACATTCGACACCTTTGAACAAGATGCGTTGGATGCTCTATCCTCCATGCTTCCTCGTATATATACTATTGGACCACTTGTGTTGCTTGCTAATCAGATTAAGGATGAAAATTTGAAATCAATAGGTTCCAATCTATGGAAAGAACAACCAGGTTGTGTGGAATGGCTAAATTCAAAAAAACCCAACTCTGTAGTGTATGTTAATTTTGGTAGCATAACTGTTATGACGCCTCAACAACTCATTGAGTTTGGTTGGGGGTTAGCAAATAGTGAAAAGTCATTCTTGTGGATTATAAGACCAGATCTTGTGGTAGGTGATTCAGCTATTCTTCCTCCTGAATTTGTAACCAAAACGAAGGATAGAGCCATGATAGCAACTTGGTGTGCTCAAGAACAAATCCTAAAGCACCCATCAATAGGAGGTTTTGTAACACATAGTGGGTGGAATTCTACACTTGAAAGTGTGTGTGGTGAAGTGCCAATGATCTCTTGGCCTTTCTTTGCCGAGCAACACACAAATTGTCGGTACAGTTGTACTGAGTGGGGCATTGGAATGGAGATTGATAATAATGTTCAAAGAGATGTAGTAGAAAAACTTGTCAGAGAGTTAATGGATGGTGAAAGGGGTAAAGAAATGAAGAAGAATGTAATAGAGTTGAAGACCAAGGCTGAGGAGGCTACAAAACCTGGCGGTTCTTCATACAAAAATATGGAGAAATTGATTGCTGAAGTTCTCCAAGTTTGAAATGTTTAATCCAAAAAAAAAAAAAAAAAAAAAACACATTCAAGTTTATAATGAATTTTCTCTCCTAGTCTTATCGGCAATATGTGACCATGTTATATATTTGTAGGAAACCTCTTCCCACTTCTGTTGCAATAAACTCCAATAATGTGATTTGGCTAATTAGTATTCTATTTCGTAAGGGCACATATTGCTATTTATGCTTCATATTTGATTATTTGTTGAGATGAAATGACATACAAGCATCTGCATGATCTTATCCAGTTTTTATTTTATTTTTTAATTTCGGGTAAAACTTAGGTATAGTTCCTTAAATGTTATACCTTAGTTGCCCAATTAAATTTAACCATGTGTTTATATTATGTTAGGGATATCAATAGAAAATCATGAAAATTGAAATGTACTTAAAGGCATGAATGAATTGCTATATTTAAGACAATATTTGAACCCACTCAAATGAGTTTGCTAAAAAGTTGTAGGCAAATCATCTATATATAGGATGCAAATACACTTGAATTCTACAGGTAGTAATCATGGAGAATCTTGTGAATTTTTATTGATAGACGAAGAATGTATTGACCCCTTATGGTAAATTAACCAATTAATTAGCCAAGTTAATTAATTAGGTCAATTAACATGCAATACGCGAAGTAGCACAAACAAATCACCAACTAAGTTAAATGCAGCGGAAAAATAAATTTGACATGGTAATTTGTTTACGAATGGAGAAAACCTCAAAGACAAAAACCCTATTGGGTGAATTTAAGGTCATCACTTCTGAGAATCCACTATTATCAAAACAAGTGGTTACAAGTAAAGGAATCTAGGTACCTCATACCAACTTACAGTTGAACCCTTACCCCAATACACAATTGGATTTGTAATGTAGTGACAATCTCTCATTTCAATACACAACTCTTAATATGTGACTAATCAATCAATGCACGGATCCATGTACATGACTAATACATCAACTTGAGAAGGATGTTGGCTGCAAAATCCTTTAGTTCATTCACACGATGAAGATTAAGAAGCTCATTGGTCACAAAATCCTATGACGTACAAAAGCAACAGCTTCTTCAAGAGAAAGATGAACTAGAGCAAATTGTTTTTGGTCACAATATGCTTGCAACAACAAGTGCAACAACAAGTGCAACAACCTTATGACGGTCCTTAAAATAATCTTTATATATGTCTAGGGTTGTAAGAAAAGAAAACCTAAACACATAGGTTGGATACACGTGAAAAACAGTTTTGAAAAACTGATTTTCGTAATTCTCAATAGATACAGCTGTTGAGCTTCACATTTTAAATCTCAATAGATACATTTGTCGAGCTATTTGTCGAGCTTTAAAACACAGTACTTCTTCACTTGATTCTTAGACAGATTTGCATGGCTTCAATACTTGAACTTTAACTTTTGTTCCCTGAAGTATTAAACACATCTTAGATCTAACCAATTACAAGTAAAATGTGTTTTGTCAAAGGATTAGCTAATTCTAAATGACATATGTTCTTAACATGATCCACATATGTCCTAACATTTATGTAAATCTCTCATAATCTTCTCAATTTTGTATATAATTAAATATGAATTCCTGTATATTGTCAAGATTTTAGATTGGAAAATAATAGTAGATATTGTAATCTAGAATCATGTTGTTTACCCTTGGCCCATTGTGAAGATATGAAGCGGCTTTAAGATTGAAGACATGCTTATGTAGAAGCTTGCTCCAGCAAACCACTGCTACAGCAAATCTTTAGAACTTGCTTGAGATTTTGAATCTTTGATATTGAATTAATTAAAACTGATTCCTTTAAGATTAAGAACAAATCATAATCCAATGCATTTAGCCCTAAGTTTAAAAAATGCATCTTATTAGTTAAAACTTGATATGACTTGATCTTTTGATTTTACAGTCAAATTTTGGCATTTAACACATTTTAATTGTTATGACCTTTGATTTTTTTTTCTTTTCGAATTAAGTTATTGTTCATCTAACCGTTCTTACGATATTTTACCCTTTGCTTGATAAAATTACAATTTTACCCTTGATATGTGAACTAATTCCTGATTGTAAAATGTGGTGTCTAAGGAATGACTCCCGTTTGGTGGAACTTAGTGATTGAACATCAATTTTTGATTAAAAGATATTGCAAATCAAATGTTGATAGCTGATATGCATCCATATGATTCAACATGTAATTATGAGCAATTATTTTTAATTGGTCCTTTAAACGTCTAATTTAAAACTAATTACTTGTCATAATCCTATTTGATAAGGTTCAAAACAATTATGTGGATGCATGTATTAAGTAAAACATGTTATTTAATTGCAATTTATTAATATTGAAATAATCATCTCCTAGAAATAAGCCAAATCATGATATTTTTCGCATGCAAAAAACAATTTTCCAATCAAATAGTAAATTTTTTAGCTATCATTAGGTCCAAGTGTTGATTGGCACTTGGATTTACCCCCATTTGCCGATTGGATTCAGGTAGAAGGGTAAAGACCCACTAGCTGCAAAAATCCCAAATTCTTTTCAAATTCGAATCAGATTCTCCTAGGTTTGAGAAAACTCAGTTCTAGTGGCTCCACCCCTTTCTCGAGCTTTATTCACCCTCTATAAATAGAGAGATGTACTCACCATTTAAGGCACCCCATCCCCTAACATTCTAGAGGAAGTAAGAAGTGTTTGTTGTATAATTGATATTCTTAGTCTCGAAGTGTGAGTGAACATCTTCTTGTTGCAGTTCTAGGATCCCAGCAACAATTATTTTAGAATCTAAGAGGAAGCAACAAAGTGAGGTACCCATGATCGTTTTCCTAATTAATCATGCGACAATCTTCCTAATTTCAAGTTGCAACCAAGCACCTTGTTGCCTCACTCCGCCAAAAGCTCTTAAAGAATTGCCTCCTCTTGTTTGTTTTAATTATATGCAGGTAAGTTTCTAATTTTTTTTCATGATTTTGTTATTGTTATGTTATGACTTCATTTCATTGGTGACCCACACCACGTCAACACTATCATGGATTTTGGGAGTATTTATTTTAAAGCCCAAAAGAGTCTATATTCACAATAATGATGCCGAAGCCTATGGTCCAAAATTCATGGCGATATAATCTCATCAAGGCCTATAGTTCGAGCTCATGGCACAACATCTTATTTTTGGCTTATGATCCAAGCTCATGAGTCTCATTGGGAGAATTTTGGGAGTCGTGGTTTGGAGGGCCAAGAAGTATGTTCAGTAGAACTCCAGTGGTTCAAAATTGATAAAGGAAAGCATGTTGCTTGGTGTGTCTTCCCCAATTCCTTGAACTCTGACGGGTCAGTGTGCAATAGGTAACATTTGGGTAAGCTTATCATATCACATAACACTTAAAATGATAAAACTCCTCATACTCTTTACATAAAAATTAATGTTCATCTATAATATAAGTATTTCATATCAATTATATTATTATCATCTAAATCAATTCTAAGCACATGGCTAAATATATATTAATATCTCATATCTAGCATTAAAATGCTCTTCTTACTCTCCAAGATTTGGTTAAGATACAAAAAGACCATAATTACATCTCTAAAACTTCATCAAATATCAACCAACTAGTCTATTTCTTACCAAAATTATATATGGACTAAACATATAATTTTTCAAAGAGAGGAAACTTAGCCAAAAACACATAAAATGGTTCCAACGGAAGCTGCAACAACTTCTGCACAAGCTGTAACAACTCCAGCGGAAGCTGCAACAGTTTCTACAAAAGCTGCAATAGCTCTAGCAGAAGTTGCAAACAGCTTCTGCAGAAGTTGTGATAGCCCCAGCAGAAGTTGCAGAAGCTCTAGCAGGTTGACACATGTCCTAAATGATGTCATTCACCCATAAATGCTCTATCCCAGTAGCTGTGGTACCAGAAACAAAAGGATCCATGAAGATTATCTCACAATCTTTAGCCAAATCATGAATTTAATGCCAAATACTTTCCTCTAAGCAAATGATGTCATTCAGATGACATCATCCAACTATAATAGCTGTGATTGATAGCTGTTACAGCTATAATTTCAGCCTTAAAGTCTCAAACTTTCTTCTTTTGGCCGAAAAACAAAAGACCATTTACCTTGTCAAGGACTTTTCCTCATTTGCTATTTTCCCTTCAACTAAGTTCTGATCTAGCTAGATAACTTAGCTCTATAAAAAGAGGACCAAGCTACACACCAAAGGGCCCCCTTTCTCTGATCTCCCCCTCTGATCTCTAGCTCTCTCTAATCCATCTCACCCTCTTATGCAGAAACTTCACTCATTTTGCTGTAAAACACACATTTTTACACTTCTCCATCTCCCTTACAACAATATCTATTCTTAGAGCACACCATTACACACTAGCCCTCTCTCATCTTCAATATTCTGAAACTTCATTCATCTTGCTGCCATATCTCTAAAAGATCTCCATCTCATTCTTTATTTCTCATACAAAATCCCCCTTCTTAGAAAGCAACATAGCCAATGTCATAATACAAAAAACAATCCCAGCAGCAGCCTTTACTACATTTAACCTTCATTTATCTATCTCATACTTCCATTTATTTTACAAAACACATTCCTCACAAAATACCCATACATACTTCTCATATATCTCTAAACACTATATCTCACAATATATACATATTTCTTACAATTTCCACACATCTTAAAATATATCAAACACTCTTTCAAGAACTTATTACTAAAAGCCCTTTATTATGAAAGGAAAAAACTTATAAAATCAAAAGCTTTTCTTATGAAAGGCAATATCACTCATATTTGACTAGAAACTAAAAGACTATTACATGGGGAAAATCATTTAAGTACACGATAGAGAGGATGGACTTAACCAACCTATGCACACGGCTGGACATATTCTCTCTCCCTCCAGTTGCACCCATTTTTCCCCTTTAAACATGAAGTCACCATGAAAGGATTCACTTCACCATGCTGTTGAAATGTTAAGTCCACTGATGTTGTACGGTTGGAGTTGCAAAGTCTGAAGGTTACTGAAATGCTAAGTCCACTAATGTTACGGTTGGAGCCATAAACTATAAAGATAAGTCATTACATTTTACCTTCAAACTTGTATTATTAAGTATATTTTATTCACTATCATTATACCACTCAACTAATGTTATTATACTGCTGGAATGTCATCAACCCATTATTGTTACATGGCTAAAGCCACAAATCACATAAAGAACAAAGTGATGCTATACGGCTGGAGTCAAAAACACACAAGATAAGTCAATATTTCTCTATTTTCAAGATTACATTATTAAGTACGTGTTAATTCATTATTATTTTACCGCTGGATGCAAGTTATTTTAATATCATTGTAAACACAAATTTTTCCAATTGCAGAAAATCAAACAATTGAAAAGAAATATGGTTTGCAAATAATAATTTGTATTGATGTATAATGAGTACAATCTCTATTTTGATTCTTTTACAAAAGAATATCCTTTGATTCTATCTTCATTAAATTTGACTCGAACAAGAATCTTCTTGACTTTAATTGAAAGATGGATTGATCGGTCTTTACAATAAATCTCTAGCTTCAAGCTTATTAGAGATTTATTGTCCTTCAAGTTCTTCAAGCCCTTTGAATGTTCTTCAAGTTCTTCGAATGTTCTTCAAGTTTTTCAAAGTTTCTTGAGATGAAATTTCTCCAGAGCTTAGGCCTCTTCAAAACTTGTTCCCCAAAAATGAGAGGGGATGTCCTCTATTTATAGTGATTTTAGAGGATAAGCTCCACTTTAAATTGATATACTTGAAAGTATTTAGTAGACTTTTGATTGGCCCAAATTCTTCTTAGAGATAATTATCTCTATTTATCTATTTTGATAAATATCATATTTTGATAAAGATAATAATCAATAAAGATAAATAATTATCTCTATTTAATTTATTTTAATAAAGGTAATTATCTATCAATTTTGAATAGAAAATTTATCTTTATTTTATTTATTTATAAAGATAATTATCCATAAATTTTGAATAAGAAATTTATCTTTATCCTATGGTCCAAATGACACGTGGAAAATTTTGATATGCCAATGCGATGCCAATTTGGATGACACATGTCGTCATCTAATTTAATTAATTTAATGACATTAATTTGGAATTTGCCACTAAATTTTGATGTGCCATTTTGTAATTGGCTTGACAAATTTTTGCCTACTACAATCATCTCACTATTTAATGAACATGATCTCACTAATACTTTATTAATGGACATACATATTAATAAATCGATCTACCATCATCTCACATATATTATTTGGAAATGAACCATCCTTCGACACATTTTTTTGGACATGAACCACCATTGGACATGGACCATTGCCGGACATACCTTATCATGTTGAACATGAACCATAAACCACAACTAGACATGGACTATTGGACTCATCCCATTGTTGGACATTGGACACATAATTAAACACTTTCTAATATTGGACATCACTTAATAAACATAATAATAATGTATCACCTCACCATTTAATCAAATCTATCATGCTAAGCATATTATTTATTTATTTCAACCATTACCATGATTCTAAGACTTTGGGTTTTATCTATTTTGTAGGCTTAAAAAATACACCGTTAGCCATTGGTCTATGCAGCCCAATGTCGAGTTTCGGGTTGACCTCCCCAAAACAAATCCAGGCCTAGCAAAGTCACACCTCCAAAAGGCACGTGGCTACGCGAAAAAAACCGTACCCGACAATGTTTGAATTAATATGTTTTTGGTTTCGCCATGAGTGTTGTTATTCTTGTATGATCAAGTTCTGCTACGATGTTGCCATGCATGCTAGGATCTAAATATGAAAATTTATGTTTGTTGTTCATAAATAATCATGTGTTAGATCTTATATAGAGTATTATCAATTTCATGCAAAATTTTGTTTGTTCTTGCCATGTTCTTGAATTCTCAATGTATATCATAACACGCTTCAATTCCTTTGCCCTGATTCACATACATTAACATGTTCTTATTTTCTTCATATAATAGTGTCTTGTTTGATTTTAAATTATCACTGACAAATTGTCCTTTAATTCCTCCCACATATTAAATCTATCTATGCTCCTCATTATTCATATTCAATGATATGATTGTTATCAATTCCTTTGCCATGCCAAGACTTACATGCAATAAGTTCTTTTTAATTCTTTCATTATGCTCACCTGATTCTTCATCACTTGATCACTTGTTATGCTTTCCAAGTTATGATTTCTATTTTCAAATTTCTGATTTTTGATCCAAGTTGTATGTGAAATGGCAGGCTTGGTTTTGTTTGTGACATATTAAATGCTTGTATGATAAAATATGTAAATTGACCACCATAGTTTAGAAAATTGGTTTTTACTAGGAAATGTAGGTGTCTAACACCTTCACATCTTGTAACTTATCCTCCAAACATTGATCAAGGTTTCTAAATTAGTGTTTTATCCATAAAATTTTATATTTAATAGAATGTAACTAGAACCAAAGTCATGCACTTTTCTTTTAGATTGTACTTGGGAGAAACGCCTTGTAATTTTTTCTACTTTATGTATATTCAATTATTCAATAAAATTCAATTTGTCACATGGTATTATTATTATTTTTCCCAATTTTTAATAAAATTAGTGGCCACTCCATGTAAAACCCTTGATATAGATGGAGAAATAATTTCAATTGAATCTCCATTTTGAGAGGCACTATCACAAAGTCACCCATTAACATAGGTTTGGCCCAATCAACTTAGAAACATGGGTGGGTTGAGGTCTCAGTTAGTGGTAGTTTGAAAATTTTCTAACCTGTGAATGTCGTTTTGATTGAAATTTTCTCTCAATTTTCCCAATTTGACCTATGCAAGAGTCCTATGTACTGCTACTGCTGAACAAAGTGATCATGGTTTCCAAAGGGAATGAAACGCAGATCCAGAAGAAAAAAGATAAGAGGCTCATCCTTCTTATTAGGACTAATAAAAAACTAGTTTTTCTATGATCACAATTTTTGTCATGACTTCCTCAAGTAGTTGATTGTATGTGGTGGACAATTACCTATATGAATTCACCATTTTTTTTCCATTGTTCACAGTTGTCAACATTAAGAATTTTAGCAAAATTTTTGATATAAAATGATATCCCTAGAATTTTCCAAGAAAACCTTGCATTGTACATCCTTTTAATTAAAACTCACATGGCCACATGAGACATGTTGAATTTAGGCATGTGGCAATTCCATGAACTTATTGATGAGCTACTAAATCATAGTTTTACCATTCAAACTACAAAATCCAAGCTTAATTCCATGAAAACTCATAATCTTGGATCGTGAATTGGAGTTGGAGTTGACATCCCAACTTGATGTGTCACAAGTAATATCGTGATTTTTAAAAGAATTTACTTTAAGGGAATGGTTAACAGTTTGATTTTGGAACTATTTTTAGAAATTTTTTATGGGGAAAAAAAAGTAACTAACTTCTTAATAGCTTTTTATATTTCCTATGAAAGTGATATTAAAATTTTCTAAAATAATCAATTAGCAAAAACTCTATTTGCACCCATTAACTCTTGCTTTAATGTACACTATCATGGAGTTCCAAGTCCTGACTAAAATTTGCAGTTTGTTGCCCTTGTTTTCTAAATGAGGAGGGTGATGTTGACATGGTTGTAACACAAGTAAGCCAAGTATATTAGGTTTAAATAAGACGCCCGTTTCTACCCCAAAAAAAAGAAAAGAAAAGAAAAACAAAAAGAAAAAAGAAAGAAAAAGGAAGTGAAGTCTTGTATTTTCAATTCATTAAGGTAGGAGTAAAGCCATGTAATTTTCATGTTTAAGCATTATTGTAATTTCATTAATTTATCAATGAAGTTTTCTTAATTTTTGTCTTGTAATTAAATTCAGCGGAGATTCTATACAAGTCTCTTAGGTTAAGGGGACAATATCTAAAGTCACAACTGGAAATTTTCTTTATTACTTTAAAGAAGACTCTTGGTAGCTAGGGATGGCAAAATTGGATATGAACTGCGAACCCAATACGACACAACATGAAATTAGCAGGTTATGGGTTGAGGCTTAACGGTTTCGTGTCATATTCGTATTGACACGGCAGATCCGTTTAATAAATGGGTTGGGTTAGTGTTGAACATATAGAGCCCGTTTGACCCATCTGACCTGTTTAATTAAATGACATTTTACCAATATACCCTTCAAACTCTAGGTATATAAACTTATTAGTTGTTATGGTTTATTTTTTTTGACATATTGTGATTAATTATTTGTGATATTGTGATATGCTTTAGTTTTGAATGATTATTTGTGATGCAATTACTCATTTGTTCCAAACAAGGTAGAGGGGAATCATTCCCCTCTACCCCCCTCCCCTCTCCTCCCTCTCTAAACTTCCAAACATGCCATAAGTCTTAAAAAATTCTAACTTCTTTTCACATTCATTTCAAGAAAAAATCATGTTTGTAAAGCGTAGACAAGGCTACTATGTTCTTTTTATTTTTATATTTAAGTTTTTTGTGACTGCTAATATATCAATTGTAATTTGGTCATAAATCAATAATATCTTTGGATCTTTGGAAATTGAGCACTTGATGTAATTGCTTTCAATAGTTGAGATTAAAAAAAAAAAAAAAACTTTTAATCTTGATTATTGTAATTAGGGACAGTCGCCCTAATTACGCAGCTTCTCTTCAATCTCTATCTTATTTCTTTTTGATACCTATACATAATAGAATTTTATATTAAAAATATTTATTTGTTTGTTTTTTCATAATTTTTTTTTTATTTTTTTATTTTGATAATATCTAATAAACAGGTCGACACGATTGACCCATTTAATAAATAGGTCGTGTTAGGGTTGAGAAATCTTGATCCGTTTAATAAACATATCGGGTTAGTATTGATCTATATTGTCAAATACTCATGAGTTGACACGACATGAACCCGACATGCAAACATGAATTGCCACCCTTATTGGTAGCCTTGGGTCGTGGGTCTCTCACATGGATATCTAAGAGGTCCTAATTAGAAAAAGCTTTTTAATGTATGAGCCTCTTGGTTGGTTGAGTTGTCTGGAAAATTGTACACCTCTTTTAGGTGGGTGGCCTTATGCATTTACCTTCTGTTGTCCTTACATGGCATGGTGAGGTAGCAAGTCTTAATTTTATTACATAGACTAGAATGACATATCTCTGGCACAAGCTTTAGTCCTTGACTGTATGAGTGAATTTATAAGAAAGGAACCTAACTATGGATCCCACTAACCGAGCAAAAGGTAGAGAGTCAGAATTCATTGAATGAAAACTTGCAACAATGGAAGAACCTACTTTCTAGGTTTCGAACCAACTAGTAGGGTTGATTCAGAGGCACCATGAAGTTTAAGTAGAAGAGTAAACTTCAACGAAAAATTGCCGAGTAACGGAGCCATAGTGTGTATACCTTGATTGATGGCTTAAAGAGGATATTTATAGTTCAGTTTAATTTTTATTTATTTATTTTTGGGTTGCTCATTCGTTCCCCATAGACTCGAGTGAGTGGATGCGTTTTCAGGGTGCTCCACTCAATATTGTATGGGAAAATATTTATATAGTCCCGGAGTAGTGTTTTGGGACTATTTAAGTTAAAGGGGTCGGAATATCGCATGTGGCATGATTACAACAATAAATGCTGGCATGAGGGGGGAAAACAACTCTTCGAAGATACTTTTTTTTTTTTTTTTTAAAATTTTTAATTTAATTTTTAATTTAATTTTATTTTTTTTATTATCGAGTTTCTTTTTTTGAAAGGTCTTATTATCGAGTTTCAAATGTTCTCGACTGAATTTAATGACCTTTTACATTTTATCTTCCCTCAATCTCTATCTGAGTGTTCTTTCCTCATATATATTGATCGATGACCGAAGTGTGTTGCTCAGCTAGATGAAGCGGCGTCACCACATGGATGTGGTTTTGGGCTTGACCGATTTGGGCCGAATTAATGTTGGCGCAAGGGCTTGTACAGACTACACAGATCCTTTTTGTTTTTTTAAGCAAAGACTACAGAGACCTATGACTATGAGTGGTGAAAGATATCTTTTATTATTGTTTTATTCTCCTTTTCATTGACAAAAGCTAGAAAAATATTTTAAAGTTAACGTGAAAACTTCGTGAATAAGAAACAGTTCAGATCATGAGCATATAAGAGCAATTATCAGATTTTATATTTGCAAAGAGCACGAGTTAAATAGCCAATGGCGTCAGGTCAAACCATTTAAACTAAAGACTTCAACATGTGGTAGCATATTTTACGGAGAAAGACTTCAACATGTGGTATAGCATATTTTAAGGAGTGATTTGTTATAATCCTTCGTTTTATTCCAAGAAATTCTGCAGTTGGACTTATTTTATTAATAAGTCCAACTGCAGAATTTTGAAGTTGGGAAATTTACTGCTTTTAGATTGTTGTATTTGGTCTTCAGCCAAAAATAAATATAAGGATACAATTTTTCTTTCACAACTTTTATCGCAAGTCACAATCTTGATGTGGTTGACTACTTGATTGTGAGTGGCGAAAGATACCTGGTAGATCCTTTTGAAAAATGCATAATAAGCAACCAATTATAATTTGTCGTGTTAAAATAGTAATAAAAATTGTGGTATAAAATTTGGGGTCTTAGATTAACTAAATAAAAAGATTATTGTGATTGGTTGCACTTTATCTTAATGCCCATTTAGGTAGGTTTGAAAGGTTCTTAAGAGTAGGAAGAGTTGACTACTTTTAGTTAGGGAAATGAAGATCTCTAGCTAACATGCTATATATATATATATATATATATATATATATATATATATATATAAGTTATGTATCATAACTTTTGCCACAATTTTGATGTGGTTGATTACTTGACTATGAGTGGTGAAAGAAACTTAGTAGATTCTTATGAAATTAATAGGCAACCAATTACAATCTATCATGTTAGAGTAGTAGTAGAAGTTGTAGTACGAAATTTGTGGTCTTAGATTTGCTTGATAAATATTTTTTTGTGATTGGTTGCACTTTATTTTAATGCCCATTTTAGGTTGGTTTGAAAGGTTCTGCCTTAAAGAGTAGGAAGAGTTAGGCTTGTCCACGAGTTGGGTTGGATCGGGTTTATGCTCAACCCGCATCCGACCGGACTAGATCGGGTGGACAAACTTTGAACTTGCCGCCGACCAAGAAGATGATCGGTTTAGACGAGCTGGAACATCAATGAGCAGCGGTTGGGTTCGGTCGGAGTCGAGATCTGGAAAATAGAGGAAATTCGATGAGAAAACAATGAAAATTGGCCAAAAACCTTTGAGATTTCGCTGGAAATAGCCAAGATCTCGACTAGATCTGGCGAAATCTCGCCGGACCTAGCCAAGATCTAGCCAAAAAACATCTCAAAACTCGCCGGAAGATGAAATTTGGCCAAAATCCTTTGATATTTCGTCGGAAATAGCCAAGATCTCGACTAGATTTGGCAAAATCTTGCCAGATCTAGCTAAGAACTCAACTAGATCTAGTGAAATCTTGCCAGATTTAGCCAAAAAACATCTCAAAACTCACAAGATTTATCAAATAACGCCGGAATATTTGTGGGTCAGTTGGATTGGGTTTCTCGGATTTTGAAGAAGGATAACCAACGTCTGACCAGTCAAAGTCGAGTTCTAGAGGAAGCAATCCGTCACCGACCGTCAGAGAAGTCGGTTTGGTCGACTGCAGGTCGGGTTTGGTTTGCAGAGGCGGGTGGGTCGGGTCCATCGGTTGACTGGATAGCCTTAGGAAAAGTAGACTACTTTAGACCTATAGCTAACATTCTCTCTCTCTCTCTCTCTCTCTCTCTCTCTCTCTCTATATATATATATATATATATATATGTATGTATGTATATGTATGTATATTATTGTTAAGATAAAATAAAATATATTCCATAGTTAGACGAAAAAAGGCATCATAAGAAACTTTTGTTTTTGAGTGTACATGCTTCATCGTAAGAGCATTCGCATTAGCTCGTGCAAAAAGTCTTATGTATTTTAGCATATACTACAAAAAAATTGTCCAACTGCGGCGTTTTTTTCCTGGCGCTTTTAAAAACCGCCGTAATAGAGGAGCCTATAGTAGCGCTTTTTGAAACCATTCGTATAGGAAATCCTATTACTGCAGCTCAAAACCGGCGCTTTATTAAAGCATTATCAATCCCGGATTGTGAAAATAATAGATTTATCTTACTACTTGATTTTTTTTTTTTTTTTTTTTGGGTGGAGGGGGGTGGGGGTTAAAAAGAAATTTTTTGATACATACTAGCCTTCACTAAGAAATACCTAAAATTTTGCCTACAAAATTAATGAAAATTTTCTAATCAAGTCCTTTCATGAAGAACTATGCCATTAAATTTCCTGATGACCCATTATGAAATTGACTTTAACCTTCAGTAAGTTGCAGAATTTTTATATTTATGTAAAATGATCATTTAACATTGGATATTAATTAGATTGCTCAAAATTATATTTTAAATGGTTGCAAAATAGGGTGTCTATACAAATTTTTAAGAATTTTAAAACACTACTTCAATTAAAACTCAATTACCAATTTTTTTTCAAACTATTATAATTACTAATTTTGATTAATACTCACTCACATTTTCCTATTGCATTTATTGGAAATTCCTATTGCATTTACGTCACCTAGTGACATTAAGCTTGCATGCAATATCTTCCAACATGACCAATTGAGCTCATAAAATAGCAGGGAGGTGAGAACTGCACTCGTTATGATGTCATTGAAGCTGAAGTGAGGTTAATGAGGAGGATGTTAACCCAATTGTACCCATCGTTTTCCACTATCTCTATGGTAAGAAGTTTGAATTACAAAGTATTTTGTATGTCATATTTATTAGATATATACATGTGCATGTTTTGCATTTATCCCACACTTGGGAATCTTTGTTCTCGTGAATGGCCAATGCATGTGTAGTTTTCTGAATCAAAGTTGTTTTGAATTTCAATTTTCAACCTGATCAGTTGCTCTTTCTAAAATTCATGCCATTTGCAGATAGCCAAACACGAAACATTCACCCCTAGCACCTAGGAACATTTTGACTGAATTAGAATAAGTTCTTTTTACTAAGGTATGAGAGAAAAGAAAATTAAGACTAAGCTTATATACCAAGGAAGCTCCTATTGAAGAAAAAAGAAAAAGAAAGATAAAGGTTCATAATCAAATTAATTTTATACGACACCTTTTCTTTTTTTTCTTTTTTTTTCTTCTTTGCTAAAAATTACTATAATCTATTGTACTAAAGATCGAATACTATGCATAGGATATCTATTTATAAGTTTATAATAGACACCTTGTTTCATTGTATTTAGATTTACACTCAAGGACATTAGACTTATTAGCCTGTGCATCTTGGACATTTTCCAAGACATCACAAAAGGCAATTCTAATTGGCACTATCCAATGGGCCTGCATTTTGTCCTACTGGTGTTGTTTATAGATTGTTATGTTGGATTTTGTCTGGGCAGAAAAGTTTTCCTTCTGACAAATGAGATTTGTGTTGGGTTGGAGGTCTAAACTGAAACTCTACAATGGGCTTGAAGCATAAAGGCTATCAGTTAAGATTTGAAGAATTCACCTTATTTTATGGGGGAAATTACATTTTACCACCCTAAACTATACACCAGATTACACTTTGCACCATAAACTATTCAAATGCACACTTTACACCCTAAACTATCACACTTTACACCCTACCGTTACTTTTACTGTTAAATTAAACAGAAATTGACAATACATGACTTACATGTGATTTTTGTTTAAGTAACACATTATTTAAAGGCAAAACACCCTTTTTACAAAAAGTTTATAAAAAAAATGTTTTTTATTTTCCAGGTCTTTCTCTCTCTCGCCGAATAGGTCTTTAAAGTTCACTTTTATATGTGTGTCCATGAACTCCTTTCATACATTAAATCAACGCCTTGTTAAGTGTGCTGGGCACTAGAACAGTAGTAGGACTAAGAAGAAGTGGTTGAACTGAACCCCAAATACCCCACCCATAAGTAAAACTAAAACTAATAAATCAAACTCAACGAATCAAAAAGGGTCTCCGAGGTTTGAACCCAAAAAACAAAAACACTATCTTGTTCACAGTTCCTACACGCATCAAAAACTAATAAACCAACGTACACAAAGGGGTAGAGAGAGTAAGAGAGAAATCATAGTTTCCTAAAAATAGTAAAAATACCAAACCACCGTATGAGCTAGAGAGAGAAAGAGGCAATGAAGGGAGCGAAGACGCCGATCTACGTAGTGGCGACATGGGTATGGAGGCAACCGCTGGAGTTCAAGACGTTTCTGGCGGTGGTTTCGAAATTTGCTGCGCTTGTTTTCTGCACGCACGCGAGAGAGAAGACTTGAAAATAAATAAATAAATAAGCATTTGTTTTTAATTTTTTTAAAAAAGGTTGTTTTTGGTCTTTAAAATATGCAAAAATCACATGCAAGTAATGTGCTATCAATTTCTTTTTAACTTTGCAGTAAAAGTAACGGTGGGGTGCAAAGTGTGATAAGTATGATAGTTTATGGTGTAAAGTGTGCATTTGAATAGTTTATGGTGCAAAGTATAATCTAATGTATAGTTTATGGTGGTAAAGTGTAATTTTCCCTATTTTATGTCTTGGGTCTAGGATGAGACTGACAAGGATTATGGGATGGCCCAAAAAGTACTTCTTACAGTAGACACATCAGCACAATAAAAAGCGTACTACAATAAAGAAATAGCCTAGCAGTAAAATAATACAGTAGTAAATATTCCAACGGTAAAGTATTCTAGCGATAATATGAAACAGAGCAGAATGAACTTTCAGCCTTTATTATTTCACAGATTAAGGAAGGTAGCTGCATCTTCAAAATCGTCATCCATTGGTTTTGGAGAAGAGTCCTCTAATACAATAACATAAGGGAAAAATTCTATAGTAACAATTACATCATAACCTTCAATGGTAAATGAATAAACAAACACCATAGGCTCCATTATAACAAATAATGAGGAAACTTAGTGTGAGATGAAGGGAGAGAGAGAGATTCCAGCTAGCACAGCAAAATTATTATGATACCAGGGTATGCTCGTGGATATAGTATATGTAGTGAGTAGTGAGTAATGAGGGTCATTTTTGGGTAGTATGAATAGTGAGAGAGAGTGAGTATTTAGTGAAGTTGTTGGGGCTTTTTGCTGGGGATGGATAAAAGCTTATGAGTAGAGGTGTGAGGGGTATTTGTGAGCTAGGGGCTGAAGAACTTAGTTTCTAGGTTTGAACTAAGAACTTAGAGGCTCATAACCTCACTAAGAGCTTAAAGAAAATTAGAGAAAGAGGAAAATAAAGAAGTTTATGAGAGAGTTCTTTTCTATTGGTGTGTCTTGAAGTGTTAGTGGAGAGTTTCATTTATAATTGAGTTTGAGGGGGTAATCAGCAAACAATCTCTGCGAAATCAGCTTCAATCTTCAAAAAATCCTTGGAGAATCATTCCTAGGATTTGGCCAAGAGTGGTAAGTTCAACTTTAGAGTGTTCTTGGTTGTTTTGGGTAATGGCAGCTAGACTTCTGACTTAGCATTAAATGCATATTGTCCTCAGCTAATGGGATTAGAGCATGTATTAAGCTAATGATCTTGGTTTTGCTGCTGCTAGAATTAGAGCTTCCTAGGGCAGATTATATCACCCCAAGCCAGGTGTTAATCTTGGAGCCATTTGCTAGGAACTCTACTAGAGATCCTTTTGGTGCCCTCCAAATCACATTTCCCTAAGTTTCTCCATTTGGGTTCATGTGCTTAGTTCATGAACCAGAAAGTACATGTTTTTGGCATAATAGTGAACTGGTTTCAAGTTATTCCAGAAGCTGTCATGGTTTGGTTATGGCTTCCCCTAGTCCTTGACCGAATGGGTTGGAGAAGAAAGGGAAGATGAATGGTTAAAGCTTCCTAGCTTCATGTCATGTTATCTCAGCTTTTTGTCACATGAGACATGATGAAAATTAGCTTGGCAAGGAAGGGCTTTACCTCTGTTGGACACGTGTCCTCTTTTGATTTGATTTGACAAGCTGGAACTGATAGTAATGGGCCTCAGCTATTAACTTGGTTGTGTTGAAACTCGACTAGTGGTTAGTCTAACCGCTTTAGTTACTCAAGTGAGTTTCAGTTGCTAAGATGAGCACATGGACTGGGCTATTTCGGCTGGGCTTTGTTGTTAGGCTTTCTTGGGCTTGTTCATCCCTAAAAAATGAATAGTTTTGCCATAGGTGATATACATGAGCTTTTGTAGTTAGTTGATTATGGAAAAAATAAGCATAGTTTCCATAAATTTTGTAAAAGGAGTATTTTTGAGGGATGAGTAACCCATGAGTTAGAGACTATAGTATAAGAAAATATGTTTTTTCCAAGGAATAGTTTTGGGCTTTGAGCATAATGTAATTATTTTTAGCAAAATAGTATTTGGGCTTTTGTAAATATGTGCCAAAATAATATTGGGCTTTATAAATAAATGCCAAAATAGTATTTGGCCTACATAAATAGTTGCCAAAATAGTATTTGGCCTTTGTAAATATGTGCCAAAATAATATTGTGCTTTATAAATAGTTTCCAAAATGGTATTGGTTTTTTGTAAATAAAGTGCCAAAGTAACATTGGGCTTTTTGAGATTTTGTAAAAATATTGCCGTGTAGCAACGGGCTTTAGAGGTGTAGTGTAGTAACGGACTTTTAAAGGAACTGAGTAGTAATAGGCTTTTGGATACCGTGTAGCAACATGCTTTTAGAGGCGTCGTGTAGCAATGAGTTTTAGGGTGTTGTGTGGCAACGGGTTTTTAGAGGTGTCGTATAGCAACGGGCTTTATAAGAGGCTTTTGTTGGGCTTTTTGGGTTTTGCCCACAAGGTAAATGGGTTTAGGCCTTTTTGTGGAGATTTTGTGGCCCAATTTTGGTAGTAGTGTGCTAAGTATTTTTGTGAAAACCCAAGTTGGATAATATGTGAGATATAATGGGTAATATTTGTGAAAAGGCCCAAGATAATTTATGAGGCTTATATAGGAAATATTTATGGGAGCTCAAGTTGGGAAATAATATTTATGTGGGCCCAAAATAGTTTATGGGCTTGTATGAGTATTTTTTAGTCAGTGGGCTATTGAGATTAGGGCCCGAAAATTTGTATCTCAACAGATTTTTCTGTGGTTAAATTGTATAAAAAGTATTTATTGCTTTGTGTTGAAGATCCCTATACCCTTTCCTTTTGAATCAAACAAATATGTGATTTAATTGTTTTTGGCTTCTTCTCATTCCCATCTTGTGAGCTTTTATCAGTACTCCATGGTCCAATGGTTTTAAAGTCGGTTTATTTGGCTTCTTCTCATTATTGAATGCCTAAGGTCATATAGAGTTTGGAACTGAGCCACAATTGGTGGACCACTTCCAATTATAGAGGAAATAAGCAACTTTAATGCCCTCAATCAATGAATTGACATTTCTTTTTTTTTCTTTTTCTTTTTATTATTATTATTTTTTGGCTAAAAATGAATTGACATTTCTTGATCATTTCATGGAATGACCTAGTGATTGATTATCCCTTAATTTGAGGAATTATATCATAAAAAATAATATATAAATAATTTATTCTTAAAATATTGATAATAGACTTTTAGTTGGAGTATATGTAAAAAATGCGGTTTTTTATTTTTTTTAAGAAGGAAAACATGGATTGTTGTTTGGGATTGAGGTTTAGAATTTTTTATAATAGACTTTTAGTTTGAATATAAATTAAATTTTTTGAAGTTTAAATGATAAAATTTTACCTAAATTAAATAATTGTTAAATATTATCCTTTAATTTGAGGAAATATATCTTAAAAAATAATATAAAATTAATTTACTAATTAGTGAGAGTAGCCACTTGGCGCAATTATGACTTCTAAGTTCAACTTTTATTATATAGTATATGATATGGAAAATTTTGAGAGAGAGAGCGAGAGAGAGAGAAATTGAGTCTCAAAAAGGTTATCTAGTCTAAATATATATATATATATATATATATATATATATATGTAAAATAAACATAATCAGATACAACATATGTTGCAGATTTTGGGGGTCAAGGAGGTTGTGAAGTTTGAATCCTATCTAGGGCTGCCAACTTTGATTGGAAGGGATAAATATAGTACTTTTGCTTATTTGAAGGATAGAGTATGGAAAAAACTGCAAGGATGGAAAGGTATGTTGTTATCCAGGGCTGGCAAAGAAATTCTTATAAAGGCTGTAGCTCAATCTATTCCCACATATACGATGAGTGTATTTCTGCTCCCTTTGAAACTGTGTGATGAATTGAATAGCTTGTGTGCTAAGTTTTGGTGGGGACAAGTAGGCAATGAAAGGAAAATTCATTGGAAGAGTTGGGATAAATTATCAACTACAAAAAAAGGAGGGTGGTATGGGATTTCGGGATCTACGGGCATTTAATTTAGCTATGTTGGCTAAACAAGGATGGCGGATGATTCAAGGTAATGAGTCCTTACTACATAAGTGTTTTAAAGCGAGGTATTTTCCCTGATCATCTTTTCTTGATGCTAAGGAATCATCGGGTTGCTCTTATGTTTGGAGGAGTTTGGTGGCTGTCTTGCTTATTCTAAAGGCCGGTCATTGTTGGAGGATTGGCAATGGGAGTTCAATCAGGGTGCTTGGGGATAGGTGGATCCCAAATTATCCTACAAATAAGGTTTTACATCCTAACCATGATCTATTGGGTGAGATGGCTGTTTCTAAATTAATTAACTCGGAGATAAATGTGTGGAGGAGTGAATTTATTCATTCTAATTTCCATCGGGATGATGCTGAGGCAATATGTCGAATTCATCTTAGCAGAAGGCAGGTGGCTGATTCTATTATCTGGAGGTATAATAACAATGAGAATTTTTTTGTTAAGTCGGCCTATAGGGTGGCAAGGAGGTTACAAGGGGAGGATAGGGTCGGATCATCTACCAGTAGTGCATATACGAAGATATGGAAGGTTTTGTGGAATCTCAAAATTCCTAACAAAATAAAAGTATTCGGTTGGAGGGCTTGTGCTGATATATTGCCCACAAGAGTTAATTTGGTGCGAAGAAGAGTATTAATTGATGATAAATGTCCAATCTGCCTAAGGGAACCTGAGAACACAATCCATGTACTCTGGGAGTGTGTTGCTGTGCAAGATATTTGGGCTGGAAGCTGTCAAAAACTGTAGAAAAAAAGTTCAAGGGTAGCTGATGAGATGCAACTCATGGAGGATCTAATTGACAGGTTGACGATAGAGGAGTTGGAGTTGTTTTGGGTTCAGGCGTGGCTTGCATGGAAGCAGCAGAACCGTGTGGTTTTTGGTGGTAATTTGATGGACCCGAGGACTTTGAATAACAGGGCAGTGGAATACTTGACTGAATATAGACAAGCCCAGATGCAATTGATGGTGATAAGGACGGCTCAGCAGTGCAATGAAACTTGGAAGCCTCCACCAGCAACAGCTTACAAATTAAACTTTGATGCAGCCATTTTTGCAGACCTGGACAGAACTGGAGTGGGAGCGATCATTCGGAATGAGCAAGGATAGGTGATGGCGGCGATGACAGCAGTTGGTCCAAAGGCGAACTCTAGTGATGAAGCAGAGCTACTGGCATGTAGAAGGTCTATGGAGTTTGCTGTGGATGTTGGATTCACCAAGTTGATCATAGAGGGAGATAATGTAAATGTTATGCAAGCCATTTCATTGTCGCATATTAATTTCTCTCTATTAGGCTATGTGGTGGATGACATTCATCACTTGATTCATTGTTTAGTATTTGTTTTACTAGAAGGGGTGGAAATAAGGTTGCCCATGCTCTTACTCAACATGCTAGGAATTCTTTAGATAATGATGTGTATTGGATGGAGGACTCTCCTCCACCGGCTGTAGAAGCCTTGATTCGGGATGTTCTGTTATTATGATTTTATGAATGAATGATTTCTTTCTCAAAAAAAAAAAAAAAAAAAACAATATATATATATATATATATATAAGTGAAAAAATCTCACAAAATCAAGAAATATAAAAAGGCCCATTTAACGTTATTGTCTTAAACCATACAATACATGGAACCATAGCCAAATGCTGACACCGAGGCTTCTACAGAGACCTATTAGCAAAATATTTCTGATTATTGTTTTCTTCTCCATTTCGTTGACAAAAGCTAGCAAAATATTTTAAAGTTCATGTGAATACCTCAGGTCGAGCATATGTAAGAGTACTGATTGGGTTTTAATTTGGGAAGTGCACGGGTTAAGTAAGAAATGACATAAGGTCAAACCATTTAAACAAATATGCAAAAATTCCATCACTCCAACATGTGGTTGCACATTTCAATTTCAGCTACATGTTAAGGAGCGAGTTGTCATAATTCTTTGTTTTTAGCCAAAATTATGCATTTGACTAATTTTGTTAATACTTAATACTAATTAATATGCATTATTTGTCCGGCAAGAGGCAAAGATTGTGGGGTTGTCCCCAACTCAATATATTTTTTTTCCTTCTAATGGAGGTAAAATTTGACAAATCCAACATTGGATTACATTTTCTACTTAAATTTTCCATACTTGCAAAATTTTAAAAATATCAAAAATTAATGAGAGATGCTTTGTCTATAACAATTTTACAATATTTTAACAACAAATCACAGTTGGTTAGTTGTTATTTCTTCAAATTTGAACCTAACACTAAGATTACATTTTTGCCCCAACAATAATAACCAGCAACAACCTGCCACTTAGAATTTGTTGTAAAAATGTTGAGGATAGATCATTTCTCAAGATTAATAGTTGTTTCTTAAAAACAAAAAAAACAAAAATCAAAGATTAATAGTTAGTCATCAATTAATTATTTAAATTATAAGTTTTTATAGTCTAAAATTATGCATAAAAAATGAGTTTATAGATCGTATAGTAAATAACATCTGATTGATATAAAATTTGACGTATGTTAAGAGAGTAAAGAACATGCAATCTAAGATTTAGATTTTAAAAATATGTAACAAATTTTTATCTTTTTAGAAAAAAGTTGTAGTTTAACAAATTTATAGTCAAACTCAGTCCTATAACTAGCTTTTTATTTTTTCTATTAACGGGGAGAAAAATCATGTTATTGTACCAAAAAGCACAATATGTTAAATTTACCAAACACAATGTAGAACTAAAAGCCTCCTAGATGCTTTGCCGGTTTGCCCCTCTAATATGAAAAAAAAGAAAAAAGAAAAAAGTCCTTACTCTCTACTTACAAGAAACCAGGTCTGACGCTTGGAAAAAAAAAAAGGAAAAACTCAAAAGAAGTTACATGGGCGCATTGACTAATTGAGGGATTCGCGTCAGTTTTAAGTTTTAACCAAATTAGCATCACTTTTGTTTTTGTTTTTTTAAGCATGATATCACTTTTTTACAACATTTATCTTCTCCCAAGATTTACGCATGTCACCGTTCACGGCATTTTAAAAGCTTA
The DNA here is from genome assembly GCA_029955455.1 of Quercus agrifolia. Classification (NCBI taxonomy): domain Eukaryota; kingdom Viridiplantae; phylum Streptophyta; class Magnoliopsida; order Fagales; family Fagaceae; genus Quercus; species Quercus agrifolia. The sequence continues at coordinate 33,126,127 of JARQAD010000010.1, forward strand.
TCTAACTTTTGTTGCTTTCAGTACAAGGCCAAATTTGAGGAGAAAATATAGCTAAAAAATGGGTTGTAGGTTAAAATTGTGGAAAATTATTAGGTATTTTCGGAGTACCATAAATATGTACTCTCTCCTCTCACATAAATGATGAGTCTCACCATAAATTTAATTAGTGGGACCCACCATTCATGTGAGAGGAGGGAGTACGTATTTATGGTACTCCGAGGAGTACACAATAATTTTATTTAATATTTTTTATTAGAAATTAATTTTGATAAATCTACTATTGTATTATATCTTCTTCTTATATATATTTTATACTCGTAAAATTTTTAGAAAATTAAAGATCAATAGTTATGTCATCAATAAATTATTTAAATCACAACTTTTTGTAGTTTAAAATTATGCATAAAATATAAGCTTCTAGATTATACGGTAAATGATATCCAATTGACACAAAATTTGATATGTGTATTAAGAGAACAAAAAACATGAAATTCAACAGTTAGATTTTTTAAATATATACTAATGTTTATTTTATTGAGTAAGGTTATAGGCCTAGGTTACAATCAATTTTGTTGTTAAACTTTGTACCAAATTTAAATACTTTGAAGAAAAAAAAAGGGATAAATTCTACATATTTTTTTGAAAGCAATCAAGGTGTGTACTGTGCATACAACTTTACAAGTATATTGTTATATTTTTAATACTTTTACATTGATTTATTTTCTTAATTTATTTTAAAGAATCAAATTAGATGTTAAAATTGTATTTATTTAGATTAATCGCTTGCTTTGATTGTTATTACTTATTAACAATGAATTTTTTATTTTTGTTTATTTTTTAATGAGATGAAATATATATATATATATATATATATATTTATATTTGTAGTTAATTGTTTATTTATTTTGTTATAAATATTGATTATTTTTTTAGATTGTTTTTTATTTACAAGATTGTCTTTAATTCTTGCTCTTTGAATTTAAATCTTGGCTCTGCCATTGTTCCTAACGGCAATGGTTAAGATGGATTTATTGCTTTATTAAACAATATTTTTATATAGTTTCAAAAAATAAAGTTAAACTATGCACAAATATCCAAAATAACACATTTAACAACAATAAATTTGTGCTTGTAAGTTAATAAATCATTACCAAATTTCTTTTCTTCTTTAAAAATGTGTATTTACGACTCATAAATGAATATTTATTAATTCTTAATATGTGTTCTTAGGATACTTGTGAATAGTACCCCATTTTAAAATACCCATTTTAGGGAATACAAAACTTTTGTTCGTTTGTATTTTACTTTATGCTCCACCAATTATATTTTACTGTGTTTTTTTTTTTTTCTCCATTTTAATTTTTAATTAGTATTTTATAAGAAAAATAAAATAATTACATTGCAAATTGTGATTGATGGAGCATAAAAAATTGGACAGATAAATTTGTGTTCCATGTGAGGTAGGTTTGATAGTTTCCACCTTAAAGAGTACGAAGACTACTTCTATATTATTAACTTGCTTGAGTTGGTGTTTTGTTCCTCGCTAAATTTTGAAGTTTTTGCGATGGTTTATTGGACTCTATGGAATCGCCGAAATAAGATGCGGGTTGGAGAGGTGGTCTGGCTGTTGAATAATGTTGCTGGTGTAGCACGTCGTCATTTGCAGGAGTTTCAGTAGGGTCGGCATTGTCCCAGCAAGAAGGTTCGTGCACAGAGACCTCGGTGGAAACCTCCTTATGCGGGTTTTGTGAAGGTGAACTTTGATGAGGCAATTTTTTAGGATTTAAGAGCAGCGGGTATTGGAGTGTTTATTTGGAATGAGCATGGATAGGTGGTTGCAGCTTTGGCAGAGCAAATTCCCATTCCCGATTCTGTTTTTACTCTTGAAACTTTGGCAGCTAGGCATTTGGTTCTTTTTGTTCAGGAACTTGGTCTTCGTAATGTTGTCTTTGAGGGTGATTCGGAGTCTTCCATTCAAGCTATTAGTAATAGACTTCTTTCACATTCCTCTTGTGGTCATATTATTCATGACATTTTACTGTTTGCAAGCTCATTTCAAAGCTTTTCTTTCTCTTATGTGTGTAGGCAAGGTAATGCTTTAGCGGATGCCTTGGCTAAGAGAGTTAGGTTGTCTTGTCCTCTATTGGTTTGGATGGATTCTATTCCTCCAAATCTGTATAACTGTTATTTGTCGGATTTTTCGTTATTTAATTAAAGTAGCCTTAATGGCTGGTGTTTAAAAAAAAAAAAAAAAACTAAACTAAACAGCATTGTTTTTAAAAATTAAATTAAATTAAATTATAACTACGCTATGTTTTGCAGTTCGGCTATAAAAGGCCTGGGAAGACTTCTAGTTTTTTGTGTGGAAGTGCTTCGTTGTGACAAAGAGATTTAGAGAGAGATGGGTTCCATTCCAGAAGCTATTAAACCTCATGTTGTTTGTATCCCATACCCACTTCAAGGCCACATAAACCCAATGCTTAAGTTAGCCAAACTCCTTCACCATAAAGGCTTTTATGTAACTTTTGTAAACACAGAGTACAACCACAAACGCTTACTCAGGTCCAGAGGCCCCAACTCCCTTGACGGCTTGCCGGACTTTCACTTCGAAACCATTCCCGATGGCCTCCCATCATCGGACGCAGATTTTAGCCAAGATATCCCATCTCTTTCTGTTTCCATCTCAAAGAATGGCATACTCCCACTTTGCAACCTCATTTCCAAGCTCAACAACACTTCGTCTTGGGACAGGCCACCTGTGACCTCAATTATCTCCGACGGTTGCATGTCCTTCACTCTTGACGCTGCTGAGAAATTTGGAATTCCAAATGTGCTTTTCTGGACACCTAGCTCGTGCAGCTTCTTGGGTTATATGCATTATCGCCATCTAGTTGAACGAGGTTTAACACCCCTTAAAGGTATCATCATCATCATTATCATCATCATCATATTTATATATATTGTCCTTGTTATTTGCTATAAACTATACTCATCTCTTTCGTCTGCATCACTAATTTATTAACTTATATAATTATACGTACGTACGTTAGCTTTTAATGGTTTAATATTGAAGGAATTGATGGTGGCTACAAGAAATTTTAATTAAACAAAATTTAATAAAAATAGAACTTAAATATATCAATTATAACATGATAGTAATACACACATATTTAACAAGCCCTTTGTATTTACGAATTATTTAATTATATAAAGTTATATTATATCACTTTATGTGATATTTATAGTATACATGAACATATTCACATAAATAACATTATAACAAAATAATAATAATAATAATATTAATGCACATAATCAGAAATAGAGACACATTCTACACTTATAATACAAATTTATAATAAAGAAAGGAACACTCACAACGCACCACTCTTTACTTTTATAGTCGGAGATACCAAGATAGTCATATAGAATGGAGAGATGAGATGAGATTTACAAGAGAGAGAGTGATTTGTGATCTATGTTGTTGTTTAGTTTTGGGCTTAGCTAATCTATGATTCAGGTGCACAAAAATATTTTTAAGAGTAAAGTAAACTAGTAAAAAAAATATTTTATATATATTTATATATATATATCTATTTTTTTTCTTCAAAATGAACCCCTTGAAGAACATATAGCACCATCCCTGGAAGGAATTCAACAATAGATTGGATTCCATGTACATATATACATAATAAACTAGCTAGCCCTCAGACAGTCTATATCGTACTTGAGTCAAATCCAATTTCAACGGGTAAGGGTTCCATATAGAAGCTAAAAGGGTTTTAATTCTTTGACCTCCACTTTATCACATTTACTTTTATTTTATATGTTAAAATGTGAACATTTCTGTATCAATTATCAATATGTGTATGAAATAGTGAATGTGAACTAGTGTAAAAGAATTTGTTTCCTTTTCAAGCGCCCACATGAAATACACCCTTACTACTACATGATTCTCACAAAAAAGAAAAGAAAAGAAAATAAAATAAAATAAATACACCGTTTAACATCCCAATCTATAAGTATATGTTTTGTGAGAAAAGATTAAGCAAAAAACATTTTTTACTTGGGCAAGAGAGTCACGGCAGAAAACGTGATATTCACTTGACTTTTATATATATATATATATATATATATATATATATATATTTGAAAGATTTTCAATCTATGACGTCTGCTCCTGATAATAGCTCTTTATTACCAGACCAATACACCAATAATTTTTTGGTGTATGTGGAGATTGAACCCTAGAGTTCTTATACAATTATTAGAGACTTTAATTATATATATATATATATAGAGAGAGAGAGAGAGAGAGAGAGAGAGAGGGGTGGGGGGGGGGGGAGATTCAATTCATGAACATTTTTGGAAAACTGTTAACAGTGAAAGTAAAAAATGTATAATCAATCTAATCTATTTAATCTTACCTAGGCTTGAAAACCTTAGCAATAGTTAAAGGTGACCATGAGATTCACATACATAAGGATTCATATCAATTTATTAACGTATACAGCAAAAATATCAATATATTAACGTGGCTATCTAACTAGTGTTAGTATATGTACCTGTTTTGTATATGTACATGCTTTGTATATGTACTTATGTAAGAATGCTTAATGAATATGTTCTTTATGTTTTGTTGTGAACATATTTTAGTCATGACCCCTTATTATGCCTTGAAATAAGGCATATGGATAATTCTTAATTCAAGCATAATCAATATCCCTTATAGATAAACCATTGTGTGTGTAAATATATAATCTATCTTCATTAACATTTTCTTTATGCCAAATACACCCTATAGCTATTGAATTATCATATTGAATTAGCATACACTGAAAATTTGTATGCTAGTTTTAATATTTTTACATTTGAGCACTTTATTTTTGTGTGATTTTCAGATGTGAGCCATCTAACAAATGGATACTTGGAAACCAAAATAGATTGGATTCCTGGGTTGAAAAATATTTGCCTTAGAGATCTTCCAAGTTTCATTAGAACTACAGATCAGGACGATGTCAGTCTTAACTACCTTATATGCCAAACAGAGAGAGCTTCAAGAGCTTCAGGTATCATTTTAAACACATTCGACACCTTTGAACAAGATGCGTTGGATGCTCTATCCTCCATGCTTCCTCGTATATATACTATTTGACCACTTGTGTTGCTTGCTAATCAGATTAAGGATGAAAATTTGAAATCAATAGATTCCAATCTATGGAAAGAACAACCAGGTTGTGTGGAATGGCTAAATTCAAAAAAACCCAACTCTGTAGTGTATGTTAATTTTGGTAGCATAACTGTTATGACGCCTCAACAACTCATTGAGTTTGCTTGGGGGTTAGCAAATAGTGAAAAGTCATTCTTGTGGATTATAAGACCAGATCTTGTGGTAGGTGATTCAGCTATTCTTCCTCCTGAATTTGTAACCAAAACGAAGGATAGAGCCATGTTAGCAACTTGGTGTGCTCAAGAACAAATCCTAAAGCACCCATCAGTAGGAGGTTTTGTAACACATAGTGGGTGGAATTCTACACTTGAAAGTGTGTGTGGTGAAGTGCCAATGATCTCTTGGCCTTTCTTTGCCGAGCAACACACAAATTGTCGGTACAGTTGTACTGAGTGGGGCATTGGAATGGAGATTGATAATAATGTTCAAAGAGATGTAGTAGAAAAACTTGTCAGAGAGTTAATGGATGGTGAAAGGGGTAAAGAAATGAAGAAGAATGTAATAGAGTTGAAGACCAAGGCTGAGGAGGCTACAAAACCTGGCGGTTCTTCATACAAAAATATGGAGAAATTGATTGCTGAAGTTCTCCAAGTTTGAAATGTTTAATCCAAAAAAAAAAAAAAAACCACATTCAAGTTTATAATGAATTTTCTCTCCTAGTCTTATCGGCAATATGTGACCATGTTATATATTTGTAGGAAACCTCTTCCCACTTCTGTTGCAATAAACTCCAATAATGTGATTTGGCTAATTAGTATTCTATTTCGTAAGGGCACATATTGCTATTTATGCTTCATATTTGATTATTTGTTGAGATGAAATGACATACAAGCATCTGCATGATCTTATCCAGTTTTTATTTTATTTTTTAATTTCGGGTAAAACTTAGGTATAGTTCCTTAAATGTTATACCTTAGTCGCCCAATTAAATTTAACCATGTGTTTATATTATGTTAGGGATATCAATAGAAAATCATGAAAATTGAAATGTACTTAAAGGCATGAATGAATTGCTATATTTAAGACAATATTTGTACCCACTCAAATGAGTTTGCTAAAAAGTTGTAGGCAAATCATCTATATATAGGATGCAAATACACTTGAATTCTACTAGTAATCATGGAGAATCTTGTGAATTTTTATTGATAGACGAAGAATGTATTGACCCCTTATGGTAAATTAACCAATTAATTAGCCAAGTTAATTAATTAGGTCAATTAACATGCAATACGCGTAGTAGCACAAACAAATCACCAACTAAGTTAAATGCAGTGGAAAAATAAATTTTACATGGTAATTTGTTTATGAATGGAGAAAACCTCCAAGGCAAAAACTCAACTGGATGAATTTAAGGTCACCACTTCTGAGAATCCACTATTATCAAAACAAGTGGTTACAAGTAAAGGAATCTAGGTACCTTATACCAACTTACAGTTGAACCCTTACTCCAATACACAATTGGATTTGTAATGTAGTGACAATCTCTCATTTCAATACACAACTCTTAATATGTGACTAATCAATCAATGCACGAATCCAAGTACATGACTAACACATCAACTTGAGAAGGATGTTGGCTGCAAATTCCTTTAGTTCATTCACACGATGAAGATTAAGAAGCTCCTTGGTCACAAAATCCTACGGCGTACAAAAGCAACAGCTTCTTCAAGAGAAAGATGAACTAAAGCAAATTGTTTTTGGTCACAATATGCTTGCAACAACAAGTGCAACAACCTTATGACGGTCCTTAAAATAATCCTTATACATGTCTAGGGTTGTGAGAAAAGAAAACCTAAACACATTGGTTGGATACGCGTGAAAAACAGTTTTGAAAAACTAATTTTCGTAATTCTCGATAGATACAGCTGTCGAGTTTCACATTTTAAATCTCAATAGATACATCTGTCGAGCTATTTGTCGAGCTTTAAAACACAGCACTTCTTCACTTGATTCTTAGACAGATTTGCATGGCTTCAATACTTGAACTTGAACTCTTGTTCCCTGAAGTATTAAACACATTTTAGATCTAACCAATTACAAGTAAAATGTGTTTTGTTAAAGGATTAGCTAATTCTGAATGACATATGTTCTTAACATGATCCACATATGTCCTAACATTTATGTAAATCTCTCATAATCTTCTCAATTTTGTATATAATTAAATATGAATTGTTGTATATTGTCAAGATTTTAGATTGGAAAATAATAGTAGATATTGTAATCTAGAATCATGTTGTTTACCCTCGGCCCATTGTGAAGATATGAAGCGGCTTTAAGATTGAAGACATGCTTATGTAGAAGCTTGCTCCAGCAAACCACTGCTAGAGCAAATCTTTAGAACTTGCTTGAGATTTTGAATCTTTGATATTGAATTAATTCAAACTAATTCCTTTAAGATTAAGAACAAATCATAATCCAATGCATTTAGCCCTAAGTTTAAAAAATGCATCTTATTAGTTAAAACTTGATATGACTTGATCTTTTGATTCTACAGTCAAATGTTGGCATTTAACACATTTTAATTGTTATGACCTTTGATTTTTTTTTTTTTTCTTTTCGAATTAAGTTATTGTTCATCTAACCATTCTTACGATATTTTACCCTTTGCTTGATAAAATTACAATTTTACCCTTGATATGTGAACTAATTCCTGATTGTAAAATGTGGTGTCTAAGGAATGACTCCCGTTTGGTGGAACTTAGTGATTGAACATCAATTTTTGATTAAAAGATATTGCAAATCAAATGTTGATAGCTGATATGCATCCATATGATTCAACATGTAATTATGAGCAATTATTTTTAATTGGTCCTTTAAACGTCTAATTTAAAACTAATTACATGTCATAATCCTATTTGATAAGGTTCAAAAAAATTATGTGGATGCATGTATTAAGTAAAACATGTTATTTAATTGCAATTTATTAATATTGAAATAATCATCTCCTAGAAATCAACCAAATCCTGATATTTTTCGCATGCAAAAAACAATTTTCCAATCAAATAGTAAATTTTTTAGCTATCATTAGGTCCAAGTGTTGATTGGCACTTGGATTTACCCCCATTTGCCAATTGGATTCAGGCAGAAGGGTACAGACCCACTAGCTGCAAAAATCCCAAATTCTTTTCAAATTCGAATCAGATTCTCCTAGGTTTGAGAAATCTTAGTTCTAGTGGCTCCACCCCTTTCTCGAGCTTTATTCACCCTCTATAAATAGAGAGATGTACTCACCATTTAAGGCACCCCATCCCCTAACATTCTAGAGGAAGTAAGAAGTGTTTGTTGTATAACTGATATTCTTAGTCTCGAAGTGTGAGTGAACATCTTCTTGTTGCAGTTCTAGGATCCCAGCAACAATTATTTTAGAATCTAAGAGGAAGCAACAAAGTGAGGTACCCATGATCGTTTTCCTAGTTAATCATGCGACAATCTTCCTAATTTCAAGTTGCAACCAAGCACCTTGTTGCCTCACTCCGCCAAAAGCTCTTAAAGAATTGCCTCCTCTTGTTTGTTTTAATTATATGCAGGTAAGTTTCTAATTTTTTTTTCATGATTTTGTTATTGTTATGTTTGTTGAGGAAAAATTTTTCACACCACATGACTTCATTTCATTGGTGACCCACACCACGTCAACACTATCATGGATTTTAGGAGAAATTATTTTAAAGCCCAAAAGAGTCCATATTCACAATAATGATGCCGAAGCCTATGGTCCAAAATTCATGGCGATATAATCTCATCAAGACCTATAGTTCGAGCTCATGGCACAACATCTTATTTTTGGCTTATGATCCAAGCTCATGAGTCTCATTGGGAGAATTTTGGGAGTCGTGGTTTGGAGGGCCAAGAAGTATGTTCAGTAGAACTCCAGCGGTTCAAAATTGATAAAGGAAAGCCTGTTGCTTGATGTGTCTTCCCCAATTCCTTGAACTCTGACGGGTCAGTGTGCAATAGGTAACATTTGGGTAAGCCTATCATATCACATAACACTTAAAATGATAAAACTCCCCATACTCTTTACATAAAAATTAATATTCATCATATAATATAAGTATTTCATATCAATTATATTATTATCATCTAAATCAATTCTAAGCACATGGCTAAATATATATTAATATCTCATATCTAGCATTAAAATGCTCTCCTTACTCTCCAAGATTTGGTTAAGATATAAAAAGACAATAATTACATCTCTAAAACTTCATCAAATATCAACCAACTAGTCTATTTCTTACCAAAATTATATATGGACTAAACATATAATTTTTCAAAGAGAGGAAACTTAGCCAAAAACACCTAAAATGGCTCCAACGGAAGCTACAACAACTTCTGCACAAGCTATAACAACTCCAGCGGAAGCTGCAACAGCTTCTACAGAAGCTGCAACAGCTCTAGCGGAAGTTGCAAACAGCTTCTGCAAAAGTTGTGATAGCCCCAGCAGAAGTTGCAGAAGTTCTAGCAAGTTGACACATGTCCTAAATGATGTCATTCACCCAAAAATGCCCTATCCCAGTAGCTGTGGTACCAGAAACAAAAGGATCCATGAAGATTATCTCACAATCTTTAGCCAAATCATGAATTTAATGCCAAATACTTTCCTCCAAGCAAATGATGTCATTCGGATGACATCATCCAACTATAACAGCTGTGATTGATAGCTGTTACAGCTATAATTTCAGCCTTAAAGTCTCAAACTTTCTTCTTTTGGCCGAAAAATAAAAGACCATTTACCTTGTCAAGGACTTTTCCTCATTTGCTATTTTCCCTTCAACTAAGTTCTGATCTAGTTACATAACTTAGCTCTATAAAAAGAGGACCAAGCCACACACCAAAGGGCCCCCTTCCTTTGATCTCCCCCTCTGATCTCTGGCTCTCTCTAATCCATTTCACCCTCTTATGCAGAAACTTCACTCATTTTGCTGTAAAACACACATTTTTACACTTCTCCATCTCCCTTACAACAATATCTATTCTTAGAGCACACCATTACACACTAGCCCTCTCTCATCTTTAATATTCTGAAACTCCATTCATCTTGCTGCCATATCTCTAAAAGATCTCCATCTCATTCTTTATTTCTCATACAAAATCCCCCTTCTTAGAAAGCAACATAGCCAATGTCATAATACAAAAAACAATCCCAGCAGCAGCCTTTACTATATTTAACCTTCATTTATCTATCTCATACTTCCATTTATTTTACAAAACACATTCCTCACAAAATACCCATACGTACTTCTCATATATCTCTAAACAACATATCTCACAATATATACATATTTCTTACCATTTCCACACATCTTAAAATATATCAAACACTCTTTCAAGAACTTATTACTAAAAGCCCTTTATTATGAAAGGAAAAAACTTATAAAATCAAAAGTTTTTCTTATGAAAGGCAATATCACTCATATTTGACTAGAAACTAAAAGACTATTACATGGGGAAAATCATTTAAATGCACGATAGAGAGGATGAACTTAACCAACCTATGCACACGGCTGGACATATTCTCTCTCCCTCCAGTTGCACCCATTTTTCCTCTTTAAACATGAAGTCACCATGAAAGGATTCACTTCACTATGCTGTTGAAATGTTAAGTCCACTGATGTTGTACGGTTGGAGTTGCAAAGTCTGAAGGTTACTGAAATGCTAAGTCCACTAATGTTACGGTTGGAGCCCTAAACTACGAAGATAAGTCATTACATTTTTCCTTCAAACTTGTATTATTAAGTATATTTTATTCACTATCATTATACCACTCAACTAATGTTATTATACTGCTGGAATGTCATCAACCCATTATTGTTACATGGATAAAGCCACAAATCACATAAAGAACAAAGTGATGCTATACGGCTGGAGTAAAAAACACACAAGATAAGTCAATCTTTCTCTATTTTCAAGATTACATTATTAAGTACATGTTAATTCATTATTATTTTACCGCTGGCTGCAAGTTATTTTAATATCATCTCACTATTTAATGAACATGATCTCACTAATACTTTATTAATGAACATACATATTAATAAACCGATCTACCATCATCTCACATATATTATTTTGACATGAACCATCTTTTGACACATTTTTTTGGACATGAACCACCATTGGACATATATTATTTGGACATGGACCATTGCCGGACATACCTTATCATGATGAACATGAACCATGAACCGCAACTAGACATGGACTATTGGACTCATCCCATTGTTGGACATTGGACACCTAACTAAACACTTTCTAATATTGGACATCACTTAATAAACATAATAATAATGTATCAACTCACCATCTAATCAAAGCTATCATGCTAAGCATATTATTTATTTATTTCAACCATTACCATGAGTCTAAGACTTTGAATTTTATCTATTTTGTAGGCTTAAAAAATACACCGGTAGCCATTGGTCTATGCAGCCCAATGTCGAGTTTCGAGTTGACCTCCCCAAAACAAATCCAGGCCTAGCAAAGTCACACCTCCAAAAGGCACGTGGTTACGCGAAAAAAACCGTACCTGACAATGTTTGAATTAATATGTTTTTAGTTTCGCCATGAGTGTTGTTATTCTTGTATGATCAAGTTTTGCTACGATGTTGCCATGCATGCTAGGATCTAAATATGAAAATTTATGTTTGTTGTTCATAAATAATCATGTGTTAGATCTTATATAGAGTATTGTCAATTTCATGCAAAATTTTGTTTGTTCTTGCCATGTTCTTGAATTCTCAATGTATATCATAACACGCTTCAATTCCTTTGCCATGATTCACATACATTAACATGTTCTTATTTTCTTCATATAATAGTGTCTTGTTTGATTTTAAATTATCACTGACAAATTGTCCTTTAATTCCTCCCACATATTAAATCTATCTATGCTCCTCATTATTCATATTCAATAAAATGATTGTTATCAATTCCTTTGCCATGCCAAGACTTACATGCAATAAGTTCTTTTTAATTCTTTCATTATGCTCACGTGATTCTTCATCACTTGATCACTTGTAATGCTTTCCAAGTTATGATTTCTATTTTCAAATTTCTGATTTTTGATCCAAGTTGTATGTGAAATGGCAGGCTTGGTTTTGTTTGTGACATATTAAATGCTTGTATGATAAAATATGTAAATTGACCACCATAGTTTAGAAAATTGGTTTTTACTAGGAAATGTAGGTGTCTAACACCTTCACATCTTGTAACTTATCCTCCAAACATTGATCAAGGTTTCTAAATTAGTGTTTTATCCATAAAATTTTATATTTAATAGAATGTAACTAGAACCAAAGTCATGCACTTTTCTTTTAGATTGTACTTGGGAGAAACGCCTTGTAATTTTTTCTACTTTATGTATATTCAATTATTCAATAAAATTCAATTTGTCACATGGTATTATTATTATTTTTCCCAATTTTTAATAAAATTAGTGGCCACTCCATGTAAAACCCTTGATATAGATGGAGAAATAATTTCAATTGAATCTCCATTTTGAGAGGCACTATCACAAAGTCACCCATTAACATAGGTTTGGCCCAATCAACTTAGAAACATGGGTGGGTTGAGGTCTCAGTTAGTGGTAGTTTGAAAATTTTCTAACCTGTGAATGTCGTTTTGATTGAAATTTTCTCTCAATTTTCCCAATTTGACCTATGCAAGAGTCCTATGTACTGCTACTGCTGAACAAAGTGATCATGGTTTCCAAAGGGAATGAAACGCAGATCCAGAAGAAAAAAGATAAGAGGCTCATCCTTCTTATTAGGACTAATAAAAAACTAGTTTTTCTATGATCACAATTTTTGTCATGACTTCCTCAAGTAGTTGATTGTATGTGGTGGACAATTACCTATATGAATTCACCATTTTTTTTCCATTGTTCACAGTTGTCAACATTAAGAATTTTAGCAAAATTTTTGATATAAAATGATATCCCTAGAATTTTCCAAGAAAACCTTGCATTGTACATCCTTTTAATTAAAACTCACATGGCCACATGAGACATGTTGAATTTAGGCATGTGGCAATTCCATGAACTTATTGATGAGCTACTAAATCATAGTTTTACCATTCAAACTACAAAATCCAAGCTTAATTCCATGAAAACTCATAATCTTGGATCGTGAATTGGAGTTGGAGTTGACATCCCAACTTGATGTGTCACAAGTAATATCGTGATTTTTAAAAGAATTTACTTTAAGGGAATGGTTAACAGTTTGATTTTGGAACTATTTTTAGAAATTTTTTATGGGGAAAAAAAAGTAACTAACTTCTTAATAGCTTTTTATATTTCCTATGAAAGTGATATTAAAATTTTCTAAAATAATCAATTAGCAAAAACTCTATTTGCACCCATTAACTCTTGCTTTAATGTACACTATCATGGAGTTCCAAGTCTTGACTAAAATTTGCAGTTTGTTGCCCTTGTTTTCTAAATGAGGAGGGTGATGTTGACATGGTTGTAACACAAGTAAGCCAAGTATATTAGGTTTAAATAAGACGCCCGTTTCTACCCCAAAAAAAAAAAAACAAAAAACAAAAACAAAAAGAAAAAAGAAAGAAAAAGGAAGTGAAGTCTTGTATTTTCAATTCATTAAGGTAGGAGTAAAGCCATGTAATTTTCATGTTTAAGCATTATTGTAATTTCATTAATTTATCAATGAAGTTTTCTTAATTTTTGTCTTGTAATTAAATTCAGCGGAGATTCTATACAAGTCTCTTAGGTTAAGGGGACAATATCTAAAGTCACAACTGGAAATTTTCTTTATTACTTTAAAGAAGACTCTTGGTAGCTAGGGATGGCAAAATTGGATATGAACTGCGAACCCAATACGACACAACATGAAATTAGCAGGTTATGGGTTGAGGCTTAACGGTTTCGTGTCATATTCGAATTGACACAGCAGATCCGTTTAATAAATGGGTTGGGTTAGTGTTGAACATATAGAGCCCGTTTGACCCATCTGACCTGTTTAATTAAATGACATTTTACCAATATACCCTTCAAACTCTAGGTATATAAACTTATTAGTTGTTATGGTTTATTTTTTTTGACATATTGTGATTAATTATTTGTGATATTGTGATATGCTTTAGTTTTGAATGATTATTTGTGATGCAATTACTCATTTGTTCCAAACAAGGTAGAGGGGAATCATTCCCCTCTACCCCCCTCCCCTCTCCTCCCTCTCTAAACTTCCAAACATGCCATAAGTCTTAAAAAATTCTAACTTCTTTTCACATTCATTTCAAGAAAAAATCATGTTTGTAAAGCGTAGACAAGGCTACTATGTTCTTTTTATTTTTATATTTAAGTTTTTTGTGACTGCTAATATATCAATTGTAATTTGGTCATAAATCAATAATATCTTTGGATCTTTGGAAATTGAGCACTTGATGTAATTGCTTTCAATAGTTGAGATTAAAAAAAAAAAAAAAACTTTTAATCTTGATTATTGTAATTAGGGACAGTCGCCCTAATTACGCAGCTTCTCTTCAATCTCTATCTTATTTCTTTTTGATACCTATACATAATAGAATTTTATATTAAAAATATTTATTTGTTTGTTTTTTCATAATTTTTTTTTTATTTTTTTATTTTGATAATATCTAATAAACAGGTCGACACGATTGACCCATTTAATAAATAGGTCGTGTTAGGGTTGAGAAATCTTGATCCGTTTAATAAACATATCGGGTTAGTATTGATCTATATTGTCAAATACTCATGAGTTGACACGACATGAACCCGACATGCAAACATGAATTGCCACCCTTATTGGTAGCCTTGGGTCGTGGGTCTCTCACATGGATATCTAAGAGGTCCTAATTAGAAAAAGCTTTTTAATGTATGAGCCTCTTGGTTGGTTGAGTTGTCTGGAAAATTGTACACCTCTTTTAGGTGGGTGGCCTTATGCATTTACCTTCTGTTGTCCTTACATGGCATGGTGAGGTAGCAAGTCTTAATTTTATTACATAGACTAGAATGACATATCTCTGGCACAAGCTTTAGTCCTTGACTGTATGAGTGAATTTATAAGAAAGGAACCTAACTATGGATCCCACTAACCGAGCAAAAGGTAGAGAGTCAGAATTCATTGAATGAAAACTTGCAACAATGGAAGAACCTACTTTCTAGGTTTCGAACCAACTAGTAGGGTTGATTCAGAGGCACCATGAAGTTTAAGTAGAAGAGTAAACTTCAACGAAAAATTGCCGAGTAACGGAGCCATAGTGTGTATACCTTGATTGATGGCTTAAAGAGGATATTTATAGTTCAGTTTAATTTTTATTTATTTATTTTTGGGTTGCTCATTCGTTCCCCATAGACTCGAGTGAGTGGATGCGTTTTTAGGGTGCTCCACTCAATATTGTATGGGAAAATATTTATATAGTCCCGGAGTAGTGTTTTGGGACTATTTAAGTTAAAGGGGTCGGAATATCGCATGTGGCATGATTACAACAATAAATGCTGGCATGAGGGGGGAAAACAACTCTTCGAAGATACTTTTTTTTTTTTTTTTTTAATTTTTAATTTAATTTAATTTTTTTTATTATCGAGTTTCTTTTTTTGAAAGGTCTTATTATCGAGTTTCAAATGTTCTCGACTGAATTTAATGACCTTTTACATTTTATCTTCCCTCAATCTCTATCTGAGTGTTCTTTCCTCATATATATTGATCGATGACCGAAGTGTGTTGCTCAGCTAGATGAAGCGGCGTCACCACATGGATGTGGTTTTGGGCTTGACCGATTTGGGCCAAATTAATGTTGGCGCAAGGGCTTGTACAGACTACACAGATCCTTTTTGTTTTTTTAAGCAAAGACTACAGAGACCTATGACTATGAGTGGTGAAAGATATCTTTTATTATTGTTTTATTCTCCTTTTCATTGACAAAAGCTAGAAAAATATTTTAAAGTTAACGTGAAAACTTCGTGAATAAGAAACAGTTCAGATCATGAGCATATAAGAGCAATTATCAGATTTTATATTTGCAAAGAGCACGAGTTAAATAGCCAATGGCGTCAGGTCAAACCATTTAAACTAAAGACTTCAACATGTGGTAGCATATTTTACGGAGAAAGACTTCAACATGTGGTATAGCATATTTTAAGGAGTGATTTGTTATAATCCTTCGTTTTATTCCAAGAAATTCTGCAGTTGGACTTATTTTATTAATAAGTCCAACTGCAGAATTTTGAAGTTGGGAAATTTACTGCTTTTAGATTGTTGTATTTGGTCTTCAGCCAAAAATAAATATAAGGATACAATTTTTCTTTCACAACTTTTATCGCAAGTCACAATCTTGATGTGGTTGACTACTTGATTGTGAGTGGCGAAAGATACCTGGTAGATCCTTTTGAAAAATGCATAATAAGCAACCAATTATAATTTGTCGTGTTAAAATAGTAATAAAAATTGTGGTATAAAATTTGGGGTCTTAGATTAACTAAATAAAAAGATTATTGTGATTGGTTACACTTTATCTTAATGCCCATTTAGGTAGGTTTGAAAGGTTCTTAAGAGTAGGAAGAGTTGACTACTTTTGGTTAGGGAAATGAAGATCTCTAGCTAACATGCTCTATATATATATATATAAGTTATGTATCATAACTTTTGCCACAATTTTGATGTGGTTGATTACTTGACTATGAGTGGTGAAAGAAACTTAGTAGATTCTTATGAAATTAATAGGCAACCAATTACAATCTATCATGTTAGAGTAGTAGTAGAAGTTGTAGTACGAAATTTGTGGTCTTAGATTTGCTTGATAAAATTTTTTTTGTGATTGGTTGCACTTTATTTTAATGCCCATTTTAGGTTGGTTTGAAAGTTTCTGCCTTAAAGAGTAGGAAGAGTTAGGCTTGTTCACGAGTTGGGTTGGATCGGGTTTATGCTCAACCCGCATCCGACCGGACTAGATCGGGTGGACAAACTTTGAACTTGCCGCCGACCAAGAAGATGATCAGTTTAGACGGGCTGGAACATCAATGAGCAGCAGTTGGGTTCGGTCGGAGTCGAGATCTGGAAAATAGAGGAAATTCGATGAGAAAACAATGAAAATTGGCCTAAAACCTTTGAGATTTCGCTGGAAATAGCCAAGATCTCGACTAGATCTGGCGAAATCTCGCCGGACCTAGCCAAGATCTAGCCAAAAAACATCTCAAAACTCGCCCGAAGATGAAATTTGGCCAAAATCCTTTGAGATTTCGTCGGAAATAGCCAAGATCTCGACTAGATTTGACAAAATCTTGCCAGATCTAGCCAAGAACTCAACTAGATCTAGTGAAATCTTGCCAGATCTAGCCAAAAAACATCTCAAAACTCACAAGATTTATCAAATAACGCTAGAATATTTGTGGGTCAATCGGATTGGGTTTCTTGGATTTTGAAGAAGGAGAACCAACGTCTGACCAGTCAAAGTCGAGTTCTGGAGGAAGCAATCTGTCACCGACAGTCAGAGAAGTCGGTTTGGTCGACGACAGGTCGGGTTCGGTTTGCAGAGGCAGGTGGGTCGGGTCCATCGGTTGACTGGATAGCCTTAGGAAAAGTAGACTACTTTAGACCTATAGCTAACATTCTCTCTCTCTCTCTCTCTCTCTCTCTCTCTCTATATATATATATATATATATATGTATGTATGTATGTATATATATGTGTATTATTGTTAAGATAAAATAAAATATATTCCATAGTTAGACGAAAAAAGGCATCATAAGAAACTTTTGTTTGTGAGTGTACATGCTTCATCGTAAGAGCATTCGCATTAACTCGTGCAAAAAGTCTTATGTATTTTAGCATATACTACAAAAAAATTGTCCTACTGCGGTGTTTTTTTTCTAGCGCTTTTAAAAACTGCCGTAATAGAGGAGCCTATAGTAGCGCTTTTTGAAACCATTGGTATAGGAAATCCTATTACTGCAACTCAAAACCGGCGCTTTATTAAAGCATTATCAATCCTGGATTGTGAAAATGATAGATTTATCTTACTACTTGATTTTTTTTTTTTTTTTTTTTTTTTGAGGGGGGAGGGTGGTGGGGGTTAAAAAGAAATTTTTTGATACATACTAGCCTTCACTAAGAAATACCTAAAATTTTGCCTACAAAATTAATGAAAATTGTCTAATCAAGTCCTTTCATGAAGAACTATGCCATTAAATTCCGTGATGACCTATTATGAAATTGACTTTAACCTTGAGTAAGTTGCAGAATTTTTATATTTATGTAAAATGATCATTTAACATTGGATATTAATTAGATTGCTCAAAATTATATTTTAAATGGTTGCAAAATAGGGTGTCTATACAAATTTTTAAGAATTTTAAAACACTACTTCAATTAAAACTCAATTACCAATTTTTTTTCAAACTATTATAATTACTAATTTTGATTAATACTCACTCACATTTTCCTATTGCATTGATTGGAAATTCCTATTGCATTTACGTCACCTAGTGACATTAAGCTTGCATGCAATATCTTCCAACATGACCAATTGAGCTCATAAAATAGCAGGGAGGTGAGAACTGCACTTGTTATGATGTCATTGAAGCTGAAGTGAGGTTAATGAGGAGGATGTTAACCCAACTGTACCCATCGTTTCCCACTATCTCTATGGTAAGAAGTTTGAATAACAAAGTATGTTGTATGTCATATTTATTAGATATATACATGTGCATGTTCAGCATTAAAGCCATTTATTGGGAAGCAATAGATTTTAAATTTTCTTTTATGGACAAACAAGCCTCTTAAATGACTATGAGGAGTGATATATACATATACATATATATATATATATATATATATGTATGTATGTATGTATATATATAAACTAATTTGAAGTTTGAACTGCCACTCAGCATGCATCTCTTAGAAGTGCTTTTGGAAATCCTATCCAATACGGCATTGCATAGGAGCTTTTGCAATCTAAAACCGTTCATCATTTGTTGGAGAGATTTTGTTTTTTTTTTTTTTTTTTTTTTTTTTTTTTTTTTTTTTTTTTTTAAATTGTTGCTTTAGTTATTTTGTACTCGACCCAGTTTGGCTTTTCTCAATCTATAATTAAGGGTACAAGCTGGATAGGCAAATGTTGCCTTGTGATAAAACAATTTTTGCATTTATCCTACACTTGGGAATCTTTGTTCTCGCGAATGGCCAACGCATGTGTAGTTTTCTGAATCAAAGTTGTTTTGAATTTCAATTTTCAACCTGATCAGTTGCTCTTTCTAAAATTCATGTCATTTTCAGATAGCCAAACACGAAACATTCACCCCTAGCACCTAGGAACATTTTGACTGAATTAGAATAAGTTCTTTTTACTAAGGTATGAGAGAAAAGAAAATTAAGACTAAGCTTATATACCAAGGAAGCCCCTATTGAAGAAAAAAGAAAAAGAAAGATAAAGGTTCATAATCAAATTAATTTTATACGACACCTTTTCTTTTTTTTTTCTTCTTTGCTAAAAATTACTATAATCTATTGTACTAAAGATCGAATACTATGCATAGGATATCTATTTATAAGTTTATAATAGACACCATGTTTCATTGTATTTAGATTTACACTCAAGGACATTAGATTTATTAGCCTGTGCATCTTGGACATTTTCCAAGACATCACAAAAGGCAATTCTGCTTGGCACTATCCAATGGGCCTGCATTTTGTCCTACTGGTGTTGTTTATAGATTGTTATGTTGGATTTTGTCTGGGGCAAAAAAGTCTTCCTTCTGACAAATGAGATTTGTGTTGGGTTGGAGGCCTAAACCGAAACTCTACAATGGGCTTGAAGCACAAAGGCTATCAGTTAAGATTTGAAGAATTCACCTTATTTTATGCCTTGGGTCTAGGATGGGACTGACAAGGATTATGGGATGGCCCAAAAAGTACTTCTTACAGTAGACACATCAGCACAATAAAAAGCGTACTACAATAAAGAAATAGCCTAGCAGTAAAATAATACAGCAGTAAATATTCCAGCAGTAAAGTATTCTAGCGATAATATGAAACAGAGCAAAATGAACTTTCAGCCTTTATTATTTCAAAGATTAAGGAAGGTAGCTGCATCTTCAAAATCGTCATCCATTGGTTTTGGAGAAGAGTCCTCTAATACAATAACATAAGGGAAAAATTCTATAGTAACAATTACATCATAACCTTCAATGGTAAATGAATAAACAAACACCATAGGCTCCATTATAACAAAGAATGAGGAAACTTAGTGTGAGATGAAGGGAGAGAGAGAGATTCCAGCTAGCACAACAAGATTATTATGATACCAAGGTATGCTCGTGGATATAGTATATGTAGTGAGTAGTGAATAGTGAGGGTCATTTTTGGGTAGTATGAATAGTGAGAGAGAGTGAGTATTTAGTGAAGTTGTTGGGGCTTTCTGCTGGGGATGGATAAAAGCTTATGAGTAGAGGTGTGAGGGGTATTTGTGAGCTAGGGGCTGAAGAACTTAGTTTCTAGGTTTGAACTAAAAACTTAGAGGCTCATAACCTCACTAAGAGCTTAAAGAAAATTAGAGAAAGAGGAAAATAAAGAAGTTTATGAGAGAGTTCTTTTCTATTGTTGTGTCTTGAAGTGTTAGTGGAGAGTTTCATTTATAGTTGAGTTTGAGGGGGTAATCAGCAAATAATCTCTACGAAATCAGCTTCAATCTTCAAAAAATCCTTGGAGAATAAATCCTAGGATTTGGCCAAGAGTGGTAAGTTCAGCTTTAGAGTGTTCTTGGTTGTTTTGGGTAATGGCAGCTAGAGTTCTGACTTAGCATTAAATGCAGATTGTCCTTAACTAATGGGATTAGAGCATGTATTAAGCTAATGATCTTGGTTTTGTTGCTGCTAGAATTAAAGCTTCCTAGGGCAGATTATATCACCCCAAGCCAGGTGTTAATCTTGGAGCCATTTGCTAGGAACTCTGCTAGAGATCCCTTTGGTGCCCTCCAAATCACATTTCCCTAAGTTTCTCCATTTGGGTTCATGTGCTTAGTTCATGAACCAGAAAGTACATGTTTTTGGCATAATAGTGAACTGGTTTCAAGTTATTCCAAAAGCTGTCATGGTTTGGTTATGGCTTCCCCTAGTCCTTGACCGAATGGGTTGGAGAAGAAAGGGAAGATGAATGGTTAAAGCTTCCTAGCTTCATGTCATGTTATCTCAGCTTTGTGTCACATGAGACATGATGAAAATTAGCTTGGCAAGGAAGGGCTTTACCTCTGTTGGACACTTGTCCTCTTTTAATTTGATTTGACAAGCTGGAACTGATAGTAACGGGCCTCAGCTATTAACTTGGTTGTGTTGAAACTCGACTAGTGGTTAGTCTAACCGCTTTAGTTACTCAAGTGAGTTTCAGTTGCTAAGATGAGCACATGGACTGGGCTATTTCGGCTGGGCTTTGTTGTTAGGCTTTCTTGGGCTTGTTCATCCCTAGAAAATGAATAGTTTTGCCATAGGTGATATACATGAGCTTTTGTAGTTAGTTGATTATGGAAAAAATAAGCATAGTTTCCATAAATTTTGTAAAATGAGTATTTTTGAGGGATGAGTAACCCATGAGTTAGAGACTTTAGTATAAGAAAATATGTTTTTTCCAAGGAATAGTTTTGGGCTTTGAGTATAATGTAATTATTTTTAGCAAAATAGTATTTGGGCTTTTGTAAATATGTGCCAAAATAATATTGGGCTTTATAAATAGATGCCAAAATAGTATTTTGGCTTCATAAATAGTTGCCAAAATCGTATTTGGCCTTTGTAAATATGTGCCAAAATAATATTGTGCTTTATAAATAGTTTCCAAAATAGTATTGGTTTTTTGTAAATAAAGTGCCAAAGTAATATTGGGCTTTTTAAGATTTTGTAAAAATATTGCCGTGTAGCAACGGGCTTTAGAGGTGTCATGTAGCAACGGGCTTTTAGAGGAACCGAGTAGTAACAGGCTTTTGGATGCCGTGTAGCAACAGGCTTTTAGAGGCGTCATGTAGCAATGAGTTTTAGGGTGTTGTGTAGCAACGGGTTTTTAGAGGTGTTGTATAACAACGGGCTTTATAAGAGGCTTTTGTTGGGCTTTTTGGGTTTTGCCCACAAGGTAAATGGGTTTAGGCCTTTTTGTGGAGATTTTGTGGCCCAATTTTGGTGTAGTAGTGTGCTAAGTATTTTTGTGAAAACCCAAGTTGGATAATATGTGTGATATAATGGGTAATATTTGTGAAAGGGCCCAAGATAATTTATGAGGCTTATATAGGAAATATTTATGGGAGCTCAAGTTGGGAAATAATATTTATGTGGGCCCAAAATAGTTTATGGGCTTGTATGAGTATTTTTTAGTCAGTGAGCTATTGAGATTAGGGCCTGAAAATTTGTATCTCAACAGATTTTTCTGTGGTTAAATTGTATAAAAAGTATTTATTGCTTTGTGTTGAAGATCCCTATACCCTTTCCTTTTGAATCAAACAAATATATGATTTAATTGTTTTTGGCTTCTTCTCATTCCCATCTTGTGAGCTTTTATCAGTACTCCATGGTCCAATGGTTTTAAAGTCGGTATATTTGGCTTCTTCTCATTATTGAATGCCTAAGGTCATATAGAGTTTGGAACTGAGCCACAATTGGTGGACCACTTCCAATTATAGAGGAAATAAACAACTTTAATGCCCTCAATCAATGAATTGACATTTCTTTTTTTTTCTTTTTCTTTTTCTTTTTCTTTTTTTGGCTAAAAATGAATTGACATTTCTTGATCATTTCATGGAATGACCTAGTGATTGATTATGATTGAACTGACCTGCCCTTTTGAACCTAGTCTTAGCGAGGTCAATATGCTTACCAATGAGATATCAAGTATCAGTTACTTTACTATAATAATGCCAATAATGGTGTTATCATATAGGCCCAATCTTCTTCTTCATGTTTTGAGAGTTGAGATTTAGGGGTTTATGTTTGGTAGGGTGAAGATCCAAATTCCAGTGGAAATTTCATTGTGAGTTGGGTTCAGTTTTTGCAATTACACTTTCTAATCCAAGTGGAAAATTCAACCAAAGTAAAGAGGAGTTGTGATTTTCAGGCCAAAGCAGATGGTTTTTATTTTTTATATTTTATTTTATTTTATTTTATATATTGCTGTGTTTGTTTGTCTAGGAAGTGTGAGCTAAAAAAGTCAGGGGGCCATCCCCTGACTTTTTGGAAATCCTCCCACCCTCCAATATTATATATATATATATATATATATATATATATATATATAAAACACTATTACACAAATTTTCGCTAATTTCCTCCATAAGTTTTGATTAAAAAAAAATGTTCTACATTTATGTAAATGATTGCTAATTTGCTACATCATTGTTTTCCTCTTATTACTCATATATCAACACCCCCCCCCCCCCCCCAACAACAACCCATCTTATTAGTCTTATGTTATCCATAGTTTGATTAAACCAAATCATATTCAAGATATAGGTTCCTAAAAATAGTTAAGTAAATCACTTTAATAGAGGCATTTTTATTTTTAATTTATCCAAAAAAAAAACTTTTTTTTTCTTCTTTGGAGAATTGGTGATATATACACGATGCTTTTATTATTTTATTTTCAGAAGAAAGAAAATTGTTAATTTTGTGGTTGAAACTTAGGAGTTCATTATTGCATTTGTCATTTATGAAAATAATTTTTTCATTTAGCTTATATTATTATTATATGTATTTTTATATTGACTTGAATATATTTAGGCATGTAGAGTGATTTTTATTATCTAAATTACTTAGAAGTGATTAAATTGATCTATTTCAGAGATTTAAAATAACTATGTAATATCTTTAAAAAAAATATATTAACCTAAATATTTTCAAGAATATTAATTCTAACCAATACGATTTAAATGATAATTGAAAATTTACTAACTGATTGGATGAAGAAAAAAAATCATTTGACCAATTTAAAGACTAAATTAATTTAAATATTTTTTTACAAAAAAGGAAAATAATACTTGTTAAATCATGTTACATACTTATGTATGTGTATATATATTTTTTATTCTTTGGTTTTAATTTTTTTAATTTTTTTAGATCAATCTTGTAACACATAATTCAATATAGCAAAGTCATAGTCATTAAAGATTTTTGTTACGGACATAAGCGACTAGGTCGAACCATGTAAATCTTTGTTTCTGCTCTCTCGTTCCCTCTCTCTAAGTCTTTTATTTCTTCATTACAACTGGGCCGGGATGATGTTGTGATATAGAGAGTGAGCGACATTTGGGGAAATAGCTTGCTAAAGTGATGTTTGTTTGCTGCCTCCATTTATCACCTTGATAATTGTGAAGTGACTCACATATGTGAATCAAACATGAAAATGAGAAGTAAAGATATAAAAGATGTGCAGGGGAGATCTGCAATAACATTTGCTCTTTGTCAATTAAAACATACAGCTATCAAATTATCATGTCTTTTTTTGTTTTGTTTTAAAACTATGTATGCTAGTTTTAA
This sequence comes from Quercus agrifolia, assembly GCA_029955455.1. NCBI lineage: Eukaryota > Viridiplantae > Streptophyta > Magnoliopsida > Fagales > Fagaceae > Quercus > Quercus agrifolia. Next base: position 33,150,840 of record JARQAD010000010.1, read on the forward strand.
TATTTTACATTTGAGAACCTTACTTTTGTCTGATTCACAGATGTGAGCTATTTAACAAATGGATACTTGGAAACTGTAATAGATTGGATTCCTGGGATTAAAAATATCTGCCTTAAGGATCTTCCAAGTTTCATTAGAACTACAGATGAGAATGACATTAGCCTTAACTACCTAATCCGCCAAATAGAGAGAGCCCCAAGAGCTTCAACTATCATTTTAAACATGTTTGACACTTTTGAACAGGATGCGTTGGATGCTTTGTCCTCCATGCTTCCTTGTATATACATTATTGGACCACTTCTACTACTTGTTGATTAGATTGAGGGTGATAATAAGTTGAAATCAATAGGTTCCAATCTATGGAAAGAACAACCGGGTTGTGTTGAATGGCTAAATTCAATAGAACCCCACTCTGTATTATATGTAAATTTTGGCAGTATAATTATTATGACACCTAAACAACTCATTGAGTTTGCTTGGGGGTTAGCAAATAGTGAAAAACCGTTCTTATGGATTATAAGACCAGATCTTGTGGTAGGTGATTCAGCTATTCTTCCTCTTGAATTTGTTACCAAAACGAAGGACAGCCATGTTAGTAACTTGGTGTGCTCAAGAACAAATCTTGAAGCACCAATCAATAGGAGGTTTTGTAACACATAATGGTTGGAATTCAATGCTTGAAGCTGTGTGTGGTGGAGTGCAGATGATCTATTGGCCTTTCTTTGCCAAGCAACAAACGAATTGTCGGTACCGTTGTACTGAGTGGGGCATCGGAATGCAGACTGATAATAATGTTCATAGAGATGATGTAGAAATGCTTGTGAGAGACTTAATGGATGTTGAGAGAGGTAAAGAAATGAAGAAGAATGTAATGGAGTTGAAGACCAAGGCAGAGGAGGCTACGAAACCTGGCGGTTCTTCATACAAAAACATGGAGAAATTGATTACTGAAATTCTCAAAGTTTGAAAGTTTTAAAACAAATTAATAAACATGTGTTCAAGTTTATAATGAACTAGCTCTCCTAGTCTTTCTACTCATTGTGTCTTACGTCTTAATCTCGTTAAAGGCATGTTCACATTGCATTCTAAACTCTCTCTCTCTCTCTCTCTCTCTCACACATACACATTATCATACATCTAAGCATACAACATGACATCTTCATCCCAAACTCTAGTATACATCTATCATGGCGTTGCATCACATATCTCATTCCAGGTAGCAAACAAACATATATCACATGGATAGAAACATCACAAGGCTGATTCAAACATCATATTATTAAGTCCAAGGCATGACATACATTCTTACACATTATGTTTCATCAAAACAAGATCAAGGTCATATCACAAACAAATGCATGTTCATATGAATGCATGACTTACCTTACTTATTTTACTGCATCACAGTACCTATACATTAATGCATGATCATATGAATGCATGTTCATGGTATATCAAAGATTTAGGGTATTGTGCCAATTTAAGGAGTTCTTAGATAAATGGAGAGAAGGTTTAGGGTATTGTGACCATATTAAGCAGCTGGCACTTGGCAGTGTGCTTAGGGTCACAGTGTTGTGGGACAGTGGTTCTTGTGGCTTCAGGTTGCTACGTTGCGGGTCCAATAACTTAAGAATCATTAGCCAGCGACGACATTGTCACCGTAGTCGTTGTGGTGTCTCAATTATGGTTGTAAAGAGATATGAAAACACCCAAAATATATATATATATATATATTTTTTTTTTGGGCAAACCCAAAACACGTTCTCTTAAAACATTACACGGTGATTTTTTAGAACAATTTTTTAAGTTGTGTTTTCAAAAGAACCCAACCAAACAAGAGCTTGGCCTATTTGGTTTGTTCTCAACACTCAAAATATTACATAAATTTCATTAAGTTATTTACAAGAGCGTTCCCTCCACACACACAAAAAAAAAAGAGGGATGTGATAATAGGTCTAGGTCATTTTAGAAAACCGTTCTCCACAATGAAAAATTGAAAAAAAAAATTTGTAATAGATACGATAGAATTTTTATTTATGATATCCGCTCTATAATGGTTGCTCTTTATTATTAATTAAATCAAAATACCAATTGATTTTTGGTATAATTCCAGATTTTTTATTCAATGATAAGATATTCATTTATGCTAACTAGAGCCAACTAAAAAGAAGTTTTATAAAAGCATGTTCAAAATAATCATCAAACAATTGCTAGTATTAATTTATGGGATCACCACTTTTTGTTTTTAAGTTGGGTGACTAGGATGTACATTGGACCCGTTGAAAAGTGAACACATGACAATTGCAAGACATATGTCCAAATCCCAAGGGGTGCAGTGTACAAGAGTACTAGATCCAAGTCAGCTCAATCGGGATAACCGAGACAGGCGCAAAATTTGTCTTAGTGTGTCTTTCACTTTTTTTGTTTTTAAATCAAGTAAATATGGATACCAAAGCAGATGTTATCTATAACTGGATAATTAAGACTCTAGCTAAAATCCAGTTTTGCTAACGGATTGCTTATCTAATTAGGGTTATATTGTTAGACTTATTAAGCATATTTTAACTGATATGGCATTTTGTCTACTCCATTGGTAGTACTCTCTCTGGCTCCATCTCTGACTCTATCATCAATGGTCTACCTCGAGGGTTACCAATAACTTATGGCCTGTTTGAAATTTAAAAAAGGAGGGGGAGTAGAGTAGAGGTAGGGAGAGTAGTTTAATTACCTTGTTTGGAAGTTTTTTAAGGAATGAGGGGGAGGAGTTTGGAGGGGTTTCAACCATCTCTAACCTCTCATTTTTAATTCCCCCAAATTGGAGAGATTTGGAGGAAGAGTAGAGTAGACAAATTATTGACTATATAAATTTACGAATTTACCATTTCTAAATTAATAATAGACCAATGTTGCAAGTCTATTTTCAAATAGGGGTAGATTTGTCTATTTTAATCATTTCCTCTCATCTTCATCCTAATTTTTAAAACATCCAAACAAGGGGAAGGGCTAATTACTCCCTTCCCCCTTACTAATTTTAAAAACATCCAAACAAGGTGGAGGGGAACCATTCCCCTCTACTCTCCTCCCTCTCTAAACTTCCAACCAGGCCATTAAACTCTCTTATTTAAGCTTATGGTTGTCAATAACTTTGCATCAGGTTCCGTGTAGATACAGCTGAGGTTTCCATTTTCATATAGCTACTTTGTCGTAACTTATAATTCCCAAAAACGTCTAGGTCATCATATGTTGCATACTTTTGTCCCTACCATAATCTGTAAATAAATTTAAAAACATGAAAGGAAGTTGAGTTTGTTTTCACCATATTTAAAATTTTTTTAGAGGATTTTCACTTCTTTATTTAATGAAAAATGGTAGATGATTATCAGTTTGAAATTTGAGAGCAAACAGCTAAGTGGCTAACTGCTGACATCACTTCAATGTATGCATCTCTGATTCCTTAATCTCTCTCTCTTTTTTTTTTTCTTCTTCAAACCTGAAGAAACTACAAGGAACAACCAACTTCACCCTCATAACAGAAACAAATAGGGGGGACAGCTATCCAAATCAAAAAAGCCAAAAACTTTAGAATTAAGAGACCACCGCCCTTTATGCAATACATAAGAAATTGTTGATCACCGCCCTGCAGCCTAGCTAGTGCATATTCAAGTCATGGTATTCTCCTACTATAAATCTTGAAAAGTTGTTATTTTATATTAATAATTCGAAAATTTAAGAATAAAAATTCGAACGTCTATATTAAAAACACTAATTAAGAAAATAACAATTGGATTACAAATTTATTGGCATCTTGATAGAACTTTACATACGGTTATATCAATGAAATTTGTAACTAATTTCAAAAGGTATTCCATAGTTTAATGTATTATACCAGAGATGAGAAAGTGAAAAATGATACCCTAAACACATTTCATATAACTAGGTACTCTAATTTTTTTCGTTATATGTGTACCGTTCATCGTAATACTATTTATAGATTTTTTTTAAAGGATTTTTTTTTTTTCTAAATAAATTTCTTTAAAAGGATTTAAACTACATGTAATCTCACTCATGCATATGAATGGAGACAAAAACTGTCAATATTTATGTGACATCACCAAGGAAGGAGTTATTGTTGGACCTTTGGGGGTGGGGGAGAGGGGGGGGGCTTTTTTTTTTTTTTTTTTTAAAATTTACTATATATAATCTATTATTTTTAGCAATTTGTTTTAATAAAATTGCTCTTTACCCCCCTCAACAATATTATTGATATTTTTAAAAGCTATAAATATTATTCCAACAAAAAAAATTAAGCTTAAACAACAGCCCAAAAAAAAAAAAAATGTAGCAGAACAGCAATGTAGAAGAGTGAAGACCTCCAAACTCAGGACTTGGGCAGCGGCACTGTAGCAGAAGCAAAGGCAAAACAATGCACCATGCCTAACACCACCGGCCACCACTAGTCCATCACAGCAATCAGCACCGCCCAAAGGCCCCAAACCTAGTAACATTTTATCCCTTTCTCATATCTGAATCTCTAATGCTTGGTTAGTTGGTTGATTAACTTAGATTTAATCATATGTGTTGACAGTGTTGTGAAGAAAATTGAAAGAGAAGCTGAGCTGAGAGACTCCACCACAAAATAGAAGAAGAGACTAGAAAAAAAGAGTCAAAGAGAGAGAGAGAGAGGTAGACTCTAACTTGATTCCATCTTTGATATTTCTCTTTCAATCTTTAATAAGGCCAAATTTATATATATATATATATATATATATATATATATATATATATATATATATATATATATTATGGGTTGTGTTAACAGGCACCGCACGGTGCCCGTTAACCACATAATTTTTTTACTTTTTCCTGACACAATTTTTGTCTTTTTTTGCAATTCATGTCATTTTTTCACTTTTGTAGTTACTATTTAGAATTTTTTTTGTCTTTTCTGCACTTAACCAGGACCAAGCGGTGCTGGTTAACATTCTCCATTTTTTTATAATAAATGGTGCTTAGGTGGTGTCTTGTTGCTAATCTAGTGATTAACAACTATGAACTATGTAAAACAATACAATGCCCATGTGATGTTCGAACAGTTCTATGCACTTTAGTGTAGATTTGTAGTTTTGTTTGGTAGTGTTGTTGTCTATTAGTGTCTTTTAAAAAGTTTGGAAGATTTTTTTTGTTTTATTTTTAGGTAAATAATTAAAGAGATTATTTACCACTTTAAAATTTGTTGGTTATTTGTAGACTACTTGTGTGCATGGAATTTGTTTATTGTGTGAAATGATTATAGATTATTGACCATATAATAACATGATAATTTCAAATTATATTTTATTTGTAAATTATGAAAAAGTCTACTACCATATTTGATTTTGTCAAAAAAAAAAAAAAAAACTTCAAATGGTTTAGAAGCTAATAATAGTGGTGCACCATTACCAACTACTAATGTTGAGGAAAATTTAATGTCTTATTTTCATAAATAATTGCATTGTAATATCTCAAAAGAAATAATTTTGTGTATTTTTCTTTATTGATGGTTTATAAAATGAATATTTATTTAGAGTTTCAATTTATTTTTTATACTTTTGCCCCCCCTAACTTTAAGTCCTGGCTTCGTCCCTGGATATCATGTCAATATTGTAATTATTCCATATTCATTAAAATACTTTATCTTCAATGTGTCCCGATGTATGGTTGAATAAAGAAACGTGGTTATATGCCATTTGCTTTAAATTTGCAGTTATTTGAACACTACAATCTCACAGTGGCTGTCAACCAATTTAGCAATTCACAAGATCTATTATTCAGGGCTTGATATTTTGAAAAAGTAGAAGATTTCATATTTTTACTGTTTATATATCTATATATAGATTTGTTTAAATAGTTTTAATCTGCAATCAATCTCACCAATGCATATAAATTAAAGTAGAAGAAGACTATCAATATCACATAACCTTATCCTGATTCCTGATTCATCTTTTTATTCACTATAATATTCCTCCTAGTTTGACAGCATAATTTCATCTTTTCGCGGGTCCGAGCATAAACAAAAAAATTTCATAATCTAGTAATGAAAATTATACAATGATTCAAGGTTCAATTATTTCATGAATACCCTACCTAGTTGTAGCAAAATATAAATAAATTTAAAAATATGCACATTAATTGTTTCATGATACACACATCAAGTTAATAATCTATCAAGGTGTACTACTAAATTCCATAACAATTTTCTTTGATTCTAACACCGGGATTACTCTAAATTCTCTTACATAAATGAAGTACATTAACATAAATGCTAGGAAAATGAAAAGACTCTAAAAACAATTGATATAGTGAGTCGTTACAAGAAACATAAGATGTCACAAGGGGTTTTTTTGAATTCACAAAAAGTGCACTAGAATACACCAGGGGAAAAAAAGCATATACATGTCTAGATTTTTTTAGTATCAAAAATCTTAACGCATAGGGGAATATAACCACTATTTATAATAATATTAAGAAAAATTTTCAAGATCATATAAAAAGTAAGACTTTTTTTTCCTTTAATAATTCGATGATTACAATGAGGGAGGGATAGATTTGAAACTTGGATGTTTCTATTATAAATTCTAAGAAATTCTAATCAGTTGACCTACAAGACTCTTAATGATAAAAGGTAATAATTGAAAATTAAAAAATGAGTAAATTTGCCACATAAGCAACAATATATAAAAATATTGAACAAAATGCTTTATTTAACCAAATCATACAATTGGATTTTATTGCAGCAAAATAGATTTTTCTATAAATATTTAGAATGATCATAGGTAATAGATGAGAACAGGAGCCAGTTCATTAAAAACTTAGGAATGAAATGTTTGTTTGGTTCAAACATTTCTAGCTAGGAGAACTGCTGCAATCAATTTGTCCAAGTTCTGATAAGAAGTTCCACCGGGTCTAGTAGCTACCTCTGCTTTTGTCTTCCACTCGAGTACTTTCTTCTTCATTTCACTACCTATTTTGCCATCCATTAACTCTCTAATAAGGTTCTCCACTTCATCTCTTTGAACATTATTATCTATCTCCATCCCGATGCCCCATACAGTACAACAGTATATACTGTTGATTTGTTGCTCTGCAAAGAAGGGCCAAGAGATCATTGGCACTCCACTACACACACTTTCAAGTGTTGAATTCCACCCATTATGCGTCAAAAACCCCCCAATTGATGGGTGCTTTAGGATTTGTTCTTGAGGACACCAACTTGCTAACATGCCTCTATTTTTAGTTCTAGTAACAAATTCAGGTGGAACAATAGCTATATCACCTACCACAAGATCAGGCCTTATGACCCATAAGAAGGGTTTTTCACTGTTTGCTAAACCCCAAGCAAATTCTATGAGCTGCTGAGGTGTTAAAACAGTTATACTACCAAAATTTACATAAACTACAGAGTTGGGTTCTTTTGAATTTAGCCATTCCACACACCCTAGTTCTTCTTTCCATAGATTGGAATTCATTGATTTCAAATTGTCATCCTCAATCTGATCAGCAAGCAATAAAAGTGGTCCAATGGTGTATATGCGGGGAAGCATGGAGGATAAAGCATCCAACACGTCCTGTTCAAAGGAGTCGAATGTGTTCAAAATGATTGCTGAAGCTCTAGGAGTCCTCTCAGTTTCATGGAGGACGAACTTGAGTACGATGTCGTTCTCATCTGTAGTTCTTATGAAATTCGGAAGATCCTTAAGACGAATATTCTTCATTCCTGGTATCCAATCTATTTTTGTTTCCAAGTATCCATTTGTTAGATAGCTTGCATCTGTGAATAACACAAAAATAGGATTCACATTTGTTAATGGCCTACTTGAATGATAAAATATTAAAAAACTAGTACGTAAGTTTCCAAAATAATAATAATAATAATAATTTGGTAAAATTTTTGTCTACTCAATTCAAGCCAAAATAGAGTAAAAAAAAAAAACCCGAGTATGTAGCTACGTCTACAAGAGTCGGTTTCTCTGTGCACATGAAATCTCAATATAGTATATTATATTTTCATTCAGCATATGAACCCCATCTCTAACAAGGTATGTAAATGACATAGGGTAAAAGCTATTGCAGATCTCCCATTCACATCTCCTATGTATAGGCTTATACCTTATACCTTTCATTTGTCTGTATGTTTTTGATTTAAAATTAACATATATAATGATTAGATAATACCTTTGAGTGGTATTAAACCTCGTTCAACTAGATGGCGAAAATGCATATAGCTCAAGAAGCCGCACGAACTAGGTGTCCAGAATTGCACATCTGGAATTCCAAACTTGTCAGCAGCATCAAGAGTGAAAGACATACAACCATCAGAGATAATACAAGTCACAGGCGGCACGTTCGAAGACGAAGTGTCGTTGAGTTTGGAAAGGAGGTTGCAAAATGGGACTAGGCAATTCTTTGAGGTGGAGTCGCAAAGCGAGGCAACGTCTTGGCTGACATCTGCGTCTGATGGTGGGAGGCCATCAGGAATGGTTTCGAAGTGAAAGTTTGGCAATCCATCAAGGGAGTCGGGGCCTTTGGACCTAAGCAAGCGTTTGCAGTTGTACTCTGTGTGTACAAAGGTGACGTGAAAGCCTTTATGGTGGAGGAGTTTTGCTAGCTTGAGCATTGGAGTAATGTGACCTTGTAGTGGGACTGGGACACAAACAACATGAGGTCTAGTAGCTGTAGCTCCCGTTATGGAACCCATCTTTTTCTCTCTCCGAAATACCCACACAAAAACAGAAAAAATATAGGACAGTTCAGAGATATCAGAGATCATTCCAGCCGTCTCTTTTTATAGACCTAGGTTCTGTTTGGATAAAACTTTTTTTGCTGGAATAAAAAACTGAAACTGAAAATATTATAGTAAAATAATTTTTAAATGTGTGAATAGTACCGTGAAACCCATTTTTTAAAGAAAAAGTTGCTGAAAAGTGAAATTTATGGGTCCGTAAACAGTACACGGATGTACTGTTCACCGTAGATAAATCAACCTTTGCGGCTGCTGTTCAATGAACAGTGCATGAACAGTAGCCGCATTACTCCTGAAACGCGTGGAAAAAAAAAAAAAAAAAAAAAGAACGAAAACGCAGCCTTAAATGAGTGTTTGGATTCACGTTTTTCCATCATGTTTACGTTTTTTTGCCTTTTTTTTTTTTTTTTTTCCTTCAGTGTGTATGAACAACCACAACCTTACTGTTTATGCACATGGATTTACTGTGCAGGAGACAAAAGACACTATTTATGGGACCTACGGTACTATTCATCCATTTAAAATTTATTTTACTATAATGTTTTCAGTTTTCAGTTTTTAATAAAATAAATTGTATACAAATGGACCCTTACTGCCAAACATAACAGAGCTTTTACCGAGTATTTTTGTCTTTTTCATGGGAAACTACTGTGTGACAATGAACTTTCACACTTACCTCTACCCAGCTAGGTGGCTGGACCATCTCATTAAAACAAGAAAGGTTCAAAATTTCAATTCCACTTATGAATTATGATCTGTACTCAGCAACCTCATTAAAAACACCATGCCCCATGTCCTAATTAATATTGCTACTACCTTGATCTTTCTCTGTCTCTATCTCTCTTAAGAATGGCATGTTTTGAGTTCAATGGCGATCACATGGCTTTTTATTTGTCAGTGTTTTTATACCTGAAAAAGAAACTACAATATTGGTAGCTGGAGTATTTATTTAGTCATTAGTGCTGGCCAGGGCCCCAATCAGGCGTGGTCAAGGCTTAGACTAAAGCCAGTTTATATATATGTGGCTGTAAATGATTGAGTTAAATATATAGTGTACAAAATGTTTAAATTTTAGTTGTTTATTTTTTGTATTTTAAAATTATACATAAAATTTGAATTTATTAATTGATTAGTAAATAATAGTTGTCTAAAACAAAATTTTGAATGTATGTCAAAAAGAATGAGAACTTATAATCTAATAGTGGAATTTTTGTAATATTAATCGAGTAAAATGTTGTCGAGGGATGAATATTAATTTGAACGTCAATATTCAATGGAACTGTTAGGTTCATATTTTTATGTAATTGGTATATCCAATGATAGAACAAATTTTACTTGTATTTGGGTAAATTTAATTAAGTTCAAGTGGTTGCATTGAAAACATGAAGATTACTCAAGAACTGCTCAAGAAAAGTTGAATCAGCAAGTCCCAATACGTCCTCGATACTTGTTGATCTATCAAGAGTTGCTGAAGCTCGATACTTTTCTTGATACCTTTTGATCTATCGAGCTTACGGGATTTCTGATAAAGACTACAACATTTTAATTCTATTGGCTATTTGTTTATGGGTTTGTACAATCCTTATAGGACTAGGAAAGCCCAAGGTTTGTATAAACCTAATTGGAATAGGAGAGCTCATTAAAAAGTTCCATAAGGAGGTGGAGAAAGAAAACCTTAACCCTAGAAAGCTTGATAAGGATTTCTTTTTGAAATCCTAACCTCCTGCAGAAAAAATATATATTAATCCATTTTTTGTACGATTTTGGGTTCTGTAGTCAAGCAAAGTCTCTAGCATCATCATTATCATATTGGTGTTTCTATGTAAAGCTCTTACAAATCAACTACAACAATCAATGGGTTGCTTTGGAGTTAATCACGTACTGGGATCCGTGTGAAGGAGCTAGTCACAAATTAGAGATTTTGTGCAAAGCAAAGAAGTGTACTACAAGATCAAGTTCAATTGGGTATTGAAGCAAATGTTCAATTGTATGTTGGTATTTTGGGATAGGCTGGGGTAGTGGTAAGATTCCTCATACTTGTAGCCGCTTGATTATTGATTAGTGGATTCTTGGTAGTAATGACCTTAAATTCACCTGATGGAGGTTTTGCCTTACGAGAGGTTTTTCTCATTTGTCAACAAATCACCGTGTTAATTTATTTTCTGCTGTATTTAGTTTATTTGGGGATTTGTTGGTGCCTCCATGATTTGCATGTAATTTTATCTAATTAATTAACTTAGGTAATAGAATTAATTAACCAAGGTCGATCTATTTTAACCCAACAGGAACCATGCTTTGAGCCTAGTGGTGTTGATCCACTTGCTATTTCCACCCCAAACATTGTATTTCTAGTCTACCATAAGATGGATGCATGGTTGAGTTTTTCACCCTTTTCTTCCTTTCTCAAGTTTTTTTATTTATTTTTTATTTATTTTATATATATATATATATATATATATATATATATATATATATGCTATTTGGAAGTGTTTTCGTGTTGTATTTTGTAAAAACAAATAAATGCAAGATAATAATTGAATTTTTCAGCCCTTACCAAAACAGTGTTGGTTGTACTGCATATATATAATACGTGTTTGAGTTACAAATTACAAAAGGATAAAGTTACAGGTAGAAGGAGTTCAAAATAGAAAATAAGTCTATCTTTGACAGTTGTTCTTATCACTAGCTTTATTTGCACAACTCTTTTGAATTTTGGAATTCAAAGACTCCTCTTTATCACAACTAGCTTGGATTCGTATTTTGGATTTGTTGCTGATCTTATCCTTAACACACCCCTTCAAGCACAACTGTATAGGGACAACATTAAGCTTGGAATGGAGCAATGCAAACATGGAGGAAGATAGGGGCTTGGTGAAGATGTCTGCCAATTGATCTTTACTAGAGAGGAATCGAACGGTAACAGATTTGGTAGCAACCATATCTCGAACAAAATGAAAATCAATTTTCATATGCTTCCTGCAAGCATGGAAAACAGGATTGGAGGAAAGATAAGTGGCCCCAATGTTGTCACACCACAAAACAGGACAGGTAGAAATAGATGCACCAAGTTTAGACAAAGGAGAGCATAACCACTTGACTTTAGCAGCAGCATTGGCATGCGCCTTGTACTCAGCCTCCGTACTAGATCAAGCCATAATGGCTTTCTTTTTACAACCCCAAGAAGTTAGATTAGCACCCAAAAAAAATGCAAAAACCACCTATAGAGTGATGATCATCATGACATCCAGCCCAATCCGCATCCAAGAAAGCTTGAAGAGAATGAGTGCAAGAGTGATATATTTGAAGACCAAAACAAAAGGTTTGTTTTAGATAGCGGAGAAGGCACTTGATAGATTGCCAATGTTCAGTTTTGGGGATGTGCATAAATTAAGCAAGCTTGTTGACTATAAAGGATTTATCAGGACGTGTAAGAGCTAAGTATTGCAAGGCTCCAACAGTGCTTTTGTACAAGGTGACATCTTGAATGGGATCACCCTTAAAGGCAGAAAGATTTGTGGATGTGGCCATGGGAGAGCTAACGGGTTTAGCTTCTAACATATTAGTTCAGGAGAGAAGATCAACAATATAAAGCTTCTAAGAGAGTAAAATACCATAGGTATTTTTTGTTGGGAAATTTAGACCCCAATTGATAGAATTAACAAGTTTTAAACCCAAGTTGTTAATTAGATTTATTATGAATAAAACTTGTTAAAACAAACAAACATTAATATCATGTCAAAATCATGCAGCGGAAAAATAAATAAGACAAGATATGATGACCCAGGAAAACCAATGAAACAAACTAGTTTCACAGTAAAAAAACTTGGGGGGAAACCTTCCCGAAAGCAATCCACTATAGTAAAGAGAAGTTTCAGATCCAGTACAAAACTTTTGTCTCTAGACTCTACAATCCCTGTAGATGAACTTACAACAGAAACCTTCTACCACTTCAGAACCTCTGAACTCTTCAATATATGAATGCCACCCTTTGATGCACAAATCCCAATAAACGACTAACCAATTGCGCGAATCCCAGTACGCGACTTAATCACCAACTAGAAGAAGATGTTGACTACAAAGTTTTTCACTTCATCAACAATGAAAATCAAGAAGCACTTGGTTACAAAACCCTAAGGCGCAAAAGATGTAGTAGCTTCTTTCAGAGAGAATAAGGCATTGGTTACCTTTTTCATATGTTCTCCCTTGTATTCTCTTCTGTGACTGCGTCTAAAATAAGTCTTATATATGTCTAGGGTTGTGAGAAAAGAAACCCTACACGAACACATAAGCATGGGCCGAAAATCATATTTGAAAAACTGAATTTCGTAAAGCTCAACAGATAAGGTGTCGAGTAGGTGTCAAGCAGGTGTCGGGGAACATTTCAACAGATAAGGTGTCGAGCAGGTGTCGAGGAACATCTCGATTGATCCACCACGTGTCAAGAAGCTATCGAGGAGACAGAAGATTTCTCGATCGATCGACTAGCTATCGAGAAGGTGTCAAGATTGCGATAAAAAACATCTTAAGAGGCTCGATAGATAGCCTAGCTGTCGAGAGGTGTCGAGCAGCTATCGAGCTTTAAAAACTCAGTAGTTCTTCACTTGTTTCTTGGACAAACTTGATGACTTCAACACTTGATCTTGAAACACAGTTTCTTGAAGTATTAAACCATATCCTAGATCTACTTAAATACAAGTAAAGTGCGTTTTGTCAAAGGATTAGCGAACTACATAAAATCATGACATATGTTCTTAACACATGAACCACATATGTCCTAACATTTTTTATAACCTCAACACCAAGAAAGAAATTTAAATCCCCCAGTTCCTTAACAGCAAACTCAATCTTCAAAAACTGAATAAGCGTAGAAATTACTAAAAGACTAGAACTAGTAATTATAATGTCACCCGCATAAATGAGAAAGAAAATAGTCACTCTCTAATGGTAATAAATAAATAAGGATGAGTCAGACTTAGAACTTTTGAACCCAAAAGCTAGTAAACAACTAGTGAGCCGTGAAAACCAAGCCTATGGTGCCTGTTTTAGCCCATAAAGAGCTTTAGTCAATTTACAAACGTGATGTGGATATTGAGGGTGGGTGAATCCTGGCGGTTGGGACATATATACATCCTCAGATAAATGGCCATGGAGAAAGGCATTTTGAACATATTAATTTGCTATGTAATCCAACCAAGAGACATAACAATGGAGAGAACAATACGTACTGTAGTGGGTTTAACAACAGGACTGAAAATCTTGCCAAAATCAACTCCAGGTTGTTGATGAAAACCTTTTGCAACAAGGCAAGCTTTGTATCTCTCAATTGAACCATCGGCATGACACTTGATTCGAAAAACCCATTTACAGCCAATAACATTGCAATTAACCCGAGAAGGAACAAAAGTCCATGTCTGATTTTTAAGCAAAGCATCGAATTCTAGATTCATAGCTTCACACCACTTGGGATCTTTAATAGCGAAACTATAGCAAGTGGCTTTAGAGGAGCTAACACCATAAAAAAGAAGAGCACGAGGGATTGGATAATAGATAGTACCATCAGTGAAGGTTTTTGGTTTGATGATGTTGTTCTTGGATCGAGTGGCCATGGGGTGAGTTGGTTGAGTAAGTGTGTTTGGATGTGGGGGGTAAGAAGTTTATATCTGTGAAGAAGAAGGGAGAATAGATGTAGAGGGGTGAACGAGTGCGGGTTGGGCTATGGGTTGTAGGGATAGTTGAGAGTCAAGTGATGTATTAAGCGCAGGAGCTAACCCAGTAAAGGAGAGGTCCATTGTCCGTGGCCCAAGAGAGAGACCTAGTGACTGTAAAGCTTGATTTTGTGTTCCTGGAGTGGAGAAGGAGACTGAAAAGTGTTGCTTAACGATGGTGGCAAAAGGAAAAACTGACTCCTCAAAGAGAACATCCTGAGAAATATAAAGACTACCAATGGAAACATGTAAACATTTGTATCCTCTATGATGTAAACTATAGCCAAGAAAAACACATTTGATAGAACAAGGCTGAAGTTTATGAGCATTTAGGGTTGCAAATTTGGCGAACAAGCACAACCAAAAACTCTTAATAAATTATAATTAGGAGAGTTTTGAAAAAGTTTTTCAAAAGGGGAATGATTTTGTAAAATTTTGGTAAGGAGCCGATTAATTAGATAACATGTAGTTTGAAAGGCATCATCCCAATAATGAAGAGGGACAATAACATGATAAAGCAAGGCAAGACCAGTTTCAATTAAATGATGATGCTTTCATTCAATGGCCCCATGTTGTTGATGGGTATAGGGACAAGAAATACAATTCATAATCCCACAATTTTCAAAAAATTTGGAGAGAGAACAATACTCACCACCCTAATCAGACTAAACAACTTTAATTTTAAGGTTAAAATATCGTTCAACATATTTCTAAAATTTAATGAAAATAGGTAGAACATCACTGGAAGCATTCTCAAAAGAGATTGAGGAGTGTTGTGGGGAGTTGGAACCATCAGAAGAAGAGTTTGACATTTTTCGTGGAGGTTAAGGTTTTTAAAGAAGGACCAGAAAGATACAAAAAGAATGAATATTGAAGAGGAAACATTCCCTATTTAAATTCTCAACTATAGTTAAGAGAAGAGACCTGACATTTATGGGGAGTAATGTCTATCTGCCAAAACATAAGAAACGAAGAGGCACAAAAACGGCTAGGAGCACCCTTTTAAGCCATATGTCCCTTTCGAATGTCACAGGGCATGATTACTAAAGTATTAATGCCTGAGTCAATGTGACTGTCAAAGGCCTTTGCCATTAAACATCATTGATAGTCAGGGGGCTAATGTACATGACACCATTAAGGCATGGGAGAATGCATAAGTGGTTGAATCTGGACTCTAAACACGGAGTAGCTGTGAGGGAAGGGAGAGTAAGTGATGGCTAAGAGTTTTGTCTTGGTCAGTGCTAAAGGTGTGACTACCTTAGGAAGGAAGTGGGATTTACACCTGACACGATACTCAAGCACTTATCAAAAAGGGACATAGTGACTTTTCAAAGTTGAAGGCTATAAGGACATCCCTTATTGGTTGAATGCATAATGAGTCACCCTGGAAACACGTGTATCAATCACAGTATTCCTGATGTCCCTCTTGATGACCAAGACTTGTCTCCCAAACAGTAGCAAAGCTACTTACCTACTGGACTTAGTGCCACATTGTCGCAATTCTTATCCCTTAGTAAGTAGATAATATCACAGCTGTGAAAAGATCCAAAAGAGAGAATATGATGACTTGACACCTGTCCTTTGTACTCAGCCATATTCCTTAGAGTATAAAAGGAACATGCAGCTGTGCTTCTAGGGCAAGAACCCAAATAGATATTTTGAGATGAAAGTGGAGAGTTGGTAGGAAAGAAAGGCAACTTCATTGTAAACAAATCTCTTTCTGATACATAATACAAGCTAAGCCGAGCAAGAATGTTATGTTCTTGCTCAAATTGTGGTTTTTTATCCCTTCTCTAGGGTTTTCCACGTACATTCTGTGTTGTTTTGATAATCAGCTTTTTCTTCTTGTTTAAATGTGCGTCTTTTTCATGTCCTACCATCACTTTCTTTATTTCTTGTTCGAGTGTCATGTTAAAGCTTGCAGCTTTTCAAGCTTTCTCATGTAGATGTACTGTTAGATAACTTATTTCACTCCCATAAATAAGCTTAAATCTAACTTGCACGTAAAATTGGAAAAATAAGAAAACCAAAATTGAAAAATATACATCACTTTTATTTATAAATTGACATTGTACATCTATTGATAATAACTAGAAAATTACTTGGCTTTGGTCCTACATACAATCTAAGAAAAGTACATGGTTTTGTTTCTTAGTTACAATCGACAAATTGAAAATTACAAAGTAAAACATGTACATACCCTTGATTTAAGTTTGGAACCTAAGCAGCCAACTTACATGGAAACCAATCTTCTAGACTTTGGTGGCCAATTGCATATCTGTGAGAGACTGTGCCTCCAACCTAAACCTTCAATGGTTTTGGCATAACCCATGCGAATGGGGTGGAGTCATGTTGGTACCTCTGAAGAGATAGTGGAGGTTCTATTGTTGTTTTCATCCCTTCTAAATTAATAGTTTTACAATGAAGTCTCCACATATTTTAATAAAGAAAATAAGAAACTAAAACAATTTAAAAAGAAAAAAGTACATCATTGTTATTGATTAATTGAAATTGAATGTACATCTCTTTGCAAATAACCAAAAAGTATATAGTTTTGGTCCTAGATACAAGCTACAAAAAAAGTACAACATTTTAATTCCTAGTTACAATCTAGAAAGTGAAAATTACAAGGTTAAGTCTATTCTACAATGATCTAATTTTAAAGACTAAGTTACAAGATTGGGAAGTTGTTACGCACTCAACTTAGTTCTCTTTGGTATCAATTTTGATTTAGTTTGTTCAATTAGTTCTCTTTGGTGGTACTCTACTCTTAGGAACTAGGGAAAACACATATGCATTAAAATGCATGTTAATTAGTATGCACACGCAGAACACACGCATATTTACTGTTGTACTATGTTTCATCCAATCTAAAATATTCATCACTAATCACATGTCGACGAATGTCGACAACATGTTTAGATGAACGTGAATAATTATGTACACCCTTGTACTACCCTTCACTAGGTGTCATGTCAAGTCTCATTGGGCAAGCATATTTACTGCTACATCATGTTTGGCCCGTTCATATTCAACCACAAAATACCCTATATGCCAACAAACAACAACAACATATTCAGATGCTCATTAATATGTTAGTTTTTAGACCCTTTAACACAATATGTTTAACCTAATGTTAAGCCAAGTTGATTAACAAGTTTGTTAATTAAATCTAGGTTAAACAAATATGTGAAAAAAAAATATAACGCAGAAAGTAAAGAACACACAAATCTAATGACCCAGGAAAACCAAACCGATAAAAAACCTAGGCATGATTTAATCTAACTATCCTCAAGGTAAAAACAAATCCACTATGAAAGAATTGAAGTTTGTACAATAATACTTAGACTACTAACATCCTATTGCTATCTCGTGTAGAAAACTTACTACCATGACCACGTGACAGCTCTGAGTCCACGGATTACTTCTTTCCTTGATCTACAGCAACAACAAGTTCTCCTACTTGTGACTTTGAGACACCTCTCAAAGGTTTCAGATTTTCTTGAAAGTTCTTTATCCAGCAACTGAAGCAATCATCAAGTTCTTGATGTGAATCGTGATCTTAATAGCTCTATATGTGTGTTTGAAGGTAAACACCTCTTAGATCTCACAAAAATATTCAACACACAACTCAACAAAGACTTCTAAAACGTAGCTAGGGTTTTTCCTTTTATACTTGGAGTGAAACACTTAACCTTACACGTCGTATGGGCTTGGGCTGGTTTGAGAATTTTGTAGAAAATTGCTAATCCACGATTTTCGATCGATCGAGTTTGATTTTCGATCAAGCATTGCAGAAATTGAATAGTAATTTCCTGCAATTACTTGATTCCAAACTTACATCAAACCAAACTTTGAGCAAATCTAAATCTAGACAAAATTTTTTGATCATGGTTTGCCAACATATACAAATTGAAGTTCTAATACATTAGTTCCTAACAATCTTCCCCTTTGGCAATCCGTGACAAAACACATTACACGAAATAAAAGCTCAAAGTAAAAAACAACCCAAATACACATTATTGCCCAAAATACAATTCAACCTAACTACTATCTATTAGTTGCAAAAGTAGACAACAGTTTTGAATGAATCAACTTGTAAATTCCTAAAACACTAAACAAACCGTAAACGCATGTGTGGAAAATACAAGTAAACCAAATAAATTTTCTGTTTTCACAAAACAAAAAATAAAGACATATACCATGAATAACCTCATAAAATAAATCATAACCAATGTATCGTAGTTTGTGAAACAAGAACATAAACATAAATAAAACAAGAAACATAAAAATATAAAAATAATGTCTCCCCCTAACATGTACAACACATCATCAAAAACATATCTCCCCCTAAAATACAATCTACACCAAAAAATCTCATATCTCCTCATCTCCCCCTATCACTATGCACTCCCCTTTTTTGTGACGTATTGCCCAAGGGCAATCAAGACTTATCCGAGGGTGGATCCAGTGGAAAAGCACCTTTAGCATCAACTGAATTTGCTCGTAAGGCTGCAACCTCATTAAGTAAATCCAACAAAAGCTATCCATGAGCTGCTAAAACGGTGAGACGCGTCTCCAGAATAGTACGCATAAACGAAGAGGATGATGTAGACAGTGAAGGATCCATAGTAGCAGTGGAGTCCACAAAATCCTCAGCAGTAGGATCACCAAAAGGAGGGGCTCTAGATGCATCACCTGTAGAAGACTCAACTCGAGAGCGTTTAGAGCTAACTTTTAACTGAGCAACCCTTTGTCTAAGAAAGGTGGCACCTATAGGAG
The DNA here is from genome assembly GCA_029955455.1 of Quercus agrifolia. Lineage (NCBI taxonomy): Eukaryota > Viridiplantae > Streptophyta > Magnoliopsida > Fagales > Fagaceae > Quercus > Quercus agrifolia. The sequence continues at coordinate 33,170,106 of JARQAD010000010.1, forward strand.
CGATGATATGAATAGGCTCAAACGCAAGGAAGTCCTCTAAACCTAAATCTAACAAAATCATATGAATGAAAATCGGGAAAAATAAACCATGTGACTTTGCACTACTCCTATGAACCTTAACAAGAGAAAGAATGAAAAGAGTAGGAAAACTGATAGGGGTATCAGTGATGAGAGCATTCAAGAACGCACATCTCTCAATAGGAATGGTATGTATGTGAGAAATAGGCCAAATGCTATGACAAGAAATCCTAAAGAAAAAATAATTGAGCTCAGTAAGCTCATGTGTGGTAACCCTAAGATTAGTACCCCAACTAATGGTAGTACCAGTAAGAAGAGACATAATGTTGTCAATGGGAGGAATCTCTATGTAAGGGTACACAAGCTACTATACCAAAGGTACACCAAACGCAGAAGCCACTACCTCTCAGGTAATGACAAACTCTTCACCCTTTATCCAAGTTTTCACATAGTGAATATTGGAATCATCAAAGTGGATAGAGAGGTTTGAATAAAACTTTCTAATCAAAGCAGCCGGAGGAGGATGCTCAACATCCAGAAGAGGTAACCAACCTCGACTCTCAAAGTTCCTATGTATCTTAGGGTTAACCTCATCTAGGATAACTTTCCTCTCAACCCAAACAAACCTAAAGATGTTCAACTTCTCATAGGTTTCTTGGTTAGATTTAAACTGAAATCTATCACTTTGAAAATCATAAGAGGAGGAGGTAGTGGATTTCTTAGCTCTAGTTTTCTTAACCATGACTCTAAGAGTAGAAATGAAAAATAAAACAAAAAGAAAACACAAAACCAAGGGAAGACTGCATTAGAAAAGGTTAGAGCACAAAATATAACAATAAATAATAATATATGTGATGCATGTAATGAATGCACATATGATGCATGCTCTAATGCACAAAAAGCTCGTTCAATTTTTCAACATTCATTTAATTGACTTGAACAAAGAGTTTTAACCAAAAACCCCAAATATTGAAGAACCCATTTTTCAAAACCAAATAAAATTGAGTAATTAGACATTATACTAGTTAGAAAACATCATATAATGAATTAATCCATCAATTTAACAAGTCAATTTCATCAATTTAAGCCCAATTGAACAAAAACCCCAATTTCTCAAAATTTCAAGCCCTAGAATTTTCAATTCTTCTCAAATCACAAAATTGATCAAATTAATGCATGGGAATCATATGTATATGAACTAAGAACAAAAACCCATTGATTAAATATGAACAAAAAAAAGTCAAAAATCAAAAACCCCAAATTTCTTTAGTTCAAAAATCATGAAGAAAATGCATGAAAAATGCATGAACAATGTAAATAACTTGAAAAAGGAAGCGTATTTAGGTCTTACCTACACTTGAGGACAAAAACCTTTGAAGATTTGAGGAGGAAAACGACAAAAAAAGTTTGGATTGGATTGGTCAAGAAAGTAAAGGAAGAAAAAAAAAAAGTGTTTGAAAAAGTGATGAACACGTGCTGAGAAAAGTCTTTTGTTTTTATTTTCTTTTGAATCTCGATCAGTCGAGTACCGATTAGGTACCAATCGAGCTAGACAGAAAGTTTGCTTACAAAATTTTTAAAATTACGATTAGTCAAAATTGGTTTCGATCAATCGAAAAACAAATTCGATTGATTGAGCACCAATCGAGGATCAATTGAACCAGGCAGAGACCAAGCTTATAAACTTAAGAGATTTTCAATCGGTCGAAAAACACATTCAATCGATTGAAATTCTGGAAATCTGGATTTTTTGAAAAACAGCAAAAGTTTTATGCAAAAAACACTCTATCCAAAAAATTTCATGAATCAAATGCATGAGAATGAGTTCAAAAGTTCTTCAAAAATATTTGTTTTCAACCCAAAACTTCAAAAACAAGCTTTTCACACTTATTACCCTCAAAATTTCCTCCAATGTACATATTTTGTATCAAAATCATAGAATATATACTCTTAGATGGCCAAACCAAATTCACACACAATTTCATGTACTAAGTTTAGCAAAGAATGACTTGTGAAATGTGTGCAACTAGTAACAGCATGAGATACATGTGAGGTGATATGTAGATGGTAATCAATCATAATTTCTATATTATTCATCACATAAATTTGAAAGAGATTATCACTTAAAGTGTTACATCATATAACTCTCACATCTCCTAGAAAACAAGCTTGCAATCATACATTTAAAAAAAAAAAATTTATTTTAAGGCTACACTTTATTTTCTTTTTGTGCATGTGCTACACTTTCTCAAGCAAAAAATCTTACGATATGCACTAAGGTATTCATAATTGGCTAGTAAATAGTGATGAGATGGTTATTTAAGCCTTTCACTTAGGATTTTTTAGTCCTTACAATCAAAAGCATGTGACTTCAAAATCAAGATCATGTGATCAAAAACTATAAACAACTCACACATAACATACACTACATAACTCAAACTAGCAAAATGCAGAAAAATAAGCTCATCCAAGCTAATCAAGGTACACAGGCATGTTATGCAAAGATAATATGGCCAACCTTAACTACACATCCATGATATGTAATACAAAACACATCCTTCCACATTCCTCTTTCCATTTTTTTTAAATGATTTTTTTTTGAAAAACAAACAAAAACAACCTAATATGAAATGCATGAATGTAATGCAATGCAAATCCTAAAAACAAAAGAAAATAAAAACATCAAGAAAATGGTCACAAAGAATTTTGAGATGAAGCACAAGGACCTTGTTAAAAAGACTTAATTGGATTGAGCCTTTTGCATCCATCAACTCCTAGATGCAACTTTGGTTTTGGAGTTATTATTCATATTAGAATGATGAGTAACTCCAACATTGGTATAAAGGTTTAAAGCATTTACCAATTCACCAATAAGTACCATAGGATCTTGTGCCTGAGGCACAAGTACATTTTGCTTATTTGCTTGCTTTGTAGCTTACAACTTGAAACAGTTTGGGCGAGTATGCCCAGTTTTTTCACAAAAATGACAAACTCATAAAGGTTTATCATGCTTCTTGTCCTTAGGGAGGTTAGGACTCTTAGGCTTAGATTCTTTAAGATCAACCCTAATCTTCCTAGGAGCAGGAGCATCTTCTTTTGGTTTGACAACTTCTATCTTAGATGGTTCAGAAGAAGAAACAAAGTTTATGGAATGAGATTCAAACACAGAGATGCTATCAACAAAAACTAAACTCGATTTGTCTAAGAGAGACTTCTGAATAATCAACATGTGATCAAATTTAGAACTAGCAGACCTCTTTGTTTGTTCTCTAGCAATAGATAATTCCAATTCTAAGTTCTTAATCCTATCAAGAAACATCATATTTTCAATCTTCACCTTATTAACCATTTCATTAGCATCAAGCAAATTCAACAACAAGTTTTTCTTTTCATGTTCAAGAGTAGCTATCTTCTTTGGCTCTAAATCCACACTCATTGCATCCTTTGCAGTAACCTTGCATAGCTTATTATAGGCTTCTTGCAAGTCAGCACACTCAAAGAGTTCCCCATTAGAAGGGTTCTCTTCAATCAACTCACTTTCATTAACTACAACAATAGCTGTGAAAGCAAATGTTGGGAAATTTAGACTCCAATCGATATAATTAACAAGTTTTAAACCCAAGTTGTTAATTAAATTTATTATGAATAAAACTTGTTAAAATAAATAAACATCAATATCATGTCAAAACCATGCAACGGAAAAATAAATAAGACAAGATATGATGACCCAGGAAAACCAATGAAACCAACCAATTTCACAGTAAAAAACCTAGGGGAAAACCTTCCTGAAAAGCAATTCACTATAGTAAAGAGAAGTTTCAGATCTAGTACAAAACCTTTGTCCATAGACTCTACAATCCCCATAGATGAACTCACAGCAGAAACTTTCTACCACTTTAGAACCTCTGAACTCTTCAATATATGAATGCCACCTTTTGATGCATGAATCCAAGTACGTGACTAATCAATTGTGTGAATCCCAGTACGCGACTTAATCACCAACTTGAGAAGATTGTTGGCTGCAAAGTTCTTCATTTCATCAACAATGAAGATCAAGAAGCACTTGGTTACAAAACCCTAAGGCGCAAAGACATAGGAGCTTCTTTCAGAGAGAATAAAGCATCGGTCACCTTTTGCATTCGTTCTCCTTGTATTCTCTTATGTGACGGCCTCTAAAATAAGCCTTATATATGTCTAGGGTTGTGAGAAAAGAAACCCTACCCAAATACATAAGCTTGGGCCTGAAATTCAGATCTGGAAATCTAAATTCCCGTAACCTCGATAGATCGGGAGGTGTCGAGCTTTAAACCTCAACAGATACAGCTATCGAGAATCTATCGAGGAGCTGTCAAGGAGACAGGAGCTTTCACGATCGATCCACTAGTTGTCGAGCAGCTGTCGAGAGGTGTCGAGCAGCTGTTGAGCTATCTGTCCGCAAGTGTCGAGCTATCTGTCCAGCTTTAATGAACAGCTTTTCTTCACTTGTTTCTTGGTCCAATCTTCATGGCTTTAATACTAGACTTGAACAACATGTTTCTTGAAGTATTAAACATATCCTAGATCTATCCAAATACAAGTAAAGTGCGTTTTGTCAAAAGATTAGTCAATTATATAAAATCATAACATATGCTCTTAACACATGAACCACATATGTCCTAACAATCTCCCCCTTTGGCAGTCCGTGACAAAACCACAACAAACAAATGAACATATGAGAGAAGTCATAAATCACTCAACTCATATTCACTTGTTGAATACAATAAAATCTATCCTAACACAAACTCTTGAAAAACTTTGCAAAAAAAGAGTTTATGACAAGTAGACTTTGACAACCTGTATTTCTAAAACACTTTAAACAAAACTCATCAAGGCATCTTTGTGTGAAGCAGAAATAATAGATTGCATACAAGTAGAAACATGTGTATAAAGATAGAAAAGAAACAACACATGTAAGGATAGGTGAAGAAGATATACATCATCATATATATATATATATCAAAGATAAGCACAATCTATGTAAACATGGTCACAAGACTGGTGTACAAGAAGAAGGAAGTAAGCACTCCCCCTAACAAGATGAAACACATCTCCCTCTTACAAAGGCATGTATTTCTCCCTCTAACATGTAAAATCTTAGAAAGAAACCACATATTCTCCACAATTTCTTTCCCTTTTTGTCATGATTGACAAAGGGTATAGGAAGCTAGAAAGCTTCACCTGACAAACATAAAGATGATCAAGGGGGCACAAGAAAACCATATAAATGCATGAATGTAATGAAACAAGATGCTAGATAATAGAAGGATGCTGAACATGTGAAAAACAAATTTTTCAACAAGAAAAATGTTATGCACATAGATCCCAAAACACACACACACACACACAACAAGTCTAACCAATTTTATATTTTAAAAACAAGTCAAGACAGTTTAGTAAACATATATTAACACATGTAAAACCTTGTGATGGTCAAATCACATTGTACCTGCACATGTACCAAGAGTAGCAAAGAATATTGCGTGTTGTGTGTGAAAAACATCGCAAGATTACATAAGTGTATACATGTTATGATGATTTGAGATATGAGAAAATCACTTTAACTCATACACAATCATAACTGTTTGATGGGGACTATCACCTTCAAGGTACATCCTATAACTCTCACATCTCCTAGAATACACGTTTACAATCATATTTAAAACATTTTTAATTTTTTTTCTTTTTGTTTTCTTTGCATATTTTTATTTAAGCAAAACATGCATGGGCATATAAAAAAAAGAAATACCCATTTAAGTTAAACTTTTGACACTGCACTTTTGCTATGCCAAAGCATACATGTGTCATATTATGATTGGCGGGTAACAGTGGTGAGATAGTTATTTATGTCTTTCTCTTAGGATTTTTTAGTCATTTCCATCAAAAAGAGTGATATGAGTGTTAAGTACAAGAGATAACTTAATCTTAGTCATCACAAATAAGAGCCATAGAGCTCACTTGCTTAGTTGTGCATAGAGATGCTCATCTAAGCTACAAGAGATACAACTTTTAAAAAATTTTATTTCAATGGCCATCCAAGGTACACAAGTACCAATGTACGCAAAACACATACTGTTTTTGTATTTTTCTAATTTGTCATTTTTTTTATTATTTTTATAAAAAAAATAAACAAAACTAAAAAGAAACAAACAAAAACATGTTAAACAAGGCAATGCATAAAACCAGATGCAAATGCATGAAAGCATGATTCCAAAAGCAAATAAGAAAGCAAGAAAGAAAGGCCAACTTTAGATAGAAAGAATTAAAGCAAAGGACAAACAAAAAGACAATTAAGTCTTAGGCTCCTTTTCCACCCACACAACACGAGCCTTTGGCCATGAAGATAAAAAAGCACATGTCCTAGTATGTCTACTAAAGGACATAGAAGAATTAAGATTCTCCTGAAATTGAGTTAAAAAGCTCAAGACTTTTAATAACTCTCTAAACAAAGGTATAGGTCCTTGAGAGAAAACCTGTGACCATTTGGACACTTGCTTTTGAGGATGCAACTTAAAGCAATTAGGACGAGTATGTCTAGAAACACCACAGTGGTGACAAACATGAGCAGTTTTAGAGCTACTTAACTTCCTAGAAGGAGATCTAACCTTAAAGGTTGACAGAAACCTCAACTTAGGACAATTTGGCCTAATATGACCAACAATATGACAATGATGACAAATTGGGACAAATTTAGAATTTTTATTCAACCTAAAAGGAGTTTTAGACATAGGTTTAGAAACATCAGCATTAACATCAGATTGTTTACCTTTGTCTACCCTAGCAATATTAGCCTTCAACTCTTCATTATTCCTTCTAAATGGAGGAATATAAAAATCTTTTTCTTTTGAGTTAGGCTCAACAACAAGTTCGGCACTAGTTAATTTTTTAACTTCAGTTTTAAATTCAACTAATTGCCCTTCCAAACTCTTAATTTTGTCCACCTGAGATGAAATTTGATTTTTAAAATTCACATTCAAATTATTGGCTTCATCCAATTTTGCAATCAAATCATCTTTTTCAAGTTTGACCTTTTTTAAATTTAGCTTTTAATTTTGTAGAACATTCAAGAGATTTCATACAAATATTATATAGCTTGCAATGGCATCTTGAATATCATCAGCATCATTCAATATAAGATCATGCAAATCAAAACAATCAAGAGTTTCCATGACAACAGGGGTCAATGGATCACACAGCAATGATTAAAACCTAATCAAAGTGTGCCTGCTCTAATACCACTTATTGGGAAATTTAGACCCCAATTGATAGAATTAACAAGTTTTAAACCCAAGTTGTTAATTAGATTTATTATGAATAAAACTTGTTAAAATAAACAAACATCAATATCATGTCAAAATCATACAGTGGAAAAATAAATAAGACAAGATATGATGACCCATGAAAACCAATGAAACCAACTAGTTTTACAGCAAAAAACCTAGGGAGAAACCTTCCTGAAAAGTAATTCACTATAGTAAAGAGAAGTTTCAAATCTAGTACAAAACCTTTGTCCTTAGACTCTACAATCCTTGCAGATGAACTCACAGTAGAAACCTTCTACCGCTTCAGAACCTCTGAACTCTTCAATATATGAGCACCACCCTTTGATGCATGAATCCCAGTACGTGACTAACTAATTGCACGGATCCCAATATGCGACTTAATCACCAACTTGAGAAGATTGTTGGCTGCAAAATTCTTCACTTCATCAACAATGAAGATCAAGAAGCACTTGGTTACAAAACCCTAAGACGTAAAGACGTAGTAGCTTCTTTCTGAGAGAATAAGGCATCGGTCACCTTTTGCATTCATTCTTCTTGTATTCTCTTATGTGACAGCCTCTAAAATAAGCCTTATATATGTCTAGGGTTGTGAGAAAAGAAACCCTGCACAAATATACAAGCTTGGGCCAAAATTCAGATTTGAAAATCTGAATTCCCATAACCTCGATAGATCGGGAGGTGTCGAGCTTTAAACCTTGACAGATACAGCTATTGAGAAGCTATAGAGGAGCTGTCGAGGAGACAGGAGCTTTCTCAATTGATCCACCAGCTATCAAGAGGTGTCAAGCTATTTGTCTACAGCTGTCGAGAGGTGTCAAGCAACTGTCAAATTATCTGTCTGCAGCTGTCGAGAGGTGTCGAGCAACTATCGAGCTATCTGTCCGCAAGTGTCGAGCCATCCGTCCAGCTTTAATGAATAGATTTTCTTCACTTGTTTCTTGGTCCAATCTTCATGGTTTTAATACTAGACTTGAACAACATGTTTCTTGAAGTATTAAACACATCCTAAATCTACCCAAATACAAGTAAAATGTGTTTTGTCAAGAGATTAGCCAATTACATAAAATCATGACATATGTTCTTAACACATGAACCACATATGTCTTAACAGCAAAGAAGTTTCCATCTTCATCACTTCCAAACTTGTGATCAGAAACTTCACCATCACTAAGGGTTATAGCCATAGCTTTACCCTTTGATCTCAAGAATGTTGGACATTCAAATTTCACATGACCATACTCTTGACAACCAAAACATTATTAACCTAAAGAATTACTAGAAGATTGATCGACTTTTTCTTTTGATTTTTCAGCATTATTGATTTTCATTGGTTCATTTTTCTTGAAGTTCTTCGGTTCAACATTGTTTCTACCTCTTGCCCTTCTATTGTTATTCTTGAGAAAGTTTCAAAAGTTCTTGGCAAGATATGCAATCTCTGTAGAAGAGAGTTCATCATCAAATCCATTATCATCAACATCATCAATTGAATTAAGAGCCATTGATTTGGATTTGTTTGTTTTAGGTAAGTCTAACTCATAGGACTGAAGAGATCCTACAAGCTCATCAACATGGATGAAGTCCACATCCTTGCTTTTAGTAATGACAGTTATTTTGGGTCTAAAGTTATCAGTTAAGGATCTAAGAATCTTCCTAACAATCTTAGGTTGATCATAAATTTCACCCAAATTAAATGCAGAATTAACACTGTCATTAAGTTTAGCATAAAATTCATCAAAACTTTCATCTCTAGATGTCTTAATGCTTTCAAATCTAGTTGTTAACTGCTGCAACTTGTTTATTTTAATTGCCTTTATGCCTTCATGCACAGTTTGGAGAATTTTCCAAGCAATATGAGCAAGCTCAACATTTGAGATTCTCCTAAACTCCTTCATAGAAACAGAATTAAAAATAGCATTCATGACTTTGCTATTAAAAGCAGCTGCTTCTTTTTGGTTCGTTGACCACTCACTAACAGGAGTAGTCGGTTTCTTCCATTCGTATTCAACGGAGTTCCACACTCACTCCTCTATAGATTTTAGAAATGCTTTCATCCTAACTTTCCAACAATCATAATTGTTACCATCAAAGTATGGAGGGATCACAAGAGAGTGACCATGTTCCATGACAACAGGGGTCAAGGTTTAACTCTTAGATCAAAAGATCTAACATAAAAGCTAACTCGCTCTGATACCACTTTTTAGTTTTTAGACCCCTTAACACAATATGTTTAACCTAATATTAATCCAAGTTGATTAACAATTTTGTTAATTAAATCTAGGTTAAACAAATATGTGTAAAAAAAATATAACACGGAAAGTAAAGAACACACAGATCTGATGACCTAAGAAAACCAAATCGATAAAAAACCTGGGGAGGATTTAACCTAGCTATCCTCAAGGTAAAAACAAATCCACTATGAAAGAATTAAAGTTTGTACAACAAGATTTAGACCACTAACATTCTATTACTACCTCGTGTAGAAAACTTACTACCACGACCATGTGACAACTCCGAGTCCACAGACGACTTCTTTCCTTGATCTACAGCAACCACAAGTTCTCCTACTTGTGACTTTGAGATACCTTTTAAAGGTTTCAGATCTTCTTGAAAGCTCTTTATGTAGCAACTGAAGCAATCGTCAAGTTATTGATGTGAATTTTGATCATAATAGCTCTATGTGTGTGTTTGAAGGTAAACACCTCTCAGATCTCACAAAAAGATTCAACACACAACTCAACAAAGACTTCTAAAACGTAGCTAGGGTTTTTCCTTTAATACTTGGAGTGAAACACTTAACCCTACACGTTATATGGGCTTGGGCTGGTTTGATAGTTTTGCAGAAAATTGTTGATCCACGATTTTCAATCGATCAAGTCTAATTTTCGATTGATCGAGCCTTGCAGAAATTGAATAGTAATTTCCTGCAATTACTCGATTCCAAAGTTACATCAAACCAAACTTTGAGCAAATCTAAACCTAGACTAAATGTTTTGATCATGATTTGCCAACATATACAAATTGAAGTTCTAACCCATTAGTTCCTAAAATCTTAGAACCTAACAAAATAATTATGCATACTGTTGTACTACCTTTCATCAGTCTATTGCACTAAGTCTTGTCTTATCAACATATTCAACAAAAAACATATGCCAACAAACGTTAACCACATATTCAGACGCACATAAATTATTAAATATTTTTGTACAGTCCTTTATTAAATACTTATGTAATATTCAATAATACATACTTTTTTACTATTATATACTTTGCTGCACATGAATTATGCATACTTTTGTACTACCCTTCATCAATCCTTTATTATGCATGTACTACCCTTCATCATGTGTCATGTTAAGCCTGTTCAACAAAGTTTTATTAAATATTGCTACAAATGAAAAACTTTACCACATGAGTAAATTATACACAAATTTCTACTATCATTCATCATATGTCATGTCAACACCATGTACCAATTACTATTAACTGAATGGGTTGCTTATGATCAACATTAACATATTTTTCAATTACCTAATTTTCACAACTCCTATATATAATTGAATATGCATGCCATCTGCATATACTATAACCCAAGTCACAACTTGCAATGGCAATGTGGCTATTGCCTTGTTTTCCTGATAATTATAGAAAGGAGAGAGATCCTGATGAAAGGAAATACTATGCGAGACTAAGGCAAGAGTGGAAGTTTCGCATCAACAAGTCAAACACTTGGCACAATGATCTCATATTACTCGTAGTGTCTTTGGTGGACCATGTCTCACTTACAAAGCCAAGGTGCAACATGGAAGAATGTATGCGTGCAATGGCAAGAATCTAAAGGAGAACAATTTGATGTTGCTCTATCATTCTAAATATCACATGTTGTAGCTTGCAAAAGAATTGGCCAACACAACCAATAGACAACTCACAACAACAAAAAGTAACAATGTCTTAAATAATGACCTTTATCGGTCAAAATGAAGAAGACATTGCATTGTCCTCAAGACAATTTTTGTGGAGTGTGTATTATCTTTTGTCAGTTTTTAGACCCCTTAAACAATTGATTAAACCTAGGTAATTAGCCAAGTTGTTACTTAGTCCAATTAAACAAGTCTAGGTTATCACAATAATAAAGATCAAATCATGCAAAGCAGCGGAAAATAAATAACACACGATATGATCACCCAGGAAACCAAATCGGTAAAAACCTGAGGAGGATTTGACCTAGCTATCCTCAAGGTAAACCTGAATCCACTATCTTGAAAGAATCGAAGTTCATACAAAAGGACTTACAAGCACCCACGCTCGACTTCCTAATGCTACCAACCAATAGAACTTACTGACACGACCACGTGCAAGCTCTGAATCCACGGACTCCTTCTTTCTTGGATTCTCCACCAAATGCAAGCACACCCGCTTGTGTTTTCTTTAAGCTTCAATGGCAGCAACTGAATTGATCATCAAGGCGTAGATAAATCTTCTCCTTGAAAACCCTAAGTTTGTGTAAAGGAAAGCTCCTCTAGATCTCACAAGAGATTTACACAAACCGCAAATATGAGCTCACCTAAAACGTGGCTAGGGTTTGCCTTTTATACTTAGGATAAATAAGAAACCCTAAAAACATTTTAAAACAAATAGGGCTGAGTTGGACGAATCTGCAGAAAAGCATTCTACCTGAGCTTCGATCGGTTGAGCCTGTCGTACGATCGATCGAGCCAGGCCGAAAGGCACAATGCTTCCTTGCTTTAACTCGATTCCAACTTTACATTGACACACAACTTTGAGCTAGCTTTAAACACTTCTAAACACATTGTTTTGATCATGGTTTGCCAATAATACACATTAGAGTTCTAAATACATAAAATCCTAAACTTTAGAACCTAACGAACTCCCCCTTTAGCAATCCGTGACAAAACACAACTTAGAAGCTCAAAGTTTACAAAATAAAAAGCCCTTTACAAAATAATGCTCATAAAACAAATTCAATCCTAACTACTATCCATCAGTTGCAAGTGTAGACAGCAGCTCAATTGAATCAACCTGTATATTTCTTGAAACACTAAACAAAATGCATAACCGCATGTGTGGAAAATAAAAACAGGAAAACAGGAAAACAACAAATATGCAAACTAACTCTCCCCCTAAGTTAGATACACCAAAACATACTTGTATTTTCTATTATCATAAACAATCAATGTATCTCCCCCTAAACAAAACAAACAGGATTCCCACATTTCATCTAGATCTCCCCCTTTTTGTCACGTATTGACAAATACAACTCAATAAAGAGTAAACATACGCAATAAAGAGTAAACATACGCAATAAAGGATAAGAGAAAATAGAGAATCAAGGGAACACAAAACAATTCAACTCTATATGAAATAGAGACAACTCCCCCTATGAAGAGCAACAACTCCCCCTAAGAACCACAAAGGTTAAAAAAAAAACTTCTCCCCCTATAAAAATAGGAAAAACATAACAAGTTTTGGGAAAAACAGTTTTGGAGAAAAATAAAGGGGGTGGGGATAAATAAAAGGACACAAACCAAGTTTAAAAAACTAAGTTGATGATATACATAAAGAAAAATATTCTCTCTTTCAATAAAATGCAAACATGACACTATGTGACCCATAAACAGTTGCATGAGTAGAGAAAATATTTGCACATTGATTATCCATCATATCTCTTAAGAAAAATATTTTCAACAATTCACACACAAAAAAAAAGGCCTATACTAGAAAGTATATAGCTCAAAAATTAATCAATCAATTTTTTGATCAAGTTGAGTACCCAATGTAGCAAAGTGTATGCATGTTATGTGTGAAAACAATGAGAGATATGACTGCAAAATTGCAAGATGGATACAAAAACAATGCAATGCATGTGAATCCTAAACATAAATGATGCATGAGCAGATTAAATGACATGATGCATGAGCTAAGGCAGTAAATTAAGTCCAAATTAAGTTCAAACTCACAAAATTGGCTTGAGCATAGAGTTTCTAACTAAAAACCCAAAAAAAAATAAAACCACTTGTTAATTTTATAAATAAATTGACCAATTGATCATTACACAAGTTAGAAAACAATTTAGAATGATCAATTACATCAAATCAATAAGCCAATTTCATCAATTTCAACCCAGATCTTCCAAAATCAAGATTTTCAATCAATTTGTCCTCAAAGCGCAAACATTAAACACATTTTGCATTAAAATCAAGGAACTTTTAATCTTGGATGGCCACAATAAAATCACACACAATATAATGTACCAAGTTTAGCAAAGAGTAACTTGTGTAGTGTGTGCAATTAGCAAAAGCTTGAGATACATGTGAGGTGATATGTGAATAGCAATCAATCACAAAGTCTACAAAATTCATCACATAGAATTTAAAAGTGACTATCACCTAAGGAGTTACATCATATAACTCCCACATCTCCTAGAACATAAGCTTGCAATCATGTAAGTTTCTTGAATTTTGCCTCATAATATACACATCAATTTTAATTAAGTGATTTGGAATTAAGTCTAATAGTACACACCAATTTTTAAGCATTTTGCAATTAAACCGAGGCTATACCTTATGTTCTTTTTGTGCATGTGCTACACTTTCTCGAGCATAAAATCTTATGATATGCACTAAGGTGTTCATGATTGGCTAGTACACAGTGGTGAGATGGTTATTTATGCCTTTCTCAAAAAGATCAAGTCCGACAGTCAAACAACATGTGACTTCAAGATTAAGACAAAGTGATAAACACCATAAACATCTTTCCCACACAACATGCACTTCAAAGTTTCAACTAGTCAAGTGCAATAAATAAGCTCATCCAAGCTAAACAAGGTACATAGACTTGTTATGTAAAAATAATATGGCCAATCCTTGATTATAAATCCAAGATATGAAATACAAAACACAAAAATCTTTTTGGTTTTAAAAACTATATGACCAAAAACAAAAAGCACATATTATGCTAAAAGAACAATGCGAATGCAATGCATGATAATGCTTAACTAAGCTATAGAGGGTACACAAACAAGAAATATCAATTTCTTAATTAACCCTTGAGTACATGTACAAACTAGTACACACTCACACAAAATCAGAAATAGCTTAGCATACTATTCAAGTTTCTCCACAATGTCAAGCATGTTCTAAATCAAGAGAGAGATATCATAATTCATGTAATCCTCAAGAAAAATAAAACTAGACTAAAAAAAATATTTTTGTCTTTTTGAAATTTTTCAATGTTTTTGGATTTTTTTTTTTATAAAAAAAAAATAAAAAACAAAACAACCAAAAATAGAAACAAGACATGTCCACAAACAATTGAAAGAATTAAATCAAGGACAAGTCAGCAACACTCACCTTAGAGAATCTTTTCTCACCCATATAGCACGAGTTTTCGGCTTTGTAGGTGAAAATCCATGTGAAGCAGAGTGTATTTGAGAAATTACACCAATCTTCTGAGAGAGACTGAAATCCTGCAAATTCCTTTCACAAGTCAACAAGCTTAAATTTTTCAAAAGCATATGAAACAATTTATTTGGACTTATGGCAGGAGAAATATCATTACACATCCTAGATTGAAATACAGAATGCTTAAATTTCAATTTATGACAATTAGGACGAATGTGACCATGAACACCACAAAAGTGGCAAACATGAACAAATTTAGGAACATCAGTATTCCTAACATCAAATCTATTCTCAGATTTTGGTTTTTGCCTCAACAAAGAACAATTTGGTCTAATATGATCAATAATACCACAAAGGTGACAAGTAGGCACAAAAACAGATTTATTATGCTCTCTAACAATAGATTTAGACATAGGTTTAGAAATTTCAGCGTCTACATCAGAACTTTTACCTTTGTCTAACCTAGCAAAATAAGCCTTTTTCTTTATTATTCCTCTTAAAATGAGGGATATAAACTTTCTTAGTTTTAGGCTTAAGAGAAACAGAAACACTTCTGTTATCAACAACAAGCTTAGTACTAGTCAAATTTTCAATTTTAGTTTTAGATTCAACTAACTCATGTTCTAAGCTTTTCATTTTCTCATCTTGAGAGGTAATTTAATTTCTCAAAAATTCATTCTTTTTATTAGATTCATCTAATCTAACAACCAATTCCTCTTTTTCAAGATTAGCCAATTTTAACTCTTCCTTGAATTTCTTAGCAATTTTCATAGATTTCAATAATTCCTTACGAAGAGTTTCACAGGCATCAATAAAATCAGCAGAAGCACGAGCAGAAACATGATCAAAAAGACACTTCAAATTATCCATGACAACAGGGGTCAAGGATCAACTCTTAGATCAAAAGATCTAACACAAAAGAGCTACCCGCTCTGATACCACTTGTCAATTTTTAGACCCCTTAAACAATTGATTAAACCTAGGTAATTAGCCAAGTTATTACTTAGTCCAACTAAACAAGTCTAGGTTATCACAATAATAAAGATCAAATCATGCAAAGCAGCGGAAAATAAATAACACACGATATGATCACCCAGGAAACCAAACCGGTAAAAACCTGGGAAGGATTTGACCTAGTTATTCTCAAGGTAAACCTGAATCCACTATCTTGAAAAAATTGAAGTTCATACAAAAGGACTTACAAGCACCCACGCTCGACTTCCTAATGCTACCAACCAGTAGAACTTACTGACACGACCACGTGCAAGCTCCGAATCCACGGACTCCTTCTTTCTTGGATTCTCCACCAAATACAAGCACACCCGCTTGTGTTTTCTTTAAGCTTCAATGGCAGCAACTGAATTGATCATCAAGGCGTAGATAAATCTTCTCCTTGAAAACCCTAAGTTTGTGTAAAGGAAAGCTCCTCTAGATCTCACAAGAGATTTACACAAACCGCAAATATGAGTTCACCTAAAACGTGGCTAGGGTTTGCCTTTTATACTTAGGATAAATAAGAAACCCTAAAAACATTTTAAAACAAATAGGGCTGAGTTGGACGAATCTACAGAAAAGCATTTTGCCCGAGCTTCGATCGGTCGAGCCTGTCGTTCGATCGATCAAGCCAGGCCGAAAGGCACAATGCTTCCTTGCTTTAACTCGATTCCAACTTTACATTGACACACAATTTTGAGCTAGCTTTAAACACTTCTAAACACATTGTTTTGATCATGGTTTGCCAACAATACACATTAGAGTTTTAAATACATAAAATCCTAAACTTTAGAACCTAACATCTTTATTTAAGTTAATGTTAGTACCATTAATGTTCAATATGCACTAGATGTATATTTATGGTATCCTAAGTAAGAATATTTATGTTTCTTATGTTCAACATATAATTCTACTGTCTAACTTCTCATCCTAAATAGTCATTCAAAAATACAAATAATGTGTATGTTTGTCCCAACCATAATAACGCTTTCATTGTCCCTTCAAATGGATACATAGTTCTAATACAACAATAGTGTCATACATAGTTCTAGAAAGCACAAATGGTGACCATATGTTCTCCTTAATTATGTGGTGTCTTCTACAACATGTAATAGTGCCATAGACATGATTACTCTTCATTTAACATCTCTACGTTCGATTGATAAATGTCTCTTCTAAGAAATGATTGCTTGTATCATGCTTGCTCGTACAACTTACACTTCACTAATTCACAATCTTGGCCTGGGTTTGACATCAATGAGATGTTTCTTCATTAGATTATTTTTTTTCTCTTATGCAATTCAATGCTTTACAAAGTTCATCTATAATGCCTCTTGGCATCTGCGATGTAAATCGATGAGGCACTAACAACTTATAATTGACCAACTTCTCATAAAATATCCCTTATTCATGGATTAACCAAGCCCACTCCTGCCTCATGGTATTGTGAAGCTGTGGAATGTTTTGGAGATTGAGATCAATTGGATGACTAAACTCATTTTCTAGTACCTAGAAACAACCCATCGCTGTGAACACATTGCTTGACCTGTAAATTGAATAATCCAATCACTTTAAATGCAATAACATCTATTACATTATTAACAATGTACATCAATTGTTGGTAAATAATGTAAAGCTGCATAAGATGGTACATGACAAACACATTCATAAATTAATGTAATAGTACATATAATAAATTAAATGCTAACATTCACATAAGGTAAAAAACGTAAATATATGAATAACCGTGTGAGAACCTAAGGTATAATGCATAGCCTTGTGTCAATGAAAGATGGGGCTTTGTTAAAATATGCTACAACCATGTCAATATAATTGGCTTAAAAGTTACATGCAATTACCACGTACAAACTCATAACCACTACATACATGGTAAAATTTCATTGTAACATTGGGAAAATGGGGACTTCTATTCATATATTATTTTACCAGGTTGTATTGACATGAGAACACCTAACAACTCATATATTTATAATGCTTGGACCATGAATTAAGGTTATAAATGCACCACAATTTTGAATGGTTTATTTGTAACCCACTAACATCTTAGCTTTAATAAGATATGAGTTGCAACGCCTCAAAATCAAATCGTACTGTGAGAAAAAATTTTGAATCTACTTCAACCATAGACATACACAAACCACTATGGTGTGAAATGGGTTGGAAAGAATAAAGATTTTGTTAATGTTCCAATGTACTCTTACGCAAATCTTGGGACTGTGGGACATATCATGATCGGCAAACCTAAACAACTAAGTACAGATACCACCACAATAGTTTTCACCACAAAAGAACCATTGTCGTCAATGCTATACGAAAGAAGGCGTAAGTTGGAGGTGTATTGTAAATGGCACAGATTAAGAGTTCCTAAGGCATGTTCTGAGTTACCTAGAGACGAACCTACCAAGGTACTTGCTTGTCTTGAAAGAGAAAACAATAAAATGCAAAGGTGATTAGACCATTTCCATGCAATCCAAAAAGCTAGGAAACATCTACAGGGGAAGGCACAAGACTGAGCCATCAAATACATTAATGAAATTACTCCGTTAGATGATGACAAAGATATTTCAGACTTCTCAAATTCAAGCAGCAATGATTTCTAAAAATTTCTACCTACAAACATTAGACGTTGTTGTTAATTTTTAACATATTGTGATTATGTATGTTCAATTTTTGTAATGTAAGAACTTGTGCTTACTACATACACCTTTGACTTTCATGCATAGATTTGCAAGCATTGTGTAGCTGAGATTTTTCTATTACGTAATGCAATTTTTAATTTTTTAATTTTTTAATTTTCATTTCTTTCATCTCCCAATAAACTTGTCACTCTTGTCCCTATAGTTAACTACTACAACATCAAAAAATACACTTCCAACAACATCGGTGCTTGTAGACTGTAAGGATTAAACCCGAATCATTTTTATTTTACTAATAACCAAGTGTACCTGTTGATGTATTTTCATACATAGACAGATCTAAAAATTAATATTTTTCTTACTTAAAATTTGCAACTCCAAGCAACCAATATTCCCCCAATGTGTTCACATAATGCTCAAACAGCCAAATACTCAACGTGCAAACAATACTTTCCATACAACATATCAAATGCAAGTGTCTTTCTTGGATTAAAACACTATCCTAATATGAAAAATACATTTTATCAAAGAAACCTTTGCAATTTCTAAAATTATTCCTCATGTACTTCAAAAATTTTTATTAGTGCATCAAATTATGAAATTAGTTGTGTATCTGTGATGATAGAGAGATGATCGTTAAAGAGTGAAAACCAAATCTAGGGATGTAAAGTTGAGGATCTGCCATTGCCACTGAATTGAAGGGAAAGAGAAATACTAATTCGAAACTATCTAGACTGGGTATAGATTTAGTGTCCATTTGGGACAAGTGGAAAATTTCAACTTATTTGCAATTTCAATTTATTTTTGCTAGTATTTATGGACTCTACTGCACTTTTTGGTACTATTCATGGGTTCCATTTTACTATTCAGCTAACTTTTCCTTTTATCTACTGTACTTTTAACAAAAAATTTTCAGTTTTAACTAAATAAGTTATTTCTAAACGGACACTTAGTATAACTCGATTTTATCAAAATCGAGTTCACTTTTTGAAAAATTCCAACGTAACTCGATACCTTGGATATTGATTTCTATTCATGACAACAACAAAAAAATGTCCAGTGAAATTCGATATATCAAGTTCTGCTAAAAATAAAATTTGTATGGAACTCGATTTTGACAAAATCGAGCTCCACATGGATTTTTTTTTTTTTTTAAATGAGAAAAGCCAATTCAGCTTAGTCCACCATGGTAGAATTTAGCCATAACTCAAATCTTGAAATCGAGTTATATGCAAAATTCGATTTTCAAAAAATTGAGTTCGAAAATAAGGACATATCCCTAAATAGTTTGAAAAGAGGGACAAATTGCTGCATTGTTTACTAATTAGGGGCAAATGCCCATTTTCTCACATAAAACAATATATATATATATATATATATATATATATATATATATATATATTATAGAGTACTAATTTGACCAAACTACACATTATTGAAATTTATTGCAATAAAAAGGGACTAGATTTTATATAAATATTTATGATGATTAGATGTAGCAAATGAGATCGAGAGTGCAACTTTATTGAAAACTAGAAAGTCTTCTTCGTTTCGTTCA
This sequence comes from Quercus agrifolia, assembly GCA_029955455.1. Lineage (NCBI taxonomy): Eukaryota > Viridiplantae > Streptophyta > Magnoliopsida > Fagales > Fagaceae > Quercus > Quercus agrifolia. The sequence goes on from JARQAD010000010.1 coordinate 33,190,069, forward strand.
AACATTTCCAGCTAAGAGAACTTCGAAAATCAATTTGTCCATGTTTTGGTAAGAGGAACCGCTAGGTTTGGTAGCATCCTCTGCCTTTATCTTCCACTCCATTGCCTTCTTCTTCAATTCTTTTCCTTTCTCACCATCCATTAATTCTCTAACAAGCTTCTCCACTTCATCTCTTTGAACGTTATTATCTATCTCCATCCCAATGCCCCACTCAACACAACAATATCGACAATTTGTCAATTGCTCAGCAAAAAAAGGCCAAGAGATCATTGGAATTCCACAACACACACTCTCAAGTGTTGAATTCCATCCGCTATGTGTTAAAAAACACCCTATTGACGGGTGCTTTAGGATTTGTTCTTGATGACACCAACTTGCTAACATGCCTCTATCTTTTGTTTTGGTAACAAATTCAGAAGGAGCAATAGCTGAATTGCCTCCCACAAGATCAGGCCTTATAATCCACAAGAAGGGTTTTTCACTATTTGCTAACCCCCAAGCAAACTCAATGAGTTGGTGAGGTGTCATGATAGTTATACTACCATAATTTACATATACTACCGAGTTGGGTTCTTTTGAATTTAACCATTCCACACAGCCCGATTCTTCTTTCCATAGATTGGAACTTATTGATTTCAAGTTATCATCCTTAATTTGATCAGCCAGCAACATAAGTGGTCCAATGGTGTATATATGAGGAAGCATGGAAGATAGAGCATCTAACACTTCTTGTTCAAAGGAGTCAAATGTGTTCAAAATGACAGCTGAAGCTCTTGAAGCTCTCTCACTTTCGCGGATTTTGAAGTTGAGCATGATGTCATTCTCATCTGTAGTTCTAATAAAACTTGGAAGATCCTTAAGACGAATATTTTTCATCCCAGGAATCCAATCGATTGTAGTTTCCAAGTATCCATTTGTTAGATAGTTCGCATCTGTAAATCACACCAAAGTAGGGTTGATCTTTGTGAATAGCCTACTCCAATGTAGTACTAAAATGTAGCATTCAATTGAAAAAAAAAAAAAAAAAAGAGAAAAGGAAAGAATTTTTTTTGATAGTTTGATGGCTATTATAAGTGTAATTGACATATATAACATATTATTGCATCTCCCATGCACATCTATTATTATATAGACTTTTAATTTGTTTGTTTGGTTTTTTTATTTTTAAATTTTTTATCTGAAATAAAAATTTCACTCTAACTTAATCTTTTGTTCCACTCCCTCCATTCCACTTCATGCTCCACAAATCAAATATGCCACCTATCCACTTATTCCTAATTTTGAGTTAACAGTATCAATATATGATAAGAGTAATGCTTTTTTCTTCTTCTTTTTTTATTTGATGGGAAGTAATGCTTTCTTTTTATAAATGATAAGAGTAATGCTTGAGCCAACTATTTAAAAAACCATGTACATTTTACTTAAAAACTTGTTTATGATTTAAGAAAACTTAAAAGACCCAAAACTAAGAGGAAAAAAAGAAACTGACCCTAGAACCTTCCTTCTTCTCTCCACTTTCACCGCCGCTCAGATTCAAATTTAACAACTTGATTATAATTTTTAAAAATCTTAACTCCGAAACTGAAAAATCCATTTGTATTTCTTCGGTGACCCCTGTGGATTTTACAAACCCAGTTGTATTTTCTCCATAGACCCATATGGGTTTTAGAGAGTCTAGACTATTTTACAAACTCATATTTGACAGATTTTACAAACTCAGTGCAAAATTCAAAATCCATTTGTATTTCTCTAGAGAGAAGACTTCCAATTATAATTGTCATGCTGTCAAAGTAGTTAAGAGAAAAACCCTGTTGTATTTGTCTTCTCTTTTGTGTAAAACGAAAGGAATTTTTTCAACTACTATTCAGCAACATGATAGGTGGAGCCGTGGAGGTCTCCTTCGTAGGCATAGTCATCACCGGAAGAGAGAGTGAAGGAGGGAGAGGAGAGGGACAGTTTGTGCAAAGTTTTATTTTTCAGATTTAATTCTTTTTAAATAAGTTTTTAAAAATATCATTAGGATTATTTCAATTATATGATGTGTACTTTAGTAATTTAGGGCCTATTTGGTTAGTTAGTTTGAATAATGTTGATTGAGTGTTTTTTATATACGTATGGATAAAAAAATGTATTGAAATGTATGAAAAGTTGTTTAAAATGTGAAAATTATTGTTTGAGTTAGCTAACCAAACGAGCCCTTAATAGTTTATGTGAACCATACCACACTAATAGTTTTCAAAATGTTTGTAAACTAGTTTGCCTTTCGTTTGTCTCGCATCATCTTAAGATGATGTGAACCATAAGATGATGTGAGACAAACGAAAGGTAAACTAGTTTACAAATATTTTGAAAACTATTAGTGTGTATATATATATATATATATATATACACACTAGGCTCATTATACATACTTTATATATATATGTGTGTGTAATTGTAATTTTTTTTAATTGCATTCTGTATATGCATAGATTATATTGTAGTATAAGATGATGTGAGACAAACCAAAGACAAACTAGTTTACAAATTTTTTGAGAATTATTAGTGTGTGTGTGTGTGTGTGTGTATACACACACACACATATGTATACTAGACTCATTATACATATTTTGCGTGTGCAATAAGGCTTTTTTTATTTTTTATTTTTTATTTTAAATTTAGTGAAATAACATTTATTAGTAAAATAAAGATAGTATTCTAATTTTTAGAATCTTGATAAAAGTTTAAAAACCTAAAATTTAGGTAGTAAATTACTATTTTTATCAGCTTGTATTTTTTAATTGAAAATTATTTAACTAAAAGATGTGGATATTATACAAAATTTAAGAATTTGTGTAAGGGTATTTTTGTACGTAAATATTAAAACTCAATCAGGGAATCCTATTATTAATAGTATAGAATATTGATACATGAATTTTACTTTCTACTTTTATTTCATTGTTTTCTTATTATATACGCATGAGTTTACTTTTTATTTTTATTTTTGTTTATTGGATTTTTGATGATTTATTTATATGGTGCTTTTCCTCCTTTGCACTTTATTAACTTATTTAGAAAAAAAATATTTAATAAGACATATGACACAAAATTAGACAACAATTGAAATCTAATAAAAAATCTAGTTGCATTTTCTTAGAGTATTGATTTTAATTTTATATATATATATATATATAGATGATGTCAAAGTTCTTATAACTTATTTGACACATTCTTATGCACAAAATGTTTGGAAGTCCGAGAAAAAATATTTGAGTTACAGTATTAATAACATATTGTAAATGTCTAAAAAAAACCTTTTATAATAATACACGATAAGGGAAATGATCTCTCTTTAAATCTTTAAATTCCTTTCAAAATGGAAATTCTTTTTTTTTTTTTAAATCGAATCATCTTTAAAAAAACATAAAATAAAATAAAAATAGAATGAATTTGAAGAATTAAATTATACCTTTGAGGGGTACTAAACCTCGTTCAACTAGATGGCGATAATGCATATAGCTCAAGAAACCGCAAGCACTAGGTGTCCAGAAAAGCACACATGGAATTCCGAACTTGTCAGCAGCATCTAGAGTGAAGGACATACAACCATCAGAGACAATAGAGGTAACAGGAGGCACATTCGAAGACGAAGTGTCGTTGAGTTTAGAAATGAGGTTGCAAAGTGGGAGTAGGCAAGTCTTTATGGTGGATTTAGCTAGAGAGGGGATATCTTGGCTGACATCTGCGTCTGATGGTGGGAGGCCATCGGGAATGGTTTCGAAGTGAAAGTCCGGCAAGCCATCAAGGGAGTTAGGGCCTCTAGACCTGAGTAATCGATTGTGGTTGTACTCTGTGTTTACAAAAGTTACATGAAACCCTTTGTGGTGGAGGAGTTTGGCTAGCTTTAGCATTGGAGTTATGTGGCCTTGAACTGGAGCTGGGACGCAAACTACATGAGGTTTAGTAGCTGCTCTAATGGAACCCATCTCTCACTATCTCAATTCTCAAACACACGTTTTGATATGAACGGTTTGGAAAAAGGATCATTCCAGGTGTTTTTATAGACAAACTTCTGAACATAAAAAAGTTACATAACAAAGCTTTATGGTTTTATTTTTTTAATTATAATTATGAAATTAATAAACATAATTTCAAAATTATTTTATTGAAAACATAATTTTAAGTAAACAAAAAATTGGTAGAGAGGTGACTAGTGTGATTTTTCTATCTAAACATGACTATAATAACATTCTATCTACTCTTAAATGAGATCTCATACTCTCAATCGGTAAAGAACTCACTTTTTATCATTGAATCGTGTAGAATAGAAATGAAATATAAAGAGTACAAACCCTCAACATAATTTCAAGTTTTAATTTTGTATTTTTATGAACTGTAAACACTACTCTTTACTGTTTGACAATGACCTTTCACACCGTACACTACTCATGTCTCTTTTGACTCTTGAGTAAGCGATCACGTTACTTTTTTTCGTGAGTACATTTGTGCTGGTCAGGGCCCTACAAAACAGCTATCAATAAAAGAATAGAGTTTAGTACTACGTAAAGTAGCATAATAATGCTATATAAATAAATTGTTGTATTTATTGTGTCACATTTTATGTAACACAAGACTTATTTTTAATAAAATAATGTCAGTGCAAGTGACACCGACTAGACCGTTGCAAGTACTAAGTGGTTTCTCAAGAAAAAAGAAAAAAAAATACTATAATAAGTGGCTGTAAGTAATAGAAATAGATTGTCATGATCAATTTTTGTTTGGCTTCCAACTTTGTTATGTGTGTCAAAAGAAACCAGTCAAAAGGTGTGGAGTGTAGACAGTAGAAGGGTTGCTTGTTCAAAGGGTTGTTTTCTTAAATAAAATTTTCAAATTTCTTTATATATATATATATTATATTTATAATTTTGAAACTTTTTTTTTATTAGTATGGTTCCGTTTGGTAGAAGAGTTTAAATAATATTGTTTATATTTTTTGATAGACGTGTGGATAAAAAAATATATAAAAATGTATGTAATGTACTAATATTGTTTAAAAATTAAAAATGTGTTGTTTAACTACTCTACCAAACAGAGCCTATAACTTTGAAACTTCAGCTTTACAAGTAATAGTTTTTAAATCAATCCAATTTGTCTAATAACAATATTGTAACATAATGTGCCCCTAATTTAATATTGTAGACCACAAACCTTGGACAAATGCATAAAACCTTTTTATAATTTTTATTTAAAATGTCAAAAGCTTCTATCATCTAAATTTAGGGTTTATGCATTTGCCAGTTAGGTATATGTGTTTACCAATCAACTAAATAGCCAAGAGTACAATGAGACCTAATATTAAAAAAGGAATACAAAAATAACACTGAAGTCATTATTTAAGATTTTTTTTTTTTTTTTTTAAAAAGAAGAAAAGAAAAAGTGCTTGAGAAAGTAACACTTTTTAATTTTTTTTTTTTAAAGGTGAAATAAAATTGGTGAGGCTCGAATATTTTCTTTATAGAGCCACTAAAATATTTTCTTTCCAAATTAGAAAGAAAACAAAAGAGAAAGGGTTGGACAAAAAACTCCCCTCTACTCAGGTGCTAGGTTTCAACTGTTCACAGTCTCTACATTTTTTTTTTTTCTTTCCTGCTTTCTTTTTGGTTTTGTCATATATTTTTTTTATACACGTTTTGTCATTTTTTACGTGTCAATTTTTTCTTTTTTCTTTTTATAATAAATTTCCTTCTTTAGGTTTTTTTTCCTTTTACTTTTTTTTAATCTCCTTTAGTTTTTTTTTTTTTTTTTTTTGGTCGTTTTCCTCATTTTTTAAATTTACTTCTTTAGCTTTTTTTTGTCCTTTTCTGTACTTTTGGTGCTTTTAATTTTTGTTCATCCGTATTTTTTTTCTTATTTGTTACCTTTTCTTTATTTTTTTATTTTATCTATTAAGGGCATGAAAGTATACAAACTATATTTTCTATCTCTCCATTTTTTTACTCTCAAACTAAACAACATGAGTGAAGACGATAAACTTTTCTACTATCTCCTATTTTCTATATATCCTCTCACTTTTCCACTCAACTAACCAAACAGATCCTTAATATATTATGGATTTACACATCAAACAACAACAAATTTTACAAACATACACACACACACATCCAAACATGAAGACGCATTTACAAAGAGAAAACTCAAAACAAGTAAAAAACTCTCCAAGCCTATGGCACCAACGAATCCACTAGTGAGAATAGTTGTAATACATTACATTACACTTACAAAACCCTCCAAGCTAAGTAATGTAGATGTATCTAGAGACGGAACTAGGATACCGAGTTAGGGGGGTTGTAGTATAAAAAGAAAATTATTATGAAATTTCAAAAAAAAAAATTTGAGAAAGTTATGAAATTTCAATTAGTATTAACAAACCGTGAACAAAGACAAAAAAACAACTATTAACTATACCATTTATCTATTTTGTATCATTTGTGGCTAAAACAAATTCAATTTATATAAACATATTATAATAATAATTAATAATAAAAATCACCCACTAACGTAATCGGGTCCCTCATGTATTTATTGCTATACTAAAATAGTTGTAGGAACGTAGGTGAAAATTTTTATCGGAGTCCCTCATGTATTTATTGTTATACTTAAATAGTTGAAAATTTTTATCCTGGTCCCTCATGTATTTATTGCTATACTTAAATAGTTGCAGGAACGTAGGTGAAAATTTTTATCCAAACTGTAATTTGGACCCATTAGATACACTAGGTTTTTTTTTTTTTCTTTTTTCTTTTTTGCTTGTTTGTTTTTTTGTGCAGAAAAAATATCTTTCAAGGTAACTGACTCACTGCACAACACATGAGTCATTATTGAAACAGAGAAAGAGAGAGATAGCAGCATTCATATTCGGAAATGTTGCTCTAACTTCTATCCAATTTTATCATTTTAAAAAGTTATCAATTATACCATACAATACTTAAAATACCCCAAAACTTGATTATTTTACTGTTTTATTAAAATATTATTTTTTAATAATTCTTTATTATTTTTTTTCCAACTGCCTCTTTTTTTTCAAATTTAGCATGATTCCAACGGTAATTTTTTTTTCCAACAGTGATTTTGATTCCAACGGTCACATTTCTTTCCTTGGCCTTTATCATTTCTTTCCAACAATCGTTTTTTTTTTTTTTTTTTTTTTTAAATTCAATAACTATTCGAAACAACCTAACAATTTTATTTATTTTATTTTTTTTAGAAAGAACCGGCCAAATATCAATGTACTCAAACTTACCAACTTTAAATATCCACATACATATATATTCCATCAAAACTACCAAATATCAATATAAAATCCACACACATATTTATAGATGCATCCTGCCAAATATTAATGTATTCAACTTGCTAACTTTAATGATCCACACACACACACACACACACACACTCATATATATATAGAACCTGCCAATTTTTTTTTTTTTTAGAAAGAACCTGCCAAATATCAATTTACTCAAACTTGCTAATTTTAAAAATCTACATACATACAAATATATATGCAACCTACCAAATATCAATGTAGCCAACCTGCCAATTTTTAAGATCCACATACATATATATACATGCAACCTACCAAATATCAATGTAATCAACCTGTCAACTTTAAAAATCCACATATATATATAGACGCAATCCACATCATGGTTTTAAAACTCAGACCGTTCAATAAACTGTAAAAATGAGAGGTTTAAGATTTTTGAGGTTAGACCAAGATCGAATCGTAATGATGTCATAATTAATTTAATAATTATTTAAAATATAAATAAAGATATTAAACTAATAAAAGTAGAAAAATGAACTAAAATAGTCCAAATAAATATAAAGATCTATTTTTCAAATGTCTTTTTTATATCATAACTTTCATAAGGAAAATAAGAAATATTAAATCTTAAGCAAACCTAAATCATTTTTTGTTAAAGCTCAATATTTTACTCTTTTAATCTTTTTAGGAGAGCTTATGTCTAAATTATCTTAAGTCATGCTCAAGCCCATTTGACTACCCAGCAAATTGTTTTATGCCAAAGCCCATTTGAATATTAAACCATTTATGAAAATTTTAAACATAAAATATAAATAAAAGCTAGAAGAGTAACCGTACAAAGCATCAAAAAATTGATTAAATAAAGAACAAAGCCCAATAAAATTTAAAAAGGAGTGAATGACACTTGACGGCATGCATTTAGTTAAATTTTAAAAATAAAAAATAAACAAAAGCCAGAAGAGTGGCCGGACAAACCATTAAAAATTGATGCTGGTCCCGGCCATCCCACATCGTTAGGAATGACTAATGAGGACACATTGCCATCCCATTGTACTCTTATTCATAATTTGTTGTATGCAGTGATGTACTTCATTAATCATGTGAATTTGTAATACAGGTTCAACTTCAACAATGGAAGACTCTGGAGCAACAATATTTTGATATGTTTAATTTAATGTAAAAATATATTATGCAATAATGGTATCTTTGATGTTACTACCAATATTTCTTATGGATGCATAGATGGTTCTTAGATTCCGTTGACCCTTGTTAGTACATGTGAACTAATTTTAAACAGTTGTTGGTTCTGTAACTGTTGCTCATAACCGCTTGCTTTTGTTTGAGCTCATGATATGAATGTCAGTTGAACATGAGTAATGTGACTTCAACTGCTTAAATTTTAAACTGCCAATCTTCAAAAAGCAATTGATTGGGTTATTTACAGTTGTTTTCGATGTGATAAAAATAAATAAAAATAAATAAATAATAAAATAAAATAAAATTGGCATATTACAAACATGTTAGCGGAAATGAGTATATATTGACTATGGCACCGACGAAACTAGGGGGACTGGAGGGGCCATGGCCTCCTCTGGCTTTATAAATTTCTTAATAAAAATGTTTAAAATATCATCATTTTATAAGTGAATATGCTTACCAGGCCCCCCTTAGAATTTGAGAAGTAAGAAAAAGTATCGTATTGGTTTAATTGTTAACATTCCTTTGGCCTCATCAAATTTTAGAATTGTTCTATTAAAAAATGATACAAAAAACCAAAAATATAGCCTATTCGCCCTCCAAATATACCCTACTAAACCATTTTAACAAATTCCCATATCAGTAATAGGCAGAAAAAAATTTCCCTTTGTAAATTAGCCTAATCAAGACTCTCTTACATGTAAATCAACAATCCTTTTAATACCCACAAAAAATTAAAACAGCTTTAATATATATATGAGCTTTACTTTAAAATCCTCACACCGCCATGGTTTACCTCCACAACTCGCCTGTTGAGTTCCTCAAGATTAGTCAATAGCATGTGCATATATAGCGGCATATCTATCTCTCTGACTCTCTTGTTCTCTCTATTTATGTTTAAGATGTAAAATGTAAAAGTATAACAATTAAACTGAGATGTGAAAATGAAAAATAAGGGTACGTTTGGTACACTGAATGGATATTACGACATAAATTGTAATATTTATTACTAGTAATAAAGTGTGTTGTAATGTAATAACTAAACATATTCATTAGTTTGATTGTAAGTTATAACATTAGAATGAAACTTAATATTTATTTTAGGAAATATCTTACTCATACAACTATATCTTCTTAAAAATTGTTATTTTTAAATTTAAGAGAGATTGTATTATTTTTATGATTTTTATTTTTATAATTGTTAGATATATATATATATATATATAGAAAGTTTGTTTATTTGGAAATATATTAAGTTTTGAAATTATTACACTTACTAAGAAATAACTAATACAACCTTTTAAAGCGGAATAGTTATTCCTCATATGGAAGAATAACTATTCATAAGGAATGATTATTCATTGTAATAAAAACATAATCAAACTAAGAAATAAATAAACTATAGGAATAACTATTACATTACATCACTTATTATAGTCTATCAAACATGCCCTAAAAGAGACATGGTGTGTATATGAAATGTTTTGATAGCTGATGTGTACATTTTTTGTGCTTAACAGCTTGAACTTATAAATTTTTTATTATTTTATGTTGTTGTATATGTGAAGAGACTAGAGTAAGCTATTGCGATCTATTTTATACTTTTGTTGATTTAACTTTTAAGCTATGCACATTTTTGTAATTGAATATTAGTTTTGTAGTTTACCGCTTGTATTTTTAATTTTCAATATCTTATTTTATTTTGGTTTCTATAATAATAATTTGTTATTTTGTTTCTTTGATATTTATATTTGTGTTATTGTTATTATCCTTTTTTATTATATATTTATATTTGATATTAGAAATATATGTAATTATTATATAGAGGTAATAACAAATTCAGTTTAATTTTTTGGCTTTATTTTGAGCTTGATGTTAGATTTAAGAATATATCAACACCTTCTTAATTATGCTAAGGATTGGTGAGAGCTAGAAAATAAACAATCTAAACATTAGTTGATAAATTGGTTTAGAACACAGTTTTGTTGAGTTAAAATTAATTTATGAAATAAAAATAAATAAATAAAAAATTTCATCATAAATTTTTTTTCTTAATTTTTTTTTTTAATATATTTACCTTGGCCCCCGTAAAAAAAATTCTTGGCTCCATCATCAGACTATGGGTATAAACATGAGTAAGTAGATATAGTGCATGTTCAAACTCATCGTGACAATTAGGTATTTCCAGTTTATCAATTTTGATTTAGTTTTTTCAATTAGTTCTCTTTGGTGGTATTCTACTCTTAGGAACAAGTGAAAACACATATGCATTAAAATGCACATTAATTAGTATGCACACCCTTAAACTACCATTCCTTATGCATTATGTCAAACCACAATACACACGCATATTTACTGTTGTACCATGTTTCATCAAACCTAAAATATTTGAAAATAATCACATGTCGACGAATGTCGACAACATGTTTAGATGGACGTGAATGATTATGTACACCCTTGTACTATCCTTCACCAGGTGTCATGTCAAGTCTCATTGGGCAAGCATATTTACTGCTACATCATGTTTGGCCTATTCATATTCGACCACAAAATGCCCTATATGCCAACAAACGACAACCACATATTCAGATGCACGTGAATATGTTAGTTTTTAGACCCCTTAACACAATATGTTTAACCAAATGTTAAGTCAAGTTGATTAACAAGTTTGTTAATTAAATCTAGGTTAAACAAATATGTGTAAAACAAATATAATGCGAAAAGTAAAGAACACACAGATCTGATGACATAGGAAAACCAAACCGGTAAAAAACCTAAGGATGATTTAACCTAGCAATTCTCAAGGTAAAATCAGATCCATTATGAAAGAATTGAAGTTTGTACAATAAGACTTAGATCATTAACATCCTATTGTTACCTCGTGTAGAAAATTTACTACCACGACCACGTGACAGCTCCGAGTCCATAGACTACTTCTTTCCTTGATCTACAGCAACCATAAGTTCTCCTACTTATGACTTTGAGACACCTCTCAAAGATTTCAATTCTCTTAAAAGTTCTTTAAGCAACAACTGAAGCAATCATCAAGTTCTTGATGTGAATCTTAATCTTAATAGCTCTATATGTGTATTTGAAGGTAAACACCTCTTAGATCTCACAAAAAGATTCAACACACAACTCAACAAAGACTTGTAAAACATAGCTAGGGTTTTTCCCTTTATACTTGGAGTGAAACACTTAACCCTACACATTATATGGGCTTGGGCTGGTTTGAGAATTCTGTAGAAAATTGCCGATCCATGTTTTTTGATCAATTGAGTCTAATTTCCGATCAATTAAGCCTTGCAGAAATTGAATAGTAATTTCCTGCAATTACTCGATTCCAAATTTACATCAAACCAAACTTTGAGCAAATCTAAACCTAGACAAAAATGTTTTGATCATGAATTGCCAACATATACAAATTGATGTTCTAATTCATTAGTTCCTATAGTCTTAGAACCTAACAATCTCCCTCTTTGGCAATCCGTGACAAAACACATTACATGAAGTAAAAGCTCAAAGTAAAAAATAGCCCAAATACACATTATTTCCCAAAATACAATTCAACCTAACTACTATCTATCAGTTGCAAAAATAAACAGTAGCTTCAAATGAATCAACTTGTAAATTCCTAAAACACTAAACAAACCATAAATACATGTGTAGAAAATACAAGTAAACCAAATAAATTTCTTGCTTTCACAAAACAAAAAATAAAGACATATACCATGAATAACCTCATAAAATAAATCATAACCAATGTATCATAGTTTGTGAAACAAGAACATAAACATAAATAAAACAAGAAACATAAAAATATAAAAAACAATGTCTCCCCCTAACATGTACAACACATCATCAAAAACATATCTCCCCCTAAACTACAATCTACACCAAAAAATCTCATATATCCTTATCTCCCCCTATCACTATGCACTCCCCCTTTTTGTGACGTATTGCCAAAGGGCAATCAAGATTCATCCGAGGGTGGAGCTAGTGAAAAAGCACCTCTAGCATCAGCTAAATCCGCTTGTAAGACCGCAACCTCATTAAGCAAATCCAACAAAAGTTGTCCATGAGCCGCTTGAACGATGAGACATGTCTCCAAAATAGTATGCATAGATGAAGAGGATGATGTAGATCGTGAAGGATCCACAGCAGCAATAGGGTCCACAAAATCCTCAGCAATAAGATCACCAGAAGGAGGGGCTTTAGATGCATCACCTGTAGAAGACTCTACTCAAAGGCATTTAGAGCTAGCTTTTAACTGAGCAGCCTTTTGCCTAAGAAGTGTGGCACCTATAAGAGCGATGATATGAATAGGCTCAAATGCGGGGAAGTTCTCGAAAACTAAATCTAACAAAATCCTATGAATGAAAACCGAGAAAAACAAACCATGTGACTTAGCGCTACTCCTATGAACCTCAACAAGAGAACGAATGAAAAGAGTAGGAAAACTGATAGGAGCATTAGTGATGAGAGCATACAAGAATTCACATCTCTCAATGGGAATGGTATATATGTGAGAAATAGGCCAAATGCTATGATAAGAAATCCTAAAGAATAAATAATTGAGCTCAGTATGCTTATGTGTGGTAACCCTAGGATTAGTACCCCAACTAATGGTAGTTTCAGTAAGAAGAGACACAATGTCATCAATGGGAGGAATCTATGTGTAAGGGTACACAAGCTGCTGTACCAAAGGTACACCAAGAGCAAAAGTTACTACCTCACAAGTAATGACAAAATCTTCACCTCTTATCCAAGTTTTCACATAATGAATGTTGGAATCATCAGAGTGAATAAAGAGGTTTGAATAAAACTCTCTAATCAAAGTAGGCAGGAGGAGGATGCTCAACATTTAGAAGAGGTAACCAACCTCGACTCTCAAAGGTCCTACGTATCTCAGGGTTAACCTCATCTAGGATAACTTTCCTCTCAGCCCAAACAGACCTAAAGATGTTTAACTTCTCATAGGTTTCTTGGTTAGATTTAAACTGAAATCTATCACTTTGAAAATCAAAAGAGGAGGAGGTAGTGGATTTCTTAGCTCTAGTTTTCCTAACCATGACTCTAAGAGTAAAAAGGAAAAATAAAACAAAAAGAAAACACAAAACTAAGGGCAGACTGCATTAAAAAGGGTTAGAGCACAAAATATAACAATAAATAATAATCTATATGACGCATGTAATGCATGCACATATGATGCTCTAATGCACAAAAAGCTTGTTCAATTTTTCAACATTGTCATTTAATTGACTTGAACAAAGAGATTTAACCAAAAATCCCAAATTTTGAAGAACCCATTTTTCAAAACCAAATAAAATTGAGTAATTAGACATTATACTAGTTAGAAAACATCGTATAATGAAGTAATCCATCAATTTAACAAGTCAATTTCATCAATTTAAGCCCAATTGAACAAAAACCCCAATTTCTCAAAATTTCATGCCCTAGAATTTTCAATTCTTCTCAAATCACAAAATTGATCAAATTAATGCATGGGAATCATATGTATATGAACTAAGAACAAAAACCCATTGATTAAATATGAACAAAAATGAGTCAAAAATCAAAAACACCAAATTTCTTTAGTTCGAAAATCATGAAGAAAATGCATGAACAATGTAAATAACTTGAAAAATGAAGGGTATTTAGGTCTTACCTATACTTAAGGACAAAAACCTTTGAAGATTTGAGGAGGAAAACGACAAAAAAAGTTTGGATTGGATCGGTTGAGAAAGAAAAGGAAGAAAAGAGGAGAAAAGTGTTTGAAAAAGTGAAAAACATGTGCTGAGAAAAGTCTTTTGTTTTTCTTTTCTTTCGAATCTTAATCGGTCGAGTACCAATCGGGTACCAATCGAGCCAAATAGAAAGTTTGCTTTAAAAATTTTTAAAATTACAATCTGTCAAAAATTGGTTTCGATAAATTGAAAAACAGATTCAACTGATCGAGCACCAATCGAGGATCAATCGAACTAGGCAAAGACCAAGCTTATAAACTCAAGGGATTTTCGATCGGTTGAAAAACACATTCGATTCATCGAAATTCTGGAAATTTGGATTTTTTGAAAAACAACAGAAGTTTTATGTAGAAAACACTCAATCCAGAGAATTTCATGAATGAAATGTATGAGAATGAGTTTAAAAGTTTTTCAAAAACATTTGTTTTCAACCTAAAACTTCAAAAACAAGATTTTCACACTTATTTCCCTCAAATTTTCAACCAATGAACATATTTTGTATCAAAATCATAGGATATATAATCTAGGATGGCCAAACCAAATTCACACACAATTTCATGTACTAAGTTTAGCAAATAATAACTTGTGAAGTGTGTGCAACTAGTAACAACATGAGATACATGTAAGGTGATATGTAGATAGTAATCAATCACAATTTCTACATTAATCATCACATAAATTTGAAAGTAACTATCACCTAAAGAGTTACATCATATAACTCTCACATCTTCTAGAAAATAAGCTTAATCATGCTTTTTTTTTTTTTTTTTTTTTTTTAGCCTTATTGTATACATGCCTTTTTTAATTTCTTTTTCTTTCTCTAATTTTTTTAATTTTTATTTTAAGGCTTCACTTTTTTTTTTCCTGCATGTGCTACACTTTCTCGAATACAAAATTTTACGATATGCACTAAGGTGTTCATGATTGGCTAGTAAATAGTGGTGAAATGGTTATTTATGTCTTTCTCTTAGAACTTTTTAGTCTTTACAATCAAGAGCATGTGACTTCAAAATCAAGATAATGTGATCAAAAACTATAAACAACTCACACATAACATGCACTATATAGCTCAAACTAGCAAAGTACAGAAAAATAAGTTCATTTAAGCTAATCAAGGCACATAAGCATGTTATACATAGATAATATGGTCAACCTTAACTACACATCCATGATATGCAATACAAAACACATCCTTCCACATTTCTCTTTCCATTTTTTTAATATATATATATATATATATATATATATATATATTTGAAAAACAAACAAAAACAACCTAATATAAAATGCATGAATGTAATGCAATGCAAATCCTAAAAACAAAAGAAAACAAAAACATTAAGAAAATGGTCACAAAGGATTTTGAGATGAAGCACAAGGACCATGTCAGAAAGACTCAATTGGATTGAGCCTTTTTGCATCCTTAACCTCTTAGATGCAACTTTGGTTTTGGAGTTATTATTCATATTAGAATGATGAGTAATTCCAACATTGATATAAAGGTTTAAAGCCTTTACCAATTCACTAATAAGTTCCATACAATCTTGTGCTTGAGGCATAGGTATTTTTTGCTTATTTGCTCACTTTGCAGCTTGCAACTTGAAACAGTTTGGGCGAGTATGTCCAACTTTTCCACAAAAATGACAAACCCATAAAGGTCTATCATACTTCTTGTCCTTAGGGAGCAAGAACATCTTTTGGTTTAACAACTTCTATCTTAGATGGTTTAGAAGAAGAAATAAAGTTTTTGGGATGAGTTTCAAACACAAAGATGCTATCAACAAAAACTAAACTCGATTTGTCTAAGGGAGACTTTTGAATACTCAACATGTGATCAAGTTTAGAACTAGCAGACCTATTTGGCTGTTCTCTAGCAACATATAATTCTAGTTCTAGGTTCGTAACATCATATTTTTAGTCTTCACCTTATTAACCAATTCATTAGCATCAAGCAAATTCAACAACAAGCTTTTCTTTTCATGTTCATAGTAGCTATCTTCTTTAGCCCTAAATCCACAGTCATTGCATCCTTTGCAGCAACCTTATATAATTTATTATAGGCTTCTTGCAAGTCAGCATACTCAGAGAGTTCCCCATTAGAAGGGTTCTCTTCAATCAACTCACTTTCATTAACTACAGCAGTAGTTATGAAAGCAAAGAAGTTTCCATCTTTATCACTTCCAGACTCTTGATTAGAAACTTCATCATCACTAAGGGTTACAACCATAACTTTACCCTTTGATCTCAAGAATGTTGGACATTCAAATTTCACATTATCATACCTTTAACAACCAAAACATTGTTGACCTAGAGAATTACGAGAAGATTGATTAACTTTTTCTTTTGATTTTTCAGCATTATTGATTTTTGTTGATTCATTTTTCTTGAAGTTCTTAGATTCAACATTGTTTCTACCTCTTGCCCTTTTATTGTTATTCCTGAGAAAGTTTCTAAAGTTCTTGGCAAGATATGCAATCTTTGTAGAAGAGAATTCATCATCAAATCCATTATCATCAACACCATCAACTGACTTAAGAGACATTGATTTGGATTTATTTGTTTTGGGTAGGTCTAACTTATAAGACAGAAGAGATCCTACAAGCTCATCAACATGGATGAAGTCCACATCCTTGCTTTTAGTAATGACAGTTACTTTAAGTTTAAAGTCCTCAGTTAAGGATCTAAGAATCTTCATAACAATCTTAGGTTGGTCATAAATTTCACCCAAATTAAATGCAGAATTAACAATATCACTAAGCTTAGCATAGTATTCATCAAAACTCTCATCTTTAGATGTCCAAATGCTTTCAAATCTAGTTGTTAATTGCTGCAACTTGTTTATTTTAACTGCCTTTGTGCCTTCATGCACAGTTTGGAGAATTTTCCAAGCAGTATGAGCAACCTCAACATTTGATATTCTCCTAAACTCCTCCATAGAAACAGCATTGAAAATAGCATTCTTGACTTTGCTATTAAAAGCGACTGCTTCATTTTTGGTTCGTTGACCACTCACTAATAGGAGTAGTCAGTTTCTCCCATCCGTATTCAACAGAGTTCCACACTCATTCATCTATAGATTTTAGGAAGGCTTTCATACTAACTTTCCAATTGGCATAATTGTTACCATCAAAGTGTGGAAGGATCACAAGAAAGTGACCATGTTCCATGATAACAGGGGTCAAGGATTAACTCTTAAATCAAAAGATCCAACACAAGAGCTAACCCACTCTGATACCACTTGTTAGTTTTTAGACCCCTTAACACAATATATTTAACCTAATGTTAAGCCAAGTTGACTAATAAGTTTGTTAAGTAATCTATGTTAAACAAATATGTGTAAAACAAATATAAAGTGGAAAGTAAAAAACACAAAGATCTAATGACCCAAGAAAACCAAATTAATAAAAAACTTGAGGAGGATTTAACCTAATTATCCTCAAGGTAAAAACAGATCCATTATGAAAGAATTGAAGTTTGGACAATAATATTTAGACCACTAACATCTTATTTCTACCTTGTATGGAAAACTTACTACCACGTCCACGTGATAGCTCCGAGTTCACGGACTACTTCTTTCCTTGATCTATAGCAACCACAAGTTTTCCTACTTATGACTTTGAGGCACCTCTTAAAGGTTTCCGATCTTCTTGAAAGTTCTTTATGCAGCAATTGAAGCAATCATCAAGTTCTTGATGTGAATCTTGGTCTTGATAGCTCTATGTATGTGTTTGAAGGTAAGCACCTCTCAGATCTCACAGAAAGATTTAGCACACAACTCAAAAAAGACTTCAAAAACATAGCTAGAGTTTTTCCTTTTATACTTGGAGTGAAACACTTAATCCTACACGTCATATGGGCTTAGGATGGTTTAAGAATTCTGCAGAAAATTGCTGATCCACGATTTTCAATCGATCCAGTCTAATTTTCATTCGATTGAGCCTTGTAGAAATTAAATAGTAATTGCATACAATTACTCAATTCCAAACTTATATCAAACCAAACTTTGAGCAAATCTAAACCTAAACTAAATGTTTTGATCATGGTTTACCAACATATACAAATTGAAGTTCTAATACATTAGTTCCTAAGGTCTTAGAACCTAACAAAATAATTATGCATACTGTTGTATTACCCTTAATCAGTCCTTTACTATTGCACTAAGTTTTGTCTTATCAAACATATTCAACAAAAAACATATGCCAACAAACGTCAACGACATATTCAAATGCACATAAATTATTAAATATTTCTATACAGTCCTTTATTAAGTACTTTTGTAATATTCAATAATGCATACTTTTGTACTATTAAATACTTTGCTGCAAATGAATTATGCATACTTTTGTACTACCTTTCATCAGTCCTTTATAATGCATGTACTACCCTTCATCATGTGTCATGTCAAGCCTTGTCAACAAAGTTTTATTAAATATTGCTACACATGACAAACTTTACCACATGAGTAAATTATACAAAAATTTCTACTATCATTCATCATGCATCATGTCAACATCATGTACCAATTACTATTAACTGAATGGGCTGCATATGATCAACATTAACACATCTTTCAATTACCCAATTTTCACAACTCCTATATATAATTGAATATGCATGCCATCTACATATACTATACTCCAAGTCACAACTTGCAATGGCAATGTGGCTACTACCTCGTTTTCCTGATAATTATAGAAGGGAGAGAGATTCTGATGAAATGGAATACTATGCGAGACTAAGGCAAGAATGAAAGTTTCGCATCAACAAGTCAAACACTCAACACAATGATCTCATATTACTCATAGTGTCTTTGGTGGACCGTGTCTCGCTTACAAGGTGAAGGTGCAACATGGGCGAATGTATGCGTGCAATGGCAAGAATCTAAAGGAGAACAATTTGATGTTGCTCTATCATTCTAGATATCACATGTTGTAGCATGCAGAAGAACCGGCCAACACAACCAATAGACAACTCACACCAACAAAAAGTAACAGTGTTCTAAATAATGACCTCTACTGGTCAAAATGAAGAAGACATTGCATTAATGTCTCAAAACAATTTTTGTGGAGTGTGTATTATCTTTATTTAAGTTAATGTTAGTACCATTAATGTTCAATATGCCCTAGATGTATATTTTTGGTATCCTAAGTAAGAATATTTATGTTTCTTATGTTCAGCATATAATTCTATTGTCTAACTTTTCATCCTAAATAGTCATTCAAAAATACATATAATGTGTATATTTGTCCCAGCCATAATAATGTTTTCATTGTCCCTTCAAATGGATACATAGTTCTAATATAACAATAGTGTCATACATAGTTCTAGAATGCATAAATGATGACCATATGTTCTTCTTAATTATGCGGTGCCTTCTACAACATGTAATAGTGCCACAAACATGATTACTCTTCATTTGACATATTTACGTTAGATTGATAAATGTCTCTTGTAAGAAGTGATTGAATGTATCATGCTTGCTTGTACAACTTACACTTCACTAATTCACAAATCTCGGCCTGGGTTTGATATCGATGAAATGTATCTTATTCGATTATTTTCTTCTCTTATGCAGTTCAATACTCTACAAAGTTTACCTATAATGTCTCTTGGCATCTGTGATGTAAGTCGACGAGGCACTAACAACTTATAATTGACCAACTCCTCATAAAAATATACCCTATTCACGGATTAACCAAGCCCACTCCTGCCTCATGGTATTGTGAACCTGTGGAATGTTTTGGAGATTGTGATCAATTGGATGACTGAACTCATATTCTAGTACCTAGCAACAACCCATCACTATGAACACATCGCTCGGCCTGTAATTGAATAATCCATTCACTCTAGTTGCAATAACATCTATTACATTATTAACAATGTACATCAACTATTGGTAAATAATGTAAAGCTGCATAAGATGGTACACGACAAACACATTCATAAATTAATGTAATAGTGCATATAATAAATTAAATGCTAACATTCACATAAGGTAAAAAATGTAAATATATGAATAACCGTGTGAGAAGTTGAGGTATAATGCATAGCCTTGTGTCAATGAAAGATGGGGCTTTGTTAAAATATGCTACAACTATGTCAATATAAATGGCTTAAAAGTTACGTGCAATTACCACGTACAAACTCATAACTACTACATACATGGTAAAATTTCATTGTAACATTGGGAAAATGGGGACTTCTATTCATATATTATTTTACCAGGTTGTATAGACATGAGAACGCTTGACAACTCATATATTTTATAATGCTTGGACCATGAATTAAGGTTATAAATGCACCACAATTTTGAATGGTTTATTTGTAACCCACTGACATCTTAGCTTTAATAAGATATGAGTTGCAATGCCACAAAATCAAACCACAGTGAGAAAAAAGTTTGGATCTACTTCAACTATAAACATACATAAACCACTACGGAATGAAATGGATTGGAAAGAAGAAAGATTTTGTTAATGTTCCAATATACTCATATGAGAATCTTGGGAGTGTGGGATATATCATGATCGGCAAACTTAAACAACTAAGTACAGATACCACCACAATAATTTTCACCACAGAAGAACCATTGTCGTCAATGCTATACAAAAGAAGGTGTAAGTTGGAGGTGTATTGTAAATGGCACAGGTTAAGAGTTCCTAAGGCATGTTCCGAGTTACCTAGAGAGGAACCTACCAAGGTACTTGCTTGTCTTGAAAGAGAAAACAATCAAATGCCAAGCGACTAGACCATTTCCATGAAATCCAAAAAGCTAGGAAACATCTACAGGGGAAGGCACAAGACTGAGCCATCGAGTACATTAATGAAATTACTCCGTTAGATGATGACAAAGATATTTCAGACTTCTCAAATTCAAGCAACAATGATTTCCAAAAATTTCTACCTACAAACATTAGACATTGTTGTTAATGTTTAACATATGGTGATTATGTACGTTCAATTTTTGTAATGTAAGAACTTGTGCTTGGTACATACACCTTTGACTTTCATGCATAGATTTGCAAGCATTGTGTCGCTCAGATTTTTTTGTTACATAATGCAATTTTTAATTTTTAAATTTTCATTTCTTTCATCTCCCAATAAACTTGTCACTCTTGTCCCTATAGTTAACTATTACAACATCAAAAAATACACTTCCAAAAACATTGGTGCTTGTAGACTGTAAGGATTAGATCCAAATCATTTTTATTTTACTAATAACCAAGTGTACCTGTTGATGTATTTTCATACATAGACAGATCTAAAAATTAATATTTTTCTTAAAATTTGCAACTCCAAGAAACCAATATTCCCCCAATGTACTCACATAATGCTCAAATAGCCAAATACTCAACGCGCAAACAATACTTTCCATACAACATATCAAATGCAAGTGTCTTTCTTGGATTAAAACACTATCCTAATACAAAAAATAAATTTTATCAAGGAAACCTTTGCAATTTCTAAAATTATTCCTCACGTACTTTAAAATTTTTTATAAGTGCATCAAATTATGATATATGTTTTGTATCTATGATGATATAGAGAGATGATTGTTAGAGAGTGAAAACTGAATCTAGGGATGTAAAGTTGAGGATCTGCCATTGCCACTGAATTGAAGGGACAGAGAAATACTGATTTAGAACTATCTAGACTGGGTATAGATATAGTGTCTATTTGGGACAAGCTGAAAATTTCAACTTATTTGCAATTTCAGTTTATTTTTGCTACTATTTATGGGCCCCATTACACTTTTTAGTACTATTTGTGGGTTTCACTGTACTATTCAGCTAACTTTTACATTTATCTACGGTACTTTTAACAAATTTTTTTCAATTTCAGCTAAATAAGTTGTTTCTAAACAGATACTTAGTATAACTCGATTTTGTCAAAATCGAGTTCACTTTTTGGAAAAATCCAACGTAACTCGATACCTTGGATATTGATTTCTATTCATGACAAGAAAAATTTCTAGTGAAATTTGATATATCGAGTTCTGCTAAAAACAAAATTTGTATGGAACTCGATTTTGACAAAATCGAGTTACGCATGGATTTTTTTTTTTTTTTTTTTTAAATGAGAAAAGCCATGTCAGCTTTGTCCACCATGGTAGAATTTAGCCATAACTTGAAAATCTTGAAATCAAGTTATATGCAGAATTCAATTTTCGAAAAATTAAGTTTGAAAACAAGGACATATCCCTAAATAGTTTGAAAAGAGGGACAAATTGCTGCATTGTTTACTAATTAGGGGCAAATGCTCATTTTCTCCTATAAAACACTATATATATATATATAAATAGAGTACCGATTCAACCAAATTACACATTATTGAAATTTATTGCAATAAAAAGGGACTAGATTTTATATAAATATTTATGATGATTAGATATAGCAGATGAGACCGTGAGTGCAACTTTATTGAAAACTAGAAAGTCTTCATTGTTTGGTTCAAACATTTCCAGCTAAGAGAACTTCGAAAATCAATTTGTCCATGTTTTCGTAAGAGGAACAACTAGGTTTGGTAGCATCCTCTACCTTTATCTTCCACTCCATTGCCTTCTTCTTCAATTCTTTTCCTTTCTCACCATCCATTAATTCTCTAACAAGTTTCTCCACTTCATCTCTTTGAATGTTATGATCTATCTCCATCCCAATGCCCCACTCAACACAACAAATCAACAATTTGTCTGTTGCTCAGCAAAAAAAGGCCAAGAGATTATTGGAACTCCACAACACACACTCTCAAGTGTTGAATTCCACCCGCTATGTGTTAAAAAACACCCTATTGACGGGTGCTTTAGGATTTTTTCTTGATGACACCAACTTGCTAACATGCCTCTATCTTTTGTTTTGGTAACAAATTCAGAAGGAACAATAGTTGAATTGCCTCCAACAAGATCAGGTCTTATAACCCACAAGAAGGGTTTTTCACTATTTGCTAACCCCCAATCAAACTCAATGAGTTGGTGAGGTGTCATGATAGTTATACTACCATAATTTACATATACACTACAAAAAACGTGGACTATAGCCGCGTTTTTTTTAGCCGCGTTTACAAAAAACGCAGCTATAGTTGATCTATAGCCACGTTTCTTAGAAACGCTGCTAAAGCCTAAGCTATAACTGCGTTTTTTAAAAACGCCACTATTGCTATAGCCGCGTTTCTTAAAAATGCGGCTATAGGTCAACTCTAAAAAATTTATACTGCTAGACCTATAGCCGCGTTTTTCATAGGTCCAACGTATAAATTTTAAAATGGTGACCTATAGCTGCGTTTTTTAAAAATGCGGCTATAGGTAAGACAACCAAAAATTTTGAAGCTTCCCCAGTACACTTCCTTTTTAGGGGGACCTGTAGCCGCGCTTTTCAAAAATGCGGCTATAGCTAACCTATTGCTGCATTTTTGCTTTTTTAAAACTCGGCTATAGGTAACGCCCAAAAAAAAAAAAAAAAATTCCTGAAGCTTCCTTCATACGCTCCCTTTCCCACCTACTCCCACATACTCCTCTTTTATTTTCATTTTTCTTTCTTCATTCTTCAGGTCTTCTTTCTTTTCTTTTTTCTTTCTTCATTCTTCAAGTCTTCTTTCTTTCTTTTTTCTTTCTTCCTTCTTCACATCTAGGTAAGCCTTTTTCTCTTTTCTCTTCTTCTTTTTTTTTTTTTTTTCTTTCTTCCTTCTTCACATCTGGGTAACTTTCTTTTTCTTTTTCTTTTTCTTTCTTCCTTCTTCACATCTGGGTAACTTTCTTTTTCTTTTTCTTTTTCTTTCTTCCTTCTTCACAGGTTTGTGTTTCTGAGCTTGTGCATTTGTTTTCCTTGAATGGAATTACTGTTAGATTTGGGTTGGTTTTGTTGAATGAAAGGAGATTCATGGGTTTGTGTTCTTATATTTTGGAGCACATTGAGTTTGATTTTGAAATTTCTTGGTGTGTTTGTATTGTGAGTATGTTGTGGTTGATTTTTAATTTTCTGGGTTTGTGTTTGATTTTGAATTTTCTAGGTGTGTTTGTATTGTGAGTATGTTGTGTTTTTTATAAGTATAAATTTTCTGGATGTGTCTGTATTGGGAGTATGTTCTATTTGATTTTGAATTTTTTGGGTTTGTGTTTCATTTTGAATTTTTTTAAATTTGAATTTTGAATTTTCTGGGGAAAAAAGAAACCCAGAAATTTTTTAAAAATAAAATAAAATAAAACCTATAGCCGCATTTTAAACACGGCTTAAAGCTGGTCTATAGACGCGTTTTTTAAAAATGCGGCTATAGGTCTCAGCTTATAGCCGTGTTTCTGAACACAAGGCTATAGGCCAGAATCCTATAGCTGCGGTTACAAAAACGCGGCTATAGGTCAAACCTTTAGTCGCGGCTGCGAAAAACGCGGTTATAGGCCTATTGCTGCGGTATTTGAGCCGCGTTTGTAAATGCGGCTATAGAAAACGCGGCTATACCCTATAGCTGCGTTTTTGGGGTCTATAGCCGCGTTTTTTAAACGCGGCCTAAAACCCATTTTTTTGTAGTGATACTATCGATTTTGGTTCTTTTGAATTTAACCATTCCACATGGCCCGATTCTTCTTTCCATAGATTGGAACCTACTGATTTCAAGTTATCGTCCTTAATTTGATCAGCCAGCAACATAAGTGGTCAAATGGTGTATATACGAGGAAGCATGGAAGATAGAGCATCTAAAACTTGTTCAAAGGTGTCAAATGTGTTTAAAATGACAGCTGAAGCTCTTGGAGCTCTCTCACTTTCACGAATTTTGAAGTTGAGCATGATGTCGTTCTCATTTGTAGTTCTAATAAAACTTGGAAGATCCTTAAGACGAATAGTTCTAATAAACCTATGTATCCTTAAGACGAAGATCCTTAGAGAAAAATATTCGAGTTATAGGATTAATACCATATTGTAACTATCTAGAAAAAAACTTTTATAATAATACATGATAAGGGAAATGATCTCTATTTAAATCTTTTAATAACTTTTTTTTTTTTTCCATTCAAAAGGGAAATTCCCTTAAAAAAAAAAATCGAATCATCTTTAAAAAAACATAAAATAAAATAAATTTGAAGATTTAAATTATACCTTTGAGGGGTACTAAACCTCGTTCAACTGCCCAAAGCCCAACATCAATCCTAAAAAAATAGATGGGAAAGCAAACCCAATCTAAAGAAAAAAAATAACATATGGCAAGCCCAACAAATGGTAACAAACCCACGGGCCACGAATTCTCAACAAAAAAAAAAAAAAAAAAAAACACAAGAAAAAACAAAACCCAACCTAAAGATAGATGATAGCAAACCTTACCCACGAATGGTAGCAAAAACTAAAATAAAAAATGGAGAAACAGAGCTCATCACCTCCGCCTCAAACTCGAGCAATAGAGCTCATCGCCATCGGTCATCGCCTTGGCCTTGCCAGTCGGATCGGAGATCGGAATAGCACATATCGGATTAGAGATTCCTTCCTCGCCAGTTGCCTCGACGTGCTGCCCAGCTCGACGGCGCCGCCCCTCAGCCTCAGCCTCCCTACTCCCTCAACCTTAAGGTATTTCATCGTTACTTTACACTTTTCTTCTCTCTGACTCTCTCTTTTTCTCTAATGGGTTTACTCTCTACTCTCTTACTTCTCTTTGTCTCTTTCTCTCTTTTATCTGAAGACTGAAAGTATGGAAGTGAAATAAAAGTCTCTCTCTTTTTAAGACTAAAGACTTAATCTGATTGGCTGATTCTCTCTTTTTTTTCTTTTTTTTCTTTTTTTTTGGTGAAATTGCTTAGCTTTATTTTATTTTATTTTTTTGATACGGGCTTGCTTAGCTTTATTCAACTGTAATTGCTTAGCTTTATTGTAACTTTATTAATATTTATGATTGGCTGATTCTCTTTTTTGTCTTTTAATGTATTGTCTATTGTGATAGGTGATTGTGAAATTCTGATTGGCTCTTGTGATTGGGGCTTGTCTATTGAGTGCGGGAAAGGGTGAATGGGGCATGGGACCGGGTGGGAAGTAAAGGCATGAGTGGCAGGCAGTGGATAATGTACATGGGGTGTGTGCCAATAATCAGTAAAGAAAAATAATGAAGCAACTAATAAACAATAATTAATAATTTAATTAACTAATATATTATAAAAGATAAACAAATTAAATTATGTTAGGCTAAACAACAACTAATAATTTTATAATTAACGAAACAATAATATAACAAATTATAGTTTATAAAAGACAAACAAATTAATGAAACAACTAAATAACGATAATTAATAATTTTATTAATATTTCAAATGAATTTATAGTTTATTGTATAGGTAACTTTTTTTTTTTGTTGAGGTTTTTCGGTGTACAAAATGCAAATTTGTTTTGGTTTTAAGAACTTTTTTTTTAAGCACAAACTTCATGCGGGCCAAATCTTAAATTTTATTTCCCGAAACACCTGAAATAGACTAAAATGACCCGAAATTTTTTTAAAGTAGAATAGAAACCCTCTGAAAAAAATTCCCGCCACGGGCTCAGGAAACCGCAAGCACTAAGTGTCCAGAAAAGCACACATGGAATTCCGAACTTGTCAGCAGCATCAAGAGTGAAGGACATACAACCATCAGAGACAATAGAGGTAACAGGAGGCACATTCGAAGATGAAGTGTCGTTGAGTTTAGAAATGAGGTTGCAAAGTGGGAGTAGGCAAGTCTTTATGGTGGATTTAACAAGAGAGGGAATGTCTTGGCTGACATCTGCGTCTGATGGTGGGAGGCCATCAGGAATGGTTTTGAAGTGAAAGTCCGGCAAGCCATCAAGGGAGTTAGGGCCTCTAGACCTGAGTAAGTGATTGTGGTTTTACTTTGTGTTTACAAAAGTGACGTGAAGCCCTTTGTGGTGGAGGAGTTTGGCTAGCTTTAACATTGGAGTTATGTGGCCTTGAACTGGAGCTGGGACGCAAACTACATGAGGTTTAGGGTGTGTTTGGATTGAACTTATTGTTGCTGAAAACTGAAAACTGAAAATACTGTAGCAAAATAATTTTTAAATGTGTAAATAGTATTGTGGGACCCATTTTTAATATTTTTTAATACGTGAACAGTGCATGAACAGTGATAAACAGTGCATGAACAGTGAACCCGTGTGAGGTTACTGTTCACAAGCAGAAAAAAAAAAAAAAAAAAAAAAAAAAAAAAAAAAAAAAACGTGGACGTGAGAAAACGCACAAGCCAAACGGTCACTTAGTAGCTGCTCTAATGGAACTCATCTCTTTCAATCTCAATTCTCAAACACCGACAAATTGATACGAATGGTTTGTAAAAAGGGTAATTCCTGGTGACTGGTGTTTATACACTGAGCATGCAGTAATTAAGGCCAAACGGTATGTGATTAAATAACCGTTTTTATTTTTTTGAAAATATATGTGAGTGGAAAAATATGTAAAAATATTTGTAATATTATTTAAAAATAAAAAATATATGTTTAAATTGATGTACTAAATATGCCCTAAATGCTCTTTACTTAATATCTTACAGTGTGTTTGGTTGGATAGATTTTAGGAGGGGTGGAAAATATAGGAGGGAAAATGGGGTGGAAAAGTGAGTTTTCCACTGTTTGGTATAGGGTGGAAAATGCAAGGGATGGAAAACCCGGGAGAAAAATTTCTCTCCCGGGCCCACCAATTTTTTCCTCCCAAATCGGGAGGAAAATCAAGGGAAGAAAAGTGGGCTGAACGTAGTTTTACTGAAATGCCCTCCACTGACCCTTCTCATTCAAGACTTTCACCTACCCCTCTGAAGACTTTTGTCCAAATAACCTATCACATTTTCTCCTCTTCTTCTCTCTACCTTCCCAGCACGCCGTCCACTGTTCCAGGTTCTCTCCTCTTTTTTTTCTTTTTTTTTTTTTTTTTTTTTCTTTTTATGTTCATGAACCACTGAAACAATGTCTCTGCAACCTATAGATTATAAATTTTATTTTATTTCATAAGATCAATTTAATCTTTTTTCCTGACTCCTTTGAACAAATAGAGCGTAATCTTGACTCCTTTGAATAATGACCGAATTTTTTTTAATTTTTTTAATAGAAAAAATACATATATAATCGTATGTATTTGTGAGCTAACAAATATAAATCCAATATAGATGAAAAAGTTGAATAGTTTTAGCATGATAAATTAGTAAATAAATGATGAACCTGTACAAGAGAGCTCATGTTTGCTTTCTTCTATCACAGAGAAAACCTGAGATCAGAGGAGTCTAAACGTGATCTATTGTTTCTTGTCCTCATTTTCTTGTTGATTTTTTGGTTTCATATGACATTCAATTTTTTTTTTCTTTCGTTTAGCTACCATGACTCATTAGTTTCTGTTTGTTTTTTTCTCTAGCCAAGGGTCTTTTGATTTCCTCTCCAGCCGAGACAGGTATGATCTTCTCCATTTTTTTTGCTATTTCATTTTTTTTTTAAATTTCCGTTCTTCCCAGATTTCTTATTTCTTGCAAACCCATTTGGGATTATTGAATCTATGCATCTAAAGAATCTGTGTATTGTTTGTTTGTTTTCTTCTACTTCGGACTTCGGTGCCTCTCACTCTCACTCACTGCCTCCTCTGCTTCTCGCCTTCTATGTGCTCTGCTTCGGACTGCGGTGGCCAGTTGCCGAGGCTCTGTATCCGTGCTTGTTCTTTGCCTTCAAATTTTCAGTCAGTTCAGTCCACTACTCCACTGGTAACTTCTATTATTAATTATTCTTTCAATTATTAGTATTTAATGAATTATAGGGCATTATAGTTTACACTTTACAGAGAATAGCATTGTAGTTTACGTGTGCCTGCCTCTGTGTGTGTTCATAGTTGGTGGATTTTATTGTTTGGTATTAGTTGTGATTGTTTGTGTATGGTTGGTGTAAGGTTTTCATTTATTAGTGGTTGTGTTTTGCTGAATCCATGTTAATTTCCATCCAAGTTTGCTGAATCCTGTTGTTATTAGTTTATAATCCATGCTAATTTTCATCCAAGTTAGTGTGTAATGATAACAGCAAACTTACCCCTCTCCGTAGTTTTATCTTTGCCAGAGTAACATTCTCTCTTTGGATGGAAATTATATAATATGGCTATGAAATTGGTCGTGATTATGGTATATGCTAAAATAGAATAAAAAAATAATACACTTTTTAAGGGATAAAACCATATCTAGTTATTAAAGTTTACACTAATATCCAATTTGATTTGTAGATTTTAGAAAGTAGCAATTAACATTCCCTACCAATAATTTGAGCTTGACATAATTTCTTACATGATTAGTTACGTGTATTAGTTTTTTTTTTTTTATAGTTTTTCTTAGCTAGTTATGTTTGGGATGATAAAAACAAAACAACAAGGGTAAGGTGCTTTAATTAGTAATTATTATGGCCAATGTGTTGATTATTTTTTACTTGTGATGGATATTTGGTAGATGGATAATTCAACTAATTGGGATAATAGTCCACCGGAAGATTTGAGTAAGAGTTGGGAGGAAAATTGTCAAGATCAATTAAGGAGTATTCATGAATTGAACAAATTTGGTTTGCAACTTTTGACTGATTGGCAGAGAAGACGAGATGTAGCAATTTTGCAACTTCTTGTATATGTGGTGCATGGAATATGGATGATGGGCATATATTGTAGTCCACATTATGTGGATAGAGTACTTAACGAAAGTAGTGCGGAAAGAGAAAATGTTCGGCAAGAACTACTAAGTGAACTTAGGTGCAGTAGGAAATGTAGAGACATAATTCGAATGGGGCCTTATGCCTTTGCTAAGTTGTGTGAAATGCTTCGAGGAACTGGCCGTCTTAAAGACACTAGGAATGCTTCTGTTGAAGAGCAAGTAGCGAAGTTTCTTTACATTTTAGCACAAAATGAGAGAATTCGAATGGTTTCCTTTTTCTTCCGTCGTTCTAATGAGACCATAAGCCGTCATTTTCACAATGTGTTGAGAGCAATCATCTACTTAGAAGATCAGTTCCTTCTACAACCTAATGGGGCAGAAGTTTCCCAACAGATACGAAATAGTCATAGATTTTACCCATACTTTAAGGTAAACATATTTTTAAGCAATTATATGGATTGCTATAATATGAATAAAAATTTCTTGATTTAATAGATTGCTTTAATTCCAGGATTGTGTAGGGGCTATTGATGGGACACATATTCGTGTAAAAGTGTCAGCAAAAGATGCACCTAGATATCGAGGGAGGAAAGAGTACACAACTCAAAATGTATTGGCCGCATGTGATTTTAACATGAGGTTTACATACGTTTTACCTGGATGGGAAGGGACTGCCTCTAACTCGAGGATAATTAAAAATGCTTTAAGTAGGGAAGACAAACTTATAATCCCTAGAGGTAATGTTAAATTATAAATACAAAGTATACTTATAAAAAATATAGAGAATTACTTATATATATAGTGAATTACTTATATAAATTATTTTCTTAATAGGAAAATATTATCTAGTAGATGCGGGTTTTATGCTGAGAAGTGGACTTATTACGCCATATAGAGGTGTACGTTACCATTTAAAAGAGTATTCAGCACGTGGCCCAGAAAATGCTGAGGAACTATTTAATCATCGACATTCCTCTTTGTGCAATGTCATTGAAAGGACATTTGGTGTGTTGAAGAAACGATTTCCTATTATATCTGGAATGACAGAACCTTTTTTCCCAGTTGATACAGTTTCTGAGATCATTTTAGCTTGTTGTATATTGCACAACTATCTTATGGGAGTTGATCCGGATGAAAGGATGATTGCAGAAGTTGATCAAGAGATTTCAAATGGTGACACGCATAATGAAGCTAGAAACAGTACAAATGATAGTGATGCAGATGCTAGAAGAGGAGCAATATTACGAACTAGTATAGCAACTAGAATGTGGAATGATTATGTATCGCATGGTCAATAATTTTAGTCATTATGTTATAAGATTTGACTTGTTTATGTGTATCTTTCTTTATGGAATAGTTTCGAATGGAATGACTATTGCTGAACATTTACTAATAGTTGCTTTTGTACAACTATTATGTGTACATTATTAATGTTTTAGAAGAATGTTAAATACTAGTTTATTTATAGCAACATTATGCTATGTCGTATTCTGTTTTGTTGATTTGTTTGTAGTATTTGTATGTAAATCTTATTAATTTCTTTGTAGTAGTTGTATGTAATCTTGTAAATACTAATATGTTTAACACGCAGTTTTTAAAAATGTCTAAGACATTGAAGAAGACAACTAATAGTGAGTCTAAAGCGACTAACATGAGATGGACTGATGACATGGATGGCTTCTTACTTAACGTCATGTTAGAGGAACAAAACAATGGAAATAGGCCTAATGGAACATGGACTTCGCATGCTTACTTAAATATGTGTAAAAAGTGTTCAGAATCTTTCGGTTATGTAGTTGAGAAAAATAACATCAAGAATCGTATCAAAACATTGAAAGGTACTTTCAATTCATGTCATGACCTTTTTAAGAACACGAGTGGATTTGCATGGAATCCTATTAGTGGACTTTTTGAGGCTAAAGATGAAGTGTGGGAACCTTTAATAGAGGTTAGTTATATTTATTTTGATATTATGAATTTTTTTTTAGATCAAGTTAATACATTTTGTTGGTACTTTGTTGTAATAATAATAATACTAATAAATGTGTATTGTATTCTTATAGGCAAACCCAAATGTTAAAAAATGGAAAAGAACTCCAATTCACCATTATGAGAAGCTATTTGATTTGTTTGCTAAGGATAGAGCAAATGGTGAAGGTTCTATGAGTGCAAAGGAGAAAGTCCGTCGATGGGAAAAGGACAAAGAGGATAGCATAAATTTGGAGGAAAATATGGATTGCTTTGATGAGTTTAGCATGCCAAATGTAGAATCATATTCTCCAATGGTCTCTCCTTCCTACTCATGTGAGACATCATCCAAGAAGGCGAAGAAAACACCTCAAATGGTCGAAATGCTTGAAAAACAGATGGAAATATTTCAATCCGGAATTGATAATGTGGCAGCAAGTATAAGGCAAGGAAATGAAATTGCTAAGGAGGGACTTGCTATTATGATGCAAGGACATGAGATTGCTAAGGAGGGACTTGCTATCATGGAAAGAGGACGTCCACGTTGTTATTCTGAGGATGAAGTTTTTTCTGAATTGGTGAAAATAGGAATACCAATGGAACACCAACTTGATGCTATGCTCTTTCTCATTAAGGATCCAGCCAAAATGAGAGCATTTTTTGGTGTTCCAACTAGTGAGTTACGTCGAGCAATATTATTGAATGATGTATGCTAAGGAACCTTAATAATTGTCAACTGACTTTTGGTAGTAGCTAACTTTTGTGGGTTCAATGTAGTGTAAATTTGATTTGCTAACTTTTGGTAGTAGCTGACTTTTGTGGGCTGAATGGAGTGGCAGCTGACTTTTGGTAATAGCTGAATTTTGTTCTCCATTCGCTTTTGTGGGCTGAATGTAGTGTGTTATATAATTAGCAATATTTGATGAATTTGTATTTCAGTTAAGACACTAGAAGATAATGTAATATTTTAACTTCTACTGTGCTATGGATGAATGAAATTAATATCATTTTGCTCCAAAGTGTTGTACTTCATCTTGGTTCAGATCTGCATGTTGGATTGAGAAAATATTTTTCATTCATACTTGCTGTGGGAATTCTTTCAGGTAATGAATAAATTGTCCTCCAAACAGAACATGTGATGTAGTTCTTAAAAGGAACAATGTCATTTTCATTTCTACAGTGTTGGACGTAGATGACTCCAATTTGGTTGATGAAGGCTTTGGAAAAATGCAATTTTATTGTATTTAATATTTTACTATGCTTGCTTGGTAGCAGACTAGTGCCATAAGTAATTCCTTTTTTATTGGTTGGTTAGTGGTGGCTACCAATCTCTTTGACATGCTGCCCAACTGTGTGTTTTTAATCAACCAAGTCATCTTGTAGCTCGGCCCATTTTTTAATGGTTTCAGGTCTAATCCAATAGACATGATCTTTATGCCATGTCACCAGTAATCACTGCAAGAATACCTTCCATCTTTGAAATTGTGAAATTGGCTATTATCTCTCACAATGGTCTCTCTGCCAACTATCTTTGATATAAACTTTTTTTTTTTGAAAATATTTGATATAAACTTAATTGCTATGTGGTAGTCCACACAGACACGAATATTCTTTGTTACTCGAATTGTTGTTTACAAAATCCTTTGCCAAATTAAATTTATATGTACACTATTGTAATTTTTACATTATAATAATAAAAATAATGATATAAATTTATATATATGATGTGGTAAATTTAATATTATTTAATGAGAATAAATAAATTTATTTCTTACATATTATGTAACAAGGGTATAATAGTCAATTTACATAAATTACATTTTCCATCCTTCCCCTTTTTCTCTCCAACCAAACAAAAAAGTTTTCTATCCTCCCACTTTTCCACCTCTCCAACCAAACACATAAGAGGGAAAACTACAATATTTTCCATCCTCTTACTTTTCCATCCTCCCATAATTTTCCATCCTCCCACTTTTCCACTCCTCCATCCAAACGAAGTGTTAGGGTCTGTTTTGTAGAGAAATTTGAATAATATTATTTATATTTTTTTAACATATATACAGTAAAAAAATATATAAAAATAAATATAATATTATTTAAAATCTTAAAACATGTGTTTAAGATGTCTGCCGGTTTTTGTTTTTTATCAGAAGAGTTTACTGTTTGACAATGACCTTTCAGACCGTATACCCACCCAGCCAACTTGCTGAATGCTGAGCCAAAAAGTTACAAATCAATTCTTATCAATTATTTTCATGTCTCTCTTTTTTTTTTTGTTAAAGTTTTGCTTTCCGGACAAATGGGACCATAAAGATCCAGATATTTGTGATAAAATTTCAGCAACAGTAGATGGTGGCTCATAAAGCCCCTTTATTTTTGTATTAAAAAAGACAAGTCATGTCTCGTTTGAGTAAGCGATGACATTTACTTTTTTTTTTCGTGAGTACGATTGCGCTGATCAGGGCCCAACAAAACAGCTCATCAATAAAGTAATGCCGGTGAAGCAAGTGGCACCGACATTACCCTTGCTGACTCAAGTACTATAATAAGTGGTTCCTATATATATATATATATAAATAATAAGTGGCTGTAACCAGTAAGAGCAATAGTATAGAGCATTAGCATTGAAGAATGCTAATATCATATCTAAGAATTTTTTGATATTTTATAGTTCAAAAACGTTTGCATTAGAAAATTGTCAATCCTATTATTGTAAAATTTTTTACAATAATGCTATAGTATAATTCTAAAGTTAGAATTGTACTGTAGTAGTATTCTAAAAAATATATATATAATTTATTCCAAAATGTTACTGTTGGAATTAGATGAAAAAAAGTGGTGATTGAAAAGAAATAATAAAGAAAAATTAAAAAATAATATTTTAATGAAAAAGTAAAATAATAGAGTTTTGGGATTCAAAGTGTATTGAAAAATAGTATGCTATAATTGATAAAGTAATTTTTTAAGATGGTAAAATAGGATATAGTAACATTCTTCAATGCTGATGCTCTCATAGGTTAAATTTAGCAACAAGCCCCAAAAGCCCACGTTCCCCAGTTTTACATTTGCAAAATAATTTGCAAGTATGCTATAGTACTATTCTAGATGTTGGATGGAACTGTAGCAAAAATTGTATAATTCTTATTATATTTTATTGGGTAAGATGACACTGTAGAATTGTTGAATGGCACTTTAGCACTCTAAGAGTATGCACAGTAGTGGAGTTAAAAATTTAGCTTTTTAGCTCCACCAAAAGTTACTTTATCTATTATACCTACACACATGTTGCAGTAATGAATCTATTTTAGCTATCAATGTAATAAAATAATATAAACATCACAATAAAATAATATATCCCATACAATAAAATAATATATCCCACTACCCAAAAAAACAATCTGAAACCATCTACAACCACCTCTACCATCAGGCACAACCGCAACCACTACTACCACCACCACCAGACACAACCAAACCCACAAACAAAATAAAAAATCAAACCACCATCATAGTCACCAATCCACCACCACAGCCACCAAACCCACAGGAAAAAAAAAAAAAAAAAAAATCAAACACCGTACCACCAAACCATAGCCACAACAACCACCATCACCACCACCACAGTCACCAAACCCACAAGAAAAAAAAAAATTCAAACACCGTACCACCAAACCATAGCCACAACAACCACCATCGCCACCACCACAGCCATCAAACCCACAGAAGAAAAAAAAATCAAACATCATTCCACCACCACAACCAAAGTCCACAAACCCACTGTCAAAATCATCCACCACCACTACCATAGCCAAAATCAACCACCGCCACCACAGCCACCAAATCCATATGAAAATACATTATTAAAAAAAAAAAAAAAAAACCAAACAAACAAACAAACTCAATCACAGCAAAGAGAATAGAGAGATGGCGTAGGTCTAATCGGAGGACTGGGCGGAGGTGTGGATCGGCGGAGTGGGGAGGACTAGGCTGTGTGGGTCTGATCGGAGGACTGGGCGGAGGCGTGGGTCAGAGGTGTGGATCGGTGGCTTGGGGCTTAGGCCGCTGACGTTGAGGCCAACGGAGGGGCACGAACTAGGCGATGGGGCTTGGGGAAATCGGCGATGGGGCTTGGTGTGGGTCGGCAAGTTGGGTCGGTGGAACAAGTCGGCAGTGAGGGAGCTGGCTGGCGAGCTGAGGGATGAGGGAGGCCAGCGAGCTAGAGAGAAAAAAAAAATTTTGAGGAAGAAAGAACAAAGAAGAGAAGCCGGAGAAAGAGAGAAAAAAGGAAAGGAATATTTTAATGAGAGAGGAGAGAGAAGTGTAATAAAAAAAAAAAAAAATATATATATATATATATATTTTTTAGCTTTGAACTACAATGCACATCTAAAGATAGATGTGCACTGTAGCTGAGGAGCTAAATCTTTTAGATTTAGCACCACTGCTGCGTAATGGTTTTTTGGTGTTTGAGAGCTAAAAAATAATATTATACCTGTATAGTACCATTGCTGTTAGTGCTCTAAGAAGCTTGAATTATCTTATTTTATTAGGTAATATATATTATTTTAATGAGTTGAATAGAAAAATTAAAATTAAAATGTTAGATGTATGGTAAAATAATATAATATAAATAATAAAGTAAATGATAAAATAGAATTTTTTATAAATGCCGGATATAAATACTCTAACCACCCATTTTTGTTTGGCTTCCAAAAATTTCTATTTTATAAATGCCGGATATAAATACTCTAACCACCCATTTTTGTTTGGCTTCCAAAAATTTCTATTTTATAAATGCCGGATATAAATACTCTAACCACCCATTTTTGTTTGGCTTCCAAAAAAAAAAAAACTTTGTTACGTGAGCCAAAGGGAACCTGTCAAAAGTTGTGGACAGTAATCAAAGTTTTTTATTCCTATATTATACAGGAAACTGTAGTATAGTACAAGGGTTGTTTTCTTTGAAAGGGACAAGGGTTGCTTTCTCAAATGGTTATAAAATAGTAAATGATAAAGTAATTTTTAAGGTGATAAAATAGAATTTTTTATAGATGTCAGATATGAATGCTTTAAGAGCAACCGTAGTAGGGGTTTCATAAAAAATGTCATTATGACACATTAAAATCCTACTTTATTATTTTATCACGTCATTTTATAATATCTCATTTATTAGATGTTTTATCATTTAATTATATGTACTAAAATAATATTTACTACACATTAAAATAATATATTATCTTCTCCCCATTATCATCAACAACAGTAACAACATCAGCGGTACAACCACCAGCCACCAATATTCACTGCCGCAACAACACCAATAGCCACCACCGGCCATCATCCCAATAGCCCACTACCACCATTGCCACTGTCACCGCCCATAGCCCACAACCCACCACTATCCAAATCAACTGAACCACCACTTGCCGCCTACGATTTAAAAAACAAATACAAAACCCATACCACCCCCACAACCCACCATCACCCACAGCTCACCCATCATATCAGAATTCACTATCATCACCACTACAACCCACCTCTATTGCAAACCAACCACCACAATTACTCACCACTATCAGATCAACCCAAATTGTAGCCAAAAAAAAAAAAAAAAAAAACCCCAACCAGAGAGAGGCAGAGTGAAAGGCAGACAGAGAAGAAAGGGAAGAGGGTGAGATCAACGGCAGCCTCGAGGTGAGATCAGCTGTGACTGGAGAAGGTGAGACCGTGAGTGAGATAGGCGAGATCGAGCGTGGCTGAGCGATATTAACGGCGGTTGGGTGAGATTAGCGGTGGTGGCTTTAGAGGGTGAGAGAGATTGAGAGGAATCGGTGATAGGAATAGAGGTAAGAGAGGGAACCGGTGAGAGAGAAGAGAAAAGAAAAAGTGAAGAGAGAGAGAGGAAAGAGAAAAGAGAATAAAAAAAACTATTAAAATTTATACCATTTCTGTCTATTTCGTCTCATATTTAAGACGGTACTGTAGCGGTGTGGCATATTTTTTGAGATTTGAAACATCTGATAAAGCTCCGTTTTTGGTATTTGGTGTGCCAAATGTGTCATATTGTAGCATTTAATACATTTAACACGCCTGTTATGGGTGCTTTAACCACCCATTTTTTTTTGGCTTCCAACTTTGCTATGTATGTCAAAAGAAACCTGTCAAAAGGTGTGGATAGTAATAAAAGCTTTTTATGCCTATATTATATAGGAAACTGTAGTGTAGTACAGGGGTTGCTTTCTCAAAGGGTTGTTTTTTCCAATAAAATTTTCAATTTTTTTAAAATTTATTTATCTTATCGTATTTATAACTTTAAAATTTCATTCTATTAAATGGAAGCATATGTTTGGTTGGAGAGATTGAAAAATTGAATGATAGAAAATAGAGAAATGATAAAAAATAGAAAAGATAAAAGAGATTTATTTTCCTTCATTTGTGTTTGGTTAGGAGATAGAAAAGTTAAGGAATGGAAAATGTAGTTTATATAAATTTACTCATATTCCCTTATTAAATAAGTCAGAGTTGTTTGGAAACAGAATGTTGCACGATTCCTAAAAATAAAAAATAAAAATAGAACTTTGCACAGTATTAGACAACAAAGAAGAAAAAGAAAAAAAAAAAAAAGTGAGAAGAAGAAGTGAAGATCGTTGCAAGACATTTTTGTCCAAATAATTGGTCCATTTGTTTGCCAGTTTTCTCTATTTTGAGGAGAAAAATTTTTGGTGGGCTCGAGGAGAAAACACTTGACCCTCACTATGTTTTTTTCCTCTCCTCCTCCTGACCAAACACTCTCCAAAAAGTTTTTCCTCCTCAGTTTCTCTTTTTTTTTTAATTTATTTTTTATTTTTTTTAAATCTTCCCTAAAATCCACTCTACCAAATACATAGTTAACAATAATACAATCAGCCTTACAAGTAATAGTTTTCAAATCAATCCAATTTGTCTAATAACAATATTGTAACATAATGCGCCCCTAATTTAATCAATATTTATACCACAAACCTTGGACAAATGCATAAAACCTTTTTATAATTTTTATTTAAAATGTCAAAAGCTTCTATCATCTAAATTTAGGGTTTATGCATCTGCCAATTAGGTATATGTGTTTATCAATCAACTAAATAGTCAAGAGTACAATGAGACCTAACATTAAAAAAGGAATACAAAAATAACATTGAAGTCATTATTTAAGAATAAAAGAAAAAGAAGAAGAAAAGAAAAGGTACTTAAGAAAGTAAGACTTTTTAAATTAAAAAAAAAAAAGTTGAAAACAAAAAAACAAGTTTATACCCCTAATTATGGCTAACTACCAATTTTAAGGTAACTTACATAATTAAGCTCAATTAATTATTACCTTTTGATTTAGCCATTGTTTGTGAGAATTAGGAGTGTGCAGAAAACCTGCCAACCCACCAAACCTGACCTGACCCAACCCAACCCGCCGAGTTTGGTCGGTTTTTAGGGCTTGGTGGGCTGGGTTGGGTTACAAATTTTTTTATTTATTTATTTTTATAGTGGGTCGGGTTGGGTTTGGGTCATAAAATTACAAACCTGCCAAACCCGACCCAACCCACCCATATTTTAATATATGTTTAAAATATATTATATATTTAATAATTTTTTTTAAAAAAAAATAGCTATAGAGCACTTCCTCAATTCCTACTATCATATATAATATAAAATCCTATTAGTTCTTTTAATATATATTTAAATATATTATATAATTAATAATTTTTTTTTTTAAATTTTGGATATATTTTGTTTATAACTGAGTTAGGAACTTATGTATGTTTTGTTTATAAGTGAATTAGGATACTAGTTCATTTATATTTTGTTTATCAACTCAATTGGATACTTAAACATATTTTGTTTATAACTAAGTTGGAATATTAATTTATATATTAATATATATTTTATTTATCAATTCAAGTGGCAAGTGTGATATTTTTTTCTGCTCAATTTAATAATAATAGTAATAAAAAAATTGTCTAATCCATGGGTTCAACCTGACTCAACCCAACCCATGTGGGTGGACTTATGTGATGGGTTGGGTTGAGTTGAGTTGAATTTTTTTTGATCCACCATGGTGGGTTGGGTCAAAAAATCTCCTTAACCCGACCCAACTTGACCTATACACACCCCTAGAGAGAATGGAGTAGGAAAAAAAAAAAAAATTTTAGAATATTATTCTCTTTCCTTGTTTGGGAGTTTTAATAAAGGGAATGGAAAGTCCATTCTCTTATTTGGGAGTTTAAGTGAGAAGAAATAAAATGGATAGGAGGCAATACTCATTCTTCTATATTCCCTTAAAATCTTAAATTTTTCATTCCTCCCAAAATTGAGAGGAATTGAAGGGAATAAAATTAGATTTAATAATTTTTTTACTAAAATTCCCTAAATACCTCTATATGCAAATATACCAGACTGGATAGCAGAATTTGCTAGAAACGAAGGTAACAATTTTAGCGAGGTCTAGGGTTGTGGTCTAAGTTGGTCCTATGTACCCCTTGTTTGGGGCTTTTGCTCTTTGTTTTTTCTGTTTGTTTTTCTATTATTTTTGTATGCATTGTACTATTGTTCTCTTCTTGTTGAATGATTTTAGTTTTCTCTTAAAAAAAAAAAAATTTATATGTTCAGCCTTTTATTTTAAAATAAAGGTCTAATAATAATATTGTCATAAAATAATTTCATTCTTTCCTTCTATGTTTAGACAAAAAATCCCTCTGCTAATGTGTTGGGTTTCTACTGTTCACTGTGTCTACATTTTTTTTTTCTTTCCTGCTTTCTTTTTCACTTTGTCATTTTTTTTTACATGTAAACTGTTTCTTTTTTTTTTTTTTTGGTTTAAATAAATTTCCTTCTTTAGTTTTTAATCATTTTCCTTTTTTTAATCTCCTTTAATTTTTTATTTATTTATAATTTGCTTCTTTAGTTTTTTCTATCCTTTTTTGTACTTTTGGCGTTTTTATTTTTTGTTCATCTATATTTTTTATTTATTTATTTTTATTATTAGGAACATGAAACTAAATTATACAAACTATATTTTCTATCCCCCCACTTTTCTACTCTCAAACCAAACACCATGAGAGAAAAATAAAAACTTTTTTATCATCTCCCCATTTTCTATCCTCTCATTTTCCACCCCTCCAACCAAACTAACCCTTAATATATGGATTTACACATCAAATAACAGCAAATTTTACAAACACCCCAACCCCCCCCCCCCCCCCAACAAAACATGAAGATGTGTTTACAAAGAGAAAACTTAAAACAAGTAAAAAGCTTTTTGGGCCTATGGCACCAACGAATCCACTAGTGAGAATAGTTGCAGTACATTACATTACACTTACAAAACCCTCCAAGCTAAGTAATGTAGATGTATCCGAACTCGTTGCTCCTGCTGGCAACCAAGTCCACCAATCATTTCTCCTTACTAGCTTTCAATTTCACAAGTTACGTCGCCAATCCCAAAACCAAGTCTCCTGATAGCCACTTTAAGGCCTCTTGAAAATTTTGGGATTTATAAGCACTTTTAACGGTGCAATTAGTTAAGAAACTAGGTTGTTAATTTTGACATGCTTTTCAGCGCAATAAAAATACAATATGAATTAAATTTGTAGCAAATGCTTCGAAGCTGTCAACTACTTATTTCTTCCACTGTTATTTTCCTCTTCTTCCACTATGTTATTTTCTCTATATGTCATTTAACCCCTTTTTTCATGTTCTTTAGTTAATTAAAGACTTCACAATTAGCCCGACAGTAATAGAGTGTGCTGTGAGATTCCAAAAATTACCATTAACTGGAGCAGCAATCCGACACAATGTAATGGGTTACGTCTGTTAGCATAAAATGTCCAAAAATGCTAACACAAAACAAGCTGCAACCTAAAAATGGCAGCATAAACTAATTCCACTCAAAAGCAATATCATTATCAATCGCCTTCCCTCATTATATATGAAAGTTTCAACCTAAAGCCCCTTTCATTTTGGTTGTTTTCTTCGAGGGCCAAGCTAAAATCTGAAGCTATTTGCAGAATTGCCATTGATTGATTTTGGTATTTGGTTCAACTTTGTGCATGATAAGTTATTACTTATTTAACAGTTTTTTTTTCCCTCTTCTTTAACGTGGTCTTAGTCTTTATCCCTCTCGACTCTCGAGCACATACTTTGTGAGAGCATCATGAAACCGTCACAAAGATTTTGTAAAAAATAAATAAATAAATAAATTCATTTTACTTGTAAGCAAGACTTGAAACATACAAATGAAAAAAAAAAAAAATAAAAAAACACAATAATTATTAGTCCTAGGGGAAATAAGCTTAGGTACTTTTGGTTTACTAAGTTTTGCTTTTGAGGACTTCTTGGATTTTTTTATCTAACATCTTTACTTTGCATAAATTCATGGATAAGATAATCAGGGATTGAATTTTGGCTGCCTTTTAATGTACTCAATTTCAAAATAAAAAACACTTAAAATAACTTGCCATCTTACAAAAATTTATTTTCCAACCCATCCAACTAAAGTCAATAAGGTTCTACGCAGAAATCATTAATTGTCTACCCTGAATTGCTGAATCTATTTGTAACATTTACTCAAAAAAAAAAAAAAAAATGCTTCCAAAATAATCTACCACAATATCTTTATCAAAAGGATTATTTAAATTCAAGAATGGGGAACTCACCCATCTGATATTTTAGAAGTTGAAAATCCAAAAAAGTCCAGTCAAGTTGTTCAATTTTGTTACCATGACTACATCCACGCAAGCATGGTAAAAACATACTTCTTCATCAAAACAAGGAATTTGCACATTCATGGTTTACATTTTACTTAAAGTTTTACATTCTACCTTAAGTTAATTCTACTTTAAAGTAAACATAATGTTACAATCAGCTACCTCATTGGTCTCAGAGCCATTTCATTTGTTGGTAGTTTTGATTCTAGTTATTTCATTTGTTTTGGACCAGTCTACTCTATTCCAAAATGCATTTTTGAGAAGATTTTCAAGTTATATCTTAACAGTCTTCATTCCAATTATCTTTTGAGTGTCTCTTTCAAGTTTAGTATGGATTAAAACCACCTGAACAAGAATACCCAATCCCAAACGATAATTCCAAAGGCGAGGCCTGAGCAAAAGGGCATGAGAGGGTATGTGTTAATAACTAAAGAGTATAAAATTTGGGGATGACGGGTCCATTTGAATAAACCTAACGGAATTATTTCAGTGGATGGTTAGTCTCTCTACATGGATGGATCCAAGATATGGATGAATAATGGATGGATCTCAGGGCCATGTGGCATCCACATGGCTTAAGTGGCCTCTAAGGAATCCTAAATGGAAATGACTTGCATCTTACGATTAACCCTAGTCAATAGAATCCCAACATGACAAGAATCCCAACATGAGAGGGATCCTATGAGATATGCCCATTAATGATGATCTTCCCCATAAGGAAAAACCTTCCTACGCAAGAAACGAAGGTTAGTTCTACACTACTATAAAAATCCAAGGCCCTCAGAAAACAAGGTATGCATAATTCTCCCAGCTCTAGCATTTTATAGTTGTGAAAAAGTTCTCTAACTTAACCTTTAGAGGGTCTTTGGCCGTTATAACACCCGTACTCTCCTAGGGTTTTTCTTTGTTTTTGTTTCATAGGTATTGTCCCGAGCACATGAGTATTATGTGGCTTACTGACGATTTTTAGCATTATCAGTTGGCGTTGTCTATGGGAACTCAGGAAATAAGCCATACTTACTGCTTCCTAGAAAAAAAGTTGCATGGTACTTACTCGTTCGATGGCAACCACCTCCAATAATCAGGGTGATGAACCGCACAGCAGTGGAATGTCTCACCGACCAGAATCATGACCTAGAGAAACAGCTACACCAGAAGAATGTAGCACTGAACACCCAATAAGAAGACCAAGAAGGAACTAGCGTCAAAAGAAGGAACCAGGAGGGACCGGAAGGCAGCAACACCCCAAGCAGACAAGAACGACAAGATACTAGCCTTCCATCTAGCACAGATATGGCTCCCCCTCAAATAGTTACGAAGATACAGATGATGAAGGAATGAATGGACTTCTTGATGAACGCCCTCAAAGGACGAGTGTCCAGTGACCACGATGACTTGGTCCATCGAATTGATTCACCATTCATTGCATCCGTCTTGTCGTTCCCTTTACCACCAAAATTTTGAATGCCTCAGATGGAGTCCTTCAAGGAGTGGTAGACAAGATTATGTGCAGGGCCATCCCCACTATGTTGAAGGGCCTCACAAGAATTTGGTTCAACAGGTTGACACCTAATTCCATTGGTACATTTAAAGAGTTAAGCGCCCAGTTTGCCTTGCACTTCATTTGGGGGCACAGGTATAAGAAGTCCACGGCATGCCTAATGAGCATTAAGTAACATGAGGATGAGACGCTGAGGTCTTATATAGTCCGCTTTAACAAGGAAGCACTCTCAATCGATGAAGCTGATGACAAGATACTCGTGGCTGCATTCACGAATGGGTTGCGGAAGGGTAAGTTTTTATTTTCCTTGTACAAGAATGACCCGAAAACCATGTCGGATGTG
This sequence comes from Quercus agrifolia, assembly GCA_029955455.1. Classification (NCBI taxonomy): domain Eukaryota; kingdom Viridiplantae; phylum Streptophyta; class Magnoliopsida; order Fagales; family Fagaceae; genus Quercus; species Quercus agrifolia. The sequence continues at coordinate 33,234,483 of JARQAD010000010.1, forward strand.
CTATACAGGGCCACTAAATACATGAACATGGAAGATGTGTTGCTGGCTCATGAAGAAAAGCCTAATAAAAGAGAAAGACAGGAGGAAGCATGGCAACATAAGAGGCGAAAGATGGCCAGAACAGGAGATAAAAGGGAGGACAGATGTTCCAAGCCTTCCACAGGAAGATTCACAAGCTTCACCCCCCTAAACACTCCAATTGATCAAGTCCTGATGCAGATAAATGATGAACGGGCTCTGACATTCCCTGGCAAGTTAAAAGGAGATCCCAACAAGAGGTCTAAGGATAAGTACTGCCGTTTCCACCGCGATCATGGCCATGACATGTTCGAATGCTATGACCTAAAGTAACAGATAGAAGCTCTTATTAGACAAGGGAAGTTGCAGAGGTTCATCTATAAGGAAGGGATAGAATAGCCCCAAGGACAGCTCGCCTGGAGAGAAACTGAACGCCCAAGGCCACCCTTGGGAGATATAAGAATGATTATAGGGAGCAGTACGGCTTTCAATTCTTCTAAGAAGGCACGTAAGACTTACTTACGGTTGGTTTAGAATGTACAGCTGATGGGGTACATCCCAAAGATGGCACGAATTGACAATCACGTGATTGGATTCATGGAAGAAGATGCCTGATGTCTCCATCACCTACATGACGATGCACTTGTGGTTAGCATACAGGTTGGGGATTACAATACCCACTAGGTCCTGGTGGACAATGGAAGCTCTACCGATATCCTATACTATCTGGCATTCCAGCAGATGAGAATAAAGAGAGAACGGTTGATTCCAACCAATGCACCACTCGTAGGATTTGGAGGAACGAGGGTACATCCCTTAGGAGCAGTCACCCTGCCAGTAACGGTGGGAGATTACCCTCAGTAGATCACCAAGGATGTCACATTCCTAGTTATTGATTATTCATCTGCGTACAATGCCATATTGGGTCGTCCTACTTTGAATTCATGGAAGGTCGTGACCTTGACTTACCATCTTATGATTAAGTTTCCCACTGAGTACGGAGTGGGAGAAGTAAGAAGGGATCAAATGGCAGAACGCGAATGTTACATTGCTTTGCTGGAGATGGATGATCATTTGCAAACTATGTGTATAGAAGAATAGTGGATAGTAGCAGAACCAGTAGAAGGTTTGGAAGAAGTACTCCTCGATGATTCTATGCCTGGATGAACAACGAGAATAGGCACTTTGGCCAGCCCGCCAGTCCGCCAAGCACTCATAACGTTCCTAAGGGAAAACTAGGACATATTCGCCTGGAGTCATGAGGACATATCAGGAATTGATCCGTCAATCCTGGTCCACAAGTTAAACATATCGCCCTCATTCTCTCCCGTCCGGCAGAAAAAGTGAGTGTTCGCACAGGAGCTAGACAAAGCTATAACTGAAGAGGTTCAGAAGTTACAGGAAGCAGATTTCATATGAGAAGTTTACTACTTCGACTGGCTGGAAAATGTGATAATGGTCAAGAAAGCCAACGGAAAGTGGAGGATGTGCGTAGATTTCACGGACCTAAATAGGGCCTGCCCCAAGGATAGCTATCCTCTCTCGTGGATTGACACCTTAGTAGACTCAACCACAAGACACTAGCTGCTAAACTTCATGAACGCATTCTCTGGTTACAACCAGACCAAATTGAATGAGGCTGATCAGGAGAAGACTTCGTTTGTCACTAGCCAGAGCCTTTTCTGCTACAAAGTAATGCCATTCAGACTTGAGAACGCAGGAGCCACGTACCAAAGGTTGATGAACAGAATGTTCGCACACTAGATTGGAAGGAATGTGCAAGTTTACATAGACAACATGCTGGTAAAAAGCGTACAGGAGGACGACCACTTGAGCGACCTCCAAGAAAATTTCGACACCTTTCGGTCGTACAACATGGAACTAAATCCTAATAAGTGTGTGTTCAGGGTGATAGAGCTAGCTTCACTAAAGACAGTTAAGGAAGTACAGAGCCTGAACGCAAGATAGCAGCATTAAACAGGTTCGTCTCAAGAGTGATGATTAAATGCCTACCTTTCTTTTGCACACTGAGGAAGTTATTTGAATGAACAGAAGAGTGCTAGCAAGCGTTTGAAGATTTGAAGGCATATCTTTCTTCTTCGCCTTTTGGAAAAGCTCGCCTTTGAATTAGTGATTGCAGCACGAAAGCTTAAACCATATTTCCAGGCACACACAATAATCATCCTAATGGATAAGCCCCTGTATAGAGCTATGAGTAGTCCCAAAGCTGCAAGATGAATGGCATTATGGGCAGTTAAGTTAAGTGAATTCAATATACAGTATTGGCCGCGCACGACTGTAAAGGGGTAGGTGATAGCCGATTTCATCGCAGAATTCACTCTCATGGAAGGCCAGGAGGCAGAAGAGATCCCATAATGGAGCATCCACACAGAAGGGTCCTCAAATAGGCTAGCAGGTGGAGCTAGTGTGGTACTTTATAGCCCGGAAGGAGATATGATCAAATGCATGATCCGTCTGGACTTTACTACGACCAATAATGAAGCAGAGTACGAAGCCTTGGTAATAGGACTGGATCTTGCAAAGGCAGTAGGAGCTGAAAATTTGGTCGTATACTATGATTCCCAAGTAGTAAGCAATCAAGTTAATGGTGACTATGAGTGCAAGAATGAATGTATGAAGAAGTACCTCGAGCAGGTAAAAGGACGAGTTAGTAGCCTCAAAGTAAAGTTTGTTAAAATCCCAAGGGAGGAGAACGAGCATGCCGACCGACTTGCTAAAGCTGCATCAGCTGAGTACATGCTCATCCTCGGACAGGTATTGTCCTTCGTTTAAATCTCATCATTAATAGACAATGCTAGTGTATAGGAGGTAGGTTCTAAGAACAATTGGACGACACCAATAGCCTCTTACCTGAAGGACAGAGTATTACCATATGACAAAGAGGCCGCAAGGAAGTTAAAGGTTCAAGAGGCTTGCTTCATTTTAATCAAAGACGTTTTATATAAGAGGAGCTTCTCCTAGCCTTACCTAAGGTGCCTCGGCCCCGAAGAGGCAAAATATGTCATGAGAGAAGTCCATAAAGGAGTCTGCGGAAATCATTCTAGATCACGGTCGTTGGTGTGTAAATTTATCCAAGCGGGGTACTACTGGCCGACCATACAGAAAGATGCCCATGCATATGTCAAAGCTTGCGACAAGTGTCAACAATTTGGCAACCTCATAAGGCAACCAACAGAGGAGCTCACCCCAATAATAGCCTCGTGGCTGTTCGCTCAATGGGGGTTGGAAATCATGGGCCCCTTCCTAATAGCAATTAGATAGTTGAAGTTCCTAATAGTCGACATTGACTACTTCACTAAATGGTTAGAAGCAGAAGCCCTAGCCACCATTACAGAGAAGAATGTACGTAACTTCGTATGGAAAAACATTATTTGCAAGTACGGTATACCTAGAGTGCTTATTTCGAACAACAGTAAGTAATTCGATAACGACGCGTTCAAAGACTCCTGCTCATAGCTAGGGATCAAGAACCACCACTCATCGCCCGCTTACCTTCAGGCTAATGTGTTAGGATTAGTGCCCTTAAATCCTATTGTATGATGCTATGTATGACATTATGTATGACATGATGTATGACATAATATTGTAATTAATAAAGTTGTTTTATTATTATTTGAAATAATGGTAACATGAATATTCGGACATTATCATATAGTCCATGAGATGCATAGCATGTGGTTTATGTGAAAAGTCATAGAAGATATAAATCACAAGTTTTTTGTAAACTTAGAATTTAGTTCGTAGTCGGTGATGAAATGGGGCGTTTCATCTGTGAAGACTATAACGTATCAACCAAGATGATTTGTCTTGATCATGGAAGTGGTGACTTCTAGTTGATATGTTAATATGTTTTAAGAGTTAAGACATATTGAACTGGACTGCTGTGAGATTTATTATTCTCGTAACGACTATCAATTGAATAATAAATCTCACGACTTGATCATGGAATGTAGGTTGTTTTGATATATCAGGAGTGAGATCTAAAGTAACGGTCAAAACCTCAATATGTTGGATAGCCACATTTAGTGTTGATGGAACATATATTCTCAAGATGGAATTCATAGTCTCTTAACGGAGATATAAAATATTCCCTTGAGATAAGTTTAATAGGTTCAGTTATTTAGAGAGTTAGGCCTAACCACTTTAGTAAGAAATTACTAAAGTATATATTTATGAAATTGGATTTCATAAATATATGGTGAATAACTTAGAAGGATTAAACCGGGTACTCAAGAATTAAGATGAAGTAATTTACAAAGTGGCAGTCTATATTTATGACTTTGTATTACTACGAATATTTTATGAAGGGGTTGCATGTACAATAAAGTCTTGGGATATAATTTATAGATAAGGTATAGAGTGCAACTATATTTATATAGTGGTATTAAATATAGTTAATGGTAACTTTGGACTTGTCAAGAGTTGACAGAAAAGCCCAAGACCCATTGGAGCTAGTGTCTTATTGGTCCCTTTTAGTCCCACTCCAAGCCACACTTTAAAGCCCAATTGGGAAGGCCCAAAAGGCTGGCCCAATTAGATAATGAGTTATGTGGAGAGAAACATACAGAATTTTATTTAACATGAAATGGTTTGTATGTTGTGAAGAGACCTTTTCATTCTCTTTAGAACATACACACATAACTAATTGAGAGACCACACATCTTGAGCGTTAGTAGAATTAGAGTGAAGATTAAAAGTATTCCCAAGTGCTTACAATCTTTGTTTTGAAATTCATCACACCAAGGTACACTCTCTTGTTCTTATATTCTAAAATTTACAAGCACATGTTATCTATTACGAATGAAGTAGATCCATTTAACTTTCCGCTGCGCATATTCATATTTCCATCATAATGGACAAGTAGAAGTCATGAACCGATCCTTGCTAAAAATCATCAAGACTTGGCTCGAGGGGGCAAAGGGTATATGATTGGACGAACTACCAAGTGTTTTATGGGCATACAGGATGGCGATAAGAATACCTACAGGGGAGACACCGTTTTGACTGGCATACGGAAGTGAGGCAGTCATCCCGGTTGAAGTGGGACTTACAAGCTACAGAATAGGGAACCACGGCGAGAGCAAGAATGATGAAGTCGTGCGCTTGCAGCTTGATCTAGTGGATGAAGTATGAGCAGCAGCTGAGCAGAGGTTAGCATGGTATCAAAATCTCATGGCCAAGCACTACAACTCCAAGGTCAGACATAGGGACTTCCAGGTTGGAGATCTTGTCCTAAGAAAGGTAATGAGCGCCACAAGAGATGCCTCCCAAAGGAAGCTAGGGCCTAACTTGGAAGGACCATACAGAGTTGCATCATGGCATAGGAAAGGAACAAACCACTTGGAGACATTGGATGGGCAAAGGTTGCGTCACCCATGGAACACAGAGCATCTGAAGAAGTACTACTAGTAGGCGACAACATAAACAATGCTCCTTATTTCCATTTTATTGCTTTCTAATTAAGTTTTTATTATTTGTAGTTTCTTTTAAAGCTAAAAAAGGTAGGTTTTTTAAGAACAAATTTTAAACCCATGTTTACCACAATAAGAGGTGTTATTTAGAAATATAGTGTATGATATCTACATGTCTACATAGTCATTAAAATCCTAAAAGTATGGATTCATCCTAATGGGGTGATTTGTAAGCCCACGTGATGGAGGGGCTCGTCTCAGAGGGTGATCTGAATATTAAGCCCAAAGTAGACAGACTCACCCCATAAAGAGGACGAGTTCAACCACACGTTGAATTAAGATTACAAGTCCATAAAGAGGACTGGTTCAACCACATGTTTAATTAAGATCACAAGTCCATAAGTGGACGAGTTCAACCACACGTTGAATTAAGGTTACAAGTCCATAAGTGGATGAGTTCAACCACACGTTGAATTAAGATTACAAGTCCATAAGAGGACAGGTTCAACCACACGTTGAATTCAAAATTACAAGTCCATAAGTGGACGGGCTTAACAACGCATTGAATTAAACCTACAAGTCCATAAGAGGATGGATTCATCCAAAGGGTGATAAGAAAAATAAAGTCCATAAAGGTGGATGAACGTAACCATAAATTGAACAGATTCATCTACAGGAATAAAAGTAAATGGATAATTTAAAGTATGTAATTAAATATTACTGAAGCCCATAAAGGGAGAAGTCTAGATATAAGAAGCAACAGATAAATTAAACATAAATTGTTCTTCAAAATTTTTATATTTTCGCCCAAATATATATATATATATATATATATATATATATATATATATATATAAAATTACATTTTTTAATAAATTACTGCTAGACAGGAGTATCTACATCAGAATGATGGGCGCTGTCCACGACGAGCTTAATTTGGCTTTCAACTGTAGTCTCTCCGTCACCATAAAGGTTGTCGATAGGGGCATTATTAGTGAAAAGTTCATCCATGCTCTCAGAGTGAATGGGCTGCACTAAGGTTTGGGCTTGGGCATCGATAGTGACATGGGATAAGTCCAGGTCTGGAAAAGAAGTTTTGACTTGACGAAGGCAATTGTCCAAGCCTTCAACAAAGGAGCCTCTGAGTTCTTCCAAAAGGGTGTCGGAGTCACGATACTCACGTATTGCCTCTTCCTTTGCCTAACGGAGTTGGTCCTTGGTGTCACTGATTCTTTCTCCTTGTCCTCCAAGACTTGCCTTAACAACTCCGTTTGCTTCTCCAACTCACCCCTGACTTCCTCTGACAAAGCAAGCTTCTTTTCCTGGACCGTCTTCTTGGCCTTCAACTCAACCAGCTTGTCCTCCGTCGACCTCACCTTCACCCTAATATGGTCCAACGCTGTCTCATGGTTTAGGCAATGACCCATTAACCCCTTCATCATTAACATTGCCTGAAGACAGAAAGGTCAGTAACAAGGCAAGCTGAAGTGAAGGAAAAAAGAAAGTGGACGGATGTATTACCTGAGCAATGCTAAAGAGCCCCGTCTCCCGCATGGCTTCTGTTGCGTGGTTGCTTAAGTCCTTATAATCGTCAGCTGTGATGATGGACGAGAGCTGCTCTAACACATACTTAGAATCCTCACGGAGGAGGAGGACGGGTGGTTTTTCAGTGATGGGGACAGAGCTCGTCATGAGTCCCTTACCCCTTCCTAGGCCAAGAGGAGTGACCATCTTCTTGGTCTCAGCCTTCAACCTTACGACGAGTTCGGGGACAGTTTTGGGCTTCTTTGGAAGACGATTAGTCTTCTCTATCTACTTCCTTTTGGAGGATGAGTTGGCCGAACCCGTCTCCTTAGGGGGCTAACCCTCCCCTTGTTTTTTCTTCAAAGTAGCTTGCTGCTTAATTTAGGCCTTTCTCTTGGCGGCATCCATCTCTGCACAAAGGTGGACGGATGTCAAGAGTTTGGAAAAAAAGAAAAAGAAAGTGTTGGCGGACTTACGCTGGCAAACTTGAAGATTGTAGCGACGGGCAGCTGCTATGGGTTATAGTCCCTCACAATACCAGAAAAGAGTGTCTAAGGTGACTAATTTGGTCCACATCCTCTCTGATAGCTTGGACTTGTTAAAAATTTTCTCCAAGAAACTCCACTGTTCAAGTGAGACTTGTGGACGGTCTCGAGCTACAAAAGAAGACGATTAAAGTAATAGGTAAAAAGCTAAACAATTAAGGACCTGAATATGGACGGATGCATACCAGATGGGGGCATTATGCCCCATGTTGTGTCGATGGGCATATACTCATGGTAACTAGGGTGACACATCCACTCGTCACCTTCCATAAAAAAATACAGACTCTTCTAGTTCTTGTTGGAGTTGGGGGTATCACACACGAGCCTCAGCAACGGGCTCTTGGGCACAAAACTATACATGCCTTTGGACTGAACAATTTCAGTCGGATGGTAATAATGAAAAAATTCCTCCACCGCCTCCGTGCCTCGTTGGACATGGCCCTATACAAGACCTCCACGCCAAGGAAGACCCTCCAAGCGTTTGGGGAGATTTAAGTGATGGCCAATCCTAGGTATTGGAGGAGGCAACGGTGGAGTGCACTTAATGGGAATCTGAGCCCTGCTTTCATCATTTGCTTAAAGATTCCAACACCGTCAACACTCTCATAATAACACATCTCTGATTGGTAGGGTAGACAGAGGGGTATGTTAACGGGTATCTGGTACTTCTCCTTAAGTATTTTGAAGTGTGTTTGCTTGATTGTAGAAATGAAGTCATTGATCGTCCATATGGGAAGCATTATAAACTCTCTAAATCCATTAGGACTTATGATGGATTGGATTAGGGGTTCGACGTCTTCTAGGTTGTCAGCGAAATCACCCTCTGACCTATCTATGTCCAAACCTTCATCCCTTGTAGAAGGAGAGGTGGCCAATGGATTCCTCTCTTTACTTAAAGTGCTAGGGTCGTTCTAACCTAATGAGAACGCTTCATCGTAGTCTGCCCCCTCGCGCCACAATTGGTTACTTGATACACTAGACATCTGTCACCTACACGTGACTGGTAAACCCTAAGACACTGACGGATCTACATAGATGACGGGTGTGCAAAGTTTAAAAATAACAAAAATTAAACAGAAGGCGAAGAATACTTACCAATTGAAGATAGGTAGCAGAAACGGTGTAGATGATGGATGCACTAGGTAGACGGTTTGCTTGCTTGTCAAAGATGACGATTGCGCTTTAATCATTGATTTTATGTGGAAAGTAAAGAATGAGGGGTAAAGAGGCAGGTTTATATAGAGGAAATGGCATGAAAGACGAAGGGACACTTCGTTCCAAGAGATTGACTACTGAATGGTCTCCATGTGTCCCTACGAAATTAATGACCCTAGGCCAGTCTGTTAGTCTGGGCACATCTCTTAGGAGACAAGTCGAACCGTCACTCCACAAGTCCGTCCAGGGGAGATCACGAACCCATAGAGTGAGGGGGCAATTGAAGAGTATAAATTTTGGGGATGACGAGTCCATTTGAATAAACTTGACGGAATTATTTCAATGGGTGGTTAGTCTCTCTACATGGATGGATCCAAGATACGGACGAATAATGGACAGATTTCAGAGGGTCTTTGGCTGGTACCACACTAGTACTCTCTTAAGGTTTTTCTTTTTTTTGTCTCACAGGTATTGTTTCAAGTACGTGAGTATATTGTATGGCTTACTGACAATTTTCGGCATCATCAATAACCATATTAAATTAAAATGATAAAACAAAGTAATTGAAAGAATATATTTTAAGACAACTTGAAAAATCTCAGATAATCAGATTCTAAAAATGAAAAGAGTTTTCAGACCGATCTAAGTCTTCAGTAAGTTCTAGGTCATCGCAACCATCATTATGTACAATACCTGACATAGTAAATGAAGAAAAATATCAACTTCAAGATAAAACATAGGTTTAAATGATTGGAATATTCCTAAATATCCAACCAAAGAAATATATAGATTACATTCAACAATAACTTAATGGTACAGTCAGAATAAGTTTTGATGAGCAGAGATCAAGATCACTACTAATGATAAAAGAAAGATCACATCATTCAGGCACAACTTGTACCACACTTGTAAAAACATAACCTTTAAGAAGAGATCAAGGTTTAAAATTAAAAGGACTACAAATTGAATCACAAGTTTGTATACCATGCTACTTAGTAGAGGTAGCAAAGTAAGCCCAAACTCATTTGCCCATCCAAACTCACCCACTCTAATTAAACCGAAACCCACCCAATTATTAGTTGGGTTAAATGGGCATCAACCCAATTAGACCCAGTAATTATTGGGTTTTAACTAAAAACCCATTGAAGCCCATTTAACCCAAAAACAATACACCTAAATTCAACCCAACCTTTCCCACCAAAAAAAAAAAAAAAAAAAAAAAAAAAACCCAGCCCTCAGAGTCTCATACATTTCAGGGTTTCAAGAGGGTTTTCATTTTCCCTCATTTTCTCGGCCTCCAATCATGTTTTAGTCGGAAATTCAATGGCTTCAGTAGCATTTTCATTTCTGAACCAAGAAAATCTCCATTTTTATATTTTTCTTCATTTTCTTGGCAACCAAACACAAAAGGATTTAGACTTGTTTCTAGATCTGGATGGACAAGGTGGTGGAGGCTGTAGAAACGGTGAAGAAGGAATGGGACGAAGAGAATAGTCGGGCCAAAGAGCATATAAAGGCGATCGAAGAGTACGGTAAATCTAGGGAGGAACAGAATTCAAATTCGCTTTCGAGATTGAACGGGCTTGCACAAGACACCTTGGCTTTGCTCTCCTCGCTCCAATTCAGGCTCGATCTTCTCGCACCACAGTTGCCTACCAATGATCAAGTCCAATCCACTACAGCTTTGCTCGATTCCTGGAAAAATGAATCCCACAAGTACTTAATCCTCTCCCTCTTTCTCTATGAAATTTGAGATTGTACTCTATGTTTGGTTGCTGAGAAAATGTAGGAAAGTGAACTAGGAAAGGGATAGAGAGAAAAAAAAATTTGGATTCTTTTGCTGAATTCTCCTTTTTTTTTTAAAAAAAAATTATAAATTGAATTGCCTAATAGGAATTGAACTTTAGTGGCATTCTGGTAATTTTGATAATTGGGTAATTGGGTGGGTTGGGTTTACCCATAATAATTAGGTTGGGTTGGATTTGGGTTAGAAACAATTAGTTAAATGAGTTTTATATACCCGACCCAATTATGTACACCCCAAACCCGCCCAAACTCACCCATTTGCCACCCCTACTACTCAGTAAACTTAAGATTGTTTGAAGAAGAAGAAGGACAAAACTCACCAATACAAAAAGGTCTAGAAGCATCTATAAATCCCTAATTTCTAACCATTCATAAAGAATTTAAATTCAACTTTAAAAAAGTTAGAAGATAAATTTGATTCAGACGAAAATACAACAGAGAGAAAATAATAGAAATACACACAGTAAAGATCAGAAAAAAGAAATATTCACTAATGGAAAGAATTCATGAGTAATAAAATTCTTTGATTATGTAGAAAATTTCTACGAAATGCACAAAAATCTAAATGTCATAACAAAAGTAAAATGGACAAAATAGTACAATATATATAAATACACACGCACAACATTACAAAATAGAGTATTGATTTAACTAAATTACGTACATGATTAATTGGAATTTATTGCAATAAAATTGGGACTAGATTATATAAATATTTGTAATGATTAGATGTAGCAGATGAGTCCGAGAGTGCAAGATCATTGAAAACTAGAAAGTCTTCTTCGTTTGGTTCAAACATTTCCAGCTAAGAGAACTTCGGAAATCAATTTGTCCATGTTTTGGTAAGAAGAACCTCTAGGTTTGGTAGCATCCTCTGCCTTTATCTTCCACTCCATTGCCTTCTTCTTCAATTCTTTTCCTTTCTCACCATCCATTAATTCTCTAACAAGTTTCTCCACTTCATCTCTTTGAACGTTCTTATCTATCTCCATCCCAATGCCCCACTCAACACAACAATATCGACAATTTGTCAGTTGCTCAGCAAAAAAAGGCCAAGAGATCATTGGAACTCCACAACACACACTCTCAAGCATTGAATTCCACCCGCTATGTGTTAAAAAACACCCTATTGACGGGTGCTTTAGGATTTGTTCTTGATGACACCAACTTGCTAACATGCCTCTATCTTTTGTTTTGGTAGCAAATTCAGAAGTAACAATAGCTGAATTGCCTCCCACAAGATCAGGCCTTATAATCCACAAGAAGGGTTTTTCACTATTTGCTAACCCCCAAGCAAACTCATTGAGTTGGTGAGGCGTCATGGTAGTTATACTACCATAATTTACATATATTACCGAGTTGGGTTCTTTTGAATTCAACCATTCCACACAACCCAATTCTTCTTTCCATAGATTGGAACCTATTGATTTCAAGTTATCGTCCTTTATTTGATCAGCCAGCAACATAAGTGGTCCAACAGTGTATATACGAGGAAGCATGGAGGATAGAGCATCCAACACCTCTTGTTCAAATGGGTCAAATGTGTTCAAAATGACAGCTGAAGCTCTTGGAGCTCTCTCAGTTTCGTGGATTTTGAAGTTGAGCATGATGTCATTCTCATCTGTAGTTCTGACAAAACTTGGAATATCCTTAAGACGAATATTATTCATTCCAGGAATCCAATCGATTGTAGTTTCCAAGTATCCATTTGTTAGATAGCTGGCATCTGTAAATCACATCAAAATAGGGTTGATCTTTGTGAATAGCCACTTCAACGTAATATATATATATATATATATATATATATATATATATATATATATATATATATATAAAGTAGCATTCAATTTTTCAATATATATATATAAAATAGAATTTAAGTTTTCAAACTTGATAATTTGATGGCTATTATGAGTGTAACTGATATGCAGAAAATATTACTGCATCTCCCATGCACATATAAACTTCTCATTTGTATGTTTGATTGTAAATTGAAGTTAACCTGTATGATAGATGGAAGTGATATTATTGCCCAAAAAAAGAAAAAGAAAAATTGGATGTGACACATTAGTAATGCACACAGAGAGAAATAGAAAAATATTATTGCATTTCCCATGCACATATAAACCTATATGTTCAACAAATCAAAATATGTTATATGTCCACTAATTCCTAATGTGTCTTGTTAGCAGTTGATCTTAGGACAGTTAATAAACCATTTTAAAAAATATAAAAAGCCATCAAAGAAATTAATTATTATTTTTTTCTTTTCCCATAAAATGTTTTTAAAAATATATGCTAAACCAATGCTCTTAGAGTATTTACTAACTTTTCTCATTCTCATTCCTATTTATGAGCTAACTTTATCAATAATGATGATACAAAATAAGAGAAATGATCCAATGGAGTTAATTCGATACCATATCGACTGGTACAATCAAAATTCATCAATTGATGGGTGAATTGGTACAAAAAAAAAACCTCGAATTGTATTGCTTAAATACTGGACTATACCAAACATACCCACAAATATCAGATATCTCCAAAAAATGAAAATCAGGCGGTACAAAAAACTTGAAGAAAAATGAAGAAGTTAGTGGTAGAAAGCTCATGTTGCCATCATTGCTAGTTGTTTTCCCATGTTGTCAGTCACAGCACCATATCCAAGGGATTCAAATGAACTCCTAAGTAGGGAAAAAATTAATTTTAAAAATTTTTTGTTTTGACCACCCTAAAAAAGTCCAAAAATGAATTGATTCAACAGCTACCTTTATCTTGCCATTTAAACCAAAAAGAAAAAAAAAAAAAAAAAAAAAAAAAAAACAACAACAACAACAACAACAACAACAAACCAATTTGATCTAAAATCAAGAAAAATAGCAAGCCGAACAAAAAAAATTAGTAATTTGTTGATCGTAAATCTCAGAAAAATGACATGAGTAGAAAAGTGTAGAAACTAAGAGGTAATTAAATGTGAAGCATTGGAAGTGAGGCGTAGGACAATGGGAAGTGAAGACAATTTTTTATTTTATTTTTATTTATTTTAATGATTGTATTGTTGTGTTGAATTCTTAATAGAGTAATGTATAAGACAACAAAAAATTTTCTTAATGAATTACAAACACTGATTTGTTAAAGTTTAGTTGAATTGAAATAAAAGAATAGAAAAAGTAAAGATAAAAAAATTAAAAATTAAAGTATTGTAAGAAATAAATATATTTAGGAATGTAAGCGATAATAATTAAAGAACATTTAATAACCATAATTAATCTTAGCAACAATAATTAATATCTTCATTATATTAAGAAACAATATGTCCATTAAACATTTTTTGAGGGTGATATGTCCAATAAACTTAAGTTTATCTTTTATTCTTTTATTAATTAGAACTATGTATAAAGTTATGATAAGAAAATTATGTATACCACAAGATTCATCTTCTAAGATGACTCGTGTGAATTTGAAAATTCTTCCTTCAAATCATAGGTACTTACGAGAGAGAAAAAAAAAAAAAAAAAACTCATCTTATCATCTTAATAATCAAGATTAAATAAAAAAAATAATTTATGATAAGGTCGTTATCAATCTCTTCACCATGATTTTGAATGACCTCCAAAAATAAATTTCTGAACCGCCACAACATGTAATGTGCCATCCTCCGCGCCCCCCCCCCCCCTTTTTTCTTGCGCGCCTCGTTCTCCTCCCCTTCATGTTTTTTTACAATTGCTTCTCTTTCTTGTGCCTCCTCCATTTTGACCAAGGCCACACCTCTCTTTTTTATTATTATTATTATTTATAATAAAGATGATTTATTTATAAACTGAGGAGCAATATTCCTTTTTCTTGAGTTGTGAGTGTGGCTCTTGTTTTCTGTGTTCTGACATCTCATGTGAACTGATTTAATTAAATGCCAAACAAATGAACAATTGCAATATTTCAAATCTAAGGGTCATATTAACAAGTTCCCTTAGGACAATGGTTAATAATCTATTTTAAAAAAGTTTTGATATAACTTTTATTGGAAATGAAAAAAGCTTTATTGGAAATGAAAAAAGCTGTCAAGACATTAATTTTTTTTCTCCCATAAAAATTTTCTTTGAATGAATTGTTAATCATTATCTTAAGGGAATTCGTTAGCATTTTCTAATTTCAAATATGTACTCCTTTATTGGCTACCACTCTTTTTTTTGTTTTTGTTTTTGTTTTTGTTTTTCAAGAAGAGTCACTCACGATGTTAAGAAAGCAATTGTGTTAAAAAAAAAAAAAAGTATTATCATCTTTTTATTATTATTACCATTTAGTACATTAGGTTATTGGCTTCATTATTATTATATTATTAATGGATTGATATTAGAGCAAGAAATCAACATATTTAGTGAAATATGCTTTTTAAATTTAAGGATTTTTAAATAGTCATTTTATAAATAATATATAGAGCGATAATTTTGAAATAGTAGATTGATATTAGTAGGTACCGAAATAATTTGTATTTCCAACCAAACTAAAATAGTTATCAGTACATGCTATTTAACTCCCTTCCAATGGAGAAATTATATGGTTCTCATCCCTTTTTAAATCTTTTAATTTTCTTTTCTTTCTTCAAAATAGAGATTCGTGATATTGAAAAAAAAAAGGTCAGTTTTAAAAATATATAATAAAAAAATACAAGGAATTTGAAGATTTGAATTATACCTTTGAGGGGTATTAAACCTCGTTCAACTAGATGGCGATAATGCATATAGCTCAAGAAGCCGCAGGCGCTAGGCGTCCAGAAAAGCACACATGGAATTCCAAACTTGTCAGCAGCATCAAGAGTGAAGGACATACAACCATCTGCGACAATACAGGTAACAGGAGGCACATTCGAAGACGAAGTGTTGTTGAGTTTGGAGATGAGGTTGCAAAGTGGGAGTAGGCAAGCCTTTGTGGTGGATTCAGCAAGAGCGATGATGTCTTGGCTGACATCTGCGTCTACTGGTGGGAGTCCATCGGTAATGGTTTCGAAGTGAAAGTCAGGCAAGCCATCAAGGGAGCTGGGACCCCTAGACCAGAGTAAACGTTTGTGGATATACTCTGTGTTTACAAAAGTTACGTGAAAGCCTTTATGGTGGAGGAGTTTGGCTAGCGTGAGCATTGGATTTATGTGGCCTTGAAGTGGTGCTGGGACGCAAACTACATGAGGTCTAGTAGCTGTTGTAGTGGAACCCATCTCTCTCTCTCTCTGTGTGTAGAAAGGGTCGATCTAGGCCTTTTTATAAACAAACTGCCGAACATAATTTTTCACGCGAGTCATGTGACTATTGAATACCAAGATAAACAAACGAGCAGGTAAATCTATAGTTGATACGACTAGAGTAGAGCAAATTAGCAATCTAATTCAAAAATTTATTGCTGGACGACGAATGCACTGTTTTGAGATGTACGTTGGCCTAATCTTATTGAATAATGGAACTTTGAGAGTTTTGTCCAAGAGTGCAATAAGGATTCAAGAAAGATTTCAAGCCAAAAATAAAAAATAAAAAATTGAAGGGAGGATGATTTCTAAATAGACCATTACATTTATGTTCAACTTCCCATTAAAATAATGGTAACAATCTAATGCATTAGATATTGTGATATTACATTATGTAAGGGATCTTAGAATAAAATAATGTGCTAATCCACCATGACCAGGTGTCCAAAATATAATTTAAAAATGGATAAATAAAAGATAAAATCAAAATCAATCTAAGACTATTACAGCCGCAACAACAAATTTCAACTATTTACTACACAAGTTTTGATATGTCACAACAAATACAATAGTATGCCAAGCATGCATGCATAGAAGGACGAAATGAATGTTGTCCTATTTTATTAAAACTGTATCGTATAGTATCCTTCTTCAATGGGAAGGCATCTTATGAGTTATGAATAGAAATGTGACATATAAGGTATACCTAATCGGGTACAGAAACAAGAATGTTTTAGATCCAACTCTCTCTCTCTCTCACTAACTTAAGTACAGGCTCTGCCACTTACTTAGACACTGTTGTTGCCACCACGTTTCCGGTAGTAACCCCCGGGTTCGAAAGTCTCCACCTCCCCAGACCTGATGCCCTTTACTGCTTCTGTTCTTTTTCTCATGGGAGGTCATTGACTGACTCATTATATTTTCAATTTTACTTCTTTTTCTATTTTACTTTTTCCGTTTTGTGTGTTTGGACTTTGGAGCCACGTGAACATCAATTCCAACCTCGAATCTCTATTATTACTTTTTTCTTTATTAAAAAGAGCCACGTGAACATCAATTCCAACCTCGAATCTTTATTATTACTTTATTTTTTATTAAAAAAGTATATTTCTTTTGCCAATTATGTTGTGTGTCTGGTTATCCACGCCAACATCTAGTTCAAGGTTTTATTATTATTATTATTATTTTATGGAAAAGGTTTACAGGTGAACATTAGTTTAGAAAATGTTTTAAAAACTTTTAATAGGAAAAGATAAAAAAAAATAACTAAAATTTCTTATAAAAGTTGTATTAAATTTTTTTTTTTTTTTTTTAAATAGTCAATTAAAAAAATAATAATTTGGCTGGTTTTAACTTTTCCCATGCTTTTTATTCTAAGTGTGTTACTTAATTTCTATATTTTGGGTAACAATAATTGTCATAGTTGCGTTCGTAGAAACAATTTATAAAAAATGAAAATTAAGAAAAATCCTATTTAAAATTGACTATGTTGTAAGAGAGATTACATCGATTAGTTATAATATTAATTGAAAAGGAAATATTAGCAGAACTTGAATACAAAAAATTATTTAGTAATTTTACATCTCAATAAGAAAGAAAAATATATATTAAATAAAAATATAAAAAATTAAATTTGTTATTTAAATATAAGAAAATGCCCAATTTGAATAACTTTTCGCTTTATGACTCAAAATTGGTTGAGCCAACCCCAAGAGAAGCTTCAGTTTTATGCCGAGTTAGGCAACATGGTTTCTAAGTAAGGAAGTGTATTGATTTTCACTTCTCATATATTAATAGTAGATCATACTAATTAAATTTATGGTGTAATTGTTTCGAAATGAAAGTTAGGCAAGCCATCAAGGGAGTTGGGAACTCTAGACCGTAGTAAAAGTTTGCGGATATACGTATACCATGTTTACAAAAGTTACGTGAAACCCTTTATGGTGGAGGAGTTTCGCTAGCTTGAGCATTGGAGTTAATGTGGCCTTGAAGTGGAGCTGGGACACAAACTAGATGAGGCGTAGTAGTTGTTGTAATGGAAGTCATCTCTCTCTTTCTCAATCTCAAAAAAACACACACAAATTGATAAGAACAGTTTGGATAAATGGACATTCTAGGTGTTTTTATAGGTAAACTTATGAATATAAGTGCATTAGCATCATATGTTATAAAAAAATGTCATTTTTTAAATAATAAAAAATGTTATTTTGACGTATGAAAAAATTACATTAAAAAAAAAATTATAAACCACTTTAAAATAATCCTACGTAGGATTATTGTAAAGTGGTTTATAAATTTTTTTTTATTCAAATACATGTGACGTACATCACATTTATTTGAATATTCTTTCTTTACTGTTTATAATGATTGGTTCCTTATAGTCATATTTTCAAATATTTATCTTATTCTAACGGACATTTTTTTTTTTACTGAGAAAGGTAGAAACGGACATATTTTCAAATATCATACTTTGTTAAAACGATTTAGGCAGTCCAAAGAGAGTCCAAAATATATACATATATTCTAATGCATAACTAAATGCACAACAAATTGTAAATAAATCCTAAGTAAATAACAGAAGCATTTAAGTAATTATTCGGTGATGCAAAAGATTCGGAAAAAAAAAAAAAAAAAACATAACACAACACATATAAACCAAGAAAATCGAGAGAGTAGAAGTATACACCGAAATACTAGGAGAATCTACGAAGAAGACAAAGAACTTACCTATATGCAGAAAGAAGATAGAATCGGAGAAACCGAGAGAATCGGCGAATAGCTTGAGCAAATCGGCGACACAGAAATACAAAACCCAAAACGAAACTTTAACCCGCTTTGCTCTGAGATGACCTAAACCTTAGAGAGATCCAAAGGCAAACCGTCATAACTTCCGGTTCTAAGATGAGAATAGAGAGGAGAGAGCGGAAAAAAAAAATCGGTGAGGGAGATGGAGATAAAAAGAAAACACTTGGTGAGGGACATGGAGATATAAAATTATTTATGCTAGAATTTGTGTGATAAAAATGCTAGAGAGGATTGGGAGTGTTGGCTCACAAAAGCGGAAGATGAGAACATGAGTCTGAGAGAGAGTGAGGCTGAAAATAACGAGTGACAGAGAGAGAACGACTGAGGATACTTTATTTGGAAAGAGAGAGAAGATTAATAAAAAGAAATTACAAAGAAATAGCATTTAGAGATAGAATTCTACTGTTTATCAATGCTAAAAAATTTAGCATTTAAGTGTGTTTGATAATATTGTTCTAGGAACGTTGTTTAAATATTGTGAAAATATGCATTAGTGAAAAGGTTTTGTGAAAATATATGTTATGTTGTCTAAAAAACAAAAATGATTATTTAAACAATACAATCAAATAGACCCTAAAATATTTGATGTTGAATATATTTTCGTGCATTGAAAATTTTGACATTTAATATACCTGATATTAACAAAGGTTTTTTTTGTTTTTAGTTAACATTTGGGAGAGAGATATTTTCATATAGACCCAACGTCACCCTTATCAACATCGTTGAATCGATATTCATGTGGTTTGAGTCCCACAAATTTGTCTGGGTTGAGAAAATTGTAAAAATTGGAACTTGTAGTAAATGCTAGTAATAGTATCACACTCACCTTACCTATGGCTATGATAATTTGTTTGAATTGAGAAATAAACAAGATATCAGGGTGGTGGTTGTTGTTGTTGTGTTTTATTTTATTTTATTTATATATATATATATATATATTTTTTTTATGTCCTTGTTTGTGTGTAGTAAGTATATTCTAGTGAGCCTAGTATCATTCACCTTACCTATGATTTGCTTGATTTGAGAAAGTAAAGCAAGTGATCAAAGAAAAACAGCTTCTTTTTTTTTCTTTTGTCCTTGTATGTATGTGATATTAGTATATATGCTAGTAACTTTCACCTAACCTATGCTTTTTTTTTTGCTTTTGTTTTTTTGTTTTTGGATGTGAACCTATGATTTGTTTGAATTGTGAAAGAAAAAGAGGATATCATTGTCAAGGAAAATATGATGTTTTTTTGTTTTGTCCTTATTTTGAGAGAGAAAGAATTCTTCTCATTTTGGACAGTGTTTACTGCATAGATATTTTTGGGTGCATATATGGCCACTTGCTTTACAGGTGAGATTGAGACTATGCAAGACTATAATACAGTACCGTGGAGAATTTGTCAATCTCTTGGACCATTTATTGTTCACGTTCTCATGCCCTATCTATCAAGCTTATTGGATGACAACCACTATTATTTGAGTTGCGATGTCCCCATGCGAAACACGTTTTAAAAGGGTAAATTAAGTTATAACGGTAACTCATCATATATATATATATATATATTACTGAAAATTTTGACTTTTTATTGACCTCCCTTGAACTTACCACATAATTATTATTTTTCTAAATAAAATTATTTTTGTTTAGTTCAAATTTAATAAGGAGTGAAACATTATCTCTCCAATAAGTCCAACTTAAAATCAAACTCATTATTATCATTTTTTTTTAAACAAAATTATTTTTATTTAGTCCAAACTTCTCTCTCTCTCTCTCTCTCTCTCTCTCTCTCTCTCTAACAAGTCCAATTTAAACTCAAACTCAAATGTTGATAATTTATCTTCAAATTTGCAAGGTTAATCATGAACACTATAAAAGTAGTGTAAACCCTAATATATATTTTAATAGAGTAGAGGCATGAGCTCTTCTTTTATTATTTTCTTCTCCTCTACTTTGTTAATATATATATATATATATATATATATATATATATATATATATATATTATGGTTCTTCATGTATTTTAAAAAAAATAATTTTTGTACATGAACCACCAAACTTTCTTTAACCGTTTTTTACAAGATAAAAAAGCTTGCAATAATTGAAATTTTAGATTTCTGCTACTGCATATGTCTTTACTTCATCTCACGATATGAAAGTATGTTAATTTTTTAGGCAGAAAGATTATATACGATATATTAAGAGGAGGTATGACTTTCATTATTTCAACATAGGCTCCTACTCAACATTTTTTAGCGTGGGCCATATGTTGATAAGGTTCGTTTAAAGTTTAGACCCATTAAAATTTAAAACTTATTGCTTTATGGGTTTGTGTACTTTTTTCTTTTTCTTATATTTTTCTTTTGAATAGTCATATTTTTTTGAATTGTTTCAATAACTTATTCTTTAATTATATATCTTTTTTGGCATTTTGAAAGTTTTAACAACTGAATTTGAGTAGTCACACACACACACACACACACACACACACACACACACATATATATTATCTATAATTTGTAGGCTCTGAATCTTTTGATTTATTTCAAAAGTTATAGCCATGGATTATTCTTTTAATATAACTCATCTTTCTCTTATATTTCTCTATTGTTTAGTCGTATATATTTTGTTTTGTTTCAATAATTTTTAAGCAGTGAATCATCTTATTCTTTAATAATTTTTGGTTTTTTCAGAAGTTTTTAATATCTGAATTTTTGAGTTATATTTTTGCAATATCTAAAACTGTTTGGAAAAAAAAAAAAAAAAAAAAGCCATTGCATGTTCAAGCAATGGTTTCTTTATCAAATTGTAACACAAATTGAAGTCATACAAGAACAAACATGCAATGATGTAATTTTTTAATCAATTTAAGGTTTTATAAAATTATTTTAATTAGGTTATCTTAGAAATGAGTAGGTTCTCATGCATAACACGAGTTAATGACTAATTGCTTATAGCTTTTATGAGCTTATATATATATTTATATATATATATATATATATAAAATTAAAAATATAAATAAATAAATAAAAATAACACCACAGTTTTCGATTTTTTGTGTTAAGTTCAGGATATGCTTAACTTTTGGACTGAGAAAGGATCGTTTTGTTTGAGTTGTAAAAGTTTTTTTTTTTTTTGGAGAGAGAGAGAGAGAGAGAGAGAGAGAGAGAGAGAGAGAGAGAGAGAGAGAGAGAGAGAGAGAGAGAGATTTGCGGAAATGTCACGTGTAAATAGAAACCATGACATTATTTTATCCTTAATTGCTTTTTAATTGTTGGAGTGAATGCAACGATGGCGTGGTGGTGGAAATGGAAGGGCTAATATTGGCTGCAAAAATGGCATGAAGGTGGGAACCGATATAATGATGATGGTGGCAATAATAATTAGAAGGATAATTCTAATTTATTCATATTTTCACTTTATATATATTTTTTATAACCATATTTCCATTTTATCTATAGACTCTACAAATTTGTCCCATAAGATTTGGATTAAATTAAATTGTTACTAGTTTGATTGTATTGAAAATGAACATAACTGGTTGTTATCCTATGTGATGTACAAATATATATTTGCATAGTGGTATTCCATTATTATTATTATTAGTTTTTGTTTTGACTTTGACTGATTGGATGAACTTGTTTACTGAAAATTTAAAATGAACATAACTATTTGGGGTGTTCAGAATTCTAATTATACTCTTACATGTGTATAGTCTTATTCTCCCAAACACACGGATAAAGTCAAGATTTTGACTGAAAGGATGGGGCAAAATTTGAATTAACAAATTTTGATGATTCAAGACTAAAAATATACTAAAATTAAAAACTAAATTAATACTTAAAAAAATAAAACTAGATTCTATTTTTTTTAATATATATCAACTTAAGTAGTCATGATACATAAAAAAGAAAAAAAGAAAAAAAGAAAAAAAAGGAATTTGTCATGCTCCCAACCCAATGAATAGGTTAGGCATCAGGGGTGGTGATTCGTGTTCACATATCGGGTTCTTGTCGTGTTAAGCCATGAGTATTTAGCTATTTGGGTTAACCCAAACTCGAGTATCCGACCTGTTTAGTAAAAGTGACAAGAATTCTTGACTCTAACACAACCTGTTTATTAAATAGGTTGACCTGGCACGATACGTTTAATCTGTTTCATTAACAAGTCATGTAAACATCAAAACAAATGACCAATTTATAACCTGTTTGATTAATAAGTCATACTTAACTTGAATAACATGTTGTCAATTCCTATATGTCTAAATTTAAAATACAATTACAACCACAAATGTAGTAATAAACATATAATTACAACCGTAAATTAAGCAATAATAGGAGCTAGAAAACATGGTGGTGCCAAATTCAAAAGCTCCAAACTTTTAATTTTGGGCTCTAACCAAAATGTCATACCAAACATATACTTATAAAGCATAAGTTACTTGCAATTTTTCTTTAGTGAAGAATTTTTTTTATTAGATTTTTTTTTTTTTGGTAAAAAGAAAAAAAAATTATCTTTGTTTTAGAAGGGAACAACCAGCAACATGGTCACCATTTTTTCTTTTCTTTTTTGGAATTAAAAGTGATTGGTAAAACCTGTTACACCAGCTGGCAATTTTTCCCAATAGCTAAAACAAATTGACAAGTTGAATTGAACAAGGGGAAACTAGTAAAGACTCTATAAAATACTAAAAGCTTTTTAGCCTTTTCCTAGTCACGACTTATATCAAACACCTGATGTCCTTCTATAATATCACCATAGATGGACTGAGCATTGCAAATGTGCGCTCACAAAAACAGCAATTGACACAGTTTTGGTATCTGCATTCACAAGAGATGTCAAGAACTCGACCTTCTTCAATCTATACCTGATTATCTTCTTGAGTTATTGTGTAGGTAGCAAAGAGCCTAACAGAGATTGGATCAGAGGGTACACTGTACACTAGAGCCATTGGGATTACTACGAGTGTTGTAGGGAAGTTGTGGGCCTTAAGAGACCGTAATTTTTGAAAAAAAGGGTACGATACAGCGTGGGTACGGCAATTAATTAATATTTATATTTAGGTATATTTTTAAATATTTTAGGACATAAAATATGTTTATGTCTAGGATTTAAATTAAGTAAGAGCAACAAATAAGTAAATTAACACCCAAGAGTACTTAGTTTAGAATATACTAAAAAATATTTCTCTACGCTAGTGCTCCCTGGAAACCCTAGAAGTCAGTAGAATTTGTGGGTACTCCTTGAGTTGGGCTGTCATTAGCTATCTTTCTTCTTTAATTTTTCTTTATTCTTCATGGAATATACTCTTAATTGCTATGGGATGGAAAACCTGTCTGTTATGTGGGAGAACTTCTCACTTTTTGAGTCTAAAGGTAGTAAATACCCAGTTTACGAGAAGGGTTATGAAGGAAAATTTCTGTTGCCTGTAAGATTCTTTACTGGCAAAGTGTTGAGTATGGAAACTGTGGATTGTACCTTCAAAATCCTTTGGCATACCAAGAAGGGGTTTGAGGTGCGCGATATGGGAGACCACATAGTTCTATTTGTGTTTTCAAATGAGTCCGATATTGACAAGGTCTTATCGGGGGAGCCATGGTCGTTTGATAAGAACCTGGTGGCATTGAGAAGGTCCGACAGCACATGGAGGTGAAGGGATTGATCTTCGATAAGGCAAGTTTTTTGATACAAGTCCATGACCTTCCTCTAGGTCGTCTGAATATGGGAGTGGCTAAAGATATTGTTTTTGTTGCTGGAGAAGACAATGTGAGTGAAGAAAGCAACGAAGACTATGAGGGAAGCCAGGTCATGCGAGTTAGGGTGTCTGTCGATATTACAAAGCCTTTATGTAGAGGTAGGAAGATCGCGTTGAATGATGGGGAGGATAGTTGGGTTAGCTTCAAATATGAGCGCCTGCCTAATCTTTGTTACTGGTGCGGCCGTCTTACCCACCATGACAAGGATTGCTCACTGTGCTCTAAATGGAAGGGACCACTGAAGGAGGGCAATCAACAGTTTGGGTCATGGCCAAGAGCAAGCACCCCGAACCTTGGAAAAAGACAATAATTTGCATAGCGGGTTATGAAGATGTGGAGAGTAACGATATTGAGGCATTGCCGAGAGTAGCGAAGAGCACTGGGATGGACCACGTGGAAGTAAGGGAGATTGATGATCCCACGAAGCTTGGTACGGAATGCAGAGGTGAAGCTGGTATTCACGCTTCATTAGAGGGGGAATGCATGACAGTGGACTCTGAGCAGATTGAACCTGGGGTGGCACACGGAGATTCGAGTAGTGTTGCTTTAGACCTTGAGATTATTAACTCACCTGATGGTATGGCTTCAATGCAGGTTATGGATGCACCTTCTTCCCATGACTTCCAAATGCAATTATACGTTATTGATGAAGAGTTGGCAAGGTTTGATCAACAGGATGAGGACAAGGATGTAAAATTAGCTACTCTGCCAGGTGGGTGGGTGCTCTGGTTGTGGATTCATCACTCTTTTTGAAAAAAAAAAATTCACTCCCACTGGATCAAGCAAACAAGCTTTAGTGAAGCAGAAAATGTCATGGGTAGTCAGGTAGCCAAGTTTGCTTACTAGGAAGATGAAATTAGTTTTATCTAAGCGTATGAGGCAGGATTCAGATGAAGACAGGGAGGAAGAGAGTTGTTGTAGGAAGAGAAGGACATCAAAAAATGTTATTAAATTGGTGGAGGCTGATGATCAGCCCTGCCAACAACCATGAAACTCTTAGCTTGGAATTGCAGAGGGCTTAGGAATCACAGTGCAGTTCAAGAGCTTGTCGATATAGTGCAAGCACAAGATCCCATGATTGTGTTTTTGTTAGAAACATGGTCAGATACGGAGCATACGAAGTGGGTTCGAGTTAGGATTTACTTTGATGTGTGTTTCATGGTACCGAACGA
This sequence comes from Quercus agrifolia, assembly GCA_029955455.1. NCBI lineage: Eukaryota > Viridiplantae > Streptophyta > Magnoliopsida > Fagales > Fagaceae > Quercus > Quercus agrifolia. Next base: position 33,259,912 of record JARQAD010000010.1, read on the forward strand.
TGGAAGGGGAGGAGGTTTGGCTCTCCTTTGGAAGGCAGGTGTAAATGTTTAGGCTAATAGTTTTTCGAAGTACCATATTGATTCAATTGTTCGTGGTGGTTTAGAAAATGCGTGGAGGTTGATTGGATTTTATGGTGAACCTAATACTAGTCAAAGAAAAAAGGGATGGAATATGCTAAGAATGTTGAGCTCGGAGTCGAAACTCCCATGGTGTTGTTTTAGGGATTTTAATGAATTACTTGAGGTGCAGGATAAATGGGGTGGCATTCCTAGGACACATAATTTGATGCAGGACTTTCGTGACGTCCTAAACCATTGTGGGTTTGTTGATTTAGGATTCTTAGGTCTGGATTTCACTTGGCACGGTATACATAGAGGGGAGTTGATATGGGAGAGATTGGATAGGGGTGTTGCAAATTATGAGTGGCTAGCTAAGTTCCCTATGGGTAGGATTAAACATCTCAATTGCTTTACTTCGGATCATAGGTCAATTCTCTTGTCATTGGATGAGAATGGGGAACACCAAAAGTGGAGATAGAAACCCTTTCGTTTTGAGGCTATGTGGGTCGAAGATCCAAGTTGCAAAGAGATAAGTACTAGAGCTTGGGATTGTACTCCTGATGGTACGCTTATGTATGCAGCTGCTACAAAATTAAAGCAGTGCAAGAAACATCTGAAGGCATGGAGTTGGTATCACTTTGGCAATGTTCTGAGAAAAATTAAAATAGCAAAAGAGCAGCTCTAGAGGGCAGAGGAAGCTTTCGCCAACTCTGGCAATCTTAAGGAAATAGTTTGTTTGAAGAAAGAGTTGAATTCTTTGTATGACAAGGAAGAAAATATGTGGCAACAACGGTTTCAGATTCAATGGTTGAAGGGGGGTGATCAGAATACAAAAAATTTTCATGGTTCAACTACCTATAGGAAGAGGAGAAATTTTATTAAAGGGCTGCGTGATGGGAATAGGGTGTGGTAAGAGGATGAAGAGGTAGTTTCAGCCCTTTTGCTTGATTACTACTCTCAACTCTTCACTTCATCATCTCTTCATGATTTGGAGCGCATTGTGGAAGGGGTTCAACCCATAGTATCAAATGAGATGAGGGTAACTCTCGCAAATCCTTACACCAGTGAAGAGGTTAGAGTTGCAATGAGGGAGATGGCTCCACTTAAAGCTCCAGGTCCTGATGGTATGCCTCTTCAATTTTTTCAAACTTATTGGACTAATGTAGGTATGGATATTACTCAGGCTGTGTTGTCTTGCTTGAACTTGAGCTCCATTCTTAAATTTATCAATCATACCTTCATTACTTTGATCCCTAAAGTCAATAACCCAGAGAGAGTGTCTGATTTCAAACCCATTAGCCTTTGTAATGTAATATATAAAATTGTCAGTAAGGTGATAGCTAATCGTCTTAAGCCTATGCTTAACTCTATTATTTCAGAGACTCAAAATGCTTTTATTGCTAACATATGATTATTGATAATATGTTAATAGCATTTGAATCTTTGCACCATATGAAGACCAATTGGACAAGAAATAAAGGCTTTATGGCTATGAAACTAGATATGAGTAAGGCTTATGATAGGGTGGAGTGGAGCTTTCTTGAAAAAATCATCCTCAAACTAGGCTTTCAAGATTCTTAGGTGGGTTTGATTATGGTGTGCATTACTACCATGTCATACCCTATCCTTGTGAATGGGGAACTGAAGGGTCTAATCACTCCATCAAGAGGCCTAAGACAAGGGGATCCTCTTTCTCCTTATTTAATCCTGTTTTGTGCGGAAGGGTTAAATGCGTTGTTTCATAATACCGCATCAAGAGGAGAAATACAAGGGTTTTCTATTTGTTGAAATGGGCCTAAACTAACTCTTCTTCTTCTTCTTCTTCTTCTTTTTTTTTTTTTTTTTTTTTTTTTTTTTTTTTTGGCAGATGATTGTTTGATTTTTTGCAAATCTATCTTGGAGGAGTGTAACAAAATTCAAGAACTTCTTACCTATTATGAAGGAGCTTCGGGCTAAATGATTAATGAAGAGGAAACTACCCTATTCTTTAGCAAGAATACGAACGAGCAATCCTAGGAGGCTATCAAGGTGGCTTTAAATGTGCTTGCCATTCAGCATTATGAGAAATATTTGGGACTACCTTCATTTGTGGGACGAAATAAGACAGCGTGTTTTACTCAGATCAAAGAAAGAATATGGGCAAGAATGCAAGGATGGAAGGAAAAGCTCCTATCTCAAGCAAGAAATGAGGTCATGATCAAGGTGTGGTCCAATCTATTCCTACCTACTCTATGAGTGTCTTCAAGCTTCCTGTTGGTCTATGTAAAGATCTTGAAGCAATGATTAGAAAATTCTGGTGGGGCAATGGTGACTCGAAGAAAATTCATTGGGTTAAATGAAGTTCCCTATGCTCCTCTAAATTTGTGGGAGGTATGGGTTTTCGTGATTTCCAAAAATTCAACAATGCTTTGCTAGCTAAACAATTGTGGTGCCTTCTTCATTAAAAAAAAAAAAAAAAAAAAAAAAAAAGCGCTTCTTTATAAAGTCTTCAGTACTAAATATTTTCTAACTGGTAGTATCCTTGAGGCTCATGTTCACCCAAAGTGTTCCTATGCATGGAGAAGTATTTTGCAAGCTCGAAATGTTATTAATCAAGGGGAAATTTGGAGGGTGGGGAATGGTCATTTAATAGATGTTTGGAATCACAATTGGCAGCCTAATCCGGCATACTGCAAAATCATCTCATTTAGGGCCGATTCTTTAGTGACTTGAGTGTGTGATCTTTTCTACTCGGATACTAGGATTTGGGATCCAGGGCGATTGGTGGAATGCTTCCTTCCACGGGAAGCTGAGATGGTGGCCAGGATTCCTCTTTGTGAAGTTTATGATGAGGATATTTTTATTTTGCCGTTAACTTCAAATGGTGAGTACAATGTCCGTAGCGCATATCATATGCTTGCTGCAATGGAGTGTAGTTCTATTCTAAATTCATCCTCCTCAAATCCTTCTCAACCATTTTGGAAGGCTATTTGGAAGATCAAGGTCCTAAATAAAATTTGGCATTTTGTTTGGCATGCTGTGAAGGACTCTCACCCTACTAAACAGAACTTGAAGACGAGACATGTTTCAATGGATGACGTTTGTGATGTATGTGGTGGTCATGTGGAGTTGATACTACATTGCTTATGGTTGTGCGATCAGGCCAAGTTTGTTTGGAGGTTGGGTCCAGGGTTCAGCTTTTTATTTCAAAAAGAGTTCAGGTCTATGTATGATATTTTGGAGGAGGTGTTCAAAAATGGTTCCAGTTTTAGAGTTTCTTTGTTTGCTTCAGTGGCTTGGTGTTTATGGCAGCGACGGAACAAGTTGAGGGAACGCGTCGGCGTTGGTTTATAAGTTTTGGGAGGTACACAAATAGGAGGTGAGGAATCCGGTTCAACGGCCACTAGTCTGCTGGTTTCCACCACCCGACACTTGTTACAAAGGTAATTTCGACACTGCCCTTTTTGATGGTTTGAACTGTGTTGGGATCGAGGTTGTTTTTCGGGGGCTCTTTAAGTAATGTTATGGGTAGAATTTCTGCCTAGTGATCTAAAGGATGTATTCCAGTCTGATTTTGTTTAATTTTTTAATAAAATTTCGCTTACCTTTTTCTCAAAAAAAGAAAAGAAAAGAAAAGAAAGTAAACTAACACCCAAAGTAATACAATAACACTTATAAAATGTTGTTTAAAGTACAAACCAATGGAACACAAAGAGAGGAAAAAAAGAAAAAAGAAAAGAAAAGAAAGAATGATGAAAAGAGAGAGAAAGAACACTATTAGCGATACTTGAAGAAGGAGAGAGAAACGACAGATGGATAAAGAGGCTTTAAGGTTATCAGAGAAGCTTTGGTGGTCACCAATCTACACTTTATGGTGGTCTCTAATCTCGGCATAGCAGATGAGAAGAGCTGAGGAGTGAGGGCTGAAGTCTGAAGGAGTGTGTGTGTGAGACTGTGTGAGGCGTCGGTCCTAGAAGATAGAAGCAAGCAAATTTTTAGGGTTTAGTCAAACAAGATTAATGCTAAGTGGTTGTCCAAATGTCAAAATCTTGAGCTTTCGTTTTCTTTTCTTTTTTTGGATTTGCTGTGTTTGCCGTGTCGGAATTTAAAAAAAAAAATAAAAAAAAGAAAAAAAGAAAAGAAAGAAAGACATTGTTGGACACAGATTTTGGGCGTGTCTTACTTGTACCTGTGTCCAACTCATGTCGAACATGGGTACTGGGCCAAAAATGCCATGTTCGTGCAACATAAGTTATAGGAAAGCCAACAAGTTTGATAACGCTCTTGCTAGAAGAGGAGCTCTTCTCTCTCAAGATTTTGTTGCTCAACTTAGATGTTGTTGGTGTTTTGTATAACCATTCTATTAGCTCCGCTGGGGCTAGTTAGTTTTATTAAGGAAAAGCCTCTTCTACCAAAAAAAAGAGAGTCTACATGTTCTTGTAGATGGCCACTTGAACTTTGGGGTTTTAAGGAGACATTTTCAATTTTAGGGGGGAGTTAGCTAAGAAATTTTTATACCATATCTTTTTATTTTAGTTTCATTTTTTTATATAATATACAATATCATCGGAAAGTAAAATAAATCAAAAAATCAAAAATCAAAAAATAAAATCAAAAGGTAGTCCCCTTGGCCCATACATAAGCTCATCACTTTCTACACACTAGATAATTACATGGAAAAATTTGATGGAGGGATATATAGTGAAGTGGAGCCAATTTGAAAAGGCTATGTTGCTTAGTGTAAGTAGGGTTAGGCTATACTAACCCTTCTTTTAACCTCGCTATGCTAGCCAAATAGGGTTGTAGAATTCTCCAAAATCCAGATTCGCTTGTTGCCCAGGTATACAAGGCTAGATACTTCCCTTTTGATGATGTGATTAACTCAAATAAGGGTAATAATCCTCCATTTTCTTGGAGAAGCATCCACAACAACTTAGAGGTGATAAGGAAAGGTATCAGATGAGGGTAGGAAATGGCTGAAGAATCCATATTTCAGAAGATAAATGGCTCCCCACTCCAACTACTTATAAAGTGATTTCTCCCCTTAATGACCTTGGAGACTTCCCATTGGTCTCATCCCTCATCGACGAGGACACAAAATGGTGGAAAGTGCATACTATTAAGGATCTGTTCCTCCCCTTTGAAGCAAGCACAATCCTAAAAATCCCCTTAAGCTACAATCTGCCAGAAGACAAACTGATATGGGTGGGAAATAAAAGGGGTTACTTCACGGTTAAAAAAGCTTACTCCATTGATGTTAAGATTGTTGACTCTAGTGAGGAGGGAGAAAGATTAAATAGGGATTCAAGGTCTTAACTCTGGAAATTGATGTGGCAGCTAAAGTTACCAGCAAAAATTCGTATTTTTGACAAGCATGAATGCCCTCCCCACAATGCAGAATTTAAGCTCAGAGGTGTGAACACTGATGGTTTTTACCGCCTCTATGACAAAGTCCCTTAAAGCCTCCCTCATGCCTTACTTCATTGTGAACATGCAAAAAAAACCTGGGCTTGTTGGAATAACTGTGTTGTGGACATGTCTTTGGAAGCTTAGATTGTCCTAGACATCACGCTCAAAATTTCTAGATAAGGGTACCACCCATGACTTAGAGCTATTCTTTACTGTAGCTTGGACAATTTGTTGGAATCGCAACCAAGCTGCTTATGATGACTTGGGCTCTCCTCCTACTCAGGCTTGGGAAATAGCCAAAAGAACTTTGGTAGACTATAAAGGTGCCATCTTAACTTCCCTCCCATTACAGCCCTCATCTATCTCACTTGCAAAGCCCCCGCTCATGGTTTTTTCAAAATCAATGTTGATGGGGCAACTTCAAATGATAACATAAACCCTATCATTAGGGTGATTATTAGAGATAGCCATATATCACCCTTAGCAGCTATGAGTAAGCTCTTGCCCATGCCCTATCTAGCTGAGGTTACTAAAGCCCTTGCATTACAACAAGGAGTCCAGCTTGCTTCAGAAATGAAACTCTCACAAACCATTTTTGAATTAGATGTCCTTTCCCTTGTCCAAGCTTTGAACTTTGGTGAGGATGGGGGTGAATAAGGACATATCCTCCAGGAGATTAGAAGTACCAAGAACACCTTTAGCTCATGTTCCTTTTAGCACTTGAAAAGGGACAACAACATAATAGCTCACAAATTGGCCAAAGTAGCTAGATCTTCTGGGACATCCCAAGTCTGGAAAAGGGTCTCCCCTCTTCTTATGCTGCAATTTCTAATATCTGATTTGTCATGTAACTCTATTCCTTAGCTACTTTCCTTTCTGTTGTACTCCATTTTCAGTTGGAATATATCTATTCCTAGTTTCACCATAAAAAAAGAAAAAACAAAAAAAAAAAGGATTAGACTAGTTTTTCAAGAGACACATTCTTAGAACAATGGTTCAAATTTATCTATAAAAAAATAAAAAAACCCAAAATAGTTCAGCTTTTTAAGTTTGTAACCATTGTTTTATTTTGTATTTTTTTTTTAAAATTATCATTTGTTTGGCAAGTTCAACGAAGACAGTTGATTTTCATTGTCCTATGCCTTAATTACTTGTATCCTTGAGAGTTTTTGAAGGTGTTCATTTGTGTCCCTCAAGTTTAATTCCATTATCAAGTTGGTACTTCCACTTATCTCCTTTAGTGATCAAATTTTTAAGTATGAAATAAGCACTCAGCCATGTGTCTACTTCCTCCTTTTTTGCTTTTTCTCTTGTAATATTACCCAAACAAGGGATTTTTTTTTTTTTCCGAGATACCTAAATAAGGGTTTGATTCATACAAATCTATTATTTCAAATCTCTTTTTCACACATTAAAATTTGAATATTCTTGTATCAAATGTGAATATGTGAGTGAAATAATAGATATAAATGGATGTGAAAGAATATTTTTCCCTCAATTAAATAGTAGAAAAAAAGTTCAATACATAAAAGTTTGGGTAAAATGTATAACACATTCTTGAAGTTTGAGAGTTTTTGGATTTTACACTTTAACGTTTGAGAATTTGAATTTTATACCTTGAAATTTCATACCGTTTTGATTGTTAGCCCCTTTGTTAGTTTTCTACTAACGTGTCCATTAAATGCCATGTAAGCTTATAACGTGTGTTAATTGAAATGTGACACTATTGGATTTAATTATTCTATGTTAGATAAACTAGTATGTAACTCTATGCATATGCACGGGTTCATTTAAAACCAATATTTAGAATCTAATTGGATTTATGCTTTTCTGTTTTTTTATCCAGTAATTCACTTGCCATAAAAATTAAAAAAATTAGATGGGATACATGGTACTAAATTAAATTTCAATTAAAATTCAATTTAGAATCTAATTAAATTTAGACTCTTTAATTTTTGCACTTAATAATTCACTTGAAAAAAAAAATTTAAAATTAGATGAGACACGTGGTGCAAAATTAGACATGATTTAGAATCTAATTGGATCTAGACTTTTCGGTTTTAGCACCCAATAATTCACTTGCCACAAAAATTAAAAAATTAGATGGGACACTAGCACAAAATTGAAGATCAATTAAAATTCAATTTAGAACCTAATTGAATTTAGACTCTTTGATTTTTGCACCTAATAATTCACTTGACAAGAAAATTTAAAAATTAGATGAGACACATGGTGCAAAATTAGACTCTAATTTATAATTTAATTGGACTCCATAGACTCCAATACTTTTTTTCTCCACCCAATACTTCTTCTAAAAACTAAAACTAGACCCTGATGGTTTAAAAAATAAAAAATGAAATAAAAAAAAATTAAAAAAAAAACACTCGTACAGATCTCCTTCTCCCTCCCCCAAAAAACCTCATCGACTCTCCCTTCCATTCATCCCCATCTCCCTCTATATCACAAGCCCATCACAAACCAAAACCAAACCAAAATATTACACATGAGCACAAACCCAAACCCAAACCAAAATCGAAGGTTACTTCTTTTGGTCAGAAAACTGATATAAATTGGTAAATATCTTGAATTGAAAAAAAAAAAAAAAAAATCGTGAGAGAGAGAAAAATTAGAGAGCCACGTTCCCACCATCACTAAGATAGAGATTCTTTGATGTTACGAAACAAGGTTGAGAGTTTGAAAGTTCTAACTGAGATAAGGAGAAGATGAATTTGAAAATTTGAAACTATGAGAGAGAAAGAGGGGAGATAAAAACGTGTTGAGGTAAAGAAATACTGTAAGAGCATTAGCATCAATATGTGTAAAATTTTCCTTCTATATTAGCTTAAAAACTTACTTTTTCAATTTTATACAACCAGTTTGCAAAAATACCCATCAGATTATCTATAATACACCATCTTTTATTTAAATAATATATTCTCACTTAAAAAAAAAAAAAAAAAATTTCACACCTATCCATCCATGGCCCCACCACCTTTCCACACACTCCAATAATATCTTTGAACACTCTCTATCTCTTTTTCTTTTTCTCCTTCTTCTTCTTTCTTCTTTCTTCTTTCTTCTTTCTTCCTTTTTCTTTACCTTCTCCTTCTTTCTTCTTCTGCATTTCTTCTTCTTCTCATTCTATTTGAGTTTAATTATGGGCAGTGATTTTGGGTTTGCAATTGGGGTGGTGATTTTGGTCAAATTTTTCCACAACAGTGGGTAGTGATTTTGGGGCTCTCTACTAGACTACTGCTGCTACTTCTTCTTCTTTGGCACATTCTTGTTCTTGTACTATTTATGTATTTTCTTCTTCTTTTTTTTTTTTTTGCAATTTGGGTTTGATTATTTATATGGGTTTGGTGATTTTTTTTTTTATTTTTAGGAGAGAGTTTGATGAATTTGGGATCTAGATTTAGATTAAGTTTGAAGAATTTGATGATTTGTTGTTGGACTTAAGAGAAGATAAGAGAAGAAAGAGGGTTGAGGAAGAGAGAGATTGGATGAGAGAGGAGAGATAATTAGATGAGAGATGAGATCGAAAAAATAATAAAAAAATAAAATAGAAAGCTACAGTAACCGTGTAAATATGCATGTTTACTATAGACATTTCAAAAATGAATAGTTATATAAAAGGACTAATGTGGGTAGATTTTGAGCAAAAATTTGTAAAATGATGCACCTTTTCTATTATAGAGGTATTGATGCAATTGCTCTAATATGTAGGCTGTAAAGTTGAAAAAACATGTGAGAGTAGGAAAAGTATGTTGGGAGACATGAAATATGGTATTTAATTGTTGGGTCCGATTAATGTATACCCTTAGGGTACACATTAATCATTTATTTTATTTGGAAACATTTTATCGGGAATTGAAAAAACTGTCAAAAAAGTTGGGAACTTTTTTATTTTTCCCTAAAAAATTTCCTAAGATGGTTTACTAATGTATGCTCTAAGGGCACATGTTAGTAAAATCCTTAATTGTTTTACTTTTTTTTCATTGGTTTTGTAACCTGTAGGCACTACTAGTAGAATTGTAGAGTACTAGAGACACTAGACAATAGGTTTTACTTTTTCTACTACTATTTAGGGGGGTTTTTCTGTTTGGAATCATCATTTTTTTGGTTCACCTACACATCTATATTTAAGTAGAGACAAAAAAAAAAAAAAAAGGATAATTGGATAAAAATACAACTCTAACTCTCACTAAAACATTGTCTAAAAAATAGGGCCACTCTTCTATTGATTTTCAAATTTCTTTATCCACTTATAAATTACATTCTCAAAATAAAAATTATATATATAAAATAAAATCACAGGTTTTTTTTAATTAAAAAAAAAAAAACCTCATTGGACACATGAAGCGTGTGTGATGAGATTAGTATTTGTATAATGCTCCTTTTTACTCCCTTTGTCTAATGTCTCTAATTTCACAACAACATTAATTCTCTTTTTTCTTTCTATCAGCCAAGTACTATTTATTTTTTTATTAATTTCTTTCTCAGTTCCTCTCTATCACAAAATCCAACAAAAAGCATAAATAAAATTTTTTTTATTCCTTTTTGCTATGGTAAATTGCTAAGTTGCCAAAAAAATTTAGCTTTGGCACCATTGATGTTGGACTCTTTTTGGTGCTTGAGGTGGTAAAATTGCTAAATAGTTATTTTACCACCACCAATACTATAAGGTTGAATTTAATTAACCATCCTTTTGGCTTTATTTCGTGCCAAATTTGCTTGTATTTTATCACTTAGTAACCCTATATTTAGGTTGGAATCATGTAAGGGTAGTGTGTAAGAGAGTGTGAAAAGATGCTCAAGTTTGTGCAAAGTAGCAGGGACTCGCGACTGGATCTCATGGTTAGCTCGCAGCTTGCAAGCCGCCAGAATTTGCCCACGTGCCAAGCATGCGGAGAAGCTGAAGCATCATGCCAGCTAGAGCACTACAGGACAAAAAGTCCCGACTGGTCATTCAATTAGTTCACGGCTTGAACTCGTGGCTCAATCAAGTCATGAGGCCAAGCCGCCAGCTAGCTCTATTTTGAAAAAACTAACACTTCACATTCCAAACACATACAAGTATAAATACCCCTCATTCCCATAAAATATTGAGAGCTTCCAGAGAGAATATTGAGAGAGAAACCCTAGAGAAAAACAAGATTGACTCATTCACAATCTTCACATAGAGACTCTACAAATTCCTCTATTCTCACCCTCTCCATTGTTATATCCTTGTGAGGTTCATTACCAAAACCTTTTCTCACCATACCCACATCTGTGAGAAGGCCATTTGGTGCTTGGGAAGCAGTTAGGAAGGGACCAATTTCATATTGGTTGATGCTATGGTTTATAGCGGAATCCGGTAAGCTAAAGAAGAAATAGGTTCGGTGTAACCTTGTTGGAGTAGGAGCTTGAAGGGCTTAGATACATTGGGTAGATTAGGCTTGGAGGGTCTTCTACTATTCATGTATCCCAACTACATTCTTTAGTAGATTATTTACCGCTTGGAGGGTGGCGGAGAGGTTTTACACCGAGGGCTTTGGTTTCCTCTTCGATAACACGTCGTGTGTTGTCCTTGTGTTTGCATCTCTCTTCCCTTAATCTTTGCCATTTAATTTCTACTGTGGATGTGATTTTATTTGCTTTAGATCATTTATCAATTCTACATTAAGCTTATGTTCATATTCCGCACATTAATTGTTTGATATTAAGCTTGAATTGGAATTTATTATTTGGGGGTTTAAATGGAACACTTAAATACTGATGCTCTAACTTACTACTCCTATAATAATATATTTTATTAATTTTTTTTAATTTATAAAGTTAGCTAAATTTTACTAAATAATTAAATTTATGAACATATAAATAATGTATATTATAAGTATATTTAAAGAAATACTATATTTATGTTTGCTTAGGATATGAAAAATACATTTGAAAGATAGATCTCTTATTTAATGGGACTATTTTAGTTAATCATTCAATTTGTAGCAATTTAATATATTTATTTATATTTTAAATAATTATTAAATTAATTATGACATTATCATGGTTCAACCTTAGTTGAACCTCAAAAACCTTGAACATCTCCTTTCTACCGCTCTTTGAACAGTCTGGGCAAGAAAAACATGACAACAACATTGCATAAGTGATAATTTTAAATTCCTCATTCATTATTGGATATTTTGGTCGTTGTCAAACGCTTTCCCGTGCATTGCACTGGTTAGTGACTAGTTTAATAAATTTTATAAAAAGATGGAAGAATTATTCAGTTTATCACAAACTCTCTCTCCCTTACTTGTTGTTCATAGTGATAATTTTCCTTCTTCTTCTTCGTTACTCTGTGAGATTGTTCCATCTTAAGTTTCTTAGGTTGGATATGTCATTGATGCTGAATTCAATGTCACTCTGATATGGAGCATAGGATTATAGACTGGGGGAGATAGTTCATCATTAAAGGAGAGTTTGTAATGGTGAAGGTGGCTAGGTGTACGAGAAGAAAGACTTAATCATTTTTTTAAACATTACTTCAACTCTCAATGTTGCCAACTTGACATAATGAAAACCAATATCACAAGTCATGATGATTTTTTGCTTTATCACCGAAAACTTTACATTATAACAAACACATAATGAGTATTAGAATCAATAAATAACCCAAAGTTTGCATGATTATCTTGAATCCACTTGATACAAACCCCTCAAAAGTTGTGTGATTATCTATTTTTCTTATCTAAAAAATTACTACAATTTCCAAGGATTAATCGAGTAGGAGTCGAGGAAAAATAAACTTCACTTCCGAGGCTTGATCTATTGAGGAATAGTTGCTAGAGTTGAGCCTATTGAAACTCCATTTTTTTGAGCTGTTCTTGAGCAATCTTTGAGTTTTCAACTAGATCTTCAATTGCCAATTTAAAACACATCGAAAGTCCTGATTCATAATATAAGGACACAATTTGGTTCCTAAGCCCAAAAGGTAAAAGGATCTAAGCCCAAAGAGCCCAATACAATGAATTTGTAGAGAGTGGGTTAGAAAAATAGGCTCTAATGAGTTAAGTAACAATTATAATGGATTCATATGACAATAACATAAAGATAGACTGGTTTTATCTAAAGAAAATCGTCTTTGGCACAATCTGAGGAGATTAGTTCTTGTATATATCTCTTGAATTTGATTACAAGCACAATTCTTGTTGCTACAGTGTTTTACTCTTAATTCTTCGATCCCTTTTTCTCAAGGTCTTCTTTTTATTTTATACTATATTTCTTCTTTCATCTATACCCTCCACGTGTAGATTAGATTGTTGGTGTTGATCCTTGTCCCATCAGCACCTTCTTGAAGTCTTTGAAAGTAGCTATAAGGCTAAAAATTACTGTTCATGTATCAATTCCTCATTAATGCAGCTAGAGAGTTAACTACAGAGCATTCAATGCAGTGGTAACAGCTTTCTCTTAGATATTTCATAACTTTTCTTTGTCCTGTGCTTTCATAATGTATATCCTTATCAATAGAATCTCCTGGAACATTGCTTCGGAATGGCCAACCGCACCTTCTGACCTTCGCTCAGCCGAGGTAGTATCCCTCCTCAGACCACCTTCTTGGACCATCATGACTAGACCTCTTTCTTTATTCAATAATGCTGGTCTTCATAACAACGTTTACCCGTCCTTGAACTACTAGGCGTCCTCGGACTGGGCCCCCGGCCCAATACATACTATTGGGCCTATCATCCCTACACATAATTTGACACATTTTTGTACAACAAAGTTCACTAAGAAGATTAGTCCAACTAGGTTGGGTGGGGCTGTAGTTGGATAGCTCAGTAAGTTTTATTGTTAATAGGTACACTTTGGGATCATGTATATTCTTTATATTTGTAACCTCAATCTTTCTTACTAAATTCTTAAATTTGGTGGTTACCTTAAACCACTCGTGAGATTTTTTCCATTAGGGTTTTCCTTATCTTAACCAAATCATTGTGTCTTGAAATTTACTTTTCCATTACATGAAATTTAGTTTGACAATATGGTTGTGCCTAATACAAAAAGCCAAACAGTCAAAATATTTTTCTGTGTAAATAGTGACATTAATTTTATTAAGACACATTTGGGTTTGTAAACAGTGACAATAAATTTATTTTATTGAATACAGATTACAGCCATTATTTAAAGTAGAGAAGAAATGATCTTTAAGTCTATATATAAAAGAAACATTCGAGTTTGTAAACAGTGACATAAATTTTATTTTAATTTAATTTATTGAATACATATTACAAACATTATTTAAACATGAGTATATCCATAGTATCTATTTCAACATGAGAATAGTCATAAATTTGTCATCTTATGGCTTGAGGAATTTCTTAAACCACCAGGTAGACAATTTGGGATGTCTTTTCAACCCATTTTTGTAGTCTACGTAGTTGATGCCAAACCGAACGGTGTAACCATTACTCCATTCAAAGTTGTCCAATAATGACCATGCAAAATATCCCTTCACGTTAACACCATCCCTACATTGAAAAATGGATCAATTGGACTTTAGACAACAATTTTCATAATTGTTTATATGGCATATTGATATTAGTAGTAATAAAGTCATATTAGTATTAGATCTGAAATAGAGGTCTTCTCTACTTACTTGATAGCCCCATGAAGATACTTAAAATGTTGATAGTAGAAATCAATTCTATAGTTGTCTACAAGGGCTTCCTTAAGCGATAATGTAGCATCATTGAATTCATCAATTCCTATAATATAGTGGTAGATTTTTAGATTCATTAAAAAAAAAATCTAGAAATCAAACTACTATTCCTTTCAATTTTTATATTTCTATGGCTAGCACTGTAACTTTATGAGAACATAATTGAAAAGTTGAAAAGAAAGTTACCATTCTCGGTAATAAAAATTAGTGGATTATTGTACTTTTTCTTTGTGTATAATAGAATGTCTCGAATTCCCCTTGGATAGACATAAAGCCAATCTGAAGCAGCCTGAAATGTCATTTTAGAGAAAGAATTTAAATTTAATGAGGATTCAGTATCAAAATCTCTTTACACACTCGAATGAAATGGTGCCACATCATTTTTTTTTTCTTTTTCAAATGGAAGAATAGGGAATACCACACACAAGAACAACTTAACAACATAAAATCCTATTCATCCTGATTATTCAGTTTTTTTATAAAAATAAAAAACACAAGAAAGAACCCGTTAAAACCTCAATGCGATAGAAGCCATCAGAGAACTCACCAGAAACGCCAACCAGGATGATAAGCTACCAGAGATTATCAAAAGCTCTAGGGTTAACTGTTAAGGATTACATATTTTTCCATGGAAATCTTTTTCTTCAGAATTTTTTCATCGAATACTACTTATTCATCAACTTCAATCCCTTCAAAGAACTTGTTTTTATTAATCAATTTAATTAGTATCTTATATTCCTCAACCGAAATATTTTTCATCCACCTCTTTATTTTCTTTTTTTCTTGGAATTTAAGGGTTTAGTTAGAAGATATTTGTAGCTTTTCAATTTAGTCCAAGGCATTGAGTTTTGAGAATAAAGGAGACTGAGAAATCCGTTTAAGATTCCTGAAAGGCTTTTCATACTTCGTTGCACTTTTTGTTGTGTGTGTCTATTTAGAGAATTTCTAGTGGTAGTTGGCGTTCCTGGTGAGTTCTCCAATCATATTTCTATGGCATTGGGTTGTTTTTGGTTTTTTTTTTTTAATTTTTTTTTCATTTTTTTTTTTTTAATATTTAAAACTGAACAATAATAGGAATTTTTTTATTATAGATGAATGACATTTGTCTCACATAATTACTCTTCTTTCATTATCACACTACCTTAGAAAAGGACGCTACTAAACAACTAAAATTTTATTTTATATATATATATATATATATATTTATCTTCAAGTTGTGTGAAAATTAAACCATTTAAGAATTGCATAAAAGAAAAGAAAAATTGAATCAAACTATTGTAACCATCTTAAGATCTGTATCAATATTATGTATGTTCAATTTCATACACACCTTTGGACCGATGGGGATCCCATTGCGCTTAGCTGCCATAACAAAAGAAAAAAGCATGGTCTTGTTAGTACATATGACTTACAAATATAAGGAAAAGAGAATTATGGCTCCAAATTTTTGAGTTCATACTAGTAGTATTAGTTTGAGAATCTGTCAAGTAGCTTTTGTTTTTAGCTTTCGAGTGATCTGAATCGGCTGCATAATTAGCAGTATGGTAGTTTAGCCCTAGAAAATCAAATGACCCATTTACTAGCTTGGATTGCTCTTTCATAAATTTGGGTAATTGGTCGCCAACTAGAGATCGCATGCTATGTGGATAGTCACCGTTGGTTAGGGGATCTACAAACCTGCCACAAACCACAAAATTTTAAGCTTTTATTGTACCTATTATATTAAACTAGCAAAGGGTTTTTCTTTTCTTTGGAAATAACTAGCAAATAGTGAAATGGATGTCCAAAACAAAGAGTCATGTAGTTTTAGTATACTTACCATCCAAATATGAAATCAAGGGCTCTTTGCGCAGCATCACGGTCATGCCTCGCATTAGAGAATGGCTCATACCAGTCTGATACTAGGGATATACCAATAGAGCCTTTCTGTACTTTCTGCACATAGCGAAAGCTTGCTTATTTATAAGGACACACTCAAGCTAATGGAATTTGTATTTTTGGCAACTTTTAACAAATTAATCGATAAGCTTTCAACAAAAAGTTAATCCAATCCCACACTAATGGAAAAAGATAATACTTACTAAATTACTAATACTGAAAAACAAGTTTAACTTGCAAATTTATTTTCTCTGAAAATAGTTTTTAAATGAACTACCTAAGATTTTCCTGTATCAAGTGCATGTCAACCATGGGAACTGTAGCTAATAAGTGTGTCCTGAGTGGAATCCAACTTATACTCTTTCTATACATTGGCCGGACGGGTGTCAAGTTATTATTGAATGTAGTACAATTTTCAATAAAAAAAAAAGGTAAAAAAAAAACATAAAACAATTTAGGCGTGGAACCTGATATTTTTGCTTGTACACTTTGACAGCAGATGCATGAGCAAGAAGTAGATTATGTGACACCAAATACGGCTCTGTCCCGGAATCTCCACCGGTGCAATTTAACTGTTCCGAACTAGAACATCGACCCGGTGGTGATTTCCCATTAATATAACCATGCTTGACATAGCTCGATGGTTCATTTAGAGTGATCCAATACTTGACACGATCACCAAATTCTCCAAAGCAAAGCTCAGCATAATCCCGAAAATCATCCCTAAACATATACATTTAAAAGTATCAAAACTATCTGATAACTGACATTACACCAATTAATTCTACATTTGTATTTGAGCATGTCATTTATAGCATGATTCAGTTATTGATCTAGAAGGCCTAACTATCCAAATAGCAAAAAGCTCTCTTTTCCTTTTTCTTTTTAATTCAGTAGTTGGGGGAAGTGGATTTGAGCTTGAATGTCTCTAATCTCTATTTGAAATATTAAGAGGTACAAACTAGTTGAACTATAAATCTCTTAGCAACAAAAAAACTTTTATGTAGATAAAAATTTTCTTTGTTAGTGTAATACATTTGTAAATGGATAATAATAATAATACTAAGTGATTGGTAAGAATAATGACTAAATTACAAATTACTGAAATTGTACTTTCTAACTTTTACAGGTTTTCAATTCAATCTTGTAAATTCCACGTTTCTCATTTCAATCCTCTCTCTAATATTTTTTCAATTTAATCATTCTATCTAATTTTGTCCAATCTCACTGTTACTTTCAATATTTTTCATTTTTCAAAAAGTCATCATTTTAGTGGAGCATATTAGACACAAAGAGTTATACAGTAATGCTGGGAAAAAAAATCAAATAACTCATTATAGGACTATTAAAAACAAGAAGAAGTTAAATGTCTTATTTGAAATTGTAGGTTAATTATAATACGCTAATGTATCATATCATGAACTCACATAAAAAAAAAAAATTTCGATGATAAATTCTTAACAAATAATATCAAACTCAATAATTCTGCAAGACAATGTGCAAGAAACTTCACAAATATTTATTGACAATAATAATAATCAAAATGGGCCCCTCTTTGATTCCTTATCTTCAAAATGGGTCATCAATTTAAATTTTAAACATCATAATAGTGATGAAATTTGTAAAAAGTATGCTAATTTGAATTCGGATAAATAAAATGGTTGATCATAATGTAAATTAACCATTTACACAATATGAGGACTCAAAAAAGCACCATACTCATCTTCCAGTGCCGAGGGAGGGTCCTAGTGGAAGAGGGTCACAAAGGGCTGTAGACCTGCATTCATAAGAAGGCCACAACAATGAATTAATAATGCATGATAAGTTGATTACATGCGATGGAATTTAATCATTTTTCACGACCTCTGGCTAGGAGCTTATTGATTAGCTTGTTGTAGTATTTGATTCCTTCCTTATTCACACCCCCGGATAGTTTTCCTTCTGAAATTAGTCCCAAAAGGAGATTGTTAGGAACATAATTTGGTCACAAAACAATAGTCATTCAATTGCAGCCTAAGGTGTGTACTTGATGTACCGATTTTTATGTCCATGCCTTTGGATGGTTCTAACCTTTTATGGAACTATGAATAGCATAATCTTACTTGGTAGTACTCGAGACCATGAGATTGAGAATCTGTATGCATCTAAGCCCATCTTTTTCGTAAGCCGAACATCTCCCTGCAATGTATAATCACAAAGCATATAAAAATTGTTTGAAAAACCTAAAATGAGGAGTTCTTATACTATGATTATCTTGTATTTGGTAAGATATGCTCAATAATTAGAAAAATGCATGTGGCAAACATAATTGGACCCTGAAAATGTAAAACAATAATAATAATAATCAAAACAAAAAAGTTAATTAGAGGCAAATTAGGAGATAACACAACAAATATATATATATATATATATATAACAAGTGGAGACAGGATGATCAAAACCCCGGTTCTCCTTATGCAATTGTGTTACAAGACTCTTAGTAATTAGGAGCTAATGAATGATTATCTTTCTAACACAGAACAACATATATACCTTGTAGCGATGATATTGATCGATAGCTATCTCTCCATTACTTCCATCCTTTATCTTACCTGCAATTTCATTGTAAGGATTTTTATTTTTATTTTTATTTTTTTATTACTATTTAGGAATTAGTAATTACTAATTAGAGCCATAAGAAAAATGGAACTAGTACTTAAGACTCCCAACCAGAACATATAAGACTTATTTCTTGTTTGGAGTTCAGTTATGGAAGAAAGGAAGGAAGGGGGGAAAATGAAGAAAAATAAATATCTTAAAGATATATAGTAATGTGAATGTTTACTGTTTACGTTGTTGTTGTTGTTTCTTTCTTTTTCTTGTTCTTTTTAAAATGTCAATTGGGGATAAGCTCTCAAACTCCATCATAGCTCTTGTTAATAAAATAAGAGGCGTAGAATCTGTAGATATTGTTAGGTCATTAATATTTAAATAAACATTATTAATACTTATTTATTTATTTAACTTATTAATAATGTAGAAAAATCTAAACAACTTATGGTTAAAAATTTTAACAACATTTAAATATACGTTTTTAATTTTAACAATATACAGAAGCTCTATCAATCCTATCCACAAAAAAGAAAAAAAAAAGAAAAAAAAAAAGCTCTATCAAGCAAGTGTATACTCTAGCCTCCCCGAGCTCGTTACAAAAAAAAAGTCAAGGCCAATGTAAAACAGGAAGAAGTAAAAAGAATTTTATTATGCCACTACTTGTACAGAGAATTGAGCAGCTATTTTGCTTGGTCCTAATACTACGTGCTTTGATTTAAATCCGGTTAAACTCCTGAAATTCTCATAGTAATCTCAATTTTTCAGCTTTGAATCAACACACACAGTGTTTTTTTGTTTGTTTGTTTGTTTTTGGTTCTTCAATAAGAAAAATGATCTTCATTTTAAATGGATCAATTTTGATAATAAGATATTTAATGAGTCTAATTCAAATTCAAAAACAACTATTAATGAGTCCAATTCAAATTCAAATTCAAATACAGCTAAAAATAGGCCACCAAATCAATAATTTAACTTGTAATAGTTGTACATTCCTTAGGTTTAGTTGATTTGTTATTATTGTAAAAAATTCCTACAATTTATTTGATTTTTTTGTAGGAAAATGATAAAGGTTTTACAAGTTTACTATCTAAAATTTACAAATGAATGTGAAAATGTATGTGATTAGTAGACTTCAATAATAAATGAAGATTTGAAATATGTTTTGGGAATTGGCGACATATAAATTTTTTGACTTCATGTAGTAAAAGTTGCAGTATCCCTAGCATTACTTTTGTTGAAATTGTAAATCCTTATAATTTAGGGAATTTTGTCTCTAATATATACTATACAATTTCACAAGAAAGCCAAGAAGGCAAGTTGTTACTAATTTTCATCTAAGTCCACCACTTGTATCACTTTATTATCTATCATTATTTTAAATGACACAATCTCCTGATTTTGTATTCCTTTAAATTTAACAATAATGATTCATAACAAATTTTTTAAATCTAAAAGTGTTTAGACTATCATGTTTCTCAAAATTTTAAATAGCATGGCAGCTTGTACATTGTTAGAGAGAGAGAGAGAGAGAGAGAGAGAGACCTGGATATCTATGAGTGAAAATGTCCCATGTACTTGGTCCTCTACCACCTTCCTTTGCAGCACCTTCATATTGGAAATTTGAGAAAACACACATGTTTACGTAATAATATTAATCATATGACATTTGCAGTAAAACTATGATACAGATTTACATAGAGGAAATTGTGACTTAGTTACCTAATAAGCCGTTGATGTTGTTCCAAAAATGAAATCTTTTGGAAAACTGGTCCGGTTGAGTGAAGCAGTGTCATGGCTTGGTGAAACAGCAATGCCATTAGTCAATAAGTCAAGAAGAACTAGGAGGCCTAAGACTAGATAGCCTTGAAACGCCATAATTGATTTTGGGTTTTATTTTTTATTTTTTATTTTTTTGTGTAGCACTAGTTATAATCTGCCAGTTATTTCTCAAAAGAAAAAAAAAAGGTATAATCTGCCAGTTTTTTTTTTTTAATATATATATATATATATATATATATAGAAGAGCGCTGCATAATCTGATTTATTTAGAAAGGATAAACATAGAGATGAAAAAAAAAAAAAAAAAAAAAACAGCGCAATCCGTTGGTCAATTTGTTAGTCATCATAGTTGTCCTTCAATTGATTGTTTGACATTGCCCAAAATAGATTCTTCCCTGTCAAAATCGATAAGACTGAGAAAATTACTCTAACTGGATAAATTGATTAATTAGTCTGTACAAAGATTTTGTTTATATACAATGAAAACAGAGCAAACCCTAATTATCTCTCTAAACTGTTACAAACAGCAAATCCTAACAAATTTAACAGCAAATCCTAACAAACAGCCAATAACAAATCTTCAGTGGAGCCTTGCCAAGTCGAAGAGAGAGAGAAAAGTTTGAAAAAGTTTTGAAAAAGTGTTTGAATTAGTCAAAACACTGTTTTAAAAAACTTGAATCACGATGTTCGATTGATCAAAAAACAGGTTCGATCAATCGAACCAGGCAGAGGCTCACTGAATTTATAAAAAAGGATTTCAATTGATCGAAAATCAGATAATCGAAATTCTGGAAAGATAGCTTTTTAGAAAAAAAAAACTTGATTTTTGAAAACTTACCTCAAAGCATTGAATATAAGAAATAAAAATGCATGAGTATGAGATGAAATGCTCTTCCAAAACATAAGTTTTAAACCCAATTTTTCCAAAATTTAGATTTTAAACAATCTCCCCCTTTTTTAAAGCAACAAATCAGCTTTGCATAAAACTCAAAGTATTTTTCAAACTTGGTTGGTCAAACCATAAACACACACAATTATATGTACAATGTTTAGCAAAGAGTAACTTGTGTTGTGTGTGCAACTAGCAAAAGCTTGAGATACATGTGAGGTGATATGTGAATAGCAATCAACCACAAAGTCTACAAAATTCATCATATAGAATTTAAAAGAGACTATCACCTAAATAGAACATAAGCTTGCAATCATGTAAGTTTCTTGAATTTTGCCTCATAATATACACACCAATTTTTAATTATGTGATTTTGGCATTAAGTCTAATATTACACACCAATTTTAAGCAATTTATCAATTAAAGCGAGGCTTCACCTTATGTTCTTTTTGTGTATGTGCTACACTTTTTCGAGTACAAAACCTTATGATATGCACTAAGGTGTTTATGATTGGCTAGTGAATAGTGGTGAGATGGTTATTTATGCCTTTCTCAAAAGGATCAAGTCCAACAGTCAAACAACATGTGACTTCAGGATTAAGTCAAAGTGATAAATACCATAAACATCTTTCATACACAACATGCACTACAAAACTTTAACTAGTCAAGTGCAATAAATAAGCTCATCAAAGCTAAACAAAGTACAATAGATATGTCATGTGAAAATAAATTAACTAACTTTGTTTTCAAAAACAAAGAGAATATTGCAAGAACACAATGTACTTCCTTTTCCTTTCTTTTTTTTTATTTTTTATTTTTTAAAATTTTTTTATATAGAATAAAACAAACACCTAGAATGAAATGCATGAATATAATGCAATGCAACTCCTAGAGACAGAAGAGAAAAACACAAAAACTAAAGAACAAAGAACAATGGTCATAAAGGAAAGGCAATGAAGCACAAGGACCAAGGAAAAACAAGACAGACCAGGGACACAGAATCACACCAATTACTTAACGAAGAGTCTCAAACTTACTTCTATCAAGGGGTTTGGTGAAAATGTCGGCATTCTGACGCTCAGTAAGGATATACTCAAGAGACACAATCTTTCTTTCAACAAGATCCCTAATGAAGTGATACATAATCTCTATGTGCTTAGTCTTAGAATGTTGAACAGGGTTCTTAGATATATCAATAGCATTAGAGTTATCACAGTAAACAACCATGGTATCTTGGGATATCCCATAATCAGTTAAAACCTTTTTCATCCAAAGAAGCTGTGAGCAACAACTTCCAGCAACAATATATTTTGCCTCTGCAGTAGACAAAGACACAGAATTTTGCTTTTTACTCATCCAAATAACTAGATTGGCTCCTACATAAAAACACCCACCAGTGGTGCTTTTTCTATCATCAGCATTACCGACCCAATCAGAATCAGAAAAACCAGCAAGAGACAGATTAGACTCTTTACTGTAAAATAATCCATAATCACAAGTTCCACCAACATATTTAATAATTCGTTTGACAGCATTCAAGTGTGAAACTTTAGGATTAGATTGGAATCTAGAATAAACACCAACACTAAAGGCAATATCAGGCCTACTAGCAGTCAAATATAACAAGCATCCAATCATACTTCTGTATAAAGTAACATCAATAGACTCACCTGATGAATCATTTGTTAATTTTGCATTGACAGCCGTTGGTGTTCTGGCATGTGCAGCATTGTCCAATCCAAATATCTTGACTAGATTCCTTGCATATTTTGCTTGGTTTATGTAGATTCCTGAGTCTGTTTGCTTTACCTGTAATCCTAAAAAATAAGTTAGTTCTCCCATCATACTCATTTTGAGCATAGCCTTCATTTCATCTGCAAAAGAATGAGCAAGAGAGTCATTAGTAGCACCAAAAACAATATCATCAACATATATTTGGGCTACAACAAAACTGTTCTTATCCTTTCTTATGAATAGAGTAGTGTCTGCAGATCCCCTTTTGAATCCATGCTCAGTGAGATATGCAGTCAATCTATCAAACCAGGCTCGTGGAGCTTGTTTCAACCCATACAATGCTCTCTTCAATTTATACACATCATCCGGTCTGTGAGGATCAACAAAACCCTTTGGTTGTTCCACATAGACTTCTTCTTGCAACATCCCATTTAAGAAAGCACTTTTGATATCCATTTGGTATAACTTGAAATTTAAATGGCTAGCTATAGCCAAAAGTAGCCTAATGGATTCTAGTCTTGCTACCGGTGCAAAAGTCTCATCGAAGTCAACCCCTCCACTTGTGTGTAACCTTGAGCAACAAGTCTAAATTTATTTTTGATAACTGTACCATGTTCATCAAACTTGTTCTTAAAGATCCACTTAGTTCCAATCACATTTACACCCTTTGGTCTAGGACCTAATTCCCACACATCATTCCGAACAAACTGGTGAAGTTCTTCATGCATGGAGTTTACCCAGTCAGCATCTTGAAGAGCTTCATCTACCTTTTTCGGTTCAAATTGGGACAGATAGCATGAGTGAGTAATTACACTTAAAGCTTTTGACCTTAATCTCATGTTATCATTTAAACTTCCCAATATGTTTGAGGAGGGATGGTTAAGCCTTACTCTAAAGGAAGGACCCTTGACTAGAGATGTTGAGGTACCTTTTTGTTCCGGTGAAGAACTGAATTCATGTAGTGCTTGTTGAGTCTCATGTACCAGTGTGGATGGTTCCGGACTTGATGGAACAGACACAGCATCATTTAGCACCATAAACTCTTCATCATTGTGCTTTCCAACGTAATCAATAGGAAGTGAGTCATTATTCTCCATAGGCTTATCTTGAACAAGAGTAATGTTTTCTGACTGTGCTTCAGAACATACTTCATCATTAATCACAACATTTGATGATTTCATCACAGTTTTGGTTCTCAGATTATACACTCTATATGCTCTACTAGTAGAGGAGTATCCTAGAAAATATCCCTTGTCACTCTTTGCATTAAATTTTTCTAGGTTCTTTCTATCACGTAGAATGTAACAATCACTACCAAAAATTCTGAAATACTTAACAACAGGCTTCTTTCCTCTCCAGAGTTCATAAGGAGTCTTCTTTGAATCAGGACTGAAATACACCCGGTTGAGTATATGACAAGTAGTATTAACTGCTTCTCCCTAGAAGGATTTGGGCAACTTTTTATTGTGTAGCATGACACGCGCCATCTCCTGAACAACCCTATTTTTCCATTCCACTATTCCATTTTGTTGAGGAGTCTTGGGTGAGGAGAACTCTTGATGTGTGCCTTGATCATTGCAGAAAGTAGCCAGCTTGGTATTCTCAAATTCTCTTCCATGTTTACTTTTAATTCTGGCTATTACAGTATCTTTCTCAACCTGCAACTTTTTGCACAGATGTATCATCTTCTCAGGAGCCTCAGCTTTGTCTTTCAACAGCACCACCTAAGTATATCTAGTGAAGTCATCCACAACCACCAGAATATATTTCTTTCCACCTAAACTCTGAACTCTAGTAGGACCCATGAGATCAATGTGAAGTAACTCCAAAGGTCTTGAAGTTTGAACACTTGCCACAGACGGATGTTTAGATTTTATCTATTTACCTATCTGACATGGTCCACATATGCACTTATCTATCTTCTCAAATTTAGGTAAACTAACAACTGCATCACATTTGGAAATTTTTTCTAACTGTTTATGACTAGCATGCCCTAAACGTTGATGCCACAAATCAACTTGATCAATCTTTGCACTAAAACACTTGTTGCTTATGCTTGGTGTCAATCCATAATAGTTGTCTGCTGTCCTTACACCAACACACATACAATCACCTCCACTATCAAGAATCTCACATTCATACTTGGTGAAGAGGACGTTTAGTCCATTATCACAAATCTGACTGATGCTGAGTAGGTTTGCCTTCAGTCCATCAACATACTAAACATTTTCAAAAACCGGCAACCCTGGAATGTCCATAGTTCCAATGCCTCTGATCACAGATTTGCTTCTATCTCCAAAAGTGACTGTTCCAATCTTTCCTTCAAAGAGAGTCTTGAATAGTCCTTTGTTACCTGTCATATGCCTGGAACAACCACTATCCAAATACCAAAGATATGAATCATGTGCCTTTAAGGCGGTTAAGGCGGTATAACACAAATAATCATTATCACTTGTGATAAGATCAAGAAGTCTAAGGAAAGATTTAACAGATGCAACAAGAGACAAATACACAAAGTAAGCAAGTTGATAGATAAGCATTATACTTTGCAAAAAATCCATAACAAAGGGGTCAAGGATTAGCTTAGTGATCAAAAGATCAACAACAAGAGAGCTACCCACTCTGATACCACTTGTTAGTTTTTAGACCCCTTAAAACACAATTGGATTAACCTAGGAATTTAGCCAAGTTGTTACTTCGTCAAATTAATTAAATCTAGATTAACACAATCAAATAATCATATAATTTAAAGCAGCGGAAATATAAATAACACAAGATATGATCACCCAGGAAACCAAACCGGTAAAAACCTGGGGAGGATTTAACCTAGCTATCTTCAAGGTAAACTTGAATCCACTATCTTGAAAGAATCGAAGTTCATACAATAAAACTTACAAGCCCCCACGCTCGACTTCTTATTGCTACCCACTAGTAGAACTTACTGACACGACCACGTGCAAGCTCCGAATCCACGGACTCCTTCTTTCTTGGATTCTCCACCAAATACAAGCACACTGCTTGTGTTTCTTTAAGCTTCAATGGTAGCAACTGGATTGATCATCAAGGTGTAGAAAACTTCTTCTCCTTGAAAACCCTAAGTTTATGTGAAGGAAAGCTCCTCAAAGATCTCACAAGAGATTCACATAAACCGCAATATGAGCAACACTAAAATGTGGCTAGGGTTTCCCTTATATACCTAGGATAAATTAGAAACCCAAAACCTTTTAAAACACTTAGGGTTGAGTTGGAAATTCTGCTTAAAAAACGTCAGACCCGATTTTCGATTGATCGAGCCTAAGCTTCGATCGATCGAAATGGGCTGAAATAGTTTTTTAATTCCTGCAGTAGTTTAATCCAACTTTACAACAAAGGACCAACTTTGAGCAATTCTAAAACAATTTAAATACATTGTTTTGATCATGGTTTGCCAACAATATAAATTAGAGTTCTAAATACATAAAAACCTAAGTCTTTAGAACCTAACACATTTCACACTAGTGTTGTTTATTAACCACATGTATCCCCACAAAACAATGTTGTATCTAAACTCTCTAGCCTTAACGTTCTCACTCTTTGGAAAGGATTGAGTTTGAATTTTGAAGTCCAATTTTTATTTGCTACCAAGAGGAATCAAATAGGATGGGAACTAGACCACCTTCTAGGCAAATTTTATTGAATCATCCTTTAGCCTTTTGTGGTTAAGTTTGCTTGTCTTAGGACCAAATTTTCTTGACCATCAAAAGTGAGAACTTGACTAATTTCTAGGACTGGACAGCTATCTACGCTTATGGGATATAAAGACTCGGCAACTTCTGTCTGCTGTATGTTCTTATACTTTATGATTATGAAGAGTTGTTAGAATTTCTTGCTGAAAGACAGGGCTGAAGATATGTGCTAGTTTTAAACTCTTATATTTTTTTTTTTGCCCTTACTAGAGTTACATTTTTGTAGCTTGTTACTCATTGTTTTAGCATCTCAAATTTTCTTACCTAATGCTCAAAACTCTTTCTTTTACCTTGAGGCCAAGAACAAATTTAGGCTGTGATAGAGATGAGTGAATCAGTGATATAGCTTTTTTGCATTCAAAGCTAAAAACTTGTTGTTCTAACCACTTGATCTTTTATTTTATTTTATCAAAAGGAATCAGTAAATCCATTTCTGAGGGTTTTGCAAATTCGTTGGATATTATGTAAATCCATTGCTGCATAAATTTCCATCATCTTATTTTTGTTGTCTTCATTGTGTAGGTTTTCCTGAAGCAGCATCTGACAAATGTTGTCTTTGACTCCAATTTTGATGATGAAGGTTAATTTTCTGTTTTTGTCTTGTCCGTTATGGACCAAGCCAATTGTATTGTTTCTTGTGCTGTGATTATTCTACTAGTGGCATGTTGTTACATTTCGTGAACAAGGAATGATTGGCATGTTATTCCTTTTCTGTCTTCTAGATCCATGGTATGCAATCAACGATATATTGGGAAATGGCTCCAGGTGTAACAATTGAGGATTTATATCAACAATTGAAGATCTCTTATGAGGTATACCATTTCATTGTAGTTCAGTGGGTGAGCTACTTGTCAGATCCATCATTGGTGATCATAAGGAGTTAAAGTGATTGAATTGAGCATAAAATAGAATGATTATGGTGTATGCACACAACAGGCACACATAAATTTTAAGACATTAATTATAGATAAATTGCATCTCCTTGGGCATACTTTTGGTCTCAGTTTCAACCATCACCTGATAATAGCATGCACATGGTTTGATGTATATACTGCGTCTTGGCTTTTATATTCTAGTCTGCTTTCTTTGGTAATGAGTGGGATTTCCATATTTATTTATTTTTTTGTTGCAGGATGAAGAATTTGTAGTTCTGCTGGAGAGAGGAGTTGTCCCTCGCACTCATAACGTTCGAGGATCTAATTACTGTTTTATAAATGTCTTTCCTGATCGAATTCCAGGAAGGGCAATAATTACTTCAGTTGTGTGTATATGTTCATCCACTTCTATGTTCAAATTTATCCATTTCTATTATAAAATGTTATATTCAGGATCATCATTGGCTAAGCTCTTAGAAACTTGCTGCAGATTGATAATCTTGTGAAGGGAGCTTCAGGTCAAGCTTTACAGAATCTCAATGTGATGATGGGATATCCAGAAAATACAGGGCTTCTGTACCAGCCCTTGTTTCCTTAATAATCTCATTATTTCCATTTTCAGGAAGAGTTAAAGCATTTAAGTCTACATTCAACTATGCAGTCTATTTGGTTAAGAAATATCTTTTTAACTGTTGTCGAGGATTGAAACTTTGTTTTGATTAAACTCTATCAAGGTTGTTGCAAGTGACATTTCATTGTTTGTTGCAGGAAATGATGTCGCGGAATTTTGTTTCTTGGCGTAAGTATAATACTGTTTTGTTCTATAATACTCATTAGTGAAAGAGTATTGTTAGAATAGTGTCTTCTATTAGAAATTATGTATGACTGATTTGATAGCGTTTGATCATGAATAATACTCACATTTGGGAATTACTGCTTATTTAAATGTAGCACCCTGATTCAGTGCACAGAAATTTGCAAAATAATCACAAGTTAAATGAAAAGAATTATATATCACAAGTGTGCCAAGCCAAATTTTGATCTCTTGGTTTTCTTATATATAAAAAAACATTGTTTGCAGATAGGAAGCTTGACTAAGACAGTGAATACGGCATTGGAGTCTTTGAAGGGCTGGATCCCATGAATGTCCTTGCTTTAGCAAAAACAAAAAACAAATAAATAAAAACCCACTTTCAGGAGCTCTTTCACAGTTTCCAACCAATTGATCACAAAATCCAAATTGACACATATGCTCGAAGGCCCCATCCATGCGTGTCACTTGCAAAAGAGAACTTGTATATTTCACACAAAAAATAAGCCAATTTGTGCGTTTCTTTGGTTCTCTTTTGCAAGCTACACGCATGGATGGGGCCCTTGAGCATATGCGTCAGTTTGGGTTTTGTGATCAATTGGTTAGAGAAACTGTGAAAGAGCTCTTGAAAGTGGGTTTTTATTTTTTTGTTTTTTGTTTTTGCTAAAGCAAGGACATTCATGGGATTTAGTTGTATTTGCCATAAATAAGGTGTATTTTACTTCAAGCTTATGGAAATGATGGGTGGTACTTCTTTGAAAGTGATTCGCTCAAGGTTCTAGTTGACGCCCTTCTTGAAAAACAAAAAAATGGTGAGCAAGGGGAGGTAAAATATTCACTATTATCTTCTAACTCTTTACGAGGTTGGTAGTTTGTTTGTTTTTGGTCGTTTTCCGCTTCTTTTAAACTTTAATCTGTCAAAACTACGTCTGTAGAATCAGGAATGATATGATTATTTTGAAACGTGCATGCGGATTAGTTTATGATCAATTAGTTGTGTTGTAAATTCTTTTTTCTAAGCTGGAACATAGAAGAGTTTTTTTTTTTTGGTACTGCTATCTACGCCTTAATACAGGATTATGGATTTGTCTATTGTTTCGTCTCTATAAGTTGTGTTTTATTGTTACCCTAGATAGACTATCGAAGACTACATTCTTAAACCAAAGACCATAATCCAATAAACTAAGTGAATGCTACACTGCTTGTTACCTAGCCTTCAAACCATGTTTCCATTGCTTCCATTGATGACTCACTGGTAAATTAAGTATATAATATTAGGCTATTAACTTTGGCTGTAACTTATTAAGGATTTAACTTTCTCTATTGTTATTTTTATGTCAAAAGTAAATTGTTGTCTTCCCTTGCTTTTTTGAGTTTGCTGTTGGATTTCTGGTGTAAATCTATACCAGATTACATTTTACTTCCCTGGCTCATGTGTTTCTGTGTCAATTGACAGGGTCATCCAAATGTGAAGGCCATCCATTCATCACAAGGTGTTGGTGAGCCTCCGTTTTTTTCTGGCCTCGGCTGTCTTTTTTGCCATCAAAGATGCCATTACAGCTGCAAGAGCAGAAGTGGGTTGTAATGACTGGTTTGCTCTGGATAATCCCGCAACACCTGAACACATTCGGATGGCTTGTTTGGATGAGTTCACTGCACCATTTATATGTCTATTCTTTCCACCCTAAGCTCAGTGTTTGATGCAATAGCCTTATTTCAATTTAGCATATCTCTCAGTTCTCACTTTGTACTGTTTACTTGTCTTTAACAAAGCTTCCTCAAAATAAAATGAAATAAACTGACTCTGCTAGTCAGGGAAGAGCAAGGGGAACACCCTTTCTGTAAGTTAAATATTGGTATTCTCATTGTTTACTATGGTACTTACATCAGCACAATTAGAGGATCTCAACTTACAAGATGTACTTAAATTTTGTTTCTAGAAAAAATATTGTAATTTCATTGCAAATCGCTTCCTTGTTTGTAATATGTACACCAGAAAATTCAGTTCTCTTTTCTATCCATTTTGTTAATGGAAAGTATGAAGCAAATAAAAATTGAGTGTTTTAGAATTAGAAATTTTAGGATGCTAACCTAAATCATCCTGCTTTCCCTTGCTTTCTTAGTGTTTTTGGCAGGAGAAGAATCTTGACAACCTATGTATATATATCTCCACTAAATTTATTAGAGTAACATTGCGGTTGGCATTGGCTGAAAAGTGCAATTTTTTTTTTTTTACTGTATGTCACATTAAGAAGTTTTTTTTTTTTGGGTTTGTTCCTATTTATGTGTAAGTTTCTTCCCACCAATGGCACATGAACAAAGATGTATGACTGATGTCATGTAATCTGAGCAATAAAGACCCTTCATAAACTACTTGTTCACCTCTCCTATTAATTGGCTAGGTTAAATTTAAACTCAATGCAACTAGCTACCAAGTCAAACTGTGCATGAAATGGCTGTCTTGAGAGGAATAGTAGAGTGAAAATCATTGGTTTATGGGCGAAAATTCTATATGATACTCTAAAAATGGGAGGCTCTTTAGCTTAAAAAAAAAAAAATTGCTAATTACAAAGGCAATAGAACCGATGTCAATTATCCCACACAAGGCTCGTCCATTCATATTCATGTCGGTTTGGGAACTGTTTATCTAGGTGAATACGCTAAATATTTTTTCATCAAAGTGGCCTATAGACCTACAGTATACTTTGTACTTCAAGAAAATTTGAAAAAAAATGATATAAAAGGGGAAACCAAAATGAAGTTTTAAAATGTTCATGATAGGGGTGTCAAAGCAATTTCTCTGTGTTAGGCCCTTGATCCTTGAGAGGGGTGATTACATGTGTGGCACCTTCCATCCATGCCAACCATAGAGAAACTCATGGACATGAAGGAAGGAAGCATATCATGGGCTAAGCAAGAGTCATTAAGGAAGTAGAAGGCTATGCTGCTTCAATCATTGTGGTGCATGCATACTTGTGTTTGACTTTAGAGCCAATGTGTTTGTTACCTTGCAAAGGTAATGAATTTGTGGTCATGGCTTGGTAGACTATAAGCTATGCGAGAGTTATGCCAGTGTGATATGATTGAACCACCTTAAACTCATAATGGTATTCTTTGTGCCAGTCGTGGAAATATTCAACAAGTTTGGACCAAGTGAACCCAACCATTGCGGCAATAGGAAGGCCTCATGCACCTTTTAGTACACCATTGAAGCACTCTGATATATTTGTTGTCATTATCCCAAAACGTCTCCCACCATCATGTGACTGGGTCCACATATCCACAGACTTGCTCATTAGGTATGTGTATGGAAGATAATCTTGATTCTTTTCCTTGCCATCCTTCCCCGTCACCTTCTTCTTAACTACCTGAGTAACATATCCCGCTTTCAACGCTGCTGACTTTAGAGTCGAGTTTTGAAAATTTGTGTTGAAGTCGTTAGCAACATGTCGAAGGCAATATCTATGAAATACCCATCGACCTACTGATCATAAAATGTTTGTTTTCCTTGAGGACACAAATTGTTAATACACGCTACACCTCCACTTTATTGGCAAAAGTCAACCTTTTGCACAAATTCATCCCCTCTCTCCAAGTAGATACAAATGGTATCTCAATATGTGAAGGATCAACCATATTTTTCCAAGTATTTGCAGAAAATGACAAGGTAGGAGGTGCGTAGGCAGGGATTGTGTTCGTAATGTTTTGGACACTAATAACATTGTCTGCATCGGGTTCACTACCGTCCAATGTCTCATTGTCATCAATGTCCCTCTCAAAGTCCCTAAAGTCCCCTTGTTCAATCCTCTCTTCAAACTCATCTCTATCAACAAAATCTTCACCGTTAGTGGCAATAGTCTCATCAACATAGTCGTCGTCATCATCGTCATCATCATACTCATCCTTATCATCAGCATGAACACCATCATGCTCTACATGTGTAGAATACTCATATTGAGCATCCGAAACTGTAACCTGTAAACTTGTGGTTGTTTGTTAGATTTCCTCGATACCAACTTTTGCACGCGGCTCCAACTGTATGTACAACTCAATACCATTTACTTCAGGTATTCTCTCTAACTTGTCAAACATCATCTTTACATGTTTGTCTGTTTCTATTGCCATATACTTGTAATTAATCCGGTTCTTCAAGACTTCATATGGCATATGATAAGTAATTTGTATGTTGTGTACAGCAGGATTCACACACAATTCTTCCATTACTATCATCTTCAATTCATCAAGGGTCTTCAACCTATGATCAATTTGGGTATAACACAACTTTATACTTGGCCCTTCAAATGACAATCCCTTGTTTGCATTGGCATTCTTAAGCGGACCACCGTGATATAAGATTATATTTACTTCAGGCATTGTGAACCTGTTAGAGTCAAATTACTATGATAATTAAAAAACATTTTATCTAGTCAAACTACACAAAGTACAAATTCCAATTCATTCAAAAGGTATGAATTTCATTACACATTCGTTACAAATTTCATACCCAAATCATTTTTCCGTCATGTTAAGACTACCCATTTCATACCCAATACACACAAAAAAAAAAAAAAAAAAAAAAAAAAAAACCAAAATCCTTGTAAAAGTATACAACATTTTATCTAATTACATACCCAATACAAAAAAAGCCATTTCATTACACATTCAAAGGGCATGAATTACATATCCATTTCATTCGAAGGGAGTAAGTCATTCATTTCATTACATACCCATTCACTACCCATTTCATACTCAAAACAATGATGAATAAAGTCAAAAAACTTGTAAGATCATGATAAAAATAGGAGCCTAGAAATTATGAATAAAATTTTGATAACAAAAACCATGCAAATAAATACTCAAAAAATTAATACTAACAAAACAAAGTTTTATAATTCACAATATTGGTCTTAACTAAGTTATGTTAACTATCTA
Source organism: Quercus agrifolia (assembly GCA_029955455.1). NCBI lineage: Eukaryota > Viridiplantae > Streptophyta > Magnoliopsida > Fagales > Fagaceae > Quercus > Quercus agrifolia. The sequence goes on from JARQAD010000010.1 coordinate 33,293,276, forward strand.
CAAAATTAATAGTCAAACTCTTTAACCAACACCCATAGACAACTAATACCCAACTACAATGACAATCAAATCAAAAAACCCTTACCTGAGATATGAATTTGTTGGGAGGGAAGAGCAGTGAGAGAGGCAGTGTATCGACGAATTAGAAGAGATGTTTGATGGGTTTTGTAGAGCCTAGTTTTGTTTGATCCAGTTTGATGACCTGACTTGAATAATGTTGCGTGGTTTTTAATGGGAGATTTACTGAGGCTTAGTCCATGGAGTGGAGGCTTGGGTTGATTTTGTGTCCCATTTTGTGTAGAAAGCGCAATTCAGTGGTGTAATGTTTTAAAATTTTTTTCAGCAAAACTCGAGTCTATAAGACTCGAGTTCTATTCAAATTTTAATTAAACCCCTACTTGAGTTATGCGTGTGTTTAATTAAATATGGAGTCTTAAAGACTCGGTTTTTGCTAGAAATCGAGTCTTTAAGACTCGAGATCCACGTGGACAATTTATGCCAAGTCAGCAAGTTCATAGCAATTGCAAAGCGAGTTTCTAAAACTCGATTTTTAATTAGATCTCGAGTTTCTAAAACTCAAGATGTTATTTTTCTTAATAATTTCAAACGTTTGCTAACTTACTGTATATAACCCCCTCACATTGCTACTCTACAAATTCCCCCATATAACTTAGAATAAAGGAAAATATCTCTTTTTTCTTTTTCACTTCTTACACTCTCTCACTTGTTTATCTCTATGTTTCGGACTGCAACTCTCCTCCCGAAACTCTCTCTTCTCTGTGTTTCTTGGTTACTCTGCGAAACACACACACTGGCCGAATGGCCTCTTTTTGCTTCAGCTCTTAGCACACGCCTAAGTCATTTCTCAATAAATGATAAATCAGACTTCTCACAAGTCTTGGTAGACAAGAGTGACAAGCTCATTAAATGAGCTCTTGACTTGTGTGTGCTGGAAACCAATGGTCACGTGCACCCAACAGTTTTGAACAATCTTTGGGTCATCAACTAGATCTTCAATTGCCAACACATCTAAACTCATGACTAGGTTCATAATTTGACACATATGTTATGGTTATTGGTTTGTCAAGACTAAAACACCTAACGCAACAAATCTTCTGTAGACATTTGGATCTCGCAATAATGCATTCACCATGGTCTTTGTTCAACTTCAAAATTGTCTCCATTGGTGTTTTTGATAGTTTACAACCAATGAACCCCAGCATTTTGTAAGATCTCTGGGACTAATAACCTTGGCTGGCCTTGCTGCCTCAAGACCAAGGAAATATTTCAAGTTTTCTAAGTCTTTAAGTTTGAATTGGTGATCTAAAAACTATTTCAGTTAAGTTTTTAAAATTTAGGATTAAATGTTTAGAATTCTATTTTGTTTATGTTGGCAAACTGAGAACAAAAACATATCTAGAATAGGTGTTAGAAATTTCTTAAGGTAGTGCAAGCCAAGTCTCAAGAACATTCAGGCTGCAAGAAAAAGAACTGAATTTTAGTGAAGCTCGACCAATCGAAAATCGCAGTAAAGCAATTTTTGCAGAATTTTAAATCAAGTCCAAGCCTATGAAAACGTTTGGGGTTTCAATCCAACACTCTTAAGTATAAAAAGAAAACCTTAACTACGTTTTGAAAACTCTTAGAAGACTTGTGAGTTACTCCTATGAGATCTGAGAGGTTGTGTACCATCTAACTTTACAAGTGTTTGCTAGAACAAGATCTACAATCAAGTGTTGGTGAAATCTAGTTGTTGCTACAAGATCAACAATTGGTGATCTGAAATCTTTGAGTGGGATCTCAAAGTCATAAGCGTGGGAGCTTGTGTGCTACAAATCCAAGAGAGAAGAGTCTGTGGATTCAGAGGTTGCATGTGATCATGTCAGTAAGTTACTACTGGAGGTAGCAATAGATTTAGGGTAAAATCTTTTGTAAAAACTTCAATTCTCTATTAGTGGATTTGTTTTACCTTGAGAATAGTTAGGTCAAATCCTCCCCAGGTTTTTACTTTAAAACGGTTCATTTCATTGATTTTCCTAGGTAATTATATCTTTGTGTTATTTACTTTTCCGCTTGTGCATGATATGATCTTTTACTGTTTAACCTATATCTCATAATTAACCTAAGTAAACATTTGGCTAGTTCATTAGGTTAAACAATATGTTTTAAGGGGCCTAAACAAACAAACAATTTCAACTCTTGCACACCTTGCTCATCATTTACTCACCCCATTTCAACGTTAGGTTCTATATTTGCATTGCTTTATTGGCAAACACGTGAACATAAACTTGTCTAGATATAGCTCATAGAGTCTATAAAAATGATTAGACAAGGCTCAAGGTACAGCTTCAAGTGTGCAGGAACAAGAAAACATCCAATTCAAAGATTAAAATTTTTAATAGTTTCGACTAATTGAAACTTATGTTCAACTGATTGAAAGTTGCATTTCGAAATTATATTTTCAACCCACTAGCCCATTAAATAATTAGAGGTTTCAGACCTACTTCACTAAGTATATAAAGGAAATCTCAAACCATATTTTCCAAGACTTCAGAGCTACGCATTTGAGATCTAAAATGTTTTGTATCTTCTCCTTTCAAAGTCACTACTAGAAATTAATCTACATATTATCAGAATTGGTAGGTCTGTAGTTGTTGCAAACTAGTTATCAAAGGTTTTGAATCTAAACCTTCAAATGTGATCTTGGAATTGTACACTAGAGGTTTATGTTGGAGAAAACCTTTAAGGGTGGTTTTGAAAACATTTAGAATGTTTAACAAGAGGGGTGAGACTTAGGCCCAATGCATGTAGTGCACTGGACTCGTTAAAATGATGACATGTGTTCAAAAGTGGACACGTATTATAATCTTAACGAGTCCAGTGAAACTGGACACTAAACCCAAACCTCACCCTAACAAGAGAGAGACTACAACTGTGAAATATAATTACCGGCAAAACCTTTTGCCCTTTAGATAGGGATAGTGAAACAATTTTCAAAATGAACCATGTTTCTCTATGCACTCTTGGTCATTAACTGTGTCTGATTAAAGTAATGCCCTTTAAGCTCTCAAATGAGTGAAAAGGGAACGAAAGTGAGTCAACGATGACTTCCCGCAAGATACAGTATAGCGTGGGCATTTTGCTTTGTAGAAAGCAAATGGCGGTAAGTCATCCTCGGCTCAAATCCACTCTCTATCTCCTTCATGGAAGAGCAAGACACTTGAACGAATGATTTTGATCATGGAACATTTGATTTCCTATAATTCATTTATGTCTGTGCCACATTGCTAGCATATTTATAGGCCTAGCTGTGAGTGTACAAGTTCCAAAAAGAGTTCTTACATTATTATTATTCCATCTAAAGGCAGGACTCCCCTAGTGTTCCCCAAAGATGCTTCGATCTTCTGTTTGTCAACCAAAATCATTGTAATTTGGTATCATTTTCCAATTTGGCATGTGTATAACGTTATCCGAAGCTGAAGATATCTACCCCCACTTTCTTCCAAATTCCAATGATACAAAAACTTGTTTGATTGGTTGTTGAGGGAATAGAATATTAAGAGATGAAGGAGAGGATTCTTAGTAGTGGCTGTGGAATATGATTTGTCAATTAGAATTTGTTCTCATAATTTAAAGGTTGAGGAGCGAGGTAGATTATAAGATTTTGACTAAGGCAGAGTGCGGTTCAATAGAGTTTAAGGTCTAAGAAAAAAAAATTAAATTATATATTTTTTAAAATATTTATATATCAATTAAATAATATTTAATTAATCTTTCATATTTATTAAAAAACAATTCCAGTATTTTCTTCCTTCTCCCCCCTACCCCTCTCAAAAACAGGTTTTTATATTTCAAAATTCTAAAAATTTTAACATTAAATCTGACTATAAATCTCTATCTGATTGTGGATTTGTCATCTTGAAATTGGTCCCCTTAAGTTTTTCCCAAGAAACTGGTTTTGTTTCATTGGTTTCCTAGGTGATCATATCGTGTCTCTTTTAATTTTCTGCACTTGCATGATATTGATGATTGTTTATTTAATCTAAGGCTTTCATAACAGATCTAATTAACAACTTGATCTTCAAACTAATTAATTACTGTTTTTGACAGGGGTCGTAAACTAACATTCAAGGTTGTCCTTTCCAATCTATTTCTGGAATTGCCTCTGGATCTCATTCACTTATATAAACTAGCTTTTTAACCCACACTATGTGCGGGAACCTTTTTATTTATATTTATTAGAACGAATTTTTTTTAATAATATTTAAATACACTTTTACCACGTACTAAACACCCATCTCTCCATTTACAAATCTGATAACAAACACCATATACCAAAAACTAATTTAACCAAATCTAACTCAAATATCTAAATCTAAAACAATCCAACCAAGTGCATTTGAAGATGTTGATTTGGCATCAGCTAACTTTTTTTCCTTTTGAATTCCAATGTGCCTCTACATTGCTTTTTGTGTGGTTATGTGCTCAATGCTCATTTCATATCTCAGTTGTTCTTTTTGTTCTTGCTCCTTTCCAATTGACCAAATATTGTTTCCCCTTCTTATTTTCTGCCTATCATGTCCCTTTTGTGAGGAATAAATATAGACCTTTGTAGAGTTCGTTCAACCCCAACATTTATATACTACACAAAGTAATTGTATCTTAGAAGCTTGATAAGAAACTATAAAATTTAAATTGAAAAAAAAAAATCATAAATGCATATAAACCACAAAGTTTGATCATAATCTACAGTAAACAGTACATCAATTGTTTTTTTTTTTTTTTTTTAAATATATATTTATACATAGATTCATTGCGTTATTGAAAGTGTATGAGGAGTTGTAATAGCAGAGCAGAATATGAAATTGCAAAAAGTGTACCCATATCTCCTTGCAATCAAAATCTATTGCAAGTTGGACTACAAATTTGGTTATACAGAACAAAGTAAGTTTTCTTATACATTAGCAAACTTATATGCTTCTAATTCAAGGAAAAAATTCAAGCAATTAAAACATAATTAAAAAAGTATAACAATAAAGAAATGTTAGATCCAGATGGAAGTTTCCAATCCATACAAAAAAAAAAAAAAAAAAAAAAAAAAAAAACTTAAGTAATTCATGAATATTAACAGCAGTTCAAAGGCCTATAAAAGCTCAAATCTCTTAAAAAAGTACACCAATATAAAAAATTTGAGTGGTTTATTCTATCTAGGCACAAAGTTAAAAGTAACCTCCAACTTTTTATAGCTTATCCAGACCTTTAAATGCTTTAATATGCCTATAAGTCTCTCATCAAGCTCTCTGATCCGTTCAACCTCACCCTTTGATATTTCAAAATTAATATACGTTTGTCATTAAACAAATAAATGCATTATTACTACCAGTTTTCTCAAAAGTAACATACTCAACATGCTTTAAAAAAAATGCAAAAGCTTTATTACAATCTAGTCAGATTGGGATATTAGAAACAAATATTGGAGTATAAAATCTAATCTTATTAGAAGATAAGTTTAATTCACTTATGCAAACCTGTATGCACAAAAAAAAAAAAAAAAAAAAGCCCAAGTTCAATACCACTGCCACCACCAAATCAGTAAAAATCTCCAATGTAAGATCACATTCACATACCCACAATTTATTAACGATATACTTTCAAAAACACCAAGCCACTTCTAAATCAAACCCAAATTCACTAAACTAACAATTCATTCTCAGTGACAAATTAAAAAATTTGTAAAAATTCAGTCTCAGTATTCCTAGCTACTTGGTAACTGAGAGCTCATGCCGCCAAAAACAGAAAAAAGAAATAACATTTCTACAGGAAATTGATCCAATGGTTTCCTATAGACTAATTTTCATGTGAGAATAGCGAGTTTTTCATGTTGATAATTTCATCTTGCATGATGATAACTTCATCTTGTACTCTTCATGCATATTAGGTCCCTAAACACTTGTCACAACCACTATAAAGCCATTTTTGGACAAATGATGCCTAGATGAAGATGTTCAGCATTATATTTGTGACAGATGAGAGAGGCATAGTTGAGGAAAACACAATGATTCCATCGAAAAAGGGGTTTTTCTTGGAGTATAGTTTTCCCTCCAACTCACCATATGGCATTCAACTGATCATCCACATGTGATCAATTTAATAGTCAAGTTACTTGATTAAATACGGCTTAACATGTCATGTGATTAAACTATGTGTTTAATCATCTAAATGCCATGTAATTGGTTGGAGGAGACTGTTCTTTCACTTGGAACCCTCATGTTTTGCTTTTAGCAACAAACCTTTGTATAGAGCATACCTGGCAATTGAAAGGGTGAGATACCAACCCCATGAAATATGAATTGGCTATACTGATGCCCACCAGAAATCAATAGCATCATGTCCATACACAAAATTCTAGTTTGCACCTCACAAAAGCGAAGGGTCTAATAATATCGAGAGAATCTAGTTCCTATTCACTAAACAGCACATATTTAGCATTCAGAAATCCAATCAAATGTATGGCTTGCTGCTTACAAAATCTAGTTATGGACATCAGATGGTGTTAGATTTCACATACGTTGTTGCAAAATGACTTGAAATATCTATATTCATAATAATATCATGTAAGATGCATTTCAATTTTATTCACTAATCATCAAGCCTTGTATATGTAAAGGAAGCAATATTGAGAAGCAAATTCAAAACACATTTTGGCAATTTTAGAAACTCTTTTTAGCAATCAAATAAGCTTTATACAACTATCTCTAAAAGCTTAATCTGGCAGAAAGCACCACAAATAGTTCCTATTCATTATAGAGTACATAATAGTTCCCCTAATTTTCAAATACATAATCTTAAAGGCCATTGTAATTCAATTTTATAGAGAAAAATATAGAAGGGTTCCAACTTGGGAGCCCTATAAGAATGAGAGTCTAAAAGTTCATTTTAAGATTAAGTTTCATATTCTTCCAAGAAGAGAAAAAATGATTATGAGGAGATAGAAATAGAGATTTACCACCAAACTTTCTACGGATTACACGACCAAACTGTCATGGACTTCAATAATAAAATTTTCTATTTTATCTACAAAGCAACTATATTGGAATTTCAGGAATTCTCATTTAACTTCACAAACAAATCTTAGGGCAATTCCACGTGGAAAACATACACAAACACAGATATTAACCCAACACACACTCAATGTTGCAACTCTGTCACCCAAAACAAATCAAGAATTGAAGTGAAACGAACCAAAATACTCATCTAATCTTCTTCATCTCCAGGGTAATATAACCTTGGATTGTACAACTTCTTTTTTTATTCAATTTCAATTTCAAGGAGATTCTGTAACACAACAAACAACAGCAATAACATAACAAACAGACAAAACAAACAAATTGAAGAGTATCAAATATACGAAACTACATAACTAATTAAATTATTCCATGAACAGTGTAAAGCCTAAAACCCAACTCTTCCATGGCTTTTATATCATAAGAAAGCACATGATATCTGTCTTAATTGATGTTAAACCTTCTAATTCGTAAAATAAAATATAGAATCTAGAATTCAAAATCATACTGTTGGTTTTTTGGGACAGTGAGAAACCAACCAGCAAGTGAAAAAATAAGATTAATAAGAAAGAAGCAAAATTAAGAAGGAGCCACACCCTATGCGTTCAACTGGGTTTGGTCTACTGCAAATGCATATTATATAACAACAATCAAATGAAAATAGTGTTTGAAAAAATCAGAAAATAGAAGAACGAACAATCTATGGAAGAATATAAAAGAGAAGAAAAAGAATTTGTCCAATACCAGAAAAATCTCATAGACAAAACATTTGACTCCATGCTTTATCCGGTTGTGTCAGATCAGCAATTGATGCAACAATCTCTTCATCAGTATCAAAGGGGATTGGTCTGACAGTAGTGAAGGGCCTCCAAAAGATCATTCTCCCCTACTTTCTCTGCACAACACATTCATTAAAGGAAAAACAAAATCAAAATTAAATTGTTGAAAACTATAATAGAACAAAAGGGTTCGATACAAAATTGGAATAGAAAATTAATAATTCTGTCGATTCAGTGAACTGATTACCCAAAACTGTAACCATTTAAAAAAAAATTTCGTAATTAATAATTATGTTGATTCAATGAATATATTGAATTGATAAGGCTTATTATACATTAAATTGAGTAGACAAACATTTCGAGAGAAAACCAAAAGCCCAAAGCAGAACTGAATCTACACAAATACTTAAACCTAAACAAATCCATCAAAAATACCCAAAACTGAGTTGTACTTAATACCCAAGTATTAAAAAGTTTCTCTCTGTGTTCCAGCAGTCTAAGGCTGGTGTTCTAGTGAAAACTACTGGTCATGATGGCCCTTCGATATTTCTTCCAAACTGTCTCTCAGTTTCCCTATTCGCACCTTTCAAATTGTCTCTCAATCTCTCTCTTCTTTGAATTCATTTGTGTGTTTTTTAAACCATATACATTTATTAAGAAACCTTCAAATGTCTTTGAAATTTAAACAGTGTATTAGCATTCCCAGAATCGGTGTAGCCTTTCGCTTTTAAAATGTACGTGTGTGATTGAAAAGCGTATAAAGAGAAAGAAACACTGTAATATTTGTAACTACCGAATGAACCCTAAATCAAAATCAAGCCAATTGAAATACCAAAAGCCTAAATCATATTTAATTGGCAAGTAAAAAAAACAAAATTGGAAACTTTATTGGTAAACATGTTCTAGACGTCGAACTGTAAGGCAGCGACTTCAGAAAGACGGTAGCAGGACCTAAAAAGTTCTTCATCGTTGTAGAGAGAAGGATTTGGTAAATGAGAGAAAAGAAAGAGAGGGGGAAACAGCTTCGGTGAGGGTAGCAAATTGATGACTGAAGGCAGTGACAGGGGAGAGTTGGGGAAAACGATGGAGACCGTGTGTACAAAAATTTTGATAGAAAACCCTAATACCCAAAACAAAAATGAATCAAATCTAAACCTACCCAACCAAAAAAAAAAAAAAAAAAATTCAATTAAAAGTAACATTTCATATCCAAATCTGAAAAATGGAAAAAGAAAAAATTTACCGGTGCGGTTCCATCGATTTGGGTGGCTGGTTCATGACCTAACAATTTCTTTCTGTGCTTACTGTCCGATGGTCTAAGTCTGGCCAGGGAATGGACAATGGCTGGCTTTGGATCTTTCTCCCTTTCTCTTGGGGTCCGATGAAAAACTCTGTTCTCTCTCTTTCTTCGTATACGGGCAAGCCTTTTGATTGTACTTACCCATTTTAAGCGGGTTGGCGTCTGAAAGAGAGTCTTTCAAACGCACCGTACGAATTTTTTAAAAAATTATCCTATACGTGTCAGTTTTTGATGGGGGCATTTTTACTAACGTGTCAACATCTGGTTAAAAGCTTCTGCTTTTATATATTGTATTAGATTATTTTTACTGTTCTTGGATGAAGATCAACTTTCAATCCATGGCTATCCTCAATCATACAGATAAACATTACTTGAAGGTATCAAAAGTTGTTCGATAAAAGTTATGGAATACTATGCTTTGGTTGAACATATTTGTCCACCAACAATTAAAATTCCCATTCCCACTTATCCAAAAAAAAAAAAATCCCATTCCCGCTAGAAGGGTAAAACCCAACAATAATTTGTGAAATTGGTCTTTACTAGTGATGACTGCGTAGCTTTGCCCGAGGCAGAAACCAAAGAATATATGTGTTAGATTAAATGAATAGATTCACTATCTCCTAACTAATAGATTAAGCCATTACACTTTATTCCTTTAAATTATACCTATTTTTACACTTATCCCTTTAAACTATCTAAATGCACACTTACCCCTCTAAATTATACAATCTTTTACACTTACCACCCTAAATTATGAGAATGCACACTTTACCCCCATAAACTATACACTAGTTTTCACTTGCCCCCCCTAAATTATACCATTTTTACACTTACCCCCCTAAACTATGAGAATACACACTTACTTTCCTAAACAATTATTTATGAGATGGGGTCCAAGGTATAATTTCCCCAAGTTTTTGGAAAAATTAATAATTTAAAATAGTATCAGAGCAAAAGATCATGAATTCAATTCCATATGTCCACCTTAGCTCCCATTTAAGTTTCCATCTGTTGGGCCTCCATTCAATGACAACTCAAATGACCCACACATGAAGGAAGAGTGTTAGATTAATGACCAATTTAGTCGTTAGTCACGTCAGCAATTTTCATTCAAGAAATAACAACAAGACTAAATAAATACAACACTGAAAGGTTAGATATCAAATTGAAATTTGATGTAAATGATGGAGACAAAATACGTAATTTTAACTATAAAATATAAAAGGAACAATAAAAAGTGACTTACATACCAACATACATGACATTTTTGAGTACCACATAATTTGAACGGAAAATACTAAGAGTATGAAAAAATAAAAATAAAAATTTGTAAAAGTAAATAATCAAAATTTTATTAGATCTTTAAAAAAAGTTTATTAAATTTCATTTATAGCTAACTATCTTAATAATTACATTTAGTTTCTAGAAAAAAAAGTAATTACATTTAATATTTTTTAAAAAAATTTGGGAAACAATTAGTGCAACATTGGACTTTTACATAATCTAAAGTTGTAATTTAATTAAGAAACATCCGAGTTTGAAAACGGAGACATTTATTTTATTTTTATTACAGATTACAGACACTATAGAAGACAGAAAAAAAATTTCTTTAAAAAAAAAAAAAAAAAAAGATAGAAAAGAAATGAACTTCAAGTCTATATTTGGAGATGGTCTGATGCTACTATATAGTTCAACATGAGCATAGTCATTAATTTTTCATCTTATTTCTTGAGGAATTTCTTAAACCAGCGGGCAGACAGTTTGGGATGTCTTTTCAATCCATTTTTGTAGTCTACATAGTTGATGCCAAACCGAACAGTGTAACCTGAATTCCATTCAAAGTTGTCCAATAATGACCATGCAAAATATCCCTTCACATTAACACCATCCCTACATTAGGAAAAAAAAAATCAATTGGACTTTAGACACAATAATATTCATCATTATTAATATGACATATTGATATTAGTAGTAATAAAGTCATATTAGTGTTAGATTTGAAAGAGAGCGGTCTTCTTTACTTACTTGATGGCTCTATGAATATATTGAAAATGGCGATAGAAATAATCAATTCTGTAGTTGTCTGCTAGGGCTTCCTCAAGTGATAATGTAGGATCATTGAACTCATCAGTTCCTATAATATTGTGGTAGATTTTTAGATTCAAATGTAAATCAAACTACCATACCTTTCAAATTTTATATTTCTATGACTAGCACCATAACTTTATGTGATCATAATTAAAAAGTTCAAAAGAAAATTACCATTCTCGGTAATGAAAATTAGTGGGTCATGGTACTTTGTCTTTATGTATGATAGAAGGTCTCGAATTCCTCTTGGATAGAGACGGAGCCATTCTGAAGCAGCCTGAAATGTCATTATAAGAAAAAAGTTAAACTTCAGTAAGGATTTGGTATAAAACTCTCTTTTTCCACCCTCTAATTAATGAAATGATGCCATATCATTTTTTTTTTTCTTTTCAAATGGGAGAATAGGGAATATCACACACAATAACAAGTTGACAACAGAAAATCCTATTCATCTCGATTGTTCAGTTTTAGATAAAAATATAAAAGACAAGAAAGAACAGGGTAAAACCCCAACGCCACAGAACCCATCAGGGAACTGACTAGATGCACCAACCGGTAGGAGAAGCAGCTAGAGATTCTCAAAAGCTTCAGAGTTATCATGAATTAATATGTCTTTCCATATCAGGAATAATAATAATAATAATATGTCTTTTTGTTAACCCTTAGGGATTACATAATTTGCTTGGAAATCTTTTTCTTCAAAATTTTTTCATCAAATGCTATGGGATATTGTTAGTTATTCACATTTCGTTGCATTTTTCGTACTGTATGTGTCTATTTTTAGGATTAATGAAAAGACTTTAATTTATGTAAATATCAAAATCTAGAGCTATAGAGAATTTCGGCGGCTTCTCCTAGTAGTTGGCATTCCCGGTGAGTTCTCCAATTATATTTCTATGGCTTTGGGTTGTTTTTGGTTTTTTTATTTTTATTTTTTTTTTAGAGAGAGTTTAGACTTATGACGTCCGTAATTTGTAAATGTGTGTGGTATTCAAATTTTTCCATTTAAAAAAAAATTGATGTGCCATTATTTTATTATAGGGTGTAAAAGGAGGATTTAAATCAAATACTTATTTAATTTAAACACTTAAAAGAAAATGAAGTTTGTTATAAGAATATCCAACAAAATACTACAATTTGTTGTCAAATTATTTATGGATTTTTCTAATCAAACTAAAATCAATATAAGATAATTTCCTATATTAAGGATCTATTTTAGACATATTTTTATTGGAAAAAAATTTCTAAGTTGGATTACAAAGTTCCTTCTTTTTTATTCAAAGACTTTTAGCTATCTTCCCTTTTTATATCCTTTTGTTTGTTTGTTTGTTTTATAATTGATAATTAACATTTGAACCCTCGATGTTTTCAAAAGAAATATCAAAATGTGTCAATTAGTTGAATTACAAGACTTATTATATTCTATCTAAACCTCACAAAATTTGATATATGACATTTGTTTCACTTAATTACTTTTCTTTCATTATCATACTACCTCAGATAAGGATGCTAATAAATAACTAAATTGTTATTTTATTTTATTATATATATATATTTATTTATTTATCCATAAGTTGTGTGAAAATTGAACTATTTAAGAATTACATAAAAGAAAAAAAAAATTGAATCAAACTTTTTAACCATCTTAAGATCTGTATCAATCTTATGTATATTCAATTTCATACGAACCTTTGGACCGATGGAGATCCCATTGCGCTCAGCTGCCTCAACAAAAGAAAAGAAAAAAAAAAAAAGCAAGGTCTTGTTAGTACGTATGAGTTACATAAGAAAATCAGAATCATGGTCCAAATGTTTGAGTTCGTACAAGAAATATTAGCTCTTAAATCTGTTATATAGCTTGCGTGTTCAACTTTGGAGTGAAGTGCATCGGCTACGTAATTAGCAGTATAGTAGTTTAGCCCTAGAAAATCCAATGACCCTTTCACTAGCTTGGATTGGTCTTTCGTGAATTTGGGTAATCGGTCGCCAACTAGAGATCGCATGCTATGTGGATAGTCACCATTGGTTAAGGGATCCATAAACCTAGCACAAACCACAAAATTTAAAGTCTTTATTAAACTAGCAAAGGTGTTTCTATTCTTTGTAAATGACAAGCAAATAGTGAAATAGATGTCCAAAACAAAGAGTCAAGCAGTTTTAGTATACTTACCATCCAAACTTGAAATCAAGGGCTCTTATCGCAGCATCATGGTCATGCCTTGCGTTAGAATATGGCACATACCAGTCTGTATTTAGGGATATACCCATAATGCCTTTCTGTACTTGCTGCACATAGCGAAAGCTTGCTTATTTATAAAGACACACTCAAGCTAATGGAATTATATTTTTGTCTACTTTTAACAAATTAATTCATAAGTTTTCAACAAAGAGTTAATCCACATGCACACTAACAGGAAAGATAAATAATTAATCAATTACTAATACTGAAAAATAAGTTGAACTTGTAAATTTTTCTAAGTTTATCATCACTGCAAATAGTTTTTAAAAAAGAATGGAGTACAATTTTCAAACAAAAGAAAAAAGTAGTAAAATAAACATAAAAGTAATTTGGTGCGTGGAACCTGATACTTTTGCTTGTAAATTTTGACCGCGGATGCATGAGCAAGAAGCTGATTATGTGATACCAAATATGGTTCTGTCCCAGAATCTCCACCGGTACAATTTAACTGTTGCCAACTAGAACACCGGCCTGGAGGTGATGTCCCCATAACATAACCAGCATTGGTATAGCTCAATGGTTCATTTAGTGTGATCCAATGCTTGACACGATCACCAAATTCTTTAAAGCAAAGCTCAGCATAATCCCGAAAATCATTCCTAAACATAATCATGCAAAAGTATCCAAACTATTTAATAATTGAAATTACACGAATTAATTGTGCATTTCTACATGAGCATGTCATTTATATCACGATTCAATTATAGATCTAGAAGGCCTAACTATCCATAGAGCAAAAGCTATCTTTTATTTATGATATATATATATATATATATATATATATATTTAATTCTATAGTTAGGAGAAAGGAGATTTGAATTTGTATGTCTCCAATATGTATTGGAAACATACAAATTACAAATTATTATTATTATTATTATTATTATTATAAGTGATTGATATAAATAATGACTAAATTACAAATTATAGAAATTACAGTTTCTAACTTTTTACAAATTTTCAATTCAATCATGCGAATTCCACATTTCTCATTTCAATCCTTTATCTTTAAAATATTTTCAATTTAGATATTCTATGTAATTATTTCCAATCTCAATGTTAGTTTTAATATTTTTCATTTTTCAAAAGCATTTCATTTTAGTGGAACATATTGGATTGGAATTGTGGGTTAATATTACGTTAATGTATCATATCACGGTCTCACATAAAAAAAAAAATTCAATGATAAATTCTTAACAAATGATATCAAACTCAATAATTCTAAAAGACAATGAGCTAGCAACTTCACAAATAAGTCATTAATTAAAAACAATAATAAAAAAGGGCCCCGTTTGATTCCTTATCTTCAAAATGGGTCATCAATTTAAATTTTAAAGATCATAATCACAATAAAATTTGTGAAACGTAAACTAATTTGAATTCAGATGAATAAAGTGATTAATCATAAGGTAACCACTTACACAATATGAGGACTCAAAAAACCACCGTACTCATCTTCTAGTGTCTGAGGAGGATCCAAGTGCAACAGGGTCACAAAGGGCTGTATACCTACATTCAATCATAGCAAACAACAATGAATTAATAGTGCATGATAAGTTGATGACATGTGATAGAATTTAAGAATCATTCATGACCTCTAGCAAGGAGCCTATTGATTAGTTTGTTGTAGTATTTGATTCCTTCCCTATTCACGCCTCCAGATAGTTTTCCTTCTGAAATTAGTCTCAAAGAGGAGATTGTTAGGAACATAATTGGTCACAAAACAATAGTCATTTCATTCTAGTCTAAGATGTGTACTTGATGTACCCATTTTTATGTTCATCTCATTGGATGGTTCTAACCTTTTATGGGATTATGAAAAGGATAATCTTACTTGGCAGTACTCGAGACCATGAGATTGAGAATCTGTATGCATCTAAGCCCATCTTTTTCATAATCCGAACATCTCCCTATAATGTTTAATCACAAAGCATATATAAATTGTTAGGAAAATTTGAAATGATAATTTTTTATATTGTAATTATCTTGTATTTGGTTAGATATGCTCAATAATTAGAAAAAAACATGTGCCAAAATTTTATTATATATTAGTACATGTGGCAAACATATTTGGGCCCTAAATGTAATAAAAGTCAAAACACAAAAGTTAATGGCAAATTAGGAGCTAACATATATATATATATATATATATATATATATAACAATTGGAGAATGGATGAAAAGAACCCCAATTCTCTTAATAAAGGAAACAAAACTATGCATTTGTGCTACAAGACTCTTGTTAATTAGGAGCTGAATAATATGTGTGGTTTTCTTTCCAATTTTTTTCCCCAATTTTTAGTGTGAACACAGAACAACATCTATACCTTGTAGCGATGATATTGATCGACAGCTATGTCTCCATTGCTTCCATTCGCTATCTTACCTACAATTTCATTAATTGTAAGGATTTTTTTTCTTTTATACTATTTAGGTACTATTTAGGTACTAGTAATTATAGCCATAAAAAATAAATTTATGGATTGAATAGTAATTAACATTCAATTGACACAAAATTTGACATATGTGTTAAGCGCATAAGAATATGCAATCCAACTGTTATATTTTCAAAAAAGATGTAGCCGTGCTAATTTTTTTGAGGGGAGTTGTAGATTTAGGCTACAAACAAGTTTGCAGCCAAATTTTATCCCAAAAAACGTGTGTATTTCCTTACTAAATTAGATTATAAGTTCCCATTTAAAAACAATTAGACTAAAAGTGTTCGCTTCTAAAAAAAAAAAAAAAAACTATTTACAAACTAACAAATACTAGTAAAGACAAATTGAAACATCGGGTTTATGAGTTACAACACATAAACAGTCATAAAAAAGTTATTTATTTTGATAATTAATTTGACAGTTGGAATAGAGGGGATTTGAATTCTAAATATCTCATTTGAAAATATCAGAAAGTATCAACTAATTGAATTATAAAGGTCTTAACTAAACTCACAACATTAAGATTCTCCCAAATTGAAAAGAATTATTTCTTGGTTATATTAAATATTATATATTTAAAGGTGGGCAACCATCCATACCAAATGGCTGGTCAATAGTTACAACATTCAACTCCTTTATTTTCCTAGTTTTTCTATGGAAAGAAGGCAATGCAAAACAAACCTTCTAAGATTTACTAGAATTCATTTCAGTCCTCCAACTTTACTTTCATTCATTTTAGTCCTCTATGTTTCAATTTTATTCTATTAAGACCTCTCAGTCAACTTTTATTAATTTTTTATAAAAAAAAAAGTTTCTAAAAAATATTTTTTAATTATTAATTGGATTTTTTTAAATTTTAAAAATTTGTTAAAAAAATTAAAAATTTGGACAATTAACAACAAAATTTAATAGAAGTTTATGGAGAGGCCTTAATGGAATAAATTTGAAACCTAGAGGACTGAAATGAATAAAAAGAAAGTCAAAGTACTAAAATGAATTATAGTGAAACATAAATAGTGGGTTTTGCATTTAGGATTTTCCTTATTTATTTATTTTTTAGATAGATAGAATTCTACTATAGTCTAATTTAAGTGTATATTTGAGTGAAGTGCCCTCTAGGGGACTTGAACCCCGGTCCTTGTCCCCACACCTCACAAGTACTTATACTTGTGGAGTGACCATCGCGCTAAGGGTGCGCAGTGATTTCTAAGTTTTTTACTTATTTTGACATGTTCATAGTTTTCTTTTCATCATTTTCCAATACTAGTAAACCTTTAGACACATAAATTACACCAAAAATTTCACAAGCTAGATGATGATATGCATTACCTTTACAATACTAATTTGGCCCGCAGGTTTCACAATATATAAAAGCTCTAGCAAGCAAGAGTGTATACTCTAGTCTCCTGGAGTTGGTTCCATAGACAAAGTTAAGGCCAGTGTAAAACAGGAAGAAGTAAAAAGAATTTTATATTGCGACTACTTGTACATAAAATTGAGCAGCTATTTTGCTTTGTCCTAATACCACATGCTTTGATTTATTCCTATTAAACTCTTGAAATCCTCATAGTTATCTCAATTTCCCAGCCTTCTATCAACACGCACATTGTTTGTTTGTTTGTTTTTTTGGTTCATGAGGTGAGGTAAGAAAAATGATCTTCTTCATTTGAAAAGGATCAATCTTGATAATAAGATAACTAATGACTAACGAGTCTAATTCAAATTCAAGTACAACTAAAAACAAGGGAGTCAATTTTATACTGGAGGTTGTACCGATTTAGCCAATAAAACGATATATTTAGGTACCAGTGTACCATTTCAAGATTACCACTTGTGGGGGCCAATTGATCCCATAGGTACAATTTGCATTGGAAAGGGCTGGGCCTATGGCCCAATACCCAGTCCGAGAATAAGAGAGTATCCGAGGACAACCAGCAAAGGAAGAGATGAAAACTATACCCTAAAAAGAGGTAAACAATACCTATGTAGAATTTAACCACGTCCGAGGAAGATGACCACCTCGGACCTTTTGTCCGAGGTGGCCAGTAGACTTCTCAGTCCCTTAAGGTAACGTTTCAGAAGGACTTTGCAACAAATGAGATAGGAAGATATCAGATAAAGGATAAGGATGAGGAAAAACAAATATCAGGAAGTACTGTTACCTCCGCATTAAATGCTGCCCAGCTAACTCTCTAGCCGCATTAATGTGAAGGTGATGCCTGAACAGTGAACAAGTAGCCTTACAGCTAAAAGTGGAAGGTTCAAGGAGAGGCAAGGGAGAACAGAGAAAAAATACTCCCAACGCCTGACCCACACGTGGATGGAGGAACTGGTGTAAAAACCATAGTATATAATACGAAAAAGGATTCAAAGGAAGGGACACAAGAAAAAAGACTAGAAAAAGGAAAGAGAGAGAGAGAGAGAGCAAAAGGTTGAAGAAATACAACAGTAAAAATGAAGAATTCAGCACTCTTAGTCATAATACTAGGGCATGTCCGAGGATACTTTTTGCATGTGTGCGCGTGTAACTTTTTCCTTTTAACGCTATATACCAATATCTTTATCCTAGATTCAGACTAGCTTTTTCTCCCACTCTCTACAAATTTATTGTTCGGGCTTTTTGGGCCTGGGTCCACTCCTGTTCTGGGTTCAAGTCAAAGTTGGTCCTTACACCACTAATTATATAATAATTATAATATCAATAATAACTATACAATTTATACATTAAAAAAAATTTAAAAAAAACATTACTATTGTACAATTTACATAGTTTGTTTGTTTGTTTTTTTTGGATAGGAATAGTTTATAACTATAATATATACACACACGCTAATGTAAGTACTTTTTTTAGAGTTAAAGATTGGAATTGTTCTCATAATGTAGAGAGCAAACAAGTACTCCCCAAACAAGTACTCCCCAAGCCATGTGTCCATTCGGATGGGTAAAAAGTGAACAAAAGGACTACTAGTCTCTTTCACTTTCTAGCAGACGACAAATTTCAAAATGTGCATAGATATTCATAGAGGAAAAAATAAGGAAAAGAGGTGGTAGAGCAAAAAGTGAAATAGAAAAACAAGAGAAGAAAGAAGTAAAAGGAGGAGAAGCAGGTGATGAGGCGACAAACTTGAAACTGAGAACTGAGAAACAGCAGCAGCTTGGTCAATCTGCAATGACTAGTGAGCAAATTTTTCAAAGACTTTAATAAGCGTCAACTTCTTCTTCTCTTGTTACTCTTTTTCTAAGCCCCCTCCCTTAGAGCACCCATAGTAGATGTGGGATATGTGCCAAATGTTAAATATTTGGCACATATTCCACACCAAACACAAAAAATAGCTCCTATCAGATATTGCATATGTGCCAAAATTATATCATTTGTGTCCGTACCGTTACAAATTTGCAATGGTACGGACAGATGTGGTAAAACAAAATAATGTTTTTTATTTGGCTTTCTCTCTCCTCTCATTTCTAGTATTTATTTTCTCTCTCTCTCTCTCTCTTCTCACATCAGACCCAGCTCTTCCCTCAACAAAGAAAGAACAAAATGACACTCCGATCTGATCCAAGGAGAAGCAGATCATCTTCATGCGCGAGGCCACTCCGATCAGATCATCACCATCATCATCGCCGTCGGAGGCGCAAGCGGCATGGGCAAGGCCACTCCGATCATTGCCTCTCCGATCGGATCATCACCATCGTCATCGTCATCGTCGTGGGAGGCGCAAGCGGCATGGGCGAGGCCACTATGATCATTGCCATTGTCATCGTTGTCGTCATTGTCATCGTCGTCATCATTGCCGCTCCGATCTCGCCGATCTCTCTCTCTCTCTCTCTCTCTCTCTCTCTCTCTCTCTTTTGGTGGTTGGTTGTTTTGATTGTTGGTGGTTGGCTAATTTTGGTTGATGGTGGTAGGTTGATCGGTTGTGGGTGTGAGATTTGGGATGTGTATGAGATTTTGGTTTATGGTGTTTTTTTTTTTGGTATAGGGGCTGGTATTGGTTTTAGTGTTTGTTTGAGTTTTTTTTTTTTGGTAGCAGTGGCTGATATTGGTGGTTGGTGGTTGCTCTGTGGGGGTGGTCGGTGGTTGTGGGCTGCGGCGGTTGATCTGCGGTGTGGGTTGTTGTTGATGATAATGGGGGAGGGGATAATATATTATTTTAATGTGTAGTAAATAGTATTTTAATGTATATAATTGAATTATAAAACATCTGATAAATAAGATGTTGTAAAATGATGTGGTAAAATAATAAAGTAGGCATTTAGTGTGGCAAAATGACATAATTTTTGCACCAGCTACTACGGGTTCTCTTAGAGGTTTTGGCTTTGGCCCAGTATCAAATTATCGGCCGAAATCCAAAATTTACTATGATATGGCCGGAACAACTCCGCTAGAGACGGTATTTTAGTCGGAACGAAATAGTAGATTTTCTGTATCGGCCGGTACGGTACGAAATTAACTACACTGGCTAAAAATGGGCTACCAAATATCACTCCATTAATTCTCTCCAAACCACCCGTTACAAATCAATGAATTAATTTGTAACAGTTGTACATTCCTTAAGTTTAGTTGATTCCTATAATTGTAAATCCCTATAGTTTATCTTTTTTTTTTTTTTTTCAGGAAAAGGCTAAAGGTTCTAAAACTTTTACACCTTAAAATCTACAAACGGATGTGACCATATAGATGATGGGTAGACTTCAACCACCTAATGTTTGAAATATGTTTTAGTGATCGGTGATATATAAATTTTTTTTGCTAAATATAGTAAAAGTTGAAATATCTCTAGCATTACGTTTGTTGTAATTGTAAATCCCTACATTTTTTGGAATTGTGTTCGTAATCTTTACCGTATAATTTCACAATTTCCATTGCTTTATTTACCTACCTTTATTAATATTTTTAATGACAGAATCTCCTCATTTTGTATTTCTTTAATTTTAATAATAATGATTCATAATAAATTTTATAAATCTAAAAGTGTATAAGACAAATTATGTTACTCAAAATTATATATGAGGTGATAGTTGTACATTGTTGGAGAGAGAGAGAGAGAGAGAGAGAGAGAGAGAGAGAGAGAGAGAGAGAGAGAGAGAGAGAGAGAGAGAGAGAGAGACCTGTATATCTATGAGTGAAAGTGTCCCATGTACTGGGTCCTCTACCATCTTCATTTACAGCACCTTCATACTGGAAATTTGAAAGAACACACATGTGCATGTAATAATATTGATCATATGCTTGACATCTCTGGACATTTGCAGCTACAAAACTATGATACAATAAATAAACATAGAGGAAATTGTGACTTAGTTACTTGATAAGCCGCTGATGCTGTCCCAAAAATAAAACCTCTGGGAAAACTAGTTCGGTTGAGGGAAGCAATGCCATGGCTTGGTGAAACAGCAATACCATTAGTCAATAAGCCAATAAGAACTAGGAGGCCTAAGACTGGATGGCCTTGAAATGCCATAATTAATTTTAGTTTTTGTGTCTGTGTGTAGCACTAAGTGTTTTTAATAGAGAAGCACTATATAATCTAATTTATTTAGAAAAGAATAGAAAAAAAAAAAGGAGAAAGGACAGGAATATGTTTGAGATCATAGCTGTTGTTCAACTGATTGTTTGACATTTTCATCAATTTCTATACCATAAATTGTGCACCACTCCTTATACTACTAATTAAAAATTGACACCTATTTGCTTTTATTTTTTCTCCTTCTCACGGGAGAGGCAACACATGATTGTCACGTTATATGACAATTGTGGGTCATATGGCTCATTTATTTCACTTCGAATTGAGATTAGACGTAATACTTAGGATATTGCAATTATTGCAATTGTTATGGATGGTTAAGATTTAAAGTTGCTTTTTAAATCTTAACCATTGAATATGAAAAATGAGAAAAAATAAAAAAGTAAGTTAGTAAAAAATTACTGTGAGAGGGAGAGGGGTTAATTGCATGGTGCAATTACACTAGATCTCAATCCTTGCACTTCCTACTTGTGGCGTGATTAACTTCAGCATTTCTTTTTTCATTTTTTATTTTTTATATTTTGCTTCTTGTCATGGCTTCCTCACCTTTGGTCCTCACTCTTCAATAATTCAATTCGCTATGCTGCCACAATTTTTTCTTTCAATATTAGTTTGTTGGCTTATATTTTTTTGTTTTGTCTTATAAGAATTTTGAACTTGTCCTATTTCTCACCGATTATCTATCTCAAATATTTTTCTTGTATAGTTTTTTTTTTTCAAGTATAGAAATGCACGTTGTTAAAAATGGCAGTATGCCCTTTAATCAAGTGAAAAACAATAAATAAGGAGAGAGAGAAAATGCTAGTATTAATTATGAATGAGGTGGAAAGTAATAGCATTTAATGATATTTTTTTAGCCATTAGATCACTTATAAATCTACGGTTTAGAAAATGTGTAACTTTATAAGAGTTACACTACGTGTAACTTGAACCCATCTCTCTCTCTCTCTCTCTCTCTCTCTCTCTGTACACACACACATACACACACACACACACACACAGATGGGTTTAAGTTACACTTGGTGTCACTTCACAAGAGTTAGGGCCAGACCCAAGAAGGCTCGGGCCCTCCTGGCCCAAAAAACAATTTTTTTTACCTATTATATTTTTCATTTTTGTAGTTGGGCCCCCTATTAGCAAAAAAGCTTTTACCACCAAAGCACCAAAAAACAATGTGTTATTGGAGAAGCTAAAGCTAAGGTTTTGTTTGGTAATCATTTTTGTTTTCTATTTTCAAAAACTTATTTTGGGGAATATAAAGAAAAAATAATTTTCTTGTATTTTTGAAATCAAAAATATGTTTGGTTAGTTGAAATTAAAAAGATAATTTTCTGAAGAAAATAAAAATAGAAAATATTAAAATATGTTGTTACTAAGATTTGAACTCTAATGCTAACTCATTAAATGAGACAGATTCATTAAATTAAATGCGTGTTTTCATCGACTTTTGAAAATTAAAAACTAAAAACTGTTTTTTGCATGTTTTTAGTTTCTTTTACAAATTGAGTTTTGAAAACAATTTTTATTTTCTGTCGATTTTGTATTGCCAAACAAGTTTTTTAGTCTCAAAAATAGAAATTTGTTTTTGAAAATAGAAAATAAGGAGAAAAAGCAGTTACCAAGTTGTTAAAAATAAAATACAATATTTTATTAAATAAAAAAAAAAATCCAAATCACAACTTGGAGCCAATAAAGTTTGTATTTTAAAAGTAGTAGGTTTTTAAGATTTGATTAAAAAGATAAGCTAGAATTTATAGTTGAATTTGAAAGTAACCCAAAATGCTTGGAGTCAATAAAGTTTGTATTTTAGAAGTATTAGGTTTTTTAAGATTTGATTAAAAAGATAAGCTAGATTTTGTATTTGAATTTGAAAGTAATTCAAAATTCTTGGAGCCAATAGTTTTTGTATTGTAATAATAGTAGGTTTTTCAAAAAAACTTTTTAAGAAACAGTATGTTTGGTAACTGTTTTTTCCTTTTATTTTTTGTTTTCAAAAACAATTTTCTAATTTTGAGACTAAAAAACTTGTTTGGCAATCCAAAATGGATAGAAAATAAAAACTATTCTTAAAACTTAATTTGTGAAGGAAACTAAAAACATGCAAATGGTTGTTTTCAGTTTCTAATTTTCAAAAGTTAGTGAAAAAACACACATTTAATTTAATGAATTTGTCTCATTTATTGAACTCATCAATTCCTATATAGTGGCAAATTTTTAGATTCAAATGGTAATCAAACTACCATTCCTTTCAAAATATTTCAATGGCTACTATCATAACTTTATGTGATAAAAATTGAAAAGTTCAAAATAAAATTACCTTTCTCAGTAATAAAAATTAGTGGATTGTGGTACTTTTTCTTTGTGTATAATAGAATGTCTCAAATTCCTCTTGGATAGACATAGAGCCAATCTGAGGCAGCCTGAAATGTCATTTTAAAGAAAGAGTTTAAATTCAATAACAATTATCATAAGACTCTCTCTTTAAGCACTTCAATAAAATGATGCCAAATCAGTTTTTA
The DNA here is from genome assembly GCA_029955455.1 of Quercus agrifolia. Lineage (NCBI taxonomy): Eukaryota > Viridiplantae > Streptophyta > Magnoliopsida > Fagales > Fagaceae > Quercus > Quercus agrifolia. The sequence goes on from JARQAD010000010.1 coordinate 33,317,231, forward strand.
TTTTTTATTTTTATATATAAAATTAATGGGAGAATAGGGACTACCACACACAATAACAAATTAACAACTTAAAATCCAATTCATCTAGATAATTCAGTTTTCGATAAAATAAAAAAGAGAAGAAACAACCGGTTAAAAGTTGAAGCCCCTAACGCCATCGAAGCCTTCAATTAGAGAACTCACCGCAAACGCCAAAGGATTCTCAAAAGCTCCAGGGTTATCATAAATTAATATGTCCTTTCAGATCACCAAAAAAAAAAAAAAAAAGTATTTGGTTAACCATATTACATATTTTGCAATGGAAATCTTTTTTCTCCAAAATTTTTTCATCAAATACTAGGGGATGTTGTTACTTATTCATCCATCTGAAATAATGGTCAATTCCCTTAAAAGAACTTGTTTTTATTAATCCATTTAATTTGTCTTTTATGTCCATCACATGAAATATTTTTCTTCCACTTGAAATATTATGCCTTCGAATAAAGGAGATTTAGAAATCAGTTTAAGATTAGTGAAAAGGCTTTTCATATTTCGTTGCATTTTTTGTACTATGTGTTCATTTGGCATGATTAATTTTGCCAACTTATTTTACTATTCATTTTATTTTTACTACTATTCATGGGTTCCACTATACTTTTTTGTACTATTCATGGGTCCCACTATACTATTTCAATTAATTTTTATTTTTATCTACAGTATTTTCAATAAAAAATTTTCAGTTTTAGCAAAATAAGCGGATCCTAAATAGACCAAATGTGTTTATTTTTAGGATTAATGAAAAGACGTTAATTTATGAACATTTTAATCAAAATAAAATCATTATAAGATACATAATTTGTTAGTTATGATCTATTTAAAAATGTTTTTATTTGGAAACAATTTCTAAGTTGGATTAAAAAATACAAAGCTCCTTAATTTTAATGCAAAGACTTTTAGCGATCTTTCTTTTAATATCTTTTTTAGTTTAGTTTAGTTTAGTTTTTTTTTTTTTTTTTAGTTTTATATATTGATAGTTGGATGTGGAAAGATTTAAACTCTTGTTGTCTCCATTTGAAATAGCAGGAGGCATCAATTAGTTGAATTACAAAATCTTGAGTTTTTATATCATTTAATTCTTTACAATTTTTATAAAATATGAGAAACTAGACATTTTAAAATTTCAATAATCCTAAAAATCCATGTAACCAGGCAAAATCTGATAAATGACATTCGACTCACATATAATTACTCTTGTTTCATTATCATTCTACCTCAGATAAGGCTGCCAATAAACAACTAAATTGTTATTATAATTTTTTTATCTTTAAGTTTTGAAATTAAAAAAAAAAAAAAAAAAAAAAGCCTGAATCAGACTTTTGTAACCATATCTTGAGATCTATATCAATTTTATGTATGTTCAGTTTCATGCGCACCTTTGGACCAATAAGGATCCCATCGCACTCAGCTGCCATAACAAAAGAATAAAAGCATGATCTTGTTAGTTGTTAGTATGTGTGAGTTACATAAGAAAAATGGAATCATAGCTCCAAATGTTTGAGTTTGTACTAGAAAGATTAACTCGTGAATCTGTCAAGAAGCTTGCATGTTCGGCATTGGAATGATGTGAATAGGCAGCATAATTAGCAGTATAGTAGTTTAGCCCTAGAAAATCAAATGACCCATTTACTAGCTTGGATTGCTCTTTTGTAAATTTGGGTAATTGGTTGCCAACTAGAGATCGCATGCTATGTGGATAGTCGCCATTGGTTAGGCCCGTTAGGGGATCCATAAACCTGCCACAATCCATGAAATTTTAATTCTTTGGGCATTTTATATTAAACCAGCAAAGGGTTTTTCCATTATTTGTAAATAACTAGCAAATGGTATAATAGATGTCCAAAACAAGGTCATGCATATACTTACCATCCAAACATGAAATCAATTGCTCTTAGCGCAGCATTACGGTTGTGCCTCGCGTTAGAGAATGGTACCATTCAGTGTAACACTAGGGTTATACCTATAATGCCTTCCTGTACTGCCTGCACATAAGCTTGCTTAATTTTAAAGACACATTCTGACATTCATGGTAATGAAACTAAATTAACTTTTAACAAATTAATGCATAAGCTTTCAACAAAAAGTTAATCCACAAATCGAATTAAAAAAAAAAAAAAGGTTAATCCAAACCCATACACTAACAGAAAAGAGAAATACATACTCAATTACTAACAATGAAAAACAAGTTTAACTTGCAAATTTATCAAAGTTATCTTCACTGCAAATAGTTTTTAAATGAAGTACCTCAAATTGTCTTGTTTGAAGTGAAGCGCAACCATGTTTTTTGAATGGAGTAAATGATAATAGGTTAAAAGTACAATATTTTTTTGTTTTGTTTTGTTTTGGTAGGCATTATCATGTCTATTTTGTATTTATTCCCACACTTACACATAAATAAGAGAGTTTGCAAGTATTTTCTAAAATATACTCATGATATGTATTTTTCTCTTGTAGGAAATTTAAACTAATGAGTTAAGCATGCAGCCATGAAGCCAAGAGAATCCAAGGGAAAAGATCAATTAAAAAGTGGCTTTTGAAGAATTTAGTGAGTCAAAGATGTGTGGAAACATAAAAGGAAAGACGGAAATCTGTTTGAGCCAAAGATGGAAAAAAATCCCGGCATGGAAATATTCTGATCAGTTTTCGTATTTTGGCCATATCATTTTACTTTGATCTTAGATTGACTTGATTCTTGCGGCCATGGAAATAGGACTTGAAGATTTAAAACTTTTTAGTCTACCAAAACTTCAGAATCTGCGGTATTCAAGGCCAAAATTGACCTGGAAGTTGACCTACTGTTGAAAATGGGTATTGACATTTTTTATTTTCCTTTTTGGGGAGCATGTGTTTTAAGGTTTTGAATATTATAAATATAAAGAGATACAATGGCAGTCACATTTTTGGCTGCTGGGAAACCTTATTTTCTATCAACTTTTGGAGTTTTTATTTTCTATGGAAGCTTAAGAACCTAAACTAGGGTTAGGGGGAATCCCCAATGTTGTAAGTTGTCCACTATTCAATCCAAGCATGTTTTTCATGTTTTGATTATTGAAATCAATTGTTCTCTTTTCATAATTGTTTTACATGATTGATATTTAATTTTTAATTATTTCATAAGTCAATTCTTGAATCTTCTTATTGTTAAAATAGGGTTTTATAATATCTCTAACAAAATGTGGTAATCTTGTTAAATATTATTTTTACCATAATATTGCCTCTAGGGTATGCGATGTTTTTGAGTTTTTCTAGAAAAATTATTATTTTCTAGACTAAATTATTGGAACAATTGATAAATATAATCGACCAAAGAGAGTTTTATTAAGAAAGCTTATTTTTAAATCTTCCAATGGGATAATTTATGTGTTTACTTACCCGATTATGTATTAATTTGGATTGGTAGTGGATGCTTAAAAATATTGGTGGACAAACCCTAATGCCCTAGTAATTTTAATTATTGAATTTTACCAAACTTTCTTTTTTCTAAGTTCCAATCATATTTTTCTATATATTATTGGTGCTTTTGACGTGTTCTTGTTTTTCTTTTCTCAGTAGAACAATAATCTTAGCTACACTACAATTTTAGTTACAAAATTGGATGACATCAGTAAGACTTTCAACCAAAAAAAAAAAAAAGTAGTAAAATAAACATAAAACAATTTGGTGCGTGGAACCTGATACTTTTGCTTGTACACTTTGACAGCTGATGCATGAGCAAGAAGCTGGTTATGTGCCACCAAATACGGCTCTGTCCTAGAATCTCCACCGGTGCAATTTAATTGTTGCCAACTAGAACGCCGACCTGGTGCTGCTCCCCCCAGTGCATAACCAACATATCTTAAGCTCCATGGTTCATTAAGTGTGATCCAATGCTTGACATGATCTCCAAATTCCTTAAAACAAAGCTTAGCATAATCTCGAAAATCATCTCTAAACATATCCATGCAAAAGTTTCCAAACTATTTAATAACTAACATTACTAATTAATTGTGCATTTGTATGTGAGCAGGCCTTTTATAGCATGTAAATTCCACGTTTCTCATAGCAATCCTTCACCTTTAATATATTTTCAATTTCGTCATTCTATCTAGCTAATTTGTTCAACCTCACTATCAGTTTTAATATTTTTAGTTTTTTTTTTCGAAAGGATGTCATTTTGGTGGACTTAGTGGATCAAATCGGACAGCAGGGTTATATTGGAAACAAAAAGAAGTCAAGGTTCTTCTCCCAAAAAAAATAATATATATTAGGTTAATATTACGTTAATGTATGATATATATCATGATCTCACATAAAAAACTTTTAATGATAAATTCTATACAAATGATATCAAACTCAATAATTTTGTAAGACAGTGAGGTAGCAAATAGCTCCGCAGTTTTTTGTTTTTTTGTTTTTATTTTTTTTTAATGCATGAAATGGATCCCCCTTTAATTCCTTAGCTCCAAAATGGGTCATGTATTTAAATTTTAAGAATCAAAATCAAGATGAAATTTGTGTAAATATACTAATCAGAATCTTGGTTTTCAGACTTAGACCATTTATAGAAACGTAAAAGAGAGGGATTCAAGGTTTTTGAAGTCAGATCGAGGTCGGATCGTGATGATGTTATAATTAGTTTAATAAATGTAAAATAATATAATAAATTTGCAAAAACAAGTAGTTTTGATTAAAAAGAGCAAGATATAGAGAAATAAATAATTTTCAAATACATTTTCACAACTTATATATAAAAAAATATAACACAAAAAAATAAAAGTATAATTACACTTAATCCTCCAAATATAAAAATATTACTTAAACAATAAAATAATTTTCATATTTCACATATAACAATGTTAAATATATTAGTCACAATAAAATATTTATAATTTTAATTATTTATCAAAAAATATATTCCTTAATCAGACAATTAGATTTTTTTATTATAATATATCTAAGTTTTCCAAACTTAAGTTAAAATTAATATGTTTTCACATGATTGAATTAGAGGCTTTGTTGCCTTGGTGGTCAACGTTTGTGTATCTGGAAGTTGGGCGCCCAGGTTCTATTCCTACTCTTTGACATTTTAATATATATTTTCAAATATTGACTATTGAGCATGATCTGAACTATATTTGAATTGTGTTTGTTTATAGAAACTGGACGGTTCACTAGCGGTTCATGGACTTTAGTGTAATGTCTGGTTCTTGGTACTTAAAAAATGAACCATGTTTGGTTCTAGGAATTTGACGGTTTGCATAAACCATGTTCGGTTTTAGGAATTTGACGGTTCACCAGCGGTTCATGGACTTTAGTGTAATGTTCGGTTTTTGGATGATCAGAATTCAAATGGACAAAATGGTCGATCAAAAGTTAAATTAACCACTTACACTATGAGGATTCAAAAAACCACCATACTCATCTTCTAATGCTTGGAGAAGATCCCAATGGTAGAGGGTCACAAAGGGTTGTATACTTGCATTCAATTGTAGCAAACAACAGTTAATTAATAGTGCATGATAAGTTGATGAAATGTGATGGAATTTAAGAATCATTCATGATCTCTAGTTAGGAGCTTGTTCATTAGTTTGTAGTAGTATTTGATTCCTTCCCTATTCACACCCCCAGATAGTTTTCCTTCTGAAATTAGTCCCAAAAATGAGATTGTTATGAACATAATATGGTCACAAAACAATAGTCATTCCATTCCAACCTAAGATGTGTACTTCATGGTGCCCATTTTTATGTCCTTCACATTGGATGGATCTGTCCTTTTATGTGATTATGAAAAGGATAATCTTACTTGGTAGTACTCGAGACCATGAGATTGAGAATCTACATGCATCTAAGCCCCTTTTTTTCATAATTCAAACATCTTCCTGCAATGTATATTCACAAAGCATATATAAATTATTTGAAAAATCTAAAATGAGGATTTCTTATATTGTGATTATCTTGTATTTGGTCAGATATTCTCAATAATTAAAAAAAGCAAGTGGCATGCATAGATATATGTGTGCGTGTGTATGTGTGTGTATATATATAAAACTGTAAGGTTGAATTTATTCAATCATGTGTTGGCTTTATTCTGTGCCAAATTTGCTTGTATTTTAGCAATTAGATACCCTGTATTTATGAGGGAATTATGTAAGGTTTATGTGTGAGAGAGTGTGAAAAAAACTCAAGATGCGTACATACAAAGGAGCCTCGCAACTGGCAAGTCGCCAAAGTGGCACACGTGTGAAGTATGTAGGGAACTGAAGGGTCACGACAACTGGAGCACTACAGGACAAAATGTATAATCTAGCCAAGCAGTTAGCTCGCAACCCAAACTCGCGACTCGTTCCACTCACGAGACTAAGTCGCTAGAATGCCCTGTTTGGATGATAATTGATTTTTTGCATTCCTCACATACACCACTATAAATACCCTTTTACCCACGAAATGTAGAGAGCTCCCAGAGAGAATTTTGAGAGAGAAACCTTAGAGAAAAACAAGATTGACTCATCCATAATCTTTGTCATTTGATTCTACAAATTCCTCTACTCTCACTCTCTCCATTGACGTATCCTTGAGAGGTACATTTGCCAAATCCTTATCTCACTATACCCATATCAGTGAAGAGGTATTTTGGTGCTTGGGATGTAGTTCGGAGACGACCAATTTACTTGGTTGATGCAATGGGCTTATTGCGGGATCCGAGAAGCTAAAGAAGACAAGGTTAGGCATAACCTTGTTGGAGTAAGAAGCTTGGAGGGCTTAGGTGCATTGGGTAGATTAGGCTTAGAGGGTCTTCTGCTATTCATATATCTTAACTTTATTCTTTAGTGGATCATTTAACTGCTTGGAGGGTGGCAGAGAGGTTTTTCGGCGAGTTCTTCGATTTCCTCTTCGATAACACGTGCCGGTGTTATCTTTGTATTTGCGTCTCTCTTCCCTTACTCTTTACCTTTTAATTTCTATTGTGTTTGTGATTAATTATGGTTTAGAGTGTTTTACCAATTTGGTTATAGCTTATATTTATCATTCTGCACATATATTGTTTGTGTATAAGCTTGTGTTGATATTGTTAAAATTGGGGGTCTAAACATTCATTAGTGTTTTACATATTAATTGAACTTTCAAAAACAAATGAAGAGAGGATGATTAGAACCCTAGTTCTCCTTATAAAGAAAACAAAAGTATACAATTGTGCTACAAGACTTTTGGTAATTAGAAGCTAATTAATATGCGATTTTCTTTCTAATTTTTATCATGAACGAGGAACAACATATATAAGTACCTTATAGTGATGATATTGATCGACAGCTACGTCTCCATTGCTTTCATCCTTTATCTTACCTGCAATTTTATTATATGGATTCATTTTTCTTTTACTATTTAAGAACTAGTATTAAAACCTCACAACCATAACACATACAACTTGTTTCTAGTTTGTCTTCCTTTCCAAAGTAAGTTTTTGAATTTCTTTCCACAATAAGACAATGAGTTGCCATATATATATATATATATATATTACTCTGATACCCTCTAGTCTTTAAGGTAATTGCACTTATATCCTCTAAATTGTCATTTTAGCCAATTTAATACATAAACTTTAGTACTATAACAAATAGACCACTTTAACTTTTATTTGGGAAAGGATAACGGATAATCCTAAGGGTATTAGTTTTAAAAAAATATTTTTAATAAATTTTTACAGGAAAAGAAAAAAGAAACTTTTACAGTTTTATTAATTTTTTAAATTTTTATATTTTCCATAAAAGTGGTATCTAAACTTTTCTAAAATGGTTATTAACAAATGCCTTAAGAGTCATTTTATTTTATGTGCTAAATTGGTTAAAATAAATATTCTATAGGTGCAGTGCATTTTTACCTGTATATGAGAGAGAGGGGGTGTTATTTTCTTACCAACAACAATGTCAAATTTCATGCGTTTACTAATTATTCTATTCTAAAATTCCACATTTACGACTCATGCACAACAATACGTATCTTGGCTTAATAATGTATCCAAAAAAAAAAAAAAAAGTATTGATGGGCCCAGATTTTTTACACACTAACAAATACTGTTGATAACGACAAATTGAAACAAGTTTACGATGCATAAACAACTACTTTGACTAAACACATGACAATAAGATCTCCCCAATTGAAATGAATTATTTTTTGGTTAAAATTAAATATTTTATATTTAAAGGTGGCCAACCATCCATACATAATGGTTGGTCCATAGTTACAACATCGAAGGCCTTTATTTTCCTAATTTTTCAATGGAAAGAAGGTAATTTTCCTTACTAATTTTGAGGGGACAAAATTGGCCTCTGCCCTTTTCGGGCAAAATAAATAGCATTTTACCCAATTTCTCAAACTAATTAGGGAAATGTCCATATTTTGAAACTTGACTTTTTTAAAATCGAGTTAAAAAAAATAAAATTCAGGAGCCCTATAGTGGCGTTTTGAGGAGCTTATAATGACGTTTTAATGATCTATAGTGGCATTTTGTAACTCGATTTCTATAAAGTCGAGTTACATGCAAATTTTTTTACCTATAACTTGATTTCATAGAGCTTGAGTTAAAAAACACCACTATAGGTCCTTAAAAACATCACTATAAGTTCTTAAAAACGTCACTATAGGACTTAACTCGATTTTGAGAAAGTCGATTTTCAAAAGATTGACATTTCCCTAATTAGTTTGGGAAATGGCGTAGAATGCTATTTATTTTTCCCAAAAATGGCATGTTAGGACATATGTGTTTCACATGTTAAGAACATATGTCATAATTTTATGTAATTGGCTTATCTTTTGACAAAATGCACTTTACTTGTATTTGTGTAGACTTAGGATGTGTTTAAATACTTCAAGAAACCACGTTTCAAGATCAAGTATTGAAGCCTTCAAGTTTGTTCAAGAAATCAAGCAAAGAGTGCAAATTCATTAAATCTCGACAGCTGCTTGATAGCTTCTCGACACCTCCTATCTATCGAGGTTTAAGAATTTCAGAATTCAAATATGATTTTCTTAAGATCCGTGAATATGTCTTTGGGCCTTCTTTTCTCCTAACCCTAGACATATAAAAGGATTTTTTTAAGAGCCGTAAAACGGTACACAAGTTGCACAAACATTGAGCAAAACCTGTTCAAGCAAATTGTGACCGGAGACAAAGTTCTTGACCTAGTTCATCTCTTTCTCTTGAAAAAGTTGCTGTATATTTGCACCGTAGGGTTTTGTGACCAAGTATCTTCTTGATCTTCATCGTGTGGATAAACTGAAGAACTTTGCAGTTGACAATCTTCTTAGTTGGTGTTTTGAAGGCGTGTACTAGGATCCACGCAATTGTTAATCACGTACTTAGGAGTCGTGCATCAGAAAGAGGAACTGTCACTACAGAACAAGTCCTTTACTTGGGATTGGGGCAAGGGTTCAACTGTAGGTTGGTAAGGTACTTAGGACCCCTTAGTTGTAACCGCTTGTTGTGATAATAGTGGAGTTTCGGGAGTGATGACCTAAAAATCACCTGGTGGGGTTTTTGCCGTTAGGTTTTTTCCCATTTGTAAACAAATCACCGTGTTATTTATTTTCCGCTGTGTAATTAGTTTATTGGTGATTTGTTTGTGCTATCACGCGTTTGCATGATAAATTAATTAATTAATAACTTGACTAATTAATTAATTAATTAATTTCTATCACAAGGGGTCATTCAGTTTGTAGCCTATAAAGTGGAATCAGAGCAGGCACACTCTGATTAGGTTTTAATTTTTGTTGTGTGATCCATTGACCCCTATTGTCATGGAAACTCTTGATTGTTTTGATTTGCATGATCCTATGTTGAATGATGATGATGATATTCAAGATGCCTATTGCAAGCTTTATAATTTTTGTATGAAATCTCTTGAATGTTCTACAAAATTAAAAGCTAAATTTAAAAAAGTCAAACTTGAAAAAGATGATTTGATTGCAAAATTGGATGAAGCCAATAATTTGAATGAGAACTTTAAAAATCAAATTTCATCTCAGGTGGACAAAATTAAGAGTTTTGAAGAGCAACTAGTTGAATTTAAAACTGAAGTTGAAAAATTAACTAGTGTCAAACTTGTTGTTGAGCCTAACTCAAAAGAAAAAAAAATTTATATTCCCCCATTTAAAAGGAATAATGAAGAGTTGAAGGCTAATATTGCTAGGATAGACAAAAGTAAACAATTTGATGTTAACGCTGAAGTTTCTAAACTTATGTCTAAAACTCCTCCTAGGTTGAATAAAAATTATGAATTTTTCCCCACTTGTCATCATTGTCATATTGTTGGTCATATTAGGCCAAATTGTCCTAAGTTGAGGTCTCTATCAACCTCTAAGGTTAGACCTCCTTCTAGGAAACCGAGTAGTTCTAAAACTACTCATATTTGTCACCATTGTGGTGCTTCAAGTCACACTCGTCCTAATTGTTTCAAATTGTTTCCTCATAAGCGAGTGTCCAATAGGTCTCATCCTTTGTCTAAAAGTTCTATACCTATTCTTGGTGAGTTACTAAAAGTTTTGAGCTTTTTAACTCAATTTTAGGGGAATAATAATTCCTCTATGTCCTTTAGTAGTCATACTAGGACACGTGCCTTTTCATCTTCACGGCCAAAGACTCGTGTTGTGTGGGTGATAAAGGATCCTTAGACTTAATTGTCTTTTCTGTTTGTTCTCTACTTTATTTCTTTCTATCTAAAGTAGGACTCTTTTTGCTTGATTTCTTATCTGCTTTTGGAATCATGCTTTCATGCATCTGCATCTTTCTTTCATGCTTTCATGTTGTTTAACATGTTTTTGTTTGGTTGTTTTTTAGTTTTGTTTATTTTTTAATAAAAAAATAAAAAATTGAAAAATCAGAAAAATACAAAAACAATGTGTGTTTTGTGTACATTGGTACTTGTGTACCTTGGATGGCCATTGAAACAAAGTTTTCTAAACTTTGTATCTCTTGTAGCTTAGATGAGCATCTCTATGTACAACTAAGCAAGTGAGATTTGTGGCTCTTGTTTGTGATGAGTAAGATTGAGTTGTCTCTTATACTTAACACTCGTATCACTCTTTTTGACGGGAAGGACTAAAAAATCCTAAGAGAAAGGTATTAATAACCATCTCACCACTGTTGCCCGCCAATCATAAATTGACACATGTATGCTTCAACATAGCAAAAGTGCAGTGTCAATGACATTTGTATGCTCAGTCATAGCAAAATTGGAATGTCAAATATCATTGGGTATTTCTTTTCTCTCTTTAATATGCCCATGCATGATATGTTTGAAAGAAAAATATGCAAAGAAAAATCAAAAGCAAAAAGATAAAAAATGATTGCAAGTGTATATTCTAGGAGATGTGGGAGTTATAGGATGTACCTTGAAGGTGATAGTTCTCATTAAGCAGTTATGATTGTGTGTGAGTTAAAGTGATTTTCTCATATCTCAAATCGTCATAACATGTATACACTTATGCAATCTTGCGACGTTTTTCACACATAACACACAATATTCTTTGTTATTCTTGATACATGTGCAGATACAATGTGATTTGACCATCACAAGTTTTACATGTGTTAATGTATGCTCACTAAACTATCTTAACTTGGTTTTTGAAATATAAAATTGGTTAGACTTGTTTAGTGTGTGTGTGTGTGTGTGTGTTTTTGAGATCCTTGTGCTTAAAATTTTTATTGAGAGATGATTTTGAGAGACTATTGTGTTGATTGGATCATTGGTTGAGTTGCATGTTGGATTGCATTCATGTCTGTGTTTTTCTCCTCTCGAAAAACTAGTTTTAAAAAGTGGCTTGACACCTCCTCGACACCTTGTTATCTGTTGAGCTTCTCAAGCTTTTTTATATCGCAATCTCGACAGCTTCTCCATACCTGGTGGATCGATTGAGAAAGCTTCTGCCTCCTCGATAGCTTCTCTACACCTGGTGGATCGATCAATTTTTGTTCTTAGATCTGATGAGTTGTTCCTCGATACTTGCTCGATACCTCAGCTGTTGACAAGCATTTTCTTGACACCTACCTCGACAGCTTCCTCGACACCTCATCTGTCGAGATTTACTGAAGGTTCTATATAAACCTCCTCGTGTGATCCGAACCTTATTTCACTCGATATCTCTCTCGATTGTTCTCTATTTTCTCTCCCAAACTCTCTCATCTCACTCCAATCTTGATCCTCAAAGTTTTCTTCAAGCTTTTTCAAGATTTTCTTCTCTTGGTAAGCTTCTAATCTCTCATTCTTCATGCATTTCATGTTTTGAAGCCTAGGTTTTGGGGTTTTTGAAAAATTTTGGGGTTTTTCAAAATTGTTGAGTTATCTTTGAAATTTTGGGATGGGTTTTCACTTAAATGAGTTTAAAACCTCATACATTGCATGACATTAGCATTATAACAGTATTGACATGCATTTAGATGTGTGCTACTTGTCTGTGTGCTGATAGGTTTGGATTGGGCTGAGCCCATGATGTAATTTGTTTTGCATGTCACATGTTCATGCATTTCCCATGCATACGTACCTTCTTTTCAATATATTTGATATTATTGATGTTGCTTGAAACTTTTCTGATTGTTCTTTTCTTTTTCTCCCTCTATTTCTGTTTACGTTAGTCGAGTCTATGGCACCTAAACATAAATCCACTCCAGCTTGGAACCCTCTTCGTTTCAGTGCCTCTTCATCTTCTGATCCTTCACCTTCTAACGTTCAGTTCCGTGATGATGATGCCTTTAAGGCATTTTCGGAGAACTTCTCTAGACGAGGCATTCATTTGGAATGCCAAGTCGTTCTGTTGGACTTTGCCGACATCGACCTTCCCTTTATCATTCACAGTAGGGGATGGGAGTCACTGTGTGACGTCGTGGTCACATGTCCTCTCGTGCTTATCCAGGAGTTCTACTCCAACATGCATGAGATTGATCATTCAGTACCTTTCTTCTTCACTTGCATTCGAAGTACGCGCATTCCTGTCACACCACAATTGGTTGCGGATGGGCTTCGGGTCCCTAGGATAGAGTTTCCTGACTATCCTGATTGTGAGCGTCTGAGGACTATGTCCAGGGATGAGCTCATGTCTGCTTTTTATGAGCGCCCTACTGCTTGGGGTGAGTGTCTGTTTACACCATGTCGACCTTTTGCTAAAAGTCCTAGATTCATAAACATGGTGATGACTTTTGTTTTGTATCCACTTTCTCACTATAACTCCATTACAGAGCCTCGTGCTTAAGATCTCTTCTTGAGCATCTTACTATAGATTTTCCTTCTCACTTCATTCTTTCTACTATAGATGTTTATCTAAATTCGACGTCCCGTGATAAGCTTATCTTTCCTTCCGCTATCACGAGAATTTTACGCAATTTTTCCATTCCTTTTCCCTCTTCCGACCATTTTACCGTCATGTGTGCCATAGATTATGCTACCGTTAAACGTAGCGAGGCCCAGTTTTGGTCGCGCTAGTCAGATTCAGCAGCACCTTCCTCCTGTTCTGCACCATCCCGTTCTGCTCCATCTGCATCCATTCCTTCTTCTTCGGGTCATATGTCTTTAGGTGACGTCATGGTGCAGCTGCAGCGCACGGATGCTCGCCTGGATACACTCGCTACGGAGTTGTATCAGGTGAACGTTCGTGTAGGTCGTATTGCACGACGGTGGGCGACTATGGGCGGTTTTGCTCCTGAGCCTACTCCTTCACCACCTCCTCCCGTGGCTTTTGATTCTGAGGATGAGGATTATTAGGTTCTAAAGACTTAAGTTTTATGTATTTAGAATCCTAATTTGTATTGTTGGCAAACCATGATCAAAACAATGTATTTAAGTTGTTTTAGAAGTGCTCAAAGTTGGTTCTTTGTTGTAAAGTTGGAATGTAATACTAATCTATTTAAAAAACAGATTTAGTACATTTCGATCGATCGAAGCTTAGGCTCGATCAATCGAAAATCGTACCTGACGTTTTTTAAATAGGTTTTCCAACTCAGCCCTAAAGAGTTTTAATTGGTTTAGGTTTCTAATTTACCCTAGGTATATAAGGGAACCCTAGCTACGTTTTTGTGTTGCTCATATTGCGGTTTATGTGAATCTCTTGTGAGATCTTTGAGGAGGTTTCCTTCACATAAACTTAGGGTTTTCAAGGAGAAGATTTTTCTACACCTTGATGATCATTCTAGTTACTGCCATTGAAGCTTAAAGAAAACACAAGCGGGTGTGCTTGTATTTGGTGGAGAATCCAAGAAAGGAGTCCGTGGATTTAGAGCTTGCACGTGATCATGTCAGTAAGTTCTACTGGTGGGTAGCAATAAGAAGTCGAGCGTGGGGGCTTGTAAGTCTTATTGTATGAACTTCAATTCTTTCAAGATAGTGGATTCAAGTTTACCTTGAGGATAGCTAGGTTAAATCCTCCCCAGGTTTTTATCGGTTTGGTTTCCTGGGTGATCGTATCTTTGCGTTCTTTATATTTCCGCTGCTATACTTGATATGATTATTTGATTGTGTTAACCTAGATTTAATTAATTTGACTAAGTAACAACTTGGCTAAATTCCTAGGTTAATCCAATTGTGTTTTAAGGGGTCTAAAAACTAACAAGTGGTATCAGAGCAGGTAGCTCTCTTGTTTTTGATCCTTTGATCTTTGAGATGATCCTTGACCCCTGTTGTCATGGAACACGGACACTCTTTGGTTATTCTTCCTCACTTTGATGGGAATAATTATGCTTATTGGAAAGTAAGGATGAAAGCATTCCTGAAATCCAGTGATGAGAGAGTCTGGAACTCCGTTGAATATGGATGGGAGAAGCCCACTACTCCTGTTAGTGGGTGGCAAACTTCTCAAAAAGAAGCAGCTGCGTTTAACAGCAAGGCTATGAATGCTATCTTTAACGCTGTTTCAATGGAGGAATTTAAGAGAATCTCAAATGTTGAGGTTGCTCATACTGCTTGGAATATCCTCCAAACTGTGCATGAAGGCACAAAGGCTGTCAAAATTAATAAATTGCAGCAATTAACTTCTAAATTTGAAAGCATTAGGATGTCTGATGATGAATCTTTTGATGAATTCTATGCTAAATTGAATGATATTGTTAATTCTGCTTATAACTTGGGTGAAATTTATGATCAACCTAAAATTGTTAGGAAGATTCTTAGATCTTTAACTGAGAACTTTAGACCCAAGGTGACTTTCATAACTGAAAGTAAGGATGTGGACTCCATCCCTGTTGATGAACTTGTAGGATCTCTTCAGTCTTATGAGTTGGACCTACCCAAAACGAGCAAATCGAAATCAATGGCTCTTAAGTCAGTTGATGATGTTGAAGTTGGTGGATTTGATGATGAGCTCTCTGTTATAGAGATTGCTTACCTTGCCAAGAACTTTAGAAACTTTCTCAGAAATAACAATAGAAAGGTAAGAAGTGTGAACACTGCTGAACCTAGAAATTTTAGGAAGAATGATCCCACTAAGGTTAACATTATTGATAAACCTAGAGAAAAAGTAGGCCAATCTTCTAATAATTCTATGAGTCCTCAGTGTTTTGGATGTCAAGGGTATGGTCACATGAAATCTAAATGTCCTACTTACTTGAAATCTAAGGGTAAGGCTATGGCTGTAACCCTTAGTGATGGTGAAGTTTCTGATGATGAGTCAGAATGTGACTAGGATGGAAACTTCATTGCTTTCACAGCTACTACTGTAGTGAGTGAAAGCATATCTACTGAAGAGAACCCTTCTGATGGGGAACTCTCTGAAGATGCAGATCTTCAAGAGGCCTACAATAAACTTTGTAAAGTTGCTGCAAAGGATGCTATGAGTGTTGAACTTGGCCTGAAAAAGATTGAATCTCTTGAGCTTGATAAGAAGAATTTGCTTGTTAAACTGTTTGATGCTAATGAACTTTTGAACAATGTGAAAACTGAGAACATGTTATTGCTTGATAAAGTTAAATCTTTGGAACTTGATTTATAGATCTGCTAGTTCTAAACTTGATCAACTGTTATGTGTTCAAAAGTCTCCTTCTGACAAATCTGGTATAAGTTATGTTGAAAGCATCTCTGCGTCTGCTCCCCATTCCACACACTTTGTTCTTTCATCTTCTTCTGAACCTTCTGTGAGTGAGGTTGTGAGTGAAATTGTCAAAACCCCTGTTAGTGAGGTAGTTAAACCCATTGAAGTTTCATCATCTAGGAAGATTAGGGTTGATCTAAAAGAATCCAAACCTAAGGTGTCTACCCTTTCTAAGGACAAGATGCATGGTAAGCCTGCTTAGGTGTGTCATTTTTGTGGGAAGTCTGGACACATTCGTCCAAACTGTTACAAGCTGCAAGCTGCTAAGAGAGCAAATAAGCCAAAAGTGCCAGTGCCTCAAGCACAAGATCCTATAGCACTTATTGGTGAATTGGTAAAGGCGCTCAACCTTTATTCCAATCTTGGAGTTGGAAATCACTCTAATGTGAATACAAACTCCAATGCTCGTGGTGCATCTAAAAATTTTTGGATGCAAAAGACTCAAACTAACTGAGTCTTTCTGACATGGTCCTTGTGCTTCATTGCTTTATCTTTTGTGACCATTGTTCTTTGGTTTTTGTGTTTTTTTTCTTTTGTCTCTAGGATTTGCATTGCATTACATTCATGCATTTCATTCTAGGTGTTTTTTATTTAATATAAAAAGTAAAAAAAAAAAAAAACAAAAAGGAAAAGGATGGAAAGAAAAAGGAAGCACATTATTGTTCTTGCAATTCTCTTTGTTTTTGAAAACAAGGTTGGTCAATTTATTTTCACATGACATGTTTTGTTGTACTTTGTTTAGCTTTGATGAGCTTATTTATTGCACTTTACTAGTGAAAGCCTTGTTGAACATGTTGTGTGGGAAAGATGTTTATGGTGTTCATCACTTTGTCTTAATCTTGAAGTCACATGTTGTTTGACTGTCGGACTTGATCCTTTTGAGAAAGGCATAAATAACCATCTCACCACTGTGCACTAGCTAATCATGAACACCTTAGTGCATATCATAAGATTTTGTGCTTGAGAAAGTGTAGCACATGTACAAAAAGAACATAAGGTGAAGCCTCGGTTTAAATGATAAATCTCTTACATTAAAATTGGTGTGTACTATTAGGCTGAATGCCAAATCACTTAAATTAAAAATTGGTGTGTATATTATGAGGCAAAATTCAAGAAACTTACATGATTGCAAGCTTATGTTCTAGGAGATGTGAGAGTTATATGATGCAACTCTTTAGGTGATAGTCTCTTTTAAAATTCTATATGATGAATTGTGTAGACTTTGTGATTGATTTCTGTTCTCATATCACCTCACATTTATCTCAAGTTTTTGCTAGTTGCACACACAACACAAGTTATTCTTTGCTAAACTTTGTACATATAATTGTGTGTGTGTATGGTCTGACCAACCACGTTTAAAAATTACTTTGAGGTTTTATGCAAAAACTGTTTTTGTTGTTTTAAAAATGGGGGAGATTGTTTAAAATCTAAATTTTTGGAAAATTGGGTTTAAATCTTTTTGGGAGAGCATTTCATCTCATACTCATGCATTTGTTTTGTTATATTCAATGCTTTGAGTTAAGTTTTTCAAAAATCTGGTTTTTCTCTCAAAAAGTTGTTTTTTCCAGAATTTCGATTGATCCAATCTATTTTTCGATCAATCGAAATTTTGCTTTAAAATTTATGTGAGCCTCTGCCTGGTTCGATTGATTGAACCTGATTTTCGATCAATTGAAGATCGTATTTCAAGTTTTTTAAAAACAGTTCTTTGATTGTTTCAAATCATCTTTTTCAAAAAGTTTTTAAACTTTTCTTCTCTCTCCGACTTGGCAAGGCAGCACATCTCATTTTTTGTCGTTTTCTTCCACAATTTTTGCAAGGTTTTCCTCCCTCAAGGCCGGTATGACTATTCTATCCCTCCTTTTTGTTTTATTTTCATGATTTCATGCATTTTTTCATGCATTTAAGGGATATTTTCGGACCTCTCTATTTTTGGGATTTTTGATGATTCAAGGCTTGTTTTCTGAAATTGATCAATGGGTTTTGCTGGGATATTGTTATATTCATGATTCGTGTTGATTAATTTGATCAATTTGGGGCTTTGTGAAAAATTGAAAATTCTAGGGTTTATGCTTGAATCCGATTTGGGGATTTTGTTCAATTGAGTTGAAATTGATGAAATTGGCTTGTTGTTTTGATATAATTGATCATTCTAATCTGTTTTCTATCTTGTGTGATGATCAATTGGTCCATTATTTTGAAAAATTAACATGTGGTTGAATTTTTTTTGGGTTTATTTAGAAACTCTATGCTCAAGCCAATTTTGTGAATTTGAACTTAATTTGGACCTAATTTTCTGCATTAGCTCATGCATCATATCATTTAATATGTTCATGCATCATATAGTTCTTCTTGTTCTATATATATTTTTTTTTTTGGCTAACTGGCAGTCTGCCCTTGGTTTTGTTTTTGTTGTTTTTCCCATTTGTTTTTGTGCTCTTGTTCCTTATTCTAGCACCATGCCTAGGAAGACTAGAGCTAATAGGGTTCCCTCTACCCCTGTTGTGTCTCCTCCTAGGGTTCAGTTGTTTAGGAATGAGCGTGCGTGTGAGGCCTATGAGAAACTTAATAGTAAACATAAGATTTGGGCTGAGCGTTCTGTGATTCTTGATGAGGTTGATCCAGCCATTAGGGCTAATCTTGAGTCTAGAGGTTGGTTGTCACTCTTAGAGATAGATCATCCACCCCCGACCGCTTTGATTAGAGAGTTCTTCTCTAACCTTACTTGTCACATCTATGATTCCAACACCGTTGTTCGGAGTTGGATACGAGGTAAGGAGTTCACCATTACCCTTAGGGTAGTGGCTGAGGCTCTTGGGGTTCCGATTGTCACTGATCCGGTCTATCCCTATGATGAGTCACCTCCTATTGATGAGGTCATGTCACACATCACTGGATCATCTATCCAGTGGGGTTCTGATCCTCGGATCACGTCTTCTGTGCTTACAGAGACCGTATATTTGTTTCTTCGAGTTGTGTGTCATTCCTTGTGGCCCATTTCTCATCTCCACACCATCCCTCTGGAGCGATGTGTGTTTTTATATGCGTTTATGTCCGGTGCTTCTATCAGTTTTCCTCACTTGTTCCTTCGTTCTTTGAACAAAGTTCATAGGAGTTCTGCCGTAGGACATGCGCTTATATATCCTATTTTCATTCATTGGATACTTTTGTTTTTAGGTCTAGCTGACTTTCCCTCTAGTGAGCCTGTCCATGTTGTTGGTCCTCTAGGTGCTACTTTCCTTCGTCAGAGGGCTGCTCATTTGAGAGCTGATCCTTCGGTCTCTTGTGGTGCATCCTCTAGTAGTGTCCTCCCTCCTCCTTCCTCTACAAGTGCTGCTGAGACTTCGGGTGCTGTTGCTGCTACTGATGTTCCTCCACCGACTACTTCGGTTGATTCCGACATTCGACGTACGTTGGATCATGTCTTGACCGTTCAAGCGGCTCAAGGACAGGTTTTGGTGGACATTTTGGATGAGATTAGAGGTCTACGAGCAGATTTGGCACGGTTTTGGAGTTCTTCATCGCCACCTCCTTTTGATGATGGATTTTAATTGCCCTTTGGCATTCTGTCACAAAAAGGGGGAGTACATATGAGAGATGTTTTTGGCATTCTTTGTACTTGTTTTTTGTTTTAGGGGGAGACTTTATTTTTTGTTTGGTTGGAGCTTGTGGAGTTGTTTAGATTGTATCTAGGTGCTTCACTTTGTAGTTTATCTTTTAGCTCTTGCCACATTTTTTTTTTTTGTTGGGTTATACATGTTAGGGGGAGTATATTTTGTGGTTCTTGTTTCAAACTTCTTATTGATTTATGATTATGAGTTCTTCATTATTATATGACTTTATTTTTTGTGTTTGAAATCAAGATTTTTTATTTTTCTTTACTTGTATTTTTTCCACACATGCGGTTATGCATTTTGTTTAAGTGTTTCAGGAAATATACAGGTTGATTCATTTGAGCTGTTGTCTACTCTTGCAACTGATGGATAGTAGTTAGATTGAATTTGTGTTTTTGAGCATTATTTTGTAAATGACTTTTACTTGTAAACTTTGAGCTATTTAAATTATGTTTTGTCACGGATTGCCAAAGGGGGAGTTTGTTAGGTTCTAAAGACTTAGGTTTTATGTATTTAGAATCCTAATTTGTATTGTTGGCAAACCATGATCAAAACAATGTATTTAAGTTGTTTTAGAAATGCTCAAAGTTGGTTCTTTGTTGTAAAGTTGGAATGTAATACTAAGCTATTTAAAAAACAGATTTAGTACATTTCGATCGATCGAAGCTTAGGCTCGATCAATCGAAAATCGTACCTGACGTTTTTTAAATAGGTTTTCCAACTCAGCCCTAAAGAGTTTTAATTGGTTTAGGTTTCTAATTTGCCCTAGGTATATAAGGGAAACCCTAGCCACGTTTTCGTGTTGCTCATATTGCGGTTTATGTGAATCTCTTGTGAGATCTTTGAGGAGGTTTCCTTCACATAAACTTAGGGTTTTCAAGGAGAAGATTTTTCTGCACTTTGATGATCATTCCAGTTGTTGTCATTGAAGCTTAAAGAAAACACAAGTGGGTGTGCTTGTATTTGGTGGAGAATCCAAGAAAGAATGAGTCCGTGGATTCGGAGCTTGCACGTGGTCGTGTCAGTAAGTTCTACTGGTGGGTAGCAATAAGAAGTCGAGCATGGGGGCTTATAAGTCTTATTGTATGAACTTCAATTCTTTCAAGATAGTGGATTCAAGTTTACCTTGAGGATAGCTAGGTTAAATCCTCCCCAGGTTTTTACCGGTTTGGTTTCCTGGGTGATCATATCTTTGTGTTCTTTATATTTCCACTGCTATACTTGATATGATTATTTGATTGTGTTAACTTAGATTTAATTAATTTGACTAAGTAACAACTTGGCTAAATTCCTAGGTTAATCCAATTGTGTTTTAAGGGGTCTAAAAACCAACAAGGATGATGATGATGGTGATGACGATGATGCTTCTGATGATTCTGATGGAGATGCTAGCTCTACCGATGAGATGTCTACTTGACACTCTACCCTTTGTCACTCGTGACAAAAAGAGGGAGTAGTTTTGAATATGAGAGTAATCACTCTTAGGGGGAGAGTTAGTTTTTGGATCATTGTGTTAGGGGGAGTGTTTTTTTTTTTTTTTCTTTTGAGGGATGTAGTGAGGATATTATGTATGTTTTCTTTTCTTTCTTTCTTAGATACATTGTTCTTGTACATGAGGTCTTGTGACCATTTATAGACATACACTGTACTTATTTTCTCTTCTATATTGTTGATATATGTTTTTCTTTCACCTACTCTTTCATGTGTTGTTTCTTTTCTCTCTTTATACACATGCTTTTTATTAATTATGCAATCTATTATTTTCTGTTTCACACAAAAATGCCTTGATGAGTTTTGTTTAAAGTGTTTCAGAAATACAGGTTGTTAAAGTCTATTTGCCATAAACTCTTTTCTTGCAAAGTTTTTCAAGAGTTTGTGTTAGGATAGATTTTATTGTATTCAACAAGTGAATATTAGTTGAGTGATTTATGACTTCTCTCATGTGTTCATTTGTTTGTTGTGGTTTTGTCATGGATTGCTAAAGGGGGAAATTGTTAGGACATATGTGTTTCACATGTTAAGAACATATGTCATGATTTTATGTAATTGACTTATCCTTTGACAAAACTCACTTTACTTGTATTTGGGTAGACTTAGGATGTGTTTAAATACTTCAAGAAACCACGTTTCAAGATCAAGTGTTGAAGCCTTCAAGTCTGTTCAAGAAATCAAGCAAAGAGTGCAAATTCATTAAATCTCGACAGTTGCTCAATAGCTTCTCGACACCTCCTATCTATTGAGGTTTAAGGATTTCATAATTCAAATATGATTTTCTTGAGATCCATGAATATGTCTTTGGGCCTTCTTTTATCCTAACCCTAGACATATAAAATGATTGTTTTAAGAGTCGTAAAACGGTATACAAGTTGCACAAACATTGAGCAAACTCTGTTCAAGTAAATTGTGACCGGAGACAAAGTTCTTGACCTAGTTCATCTCTTTCTCTTGAAGAAGTTGCTATGTATTTGCACCGTAGGGTTTTGTGACCAAGCATCTCCTTGATCTTCATCGTGTGGATGAACTGAAGAACTGTGCAGTCGATAATCTTCTCAGTTGGTGTTTTGAAGTCGCGTACTGGGATCCGTGCAACTATTAGTCACGTACTTGGGAGCCATGCATCAGAAAGGGAAACTGTCACTACAGAACAAGTCTAATTGGGTATTGGGGTAAGGGTTCAACTGTAGGTTGGTAAGGTACTTGAGATTCCTTTACTTGTAACCGCTGTTGACACCCCATTTTGCAATCAGCATTTAACCTCACATGGAGGGTAAAAGGATAATTTTTCCTTAGGAATATGCATCTTGATTCTGGTCATTAGATTCTTAATCTAATTTCACCAAAATGATCTTAATGTCGTAACGATCAAATCGACTGGTCATAAGCCTTAATTGGACCATCAGATGGAAAGTTATCATCAAATCAAGTTTTAATGGCTGAGATGCACTACCAAAAATTGATTCTGACTATATGTGATTATGATCAATTGATTTCAATCGGTTATAAGTGTAATCAATTTGAGATCAATGATGTGTCATAATTTGATTGGTTAGGACTACATTTTATGGTGAGGTTGCATACACCTAATTAATTAGATAGTTAAACATTAATTATTCAATAAGTAATTTGTGCAATTATCTTTTAATTAGAGTAAATTTAGAACCAATTAAGTCTGAAATGGGAGTGATTGAAGTCATTTAATATTAATTGGGGAGCTAATTTGGGATCTATTAATGTTAATTGTCCTGAAACCATTTTCTAACAAATGACTTCTGCTCACCATTTCATCGATATCTCTCAAATATTTTGAATCTGTTAATGAGGTTAATATTTTCATAAACTAGACATCCAGGGCTTCAATTTGAGTACAAGAATGAGACAATTCCGATCAGATTGAGTCAAATATGATTTTTTGAAGTTAGCTCTACAGGCTGTTACAGCAACTACGAGAAAACCGAACTTGGCTTGCTCCTCACTCCCACCAATCTTTCCATTTAATGCACTAGATTTCCCCCAAGACTAAAATGAGGTCTAGGTTCATGATTCTTTGTCAACCCTCATTAAATGTTCTTCCATTCATATTTTCTCCACCACAACTATATAAACCCTCATTCTCCTTCATTTTGGCACACAAAAAAAACCCCCCTCTCTTCTCTTCTTTTGAGTTCTAGTGAAGTGGAGTAGTCTTGTCATATCTTGGTCTTCCTGAGACTCAAGGTATTGAGTGAGACTCACTCTCCCTCTCCTAGCTCTTCTTTTCCTCCACCCTTAGGACCTCCATCAAGAGTCCCCTCCTCCACCATATGGATCTTGCATGAAGGTATAATCTCCTTCCTTAACTGTTTTTTTGTATTGCCATGATGAAAATTTAGGATTAAAGAATGATAGTAATTATTCAAATTCTCTTGAATATGTTTGAATGTTCTTAAATGTTCTTATGTATTCTTCACATGTTTTTAGTTGTTCATCACATGTTCATGCATAAACACTAGTTTTGATCTTAAATCCACATAAAAAATATGAAAAAACATGTTTGTTTCATAATTCTTTCAAATCCTTGAATCTAGGATACCACTATACACACACATTCACTAGAATTTATTTTTCAATTCAAATGCAATGCTTAATAAATTGAATTAGGGTCATCACATGCACACACTTTAAATTCAACATATAAATTGATTGGCATATTGGATAATATGATATGAATGTTGGCCACCATAGTCTAGAAGACCGGTTTCACCAGGCAAAGTGGGTGCCTAACACCTTCCTACCTTGTAACGTAGCCTCCGAACTTAGATCAAGAGTTAGTAGATTAATGCTTATCCATGAAATTTTTCAATTTCTAGATTGTAACTAGGAAACAAAGCCATGTACTCTATCTTAGATTGTATCTAGGACCAAAGTCATGTAATTTTCCTATGATCAATGTAAATTCAATTTCAAATTAATAAAATGAGGAATCTTTCAATTATGGTTTTCTTATTTTTCCAATAATTAAATAAGTGGCAACTCCATTGTAAAACCCCTAATCTAAGGGGGAAAATGTAATCAGTCGAACCTCCATTTTGAGAGGCAATAACACGACTCCACCCATTCACGTGGATTTGGCCCAAAACATCATAAAACGGACCGGGGGCGCGGTCTCTCACAACCGCTTGTTGTGATAATAGTGGAGTTTTGGGAGTGATGACCTAAAAATCACCCAGTGGGGTTTTTATCGTTAGGTTTTTCCCCATTTGTAAACAAATCACTGTGTTATTTATTTTCCGTTGCGTAATTAGTTTATTGGTGATTTGTTTGTGCTACCACGCATTTGCATGATAAATGGATTAATTAATAACTTGGCTAATTAATTAATTAATTTCTATCACAATGTGTCATTTAGTTTGTGGCCTATCAGGACAGAAGCCAATTTTGTCCAATTTTGACATGTTCATAGTTTGGCCTTACTGAACGTGTCATTTAAAGTAGTTTTCTTTTTGTTATTTTTCAATATAGTAAGCCTTTAGACACAAAATTACACAAAAAATTTCACAAGCTAGATGATGACCTGCATGACCTTTACAATACTAATTTGGGTGGTATATTTTAAAGAAAAAACGTGAGTTAGGTGTATATTTTATCCCAATCTTAAGAATGCCTAAAATATTAGAGTTATGCTAGTATATTACAAGTTTTATTACATAGATCCTATAAATTGATATATCACCAATGAAGTAATTCAATACTCATTTATTATTTTTTTGAAGTGTCACCTCATTGTCATATCAGTTTATAAGGTTTTTGTAGTAAAATTTGTAATAAGTTTAGCATTTTCTCCACCAAAAAAAAAAAAAAAAAAAAAAAGAATTAATAAAAATACAACACAGTCACCATTAAGTGTATGAAAAATGCTAAAGCCGATACAAATTTTAGGAAAAAAAATTTACAAATTGATGTGACAGGAATATGATTAGTGTTAATTAAATAATATAATAAAATGAATGTTTGAATAAATTTTCTTTTATTGGTGATATGCCAATTTGTAAAACCTATATAATAATTATCATTAGCTCATTTTGGGTGAATTAGTCATATTAATAAGTAAGAATTAATAATGATTTTGAAATTAAAAAAAATAAATAAATATTATTTAAGTGATATTTAGATGTAAAAATGCTCTTATAAAATTCTCGTCTTAGGCCTCAAACAATCTTGGCCGGCCCTGTATAGAAGCTCAGGCAAGAAAGAGTGTATACTTTTTAGCCTCCCAGAGTTGGTTCCCTATAAAAAGTCAAGGTCAGTGCAAAACTGAAAGAAGTAAAAATAATTTTATAATGCCATTACTCATATAGAGAATTTAGTGGCTATTTTGGTTGGTCCTAAAATACCACCTGCTTCGCTTGGTCATCTCAATTGTCAAGCCTTATATCAACACGCACAGTGTTTGTTTGTTTGGTTTTCTTTTTTTGGTTCTTGAGATAGGAAAAATGATCTTCTTCATTTTAAATGGATCAATTTTGATAGTAATAGATAATTAATGAGTCCAATTCAAATACAGCTAAAAATAAGCTACCGTATATTACTCCCTTAATTCTCTCCAATTCTCTCCAAAGTTACATATCAATGATTTAATTTGTTTATAAATCCCTACAATTTAGGTGATTTGTTGTAGGAAAATGCTAAGGGTATAACAAGTGTTACTACATAAAGTTTACAAACGGATGTTATAACGTATGTGATTGGTAGATTTCAACCACCTAATAAATGAATGTTTGAAATATGTTTAGGTGATTGGTGACACATAAGTTTTGTAGTTTCGTATAATAAAAGTTTTTGTATCCTTTACATTATTTTTTTGTAATTGTAAATCCTAAAATTGTGTCTATAATGTTTACTATATAATTTCACAAAAAAGTTGATAAGGTCAATTGTTACTAGTTCTCATCTAATTTCATTATACAATTTCACAACAAAGTTGATGAGATAAGTTGTTACTAGTTTTCATCTTGATTCACCACTTACATCGCTTTATTACCTACGATTATTTTAAATGACATAGGGTGAGTTTGGTTCGGCTTTTTGAAAAAGTGCATAATGAAAAAGTGGAGTTTCAAAAAGCTGAGTGTTTGGTAAAAACTTCTAAAAAGTGCATAATGAAAAAGCTGAGTGTTTCGTTAGTACTTATAAAAGTGGCTTTTTGAGGGGTAAATGACCAAAAAGGACAATGTATATATAAGAGAATTTATTTCATACTTTTTTTTTTTTTTTTTGGTGGATGTGAGTTTATTTCATACTTATTAAATCATCTATTTCATATACTTACTAAAAAATAATAATAATAATAATAATAAATATATATTATTGGTATTATTTTAATTGAATTTTGAGAAATTTTTCTTTTTTAATGTCATAATTATTTGTTATTACTATTAATGACTTCTTATTAATATTAATTAAATCTAAATAATTTTTATCATCATGAAGCACGAAATAAAAATGTAAAAAGATGATAAAATATATACCAATAATCCAAGTTTAAATTGTACTACATAAATATGTAAAAACATATAAAAATACATATCAATAATCCAAGTTTAAATTGTACAGCACAAAAATGTAAAAAAGATAATAAAATACATACCAATAACACAAATTTAAAATGTACTACATGAGATTATAAAATAAAATAAAAAGACAACTACTAATTATTATCCCCCCAAATGGAATTAGCAATGGAATCACGAAGAACAACCATCGCAGGGTCTGTTAAAGATCCTGAGTTCTGCTCATCACTGCTATTTACTTCACTATTACGTTCTCTTCTAGAAATTGAATCTCGATTGGCATTTACGAAGCTCCTATCATCCCTATCATTTAGTCTAACAAAATTATGAAGAGCCATAGTAGCAGATACAATAAGTATTTGGATATGGAATGGAAAAGATGGCATGTGTCTGATAATTCTCCATTTATTCTTCCACACACCAAAAGTGCGCTCAATCGTACATCGAAGAGACGAGTGAGCATGATTAAATTTTTCATGTCTAGTCCTAGGGCTTCCACCTCTCCTTCGAAAGTCTTGAAGATGGTATGATATCCCCTTGTATGATATCCCCTTCCACCTCTCCATCGAACTATGTGATTGACTAGTATGTCATTGTTGCAAACTTTCAATGTCTAAAGGCATGTCACATTGATCATCCTTAAATTCGGAACTAGCATCTGAATCACCAGCACCCTCTTGTGGTATTGTTGGAGGTAGTGTATTTGAAGAAGGGGTCCATGCAGCTACTCCAGTTGCTGCAACATCCCTAAACATTATCTCAAGTTGTTCTAGATTCTGTAGTCCTTTCTCTCGAAATTTTCTAGCTTTGGGTAATTCCTACAAAATGTAATTGTAATTTCACTCATATAACAATAATATAAAAAAACTATCTCCAACTACCTACATATTAATAAAATATTCAACTCACCTTTAACTTCCGGCTCCACCAATCATCAGTAGCACGAATCGTTCCCTTCACTGCATCCCAACCTAAACCTGTGTCAAGATTCCTCAATTGTTCCCACACTCTCCAATCACCTTTTAATACATCCCACCTACTTTTTAATTGATCCCTATCATAGTTTTGACCGGTCTCATCACAAAATTTGGTCACTAGATTAGTCCAACCTTCAGTACTAAAGGCAGCACCTCTTGATCTATTCCCGATTTGAATTTGTTCCACACAAAGGTTACAAAAAGTAGTTGTCCAGCTTGGATCATTATCCCATAATGCTCTAGCCTTTTTTGCCTCGGGATTGGAAGTGGTATTTTTACCCATCTATAAAGTTAACCAGTGAGGTTGAAGCATATTAGCAAAACCATATCAAGCAAACTAAAAAAATTAATCTTTATTAAACTTTGTCTCTACAATCCTAACCAACTAATGTAGCATCTAGGAAGGGAGACCACAAATAATAAAAGAGATGTTGGAAGAGGAGCAAGTTGGAAGCAAGTTTCTTCACCTATATTGCAAGCAAATTTCTAAAAACCATATGCTAACCATACACATATGTACTTTGTTAAATCTTGGTACTTTCTGCCTTTCCTTTGTGTAATACATGCCAATAAATGCTCATCCCAAAATACAATTCAATCCAATAAACCTAATTAAAGAATAAATTCAATAAAGTTCCAATATTTTAAAGTTACCTTTAGCTGATTGTCTGCAGACCAGCCCTCTTATGAAATGAATTTGACCCACTTAGTTATCAAAATAACTTGAAATTTTACAAGGATGTAATCTTACAAGTCTAAAACGTATTCTGAATATTCCAGCTCAAAATAACTTCTACAGCATTTATTAAAACTCACGTAATTTAGTAAACTCAAATCTGTCCTGACACCTTCTCAAAAAAAAAAAAAAAAAAAAAATCTGTCTTGGCGGATTTAAGATCATAATATAAAAATCATTATGATCTTAATATTAAACCACATGCACTGAAACTTGATTCAAAATAAAGCTACATGTCTTAGCTGTCTTAGCTTTCATTCTAATAATCTCAGGCTTCCCAATTCAATCTATAGAATTTACGATAGATTTTTAACCATCACATGCATACAAATTTTTCTGTTGACAATATTAAATAGTTTTCCTGTAAATTCACAAAGTATGGTGAAATGGGCTTATTTGAACACGAAATTCAATATGCAAATACTAGACATGTCAAACACCAACCTCAAAGCCTTCAATTCAGGCACTAGAATTTTTGGCAAACGCATATAACAACAAATTAGGAAAACCCCCAAATTCAGGATGTAATAGTAAGGCATCCCCTGCCCCCCCAATCCCTCATCATTTAAGGCCATTAACAGCAATAGTAAGGCATCCCCTGCCCCCCCGAAAATCATACCATCCATCTAGCTCCCTTGGATTACAGAACATAACTTTGAGCCTAACTATTCAAAAAAAAAAAAAAAACTAAGTCAACTGGTTACATTAGCCTCAATTGAGCAAACCCATTTGTTTTCCAAGCCCCCATTAAACAAAAGTCTTTTCTTTTATTCCCCCCCATCATTCTCAGCAAACAAACAGAAAAACCCAACTCGGTAACTCCAATTTGTTAAATTACAGAACTACATGTTCAAACCCAAAACATTGTTACCGAGAAAACAAAAAAACTAATTCCAATCAACTAAAATTCCAATCAACAAAAACAATACCCATTAATCTATTTCTGGGTTGCGAGAAAACAAATCAAAGAGAGCTGAAGCTGAAGAAAACAAAAGCATGCAAGATCTGAAAATTTTTTTCCCACACTCGGTAAAAAAAAAAAATTAATAAAAATAAAAGCTTCTGAATTAGTTGGTACCTGGTGATTTTTGGTAGCAGATCAGTGTTGCTTGGTGTTTTGGTAGCAAATCTCTACCTTCAAAACGTATTTCTTAGATCAGATTAGACAGAAATTAAAAAAAAAAAAAAATCAAAATCGCGTTGAAGAAGACGAAGAAAGAAAGAAGAAGAAGAGGAAGAAGCTTACCACGGAGTAGAGCGCAGAGCAGAGCGCAGAGTAGAGCGCAGAGCAGAGCGAGGCTGGGAGGCGTGGGGGTGAGGGCGTGCGGCGTGAAGAGCAAAGAGATGAGGGTCAGTGTGAGGGAAATGAGTTTGTCTGTGTGTCTGTGTGTCTGTGAGATGAGGGACATTTTGGTAAAAGCCTTGGCCAACGGTAATAATCAAAAACGCGCTGCTGTGCGTTTTCATTTATGGACCTCAGAGGTCCATAAATGAAGCGCGTTTTGGACGAAGGTTTTGCCTGAGCCCAAAACGCAACTTTTTTTAAAAAGTTGCGTTTTGGGCTCAGCCAAACGCAAAATATTGCCAACTTTTTAATTTATGCGCTTTTTGGGCTTCAAAAAGCTCAAACAAACGCACACATAATCTCCTTCTTTTGTATTCCTTTAATAATAAATTTTATAAATTGAAGTGTATAGACTATCATGTTAGTGATGTTACTCAAAATTTTAAATGACATGACAATTTATACATTGTTGGAGAGAGAGAGAGAGAGGCCTAGATATCTGAGTGAAAGTGTCCCATATACTTGGTCCTCTACCCCCACTTCATTTGCTGCACCTTCATACTGGAAATTTGAAAGAACACACATGAACATAATAATATTGATCATATGCTTGCCATCTCAGGACATTTGTAGTAAAACTATGATATAAATTTACATAAAGAAAACTGTGACTTAGATACCTGATAAGATGCTGGTGTTGTCCCAAAAATGAAACCACTGGGAAAACTGGTCCGGTTAAGTGAAGCAGTGTCATAGCTTGATGAAATAGCAATGCCATTAGTCAATAAGCCAAGAAGAATTAGGAGGTAAGACTGGATGGCCTTGAAATGCCATGATTGATTCTGTTTTGTTTTTGTTTTTGTTCTTGTTTTTTTTTTTTTTTTTTTTTTTTTTTGTGTGGAGCACTACATAATCTAATTTAATTAAGGACATGCAATATGTTAGTGATCATAGCTGTCCTTCAACTGATTGTTTGACATTGTACGTAAAATTATAGTCTATAGTCTATAGATATCCACAATATTGAGAAAATTCCTCTGATTGGATTGATTAATTAGATTGTACAAAGACTTCATTTATATACAATGAAAACAGAGCAAACCGTGATTAGCTTTTCTAATTAACTTTTTCTCTCTTAATCTTCTCTCTATAAACTGTTCCAAACAACTAATCCTATCAAACATAACAGTTTGGAAATGCGGCTATTAAAATATTAATACAACGTACATGTGCCTCTCACGTTGTAGGATAAATAAATCTAAAACTGCAAAAAATTTAAGCAAGGAAAATACTAAATGGTTTATATATATATATATATATATATATATTTTAGAAAGTTTCAACCTATGGCGTCCGCTCTTGATGATAGCTTTTTATCATCAGATCAAGACTTCAATCAATTGTTGGTGTAGACAAGGATTGAACCCCAAATCTCTTATACAATCATCATAGACTTTACTAGTTAAGCTAATTAGAACCCACTACTAAACAATTTAAGTGGTGCTTCAGTTTAAAATGTTGTGCTCACATAGATGGCCCAAGCAGCTTCAGTGGTCCCAGGCCATAGAATTCGAGTTTAAATGGGCCAAAGTAATGATACCATGTCATATAAGCCCTTTTATTGTTCATCAAAAAAAAAAAAAAAAAAAAAAAAACTAAACGGTTGTCGTTAAGCCATTAATATGAGCTTCAGATCTATGAATATCGATGAGGCTCATCTTGGATAGCAAGCCTGAGAACTGAGAGCTTTTGTTAAAAAGTCTGGTTATTGTGATTGAGAGGTAATACGTAGCAATTTGATCAATACACCTTCTTGGACTCTCTCACTACATGACAATCCACCTCCATATGCTTGGTTCTCATGAAAAATTGGATTCTCTCCAATGTCCAGTGCTACTTGATTTCCGTAGAATGACAAAGCTGGTTTAGAGTGATCAATTTGGAAATCTTTTAAGGCAGCTTAAACCCATGTTATCTCACAAACAGCTATTGCCATGCCTCAATTTTCAGCATCTGTTGATGACCTAGAGACTATGGGATAGTTTATTTATTTCTAGATGCCCTGACCAGGACAACTCTTGATGTACTGCAAAACTTTATAACCAGCATCTAATAGCCATATATTGGTTTAGCTTATATACGAGCTGCATATGTTATTTTTGGCCCGGTAATGGTCAGATATAGCAATCTTCCAATTTGTTAGAGTTTCTACTTTTTAGACCCTGGTTATATGAATTAATCACCAATATTGTGCAAAATTAGAAGCAGCAAAAAAAATACCTAATAGCTAAAGTGTAGCATTTATTGTTCCTATGCTTCTATTAAGTCACATTTGCATAGCATTTCTGTCAATTTGGTTCAGTTTAAATTTTTTTAGAGAATGAACCGTTTGTAAAGAGCACTAAAAACAAATTTCAACCACAATTTAATTTATTTACAAACTATCTTTCCTTATATAATAATTGAATGTCAAATGCATATTATGTTTCCTTGAAAAAAAAAATTACAAAATTTAAAACACTTTTGAATATATAGATGGCTTAATTTAGAAAATCTAATATATTACATCAAGTAGTTAGTAATATATGATACGTGTATAATACGGTAAATGTATGTACGTCTATAATTCAGTATTATTCAAAAAAGTATGTACATTTTAAAAAGTAGGCAGAAAACAATGGAAATGGAAAAAAGAACGTTATGTGCATAGTACGTGTACAATATGTTTACTTAAAAAAAAAATGCGGAAACATTTGTCTTATATATTTTCTGAAATAAATACAATAATCTATGTGTTTCAGCCATATAGAAGGTTCTCAACAATTTAATTAATAAAGAAAATTATTTTAATAGTCATTAATAAAACAACAATAAAAATAATATTCATCCAAAAACAAATAATAAAAAATAAATGATCTTCACTTATTACATCACATATCAATCCTAATTTTTAAAAGAATTACTATTCAATTTGTCCCCCCCCCCCACCCCCCCTTTTTTTTTTAAGAATCCTGTCTAGAAGTTAATAATAACTTACAAGTGTGTGTATTGTGGGAGGACGAGAAACCGAGGATAGGAATAAGCAAGAAGAGGTCAAGACCAAAGGGACACACCTCGGGAAGTTTTGTCAAGGAGTCCTCAGAGCAAATATGATAACACAACCACAAACCCAAGAAGATTAGAGTGCCTGAGGATCCTGAGGATATTGATACAACCCCAAAAGGGCCAAGGTCTAGTTCTGATGACCACCAAACACGTAACAAAGGAAAAGAAGGAAGGTTGGTCATTAAGCAAACGATGGAAGAGTATAGATAAAGCATTCATCACCTCTGCATTCAATGCTCTGCACCCACTTAGTTAGTCGCATTAATGGTGGAATGACCCTTGAACAGTGTCATAATAACTCACAACCTAACAGAGAAACCTTCTAATAACGCCTTGATTGGACAAGTATCAGAGGAAATAAGCCTTGGCCCTCAAGTGGAAGGTCAAGATATAACCTGGATGACTATATAAAAGAAAGAGATCCCTATGAAGAAGGGGATCAAGAATTGCAAGGAATAGAAATAGAGAGAAATAAAGAGTGAGAACATTTTCATACAAGTATAAACCTTCACCTCGGACTAAATCCGAGGAGCATTGTTGAATCAATCCTAAACTTGTATTATTCAGTTTTTCTTGACTTACATATATACTAAGCACACATTCCAATACCACTTGATTGACCTCTTTAAAAATGGGTAAATAAGGTTGATTGACATCCCATCTCTATAAGTAAATTGTGTGAGGTTGAAATCTAGCTTAGCCAATTTTGACCCGACACACACGCGCACACACACACACACATATATATATATATATATATATATATATATATTATAATAAATATATATAATAGATTCAATAGAATATAATATTAAATCATCTGGATATATTCAGGAGAAGAAAAAAAAAATCGTATCTAGGTTTGAGGAGAGATTAAAAAAAAATTAAAAAAGTAAAAGAAATAAAGAGAATAAATTATAGATAACACTTATATAGCTGCGTCGTAAGTTGAAACTGGGAGGCACAAGAAAAATTGGTTTTGACTTTTTTAAATTCAAAACCATGGACATACATCACAGAAATAGCAACAGATATTACACTCAACCCCCCTAAGCACAGATTAAGCAGAAAATATAAATGCATCATTTTCCTTTGAGTGTGGCGTTTCAAGTTTGTTTTACGCGTGTTTGTTTTTTAAGCAGGTATTTTTCCTACATGGCAGATAACTAAATCTAAATCTAAACCAATCCAACCAAGAAATTCAAACCTAAATCATATTCAATCCCCAGATTTATTAAATGAAAACAAAAACAAAAACAAAAACAAAAACAAAAACTTTACCGGTTATGGCTAAACAGCATGTCTCTCTGTGCCTGCGGTTCCAACAAACCTTAATCGAACAATTTGCTTTGATTAAATTAGATACTCTTGTAGAAAGATCCCACTTCATTTCTACAAAGAAAGAAATTGAATGATTTAAATCCAAAAGAGAAGAATTCAAACAAACCCATTACCGAAAATTATTTAACAAAAAATAGTCACATATCATAATCCTTATTTCCTTAACCCTAATTCTTGGAACCAAAATCTAACTACGATTGTATTAGTGGAAAACATATAGCAAAAGTAATTTAACTTTAAATTTGGTGGGGAAAAAAAAGTCAGAGAAGAGGCATTGTTAAGCAAAAAGCCAGAAGAAGAAGGAAGAATTTTTGAAAGGAACTGGGAAACGATTCCCTTTTTTCTCAAAACAAAAGCAAATATCTACAAACGTTTTGATAGAAAACCCTAAAACCCAAAACAAAAATGAATCAAATCTAAACCTATCCAACAAAAAAAGTCAATTAAAAGTAAAATTTCATACAAAGATCTCAATTAAAAGTAAAATTTCATACAAAGATCTAAAAAATGGAAAAAAAAAAAAAAAAATACCGGTGCTAGTTCTGACGATTCGAGTGGTTGATATATGGCCTAACAGTTTCTTTCTGTGCTTGCTGTTCCAATGGTCTAAGTCTGGCTAGGGAACGAACAATCGCCAGCCTTGGATATTTCTCTTGGGGCCTTACGAAATCTACCTCTTTCTGTCGTTCTCTCTCTTTCTCCGTACAAGGGCAAGCCTTTTGAATGTAATTTACCCATATAAGCAATTAGTGTTGTATTTATACTCAGAGACCGTCAGGTTGTGATAGGATGCCTTCCCAAACGATGCATCATACGATTTGTTAAATTTAAACTTTATTCCTAACAATGCAACTTCTATCATAGAGGCATTTTTTTTTTTTGGGTTAGTTTTCTATTATTTTTTTAAAAGTCAATACTTTCTATTCAACCCAATTCAAGTTTGATGCGATTTCCAGTTACAATCTTCAAATTATAAACCAATCCCAAATCTAATCTTATTATCAATTATCATGGCTAATTTAGCACTTAGCAAACTTTATTTTATATCCTTTAGGTAGCATTCAAATTTGGCTTGATAGTCCTACAATACACCTACCATTATTACTAAAAATACATTACAATTTTCCAAAAAGCAAAACATAAAGAAAATTATAGCATTGCATCCCTTCCTCATTCTGATTGTGCAAGGTCTTTCATTGATCAAAACAAAGATAACATAGTCTTCATCCCATACCCACAATCATGAGAGGGGGAAATGCCACAACAAATAATTGTATGATCATATATTAATTCAACTTTTGGTTGTTCTTTCCCTTTTGAAATCATCCTATAATGACCAATAATCCATAACTCAAGCATATTATAGCAACAAATACAATTTCAAAGACATAAGATTAAAATTCACTTTGTTAGAGAAAAAACATACAGGTTTTTGGAGTCAATTATTGATGCAGCGTGAGCGTGTAGAAGCAGAATCTGTAATACACAAATACTACAACTCTTCCAATAAACCTAAGTTCTACAAGAACACTAGGCTAATAGGCAAAATAATAGAGAAAACATCTCTAGCAAATTTTTATTCAAAACACACATAACAATAATAATCAACCCTTCTATAAAGAGTATTTATAGGAATAGAATTTCTCCTACTCCTTTTAGAAAAAGAAATAATAAACCTATTTCTACTTGAAAAAGGAAAAACAATATAACTAGGAAAAGAAAAACAATTAAAATCCTAATTCAATTAGGAAAAAGAAAATAACATAAAATATTAAATTATTTTATTCTTCCTTAACCAATCTGCATCATTCTCTCGGGGTTGGGGAAAACTAGTCCTCGAGTTTTGTGGCAATCTTCCACGATCAATTGGAACCCTGAATAATCCTCTCCATCCTATTCTTCTATGCAAGACAAGACGAATCAATATGCTACTTATCAATCTTTTC
Organism: Quercus agrifolia; assembly: GCA_029955455.1. Taxonomy (NCBI): domain Eukaryota; kingdom Viridiplantae; phylum Streptophyta; class Magnoliopsida; order Fagales; family Fagaceae; genus Quercus; species Quercus agrifolia. The sequence goes on from JARQAD010000010.1 coordinate 33,353,361, forward strand.
TCACTCATAATAAATCTTGATGTACGGATTTTTATTCTTGATCTCTTTTGCCACGGCGGGATATATGAAGCAAGTACTAAAAAAGAATCCATGCACATATCCAAAAACTTCATATTTTCTCCTCGACAAAGATTACTTAAAATCACTCGTTCACGCCTCTTGTTGACCTCTATCAATTCTTGTTCAATAAAATCCTCCCAAAAGGGATCAATAACCTTTTGTTTCTGAATGTCAAAAGTCTCATCAACGATGTGAGTTATGGGCTCATCCCGTATGTATATGACTTTATTTTTATCAAGCTCAATCTTTTCTCCTTGACTAAAATCTTCAGGATAGTCATCATAAATTGGTGGAGAATCCCAATCTACTAGGCAAACTCTTTCAATATATTCATCATCCTCTTTGATATCGCGGCCCTCCTGCTCGATATCAAGATCCTCCTCATTCTCCACAAAACATGGATTTTGATGGTTGTTTTGAGGTTGATTTCCAACGGCTAAGGCGGTGAGTTGCTTTGAAAGCGCATCAAACCACTCCTCTATTCGTTGAAAGAACGCCTCTAATTGTGCATCGCGTGCAACCTCATCGCATTCATACACGTCATCTATGGCAACAAGTCTTCCCCCACATGCTCCTTTTTGTGCCATGGTAGGAACCTAGCCTTGCTCTGATACTAACTGATGCAGCGTGGGCGTGTAGAAGCAGAATCTGTAACACACAAATACTACAACTCTTCCACTAAACCTAAGTTCTACAAGAACACTAGGCTAATAGGCAAAATAATAGAGAAAACATTTCTAGCAAACTTTTATTCAAAACACACGTAACAATAATAATCAACCCCTCTATAAAGAGTATTTATAGGAATAGAATCTCTCCTACTCCTTTTAGGAAAAGAAATAATAAACCTATTTCTACTTGAAAAAGGAAAAACAATGTAACTAGGAAAAGAAAAACAACTAAAATCCTAATTCAATTAGGAAAAAGAAAATAACATAAAATATTAAAATATTTTATTCTTCCTTAACCAATCTGCATGTAGAAGCAGAATCTGTAACACACAAATACTACAACTCTTCCACTAAACCTAAGTTCTACAAGAACACTAGGCTAATAGGCAAAATAATAGAGAAAACATCTCTAGCAAACTTTTATTCAAAACACACATAACAATAATAATCAACCCCTCTATAAAAAGTATTTATAGGAATAGAATTTCTCCTACTCCTTTTAGGAAAAGAAATAATAAACCTATTTCTACTTGAAAAAGGAAAAACAATGTAACTAGGAAAAGAAAAACTATTAAAATCCTATTTCAATTAGGAAAAAGAAAATAACATAAAATATTAAAATATTTTATTCTTCCTTAACCAATCTGCATCAATTATGGTGCAAACAAAGAGAAACTAAGGAGAGACACCAAATTCAAACTATGGTTAGAAAAAAGTATCATTTTTTTAGAGCAAACATTAAAATTGTTATAACAAGATGTAGGCACAGTGATGCATCCAAAAGAGTAATGGCATAGAAATAAGGAACCAAACCAACAAACACTTAGGCAGACACTGCCAAAAAATACACTTATGTATAAAGAGTTCATTCTATGTCTTTAGTTTAGTAGCTTTCCTTCTTTGCCATCTGAGTTTACAGCTAATTGGCATTTTTCAATTACCTTTCACAGCCTTAGGGTGCTATCTTTTAGAAGCAGTGGTCACAGTAATGCCATCAGCACTTGTATACACAGAACAACTTTAACATTAATAGTGCAAAAATCTAGTCACTAAAACCTTGACCATTAGAAAGAAGCAGCTATTGGCAACAACAACAACACCTTTGCAAATAGTTGGATGTCCTGGTAGTTGGCTTCTTAGCTTTAGGTGCATCATAATTATAGAATGATTTAGCTCCTGGTATTCAATCCAAACCTTTCATATTAACTTGGAATGAAGGACTTTTGTTATTAATTTTTTCATAAGAAGATGAACAAAACTTTAATATTGAAAAGCACAAATTGAATGAAATTATAATAGAGAGATATTTGAGAGACAGAGAGAGAGAGAGAGAGAGAGAGAGGCATGGAGATTAAGTATAGTACCCTGTAATTGTATCTTTTTGGTTCTTTGATTTGGCAAGACCAAACTCCCAACTCTTTAAAATCACCATTTCTCATCAACAATAAATTTCTATAAAAAAAAAATGCAGTCATATTTGCAATTTACATATGCATTTAGATTTACATAAATAAACGCTCTCTCACTCAAATAACCAACCCCCTGTTCTTCTTCAAAAAAATCCTGCACAAATAGTGCTTCAAAGGAAATTAATGACCAAAGCCTTAATCATATTTTAGCAACAAATTTGGATATAAAATTTAAAACTTTAACAATAATGTGTGCCATTATCTAAAATTCAGTGTTTCTTCCAATGACAGTGCTATGCATTAAAAAAAAAAAAATAGACAATTCGAAGATCCTCTAAAAGTTGAGCTGGTGGCTGTTTGTGTTGTTGGAATTTTGTTCATGAAGAACAGAAAAATGCTTATATTTTAGAAGGTGATTCAACTACATATCCATATGGATATTGATCAACATGGTTAGAAACATCATTGAGGAGGTAAGACCATTATTGAACAACTTTGAGCACTTTGAAGTTTTTGTTGTAGAAAGAGAAGTTAACAAGGAAAATCATACAGTGGCTAGGCATGCCCAATTTGTGACGAATTTGATAATGTGGATGGATGAAGCTTTGTCCAACAACAATTTATCCTTGATGCAATTGCAATAAAATATATGTTTCCTTCAAGAAAAAAATAGGAAAGAAAACTACTGATGGTTTGTTTTCATTTATATTTTAAATGTTTCCTTGAAATAAAAGTAAATAAGCAGATCACTAACCTTTGTGAACAATGACAACTCCAGCCCTACAAAGTATAAGGTGGTGGTTATGGTCTGGAGGCATTCCTCTAGGAATATTTCAAACATATTACCAAAAACACAAAAGAGAGAAAAAGAACCATGGATCGAAAAGATAGTAACTGGCATCATATAGCTATGGGCCATCCTTGGCCTTCTCTTTTGTAGGCGTCTATTTTATGAGTCAATAATGCAACCATCTTTTAATACCTCTGAGTCTATAGTGCAATCATCTTAATGGTATTAAAAGTCAGAGGATTTGTTTTGCACGTATATATTTTCTGAACAACATAATTCTAAAGAATTAAAATGCAAATCCATAATACATTTTGTCAAACACGTATCATGCTATAAAACTCAGCCAACAGTCAAGCAAACACTGTTAACTCAGTTAAGATAAATCTGCTGTATATTAATTAGCAGCCCAAGTATTAAAACAATCTAAATATCTTATCATTTGAATTATAAGTCTGGAGTACCACAAAAAATAAATCCAAACATTCCAAGCAAAGCCAAATCATTTCAAAGGCTGCAGAATGAAGAAGTAACTGAATTTAAAATCAGGAAAAAAAATTGAAGATTTTGGTAATCTAACAATTACAGCATATGTAAAATTCAAGGCGCAATCAATTAAGATAAACAATCCTTCTCCAAAATAAAATTAAGATAAACATTATACATAAACTATATCGTTTGTGCGATCAATGCATGCCACTATTTGAAGGCCAAAGAGGTTCTCCAAAGTGCCGAATTTCACCAAGTTGTTGAAATGATTCAGCAATTTTTGTAAGTCCTATGTTGCCGAGAAATAGAAAGGGAAGACCGGGGGCCAGAGCAAGTTGGGTTGGGGTATAGAGCCGTAAGTGCGGTGGGGGGTGACAGAGGACGTGCTCGTACGGTTCAAAGAAGGGTATGATCAACTCGTTGATTTTGGGAACTTTCACTCCTCTATATTCGAAATATGCCTTTCTAGGAGCATTACGATCTGCAGCTCAAATGGTCTCTTATGAAGTCTCTATTGGTCTTATTATTATTGTGCGCCTTGTGAGCGCGTTTGGATCCGCGAAGGCAATCGCTCGGATGTTCCCCTAACCCAACCCGGGAACGGACCGGAGGGAACCGCAGCATGGGGAATGTCCGCGTCTTGTCGCAAGGCTCATTTTGAGTTGTGGGTCATAGGGCTGGCTTCGGGCGGGCAGCTTTATCTGATCAAGGGCCGGGGCACAAGGGTCCTGGTACTATCCAGGTGCGAAGAACCCCGGAGGTGACTGCAATGAGCAGAAATCTCACTCACCGGCCTAAACGACGAGCAAACACTCGAACGTGAGAGCAAGGGATCACCCAACGAATGGACGAGCTCCAAGGAGGGAGGAGAGAGGATTATGTACTAAGTGTGATTCAATAACATATAATTAATAAACACCAGAAAACTACTCTTCATGCTGATCATGGCAGTATACACTAAAAAATGGCATAAAAAATTATTTTAAAATAAGATCAATGTGAAAAGGTACTTAACAGAAGTAATAGAAGTCCAAAAACAAATAGGAAAAATTACAAAGTGTCTTATATAAGAAAGGTGAAGAAGAAATAAAACCCGTGTTAGTGAAAGATTGCTTTAAAGAGAGTGAAGAGGTATTCCGTCAACTCCAAATCTCCAACCAATCATGGTGAAATTACATCCTTTGATGGACATGCTTTTGATTCTCTCATCACCTTTTCTACCTTCTGCTCTATACACAGATGGAAAGTCAATGACAGATAAACAGGGAAAAAAAAAATCTAATAAAAGCATCATACATAGGGGGGAAAATGAACAAATCAAGCATGAAAAAAGAGTAAGAAAGCAAAAAATCTGAAGAACATTAATAGAACAAATCTAAAGGTCTAAAGCCTTCTTCACAATTGTCTTTGCCAATGATCATAATCATTGCCCACTACCTTATCATTCCATAGATACCACATTACAATGAAATTTTCAATGCCATACATATAAAGTCAATATATATTCCAATCTGGATGCCCACCAAAAGCCAAACACAAACAGAGAAACCAAGATATTGAATCAGAAATCTAACAAAAAAGCAAAAGACACTATCCAATATTGATTCAGTCTGCTCTCTACGATGATTGCAAAATTACCCCAAAAAAAAAAATCATCCAAATATCCAAACCGAAACCAAAGCTAAGCAAAAACAAATTATAACCAAAATACCTTTATCGAAACCATATTTAACCCAAATGCCTCAATCAAAACCCTATAATCAACACAATAAGAAATAGAGAAAGCAAAAAGGTAAAGGAAACATTAATGAAAGACATTTCAATCTAAAAAAAATAAATAAATAAAAAAATACATTAGAAAGCAAATAGAAAGCCAAAGGTTATATAAGCCAAGGAAAAACATACAAAGAAAGAGCATCCAAAAAAAGAGCATTACATTGAAGTAATAGTATTTGAATAGGAAAAGCAACGTGGGAAACAACCCCATCAATTAACTATGCAATTGAAGTAATAGTATTTGAATAGGAAAAGCAACCGTGTGAAACAATGAACTGGGAATTGCATAAACTACTGGCAAAAACAATATTTGATTAAAAAAAAAAAAAAAAACATTATGCTAACCCCCTCAATCTTCTCTTCCTTCACAAGATCCTGAAGGATTTCAATCACTCCACCCTTCAATTCCTCATCGAAAACCGGCATTGACTTGTCCTTCTTGGAACCCCCTTCTCCGGCCGATTCCGATTCTCCAACGTGCCCCTTCGGCACGTCGTTGCTCGTTAGGTCCACCACGTTTCTTTTCGCTTCCTCCTCGCTCATCAAATCGCCCAAATCTCCCAAATCCTTCGCCTTCTGATCCATAAGTTCGTCGTTCTCGACGTCCTTCGGATCTGACTTCTTCAATTTCTTGCTTCTATTGGTCACCACAGCCTCATTCCGAGTCTTCCTGGATCGGGTCCGGCCCAAGGACTTGCAGATCTCTGATTGCGCCTTCATTGCGAAGGCGAACTCGCGCTTGTGACCCATCTGAACCCGAGATAGCAACATGAACTCCTCCGAATCCATAATGTTCGCCATACACACACACACAAAGATCGATTCAAATCTGAATTTTCAAAAAAATTTAAAAATTTGAGGAATTCAATAATATAGAGAGAAAGAAACAAATACGTGAATCTTAAATTGGAAAAAGATTGAATTAAAGAACAAACCTGAAGCCTGGATTGAATATTCTTGAAGAAAAAGATTAGGGTTCTGAGAGAAGAGAGAGAGAGAGTTTAGGGATATTGGAAGAGACTGTACGACTCTTCTTCATCTTAATTGGTGTCTGATGTTTTGGGTTTCAGTTTTTGATCTCTCGATCTTTCTTTCCTTCTCCGTTCTCAGTATCGCAAGTTCCTTTTGGGAGTATTGTAAGCCCTTTTAATTGTATTTTAACCGGTTAGTTTTTCTTTTATACCCAAAGTCTTTTAAACGGTGTTGTAGTGTTGCCAATCAATATAATGTATTGCTTTTTAAAGTGAAACGTGTATGATGTTTGCGTTTTTTTTTTTTTTTTAGGCGGCTTCATGTTTTTATAGATACACATTTGATGAAAGTGTGTCTTCCAAACGTACCGTACGGTTTTTTAATGGAAAAATTATATACGTGTCAACATTTTAAGGAGCCTTTTTTTCTTAACGTGGCAGCATCTCCTTGAGGCTTCTGCTTTTATATATATATATAGATATAGATAATGGGCACACTTACCAAATTACCCTCCCTAGGCGCCGTGTGATGTAATAAGTCTCCATCAGTGATATTTCCGTGGTTGGTGGGAGTTGCCGTTGCCAAACTAGCATTAATGGGAAGAGATATTCCCATATTTGTTTGTGTCATGTGGGACTTGAATTCCCCACAATTATTGTGCACGTGTATTGTGGGAGTTGCAGTTTCAGAGCCTTTATTTATGGGTACGTTAATCAGGTTGACTTCCATAGGTGCCATGTGGAGTAATGGCTCTCCATCATTAATGTGTACGTGTTTATTGGGATGAGATATTCCCATTTGAGTTAATGCCGTGTGGGATTTGAATTCCCCACATTTATTTTTAACGTGCAATGTGGGAGTTACGGTTTCAGAGCTAGCATTTATGGGATTTGATACTCCCATATCAGTTACGTCCATAATGGTCCCTGGATTACCGTTTCGGCTTCTGTGGCCCTGTACCGCCAGTGACTAGCCTGATTGTGCAGGCTCCATGGTCCTTGCTCCCGAGTTCGTCGCCGTAGTCCGCCAGGGTGGGTTGTAGTGATCATTCTCTCCATTATTTTGTTTCCAAAAGCCTCCTTTAAGCCAATCTCCATACTGACTCCCATTCCCATCCCCATCCTTTAGTTCTCCACAATGCTTCACTTCATGGCCTAACCTCCCACAGTTGAAGCATAGACCAATCAATCTCTCATATTTAAAGGCTATCCAAACCATATCGCCTTCCGGGCCTTAAACTTTGCTGCCTCTACGGATGGATTTATCCAACGGGATCTCCACACAGATACAAAGGAATCGAGCCTGATCCGAAGCTATCACTTTTACCACACGACCCAATCCTTTGCCAATATCATTTCCCACCTCTTCACTGAATAGGTCGAAGAGTAATCCCCATACTTGCACTCGTATTGGCAGATGCGTGAAGGTCACCGAATTTGTTGTCATGCCTCTCTCCCACCTCTAAAGTAAGAGTAAATGGTTATTGAAACTCCACGGTCCATTGTTTACCACCCATTGCAGCTGGCTTTCCATGGAAAATTTGAACTAGAATAACCCGTCGCCTACCTCCACAATTTTTAATTTCGATCCAAACTTCCATGCTGATCTCAGAAAATTCTTCGTTGCCCGTTGGTTGAAAGGTCGAGATGTATGGAAGTTCCCCAAAAGACTAAGGGAATACTCCTCAAGGATCTATTCACGTTGTCTCAGCCTGACTTTGATAACTTCCCCCTCTTCCTTTGTTAAGTTTATATGTTTCAACCTCTCTATGACTTCGAAGTCCATTAAGTAAGCCCTTGTAGCCACCTCAACTGTGGTAGTGTTCTGTTATTGGAGAAGTTGTGGCTGTAAGGGTATGTAGGAAAACGCTCACCTTCCTGTGAGAAGTTGTCACTACCTTTCATGTTTTTATTTTTATTTTTTTTAAGATTAGAAACAGAAGTACAAAACCAAAATCAATATTTTTAGTGATTTCTGTAATCCAAAATAGGGAAAAAATAAAAAACATTTTCATGGAGAACCCAAAAACCCAAAACAAAAAGGAATCAAAACCTATCCAACAACCAAAAATAAATAAAATAAAATAAAATAAAATAAATAAACTCAATAAAAAGTAATATTTCACACCCAATCTAAAAAAAAATGGAGAAAAATGTATCGGAGCTGGTTCCGACAATTTGATTGGGTAATTTTGATCGATTGCATTAGTTTAAAAAACAAAAAGCTTGATGTTAAGGGGTACAAATGAATCAAATAATAAAAAAAGAAAAAAAGAATTACTGTTTCATTAAGGTTGTTCGTGTTTTCTGTGTTAACCATCTCTACCTTCCCCCTCCCTCTTAGAAAAAAAAAATAGAGATAGCTTAAAAGGGACAATACAGAGAATACTCGAAAGGTTCTTCTTTAATCTTATACAAATAAGAACCTAATGTAACCCAAATACCTAAATATAAATCAATTTGTTGATGTGCTGAAATTGTCAATGAGTTGTAGGCTCCAAATCACTCCAATGGGTACCTGTGGAGTACGAACAAATGGACCAAACAGAAGGTATCGATGTGGTACCAGCCAAGAACCCTCTAAAGGTCAAGTTAGTGAATGAGAAATCTCTAAGAACTCTATAATGAGAGAGCTAAGGAAATTCAACGTACCTGAGAACAGTGGGGGGTCTAGCACTTATATAGTGGTGAGTGGTGAATCGAAATCCCTCCAAAGTAGGGATCTTTCCTTGCTGGGAGGGTCTGGCACCTAGGGTTTCCAATATTTTAGGATACGTTTCCATATAAAAGCGGTATGGGTGAGCAATGGGTTATGTCTTATGTGTTGCGCAAGATGTTTCCATGTATAGGAATTCGTGGGGACCAAGCCAAGCCATGCTGGACCAGTCGACCTCTCCTCCTATTGGCCTCTTCACCCTGTCCAAGGGCCCCCGTCAGCTTACAGAAGCGCTCGTTAAGTTGTCATTGTGGGGTTGTCATTTGTGTTACTATCACCCTAAGTCTTCCGTTTGAGTCCATTAAACTGACAGGCCTGTGGCCGCCGTTAGCTCCTTTGTATGACGTTCTCAAAAGTATTGAATCTATCTAAAATACCCCTATCAGTTGCCCCCTACTCTATGATACCGTCAGCTTTTGTTGACGGGCAGTGGAGTACTTGAGTATTTATGACCATTAATTAAGTGTTTTATTGGAGACAGTGTCATTAAATGGTGTAGGCGGCCCTGAGTTTAAATGCTAGGTGACATGCGGCACCTGCTAGTTGGCCTCATTTCTAATTAGAAGCGTCGCTTCATATATCGTGCCTCTTCTCTCTATAAATAGTCCCTTGTTCTTCAGTCATTTTTCTAATTTGCTTTTTGTTATTTGAGATCTTTGGAGATCAAAGCTGCCGTGTCACGCCGTCATTTTTGAGTAACCATCATTTCATACAACCATCACTTCGTACAATCGTCATACCATAAGTTTCTTCACCTTGTCCTTTACTTTTATTTATTTTCTTGTTTGTCATTGAGACCAATCAAATAAGTTCTTAGAATACCTCCATCACTTGTAGGTGAATAGATGTTAGGTAGTAGATAAGCGACGAGTGAATAGTCGTTGTCAGTCTGTGAGGGCGCGGGCTACGACGTGGTCTATCCATCAAGGTGCGAGCTCGAGGAGGATTTAACTTGGTCCCCAGCAAGGGAATCATCCGCCCATCCTCTTGCTGAAGGGGAAGAGAGTTATGAGGAGGATGAGGGAAAAGAGGGTGACGAAGTGGAGGAAGGATATGACGAAGAGGGAGGAGGAGATGATGATGAAGAAGATGAGAATGACAAGAGGGGCGAAAAGCATAATAACGGGTCGGTGGGCCGGGTAGATAGTAGCGGAACTAAGCACTTCATTCTACTGAGTATATGGACGATAAACAACTTTTACCTGACCATGACTAGGAAAGTTTTTAACACCCTTCGTGACCATTTACTAAATCCCAGACAACATTCCCCTCCATCTACTAAGGAAGTTTGAGAAATGTTATTCAAGGAAGATGGCAAGCATGGGGATGTATAATGCTATATATACTGTTGGGTTAAGATTGCCATTAATGGAGTTACACCGTCAGCTTGCCCATTTTGCTTGTCCATCAGCCAAATCACCCCAAACGCCTAGAGAATTTTCATAGGTGCCGAGGTGATATGGAGTCAACCAAGCAAAGGGAATTGTCGGCTTACACTTGACAAATTCTTTTATTGTTACAAACCTCAGCAGATTTCATCATCAAAGGGCATCTACCACTTCATGCCAGATTCCAATAGAAATTGGAAAAATAGGTATTTTTTATTATTATTAAGGTAACGGAGTGGGATGGCATGCCTGACGAGTTTGATAACATATGGGGAATTGTCAAAGAGTCTAGTGATGGAATTGATAACACCATCAACCCATCCACCCAGTATTGCTCCTATTCCTATCCCACATGACCACTGTTGGCCAAGCCATCACCGATTAATAAATTTCTCTATCTTGTGCAATTTTAGGCCCCGTTTGGTAACATTGTTTAAATAACAGACAATGAAAACTATTGTTTAAACATTACAACACATATTTCCATACACTTTTCACCCACATATATTTCCACAAAATTTAAACAATGTCACTAGAAATCTCTTACCAAATGCGCCCTTATTTGTCTCATTCTCTCTCTCTATTTGTGTGGATCTCACTCATCACAATTCTCCTTACACCAATTTCTCTCAATTTTATATGCCCTTTTTTCCATCTGTCTATTTTATAATTTTTTTTTTTTAATTTCTAAAATTATTTTATGAGATTTCCAATCATATCACTTTTAAATTTTCGACTTAAAATTTAGAGAAATACTATGTCCACAAGATTTTTACAACAAATCTTAGGTGGCAGGCTATTACAGGCTATCACTAGTAGGCAAGAAAGTAATTTCAATGGTGGATTCAAATTAAAAACTTGTAACAATATGCCGCCTATGATTTGTTGTGAAAATGTTGTGGAGTGGCATTTCTCTATAATTTATGGCATTGAACGCATTGAGGTAAAAACCTTTACATGCTTTGTCGGCTACATTTATTGTTAGTTTGATTGTTTTTTAGATGAGATGTTGGTGTTAGATTCTAAATATTTAGTCATAAATGTTTAGATTCTAAATATGTTGTATATTGGTAAACTGAGAACAAAAACTTGCCTAGGATTAAATCTTAAGGTCTTTGAAGTGTTTTAGACATTGCTCAAGTTAATACAAGTCAAAATTTTAGAACGTATAAGCTGAAGAAAAGAGAATTCAAAAACTGAAGAGCTCGACCGATTAGGAGAGAGCTTCGATCGATCGAACTGTGAATCTGCAAAATTTTAAATAAGGCCCAACAGCCCGTGAAATTTTTAGGGTTTGAGTCCAACACTACTAAGTATAAAAGGCAAACCCTAATACATGTTTTTCAAGTCTTGAGAGTTACTACTGTGAGATCTATGAGGTTTTATATCTTCTACCTCTATCAAGCACCTACTGGTGATCAAATCCATATTGCTAGCACCGGTGGAGTAAAGTTACAACCAAGCCTTCAGCTATCAAGTGTATGGAAGATCAAGGCAAGAACAAGTGGTTCATGTGAGAACGGATCCAAATCAAAGAAGTCTGAGAAGTTTAGAGTCCAATTTGGTAACTATGTTAGGTTTACTATGAATTGGTATTTTTGACTGTAAATCTTAATTTGATATAGTGAATTGTTCTCTTGGGATAGTTCTCCCCATGTTTTGATACATGTAATGAATGTTAATCTGTATCTAAATAATTAATCTAAATAACTATTTGGGTAATAAATTTAGTTAAACATATTGTGTTTTTTTGGAGTCTAAATTCTTACAGTTAGCATTGTGAGCTTTATGCTCATCTATATATATATATATATATATATATATATATATATAACCGAAACTTTTGAAACTCCCATAATTTTCCACGTCAACATTACTTAAATAAATAAATAAAACAAAAATTCTAATTCTACTATAAAACCGGAAAAAAAAAAAAAAAAAAATCTCTACCACTTAAAACAAAACCCGATAATATACTTCTTCTATAACTCTCTCTTCTCACAACGTCTCTTCCTTCCTAACCATTCGACAGTTCCTCCTCTATCTCTTCATTCTCATCTAAACACAGACCTTCCCCTTTAACCTCTCACTAATTCGTTTCTCTCATAAGTTTCTAATGGTGGATTCAACTCAACCAAACCCTTCGCACAATCTAGGTTTCAATCCTTAATACTTTTTTTATTTTTCCAAACTAGATTCTCTCCACAAACATTACTGGTAAGTTTTTTATTTTGTTCTATAATTTTGGGTTTCGTTTTTGGTTGTTACATATGATTTAGGATTTCATTTTTGGTTGTTAAATTTGATTTAGGGTTTCGTTTGGGAGTGTTTCTTTTGAATGATTTGTTTAGATTGATGGGTTGGGAGCCCGTAGTGGGTTTTATTAATCTCAATTATTGGCAGCGAGGAAATCCATTTGGGATTTTAGAGTTGTTATTCTATTTAATTGTTAATAATTTTGTTATGTTTTGTGTAATGATATTTCTTGTCCTTTTATTAGACGAGCATCCTTGGCATGCCCTTGATGTTTTTGTGAGTCATTTGTTTGTGTTTGGATTTAATTTAAGTTTCTTGGTTTATATACAAATGCAAGTATATTAATTTAGTTATTGAATAATTAACTTTCTGTTGTAGATTATTGAATTATTTTAGCCTCATGTGGATTTGGGGTTAATTCTATATATTTGGTGGCAGTATTCAGTTTTGATCTTAGCCTCCCAATCTTATAGGTTTTGCTTTCATGTGTTTCAGTTTCATGGCTTTTTTTTTTTTTTTTTTTTGCCTATATGGGATTTATGGTTTCATGATTGGGCTATATTTTATACTACCTCATGTATTGTTTTCATAAACTGCTAATTCATGGTCAACTAGAATGTTTTTATAGTGAAGTGAATGTGACAGTGGTTTTGAGTTTTGAAGGTTTTCTGTTTTACTATGATGTGGACATTAGCAAAATATTTTTAAGTTTATTTTGAGAGTGATGTTATGGTTAGCTCAAAAACCCTTTAATGTTTGTACTACCCTAAATTTATATGTAGGTTATGCATTGTCTCCATTGTGAATGATTAATTTCATTAAATGTCTTTCTTATATTTGGAGGTTTTTGAAATTAAAAAAAATTAACAGTTTGGAGAGTTGACCCTTTTTTTTTTTACTTGAATGAATTGACAGTAGATTTCAATGTGGTAGTTATAATACACTATTTGGTGTGCAATATTTATTTTTTGGTAAAAATGTTGTTGTGTTGGGGGGTTGCCATTCTTCATTACTAGGAGTTTTAAAATCTGTTATCAATTCATCATAGCTTTCATGATGTTGAATAATAATTGGTATTTGGTAGTTGATTCATGCTTTGAATTTCTAATTTGTTAATTCCCCCCCCCCCCCCTTTTTGTGTAAATCTTGATGAGTTTTTGTAATTGAAACCCTCATTGGAGAATGTTATTCATGCTATTCATTCTATTTTCTTTCTAAGGTAGAGAGATGCAAATAAGATGCTTAGTGAAGTGCAAAACAGGAATTCTAGGAAGACCTCCACGGACAATGAGCATATGTGGAATAGGTGAGGCCCTATCACTATTGGTGGGGCATCACACCATCACTATAAATATATATAAAGGGCATTTTGTAAATTTAGTTATTGTTTAAATACTTTGAACCAGATTCTCAAGTTGTAGTTGCTTTATCTGGGGATTCTTCTGAGAGGGGCATTCCATCAGCTATGTCAAAGGCTGTTTTATGGTCTCATGTTAGCACATTCACATTAGTGTCGGGAAGCAATAACAGCTCATTCACTATCTGCAAGAAATAACGTGTCACAATTGCTGCTTTTTAACCGAATGCTTTTGCAAATTGGGATTGGACTCTCTTCAAAAGCACTCTCTTTCCATTGCTATTATATTATCATTTGGGATTCCAAAAAATATGCACCAAGTGTTTGATAAAATGTGTGTAAGTACCCTCTCTTGGTGTTGGTCTATGTGGGTAACTTTTTTACTCCTTTTCTTTTATGTTTTTAGGTTGTAGTTGAATTGCAGTGGTAAATTCGAATTTTGATAGCTTATTTAAATACATATATATATATATATATATATATATATATATATATATATAGTTTAGTTATTATTCTCAACTTTATTTCCATCATCTACAAGGGTCTTTGGTTTGAATTTGTTTGTATTTGTTGTTGATTGATGCCCTATATGTAAATCAAAATAAAATAATCGTTTTGGTTGAATTTTTTTCCCTATATTATGCCAAAATCACCTTCTCAATTTTGTTTGCTATATTATTTTGTTGTGGATGTAACTAACAAATATTTTTGTTACATGCACCACACAAATTGTTTGATAAAATACATAAGTGTATTGTTCTTTCCACAATTTGATTTTTTACAATGTCCTTTTTTCAGGCTTAATAAGTGGACATATACACTCAATGCTTACTCAAACTTGCCTATGCCTTACATAAAAAAGGTATAATACTCCCTTTTTTAATATTTTCTTTTTCTTTTTTTGCACTGTCTCTACAAGACTATGGTTTCTCCCAATGACTACTCTATTTTATGAAATTCGAATAAAAAACAAAAAAATAAATTACATAATCATAGACAATAATTAAACAAATGAAGTTGTTGAATAGCATATTGAACTCAAGCTCTCACTTGAAGGATGATATGATATTTTTTTTTCTTTTAATTTGATAGTAGTTTGCCATTTCATCATATCTTGAATCTCTAGAATGATATATCTCTTTGAAATTTACAATAGAGTATAATATGCAAGGTTTAGAGAATGTATAACAACTCCTTTGTTGTAGCTTATGAATTTGTAGGAGAAAGATGGCTTTCGATTGGCCATGAACTAGGGGAATTATAC
Organism: Quercus agrifolia; assembly: GCA_029955455.1. Lineage (NCBI taxonomy): Eukaryota > Viridiplantae > Streptophyta > Magnoliopsida > Fagales > Fagaceae > Quercus > Quercus agrifolia. The sequence continues at coordinate 33,368,505 of JARQAD010000010.1, forward strand.
TACTCACCAGTGGCATGGAATCTCTTACTTTGTCATTTATTCCATTGATTCTTTTTGTAACAAAAAGGAATACCATATCGAGTCAGCTTTAGCTTACAATTTATATATATAACTGATAGTTTTTAGACCCCTTAAAACCACACTCAAATTAACCTAGGTAATTAGCCAAGTTGTTACTTAGTTCAAATTCCAAATCTAGGTTATTAGAATCAAGCAATCATATCATGCAAAGCAGCGGAAAGATAAATAACACAAAGATATGATTACCTAGGAAACCAAACTGGTAAAAACCTGGGGAGGATTTAACCTAGCTATCCTCAAGGTAAACCTGAATCCACTATGAAAGAATTGAAGTTGTTCAACAGGACTTAGACCACTAACATCCTATTGCTACCCACCAATAGAAACTTACTGACACGACCACGCGCAAGCTCTGAAACCACGGACTCCTTCTTTCTTGGATTCTCCAGCAAGTACAAGCACACCCGCTTGTGTATCTTTAAGTTCTTATTGCAGCAACTGAATGATCATCAAGTTCTTGAAGAAATCTCCTCCTTGACAATCCTAAGCTTCTGTGAAGGAAAGCTCCTCACGGATCTCACAAGAGATTCATACAAACAGCAATATGAGCAACCTCTAAAACATGGCTAGGGTTTGACTTATATACCTAGGGCAAAACATAAAACCCTAAAACGTATAATGAGCTAGGGCTGAGTTGGAAATCTGTAGAAAAACACATTTTTCTCGAGATTCGATTGATCGAGCCAGGTCGAAATGCATGGTAACTTCTGCATCAGCTCGATTCCAACTTTACATAAATGGCACAACTTTGAAAATGTCTATACATGACTAAACAACTTATTTTGATCATGGTTTGCCAACAATACAAATTAGAATTCTAAATACATTAATTCTAAGTCTTTAGAACCTAACAAACTGCCCCTTTGGAAATCCGTGACAAAACAACTAAAAGCTCAAAGTTTACAAAGAAAAGCCCTTTACAAAAAAATGCTCATTACAACAAATTCAATCCTAACTACTATCCATCAGTTGCAAGTGTAGACAGCAGCTCAATTGAATCAACCTGTATATTTCCTGAAACACTAAACAAAAATGCATAACCGCATGTGTGGAAAATAAAAGTAAACAAAATAAATTCTTGATTTCAACCAACACACAATAAAGGCATATATCAATGAATAACTCATAAATATAAATCAATAAGCAGTTGAAACAAGAAACATATAAACCAATAAAAGAAACTCCCTCTAACATGAATAGCCTAACAAAAATATAGCAAGAGCTAAAAAAGTAAATACAAAGTGAAGCACCTAGATATAATCTACTCTCCACAAGCTCCAATTTAAAAAAAAAATTAATATTAATAATAATAATAAAAATAAAAAAATAAAAAAACTCTCCCCCTGAAAACAAAAACTCTACAAGAGCTCAAATATGTACTCCCCCTTTTTGTGATGGAATGCCAAAAGGCAATCAAAATCCATCATCAAAAGGAGGTGGCGGTGAGGATCGTCGAAACTGTGCCAACTCTGCACGCAAAGCACGGATCTCATCGAGCACGTCCACCAAAATCTGTCCATGAGCCGCCTAAACGGTCAAGACATGATCCAACATACGTCGAATGTTTGTATCATCCGAAGTAGTCAGTGAAGGAACATCACCATCAACAGCACCACCACCAGACGCCTCAGCCGTATTAGCACCTGTAGAAGAGAGAGGAGGGGGAACAACACCAGATGACGCACCTCTAAGACGCGTAGGATCAACTCTCAAGTGAGCAGCCCTCTGCCTAAGGAAAGTGGCACCTATGGAAGCTATGACATGAACAGGCTCACCGGCAGGGAAATCATCTAGACCAAGAAACAACAAAATCCTATGAATGAAATAGGATGGATAAAAGCATGAGCTACAACAGAACTCCTATAAACTTCATTCAAAGAACGAAAAAATAGATGAGAAAAACTAATAGATGCACCAGAAACAAAAGCGTACAAAAACACACATCACTCAAGAGGGATGGTGTGAAAATGAGAAATAGGCCACAAAGAATGACACGCTATCGTCAAGAATAGATAGGCAGTCTTAGAAAGCTCAGCAGACGTGATCCGAGGATTAGAACCCCACTGAATAGAAGACTTAGTGATGTATGACATAACATCATCTAAGGGTGGAGACTCCTCATAGGGATAGATAGACTCCCTAATGACCGGAACCCCAAGAGCATCAACCACTACCCTAGGGGTAATGGTGAACTTAACACCTCGTATCTAACTCCTAACAAGGGTGTTGGAATCATAGACATGGCAAGAGAGATTTGAAAAGAACTCTCTAATTAGGACAGTCAGGGGTGGATGATCTACCTCTAACAAGGGCAGCCAACCTCTACTCTCAAGGTTTTTCCTAATGGCAGGATCGACCTCATCTAACACAACAGAACGCTCAACCTAAATCTTATGCTTACAGTTCAGTTTCTCAAAAACCTCTCTGCATCGGTCATTCCTAAACAGCTGACTCCTAGAGGGAGACACAAAGGAAAGGGAGGGAGTCCTATTTGCTTTAGTCTTCCTAGGCATGGTACTAGGATAAGGACAAAAACACAAAATAGAACCAACAAGAACAAAAAGAAAAACCAAGGGCAGACTGCAAGTTAGCACAAAAAAATAGAACAAAAATCTATATGATGCATGAACAGTTTAAATGACATTATGCATGTTCTAATGCAGTGAGACTAAGTTCAATTTAAGTTCAAATTCACAAAATTGGCTTGAGCATAGAGTTTCTAACAAAAAAAACCCAAAATTTGAAAAAAAAAAAAACCCAAAATTTGAAAAACCACTTGAACAATTTGTAATAAATTGACGAATTGATCGTCACACATGAGAGAAAATAGATAAAGATGATCAATTACATCAATACAACAAGCCAATTTCATCAATTAAACCTATTTTGAGCAAAATCCCCAATTCGGGTTAATTACAAGTCCTAGGATTTTCAATTTCTCAAAAATCACAAAATTTATCAAATTAAACCATAGGGATCATGTTTATAACATCTTAGAACAAAAACCCAATGATCAATTTTACAAAATATGGTTTGAATCATCAAAAACCCCAAAATATGCTAAGTCCAAAAATAACCCTTCAATGCTTGAAAAACTGAAAATAAATGAAAAAGAAAAGGTATAATGGACATACCGGCCTTGGGAGAGGAAAACCTTGCAAAAAATTTGGTCGAAAATGACAAAAAATTGTGGATTGTGCTTGTACGAATCGGAGAGAGAAAAAGGAGTTTGAAAAAGTTTTGAAAAAGTGATTTGAATAAGTCAAATTTGATTTTTTAAAAACCTGACTCACGATTTTTGATTGATCGAAAATCAGTTTCGATTGATCAAAACAGACAGAGACTCACCATTATTTTTTAGCACAATTTCGATTGATCGAAAAACAGGTTGGATCAATCGAAATTCTAGAAAAATAGAATTTTTGAAAAAAAAAACCAATTTTTGGAAAAAAAAACTCTTCAAGGCATTGAATATTAGGAATAAAATGCATGACTATGAGATGAAATGCTTTTCCAAAACACAAGTTTTAAACCCAATTTTCCCAAAATTAAGATTTTCAAACATTCTCCCTTTAAATTCTTAAGCACCAAATAACATGTACAATAACATGTATAATATTTAGCAAAGAGTAACTTGTGTAGTGTGTGAAACTAGCAAAAACTTGAGATAAATGTGAGGTAATATGTGAATAGTAATAAGCACAAAGTCTACAAAATTCATCATATAGAATTTGAAAGAGACTATCACCTAAAGAGTTACATCATATAACTCTCACATCTCCTATATCATAAGCTTGCAATCATGTAAGTTTCTTGATTTTGCCTCTTATTGTACACACAAAATTTAATTATTCAGAAACTTATTAAAATGGTCGGAATAATGTACACACCAATTTTAGTAATTTTTAATTTAGCTTTAAGTCCAATAATGTACACATAATTTTTAAGTAATTAAACCAAGGCTACACCTTATGTTCTTTTTGTGCATGTGTTACACTTTCTCGAGCACAGAATCTTATGATATACACTAAGGTGTTCATGATTGGCTAGTGAACAGTGGTGAGATGGTTATTTATGCATTTCTTTTAAGGTTCAAGTCCGACAGTTAAAGACATGTGACTTCAAGATCAAGACAAAGTGATCAAAACCATAAACATCTTTCCCACACAACATGCACTACAAATTTTTGACTAGTAAAGTGAAAAAAGTAAGCTCATCAAAGCTAAACAAGGTACAAAAGACATGTTATGTGAAAATAAATTGACCAACCTTGTTTTCAAAAACCAAGAGAATAGTGCAAAACACAATTTGCTTCCCTTTTCTTCCCTTTTTTACTTATTTATTTATTAAAAAGAAAACACCTAGAATGAAATGCATGAATGTTATGCAATGCAAATCCTAGAAACAAGAAGAAAACACAAAAACCAAAGAACAATGGTCACAAAGAGAATAGAAATGAAGCACAAGGACCATGTCAGAAAGACTTAATTAATTTGAGTCTTTTGCATCCAAAACCTTTTAGATGCACCCCGAGCATTGGAGTTCTTATTCTCATTAGAGTGATTTCCAACTCCAAGATTGGAATAAAGGTTGAGAGTCTTTACCAATTCACCAATAAGTGCTATAGGATTTTGAGCTTGTGGCACAAGCACTTTTGGTTTATTTGCTCTCATAGCAGCTTGCAGCTTGTAACAGTTTGGATGAATGTGTTTAGACATCCCACAAAAATGACAAACCCAAGCAGGCTTGTCATGCATCTTGTCCTTAGTAAAGGTAGACTCCTTAGGTTTAGACTCTTTCAGATCAACCGTAATCTTCCTAGATGGTGAAACTTCTATGGGTTTGACAAACTCACTCACAGGGGGTTTCATAGTTTCACTCACAACCTCACTCATAGAACGTTCAAAAGAAGATGAAGGAACAAATTTTGTGGAATGGGGTGCAAACATGGAGATGCTTTCAACAAAACCTAATCTAGATTTGTCAAAAGGAGACTTTTGAACACTCAGCATTTGATCAAGTTTAGAATTAGCAATAGATAAATCAAGTTCCAAAGATTTAACTTTATTAAGCAATAACATATTCACAGTTTTCACATTGTTCAAAAGTTCATTAGCATCAAACAATTTTACAAGCAAATTCTTCTTATCAAGCTCAAGTGATTCAATTTTCTTCAGGCCAAGTTCAACATTCATAGCATCCTTTGCTTCAACTTTGCAAAGTTTATTGTAGGTCTCTTAAAGATCTACATCCTCAGAGAGTTCCCCATCGGAAGGGTTCTCTTCAACAGACACGTTTTCATTGACTACAGCAATAGTAGTGAAAGCTATGAAGTTTCCATCCTCATCACAACCAGACTCATCATCAGAAACTTCATCATCACTAAGGGTTACAGCCATAGCCTTACCCTTAGACTTCAAGTAAGTAGGACACTCAGATTTCATATGACCATACCCTTGACATTCAAAACATTGAGGACCCATAAAATTATTTGAAGATTGACCTACTTTTTCTTTAGGTTTTTCAGTGTTGTTAACCTTATTGGGATCATTCTTCCTAAAATTTCTAGGTTCAATAGTGTTCTTATCTCTTGCCCTTCTATTGTTGTTTCTAAGAAAATTCCTAAAGTTCTTGGCAAGATAAGCTATCTCTATAGCAGAGAGCTCATCATCAAATCCACCAACATCAACATCATCAACTGACTTAAGAGCCATTGATTTGGATTTGCTAGTCTTAGGTAGGTCCAACTCATAAGATTGAAGTGATCCTACAAGTTCATCAACAGGGATGGAGTCCACATCCTTGCTCTCAGTGATGGCAGTCACCTTGGGTCTAAAATTTTCAGTCAAAGATCTAAGAATCTTCCTAACAATTTTAGGTTGATCATAGATTTCACCCAAGTTATATGTAGAATTAACAATATCATTAAGTTTAGCATAGAATTCATCAAAAGATTTATCATCAGACATCCTAATGCTTTCAAATTTAGAAGTTAGCTGCTGCAATTTGTTAATTTTGACAGCATTTATGCCTTCATGCATAGTCTGGAGGATATTCCAAGCAATATAAGCAACCTCAACATTTGAGATTCTCTTAAATTCCTCCATAGAAACAGCGTTAAAGATAGCATTCATAACTTTGCTATTGAACGCGGCTGCTTCTTTTTGAGAAGTTTGCCACTCACTAACAGGAGTAGTGGGCTTCTCCCATCCGTATTTGACGGAGTTCCAGACTCTCTCATCAATCGATTTCAGGAACGCTTTCATCCTTACTTTCCAATAAGCATAATTATTCCCATCAAAGTGAGGAAGAATAATAAGAGAGTGTCCGTGTTCCATAACCACAGGGGTCAAAGATCAGCTCAATGATCAAAAGATCAACAACAAGAGAGCTACCCACTCTGATACCACTTAATAGTTTTTAGACCCCTTAAAACCACACTGAGATTAACCTAGGTAATTAGCCAAGTTGTTACTCAGTCCAAATTCCAAATCTAGGTTATCAAAATCAAACAATTATATCATGCAAAGCAGCAGAAAGATAAATAACACAAAGATATGATCACCCAGGAAACCAAACTGGTAAAAACCTAGTGAGGATTTAACCTAGCTATCCTCAAGGTAAACCTGAATTCGCTATGAAAGAATCGAAATTGTTTAACAGAACTTAGACCACTAACATCCTATATTGCTACCCACCAGTAGAAACTTACTGACACGACCATGTGCAAGCTCCGAAACCACGGACTCCTTCTTTTTTGAATTCTCCAACAAGTACAAGCATACCCGCTTGTGTATCTTTAAGTTCGTATGGCAACAACTGAATGATCATTAAGTTCTTGAAGAAATCTCCTCCTTGATAATCCTAAACTTGTGTGAAGGAAAGCTCCTTACGGATCTCACAAGAGATTCACACAAACAGCAATATGAGTAACCTCTAAAACGTGGCTAGGGTTTGCCTTATATATCTAGGGCAAAACATAAAACCCTAAAACATTTTAATGAGTTAGGGCTGAGTTGGAAATCTGCAGAAAAATGCATTCTGCCCGAAATTCGATCAATCGAGCCTAAGCTTCGATCGATCGAGCCAGGTTGAAATGCATAGTAACTTCTGCATCAGCTTGATTCCAACTTTACATAAAAGGCACAACTTTGAGCAAATCTAAACAAAACTAAATAACCTATTTTGATCATGGTTTGCCAACAATACAAATTAGAATTCTAAATACATTAATTCTAAGTCTTTAGAACCTAACAATAACAATATAACCTTAGTGCACAAAGTTCAAGGTCCTAAAGGTATGAAGTTAGAGGTTGATTTTAACTTTGTACTTGGGATGAACAAAGCATCCTAATTTCTCATATTGGTGTAATGTTTTCAGAGATTTGAACTTTTTATAGGGATTTGAACTTATATAAATACTCCTGTATTATTTAACATTCTTCAAGAAAACCAAAAAAGGAAACACAATATATCTTTAGATTTTAGTTTTAGTAGTTTTCCCGTGCATTGCACGGGTTTGCAACTAGTTATGTTAATATTTGTGAAATTATACCAATTAAATGTTGTTTTGTATTAATGTTGTATAGTGGTGAGAGAGGATAGTTATATGTGAGAGAGAGAGAGAGGATAGTTTGTGATTTTTCGTTTGAGCCACACGTCATAAAATGTTTTCTAGATTATTTTCAAGAAAAGTATAGCCAGAGACTGATTCAAAATTTTATCTATGAGTACAAAAGCACGGGTTACAAAATTTTAACCATTTAAGAATAAGAAATATACTAAAATTTAAAACTAAATTAATATAAAAAAAAAGTAAAAAAATTATATGTGGGAGTTAAAAACTAGAAACAAGGGATGAGCTAACTAGGCATTGACTGACATAATAAATTTATATCGGTTGGGAGATGGATAATCCACAATGGGAGATTAGAACATGAGTGTTAAATTGAATGATACAAATCTTATTTATGTGGAATGATTTTTATACAACTCTTGCTAAGGATGCAAGCATCCAAAAGAAAGTACAAGAGCTCTCTCCCTCTCTCTTTCTTAATTTCCGAATCGATTTTATGTGTGCACTCCGTCCTTGTTTATACCCTTCAAGTTTTCTTCAGTAGTAGGCTGTTATAATGGGGAGAGGAGATACTAGTCCCATCACATGTCTCCTCACCTCTTTTAATGATGAAAATAAACCTTTGGGCCATAAACTACTATTTAGGTCAGTCATTCAGTAATAAATGTGGCTAATGATAGAAGGGAACATCTAATTAATGCAAAAGTGATTCCTTCTTAATCCTAGAGCCAACTTCTCAAGTTCCTCGAACATTTTTCCTGTGACTATTCTCGTCTTCATTGGCGTTGTTAGAACTCAACTCATCGGCTGTATCGGGGTCGAGGCACCGTATATTTTTGGGCATTTATCCAAGGAGGTGGGATAGCTCTCTACGGCTTTTCTTCATTCCCTTTATTAGGGGTTTTATTGGGGGTCGAGGCTCTCCCCTTGGGCTTGGTATAGGCCCTACCTTGACTCGTTCTATCTCTTGGACATGCTTATGACTGGTGGCCCGGTGAGTACAATTTAAGGTCCACCCCCCTACATTTAATATTCAATATTAATAAATACAAGTCAAAGAGAAGTTATGCAATAGTTGTTTGCTAATACATCTTAGCTCTATCATTTATGATCTATCAAAAGTGGTATTTAACTTTTTCTTAAGACCAAAAATCATCTACAATGGATTATGTGAATGTACAAAATTAAATAGTCTTGTTTGAAAAGAATCTTTCACTAAAACCTTACTTTAATAGTATGAAAGCTCACTTGGTGTATAAAACACTAAGGAATGTTTAGACTCCCAATTTTAAATATAACCAACACAAGCTTACACTTAAACAATAAATGTGTGGAATAATAAGTACAAGCAAAAACCTAAATAGATAAACAACTCTACACTATAATTAATCACAACACGACAGCAATTAAAAGGCAAGAGTAAGAGTTAGAGAGATGCAAACACAAAGATAATATTGGCACGTGTTATCGAAGAGGAAACCAAAGAATTCGGCGAAAAACCTCTACACCACCCTCCAAGCAGTAAAATGATCCACTAAAAAATAAAGTTGGGATACACGAATAATAGTAGACCCTCCAAGCCTAATCTACCCAATGCACCTAAGCCCTCCAAGCTTCTTGCTCCAACAGGGTTACGCCTAACCGTGTCTTCTTTAGCTTCTTGGATCTCGCAATAAGCCCATTGCATCAACCAAATGAATTGGCCATCTCTGAACTGCTTCCCAAGCACCAAAATACCTCCTTACTAATATGGGTATGGTGAGATAAAGATTTGGCAAATGAGCCTTTCAAGGATATGTCAATGGAAAGGGTGAGAGTAGAGAAATTTAGAGAATCAAATGTCTAAGATTGTGGATGAGTAAATCTTGGTTTTCTCTAGGGTTTCTCTCTTAAAATTCTCTCTAGAAGCTCTCTACATTTCGTGGGTATAAGGATATTTATAGTAGGGTACGTGAGGAATATGAAAAGTCATTTTTCTACAAAACAAGGCATTCTGGCGACTCAGTCTCGCAAGTGGAATGAGTTGCTAGTTAACTGCCAAGCCAAACTGTTAATTTTTGTCCTGTAGTGCTCTAGCTATTGTGACCATTCAGCTTCTTGCATGCTTCACACGTGTGGCATTTTGACAAGTTGCCAGTCGCGAGATCTACTCGCGAGAAACCTCTTGAATGCTCACACACTTGAATTTTTCACACTCTTCTCACACACTACCCTTACATTATTCCCACCTAAATACAAGGTATGTAATTGCTGAAATACAAGTAAATTTGGTACAGAATAAAGCTAACACATGATTGAATAAATTCAATTTTATATAGTAGAAATTGAAAGAGTAAGTATAAATACATAAATATTCCATAATTTTTCAAAATTTGAAGTCAGCTGCCAAGTTATATTTTTTTGTGTTCTTTGAACCAACTTTAAATTTTGGGATTGCTAATTTTTTTTTTTTTTTTTTTTTAATCCGAACACTCAAATCTTATGTATTTATATATACCATTAACAAAATTTTAAAATTTCAGGGGACTATGGCAATCTTGGAGTGATATTAGGTACATGTCTATCAGTGTACCGTAACTAGGGACAGTGCCAAGTACTAATGAGGGTGTTCATAGGACCACCCTGATTTTTTTTTTTTTTTAATATACCTTAAAAGACTTTTAGTTTTAAATTAATATGGGTCTTTTGACCACCTTAGGAAAAAAAAAAAAAAAACTTGACCACCCTAAAAAAAGACTTGAACACTCTTAATAACAATTGAACCCATTAAAAATAAAATTCAACCTCTTCAAAATTTTGGTCCATTGAATGTTGAACAAAAAAATTGCAAGAAATACATTATTCACAATATTATCGTAACAAATCCTAAATAGTATGTTATTACTGGTAAACAAAAAAATAATTTCAATGGTAAGTTCAAATTAGAACCAGTAAAAACTTATCATGTTGGCTTTGTTGTGAAAGTGTTGCAAAAATGTTGTAAACATAGCACTTCTCAAAAATTGCCCAAACAAACAAATTAGCCTAAAATCTCAAACCAAATGTTTGATTGTGATTTTTAAATTGTGTTTTCAAATGACATATTTCAAAATCGCTATTTTTTTATATATAAAAAATGCACACATTTTAAATAGCTAGTTTGTTAATGCTTGCTTTAGTCTTTTGCCGAATTTGTGGATTTATGTGATATATTTTTTCAAAAAGATAATGAATTTTGTTTATATTAGTACTTATTTAGGAAAAATGTTAATAATTGAATAAGAGGTCAGTAGCTTAATAATTGTTTGGTTGTATACATTGAAAAAAATGTAATTGATAACATTGATAGTAAAACTATCATATCACACAATGATTTCAAAGTATGAAAACTTGTGAAAGGAAATTTCAAAACTTTATGCATTTGCGTATGCTTTTATTTTGTGAAGTTAATATATTCAAGTTTTATTATTATTAATTTTTTTTTTAATTTAATTGTTTTTAATGACCATCCTAAAAGGAATTTTTGGAGCTGCCACTACCTGTAACCTACACATGATGTTTCAAAAACTTTTCACAAGTTAACTAGAAAATAAACCAATTCATAAAATGATTATTTGCGCACTAAGTCTTTCCTTTTAATTTCCTAACTTATTTGTTTATTTTTTTACGTGCAATTTTTATCAATTTATTTTTTCCAAGTACAACTATAGTAAATCAATTTTAAGCAAATAGAAAAATATGATCATCCAAGTTCCAATAAAAGTCTTGTCTTCCCACTCTCTCTTTCCTCATTTCCTATGTCTTTTGTCTATATTATCTCCAAAAAAAAAAAAAAAAAAAAAAAAAGAGGATAAGTGGTCTAAAGTATCACATCGGTCACTTAGTGAGTGAATCTTCGGTTTATAAGTCTCACTAATATTTTACAAAGGTTAGGCCCCTTTGTAAGTATTAGTATTGTAAGTCTTGTTTTTCCATTCCATCTTTTCCCATCCCTTATGTCTTTTGTCTATATTATCTCCAAAAAAAAAAAAAAAAAAGTTCCAACAAAAGTCTTATCTTAAACGCACCAGGTTTATAAATCTTAAATGGGTTTTTGCCAACCTTTATGAAAAGCAAGACTTGAAAAATACAAATGAACAAATTTGCAGCACAAACGACAATTATTACCATTACCTATTAGAACATTAATTAACCAAATTTCACAATTCAATTTTTCACCAAAAAAAAAATTACACAATTTAATTGGAATTTATTACAACAAAAGTGGGAATCAATTATATACTAAATAAACACATGTAGTCAATGAGACTAAGAATGCTAGTTCATTCAAAGCTAGAAAGTAAATTTTGTTTGGCTTAAACATTTCCAGCTAATAGAACTTCGACTATCACTTTGTCCAAGTTCTGGTAAGAAGAACCGCCAGGTTTGACAGCATCTTCAGCCTTTGTCTTCCACTCCATTGCCTTTTTCTTCATTTCTTTACCTTTTTCACCGTCCATTAACTCTCTTACAAGATTTTCCACTTCATCTCTCTTAACATTATTATCTATTTCCATTCCAATGCCCCAATCAGTACAGCAGTATCGACAGTTCGTCTGTTGCTCGGCAAAGAAGGGCCAGGAGATCATTGGCACTCCACTACATACACTTTCAAGCGTTGAATTCCACCCACTATGCGTTAAAAACCCCCCTATTGATGGGTGCTTTAGGATTTGTTCTTGGGAACACCAACTTGCTAACATACTTCTATGTTTAGTTTTGGTAACGAATTCATGAGGAACAACAGCCGAATTTCCTCCCACAAGATCAGGCCTTATAACCCACAAGAAGGGTTTTTCACTGTTTGCTAACCCCCAAGCAAACTCAATAAGTTGCTCAGGTGTCATGATAGTTATACTACCGTAATTTACATATACTACAGAGTTAGGTTCTTTTGAATTTAACCATTCTATACACCCCTGTTCTTCTTTCCACAGATTGGACCTTATTGATTTCAATTTATCGTCCTTAATCTGATCAGCAAGCAACACAAGTGGGCCAATTGTGTATATACAAGGAAGCATCGAGGACATAGCATCCAACACATCTTGTTCAAATGGATCAAATGTGTTCAAAATGACAGCTGGAGCTCTTGGAGCTCTCTCAGTTTCACGAATGAGGAAGTTAACCATAATATCATTCTTATCTGTAGTTCTAATAAAATTTGGAAAATCCTTAAGACGCATATTTTTCATTCCAGGAATCCAATCTATTGGAGTTTCCAAGTATCCATTTGTTAGGTCGCTTGCATCTGTGAATCAAGCAAAAGTATTGTTGACTTTAGAGAATAACCACCGCAATATTAAAATATTAAAACTAACATACAAACTAAAAAAAAAATAAAAACATCAAACTTGATAATTAAGATATGTGTTATTGCAGATCACCTATGTACATCTTTTAAATATATACTTCTCATTTGTATGTTTGATTTTTAATTGAAGTTAACATGTATAATAATCTGACGTGATATTAATGATACAGACGAGAGAGGTGTGTTATCAAATACCACTTTCAATATATGATGATACAAAATCATACCTTTGAGGGGGATTAAACCTCGCTCAACTAGATGGCGATAGTGCATATAGCTCAAGACGCCACACGAGCTAGGAGTCCAGAAAAGGGCAATCGGAATTCCGAATTTTTCAGCAGCATCAAGACTGAAGGACATACAACCATCTGCGACCATACAAGTCACAGGCGGAACGTTCGAAGACGAAGTGTCGTTGAGTTTGGAAAGGAGGTTGCAAAGTGGAACTAGCGAATGCTTTGAGGTGGAGTCACAAAGAGAAGGAACGTCTTGGCTAACATCTGCATCTACCGGTGGCAGCCCATCGGTAATGGTTTCGAAGTGAAAGTCAGGCAAGCCATCGAGGGCGTTGGGGCCTCTAGACCTGAGTAAGCGTTTGTGGTTGTACTCTGTGTTGACAAAAGTTACGTGAAACCCTTTATGGTGGAGGAGTTTTGCTAGCTTGATCATTGGGTTTATATGACCTTGAAGTGGGTATGCTACACAAACTACATGAGGTTTTGTAGCTGCTGTAATGGAACCCATCTTTGATCTCTCTCTCTGACCGAAACACACACAGAGAATGGGAAGGTTTGGAGAATATTGGGTCGTTCAAAGCCTCCTTCTTATAGACAAACTGCCGAACATAACATAACAAAGCTTTCACATTCTATTTTCTTCCTAAAAATCGCAGAGGTCTACTTTGGTCTTTATGGTCCGTTTGGATTGAGTTTATTGTTGTTGAAATTAAAAATTGAAACTGAAAAAACTGTAATAAAATAATTTTTAAATGTGTGAATAGTATCGTGGGATTTATTTTTAATGAAAAAGTTACTGAAGAGTAAAATTTGTAGGTCCATAAACAGTACATAAATATACTATTCACAGAAGACTTAGTCAAATATTACGACTGAATCAATAAAAAAAAAAAAAAAGGACAAAACGTGAAAGATAAAACTGACCGCAACTTTCAGTGCTCTCCAAACCCGCACTATATCTAAAGAAGGATCTTGGAAAGTACAACCGGTTGGGCATTAATGATATATTTTTACGTTAAATGTGAAGTGATTGGATGTTACTCATGTTATTAACGAGTAAAAAATAATTTTTTTAGAGAGAAACTAATTTTAATAATGAGTTTAAATTAAAATTATTAACAATTTTTTTATTAAAATTAATAATAATTTATTATCTAAAATTTATTGTAAAAATATTATGAACGTAATATTTTATTAAAAACTTAAAAAAAGTCAGAGAAGAATATTAAAAATCAGTATCTTGCTTGATTCTCCCCGGACAAAAAAAAAAAAAAATGCAAATAATACAGAAGGTGAATTATCTGCATTAAAGAAATGTTTTTATTTTTTAAATGAAAGCATTAAAGTCAGAGATATGACCACCGTCCCAGAATCGTTTTATTGAGATGTGCATCCACGTGTTACATCATTTGCATATTATTTTAAAAGGTTTGATATTAAAATGGGTAACTTTATCTGTGCTTTTCGTACTTATCAAAATAATAATAATAAAAAAATCAAAAAAGAAAATAATAATAATAAATAAATAAAAAATGTAACTTTTCATTATTTCATAGGATGGAAAAGTCGATGCGTGCTCTTGTTCGCATACAGCTTTTATGAGCTTTTTTTTTTTAATTTATATATATATAATTAAAAATATAAATAAATAAATACAGCTTTTCGATTTTTTGTGTTAAGTTCAGGATATGCCCTAACTTTTGGACTGAGAAAGGATCGTTTTGTCTGAGTTGTAAAAGTTTTTTTTTTTTTTTTTTTTTTGGAAAAAAGAGAGAGATTTGCAGAAATGTCACGTGTAAATATAAACCATGACATTATTTTATCCTTAATTGCTTTTTAATTGTTGGAGTGAACGCAATGATAGCGTGGTGGTGGAAATGGAATGGGCGAATGGCTAATATTGGCGGCAAAAATGGCATGAAGGCGGGAACTGATATAATGATGATGGTGGCAATAATAATTAGAAGGATAAATTATAATTTATTCATATTTTCATTTTATTTATTTTTTTTATAACCATATTTCCATTTTATCTATAGACTCTACAAATTTGTCCCATAAGATTTGGATTAAATTAAATTGTTACTAATTTGATTGTATTTAAAATGAACATAACTGGTTGTTATCCTATGTGATGTACAAAACTACAAATATATATTTGGATTAAATTAAATTGTTACAAGTTTGATTGTATTTAAAACGAACATATATAACAAGTTGTTATCTTATGTGATGTACAAATATATATTTCAATAATGTTATTCCCTTTTTTTTTTTTTTGACTTTGACAAATTGGATGAAATTGTTTACTGGAAATTTAAAATGAACATAATTATTTAGGGTGTTTAGAGTTCTTTGAATATCTGATTTTACTCTTACATGTGTGTAGTCTCATTGTTCCACACATAAGGATGAAGCCAGGATTTTGACTGAAGAGATGGGGCAATATATGAGTTAACCAATTTTGATTATTCAAGACTAAGAAACATACTAAAATTAAAAAATAAATTAATACTTAAAAAAATTAAACTAGATAATATTTTTTAAATATATATCAACTTAAGCTATCATGATACATTAAAAAAAAAAAAAAAAAAAAAAGGAACTTGTCACACCCTTACCCGATGAATAGGCTAGGCAAGTAGGCATGCGATAACAACCACACACCTATAAAGCTTTTAGCATACAAGTGCGCAAAAGGTTCTTAGAGACTGACAATTATCCTTAAATATTGAGAGTTTGTTTGGAAACCACTTATTTTGCTGAAGTTGAAAACTTTTTATTGAAAGTACTGTAGCAAAATAAGTTAAAATCTGTGTGGATCTCACTCATCACAATGTCTAGAATGGGACTAACAATTTTATTTGTCCCATTCTCTCTCTGTCTGTGTGGATCTCACTCATCACAATTCTCCTTACACCAATTTCTCTCAATTTTATACGCCTTTTTGTCTACCATCTATTTTATAATTTTATAAAAAATATAATTTCTAAAATAATTTTATGAGATTTCCAATCATATCACTTTTAAATTTTTGACTTAAAATTTAGAGAAATACTACGTCCATAAGATTTTCACAACAAATCTTAAGTGGCAGGCTATTACGGGTTATCATTAGTAGGCAAGAAAGTAATTTCAGTGGTGGATTCAAATTAAAAACCTATAATAATATGCCGTCTATAATTTGTTGTAAAAATGTTGTGAAGTAGCATTTCTCTATAATTTATGGCATTGAAAGCATTGAGTTAAAAACTTTTACATGCTTTGTCAACTACATTTATTATTAGTTTGATTGTTTTTTAGATGAGATGTTGGTGTTAGATTCTAAATATATAGTCATAAATGTTTAAGTTCTAAATATGTTTTATGTTGGCAAACCAAGAACAAAAACTTACCTAGGATTAAATCTTAAGGTCTTTGAAGTGTTTTAGACATTGCTCAAGTTAATACAAGTCAAGACTTAAAAACATAAAAGCTGGAGAAAAGAAATTTTGATGATTCAAGACTAAGAAATATACTAAAATTAAAAACTAAATTAATACTTAAAAAATAAAACTAAATACTATACTACAAAAAAAGCTGCCCATAGTGACGTTTTCTAAAAACACAAGCTTATCTATAGCCACGTTCTAACGGCTCTATAGTGGCATTTTAAAATACTGGGCCTATAGAAGCGTTTGCAAGGGCCTATAGCAGTGTTCTAAGAATGCCACTATAGGTTCAAAAAAAACAAAAAGTAAACCATTTTTTTTAAAAAAAAAAAAAAAAGGTCCTATAGCAGTGTTTCATAAACGCCACTATAGGTCTTGGTCTTACCCTATAGTGGCATTCATAATCGCCACTATAGGTCCCTTAGAAAAGAAGAAAAAGAAAAATGCCAACTGAAAAAAAAAAAAAAAATTTAAAAAGGACCTAGCAGTATTTCATAAACGCTACTATAGGTCCTTAAAAAAAAAAAAAAGCCAACTAGGAATTTTTTTTTCTTTTTCAAATAAAGGACCTATACTAGCATTTCATAAACACCACTACAAGTCCTTTAAAAAAAGAAAAAAGAAAAAAAAGCCAACAAAAAAAAAAAAACAATTTTTTTTTAAAAACCTATTGCAACGTTTCATAAACGTCACTATAGGTCTTGGTCTTTCAAGGACCTATAGTGGCATTCATAAATGCCACTATAGCTCCTTATAAAAAAAAATTTAAATTAAATGAGCTATAGTGGCATTTCATTAACACCACTATAGGTCCTAGTTTTACAAGAGCCTATAGTGACGCTCATAAATGCCATTATAGGTCCTTTTTTTTAACCAAAAAAAAAAAACAAAAAAAACAAAAAAGCCAACCGAAAAAAAAGGACAAAAATTTTTAAAAGGACTTATAGCAGCGTTTCATAAATGCCACTATAGATCTTGGTCTTACAAGGTCCTATAGTGGCATTCCAAATGCCACTATAAGTCTTGGATCTTACAAGGGCCTATAGTGGCATTTCAAACGCTGCTATAGGTCCAGCAAAAAAAAAAAAAAAAAAGAAATACCCAAACCAAAAAATAAATACCTATAGTGGCGTTTTTCAAACGCCACCATAGGTCCAACCAAGAAAACAAAAACGATAATATTAAATGATAAAATTGAAAATTTTAATTTTGAAATCATCTAGTCAATAACTCTGGCATGTAATCTCACATTTTAATTTTTTTTTTTTAATTTCCTCTCTTTTTCTCCTCCACATGTTTTACCTTTAAGTCTAATTACTTTGCTTCCCTAAATAGTGTTTACTGACTATTCACCTAAACACTGAACACACAAAACAAAATGGGTCTAAACTCTCTCATCTCAGCTTGAAATGCTACCAAGTCTGCCGTTGAACCTACATGCCGCCGATCCCGCCACTCAACCCACTATGCCACCGATCCCGCCGCTCAGCCCATCACGTTGCTAGTTTGACCCCAACATAGACCCACCACATCACCGACCCACTCCTCCTTACCCATGATCTTGCCACCCAACCCTCCCTGCCCATGCCACGCCAATCTGGTGAGACCTTTCCCTTTCCCCTCCCCTTATCTCTCTCTTTGCTTTTTTGTGTTTTTGTTAACAGTGGATCTAGTTTTTATTTTTTATTTATTTTATTTTATTTGGGTAGTAAGAAAATGGAGGAACATTTTGAATGAAGCAAATATTTTAGCAATGTTTGTGTCTATGTTCGTATTTATGATCTTATGCTTATGTTGAAATTTGGGTTTGTGTTTTTGGATTTGTGCTATTGTGTATCTGATCTTGTGCTTATGTTTAAATTTGGGTTTGTGTTCTTGGATTTGTGCTATTGTGTATCTAATCTTGTGCTTATTTTTAAATTTGGGTTTGTGCTCCAAAGCTTGGGCTTTTGTGCTTCTGAGCCTGTGCTTTTGTGTTCCTTGAATTGATTTGGTGTTGGATTTTTATAGGTTTGTATTCTTGTATTTTGGAGCATGTTATGTTTGTATTGTGAGTATATTGTGTTTGATTTTGAATTTTCTGGGTTTGTGTTTGAATTTGAATTTGCTGGGGTTTGTATTTTTGTTTTGAATTTCTTAATTTAATTGAAATTGAAATTTTAATTTTTAAAATTTGAAAGCATTAATATTAGTGCTTTCAAAATTTAAAATTTAAAATTTTAATTTAAAAACATAAAAAAAAAGCTTTTGATTACCAAAAATTAATTTTTGGTAACCATTTTTTTTTTTTTTTTTGTAAATATATTTTGGCTATAGTGGCGTTTTGAAACACTGCTATGGCCAATTTTTTATTTAAAAAAATAAGGGTCTATAGCAACGTTTTAAAAATGCCACTATAGGGTATGAACCTATAGTGGTGTTTTAAAATGCTGCTATAGCCTAATTAAAAGAAAAAATGGCCTATAGCAGTGTTTTACAAATGGCACTATAGAGTATGGATCTATAGTGGTGTTTTTGTAAAACGGCACAATAGGGAATGGTACAATAGTGACGTTTGTTACTGTCACTATAGAAAATACCACTATATCCCAAATGGACCTATAGTGGCGTTTCACAAACACCACTATAGGCCAAGTTTTTTGTAGTTTTATTTTTTAAAAATATATATCAACTTAAGTTGTCATGATACATTAAAAAAAAAAAAATGGAACTTGTCACTCCCTTAACCCAATGAATAGGCTAGGCATGCGATAGCAACTACAAGCCTATAAAGCTTTTAGCACATAAGTGCACAAGAGGTTCTTAGAGATTAACAATTATCCTCAAATAAATTTACATTGAATAAATCCAAAAATATCCACTATAATGCAATTATGAAAAGATCTCCAAAGTATTTATTCGAACAAAAATCCAAACTTCATGTAAATAAATACTAATAAAAAAATGTTTTGATTATTGCAAGATCATCTTATTTCAAAGTTCGTAAGCTCCTTTCATGCACATAATATCAACAAAAGTCTCAAAAATTACTATTCTTCGTAATTTAAATCTCTAGAAGAGTGGGGGGGGGGGGGGGAGGGGGGGAAGGAGGGTGAGTTTGTCTGTTGCTCAACAAAAAAGGGCCCACTATGAGTTAAAAATCCCCCAATTGATGGACGCTTTAGGATTTCTTCTTGAGGACACCAACTTGCTAACATGCCCCTATCTTTAGTTTTGGTAACAAATTCAAAAGGAACAATAGCTGAATCACCTCCAACAAGATTGGGCCTTATAATTCACAAGAAGGGGTTTTCACTATTTGCTAGCCCCCAAGCAAACTCAATGAGTTGCTGAGGTCACTGTTTTCAGAACCGGACCGGACCGGAAGGTCGGACCGTGAAAACCGGGAACCGGGATGAAAACCGGTTTTTTAAGCCTAAAGAACCGGATTTTTTGTTAATTCCGTGAACCGTTAAAACCGGGGTTGGACCGCTCGAACCGGTGAGAACCGTACGGTCCAACCCCTTAGCAATTTAAAAAAAAAAAAAAAAAAAAACAACTTAACACAATTTTATTTTACTTAATTAAATTATCCATCTCTTACAAGGAATAAAAAAAATTATAATTAAAATTTTTCAAAGATATTCAACTTTACTTCAAAAATTAATCATAAATTTTAATGTTTTCATAGTTATTATTTTATTTTATTAACTTTCTTATTTAATTATTAAATATATGCTTGAAAATCATTAAATTTCCCTCACATATATAGATATATTGTCAATTTTGCTAGTTTTATAAATTTAATATCTATATTTAGGTTTTAATTAATTATTAAATTAATTATGACATCATCACGGTTCGACCTCAAAAACCTTGAACCTCTCCCTTTTACGGTTCAATGAACGGTCCGGGTCTGAAAACCTTGGCTGAGGTGTCATGATAGTTATACTACCATAATTTACATACACTACAGATTTGGTCTCTTTTGAATTTAGCCATTCCACACACCCAAGTTCTTCTTTCCATAGATTTGAACCTATTGATTTCAAGTTATCGTCCTTAATCTGATCTTCAAGCAACACAAGTGGTCCAATGGTGTATATACGAGAAAGCATGGAGGATAAAGCATCCACCACGTCCTGTTCAAAGAGGTCGAATGTGTTCAAAATGATAGCTATAGCTCTTGGAGTTCTCTCAGATTCACGGATAAGGAAATTAAGCATGATGTCATTCTCATCTGTGGTTTTAATAAAACTTGGAAGATCCTTAAGACAAATATTTTTCATCCTAGAAATCCAATCTATTTCAGTTTCTAAGTATACATTTGTTAGATAGTTGGCATCTGTAAATTAATCACATGGGATTGACCATTCACGTGAATATCATACTCCAATTAAAATACTTAGAACTGGCATATAATTTTTAAAATTAAAAAAAAAAAAAAAAACCTTTATAATTTGATAGACAGGCCGTAATTGGCATAGAGAAAATGTTATTGTTGATCTCCCATCCCATGTACATCTCTTTAGTATGTTTGATTTTAAATTAAACCTAACATGTACAGTAATTAAATGAGAGATTAATAATGTAGACGAGAGAGGGATGTGTACACATAAAATAACAATGTCTATGTAAGTATATATGATGATGCAAATTTAGGAGGTTATCCCTATTTAAATCTTTCAATTTCCTTTTATTTTTATTCATACGTAAGATACGTTTTATTATTTTTTTTTAAAAATCAATAATCATCCAAATCCATATAAACACATAAAATAAAGCTTAAAAGATACGTGTTATTATACCTATTAAAGCTTAAAAGAATTTTAAAAATTAAAACGGTAGTGGATATTTCCCTCAAAATTATGCCTTTGAGTGGTATCAAATCTCGTTCAACTAGATGACGGTAATGCATATAGTTCAAGAAGCCACAAGCGCTAGGTGTCCAGAAAAGAACACATGGAATTCTGAACTTGTCAGCAGGACATACAACCATCTGCGATAATAGTGGTAACAGGAGGCACATTCGAAGACGAAGTGTCGTTGAGTTTGGTAATGAGGTTGCAAAGTGGGACTAGGCAAGTTTTTGGGAGGGATTTAGCAAGAGAGGGAATGTCTTGGTTGACATCTGCGTCCGAGGGTGAGAGTCCATCGGCAATAGTTTCAAAGTTAAAGCCAGAGAAGCCATCAAAGGAGTTGGGACCTCTAGACCTGAGTAGGCGTTTGTGGTTGTACTCTGTGTTAACAAAAGTTACATGAAACCCTTTCTGGTGGAGGAGCTTTGCTAGCTTGAACATTGGGTTTATGTGACATTGAAGTTGGATTGGGACGCAAACTAAATGAGGTTTTAACATCCGCGCTAATGGAAAACATCTCTCTTTTTCTCTCTCTGTATCTAAAATACACACTGAGAATGGGACAGTTTTTGGAGAAATTTGGGTAAGTCCAGGCCTTTATATAGGACAAACTGCCGAACATAACAAAGCTTTTATTCTCTTTTTATTCTCATAAAGAGATAATATTAAGTCAATAACATGCCCTACCTAAACTCAGAACGGGAAAGAAAGAAATAATTGTTATAAAAAAACAAATAAATAAATAAAAGGAGAGAAAGAAAGAAATAATGTATTATCATATAATATTTTTTTATATAAAATAAAAGAAAATGTCACATTGACAAAATCCCATTAATAACCTATTCATAATTTACATAACAAATGAAAAAAATATATTATCACATTCGATTTTTTTATATAAAATAATAGAAAGTTTCACATTTAGACAAGTCTATTACAATAATATTTAATATCCTAAATTCATTATTTTACATTATCAAATCTTAAAAAAAAAAAAAAAATTGGCGTCGGCAAAAATACGATCTCTGCCAGAGGGAAGGCTCAGGGAAATTTTTTATAAAATGTGCACAGGTTGTCTTTACGAAATTAAGAAAATGGGAATACGCAATTTATCTTCTGCTGTTGTTGCGTCGCGAGTTACGTTTTCGATAGAAATAGTGATAATTTCTATATATAAAAAGCACAATACGCAAGCAGTACAACTTTGATTTGTTCAAGTGGCATTGTAACTACGGTAGCTACACTTTCTTTTTTTAATTTTTTAATTTTATAAATATTTATATAAACTAGTATATATATTGTTATACTGACACAATATTTTCACAATAATTGAGGTGTCAATTTTTTATAGATCAAAATAAAATAATAAAATATAAAACTGCAACTGAAAATAATTTTTTTGTGAAAATGTTATGATACTTGTTGAGTGAATGTGTAAAAGCTATAGTACTTTTGGTTTGTGTAGCTACAACATTTTTTTTTTTTTAGTCTTCCGTTTGTATTTTTTTTTCTTTTAAATATTTATATGAACTGACATATATATTATTATACTGATACAACAAATATCACAATATTTTCATAATTATTGAGGTGTCAATTTCTTATAATTCGAAATAAAATAATAAAATATGAAACTATGACCAACCACAACTGAAAATGTTGTGACACTTGTTGGGTGAATGTGTAAAAGTTACAGTATTTTTGGTTTGTTCAATATGTACTGTTCATTTTTTTTAGTCATCAATTTGTGCTCTTTTTAATATATATATATATATATATATATATATATATATTTATATTTATATTTATATTTATATAATCTTGCATATATATTGTTTTACTAAAATAACAAATTTCACAATATTTTCACAATTTTTGAGATCTCAGTTTTTTATAGATCAAATAAAAAAAATGCTAAGTCTACTATATTTTCACATTAATTTCACAACAAATCATAGGTAAACTGCTATTGATAGATAAAAAAGTTATATCAGTCATGGGTCTATTTTAAAATCATTAACAACTTGTCAACTAGAATTTGTTATGAAAATATTATAGAGATAACATTTTTATAAAATAAATAATAATATATCAGATTGAAACTGACAATGGTTGAAAATAAAGGTATTGTGAAAATATTGTGACAATTTGTTGTGCTCATAGACCCTTTTTTTTTTTTTTTTTTTTTTTTTGTTTTAGTCAAATTTGGTGAGCAAAAATTCTTGTTTCATGCACAATTTTCTTTTGTTGATTTTTTGTTTGTTGTTTTTTTAGTGCATAGTTTAAAGTAGTTGTCCCAATTAAAACCAATTACAAATTAGCACCTAGAATTTGTTGTGAAAATATTGTGGATGTAGCATTACTCTAAAATAAAATTACAAAATATCATACCAGGGCCCACCATAGCTAAAATAAATGTATTGAGAAAATATCATGACATTTATTGTGTTCCTGACTTTTTTTTAACCAATTTTTTGAGCCAAAATTCATAGTTTTACAAACAGTTTTCTTGGACTAATTTTTTTTTTTTTAACACATTGTTTAAAGTAAAAATCACATAGTTTTACCAACAAAAAAGAATTATGGAAAAAAGTATTTTCCCCCTTTATGTTTGGGGTAGTTTTATCCCCTCCAATTTTAAAGTTCAATAATTTCTTACTTTATATTTTGTAGACATATATATAGTTCCTACTATTACTCTCTTAATTAAACCTTAACAAAATCGTATGATTCCTAAAATATTTCATTGTGCAATAACTAAAATGAGACATTAAATTTGAATGTCCCAAAAATTTTCTTCATATATTTTGAGTTTTATATGTTAGTCATACTTAGAAAGTAAAAATGATGATGTATGGTATTCTATTTGTTACCTAGAGAACACTAATTTATTAGTGGTTTAAATCTTCTAAATTTATAATTTTATCTAATAAATACTTTAATAACATATGTCTTTTGTTATTTTGTTATTTTTTTTTATTTGTTCTCTTTCTTAAAAAGGTGTTCATTAAAAATTAAGTAAGCTAAGCATCATAGTTAGACTCATAAAATAAAATGATAAATTAGGAAGTATGAATAACAAAATATTCATTGCAAATGGTTGTAAGTATTTAATTTGATGAAGAGTTTCAATTATAGCATATGTCATTATTTATTACGAAAATTTAGATATTGTGACAATGCTTTATCAAAACTTAGTTGTTAATTGTTGAAAGATGACAACATTTGTTATCATTCTTAGTAGATTTTTTATTTTTATTTTATGAGTAGATACTATCTTTAGTAAATAAGTTCTAAGAAATGAAAAAATATTTTGTATCAAATGATACAACGTCATCCGTATCAAAATTTAATAAACGAGAGACGTGTGTGCAAAAATAACTATCTACTAATACATGTCTTTCAATTGTTAGTGGGTTAATTATTTTTTGTTGACATGTTTCATACTTATTAGGTTTTGATACAATTGACATGATATCATTTGATACTAATTATCTTACTATAAGAAATTATTATACTAAATAGATAGTTATATATTAAATAACTATTCTAAATTTAAATATATGATTTGATACTAAAAGAAAAAAAATTATCTTAAATTTTCTCACTTAAGGGTAGCATGTGACTTGCACGTACTTACTAGTTACATATAAAGATATGTTGCGACTCGCGAAGATTGAGGTTTGACTTGGAAGTGTTGAGCTTTCAAAATTTCACACGCACGTCTTAATGCTAACATTGACAAATGCCCAACCATTGAGTTCGTTCATGTCGGTGATGGAGAATTGGAAAGTGTGAATGCAAAGGTACTGTGAAGCTGCGTACCATCGGGAAGAAGAAAAGAGTAATTCTAGGAGACTAGGACCACAACTTTTTAGGGCATATTTTTATGTGTGACGGCATGTAAGTGATTAATTATTGCTTTCAATTTTATATTGACTTACCACTGTATTAAAATTGTGAAAAAATGTTTGACTTACCTTCAATATTTTTGTAATTAAAACCTCTTACTAACTAAATAAAATATAGAGATTAAGACTTACTATTACTTACTATTGTATATTTAAAGTAAAAGGACATCTCAAACTAAAAAAATACTAGAGGTAAACCAAACTCGTAACAAAATTGCAGCACAGATATTATGGTCTTAGATTTTTTTAACAGAAAAATATGCTACCTAATCTTCAATGACCTCAATGTAGGAGAGGGCGATGTAGGAACATGATTTGAGGGAGAAAGTATTTCCTGTGCGGTTCTCATGACACCCATGTGCTTCCCATTCCCCTGTTCAAATAATTCCTTGTATTTGGCTGTCAGTTTTCTGTTATAATAATTTGAAGTTTGAACCTATTTTGTGTTGTTGTACAGATACTGATATTGTATTAGTTGGATTTGATGTTGAGAAATTTTTGTTTGTCTGAGTCCGTAGAAAATGTTTAAGAGAATGAATAAAAAAAAGAATTATTTTATTTTTTGGTTTTAGTTCTCATTTTAAATATTTCAAAAAAAAGTTTTTATTTTAATTATTTAAAATTTTTAGGCTATTTTATTTGATGAAGAATAATTAAATCCAAATTAAATCAATTAACATATGTCATAAGCTTACATGACATTTAAGGGACACATCAATAGAAAACTAGGAGGGGCTAGTGATCAAAACAGTATAAAACTTCAAAATATAAAATTCTAATTCTAAAAATTTTAAACATAAAATTTAAAAATTCCCAAATTTTAGGGATGTTTTATACATTTTACCCCAACTTTAATGTATTAATTTTTTTTTATTTAATTGGGGAAAAAGTATTATTTCATATTTATTTATATCAATTATTTCACGCACATATTCACAATTAATACGAGAATGTTCACCTTTTGTTGTGTGAATAAATATGAGATCTGAAATAGTAGATCTATATGAATCAAACCCTTTATTTGGGTAATGTTGTAAGACAACAAAGCAAAAAAGGAGGAAGTAGACACATGACTGAGTGCTTAGTACGTACTTAAAGGCGTACAGGAACAGGACAATGAATATCAACCATCTCTGTTGATCTCGCCAGACAAATGATAATAAAAAAATTACAACATAAAACAATGGTTACAAACTTACAAAGCTGAACTATTTTGTTTTTGTTTTTTTGTTTTAGCTGAATTTTTTTATTTTACTTTTATTTTATGGGCCCGGTTATATGTGCTCTTAGGGCACACACTAACTACCTATTTTGGAAAAAAATTTATGGAAAATTAAAATAGCTGTCAAAACAATGAATTAGTTTTTCGTTTTTCCATAAAAAACTTTCTAAAATGGTTTACTAATATATGCCTTAAGCTAAGAGCACACGTTAGTAAATCTTTTATTTTATAGATAAATCTGAACTATTTGGGTTAAACAAAGAGTTATGACAACTATCAGAATAACATGTTAATTAGAAAAATTCTTGTGCCACACCAAAAGGCATTACAATACTCGTGTAGGATGATAGTTGGTCCATGTGGTAAGTTGTAGCCAATGTTGTGTCTTTTGGTGTGGCACAAGAATTATTCTATTAATTATCGACATCATGTACGTGCGACCACTTGTTGGATTTGACATTAAAGTGTACTACTAGTATTTTAACTATTTAAAAAAAAAAAAAAGGATAGGGCGATCACATTTTCAGAAAAACTACACGAGTACTGTTAGGGAAGTTGATCAACTTCTCTAACAGTACTTGTGTAGTTTTTCTGACTATTAGAAAGTTTCCACATGAAGTTTAAAATGTATGTTCTTGTCTTCTAGCATTTGGACAGAGAATCATGAATGGGTTTTAACTTTTTTTTAGTACAAGATTTGCCGACCTGCAAGTGTAAATAAAAATCATGATGTTAGTTTCACGTTATTTGCTTTAAAAGAATAATTCCCGAGACACAATCAATCATACCCCAATTTCATTGCTTGTTGACTTACAAGATTATGAGTAGTCAACATTTTATTCCTTGTGTGATCCACCGTTTACGTTGGTTACTCACAATCACTTAAGTCAACAAATTGTGAGAGTTGCCTTGATGTCTACGGTGTGGTGGAATGAACATTGAATTGACGGCAAAATGGTACAAAGGTGATAGATTATTCAGTAGATTTGGCGTATTTTAATTTGTATTTTTTTATAAAATTATAATAAATTTTATTCATAACATAAATAATACATCAAGTGTCCTGCTATGATCCAAATATAGATCAATTTTCAATATATGAATAAAAGACAAGATGAAAGATTCACAGATACAATCTATCGACTTCTACACAAGAGCTTCAGTGGCAAATTTGGCATCACCTTCAACCGTAAATACTATCTGTGGGGGGGCCAAGACTTGAGCTTCTGTGTTGGGCTTAAAGCCCCGTTTACTAGCAAGAGTACGTCCGAGGAGGAGGAAACGTTTGGAAAAACCCCATAGTGGTTGGGCGAATAGAGAAACGTTCAAAAGTACTAGTCCAAGAGAGTCATCTTCCTCGGACCTGTCGAATGTCAGTAAAGTGAACTTCGTCTTAATTTGGGTAACCTTCCAGGAAGTTCCAGCAAAGAAGATAGACTTCAGATATACAGGAAATGGATAAGAATACGGAAATATCTAAGGGAAAAGCTGCTACCACCGCATTAAATGAACTACAGCAGCTTTCCTGGCCGAATTAATGTGGAGAAGACCTCTGAACAGTACTTTCAACTACTACCGTCCATAGAAAACCAGAAAAAGCTGTTCAACAGGAGAGAAATTGGAGTGTAAGGTTGGATGATAAACAAGTGGACGATAGAAATGGATCGGAGGGGACTATATAATGGGGGAAGATCTCCCTAAAGAGTGGATCGAAAAATATTAAAGAGAGAGATTGGAGAAGATTCACTGTAGCACTAGGAAGAACATACCATATGAAATAGCCAATCCACCCAAAAACTTACTCCTCGGACTTAAATTCAACCTCTGATTATGTGCATATTCCTCCTCGGATATACTTAAAACCCCGATTAACTGTTAGAAAACTCATTACCAGCCCAGTTCTTTCACCCACTCTCTTACAAATTTATTGTATTGGGTTTATTGGGCCCACATCTTACTCTTTTTGGGTTTGGGCTATAATTTGTGACCTTACACTATCCAAACTCTATTCTTTTTCCATGTTCAAGGTCCAATAGATTGCTTCTAATTCCGCTTGGATAGGGATATTTGTGTAAGCCTTCTTTGAACTAGCAAACACGAATGCCCCTGTCTATTCTCTAGCAAAATCGGCAAGCATTGAAAAATCGTTGCCAACAACATCATCACATTTGACTTTAACTATACATACCTTTTTGACTATACCTTTTTGTGGCTTAGACCACCGAGCTACTTCTTGGGATTCAGAATTGAGGTAATGAACTTGTCTAGGGCTAGCATGTTCTTAGGCAAGTTTTTATATTCCCCTCATCATCATCTACTGGAATTGATCTTGATTGTGTTTCCAAACATGTCTTGCTTTCTTAGCTTCCAAATTTTATCTAAAATCTAAGTACCGGATAGAGTGAGGTCTTTCTTTTGCACAAATGATAAGTTTAATTATGGTAGAAGGGATATTAGAGCTATGATATAACTCAGCAACATCTTGAAACTGAATCGGATCAGTCTTCACATTCCAGCAATATCCAAACCAAATCATTCAGCTATGATAAGTTTAATTGTTTAGTCAATTCATATTGTGACTAAACAATCCCAAGTAGGGAATACATTTGCTGCAATCCTCCATAAATGCATCTTGAGGTTTCCATTAATTTTTAACCTCCAAGTTTTACCCTGGTCTGATTGACCTTTTCTAGGATCTGTAGACTTCACCAAATCTTTATAAGCTGATTTTACTCAAAGTTCACTAGAGTTTGTTATGGCCCAAATCCATATATCCTTTTACTTATTAAGGTCTATTTGGTTGGAAGAGCAAAAAAGTAGAAGGATAGAAAATGAGGAGGGGACAGAAAAGATTTAGTTTTCTTTCATTTGTTTTTGGTTGAAAGGATGGAAAATTGGAGAAATGGAAAATTTATTTGTTTAATTGAGAAGAAAAATGAGATGATGAAAAATGAAGTTGATATAAATTTATAATTATATCCCTATTAAATAAAAGAAAAAAATAAACATATTTTTTATTAAAAAAATTGTGTATGGACACTTCAAAATTTTTTTTTCTTTTAATAAATTACACAAGCCATAGAAAGATGAGCCAAAAAAAAACAAAAAAAAAAAAAAAAGAAAGAAAAAAGAGAGGCAACTGGACAAAACCCATGTGCAAGTGCACATGGGCATTTTCGCCAGTCCAACAAATTAAGCTTTCCCCTCCCAGTTTTCTCCACATTTTGGGGAAAAAATATTTTGGTGAGTTCAGAGAGAAAACACTCGGGCTCCATCACATTTTTTCCCTTTCCCCTCCCAACCAAACACTCATTAAAAAATTTTCCTCTCCACTTTTCTCTCCTCAATTTTCAATTCTATCTAAAATCCCTCCAAACAAACATACCCTTAGGGATTTTAAGAATTGCCTTAAGTGTCCTTGTCAAACCATTGCTTGACTTTGGACATATCCAAGTCCATGAAGATGATTTTGCTGATAGGAACTCAACCAATTATTATCCACCTTATATTTACCCTTTAAGAAATTAGCATAAAAGTACATAACATGGATTTTACATATGTATCTTATATACGAGGCTTAGATTAAATGGGAGTGTAGTATACTAAATAATACATAATAGTTTATTGCAATAACCGTAATGAGAGAATGATGATGACAACAGTAAATAATAATTTATCCAATGTGTCTTAGCCTTATCATAATTTAATTTATATATTTAAATTATGAGGTAATTACAATAAATCCACCTGTAGTTTGGCTTGAAATCACTTTGTCTACCTATGGTTTAAAAAGCATCATTTTACTTACCTAAGGTAAGCTTTGTTTGTCTCCCGTAACCTACTTTTATTAAAAACAGAGGTAACTAAGTTTTTTTGCTTTCTTTTTATGTCTTTCTCCTCCCAAAAAACAAAAAAACAAAAAAACAAAAAAAAAACAAAAAAACAAAAAAAAATAAGATCAAAAGATGCTATTTGTAAAAATTTAGAAACTTGGCTTAAGAACTCCAATAAATCACAAAATATATTTTTGTAACACACTCAAAAGAAAATAATACAAAAAGGCAAAATTTACTGACATCCATAACTTAATGTATGAGAAAAAGAAAGCAGAAGGCAAAATTTTCTAATCTATACATTAATTTATCTCTCTCTCTCTCTCTCTCTCTCTCTCTCTCTCTCTCTGTTTTGTCCTTGTTTTTCTCATCTCTCACACTCCAGTTCAAATTAACACTCCAATTCAAACAGCGGTAGCTTTGGGTCACAGTGGCTTTGGTGGTGATTGTGGAGGAGCACAAGGTGGTTGCATTGGGTTGGGTATGGGTTTTGAGGAGGAGCATGATGTTGGGTTGGGTTTGGGTTTTGAGGAAGAGCACGAGGTGGCTGCATTAGGTTAGGTCTGGGTTTTGAGGAAGAGCACGGTGTTGGGTTGGGTTTGGGATTTAAGGAGGAGCACGCTAGTTTGCGATTTGGGTCTTGGTTGTAGTCGATCTGATCTCTCTTTCATCTTCAATTAATCTTTAGGGGGAATTACACTTTATCCACCTGTGATTTGCCTAAATTTAACTTACCCACCCGTGGTTTCATTTTTGATACTTTTCCCACCTGTGCTTTACTCCGTTACTATTCTATAACCCACCTCCCTTCAGATATTATTCTAACACATTTTTTATCCAAAAAAAAATCCAAAATAGATCAAACACTTTTCTCACCCAAAACACAGTCCTATTCATGCATGCTCACCAAACTAAGATCCTAGATGCTACAAGGCAGAGAGCTTAAAATAATAGACCGAGAACCATCTGGGGCCCTCGCAACCACCATCGGAACCACAACCACTGTAACCTCCATTGGAAACCACAACCACTGCAAGCCCTAATCTACAACCACCACCAAAATCAAATCAATCCACAACCTAAAACTACAAAAATAAAATGAAACCCATGAAGCAAATTTTGAGAGAGAAGAGATGTAGTTCGATCTAAACCTTCAGGATCAATTCCTTGCAAAAATGGTGGTGGTTGATCTAGGTTTGCTGGGTTTTCACTATGGTGGCAAATCAACCTCCAAAACACTGCCTTCGACATCGATTCCTCACAAAAACGATGGTGGTTGATCTAGGTTTGCCAGGCTTTTCACTATGGTGGTAGATCGACCTCCAAAATGCCACCACTAGAGAGAGAGAGATAGAGAGAGGGAGAGCAAAGATGAGAGAGTAGAGAGAATGGGTGAGAGGAAACAATGTTGCTGGGCTTTTGTTTTTGTTTCATTGAAATGAATGTCTTTTATTGGGTTAACGAATAATGATTATTCCCTCATGCTTTTGTCTTCAATTGGATTAATGTCTTCTACTGCTGTCCTTTTGCTTTTGCAACATGAGGTTTGTGAGGTGGCACAAACCTGACCAGAATTGGTACAAGCTTGAAATGCTGAAAATTTGTATGTGTGGATGGGAGTGTGTTTTGGGAGAGAGAGAGAGATGGGAGTGTTTGATCTGTTTTGGATTTTGTTTTTGATAAAAAATGTGTTAGAGTAATGTCTGATTGGGAGGTAGGTTACAAAATAGTAATAGAGTGAAGCATAGGTGGGTAAAGTTTCAAAAATGAAACCACGGATGGATAAGTTAAATTTGAGGCGGCAAACCACAGGTGGGTAACCTGTAATTCCCCCTAATCTTTATGCTTCAATAGTAGTGTCGGTTATGTGGTTTTTGTTTTTGTTTTTGTTTTTGTTTTTTTTTTTTTCACTTCCATTTCTTTCTTTTGGCTTTTCATTTTCTTTTCAACTTTACTGCAAATGGGTTGCATCTTGTGCACAATTATTTTTGTTTTTGTTTCAATTCTTTCTCCATTACTGAATATTTAAATGTTTAAATGGGTGCCTTGACCTTTTTATCATTTTAGTAGATACGTTGGTAGGGAACATTTTATTGAAATCAATAGCTATGTTTGGCATTATAGCTTGTCTTCATCATCTAGGTATTAAAATCAGTCATAGGTAGTGAAGGTGGTAAGATCTCTTATTCATTTTGAGCTTTATCTATCTTTATGTACATGTGAAGAAGAAGATGAGTTTTCTCTTTCTTGTTTTTAGTACTTAGCGAGGAACTTTGTTGTAGTCCTTTTGTTTTTGTGGAGGTTGATTTGGTTTTGATTTTCCCTTAGGGTTTGTTCTTCATGTTCAAGATTTGTGTGAATGGAGAGAGACCAATATTAGTTTTTGATCTTGTTGTTCAAGTATTTTTGTCTTTTTTTTTTTTTTTTTGGGAGGAGAGGGATATTAAAAGGAAGCAGAAATACACATTTGTTCATGTTTTTAACAAACAGAGCTTACTTCAAGTGGTAAAGTGATACATTTCAAACCACAGATAGTCAAGTAGGCAAAGTAATTTTTAGTTAAACCACAGGTACGCAAAGTGATTTTGGGTAAAATCACAGGTGGGTTTACTATAATTACCCATTAAATTATTAAATTAGACCTCATCAGAGATTTAGAATAAAATTAAATTGTTAAGATTCTTTATAAAATTGGGTTTAGGATTTCATTTTAATTTAAAATTTAAGGGGTTAAACATAAAAGTTTTGAAAGTTTTATGCTAACTTGTAATATGATCAGGTCACATGAGAATATTGCAACTTCTCTTAATTATAATGGTAAAAATAGTAAAGGTGATCATAATAATAATAATAATAAGTGGAATTATATACACAAAAGTGGTGCATGTCATGCATGACTCATGAGTCACTTTTTAATGCGAAGCTTTCCATGCTTGAGGACAGAATTGGAACCTTCTAGGTTTTCACTTCACGTAAATTTTGTGAACTTGTAATGGGGCCTCAAATTAACTATTTTCTTATTGGGCTTAGGCCCTGATAAACTAGGTCCCTGATAAACTATGTTAAAGTGACCTTGGATTCCAATACTCTCACTATAAGGTCTGCCCCAGGCTACCCATGTTAATTGAGAACTCTTACGTAAAATCTATGAAAAATTGAGTGTACCAAATGTTTTCTAATTCAACACCTACTTATCATGTTACATGCATTGTCACCAACTTTTGGATGAAAAATCCATGAAATCACGCTCACTATATATTTTTATTGGCATTAATATTGGAGTTGACTACCCTTAAAAATATTTTGGCTGATTTTATGAGAATGCAACCCATGTGTTATGGCAATAAAAAGGCCTCCCCAACAACATTGTAAAGTCGCATAGAAGATAATTTTTCATTTTTTAGATATATGAAGTGGCAATTTTATTTATTGTTCTTAATTTGATAGTTACAAACCTACCATAGAGAATGAGCAATAATATTAGATGTTTTTATTAGAAATACAAAAAAAAATGCCAATTAAACTACAAGTTTCTTGGCATGTTGAGAAAATTCTTAATACAAAAGTATAAGAGTCTTATACATACCCTTGTAAAACACTAAAACATCGATCTTACTTTAGGTCTCTTAACATAAGTTCTATGAAAATTTGAATTTGGACCAAATGTTTTCTTTGTGAAACACCTAATTACCATGCCTTGACACCCACTTTTTGATGGGAAATCCATGGAACCTCAAATAACATTATCAAAGTCAATATCGGTAAGCTCCTTTAGCTTCCTCACTAAACTAACAAAGTTAGTGTAAGAAGACCCACCTGATTTTGTTGCTGCTTGGGCTCTCTTCTTCCACTCCATAACCTTCTCTCTAATCTCCTTCCCTTTTTCTCCCT
Source organism: Quercus agrifolia (assembly GCA_029955455.1). Lineage (NCBI taxonomy): Eukaryota > Viridiplantae > Streptophyta > Magnoliopsida > Fagales > Fagaceae > Quercus > Quercus agrifolia. Next base: position 33,402,856 of record JARQAD010000010.1, read on the forward strand.
CCATCAATTCTCTCACAAGCCCCTGAACTTTGTCTCTCTTCACATCCGTATCAATCTCCATCCCAATCCCCCACTTGTTGCATGAATAAAAGCAATTGGTTTGTTGCTCAGCAAAGAAAGGCCAACATATCAGTGGCACTCCCTCACAAATGCTTTCCAACGTAGAATTCCATCCACAATGAGTTAAAAATCCTCCAATTGAAGGATGACTAAGAACTCTCTCTTGTGGACACCAGTCTGAAAGGAATCCTCTTTCTTTAGTCTCCTCCATGAATTCCTTGGATAAGATCTCAACTCCACCATCCACAAGATTTGAGCGTATGATCCATAAGAATGAATACATGCTATTAGCGAGTCCCCAAGCAAATTCACTCAATTGGTCAGAAGTCATTATTATTAGGCTTCCAAAATTCACGTAAACAACAGAATTGGGCTCCCTTGTATCTAACCAGCTCAAGCAGTCATTATCTTCCTTCCACAAGTTTGATTCAACATTCTCCAGCTTTGTTTCTGGAAGTTGTTGATTAAGCATAGACAGTGGACCAATAGTGTAAAGATTAGGATACTTAATTTTGATAGCTTCTAAAACCTCTTCTTCCAAATCATCAAACGTGTTCAGGACAATAGCTCTAGCTTTCACAGCATTATTCACTGATTCTAAGCTGTAATTGAACATTATGTCATTCTCATCGGTGGACCGAAGAAATGTTGGAAGATCTTTCAATCGAATCCCTCTCATTTCTGGTATCCAATCAATGGCAGTATCAAGATATCCGTTACTCAAGCAGTCCTCATCTGCGTACAAGATTGAGACAAATAAGTGAAGAACAAAATGTGTAAAATAAATAAATAAAAACTATTGATGTTATTTAACTTTTTCTTTATGTACTATGAGAAATATGTTCTATTTTATTTTATTTTTTAACGTGAAAGTTCAGTATTCTTCAAACACTTAACTATTTTCTGAGTCTATAAACTTCTCATTTCAATTGCATTAGTAACTATTACAGGAAGCCATCCCTAACTCCAACCTAAAAAAATCAATTTATTTCCCAAACCCAACCCAATTCTCTTTACCCACGACATCTCGAATAATATGTGAAAGTTTAAAGTAGGGGTCTTGGCCATCCCTAGGCAGACCCAATGGGGGGGTTTATGATATAGAATGCTTTCCTGGGTGGTAAAAGCTAGTATTGTCCTATAGTTGCAGTGGGTTTGCATGTACACTGCAACTGTAGGACAATACTAGTTTTTGACTTTTCCTTTTCCTAATGGGTTTTATTTTAAATACATTTTAAGAGCTATTTTGGAAATTCTAAACCACCACCAACTCACCAGATTACAAAAATGACAGGTCGGTTAAAAAATTGGATAGTTTCAAATCGGCAAAGTGGGTGGGTTAGTTTTAGTTATATATTGTACACTAAACTTCTAAATTTATTTTTAACATTTACAAATAATTTAAAAATTATTTCCTCTAAATCCTATAAACTATTGAAGAACTTGCAAAAAAAATATAAATCATTAAAGAAAATAATAGAAACGATCCACTTTCTCATAAATCAAAGTATGGTATAAGTATTTTTACTTTTTTTTTTTTTTTTAATGAACCGAAAGTGTTATAAAGAGAGAAAACAAATTATACAGACAAACAAGCATCACTCCGAATAACAAAAACAAAAGAAGGGGGCTGTTGCCAAAAATATATATATATATATATATATATTTGAATCATTAGACCAACCCGTATATCTTACCATGTGCTTTTTTTTTTTTCTTTTTTTTTAGTTAATACTGAATCATGTATGCTTAATACTGATTGGGAAGCAGCAAATAAAGAGGAAAACAAAAAAAATATTAGCCAATTAATCATACCAATGTGGCATAGTTAATTAGAGATATACCTTTCAATGGAAAATAGCCTCTTTCTTTAAGGTCTTCATAGTGAAGATAACCCAACACACCACAACCACTAGAAGTGAAGAGCATCACCTCCGGAATGCCAAATTCTTGGGCAGCCTTTAAGGTAAAGCCCATAACCCCATCAGAAACTATGCAAGAAACTGGAGGCACATCGGATGAAGCATTATTGAGTTTTGTGATAAGGTCATGGAGTGAACACAACCCATCAACAGTTATGGTTGTGCATAAAGCTGGGAGGTCAAGTATTCCACGCTGGTTTGTTGAAGGCAAGCCATCTGAGATTGTTTCAAACCTGAAATCATCTAAGCCTTTGACAGAGTCTTGGCCTCTAGACTTCACTAAGCGATTGTAGTTGAACTCCGTGTGAACAAAGGTGATATGAAAGCCTTTGGAATGAAGAAGTTTGGCAAGTTTTAGCATAGGGTTTATGTGGCCTTGAGCTGGAACAGGAATACAAATGGCGTGGGGTTTCTTCATTGTTGACTCCATTAGAAGCAAAAATGGACAGTGCAAAGCGGACCTTCTTCAAGTTCAGAACCAAGATCTTGTTTATAAGTGATTTTATTTTATTTCATGTTTTAAGACACCTAAATCTAATCTTTGGACTTTCATATTCCCTTTTTTTTTTTTTTTTTTTTTTTTTTTTTTTTTTTTTTGAGAAAGTGGACTTTCATATTCAATTTCTCTCTTTTTCAATTATGAATTTATTTTTTTGAAAACAATTATGAATTTATTAAACTGGTACAATTAAAATTAATTATCGAACTATATAATAATATAATCATTATATTAGAATTTATGTATTATCAAAATTTTAGTTTGGAGCGATTTTGTTTCTTTATTTTTTGTTTGTTTGGAACGAAACAAATAAAAGTAAGAATCACCAACTCGACCCAACTAGTAAAGAATCACCAAGTGGACCAGGGACGGCGGCACTTGTTTAGGGGGTTGGCTTCAAAAAAAATTATATATAAAAATATTTTTTTATTAGTTTATTTTATGCTTAAAATATTTTTGCATACATTGACTAAAATCTTGCACACCTTGATCACAGATTAATATACAACCTAAAGTTAAACAACAATTAGACACTTTGTGTATAATTTACGTTAGTAATTGAAGGAAAAAAAATAGTAAAGTTAGCAATTGTTCAAATATTTGATTGGTTAAGTAGATATTTAGTGTAATATTTATGTATGGATGAATATGAATGTGTGGGTTAATAAATAATATAGTGCCAATGAGTTGCATTTTGTCATTTAGTTTAAAATATTTTTATAAAAATAATGACAGTTGCATAAAAATAAATAAATATTATACATACTTAATAAAATAAATTGGTCATATGGTCACACATAGCCACATTGACAATAGATAATAAAAACTGATAATGAACTATCATGTAACAATTTTAAAATATGAAAAATCAAATAAGGAAATTGTAAAATTTCATATATTTACACTTTTTTTTTTTGGTTGATGGCTCGATATATTGAAGTTTCTTTTCTATTAAATTTTGCTTAATTTAAATTTCCTAATGACTCCCCTAAAAAAATTCCTGAAACTGCCACTAAAGTCGATCCAACTAATAATTAAAGATAGGTTAAAGGTAAAAGTGATAAGATTAATCGCTCATTTTAATCTAATCTCTTATTAACCTATGGTCATTTTTAACTCATATTCGAGTAGGTCAAAATTGAATACCACCAACTTGGCCTGTTTGTCATATCTTTACTGAATTTTTACACATACAAACCAGTTATAGTACATTCTCACCAAAAAAAAAAAAAAAAGAAGACCAATTATATATATATATATATTTTTTATATTTATATATGCCACTAAAAAATTGTATGAGAAAGACTAAAATGACACAATTTTACCTTGAATTTATGTTAATAACTTCTGCGGTGCAAATTCAACAAATTAAAACATTATATTCTCAATTTTTGACTTTTTGATAGTAGTTATTAATATTATTATGATTGTATTATCTATATATGCTATAAAACCGAATTTTTTTACTTCTTGTTAATCTCATTAGAGTTCGACAGATAAGTTTTGCAGCTCTCACAATTTTTTACATCAGCATTTTTATTTTTTATTTTTTTATTTTTAATTGGATTTATTTATTTTTATTTTAAACCTGACTGATTCACCAAAAATATATATATATATATATATATATATTCCTGACCTACGCTATTATTATGCGACTCATTCTCTTCTCTTTGGTTGTCTCCATTCTTACGACTTCAGCCGATCTCTCTTTGCTGCTTCCTATGCTCTCTTCACTGTCAAATAAAAATAGTTTGCCGCGGGAGTCAGTCTCCTGACTAGAGAAAATTAGCAAGATCCGAATCCTATAGCCAGCTTTTCAATTCTAAAAGTTATTTATAGCCTATCGAATAGCTAATGGTTCTTATGTAGAATTGCAGATATGTATCTGTTTTCCATTCAGATTTCTAATTGTTTGTTACTTTTTATGTTTGATTTAATCATTAGGTATCTATGCGTATGGAGGAAGTGGAGCATGACTATGAACAAAGCTTTCGTATTCTATTTTCACCCTAAAAATCGTAGAGGCTAACGATTGGTCTTTATGTCAAAAGAAGATCTTGGAAAGTGCAATAGGGTGGGCATTAGAAAAATGAGATACTACGTTAATTATATTTTAACAACAAATCCTAACTTGTTAATTGTTATTAAAGATCTATTTAAGATTCGTTTATTTTGTTGAAACTGAAAATTTTTTATTGAAAATACTATAAATAAAGATAAAAATTAGCTGAAATTATACAGTGAGACCCATGAATAATACTAAAAAGTGCATTAAGACTTATGAATAGTAACAAAAATAAGCTAAATAGTAAAATAAGCTAGTTTTTTAAACTAGAGCCAAACCCACACTAGGGACACGTTTGGTAGACGGTAATAGACACTGTAATGTAATAAATATTCCTATGGCATAACTATTCAGTTGTTTGGTCATGTTTTTATTACAATGAATAATTATTCCTTATAAATAGCTATTCTTTAAAATGATGAATAACTATTCTTTATCAAAATTATTGATTATCTATTCTTTCACTTTATGTAATAATTTTTTTTTTTAAAATTTTCTAAAAAGCCATTAGTTGCCACATCTTCAAAAGGAAAGAAAATAAATTTTCCTTGTTAATTATTAGCTTTATTTTGAACACCCTAAAATACACTTATTTTAGAAAATTTGACTTAAAAATGATTTAATTACAACTTCTTTTTATGTTCTACTAAATTCTGGATCCATATTCAAGATTCTATTATTAAATAGTCACCAAACTAATGAATAGTAATACTTATCACATTTAAATTTAATGTATTCTTTGTAATACTTATTTTTATTCTCATGTAATAATCATTACAGTATATCAAACATACCCTAAATATTATTAGTTGGTAATAAAGTAATTTCAGTGATTGATTTAAATTTCAAATTAAAATTAGTTACAATTTATTACTTAAATTTGCTGTAAAATTGTTTTGAAAATATTGTGATTATAAACTATTTCTTATATATATATATATGGAAAATCAGCTATCCAATTCTCGCAGGATAAATAAAAATAAAAAAATTGCAAATAAAACAAAAGCTGAATCATTTGCATTAAAGAAATTGTTTTATTTTTTGGGTTGTGTTAAGGGACAGTGCCAACTAACAAGTGACAACTGTACCAGTATAACTTGTTAACGAGAAAATTCAGCATGTTTCGAAAACGTGCATCCTCCCCCTCACAAGGGAGTGGACCTCACATGTATGGGATCCACCTCCTTATGAGGAGGAGGACTTTGGTGTGGGGTCCATCTGAGGGAGAGGATGCATGTTTCCCAAACATGCAATACTCTCTCCTTTTTAACTGGCATTAAAGGAAGAGATATGACAAGTTACAACTGTACACGATTATTTTATGGAGAAGTGCAATCACATGTTAGTGTTACATCATTTGCATCTTATTTTAAAAGGTTTGACATTAAAATGGGTGACTTCATCTGTGCTTTTCGTACTTATCAAAAAAATAAATAATAACCCTTTGTGTGGGTTTGTTTTAAAATAATAAAAAATAAAAAATAAAAGCTTTTCAAAGGATGGAAAAGTCAATGCGTGCTCTTGTTCGCATTCAGCTTTTATGAGCTTTTATATATATAATTAAAAATATAAATAAACAAATAACTCCAAAGTTTTCTACTATTTGTGTTAAGTTCAGAATATGCCCTAACTTTTGGACTGAGAAAGGATCGTTTTGTCTGAGTTGTAAAAGATTTGCAGAAATGTCACGTGTAAATAGAAACCATGACATTATTTTATCCGTAATTGCTTTTTAATTGTTGGAGTGAACGCAATGATAGCGTGGTGGTGGAATGGAATGGCCTATTATGTTGGCGGCAAAAATGGCATGAAAGTGGGAACCGGTATAATGACGATGGTAGCAATAATGATTAGATGGATAAATTATAATTTATTCATATTTTCATTTTATTTTTTTAATAACCATATTTTCATTAGTCTATAGACTCTACACATTAAATTTGTCCCATAAGATTTGGATTAAATTAAATTGGTACTAGTCTGATTGTATTTAAAATGAACATAACTATTTGGGGCGTTCAGAGTTGTTTGAAGTTTGAATATTTGATTATACTATTACATGTGTATAGTCTTATTGTCCCAAACACAAGGATGAAGCCAGGATTTTGACTGAAAGGAAGGGCCAAAATTTGAATTAACAAATTTTGATGATTCAAGACTAAGAAATATACTAAAATTAAAAACTAAATTAGTACTTAAAAAAAATAAAGGCTAAAACGCAAAACTGATCTTCTAAGTTTCTTCAGATTCCATTTTAGTCCTCTAACTTTGTTTTTGTTCATTTCAATTCTTTAAGTTTCATATTTATTCAATTATGGCTTTTCCATCAACTTTTGTTAAATTTTTTTATAAAAAAAAATCTGAAAAATATTTTTTAATCGTTAATTGAATTTTTTTAATTCAAAAAATTTGAAGAAAAAACTTAAAAATCAAAAAATTAACCACAATATATAACAAAAGTTAATGGAAAAGCCTTAATTGAAAAAAACTTGAAAGTTAGAGGTTTGCAATGAATGAAAGCAAAGTTAAAGAACTGAAATGAAATCTGAAAAACTTTAGAAGGTCAGTTTTGCATTTTAGCCAAAAATAAAACTAGATACTACTTTTTAAAAAAAATATTTATGAACTTAAGTAGTCATGATACATAAAAAAATAAAAAATAATTTGAATTTGTCACGCTCCCAACCCAATGAATATGCTAACCATTAGGGGTGGCAATTCGTGTTCACATGTTGGGTTTTTGTCGTGTTAAGCCATGAGTATTTAGCTATATGGGTTGACCCAAACCCGAGTACCCGACCTGTTTAGTAAAAATGTCAAGAATCCTCGATCCTAACACAACATGTTTATTAAATAGGTAGACTCGACATGATACGTTTAACTTGTTTCATTAACAAGTCATGTAAACATCAAAACAAATAACCCATTTATAACCTGTTTGATTAATAAGTCATACTTGACTTGAATAACATGTTATCAATCCCTATATATCTAAAATTAAAATACAATTACAGCCATAAATATTGTAATAAACATATAATTACAACCGTAAATTAAGCAATAATAGGAGCTAGAAAACATGGTGGTGCCCAAATTCAGAATCTCCAAACTTTTAATTTTCGGCTCTAACCAATGCCAAACATATACTTATAAAGCTAAGTTACTTGCAATTTTTCTTTAGTGACGATTTTTTTTTTTTATTCTTTTATTCTTTTATTTTTTTATTTTTTATGGTAGAAAGAAAAAAAAAATGTTTTTGTTTTAGAAGGGAGCAACCAGCAACACGGTTGCCTTTTTTTTTTTTTTTGGGAATTAAAAGTGATTGGTAAAACTTGTTACACCAATTGGCAACTTTTCTCAATAGCTAAAAAAAATTGACAAGTTGAACTGAACAAGGGGAAACTAGTAATGATTCTGTAAAATACGAAAAGCTTTTAAGCCTTTTCCTAGTCACGACCAAGGTTGTCAAAATCGGGATCCTACGTAGGATTGCGGGAGGTAGGTGGAATCGTGGATTGTAGGATCGGATTATGGATTGTAAGATCCCACATTATTTGAGGAAAAAAAAAAAACACATTGGTATATTAAATAATCACATAAATTATACATTCACTCATAAATTTGCATCTATTTGATGTAATTACCATACATCACTACATTTATTTGTCATCAATATTTAAAGATGCCAAAAACCTCAAAACCTGACATTCTATTAGGATGTTATTTTTCATTTGGGTCTAACTAAGCATTTTCTCAAGTTAAAGAAGATTACAAGAAACTAGGATCATTTAAGATCGTCAGAATATTACTATCCTACCAATCCTAAATGATCACAAAGATCTTTGAAAGATCCGAATCGTTTTGGGCAGGTAAAAATGTAAAATCGTAGGATCATAAGATTCAAATCGGAATTTTGACAACTATGGTCACAACTTATATCAAACACCTGATGTCCTTCTATAATATCACAATAGATGGACTGAGCATTGCAAATGTGCGCTCACAAAAGCAGTAGTTGACACAGTTTTGGTATATGCATTCACAAGAGATGTCAATAACTTGACCTTCTTTAATCTATACCGGATTTATCTTCTTGAATTATTGTGTAGGGAGCAAAGAGCCTAACAAAGATTGGATCAGAGGGTACACCGTACACTAGAGCCATTGGGATTACTACGAGTGTTGTAGAGAAGTTGTGAGCCTTAAGAGACCATAATTTTTTTTAAAAGGGTGCGACATAGCGTGGGTGCAGCAATTAATTAATATTTATATTTAGGTATATTTTTAAATATTTTACGACATAAAATATGTTTATATCTAGGATTTAAATTAAGTAAAGACAACAAATAAGTAAACTAACACCCAAAGTAATACAATAACACCTATAAAATGTTGTTTAAAGTACAAACCAAAAGAACACAAAAAAAAAAGGACAAAGAAAAAAAAAATACTATTATTTATTAGCTTAAACTTATATTATTATTATCTATAATATAGTATTAGCATAAATAACAGTACTATTTATTATTCCAAATCTGACGGTACCTAAACGTAAATAATACAATTATCCCAAACATTTAAATTATTAAAGTAATATTAGTTTATTAGTTTATTTAACACAAAACCCTTTTGGATATACACCACTATAAGTTTCTTTAAGACATTTTCCCCTCTACCCGCGTGAGTGTGTTAAAAATATTTGGTATTCTAAAAAAAAAAAGTTTATTTAACACAGTAGGCAGATAAGTCCCAAATCAAAAAAGGGAAAAAAGAAAAGAAAAGAAAGAACAACGAAAGGAGAGAGAAAGAATGCAATTAGCGATACTTGAAGTAGGAGAGAGGAATGGCGAAGAGAGAGAGAGGCTTTGGGATCATCGGAGAAGCTTTGGTGGTCATTGATCTACGCTCTATGGTGGTCGTCGATCTCAACGTAGCAAATGAGAAGGGCTGAGGAGTGATGGTTGAAGTTTGAAGGAGTGTCTGTGCCTATGTGAGGCGTCGGTCCCAGAAGATAGAGGCAAGCAAATTTTTAGGGTTTAGTCAAACGAGATCAATGGTAAGTGGTTTTCTAGATGTCAAAATCTTGAGCTTTCTTCTTTTTTCTTTTTTCTTTTTTCTTTTTTTTGATTTTTCGTGTCTACCGTGTCAAAATTTAAAAAAAGAAAAAAAGAGAGACATCGTTGGAGATGAATTTTGGGCGTCTTACCAATACCTGTGTCCAACACATGTTAGACACGGGTACTAGGCCAAAAATGTTGTGTCCATGCAACATAGGTTACAGGAAAGCCAATAAGTGTGCCGACGCTCTTGCTAGAAGAAGAGTTCTTCTCTCTCAAGATTTTGTTGCTCAACTTAGATGTTGATGGTGTTTTCTATAACCATTCTATTAGCTCCGTTGGGGCTAGTTAGTTTTTGTTAAGAAGAAGCCTCTTCTACCCCCCCCCCCCCCCCTCCAAAAAAAAAAAAAAAGTCTACATGTTCTTGTAGATGGCCACTTGAACTTTGGGGTTTTAAGGAGACATTTTCAATTCTAGGAAAGTAAAAAAAAAAAAAAATAATCAAAAGGTATTCCCCTTGGCCCATAGATAATCTCATCACTTTCTACACACTAGATAATTACATGGAAAAATTTGATGGAGGGATATATTGAAAAGGCTATGTTGCTTAGAGTAAGTAGGGTTAGGCTATATTAACCCTTCTTTTAACCTCATTATGCTAGCCAAATAGGGTTGGAGAATTTTCCAAAATCCAGATTTGCTTGTTGCTCAGCTATACAAAGCTAGATACTTTCCTTTTGATGATGTGCTCAACTCAAACAAGGGTAGTAATACTTCCTATGCTTGGAGAAGCATCTACCACAGCTTAGAGGTGATAAGGAAGGGTACCAGATAGAGGGTAGGAATTGGCCGAAGAATCCATATTTGGGAAGATAAATGGCTCCCCACTCTGACTACTTATAAAGTGATTTCTCCCCCTAATGACCTTGGAGACTTCCCAATGGTCTCATCCCTTATCGGCAAGGACACAAAATGGTGAAAAGTGAATACTATCAAGGCTCTGTTCCTCCCCTTTAAAGCAAGCTCAATCCTAAAAATCCCCTTAAGCTATAATTTGCCAGAAGACAAAATAATATAGGTGGGAAATAAAAGGGGTTACTTCATGGTTAAAAAAGCTTACTACATTGATGCTAAGATTATTGTCTCTAGTGAGGAGGGAGAAAGCTTAAATAGGGATACAAGGTCTCAACTCTAGAAATTGATGTGGTTGCTAAAGTCCCTTAAAGTCTCCCTCATGCCTTACTTCATTGTGAGCATGCAAAAAAAAACCTGAGGTTGTTGGAATAACTGTGTTGTGGACTTGTCTTTGGAAGCGACATCACCCTCAAAATTGCTAGATAATGGTACCCCCATGACTTAGAGCTATTCTTTACTGTAGCTTGGACAATTTGGTGGAATCGCAACCAAGCTGCCACCTCAACTTCTCTCCTATTACAGCCCTCATCTATCTCACTTGGAAAGCCCCCCCTCCCCCCCCCCCCCCCCTCTCCTGGCTTTTTCAAAATCAATGTTGATGGGGCAACTTCAAATGATAACATAAACTCTAGCATTAGGATGATTATTAGAGATAGCCATATATCACCCTTAGCAACTATGAGTAAGTTCTTGCCCATGCCCTATCTAGCAGAGGCTACCGAAGCCCTTGCATTACAACAAGAAGTCTAGCTTGCTTCAAAAATGAAACTCTCTCAAACCATCTTTGAATTTGATGTCCTTTCCCTTGCCCAAGCTTTGAACTTTGGTGAGGATGGGGGCGAATAGGGACATATCCTCCAGGAGATTAGAAGTACCAAGAACACCTTCAGCTCATGTTCCTTTTAGCACTTGAAAAGGGACAACAACATAATAGCTCAAGAATTGGCAAAATCATCTAGATCTTCTAGGACATCCCAAGTTTAGAAAGGGATCTCCCCACTTCTTATGCTATAATTTTTTATATCTGATTTGTCATGTAACTCTGTTCCTTAGCTGCTTTCCTTTCTGTTGTACTCCATTTTCAGTTGGAATATATCTATTCCTAGTTTCACCATTAAAAAAATATATATATATATATATATAAAAAGTAGGATTAAGCTAGTTTTTCAAGAGACATATTCTTAGAACAATAGTTCAAATTTATCTATTAAAATATATATATATATATATATATATATATATATATATATAGTTCAGCTTTTTAAGTTTGTAACTTTTGTTTTATTTTGTAATTTTTTTTTTAATTATCATTTGTTTGGCAAGTTCAACTGACATGGTTGATTTTCATTGTCATGTGCCCTAATTACTTTTATCCTTGAGAGTTTTTGATGGTGTTCATTTGTGACCCTCAAGTTCAATTCCATTTTCAAGTTGGTACTCCCACTTATCTCCTTTAGTGAGTGGATTTTTAAGTATGAAATAAGCAATCATTCATGTGCCTACTTCCTCCTTTTTTGCATTTTTGTCTTGCAACATTACCCAAACAATGGATTTATTTTTGGCAGAAATCACATTTTTGTCCCAACATATTCAGGAGATTCCCACATTAGTCCCTAGATTTTATTTTTACCGCTTTTAGTCCCCAAATCAAAAACCATTCCATTTTAGTCCCTACCATCATTTCACTAACAGAAAATAGCCTACATAGAAAATGGAGTGCACTGTCAGCCCACTAAAAGCTGACGTGGCCATTAAAATAATAATAATAAACGTTATTTAGCATTAAAAAATGCCACATCAGCATCTATATTTAAAAAACTAATTTATCAATTTTAACAAAATTAAAAAAAAAAAACTAAAATCATAATTAAAAACCAAAAACCACATGAATCAAGATCTAAGTGTAGCTTGAACAAGAACAACAAAAAGACCAACCCAGATTTAAATACAAGAACAACATTATCCTTTTCAGTCTTTCATCCTCTCCTTTTCATTAAAACCCACACAATCCCATCCTCTCTGTATCTCTTTTCCTCTCTCCCTTGTCCTCTCAAATCCACACCCTAGGCAAACACGAGAAAGAAGAAAGCAACAAATCTAAGGTTGATTTTGTTTTGGCTAGTCTGAGGTTGATTTCGTTTGGATTTGATAGCTTCGAATCTAAGGTTTTGCAAGTGGTTTGGTTTTGGCTCTAAGGTTTGGATTTGAGGTTTGTGAATGGTTTCTCTGAAAATAAGAAAATTTGGGTTTTGAGTTTTGTGTTTGAAGATCCATGGCCAAAACCTACCTTGACCAAGATCTGATCTTCTCTCTCTCTAAACCTAGATGGTCACTGTGGTTTGATCTGATTAGCTCATGATTGTGTTTTGGTGTATTTTATTGATGAGGATTGGCTTTGAGTTTTAGTATTTTGTTTTTGATCTAACCGTGATTTGGGTTTTCTTTGTTTTATTATTATTATTTTTTCTTGATTAAGTGTTTTGGGTTTTGTTAGTTGATTGTGTTAAGAGTATTTGAGTTTGATCATGGTTTTGTATATGTTTTTGCTTTGTTTGGATGCTAAGAAAATGCAAGAAAAGAGAAGAAAATCTTGAATTTCTTATTTTCTGGGCAACCATGTTCTTGTGGGAAGAACATGAAGAACAATTATTATTTAAATAATTAAATGATAACTAAAATTTTATTTTATTTTAAAATAAAATAATATTTTTTTAATTCTGCTATTTGCCACGTGTGCATTTTCTGTCTCTGGTGTAATGGTAGGAACCAAAACGGGAAGCAATTTTTAGGATAGGGAATAAAAATGGTAAAAATAAAATCTAAGGACCAAAGTGAGAATCACCTGAAAATGTAGGGACGAAAATGTGATTTTTGGCTTTATTTTTTTTGTTTGAGATACCCAAATAAGGGTTTGATTCATATAGATCTATTATTTCAAATCTCTTTTTCATACATTAAAATTTGAATATTCTTGTATCAAATGTGAATATGTGTGTGAAATAATAGATATAAATAGATGTGAAATAATATTTTCCCTCAATTAAGTAATAGAAAAAAAGTTTAATACATAAAAGTTTGGGTAAAATGTATAACACATTCCTGAAATTTGAGAGTATTTGGATTTTATGCTTTAACGTTTCAAAATTTGAATTTTATACCTTGAAATTTCATACCGTTTTGATTGTTTGCCCCTTTGTTAGTTTTGTGCTAAAGTGTTCATTAAATGCCATGTAAGCTTCTAACGTGTGTTAATCAAAACGTGACACTTGGATTTAATTATTCCAAGCCAGATAAACTAGTGTGTAATCTCGTGCATATACACAAGTACATTTAGGCTCTTCAGTTTTTTTACCCAATAATTCACTTGCCACAAATATAAATAATTAGATGAGACACATGGCATAAATCAAATTTTAATTAAAATTCAATTTAGAATCTAATTAAATTTAGACTCTTTGACTTTTGCACCTAATAATTCACTTGACAGAAAAATTTAAAAATTAGATGTGACATGTGGTGCAAAGTTAGACATGATTTAGAATCTAATTGGATCTAGACACTTCGATTTTAGCACCCAATAATTCACTTGCCACAAAAATTAAAAAATTAGATGGGACACATAGCATAAAATTGAATTTCAATTAAAATTCTATTTAGAATCTAATTGAATTTAGACTCTTTGATTTTTGCATCTAATAATTCACTTGACACACAAATTTAAAAATTAGATGAGACACATGGTACAAAATTATACTCCAATTTAGAATTTAATTGGATTTTCTCTCAGTTTTGGCTATTAATATATATATATATATATATATATTAGATGGGAAACATGGCACAAAATTAAATTTCAATTAAATTTCAATTTAGAATCTAATTAAATTTAGAATCTTTGATTTTTGCACATAATAATTTACTTGACAGACAAATTTAAAAATTTAATGAGACACATGGCACAAAATTAGACATAATTTAGAATCTAATTGGATCTAGAATCTTTGGTTTTTGCACAAAATAATTCACTTGCCACAAAAATAAAAATAAAAATAGATGGGACGACATATGGCACAAAATTGAATTTCAATTAAAATTCAATTTAGAATCAATGGAATTTAGACTATTTGATTTTTGCACTTAATAATTCACTTGACACACAAATTTAAAAATTTGATGAGACACATGACACAAAATTAGACTCTAATTTAGAATTTAATTAGATTTTCTCTCAGCTTTGGTTATATATATATATATATATATATATATATATATATATATATATTAGTGTGTAACCACATGCGTATGTACAGATACATTTAAAAACAATCACAATTAGATGTATATAATTTAGAATCTAATTACATCTAGACTCTTCTGTTTTTGCATTTAATAATTTACTTGCCACAAAAATTAAAAAATTAGATGAGACACGTGCCATAAAATTAGACTATAGTTTATAATTTAATTGGATTTTCTCTTAATTTTGACTATTAATATATATATATATATATATATATATATATATATATATATGACTTATAAACTTGAATTGTTTTTAGTTATACAAAAAAAAAAAAAAAAAAGCTCATAAATATAAAATCATTAAAAAATTATATTTTTTTATGGTTTACTTATATGGAACTCCTCGTTTTTTACACTAAATTAAATCATTTGACACAAAAATTAAAAACACTTAGATTAGATGGGACACGTGGCACAAAATTAAACTCAAATTGAAATCCAATTTTTACATTGAATTAACTCACTTGGCACAAAAATTTTAAAACTTAGATTAGATGGGACACATGGTGTAAAATTATACTCTAATTTAATTCAAATTTGAAATCTAATTAGATTTTCTCTCGGTTTTACCTATTATCATATATATAGATATATAGATATATAAATTAAATGGGACACATGACACAGAATTGAATCAATTAAAATTAAATTTAGAATCTAATTAAATTTAGAATCTTTGATTTTTGTGCCTTATAATTTACTTGGCATATAAATTTAGAAATTAGATGAGACATGTGGTGCAAAATTAGACATAATTTAGAATCTATTCGATGGGACACATGACTATTCGATTTTTGCACCCAATAATTTACTTGCCACAAAATAATAATAAAAAAATTAGATGGGACACATGCATGACACAAAATTGAATTTCAATTAAATTTCAATTTAGAATCTAATTGAATTTAGACTCTTTTATTTTTGCACCTAATACTTCACTTGACACACAAATTTAAAAATTAGATGAGACATGTGCCGCAAAATTATACTCCAATTTAGAATTTAATTGAATTTTCTCTTAGCTTTGTCTCTCTCTCTCTCTCTATATATATATATTAGATGTAACACATGACACAAAATTGAACTTCATTTAAAATTCAATTTAGAATCTAATTAAATTTAGAATCTCTGATTTTTTGCACCTAATAATTTACTAGACAGAAAAATTTAAAAATTAGATAAAACATGTGGCACAAAATTATACTTGATTTAGAATCTAATTGGATCTAGACTTTATGGTTTTTACATGCAATAATTCACTTGTTACAAAAATTAAAAAATTAGATGGGACACATGACACAAAATTGAATTTCAATTAAATATCAATTTAGAATCTAATTGAATTTAGACTCCTTGATTTTTTGCACCTAATTATTCACTTGACACACAAATTTTCAAATTAAATGAGACATGTGGTACAAAATTAGACTCCAGTTTAGAATTTAATTGAATTTTGTTACAGCTTTGGCTATTAATATATATAAATATATAGAATAGCCTAAAAAACTATAAAGAATTAAAATAAAAACTTTTTTTTTGAAATATTTAAAATAAGAATTAAAACCGAAAAAATAAAATAATTCCTTTTTCTTTTCAATCTTTTAAACATTTTCTAGGGACTCAAAACAAGCAAAAATTTATCAACATCAAATCCAACCAATACAATATTATTAGTATGTGTATTTGCATTTCATTCTCTGTATGCTCGTATACACAACATTATCATGAAAATCGTTGAAATTTACACACTCACATAACAACACACACACACAAAATAGCTTCCATAGTCGCATACAATTTTCCAACAAAATAATCATAGTATACACAAACACGTGCTCACCTCAATTTCACAGGGTTCACTGGCAAACTTCAAATAATAACAACAGAACACTGACCCCAAAATACAAGGAATTATTGAATGGGCGTATGAGAAGCACAAGGAACATGATTTTCATTTGATATGCAAATCATGGATAGTTTATTAACGGGATTGTGTCAATGTGCCATTTTCGATTATTTTATACCAAAAAAAAAAAAAGTCTAATGTGATAATATATTATCTTTCTTTCCCGTTCTGAGTTTAGGTAGGGCATGTAACATGTTATTGACTTATTGTCTCTTCCATAATTCTATTGACCATGTAAAATCATCTTTTTATGATAATAAAAAGGGAGAAAATGGGCAAATGCCCCTTACAAAAAAAAATCCAGCATTTTGCCCAACTTCTCAAATTAAATAGGAAAATGTCCCTCTTTTGAAACTCGATTTTCTCAAAATCGTGTTATAAAAAAAAAAAAAAAATTATGGAGCCCTATAATGGCGTTTTAAGGAACCTATAGTGACATTTTAAGGAACCTATAGTGGTGTTTTAAGGACCTATAGTGGCGTTTTTTAATTCAATTTCCCTAAAGTCAAGTTACATGCAATTTTTTTTTTTTTTTTTTTTTTGCCTATAACTCGACTTTATAAAGATCGAGTTAAAAAACGTCACTATAGGTTCTTAAAACGTCACTATAGGGCTTAACTCGATTTTAAGAAAATTGAGTTTCAAAAGATTAGCATTTTCCTAATTAGTTTGGGAAGTGAGGCAAAATACTGGATTGTTTTTTTGAAAAGGGTAAAAGCCAATTTTTTCGTAATAAAAAGAGTTAAAATCTTTATTATGTTCGGTAGTTTGTCCTGTATAAAGGTCTGGACTGGCCCAAATTTCTTCAAAAACTGTCCCATCCTCAGTGTGTATTCCAGATAGAGAGAGAGAGAGAGAAAAAGAGAGATGGGTTCCATTAGTGCAGGTGTTAAACCTCATGTAGTTTGCTTCCCAGTCCCACTTCAAGGTCACATAAACCCAATGTTCAAGCTAGCAAAACTCCTCCACCAAAAAGGGTTTCATGTAACTTTTGTAAACACAGAGTACAACCACAAACGCTTACTCAGGTCCAGAGGTCACAACTCCCTTGATGGCTTCCCTGGCTTTCACTTTGAAACCATTCCCGATGGACTCCCACTCTCAGATGCATATGTCAGCCAAGGCATTCCCTCTCTCGTTGAATCCCTCCCAAAAACTTGCCTAGTCCCACTTTGCAACCTCATTCCCAAACTCAACTACACATCATCTTCAAATGCTCAGACGCTCTTTTATTTATTTATTTATTTTTAGTAAAGGTTAATAATTAGTATCTATTATAATTTAAAAATATATGTTTTTTATTTTTCAAACTAATAAAAATGATAAACTTTAGATATAAGTAGTAACTATAATTTTTTTTTTTTTTTTTTTTGAATTTGAAGGAAAAAAAATTCTAAATTTTAAAAGTTCTCCTTTTGAATTCAAAATGAAAATTTTTATTTGACATTTATGACCTTATTTCTAAATAAAGTTATCCTTCATTAATGAGGATATTTTTTAATCACAAAAAAAGTTCAGTTAAAAAAGAGGAATCATCTTATATATAGTATAGATTATATCATATACTATATAATAAAAGTTGACTTAGAAACCATGATGGTGTCAAATGACTTTACCAAATTACAATATTTTGGATAAAAATAATTTTTAGATAGAGACAACAACTTCTTTGTTTTTATCAATTTCTTTATATAAAATAATAATAAGTGTTTTAACAAAATATGTAACATATATCTAAATTTCAGTTGATAAAGACAACAACTTATTTATTGTTAGGAGTTTTAATTAGGAAACTTGTTAAATGTAATGAACAATGCTATTTTAATTGGTTAAGTGCTTGGCTGTCTGCTAAGGTACCTAATGAGCTAAAATAGCAAAGGTTAAGAAGTAGGACTACAATAAGACTAGAGGGAGGCTTGTACTGAATCAAGTGTAGAGGTAGTGGAGTTAGTTGTTACAGCTAGGACAGCTGGAGGATGAGTTAGTTACACAGCTGTAAGCACAGCTATGTGCAGTTAGTTATCAAGGGGAATTGAGGTATAAGGAGGCAATGCATGTAATCAAGTGAGGTATCAATTGAGTAAGTAATTCAGTATTCCTTCTTCCATTCTCTTCCCATTCTTGCATACATCTTAGGAGGCCTAGCTAACCTCGAATTTAGCTACCATCACCTCATCAATTCAATCCTTAACAATTGGTATTAGAGTCGAGATTTTGTGACCAATGGCTGAGACACGATCCGCAGCTGCCATGGCAGCCACCAATGAAGCTATTTCTTCTCTGCGAGCTACTTCTGATCATCATGGCAAAAGTATCCAGGAAATTCAAAAGATTCAGGAGATTCATACCAGAACAATGAATGAGATGAACCAACATCTTATTTCAATTCTTCAGAAGTTGAACGCAGATGACAATAGATCACAGGAACCTTCATCTACAATTCCTAATTCTTCCACAATGACATTCGGCAGACCTGTTAGGCTTGATTTTCCTCGCTTCTCAGGTGATGATCCTGCTAGCTGGGTATATAAAGCTAATCAGTATTTTGCTTATTACCAAACTCCAGCTATGGAGAAACTCTTGGTGGCCTCTTTTCACATGGACCAAGAAGCTCTGGTGTGGTTCCAGGACGCAGAGGATGCTGGAATTTTCTGTAACTGGGAGGGTATGGTACAAGCCTTATATGTCAGATTTGGATCAACACCATATGATGATCCAATGGAGGCCCTTACCAGGTTGAAACAAACCTCAACAGTAGCTGTGTACAAAGCTGAATTTGAGGCCTTATCAAATCGAATCAAAGGCTTGTCCTCAACACACAAGATGAGTTGCTTCTTAAGTGGTTTGAGGGATGAAATTCGTTTGCCTGTGAGAATGTTGAATCCACCATCATTGAATGCAGTCTTTGGTTTGGCTAAGATTCAAGAGGAGTATTGGAGCAGTTGCAAAAGGAGTTCTAGAATCCAACAAGAATCGGGTAAGCCATCCATCTTGGGTCCTGCTAAAGTCAACACGTTTTTAGAAGCCAAATCTAGAATTCCAATTAAAAGAATCTCCCCTGCTCAAATGGAAGATAGGAAAAAGAAGGGGTTATGCTATAATTGTGATGATAAATGGAGTCCGGGCCATAAATGTAAAAATGCTAAGATATTTCTGCTTGAGGGAATTGATTTGGGAATTGATCCATAGCCTGGTGTCAAGATTACTGAGTTGGAAGAAGACCTTGGAAGTTCAGTGGCTGTTGAAGAAGACATTAATGTCAATTCTGAGGAGGTTGAGATAACCTTATATGCCTTAATTGGTAACCCCACGCCTGGTACTATGAGGATTAAAGGGAAAATCAATGGAGTAAGTTTGGTAGTGTTGCTTGACACAGGCAGCACCCATAACTTCATTGATGCAGCCTTAGTACCTGGACTGAAATTAGCAGTTGATCAATCACAGAGACTTGAGGTTAAGGTGGCCAATGGTGCTTTAATCAGGACTAAGGGAATTTGTGATCAAGTACCAGTTTGCTTGCAGGGAAGGGAATTTTCTATTCAATTCCATGTGTTACCACTTGGAGGATGTGATGTGGTGCTAGGAACACAGTGGCTAACTACATTGGGCAATATTCAATGGAATTTCCAATTCTTAACTATGGAATTCTGTCATCAAGGGCACAACATCAAGCTACAAGGATTGAAGCAAACTGATTCACATCTCATTGATGGTGACCAATTTCTTAAAACCCCAATCAAAAAGGGTCTGCTGGTTCATATTTCAAACCCTTCATCACTGGAGAAACCGGCTGCATTACCTGTGGCAGTAACTGATCTACTGCAAGATTTTTCCCATGTTTTTGAGACTCCAGTAGGCCTGCCTCCTCTCAGGGGTCATGAACATCATATTACACTTAAGGATGGAGTCCAACCAATCTGCCAGAGGCCATATAGGTACCCTTTTTATCAAAAGAATGAGATAGAAAAAATTGTTAAAGACTTGTTGTCTGCTGGATCTATAAGGAATAGTTGTAGCCCCTTTTCATCTCCTGTTTTGTTGGTGAGGAAGGCAGATGGCTCTTGGCGTATGTGCATTGATTATAGGCAGCTTAACTTGAATACCATTAAGGACAAATTTCCAATACCTGTTATTGATGAATTGCTTGATGAGCTTAATGGGGCTTGCATATTTTCTAAACTTGACTTAAGGTCAGGTTATCATCAGATTAGGATGAGTGAGGAAGACATTCCTAAAACAGCCTTTAGGACTCATGAAGGGCATTATGAATTTCTGGTTATGCCCTTTGGACTCACTAATGCTCCTTCAACATTTCAGTCCCTAATGAATCAAGTGTTTAGACCTTACCTTAGAAGGTTTGTTCTTGTGTTTTTCGATGACATTCTGGTGTATAGCAAGTCTCTGGTGGAACATGTTTCTCATCTCAAAACTGTATTGGAGGTGTTAACTAAGGAAAAGTTATTTGCAAAGAAATCCAAGTGTGTCTTTGCTTGTGAAGAGGTGGAGTACTTGGGCCACTTGATTTCTGGTGAGGGAGTAAGGACAGATCCTAAGAAAACAATGGCAATGCAGCAATGGCCTACTCCAAAGGATGTTAAGGCCTTGAGGGGATTCCTAGGTCTCACAGGGTATTACAAAAAATTTGTGAAGGGGTATGGGCAGATTGCAGCACCACTGACAGCCCTTTTGAGAAAAGAATCTTTTGCGTGGACTGAAGAAGCTGAGTTGGCATTCCAGAATCTCAAGTCTGCTATGTCCAATCCACCTGTCTTAGCTCTTCCAAACTTTGATAAACTATTTGTGGTGGAGTGTGATGCTTCAGGTGTTGGGTTGGGTGCTGTGTTAATGCAGGAAGGGAGAGCTATAGCATTTCACAGCCAGGCTCTTAAAGGTAGGAGTCTAGCTTTATCAACCTATGAAAAGGAACTGCTAGCCTTGGTCACTGCTGTGCAAAGGTGGAGACCATACCTGGTTGGACACTCCTTTCTGGTAAGGACAGATCAGCAGAGCCTCAAGTACATTTTGGAACAAAAAATTGGTACACCAGCACAACAAAAGTGGATCACCAAGCTACTCGGGTATGCTTTTATTGTGGAATATAAGAAGGGTAAAGAAAATGTAGTAGCTGATGCTTTGTCTAGGCAGGTTCCTAATGATGAAGTCTCATCTCAAAAAGGGGTTTTGTGTATGATTTCTTTCCCTACTCCTGACTGGTTAGCTCAACTTAAAGGCAGTTATGCTACTGATTCCCATGTTAGGAGTATTTTGGAAGCTTTTCAAACAGGGAAAGAGGGGCCTAAGGGATTTAGTATGCACAATGGGCTGCTGTTGTACAAAGGTAGGATGTATGTGGGGTCATGTGAAGCCTTAAAAACAGCTATTCTACAGCAGGTACATGATGGTCCATGGGGGGGTCATTCTGGGGTCCTTAAAACTTTGCACAGAGTTCAAAGGGACTTCCATTGGCCCGGATTGAAGTCAGATGTGAGGAAATATGTTAGGGAGTGTGACACTTGCCAAAGGCTCAAGCATGAAACATGTCATCCAGCAGGTTTACTACAGCCCTTGCCTATCCCAGAGAGACCTTGGGTGGCTGTGAGCATGGATTTTGTTGAAGGCTTGCCAAAATTTCAAATGAAGGAAGTGGTGATGGTAGTGGTGGACAGGTTCACAAAGTTTGTTCACTTCATAGCCTTGTCACATCCCTACACTGCTTCTAAAGTGGCAAACTTGTATCTGCAACATGTGTTTAAATTACATGGGATGCCTACTTCGATTGTGAGTGACAGGGACCCTTTTTTCACCTCTCACTTTTGGCAAGAACTGATGAAACTTCAAGGCATTCAATTGGCAATGTCCTCAGCATATCATCCCCAGACAGATGGACAAACAGAGGTTGTGAACAAGAGTCTTGAACACTACCTCAGAGCTTTTGCAGCTGACAGACCAGCCACTTGGGTGGAGTGGTTGCCACTTGCTGAGTATTGGTTTAATACCAACTTCCACACCTCACTCAAGCTCACTCCTTTTGAAGCAGTGTATGGCTATCCTCCTCCACGATTGATGGACTACATTGCTGGGACAACCAAGATTGAAGGAGTGGATGCTCATTTGAGGACTAGACAGCAATTGATCTCCTTACTAAGGCAGAATTTGGTAGCAACAATAGACAGAATGAAGCTATATTCTGACAGGCATAGGACTGAGAGAAGCTTTTCTGTGGGGGATTGGGTGTTCCTAAGACTCCAACCTTACAAACAGAAGTCCCTTAAGCACCATCAGTTGAAGAAATTAGCTCCTAAGTTCTATGGACCATTCCAGATTTTGCAGAAGGTTGGAGAGGTGTCATATAAATTGGATTTACCTCCAAACTCTAAGATTCATCCCACCTTCCATGTATCTTGCTTAAAAGCTAAGTTGGGTCCACATGTGGTCTCAGTTCCCACTCTACCACCTACTGATATGGAAGGGGCAGTCATCACCGAGCCTGTAGCTGTGCTCTAGGAGAGGTCACACCAGCTTCGAAACAAGACCATCACCCAAGTCCTAGTTCAGTGGCAAGGAGAAGGTGTTGATGATGCTACTTGGGAGAATTTATATGTGATGCAGCAGAGGTTTCCTCACCTTGTGGGCAAGGTCTTTTAAAGAGGGAGGTATTGTTAGGAGTTTTAATTAGGAAACTTGTTAAATGTAATGACCAATGCTATTTTAATTGGTTAAGTGCTTGGCTGTCTGCTAAGGTACCTAATGAGCTAAAATAGCAAAGGTTAAGAAGTAGGACTACAATAAGACTAGAGGGAGGCTTGTACCGAATCAAGTGTAGAGGTAGTGGAGTTAGTTGTTACAGCTAGGACAGTTGGAGGATGAGTTAGTTACACAGCTGTAAGCACAGCTATGTGTAGTTAGTTATCAAGGGGAATTGAGGTATAAGGAGGCAAGGCATGTAATCAAGTGAGGTATCAATTGAGTAAGTAATTCAGTATTCCTTCTTCCATTCTCTTCCCATTCTTGCATACATCTTAGGAGGCCTAGCTAACCTCGAATTTAGCTACCATCACCTCATCAATTCAATCCTTAACATTTATTCTTATCAATTTCTTTTAATAAAGTAACAATAAGTGTTTTTACAAAACATGCAATATGTATTTTAGATAAAAATAACAATAAGGGTTTTAATAAAACATGCAACATGCATGTAAATTTCAATTGATAGAGACAAAAACTTATTTGTTTTTATCAATTTCTTTAGATGAAATAACAATAAGTGTTTTAATAAAATCTAAGTTTCAATTGATAGAGACAACAAATTATTTGTTTTTATCAATTTCTTTAGATAAAGTAATAATAAGTGTTTTTACAAAACATGCAATTTGCATTTTAAATAAAATAACAATAAGTGTTTTAATAAAACATGCAACATGCATCTAGGTTTTAGTTCATAGAGATAACAACTTATTTGTTTTTGTCAATTTCTTTAAATAGAGTAACAATAAGTGTTTTAACAAAACATGCAACATGCATCTAAGTTTTAGTTAATAGAGACAACTTATTTGTTCTTATCAATTTTTTTATAGATAAAGTAATAATAAATGTTTTAAGAAAACATACAACATGCATCTAAGTTTTAGAAATTTAAACTATACTTGAACTAAAAATCTATTATCAAAATTTCAAAAATTATATATGTTCATCAATGGTTTTTTCATAAAATCTCTCTTGCACCCCACATTTTTTTTTTTTTTTTTCAAGTTGCAACTTATGCATATGCAAGTAACAATAATATGCAAGTATTAGAAAACATTTAACCGCTTGAGTGCAAATCACCCTCTTTATTAATAAATAAAGAATTATAAAAAAAAATAGTTAGAAAAGTATTTATTGATAATTTTAATTAAAGATATTATATATAAGGAAAAAATACAAAATTATGCATTTTTATATAATAATAATCATTCATTTAGTTAGAAATGAATTCTAAAATTATATAATAATAACTCGTTTAGTTATTATTTCTCAAAAAATATATATAAAGAAAATTCATGATTAAAGCCGTGCAACACATGAGACTTTCACTAGTATACTTATAGACACTAGTATTTAATGTGTACACATCTCTCTCGTCTACATTATTAATCGCTCATTCAATTATTGTATATGTTAGGTTTAATTTAAAATCAAACATACAAAAGAGATGTTCATGGGATGGGAGATCAACAATAACATTTTCTCTATGCCAATTACATCCTACGTCTATCAAATTATAAAAGGGTTTTTTTTTTTTTACTTTGAAAATTTGTATGCTAGTTCTTAGTATTTTAATTGGAGTATGCTATTCACAATGTTCAATCCTATGTGATTTATAGATGCCAGCTATCTAACAAATGGATATTTGGAAACTAAAATAGATTGGATTCCTAGGATGAAAAATATTTGTCTTAAGGATCTTCCAAGTTTTATTAGAACCACAAATGAGAATGACATCATGCTTAAATTCTTTAACCGTGAATCGGAGAGAACTCCAAGAGCTTCAGCTGTCATTTTGAACACATTCGACCCCTTGGAACAGGACATGTTGGATGCTTTATCCTCCATGCTTCCTCGTATATACATCATTGGACCACTTATGCTGCTTGATGATCAAATTAAGGACGATAACTTGAAATCAATAGGTTCAAATCTACGGAAAGAAGAACCAGGATGTGTGGAATGGCTAAATTCAAAAAAGCCCAACTCCGTAGTGTATGTAAATTATGGTAGTGTAACTATCATTACACCTCAGCAACTCATTGAGTTTGCTTAGGGGTTAGCAAATAGTGAAAAACCCTTCTCATGGATTATAAGGCCCGATCTTGTAGGAGGTGATTCGGCTATTGTTCCTTTTGAATTTGTTACCAAAACTAAAGATAGAGGCATGTCAACAAGTTGGTGTCCTCAAGAAGAAATCCAAAAGCAAAGCATCCATCAATTGGGGGGGGGGGGGGGGGGGGGGGGGGTGTTTAATGCATAGTGGGTGGAATTCAACACTTGAGAGTGTGTGTTATGGAGTTCCAGTGGTCTCTTAGCCCTTCTTTGCTGAGCAATAGACAAATTGTCGATACTGTTGTGTTGAGTGGGGAATTGTGATAGAGATAGATAATAATGTTCAAAGAGATGAAGTGGAGAAGCTTGTTAAAGAGTTGATGGATGGTGAAAAAGGTAAAGAAATGAAGAATAAGATAATGGAGTGGAAGACAATGGCAGAGGGTGCTACCAAACTTGGTGGTTCTTCGCACCAAAATGTGGACAAATTGATTGCCGAAGTTCTTTTAGCTAGAAATGTTTAAACTAAGCAAAGAAGACTTTCTAGATTTAATGCACTAGCACTCCCGGTCACATTTGATATATAAAATATTTTTAAAGAAGGTAAAATATAGTTAAAACTCTTGATGTTTGGCTAATATCAACTAGGTTTAAGACTTTTCAAAATTAACAACCTTTGTCCCAAATCACTATGAGAAAGAAGAGAAAATGAGTAACAGTTTAAGGACCAAGCTGGGTTTAGGAACCAATTTGGTTAGTTTTGAAAAGTCTTGAACCTTATTGGAATTAGCCAAAACCTCAAAGATGTTAATTGTATTTTTTACCCTTTCAAATATTTATATAAAATATTCAATAAATTCCTAATATTTGTCTGATTTTGGTTAAATTAATGTTCTAATCAGTACTACTACATATTTAATTATATATTCACGTAGCCTTAACCTTGGTGCAAAAATATAATTTGAGTTGGATTCTTTAAAAAAAAAAAAAAAAGAATTGCAAGGAGAGAATCAAATATCATAGTTAAAGAATAAATTTTAACAAAAAGAAATGAAATATTAATTTTTTTCATAAGGAGAGGTTGAGATCAAGAGACTTTGATCGCCCTTTCCTTTTTTTTTCACATAAATAGTATTGCATTTTTTTTTTCTTGAAGCCAGAACCAATCAATTTTCATTAATTTAGAAAACTAAAATCCAAATACAACGCATCCACCACTGGCGGAGGATCCTCCTCCATCCAAATAATTTCATTATCAATTAATCTAGCAAATCTAGCCAAAGCATGAGCAATATTATTTGTACTGCACCTAACACAATTAGTTGAAATGAAGCTGAAACCCGCAGCCAAGCACCAGATGTAATGTATTGCATTTTGACAACTTTGAAGTTCAGCCAAGCACCGTCACCTAACACATAGTATTGCATTTTGAATACAAATCATTTGTATTATTTTATTTTTGGTACCATTTTATATTTTACCAATCACAACTTACTATGTGTACGATTTGTTTTGTTTTAATTTTAAACATCAACTAATTTATAAGGAAAGTCATACATAAAAAGTGGTACAAAAAATTTTTGTATTCCTACATTTTTAATGTCACTTAAACTTATAAATTATTTGTTGCAACTTGCAACATCTAACATGTGGTCGCACATGCAAGCCATAACTCGCTATTGTGACAATTGCTATTACTCTATCTTTAATAAGAAATTAATTTACTACATCTACCATTGTTGCCAAAGCAACCTGACAAAAAACTATTGTCTCACAGATCCAGCACCTTGCCAAAAACCCAAATTGCCTCCCCATCTCCATCACCGCCCTCCAACTAAACCCACACACCCTTCGTCACCCACCAACTAGATCGTGACCTATAAATCATATCAAAATAGAGAGTAAGAAACATTTCAATAGCAGCGACACAAGTGAAAGATCTAGAGTTTTGATCTAATGGAGGGAGATGAGAGAGAGTATTAGAGAGGGAGAGAGAGGAACAAATATAAAATTAGTAAAAAATGGTTTGGCAATTAATTGTGTCTTAACAATAGTATTGAGAACACTACATTTGTAGCTTTTTGGTCCCGTTAATGTGTGCCCTAAGGGAACACATTAACCATCTATTACTTTTTCATTTTTCTATAAAAAAATTTCCAAAAATAGATTATTAATATATGCCCTAAGGGCACACATTAGTAAATCCCTTTATCTAATGCTAGGCTTCTAGTTAATTGTTAGAGTAGTTAGTGATAAGCACTTGAACTTATCAATTAGAGTTATTTGTTAGGCCCTGGCCAATCAAATAGCGAACTTTTGTAACTAACTTAGTACATGCCCCCAAGTGTAATCAGTATTTTTGAAGGAAAAATTAACTCCAGTTAGGTTAAAGAAAGAGTTATGACAACTATTAGAATAACATGTTAATCATCGACTTTTTTTTTTTTTTTTTTTTGCTAATTAAGTGTGGGGGATTGAACCCCCGAGCAACAGGTCACTACAGAACCCAGATACCAACTCGCCTAGATGGGCGGTGGTGTTAATTATCGACATTATGAGCGACCACTTGTTGGATCGTGCACACAAAATTAGAAAGGTTTGACATTAAAATGTACTTCTACAATAGTATTTTAACTATTTTTAAAAAAAAGGAAAGGGCGATCACATTCTCTTGCCTCAACTTCTCTAACAGTTCTCATGTATTTTTTCTCACTTTTAGAAAGTTTCCACACGAAGTTTAAAATGTATGTTCTAGGCTTCTAGAATTTCGAAAGAGAATCATGATTGGGTTTTAACTGTTTTTTAGTACAAGATTTGCGGGCCTGCAAGTGTTAATAAAAATCGTGATGTTAGTTTCACGTTAATTGCTTTAAATGAATAATTCCAAAGACACAATCAATCATGCCCAATTTCATAGCTTGTTGACTTGTAAGATTATGAGTAGTCAACATATTGTGTATTGTGTGATCCACCATTTATATTTGTCACTCACCAATTGCATAAGTCTACAAATTGTGAAATTGAATGTGATAATGGTAGGCAAACTACCTTTAAAACGGTAGGAAAGGGAAAAAAAAGAAAAAAAAAAAAAGGAAAAAAAGAGAGGCAATAATGATTGCATCTATGTTGATTTGGTGTGGAGGAATGAACATTGATGATGCCAGAAATCGTCAGTAAGTCACACGATACTCATGTGCTCGTAGCGATACCTGCAAAACAACAATAGAGAAAACCCTAAGAGAGTACCGGTGTGGTACCGACCAAAGACTCTCCGAATGTTAAGTCAGAAAACCTTTCTATAACTCTAGAGTGCCAGAGCTAAGGTGAATTATGCGTACCTCATTTCTTGTGAGTCTTTGGGTTTTTATAGTAGTGTAGAACCAACCTTCCTTGCATGGGAAGGCTTTTCCTTATGGAGAAGATCATCATTAATGGGTGTATATTGTTGGATCCTTCTCATATTAGGATTCTACTCATATTAGGACTCTATTGACTAAGGTCAATCATAGGACGCAAGTTATTTCCATCTAGGGTTACTTGGAGGTTACTCAAACCATGCCACGTGGCCTTGAGATTCGTCCACCATGAGATCCATTCATCTTGCACCCGTACACTATTGGACCATTGGTCTAGCATTGTTAGGTTTATTTAAATGGGCCCGTCGACTACTATTTTACCCTCTTCAACTGCCCCCTCACCCAATGGGTCCATAATTTTTGAGTAGACGGACCTGTGGGGTGACAGTACACTTGCCTTCTGAGAAACTCGCCCCCCTTGACAGGTTGGCCTAAGGTTATTAATGTCGTAGGGACACATAGCATTTATTTAGTGGTTCATCTCATGGTATGAAGCGTCCTTTCATCTTCCATGCCGTTCCCTCTATATTATTCTGCCTTTGTAATCCTTACTTTTTACTTTTACAGAAATTTTACAATCAGAGCGCTACCATCAACTTTGACAAATGAGTATACCGTCCACCTAATTCATCTATCATCTTTACTTGCTGCTCATCTTCAATTGGTAAGCACCCTTCTCCTTCTGCTCAAATTTCTTATCTTTTAAACTTCCTACTATCGTCATATATTTTAGATCCGTTAGTGTCTTAGGGTTTATCGTCACATGTAGGTGACAGATGTCTAGTGTGTTGAGTAACCAATTGCTTGTCCACGACAGGGCAGGCTATAATGAAGTGTTCTCGTCAAGTCAAAAAGATCCTAACACTTCAAGTGAAGAGAGGAGTCTATCTGCCACTTCTCCTACCTCAAGGGAAGAGGGTTTGGAGATGGATAGGCCAGAGGGTGATGAGGGTGTAGATGATGCTGAGCCCTCAATCCAATCTGTCATAGGTCCTGATAAACACAGAGAGTTCATCATGTTACCCATATGGACGGTCAATGATTTTACCTCTACAATTAAAGAACCTCACTTTAAAACACTTAGGGAGAAGTACCAAATACCCGTCAACATACCCTTCTGTTAACCCTACAAGTCAGAAAAGTATTACTACAAGGGTGTTGAGGGTGTCAGGGTCTATGAGCAGATGCTAAAGGCAGGGCTTAGATTCCCCCTAATCTCACTTCACCGTCAGCTCCTTCAGTATCTAGATTTAGATGTCATCCAGATCTCCTCAAATGCCTAGAGGGTCTTCCTCAGCATAGAGGTCTTGTATAGGGCCATGTCTAACGGAGCACAGAGGTTGACGGTGAAAGAATTCTTTCACTGTTACCGTCCAGATGAGATTTCTTAGTCAAAAGGCATGTATAGCTTTGTGCCTAGAAGCCCGTTGTTGAGGCTCGTGTGTGAGACCCCCAACTCCAACAGGAACTGGAAGATTTGGTATTTTTTCATGAAAGGTGATGAATGGATGTGTCATCCTGGTGATACTAAACATATGCCCATCGAAAAAACATGGGGCATATTGCCCCCGTCTAGTACCGTCCAGATGAGATTTCTTAGTCAAAAGGCATGTATAGTTTTGTGCCTAGAAGCCCGCTGTTGAGGCTCGTGTGTGAGACCCCCAACTCCAACAGGAACTGGAAGATTTGGTATTTTTTCATGAAAGGTGATGAATGGATGTGTCATCCTGGTGATACTAAACATATGCCCATCGAAAAAACATGGGGCATACTGCCCCCGTCTAGTATGCATTCGTCCATATTCAGTCTAGTTTTTAATTAGTATGTCACTAACTGTCTTCTTTTACATTTTAGGACCGTCCATAAGTCTCTTTTAAGGAGTGGAGTTTTTTGAAGAGAATTTTTAGCAAATCCAAGCTAGAAGAGAGGACGTGGACAAAGTTGGTCACATTATACACTCTCCACTGGTATTGTGACGGACCAGAGCCAACTCCAACCAGCCGTCGATACATTGCTCAAGTTCGTCAATGTAAGTCCATCACCCTATATTTTGGTTTCTTGGTTTTTACTTTATTTCATTCTAACCATTCGTCTTCCTTTGTGCAGAAATGGATGCTGCCAAGAGAAGGGCTTATATTAAGCAGTAAACTGCTTTGAAAAAAACAAGTGTAGGGTCAGACCCCTAAGGGGACAGGTTCTAAACCGTCTACTAAGAGGAAGAAACAGGAGAAATCTGATTGTCTTCCTAAGAAGCTTAAGACCGTTCTAGGGCCCATTGTGGGGCTGGAAGCTAAACATAAGAAGGTGGTCACAACCCTTGGTCATAGGAAGGGCAAGGGTTTCATGAAGGGCCCTACCCCCATTGTTGAAAAACCACCCGTCCTCCTCTGTAAGGATTCCAAATATGCATTAGAAAAGCTCTCGTTCATCATTACGTCCGATGACTACAAGGACTTGAGCAACCATGCTACGGAAGCCATGCAGGAGACGAGGCTATTTTGCATTGCTTAGGTAATATGTCTGTCCTCTTATGTTTTCTCCCCTTCAGCTTGCCTTGTTCTAACTCTATTTTGCTTTCAGGAAATGTTAATGATGAAAGGGTTGATGCGTCGTTGCCTCAACCATGAGACGGCTTTGGACCATATTAGGATGAAGGCGAGCTTGACGAAGGATGAGCTAAACCGATTGAAGGCCTGGAGGACGGGTATGGAGAAAAAACTTGCCTGCTCGGAGCAAGCAAGGGAAGAGCTTGAAAAGCAGATGGAGTTATTGAGACAGGTCCTAGAGGACAAAGAGAAGGAGATCAAGGATGCCAAGGATCAACTCCATCAGACGAAGGAGGAAGTGATACGTGAGTATCATGACTTTGATGCCCTTCTTGCTGAGCTCAGGACCTCGTTTGCTGAGGGTTTTGATGACGCCCTCCGTCAGGTTAAGACTTCCTATCTGAATCTGGATCTGTCACATGTTACTATTGAAGTCCTGGACCAATCAACAACTCAACCTGTCCATTTGGAGAGAACGAAGGATTTATTTGCCGATGATGCCCTTGCGGACAATGCAACCATCAGTCTTAAGGGTGACGGGGATCCTGCTACTGAAGGTCAACAGAAAACCATTGAGGAGGGTTCCCGTCAACCCGGGGATGTGGAGGAGGACGATGCCCCAGCCGTTTAGTAATAGATTTTGTTTTTTTATTTTATTTAAAGATTTTGGAGAACAGTTAACTTTAATTTTAACCATTGCCTTATGTATCTAAACTTCTCCCTTTATGGATTTTTTTAGCAAGATTTGATTATCCGTCTACTTTTTGTTTGACGAGTACTTAGCTTATGGTTGTGTGAATATAACCATCCTTTGGATGAATCTGTCCTATAATGTTAATTCAATGTAATGTTGGACTCATCCACTATATGGACCTTACGGTTATCATTTACTAGGATGAACCCTTCTATTTATCCTTGCAGCGATATGTTGAACCCATCCACTAAATGGACCTTATAATCATGATGAGTCCATCCACTTAAGGACATTTATGTTCAACGTCCATTATATGGATTTTATAACTATCATCCTTTAAGATGAGCTCGTCCAATTATGGACATGTAATGTTATTTCAACGTTACGTTGACCCATCCACTATATGGACTTCTAATTATCATCCTACTAATGTGATGTTGAACTGTCCACTGTATGGACTACAATTATCATCCTTCAGGATGAGACCGTCCATTTATGGACTTGCAATGTTATTCAACGTGATGTTGAACCGTCCACTATAGGGACTATAATTATCATCCTTCAGGATGAAACCGTCCATTTATGGACTTGCAATGTTATTTCAACGTGCGTTGAATCATCCACTATATGGACTTTATAATTATCATCTAGAGACTTTATAAGCACATCAAGCATGTGAAAACTAGTCGTATCTAAATAAACTCCTCTTATTATGATAAATGCATGTAGAAAAATTGTTCCCTAAAAAAAAACTTGCCCTTTGGGCTTAAAATGTATTGTAGCAAAAATAAACTAGAAAAAATATAAACTAGAAATGAGGAGTGCCGTTGCTTGTTTGCTGCTAATAGTCTACTGATAGTACTTTTTTAGGTACTTTGTGTTCCACGGGTGATGCAACTTCTACCCGTCTAGCGTCTCCAGGTGGTAGGTTCCCTTCCTATGCCATGATGCGACTATGTATGGTCCTTTCCAGTTAGGTCCTAGCTTTCCTTGGGAGGTGTCTTTTGTAGAACTCATTACTTTCCTTAAGACAAGATCTTCGACCTGGAAGCAAGGTAGTCAATACTGTACCGATACCGGTATGTATACTGGTATCGAAACATCAACATTTCATACCAGTTTAAATACCGGCCGTACCGGGCATGTACCGGCCATACCGAGCAATTTCGGACAATACCGGGCGTACCGGCCGGTACCAAAAAAATAAAAAATAAATTTTTTTTTTTTAATTTTAAGTTTTGTAATTTTTGAATTTTTTTTAGGGCATAATGGTAACTTATTTGCATTAACTTATTAGTATAATTTGCTTTCTTAGTATGCAACGGTAACTTTTAAGCTTTCTAATTTTTTTTCCCCCTTTTAATTGATACTAAAGTCTAAAACCATGAATAATTAGTTTTGAATTAAGGAAATGTTTTATGCTAAACTTTTATATTTATTATAATACACACACACACACACACACACACACACACACACACATATATATATATATATATATATATATTTATAAATATAAAAAATAGCGGTAAACCCAAAACGGTACACCGGTATTGACCAGTATCCGAAATATATCGTACCACTGGCCAAATCAGTATAACCTCCGGTACGGTATTGACTCCCTTACTTGGAAGTCCCTATGTTTGACCTTGGAGTTGTAGTGCTTGGCTATGAGATTCTAAAACCGTGCTAATCTCTACTCAACTGTTGCTCTTACTTCATCCACTAAATCAAGTTGTAGGCACATAGCTTTGTCGTTTTTTCCTTCATTATGGTTGTCTACCCTGTAGCTTGTAATTCCCACTTCAGTTGGGATGATTGCTTCGCTTCCATATGCTAGCCGAAACGGGGTTTCTCCAGTAGGTGTCCTTACCATTGTCCTATACGCCCATAATACACTTGGTAGTTCGTCTGGCCATATACCCTTAGCCCCCTCGAGCCGAGTCTTGATGATTTTGAGTAAGGATTGGTTCGTGACTTCAACCTGTCCATTGGCCTACGAGTGGGCGAGCGAGGAGCAGTGGTTCTTGATCCCAAGTTGTGAGCATAATTCTCTGAATGTGTCATTATCAAATTGCTTCCCATTGTCTGAGACCAATACCCTTGGCATACTGTATTTGCAAACGATATTTTTCCATACAAAGCTTCGCACTTTTTTCTCCATGATTGTGGCCAGGGCTTCTACTTCTACCCATTTAGTGAAGTAGTCTATACCGACTACTAGGAACTTCAACTGCTTGACCGCCGTTGGGAATGGGCCCATGATTTCCAATCCCCACTGAGCGAAAGGCCATGGGGCCGTCATTAGGGTGAGCTCCTCGGTTGGTTGCCTTATGAGGTTGTTGAATCTCTGACACTTGTCGCATGCTTTGACATATGCATGGGCATCCTTTTGCATAGTTGGCCAGTAATACCCGACCCGAATCAGTTTATGAACCAACGATTGTGATCCTTCATGGTTTCCGCAAACCCCTTCATGGACTTCTCTCATAACATAATCTGCCTCTTCAAGGACGAGGCACCTTAGGTATGGTCGGGAGAAGCCCCTCTTATAGAGAACGTCTTTAATTAGAATGAAGCATGCCGCTTGAACCTTCAACTTCCTTGCGGCCTCCTTGTTGCCTGGTAGCACGCCGTCCTTTAGGTAGGATGATATTGGTGTCGTCCAATTGTTTTCGAAGCCTATCTCCTACACACTTGTATTGTTTATTAATGATGACATTTGGACAAAGAACAATACTTAACGAGGGATGACCATGTGCTCTGCTGAAGCAGCTTTAGCAAGTTGATCGGCGTGCTCGTTCTCCTCCCTTGGAATTTGAACAAACTTTACTTGGAGGTTGTTAACTCGATCCTTCATGTGCTCAACGTACTTCTTCATCTGTTCATTCTTGCAGTTGTAGTCTCCATTAACTTAACTAGTTACTACTTGGGAATCATAATATACGACCAGTTTTTCAGCTCCTGCGGCCTTGGCTAGATCTAGCTCTGCTATCAAGGGTTCGTACTTTACTTCGTTATTTGTAGTAGGGAAATCCAAACGAATCATGCATTCAATCCTATCTCCTTCCGAGCTTTGGAGTATTACACTAGCCCCGCCTCCTTGCTTATTGGAGGATCCGTCTGTGTGGATGCTCCATTGGTGGACCTCTTTTGCCCCCTGGCCTTCCACATTTGTTAATTCCGCAATTAAGTCTGCGATCACCTGTCCCTTGATGGCAGTGTGCGGGCGGTACTGTATGTCAAACTCATTCAACTTAATTGCTCACAATGCCATTCGTTTGGCAATTTTGGGATTACTCATTGCTCACCGTAGGGGTTTGTCAGTCAAGACGATCATCGTGTGAGCTTGGAAGTATGGTTTCGTGTAGTATACGGTCTTTTGTACCCTTTCTTCTTCCCTAACTAAAGCTGCGCTGATGGCTGCCAAGGATACTACTAAGTAAAGGAATAACTTTTCCCCATACTGGGAAGGACTTAGCAACGGGGGGGACATGAGGTAGGTCTTTAGATCCTCGAATTCTTGCTGACACTCGACCATCCATTCAAAATATTTCTTTAGCATATGGAAGAAAGGTAGGCATTTATTCGTTTCCCTTAACACAAACCTGTTCAGTGCTGCTACCTTACCGTTGAGGCTTTGTACTTCTTTCACGTTCCTTGGGGGGGCCATCTCTATTATGGCTTGGATCTTGTTTGGGTTGGCCTTAATACCACTCTGAAATACCATGAACCCTAGGAATTTTCCTGCTGTCACTTTGAAGGCACACTTTCCTAGGTTGAGCTTCATGTTGTAGGAACGAAGGGTGTCGAATGTTTCTCTGAGGTCATCCAAGTGATCTTCCTCTCTTCGGCTCTTCACTAGCATGTCGTCAACATAGACTTGGACATTTCTTCCAATCTACTGTGCAAACATCTTATTCATGAGCCTCTGATATGTCGCGCCTGCATTTTTTAGGCCAAATGGCATTACTTTATAGTAGAAGAGGCCCTGGCTAGTAACGAACGAAGTTTTCTCCTGATCTGCTTCGTCCATCCTGATCTGGTTGTAACCCGAGAAAGCGTCCATGAAACTTAATAACTGATCTTGGGCTGTCGAGTCAACCAGGACGTCAACCTGCAGAAGGGGGTAACTATTTTTCAAGCATGCCTTATTCAAGTCGATGAGGTCTACGCACATCCTCCATTTTGTACTGGCTTTCTTGACCATCACCACATTTGCCAGCAAGTCGGGGTAGTAAACCTCCTGATGAAATTTGCCTCTAGCAGCTTGTGAACTTCTTCCGCTATTGTTTGATCTCGTTCTAGAGCAAATACCCGCTTCTTTTGACGGATGGGTGTAAAGGAGGGTGATACGTTCAATTTATGCACCATGACTGAAGGGTCTATTCCTGGCATGTTTTCATGGCTCCAAGCAAACACATCCCGGTTATCCTTGAGAAAAGTTATCAGTGCTTGGCGGACCATTGGGCTAGCGAAGGTACCAATCCTCGTTGTCCGATCATTCCTGAAGTCGTCGAGAAGTATCTCTTCAAGCCTTTCAACGGGCTTTGTCACCATTCGATGCTCTTCTATGTTCATGGCCTAGAGGTGGTCGTCCATCTCCATCATAGCTATGTAGCATTCACGCGCAGCTACTTGATGTTCTCGCAGCTCCCTTACTCCATAATCTATAGGGAACTTGATCATTAAGTGGTAAGTTAAGGTTACAGTCTTCCATGAATTGATGGTAAGTCGTCCTAGGATGGCATTGTAAGTGGACGAGTAGTTAACCATAAGGAATGTTACATCCTTAGTGATCTACTGGGGATAGTCGCCCATTGTTACGGATAATGTGACTGTACCAAGAGGGAACACCCTCATCCTTCCAAAACCAACAAGCAAAGCGTTCGTCGAAACTAGTCGTTCTTTGTCAATCCTCATCTATTGGAATGCTGGGTAGTAAAGGATATCCACCAAGCTACCATTGTCGACCAGAACTCGGTGCGTGTTGTAATCCCCTACTCGTATACTGACAACAAATGCATCGACATATGGGTGGTGAAGATGCCTGACATCTTCTTCCAAGAATCCAATGACGAGGTTGTCTATCCGTGCCATTTTAGGTACAGAACCCGTCAGCTGGACGTTCTGGACCATCCTAAGGTAAGTCTTACAGGCCTATTTGGAGGACCCAATAGCCATTGTGCCCCCTACAATCATTCTTATATCTCCTATGGGCAGCCTGGGATGCTCAATCTCCTGTCGGGGAGCCTGCTCTTGAGGTGGGTTCGTCCTCTCCTTGCTGATGAACCTCTGCAGCTTTCCTTGCCTGATAAGGGCCTTAATTTGTTGCTTTAAGTCGTAACAGTCAGCTGTGTCATGGTCGTGATCACGGTGGAAACAACAATAATTGTCTCTATACCTTTTATTTGGATCTCCCTTCATCTTGCGGGGGAAGGTCAGGGCTTCTTTGTCCTTAATTTGCATCAAAACTTGGTCGATCAGGGCAGTCAACGGCGTGAAGCTTGCGAATTTTCCTATAGGGGGCTTGAAATGCCAGTCCTCCCATTGTTCTCCAATCCTAGCCATCTTTTACCCCTATCCTGCCTTACGTCCTTCTATCTTTCTTGCTTCCTCAACTTTTCTTCTCGGGCTAGCAACGCATCTTCTGCGTTCATGTATTTGGTTGCCCTGTACAGCACATCTGACATAGTTTTTAGGTCATTCTTGTATAGGGAGAATAGGAACTTACCCTTCCGTAGTCTGTTCGTGAAGGCAACCACGAGTATCTTGTCGTCTACTTCATGAATTGAGAGAGCCTCTTTGTTAAAGCAGGTGATGTAGGACCTCAGTGTCTCGTCCTTTCACTATTTAATGTTCATCAGGCATGCAGTTGACTTCTTATACCTTTGCCCCCCGATGAAGTGTGAGGCGAACTGGGCACTCAACTCTTTGAAGGTACTAATGGAGTTAGGCGTCAGCTTGCTGAACAAAATCCTTACAGATCCTTTCAGTTTGGTGGGGAAGGCTCGGCATATGATCTCGTCTAGCACCCCTTGAAGGTGCATCAGCGTCTTAAAAGATTCCAAGTGATTTAAGTGGTCCTTGGATCTGTCATAATTTTCCACCTAAGGCATAAGAAATTTTGATGGGAGGGGGAATGTAGTGACGAACGTTGTGAATGGTGAATCAGTTCGATGGACCAAGTCATCGAGGTCACTTGACACCTGTCCTCTGAGTGCGTTCATCATGAAGTCCATCCGTTCCTTCATCATCTGCATCTCGGCGACTATATAAGGCGGAACTATATCTGTGACGGATGGATGACTCGTGTCTTTTCACTCTAGCCTGCTCGAGGTGTTGCTTCCTTCTGGCCCTTCTTGGTTTCTTCTCTTAGCGCTAGTGCCTTCTTGGTCTTCCTCTTGGGTATCCATCGTTGTGTTCTTCTGGTGGAGTTGTTCCTCTAGGTCATGATTTTGCTTAGTGAGACGTTCCACTGCTACTATGAGGGTTTGGACTTGCCTTTCCAGGGCAGTGGGTTACGGCTCATCACCTTGATTGTTGGTCGTGGTTGCCATTAAACGAGTAAGTATCATGCAACTTTTTCTCCGAGAAGTGATGAATGTGGCTTATTTCCTAATTACCGGTCGTTCTCACAGATGGTACCAACTGATGATGCCAGAAATCGTCAGTAAACCACACGATACCCACGTGCTTGTAGCAATGCCTGCAAAACAACAATAGAGAAAACTCTAAGAGAGTATCGGTGTGGTACCGGCCAAAAACCCTCCGAATGTTAAGTCAGAAAACCTTTCTACAACTCTATAGTGTCAAAGATGGGGTGAATTATGCATACTTTATTATAGTAGTGTAGAACCAACCACCTTAAGATCCGTCCACCATGGGATCCGTCCTCCATGAGATCCGTTCATCTTGGACCCGTACGCTATTGGACCATTGGTCTAGCATCATCAGGTTTATTTAAATGGGCCCGTCGACTACTATTTTACCCTCTTCAAACATTGTATTGGCTGCAAAATGGTACCAAGGTGATAGCCATCAAATTATTCATTATTCCGTAGATTTGGTGTATTCTAATTTTTATTTGTGATAAAATTATACTAATTAATTTTATTAATAACATAACTAATACCATCAAAGAGTCCTGCTATGATACACATATAGATCAATTTTCAAAATATGAATAAAAGACAAGATGAAAGATTCACGAGGACAATCACAATCTATCGACTTCTGTACAAGGGCTTCGGTGGCCGATTTCGCATTACTCTCAACCGTAATCCTATCCAAACCCTATTCTTTTGCCATGTTCAAGGTCCAATAGATTACTTCTAATTCCACTTGGATAGAGATATTGGTGTAAGCCTTCTTTGAACTAGCAAACACCAATGCCCCTATTTAATCTCTAGCAACATCGGCAAGCACTGAAAAATCGCTACCGAAAACATCACCACAATCGACTTTAACGATCGCTTTTTGTGGCTTAGACCATCGAACTATAAGTTCCTCCTTTCACTAGAAATCACTCCCCTACTGACCAAACCACTTCTTCCTTACTACCAATTAGAGATCCTGTGGGCTTGGACTAATGGTTACAAAGATGATGCCCAGTTTGCTAGGTACTTAATGGCTTTTTGCTAGGAAACTGAATATACATGTTAGCTTTCCCATGTGTCAACCAAGGTCCTCTTCTCAAAGTTTTAAAAAGACATTTCAAAGGGCCTAGAACCTTGATGTTGACTCTTCTTAGTTTGGTCTTTTCCCAAAAATGGGATAGATTCCTCCTTGCAATGGGTGAGCTTAGAAAGCCTCTGACCATCATTCCCCTTACTACATGTCCTCTGTCTTGACTAAGGTCCCTTGGTTCCTTTGCTAGGTTCTGACCCCGAGGCCACCACTTGTCCCTTTCACTTCTCTCTACCTCCTAGAAAACTTGATTTTGAGAGGACATCCAACGGCTCTTTCCTTCTTTTCCATCTTTCAAGGATACATTTGAGTGACTTGTTCCCAGACTACCTTCCACCTCTTCCACATCCTTCTCAGCATTCTCTAGGTTTCTACATCCATCTCAGAATTTTTAGGTTTTCTCTTCTTAAATTTACAACCTGAACCTTCTTTTATTAAGGCCCATGGTCCTTCCTTGCTTTTCATGGAATAAACTTCCTTGTCACATTTTGGTCCTCAACAACCTCTTAAGATTTAAACTAAAATTAAATTATTAAGATTCCTTCTAAAATTGGGTTTAGGATTTCATTTAAACATAAAAGGGTTTAAATTTAAACATAAATTTTTTGAAAGCTTTATCCTAAATTGTAATATGATCAGACCACATGGGAATATTGCAACTTCTCTTAATAATAATAATAATAATAATAAGTGGTATTATTATTATTATTATTATTATTATTATTATTATTATTATTATTATTATATACACAAAATTGGTGCATGCCATTCATGACTCCTGAGTCACTTTTTAATGCGAAGCTTGCCATGTTTAAGGATGTAAAGTTATGGTTTTTACATAATATTTATGTTGGCTATATTTCATGACAAAAAGTGTTGTAATTTCATTAATTTATTTCTTTGTATTTTGTGGGATTTAATTGTAAGGGGTTTATTCTTAAGTGGTGAAGATTTGATCAAGATAGTTAAAGGTCACATGAGGAGTACATGCTAGAAGTTGAAGAGTCAGTGTATCTTGCAAGTAATCTCACGACTTGGCCAACCTGCGAGATGCACTGATAGTTGGGATTTTAAATGTAACTCTTATGCACTTCACCTATATTATATATACCCTCATTACCCACAAAATTGTAAAAAGGCTTATCAGATAGAAAACCCTAGAGAATTTTCTACAACACCCTACTTTGTTAGAGAAAGCTACTCATCCTCAAGTGAAAATTTATTTGTAGTCTCTTCTCCTTCCCTTCTCCCATTGACATATCTTGGGAGGAGATTTGTACACAAATACAACCCACACTCAAATTGAGTGTAGAGAATGTTTTGGAGCTTGGGAAGCATTGGGTATTTGCCAAAATAAGCTGGTAAGGCTTGGCAATGCAATCGAGGGGTATTGCAGGATCCGAGAAGCTAGTGAAGACAAGAATCTAAGAAGTCCATTGGTAGCTGGAGCTTGGAGGGCTCAAGTACTTTGGGAAAATTAGGTTTGGAGGGTCTTTTTGGTATCCTTATACTCCAACTTATTCACTTGTGAATCATTTCGGCTTGGAGGGCCGTGGAGAGGTTTTTACTCCGAGTTCTTCAGTTTTCCTCTTCTATAACACATCGGTGTGTTATCTTGGGTTTGCTATTCTTTTATACACTGCCATTTCCATTGTAGCATTGCATTTATTTGTTTATCCATGCAATTGTTGAATGCTTTGATTATTAATTTGCTAATCTCGTATATTCTACATCAAGTGTGTTTAGATTAAAATTAATCAAGCCGCAATTTAAATTGGAGGTCTAAACAAGCTCTAGTCATTTAGATTATCGAGCTTTCAAAGCACAAATTGGAACCTTTGAGGTTTTCACTTCACATAAATTTTGTGAACTTGTTATAGGGCCTCAAATTAACTATTTTCTTATTGGGTCCCCGACAAACTTTGTTAAAGTGACCTTGGATTCCATCTCTTTTCACTAAAAGGTCTGCCCTAGGCCACTGGCATTTCTCATAGTAATTCAGAATGAGATCTAGTGCAATTGTACCGTACAATTACACCTCTCTCACAAATATTTTTACCACACATACTTTTTAACTGTTTTTTACTTTATTTTATTCAATAGTTGAGATAGAAAGTTGCTTTTTCCAACTCTCAATCTCAACTATTCAATGCTATTGCATCAGGTGCAATACATAGGATATTGCACCTGATCTCAATCCTAATATTTCATGAGTTTTTGTCAGCTTTTCGGGTATGTTCAACAAATGACTGAGCTATGTAGTGGATGGAATAGTGGATGGAATAGTTGATGTTAGGTCCTTGTACGACCATAACTAAGTTAATTGACCACCTAAAAGTCCATCGCATTAGGTTGTGCAAAAATATTTGTCTATATTAGTATAAGAACCTACCTTTTTTTTTTTTACATACTTAATTTTTAAAAAAGCTTCAAACCAGATGATCTATTATAGACTACATTTCATTAAACTATCATTTTTTTTCTTTATTTTTTTAATTATTTCTCTTTATTTATACACAACAAATATTCCCTTATTTCATCATCGGGATATGTAAAGAAATAATAAAAAAACTAAATGCAAAATGAATAGTGTTAGTGTAAATTTACACAATTAAAATAAGGGATAACCTTAGATGTCTCCATTGAAAATACCTAAAGGTGTCATTTGAGCTACAAAACTCTTGATATGTTGGCGAAATTCCTAATAAAAAAGTTTAAGAGAGTCTTATTTATACATACCCACATAAAACACTAAAATATTGTTCGGGACGTTTT
Organism: Quercus agrifolia; assembly: GCA_029955455.1. Lineage (NCBI taxonomy): Eukaryota > Viridiplantae > Streptophyta > Magnoliopsida > Fagales > Fagaceae > Quercus > Quercus agrifolia. The sequence goes on from JARQAD010000010.1 coordinate 33,445,444, forward strand.
TGCGACAAAGGCCGAAAATGCGAGAACGGCCCAAATCTCCCCTTGGGTTCTTTAGAAGTGTTTGTTATGGAGAATAAAGTCCAAAATTCCAAATGTATAATGAACAAAATTCTAATGGTGCTTTGACAAGAGAGAATAACAATGCTAGTAACAAAAGTGTAGAAAAAGTATAAAAACATAACAGGTCTGAAACTTCTACCCACAGTCACCCGGAGGACAAAATTGAGAGAGGTTGTAAGGAAGAGAGGGAATGTTCCCCTATACCCATATTTCCACCCCTAAGGTTCGGAATTGTGAGAATATTTCCTAGCTCAGTGGGTTTTTACTCTCAAGTTTCAGCTCTATAGGGAAAACATGGTTCAACAGGTTTGAAACTTCGACCCACAGTCACCCGGAGGAGGAAATTGAGGGAGGTTGTGAGGAAGAGAGGGAAGTTGTGAGGAAGAGAGGGAAGGTTCCTCTGTATCCATATTTCCACCCCCCAAGCTCTGGAATTGTGAGATTGTTGACTGGTTAAATGGGCTTTTGCTTTGAAGTTTAGGTCTGTGGGTAAAACGTCCTCCCTTCTTTATGAGCTGAAGAAAGAGTTTTATATGGAGTTTGGGGTGTTACTCGACTGGTTTTTGAGTAGTGGAAGAGGCTTTTATCCCCTATGATACTATTTTGGTGTTTTGGCTTGAGTTTCTTTTGTTTAGGGAAGAGTTGGGTATGCTTTTTACATAATTTTGCAAATAAATGGGGTTTGCTCTAATTGGTTGCCTTTGGTCAGACATTTCAGACCATTGGAAGACTCACTTAAGTGAGGGCTAGCAGATGGAGTTGGCCAATGAGAGCCAACTATGTGTTTAAAGGTAAAAGTGGGTTATGGCAGAAACTTTAGGCCACAGTCACCCAGAGCATAAAAGCTATTTTGGGGTGGAAATTTTGGATACAAGACCTCCTCCATGAGCCTGGGGTGCTACCAGTGTCCCTTGCCCACTTGGTAGCATGCATGGGCTGAGCTCATGCAAAAGGTCCGAAATGAACCGACTCATACCCTCCAAATCACACTTCCTCAATTTCCCCCATATGTCGCATGGGCTTCGGCCATACTTAAAAGAATAAATATAATATAATACATGAATCGAGTCCATAAGGAAATTGAGCTTGGTTGAATCGGGCTTTTACGAAATGTGTCGCGAAAATTGGTATCAACCAACATCAATGTTACTTTAGGTCTCTTAACATAAGGTCTTTGAAAATTTGAATTTGGAGCAAATGTTTTCTTGTGAAAACATCTAAATACCATGCATTTTCACCCACTTTTTGATGGGAAATCCATGGAACCTCAAATAACCTTATCAAAGTCAAAATCCGTAAGCTCTTCCAACTTCCTCACTATGCTATCAAAGTTGGTGTAAGAAGACCCACCTGACTTTGTTGCTTCTTGGGCTCTTCTTCCACTCCATGACCTTCTCTCTAATCACCATCCCTTTTTCTCCCTTCATCAATTCTCTCACAAGGCCCTCAACTTTTTCTCTCTTCACACCCGTATCAATCTCCATCCCAATCCTTCACTTGTTGCATGAGTAAAAGTCAATTGGTTTGTTGGTCAGAAATGCACATTTGCTCTTGTTTTTAATAGAGGTGGGTTATGGGAGACAAACAGAGCTTCCCTCAAGTGGGTAAAGTGATACTTTTCAAATCACAGGTAAGCAAAGTGATTTTGGATCAAACCACAAGTGGGCTTACTGTAATTACCCATTAACTTATTAAATTAGTCCTCATAAGGGATTTAGAATAAAATAAAATTATTAAGATTCTTTATAAAATTGGGTTTAGGATTTCATTTTAATTTAAAATTTAAGGGGTTAAACATAAAAATTTTGAAAGTTTTATGCTAACAATGCAAAACACGCGGGTTTTAGGCCACATTTTTTTTAAGTTGCGTTTGCAAAAACGCGGCTACAGACGAGCTAAAGCCGTGTTTTTAAAAAACGTGGCTTAATATTTCAACAAAGGCCACGTGTAAACATGCGGCCATAGAATGCATCTAAAGCCGTGTTTTATTGAGCTATAGCCGCATTTTTGGGGGTGGAGCTATGGCCGCGTTTAAAACACGCGGCCAAAGGACTTGCGTATTTCTTTTTTCTTTTTTTTTATTCTTAAGTATGGCTGTGTTTAAAAAACACGGCTCTAGCTTGCCTAAAGCCGCATTTTATAGACACGGCTTTAAATTTAGTCTAAAGCCTTGTGTTTAAAATGCGGCTTTAGTTTGGGATGGGGCTGTGTTTCTTAAACGTGGATTCAGGTTTTACCTATAGCCGTAGGTTAAAAATGCGACTTTAGGCTTTGTATAAATAGCATAGTTATGGACAAATCCTAGCTTTCTATTTCTTTTCTTTCTTCTCTTCTTCTCAAGTTCTTAGCTCTCACAGACAGCGCTCATACTCTCATTCTCCACAAAGGCTTTAGTTTCACCAATTCCCATCATCCTCATCCACAAACTCGCATCGATTCATCAACCTCCTCACCACCACCACTGAAGCTCACGCACCATCGCCGACCCATGCACCATCGCCGACCTGATTCATCATCCTCCTCACTCACTTCGAAGCCCAACTCATCTTTGCCGAAGCTGCCGCTACCTTCCTCAACCCATTGCTTTAGGGTTTTACGCCAATCTCAGGTATCACTCTATTCTTTCTCTCTTCTTTTTTCTTTTTCTTTTTTTTTTTTTTTTTTTTTACAATGATTTTTGCGATATGAGGGGCAAGAGTTTGTCAGTAGAGCGGCTAAAAGCCTGAAATGGGTCCCTTTTCTTTTGGATTTCTTTTGACAGGGTAGACTAGAAGATATGCGTGGCTTTATAGATTATTGTATCATGCCATAGAAGATGAATATCGGGGCATATTGCTGATATATCCAGTTCTCTTTGTACCTTCGTATTTTAGTTATAATTAAATTTCTTTTACTTATCGAGAAAAAGAATTTTGCTTGAAGTTGAGGTGGATAAAATTGCTGTGTCTGATACTCTGATTAATTCTATATTAGTCATTTTGTGATTGGAACCATAGTTGTTACTCCCTCCGTCCCACTTTGTTTGTCCTGTTTGAAAAGTCAAATTTTTTAAGGGAACATCATTTATTATATTGTCTACCTTTTAAAAATGTATAAGTTTCCAAAACTACCCTTAAATAAATTTATCAAAGAATTGAATTAGTAAATTAATAGGGGTATAATAGGAATATTAGTAAATTAATGACTTTTATTTTTAGAAACAGGACAATATTTTGGGACATCCTAAAATGGAATAGAGAACAAACAAAGTGGGACGAAGGGAGTAATTTTGTTCTTTTTTGGCTGCAACAAGTCAAATCTTTCGCAAAATATTATTTGGGTAGTTGGAACCATTTTGCTTTATACACCATTACGCTCTCTTCTGTTTGTTTGTCTCTTAGCCACAAGTTAAACATCTTGTATGTTTGAACTGAACCCTCATGTGATGCATCTTTGAGACGGGGACACCTTAATTTTAAGGTTTTTTAGTACTTTTCTTCATCTTCTCTCTCTCTTTTAATTCCCTCTGCATTGTGCGCCATGCAATTGCTTTTTTTTTAGGATTTGTTACGTTGGTGGCCTAATTGAAGAGATTAGAGAAAGACTGAGATTATCACTGTACTTCTTTTATATGTTTTCTGCATTATTATATCACAAATAGGGATGGTATGCCTGGTATGTGATGCATTACCATGTTCTCATTGTAAAGTAAAGCTGACTGTTGCTCTTACAAAAGGATGTTTGTTGCTGATAAAGGGTTTTTGATTTTAATATTATTTTTAATTTTTAATTTTAAAATACTGATGAGTATGTCATGTGAGGTGGCACTAATTTTCTTTGATAGTTATCTGTTGTAGTCAACTTGGCATCTGGATATTGGAGATTTTAGCCTTTTACCCCTATTTTTTAAAATATTTGGTTATATGCCTCTGTTTTGAAACTATATAGGTTCTTGTCCCTGTTTCAAAACTCAATTTTATTAAAATCGAGTTTTGATGAAAAACTCGCTTGGTTTAAAATCGAGTTACGCCCAATCAAACTTTAAAAAAAAAAAAAAAAAAAAAAAGGCATGGAACTCGAGTTCAATACCTATAGCAACGTTTAGGAAGACCTATAGTGGCGTTTTTAAGTAATTTTTTTATAAGTTTGATTACCAAGTTCAGGGAGCCCTATAGTGGCGTTTTAATGCAATTTTTTTATAAGTTTGATATACCGGGTTCAGGGAGTCCTATAGCGGCGTTTTAAAGCCCTATAGTAGCGTTTTATAGGCCTATAATGGCATTTTAAATGGAACTCGAATTCCATAAACTCGAGTTCCATGCAATTTACGAACCTATATAGTTTCAAAACATGGGCATATTGCCAAATATTTTTAAAAAATAGGGGTAAAAGGCTAGAATCCCCTATGGATATTGGCTAAAGGGGAATTTTTTTGCAGCTTTGATCTGTTTGGTATGTGCCCTATTTACTATCAATTCAGATTACACAGCTCTAACTGTACTAAATGTCACTAGCTCTTACATACTTAGCTCTATTATGCTTAACAAAATCTTGTGCATTGAGGTTTATAGTTAGATTAAATGCAAGCCATTCTGAAATTCATTGCCTATTTCTGCTTGCTTTCTGTGTTCTTCATAATTGAAAAACTATACATATCCTATTGCTTCATTTCGTGAACTTCGGAGAACAATGCCATCATCATACCACTTTGCAAAATAAATTAGGGTTATTGTTTGTCTCTTTGGCAATGTCTAATTTTGATGGCATGCACTAAGAAATAATCAAGTTGTAATAGACCTTGTCAAATAGTTGAATAAAGCCCCCAAGTGATTTCCAGGAATTTTTCAAAATTTAGCAAAGGTGAAGAAATCAAAGAGTGAATGTTGACTGGAAGTTATCCCTTTTATGTTTTACAAAGGTTGCAGTTATGGTAGGCTAAAGGGGTAATTATGCTTTCATATTTTTTGATAAGTAAATGGCTAAAGAGGCCTTTATGAAAGAGTAAATATGTTTTTTCCCTAAAAGGGGAGTGGGATTTTAGCATTGTACAAAGACATCAAGTATTTAAATATATATATATAGAGAGAGAGAGAAATGGGTTCGAGTTACACCTGGTGTAACTCTTTAGAGTTACGTCTTTTTTAAACCGTTGGATTTAAGTAGATCCAACGGTTAAAAAAAGAAACTCATTATTATAAATATTCTTATTAAGATCTCATTAATTACCTTCTAAATTTATCTCTAAACCCAAAAACGTTTGATGTTTCTCTCTCTCTCTCTCCATTTATCTCTCTCTGTCTCCTCCACCATTGTTCCACTTCTACAGGTTGCCAGAAGAAGAAAAATAAATAAATAAACCAAGCCAAACACTAAAAATACGCCATATATATATAGATGAACACAATGGTGGAAATGATGTATAAAGATTTTCAGTCTTCCTAAACTCGTGGAAATTAAGGTTCACAACAATGACCTTGAGAGGTTTGAATTGGAAGAATCAAATCGTCATTATCTATGTTAATGGAGAAGCATATATCCGAGCTCAACTTGCTTCCTTTAAAAAATCTGAAAAAGCTAAATCTAGATATGCCAAACTTAACAGAAAAGTGGCTTCATGACCATCTTTCTGGACTTCCAGTCCTTGAGACCTTAGAGATAACTTCTTGTTATATGCTGAAAAGACTAAAGCTTTCAAGTCGTCATCATCATCTTAAATCATTGGGATTGTCGTCATGTGACAATATGGTAGAAGTCATGGTTGATTCTTCTATATTATGTGGACTCTCATATTATGGCAATACTAGCAATATATCTATTTCATTGAATGCTTCAGATCTGTTAGAAGTTAAGTACTTATGTGGTTCTGGCTATCGTTCCTGGAATGCTGAAAGGATTAAATTCCTCTCAAAGATGGGAAATTTAGAAGTATTCGAATTGAGTAGTTTTTCATTTAAGGGATTTCCTTATTTGATTATATATCTTATTCATAAAGTATTCGGCTTGGGTTTTTTTTCTTCTTCTGCTGGCAACTTGTAGAGGTGGAACAATGGTGGAGGAGCAATGGTGGATGAGACAGAGAGAGAGAAATGGAGAGAAACTATTTTGGGTTTAAAGATAGGTTTAAAATGTAATAAGTGAGGATACTTAATGAGATCCTAATAAAAATATTTGTAATAACGAGTCTTTTTTTAACCGTTGGATCTACTTAAATCCAACGTGTAACTCTAAAGAGTTACACCATGTGTAACTTGAACCCATCTCATATATATATATATATATATATATATATATATATATATATATATATATATATATATATATATATATATATATATATATATATATATATACTATAAAAATAAAGCCATCAATTGAAATGCCTTGGAAACATAAAAAAGAAGTGAAAAAGGATAAACAATAAAAGTTTAAAAGCGACATGAGACTATTTTTTAGCTAAATAAGTGTTGTGATTATGTGAATATTTAAAGGGTCTGGTTAATGTGTGCCCTAAGGGCACACAATAAGCTATTTATTTTTGAAAACATTTTCTCGAAAATTGGAAAAACTGTCAATACTTTTTCAATTTCCAATAAAATGTTTCTAAAAATGAATCGCTTAGTATTCGTTTGGATACACGTTTAAGCGTCCATATCTGCATTTTATTCCTTTTTTTTTTGTGGCACGCGTTTCAAGAGCAAACATGTCTGTTACGGCTACTATTCATGCACTGTTCATAAACAATAGCCGCAACTTTTGACTATTCTCCAGTGAACAATGTATCCATGCACTGTTTATGGGTTCCACAAACTTCACTTTTCAACCAGTTTTTCATTAAAAAAAGGTCTCTGGCACTATTCACACATTTAAAAATTATTTTGCTACAATATTTTCAGTTTTCAATTTTAATAAAATAAGTTCTATTCAAATGGATCCTTAATGTGTATCTTAAGCACACTTTAACAAAATCCATATTTAAAACCTAAAATCCTTGGACCAAAACAAAACATAAGTGTTGGGTGTGTTACTGTGAGTCAGAGAAGCTTTTTCCCTTTTTATTTTTTGGTGGTGCCATAGTAGTTCTCTTCTCATTGGCACTGCCATTCTTTTTCCCTATGTCAAGGGGGCAGAGCTTTTAAGAGGGGCTCCTATATACTAGAGCAGCGGTACCTATAAGAAATTTTGGGAGGAGTCAGGGGGAGCAATAGTCCCCACCTTGGATCCACCCCTGATATTATATATTTATATATATATACACACTGATATTTCTGTTCTGACATTTAATTCAATATTTTTTCTTTTATTTCTTACAAGTAGAATCTTTTTATGATCTAATTATGATTTTGTTCTTTTATTTCTGTTCTTTTTATGATCTAATTATGATCTGACATTTATGATATTTCTGTTCTTTTATTTCTGCATAAATCTTATTATGATTCTCTATTTTTTAATGATCAGATTTTTGCTATTGTCATCTTTAGATGTGATATGCTGCTACTTCTTGCCCCTCTTGGCCTGACGCTTCTGTTGGTAGGTTGCTTGTGTCCATAACTGAGATTGTGTATGGATAGGCCAAAAATAAATAAATAAATAAAGAGATTTTTTTTTTTTTTAATCAATCTCTATCATTTTTTATTTTTTATTTTATTTTATTGCAATGATCACCTTTAATGCTTTTAACAATTTCAATGATTTGCAAAATTTGGAACTCTCTAAATTTTTTTTTAGAGTCTCTACATGTGCACTTGTGTGAAGAGGCTAGCATATATAATATATAGATTATACACATACATTCAGCTAGTAGATAGGCAGAGGGTGTAAACTGCATTATGTCAAATTCATCATTTTTTTTTTTTTTGGATGATTTTAATGTTCTTTAGCTTACATTGTCATTAATAATGATTTTTACTTTTTTAAACAAAAACTAGTCTTGCCACTCACACGAACCCTTGGTGCTTTTCTTTCCAGGTACAATCAATTAATTGAGTCAGGTGGATTCTAACTTAAAAGTTGGACCTGTGAGACTCTTCTGCTCTGCCAACTGCAATTTCTAAGGGCTTTCAAAGCTGAATTGAGAGAACCATCCAAACCAAGCAACTGGTCTCACTAGTACTAAGTCTCAGTAAGCTTTTAGTCATGGACAGGACGATCCTCACCTCTGATAAATCATCCAACTCATCCCCATTGAACCCTCATTCCCGGATAATTTGCCATGTTTATGTTCCTCCCCAAACTATCTCTTCTTTTCTTTCTTTATAAAAAATGTTATAGCTTAATTTTTTATTCAAATGCAATTAGCATATCGGTATTAGTTTTGATGCATAGTGAAGTATATGCTAAAGTTAAACAAATCCTATTTTTATATGCATATGCTCTATAAACTATCTGTTACCACTGCTTATGCATGACATAAGTTTGTATGGCTTACTTTTATTGAATTATATTATGCTCTTATTGTATTTGTAAAGTTTCAAGTTTTTATATTTAATTTGAGGTTATTTGAGTAGTTCATTATATCTATTCATCATTCTCTCACCCGGTAGGTGCCAGAAGAAATTAACATAATATACATGCCCTCGTTGCAATTCACGATACTGCTTCCTCCAGTGCCACTACAACCAATCTGACTTTTTTCAAGGGTCAAAACCCTTAAAAAAAGTATTAAAAAACCTTGAAAAAAATTATTTTAAGAGTCCAATTGACCCTTGATAGCCGTCAAAACATATACCGTCGAAAAGGAAATTTTAACGGCCTTCGTGGCCCTTAAAACAAGTACTCTAATCTTATTTTGAGGGTCAAGAGATGCTTAAATAACCTTTTACCAAGGTTTAAAAAATTTATATTTACAACCCTTGATAAATAAGGTTATTTAAGGGGTCTCTTGACCCTCAAAATAAGATTTTATTTAATTAAAAAAAAAAAAACCACAATCATGCACAATATATATATATATACACACACACACAAATTCACAATTGTTGAGATGATATGCTATGATATTGATATATAGAAAAAGTGATATATTGCTACAATTACAATTTCTTTGATCTCTAAACTCAAACCTACAAATTAACAGATTAGGGGCCACATACAAAATGCCAAGAGTTAAAAGTTTTGATACAGTTTATTCTTCATCATCATCTCCAAAGCAAAGTTGAGTACATGGTTCTATTGCGTAGCTGGCATGATCTAGTCTACAGAACAACCACAGGTTCAGAGGCAAGGATGCCTTGAGAATTGACAAAAGGCAAAAGTGAAAGAGGCACTGTCTTGTGTCCCAATTTAGCTTTCAAACAAGAGACCTGGAACACGGTGAATAGAGAAGGTTAAAGGCCTGCTACAAAAGGACAATTGAAAGAATTCAACAAATTTTGTTGTTCAGCAACAACAAGTAATAATATTACTTTATTACTAAAGAAAGAAAAGCATATAATTATGGGAGTATCTAAAATATGCTATTAAATTCGATCACAGGCCTTATAGAATAAAGATTAATGGAACCCAACTTTATTCATGAAAGGGAATGAAGTGTGGTAGCAGTAATCTTTTTTGTTTTTAGAAAATGGGAAAGTGAATAAAGACAGTGTGGTATGGATTAATGAGACTCAACAACCCAGGGGCTTGACACTCAACAAAGAGTCAACAATCAAAACTTCCAGTCAATTTGCATTTTCTTTTGATCTTTATACTTTGTTTTTGATTTTTTGATTTTTTTTTTTTTTTGGGGTATTGACTATGTTAATTTCTATGCTTAGCTACGCAAAGTTTTCTCGTACTAAAGTGTTCTCTAACCTAGAGACACATGGAGACCAAGTCAAGGACTTTGGACTATTCACTGATCTCCAAAGCTAGAGTAAATGTTATAGAACTAATTCAGATGTAAGCATTTATATCCTTCATTTCCTAAATTAGAAAAAGAAAAGTGGAACTCACCAAAATTATAAAGGTCCAACAGGTTAGACTATGAGTTTTAGTTTTGTGACTTTGTGTCTAGTGCTCACTCCCATGTCCACTCCAATGGAATATAACATTAGATGAAGTTTTCGTTCTTAGTTAGACTATAAAAAAGTGTAGCATTGGACTAAGTCTTTTGTTGTTAGTTAGACTATAACAAAGTGCACTGGAGCATTAGAAGAAAGTTGTTATATAATATACCCTTGTTTGAGTTAGCAATGTGTAAGGTTATGAAATTCTGCAACACTGGTGCAGATCACTTCACTAAAACCTGTTGACATGAGTCAAACTGAAAACTCAAATGTAAGGATAGTGAACTTTGCCTAATCATTTCAAGAAGCAACAACTTAACTACCTTGATCTGTATCAATCCGTTGCATTTAAGATATCTTTAGATGTACAATAACATCAGATCACAGAAAATATTGTCATTTTGATAGTTGATGATTACTATCTTCTAATTTACTATATAACTAGTTTCAAATTTGATGTTATTTATTTTACAAAAAATATTGTAAGCTATACCAACAGCTCAACAAGTCATTCCAAATTTATCCAATAGTACTAAAATAGTGACTAGCTTGATCTTCATACCTTAGTGATCACTACTAGATTGGGCTGATTGCGAGGCCACAACCTTGACACTCACTTTTGTTGGAATTTTCCTTCCAATACAACATACAATTATTTCTACAAGCATCTATCTTCACATAATCAAGACCCAAATCCCGAATCATCTTCTTTGCCTCATATAATGAATTTGGCAACTCTACAATAACTTTAGAAAGCGCATCATTCAACAATTGAAGCAACAGAGTAAACGATTTGTTTGTCCAACCATAAGGCATTTAATATGAAGTAACTTCACAATGAAAGACAGTTTTGTATACTTGCAATCTAGAAAAAGTTTCTGCTCATTATCTCCTAGTTTCAGAAAAAAGTTAGCTGCATCATCATTAGGCTCTTCAGGAGTACTGTCGCCACTCAAATCTCCAGCTACACAACTGGCTGCATTAAAGGCTGCATAATAATCTTCTACCATCTCACTAAAGCCATCCCCGTCTGACTCATCATCACTATCCAAACTATCACACGTTTGAAAATGTCTCTCCTCACCATGTCTAAACCAATGAGTATAACTTGGGAGAATACCAATAGTAAGCAAATCAGCCTCAACATCATCTCTAGTCTTTGCAAAGTAGTTATTACATTTCTTACACGGACAATAAATTTTATCCCCCATTATTGTATGCTCAAACGCAAAATCAAGGAAGTCTTTAATTCCTTGTCTATACTCAAGAAGAGCTCTATTCCTAAGCTTTACCCAATTCCGTTCCATCTAAAGTTGGATTAAATTTTTTTTTTAAATCTTCAATGAGGGACACACATTAAGTTGTCCTCAACCGGAAAAGAGTACTAAATCCAGTGGAAAAGCCTGCATAAAAGAACATTTCAATGTAGAGTTTGAGACATTATATAAATCCAGTGGACATTATATTTCAAAGTACTTAATGATCTTAAGCTCTAAGGATATGATACAAGAGGAACTAGAAACAATCTAATAAAAAGTATCAACTAGTTTAACGTAGAAAGTCAGGCATTCCATAATTTCTAACAAACTGTAATGTTAGGGTCTAGCATTCCATTATTTCTCCCTAGGCCTCTAGATTATAATAAAAGCAATAATTTCATTATCCCTCTCTTGTGTGTGCATGATTGTTTCTTAAAAAAAAAAAAAAAACTAGTGACAGATCAAGCTGTGACTAAAGCTATAAACCCATAACCAACTTAATAATGATTATATTAAATAATGATTGTTTCTTAAAATGTTTTCTACATGATCAAGCTGTGACTAAAGCTATAAACCCATAACCATTGAGTACCCATTTATATACATGAATAATTTGCGCATATGTGCCAGAAAGAGTGGAGGGAAGATTTTTTTATTTCTTTTGAAGATAAGGATAGTGCATGGTTTCATTAAAAGTAACCCAAATTTTCCTTTAAAAAAGAGAATTGCAATAAAGCACTTAAGATGGAAGAAATGATACATAGTGATTATTATATACATATTGAAACAAGTAAAATACTAGGCAAAGACTTATGAGTTCTGACCTTCACTAACTTAGTAGGGAAAAAAGTAGCTGACATTGCATTTAAGTGGAATTCAGCAGCTACGCAGTTGAGTACAGATTATGCTTTTCTTCATCCTGAGTGTCAATATGAATTATTGATCAGCAAGTGTACATAACTGCAGATGGATGTAGTTTCTGAATATTATAATAAATCTAATCTATTTCCTATTTTCTCTGTCCATCCTCAATTCTTCCTTTCATTGTCACCTTAAAATATGCAGAGCAAATCAACTAAAAGCCCACAAAGAAAATCTATGGCTGTTTCTCTATGGAATGTGACCACATAAAAATCAAAAGCTTCAAACTTGGAGGGTATAACAAAAAGCACTTCAATATCTAAGTACTAATTTTGTACCCAATTTAAACCACTTTCAGCTTCATCTTTCAAAAAAAAAAAAAGTAAATTAACAATATAGTTATGAAATTTTTTTTTTTTAAAGTAACATCTTTAAACTAACAAAAAAATAAAAAATAAAAAAAAACTGTTGGATTTTTCTCCAACAAAAACGAATGAGATAAATACACCTAATCTTTTCAAATCTATATACAAGGAAGGCTTAAATCCATCCATGAATTTCATCAATAAAAAGAAAAATATGTTTTTGTTATGCTTTATTCAAGTCATTTAAACTAACAACTGAAATCCAAATCCATCTCTTCAAATACTTCTGTACAAATGAACCATAAAAGAATTCAGTGTATCAGATTTTAATTAACACCATCTTGTTTAGCTGAATATTATTAGAATACATATATCAAAAATTCATAACAAACAGAAGAACTAAAAATCAACAGAATCTACCGCAGACCTCTTTAAAACAATCATTTAAAAAAAAAACATTTTAATATTTGATGCACCAACTTAGTTGTAGTATTATGGTCTACACACACTTGCTGTCCTTTTCTGTGTTTTCAAACAAGTATGGTCCATTATCCATATTTAGATAGATGGACTAGCATCCCAATTCCTTATTAATTTTCTTTGACTGCATTTTCTTTGCAACCAAGAAGATAAATCAACCTAACTTAAATCTTGATCTTTAATTTAGATGTTCTATTCATAAGATTTATTTGGTGAATTATAAGAGCACTTTGGTGGCATAGTATGCTATCCTTTAGTAGGAGAACTAGGTTTGAATCTCCTCTCCCCAATTATCGAATTATCAAAAAAGAACACTTTTCTCCTTCCCATGACATATTTTTTAGGACATGGAACCTCGTTGGACCCACCCTTCGGGAGTAAACCACAAATACACGACCTCACCCACCAGAACTATATATCAGAAAAACTCAAATCGAGAACACTCATCCTATGACTTACTTAAAAATTAATTCAGTTTCAGTCCCTCTTTAAAATCCGGAAGAAATAGAAATTCATTTTCTACTCCCTCTATCCAGCTGTTAGGTGGAATAGAATAAATATGCACATGACATGAACAAATAATAATAATAATAATACCTCCAGTCCTGATTTTGTTACCTTTCAATTTTCATTTACTCGATCCTTCAATATCTAATACTAAGTCTGTCTAAGCACCTGCAAGATAAGTGGAACCACTTATTTAAGAAGGCTAATGCACCAACTTAGTTGTGTAGACCATAATGCTTTGCACCAACATTTTAGTAAGTGTGCCTCTCTCTCTCTGTGACAGACCATAATACTATAACTAGTACTACATTACTACCACCTAATTCACACAGTAATCCCTCCCAACCCTCTCTGTCTTTCTCTGCCTCTAGATGGTTTTTCTTATCTTCCTATCTTCTACCTCCAACAATGTCCTCCTCCTCAAGGTAATTACAAAAATCTTATCTCTCTTTCTTTCTCTCCCTACACATGCAATCTTTATAAGATGTAGACTAATGAGGTTTTCGAATTTCCCACATTCTTTTTCTTTGTTTTTTGCATATACAGGTGGGTAGAGCTATCATCAAGAAATTCACACAAAAACAATAACATTAACGCCACCAAAAACAAGAATAGTAGTAGTATTAGCGATGAAGACAACCCTATTGCCAACTTCAAAGAATGCCATATCTGCAACCAAGTTGGGGTCCCAGTTTTTCACTCCATTCGCTGTGACCCAACAAACAAACCTCACTGGGAATCCTCAGCTGGTTCTTCCTTAATCTCTCTCAAGAAATAAAACTAAATTTGCCTCAACCATTCTGTTATCTAAACAAAAACCTGTGTCCATTCCAAATTACCATAAAAAATAAAACCGATAGCATTTCAATAAACCCATCATCCCAAACACAATGTTTAAAATAGTAAATTACAAATTAAGGTCCTCTGACCCACAAATTCCCAATAGCTAACAATGATACCCAGGAGATCCATATAGTTCAAAGTCAACACTCACCACCAAAGCCAACAAGTTGGACGATGCAGATTGAAATAAACACACACACACACGGAGAGGAAGAAAACTAAATTTGAAAACACAAACACAATAAATCAAGTCTTAGAGAGTGTCTAAAAAAACTCAATCAATATTTGTATGAAAACTGTAAAGGAAACAGAGATTATGATTTGAAATCAAATAATGAAATTGCAAAGGTCGAACAATTAGAAATCGAAATAGGGAAATCGATGATGAGCTCAGTTTTCTAAGAAATGTGAAACGAAAATCATGGGGAAATCAATGAAAAAGTGTGGGTAAACCAAAAAAACAAAAAATCAAGACGAAATTAGGGTTTGTGATTCGTACCTGACCGGAGCTGAGAAACACAACGCCGCCAAGAGAGAGGAAGAGTCACAAAACCGAGATCGTACCTAATCGGAGCTGTGCGATGGTACCTAATCGATGATCGTCGAGCTCTATGAGATCTCCATGATCGTCGAGCTCTATGGGATCTCCATGTGCTCTGTGAGATTTCTCAGTTTATGGCTTTCAACGAAAGAGTGATAAGAGCTGTGTGTTTGTTGGTTACGTTTAGGCTATGTTTTTAAATTTTGTTGAGCTTTTTCAAGGGATGAAAATTTTGTTGTGGGCTTTTTTCAAGGGCTGAAAATTTTGTAATTTTTTATCAAGGGTTGTGGGTTGAAAAAACTGACGTGTTTTTTTTTTCACACCTATTTCAAGGGTGTTTTAATTTATTTTGAGGGTTTAAAAAAACTTATGGAATAAAGTTAAGTAATATATCCTACCGCATTTGTATTTATAGGTTGTATCCACAGATTTTAGTAAACCCTCGATAAAAGAGGGTTGAAATAACTAAAGTTTGTTGTAGTGTGCTACAGGGTAAGTGGAATTTGCTTCTCCCTATTTTTGTAATTATGTTTTTTTCGATATTCTGTGTTGAAGGCATGAGGTTTGATTTTGGTTGATGTTCTTTGAAAATTACTTCCTGTTCTTTTGAAAGCAAAAGTTACATGTATTTTAATTTGTAAGAGCAAGTAGTGTTTTCTATATGCTTACTTTGATTTATGAATTTTTTGTAGTTGCCTTAGAAAAGAGAAAAGAAAAGAGGGGGTTGGTGAGATCTTGATTCTGTTGCTTACTTTGAATGTAGCTTAACAAATACCAAGTGTGTTCTAGTGCATTCTAGTTTCTACGCCAAGCTTGTATCATTTGAAGATTCTTTATAAGTTTTTCTTTTCTTTGTTTGGAGGACATTGTTGGTGTTTTGTTTTATTGTTTAATTATAGTATATATATTCTTGACAGTCACATAGTTTTCGATGTACTGAGTCTTTCATGCGAGAGAATGTAGCTGAGGAACTTCGGCAAATGCGACCTAATGATGAAACTAAACGGATAATGCTAGGTATACCGAAACGATTCCATTCAGAAAATGAAGCATGGATGAGGATGGTATGTTCCCTCTATTTTTTTTTTTTTTTTTCTTTGAGACTGTTGGGTTGTCAATAATTGTCAGATAGAATATTTTAGACATGAAATTTATTTCAAAAATCATTTTATAAAGCACATTTTGACGTGTTAGGGTAAAAAAATCAAAGTAAAAAACAAATGAAGCTAAATTGCCTACATTCTGCCATACCAGCCATGTTGCGGGTGAAGGAAATTGGCTAACTGGGGTGGCAGAGATTTGTGTATAGGAAAGGGAGGTGGAGTCTGTGACCAAGCACCCAAAGTTAGAAGCAGTGTTGGTCTACAATCAAGGTTCTTTAAAAATATATAAATAAAAAATAAAAACAAAAACCTTGATTGAGAACACAGCTGCAAGTTAGGTGCGGTTTGGATCGGGTTTCTGCGTTTACAAGTTTTTTTTTTTTTTTTTCTCAGTATGTGTATAGGAGACAAAAATCACTGTTTAAGGATCCCATAGCACTATTCACACATTAAAAAATTATTTTGTTACAGTGTTTTCAGTTTTCAATTTCAGCAAAAATAAGTTGTATCCAAACGAACCCTTAAAGTTGATGATGATTAGATTTTTATTTTTTTCTCCGTTCTCTTTTGTGGTCCAGGTTAGTGCTGCTACAGCACAACTGTATTGAGGCATGCTTACTGCCAAAAAACCTGAACCATGCCCAAAATTGCACTGCAAGTCCTAGGAATGTTGTAGAATCAAAAGGTTAGGAATAATTTATAGCACTTTTATTGAACTATTGAGAATAATGCTTTAAAATTGATAAAATGCTATGCAATGTCTGAGAAGAGGATTTATAGCAATGCTACTTTTTGTAGTGCATTTTATAGCAGTGCTACTTTTAGGAATAATTCTTTTTGTAGTACATTTATAATTGATATAAGGAGTTGGGTCTGCAAAAGCTTTTCTGGTCATATGGATTGATTATGCACTACAACCAATCTGACTTTTTTCAAGGGTCAAAACCCTTAAAAAAAGTATTAAAAAAAGTATTAAAAAACCTTGAAAAAAATTATTTTAAGAGTCCAATTGACCCTTGATAACCCTCAACACATATACCGTCGAAAAGGAAATTTTAACGGCCTTCGTGGCCCTTAAAACAAGTACTCTAATCTTATTTTGAGGGTCAAGAGACCCTTAAATAACCTTTTACCAAGGTTTAAAAAATTTATATTTACAACCCTTGATAAATAAGGTTATTTAAGGGGTCTCTTGACCCTCAAAATAAGATTTTATTTAATTAAAAAAAAAAACCACAATCATGCACAATATATATATATATACACACACACAAATTCACAATTATTGAGATGATATGCTATGATATTGATATATAGAAAAAGTGATATATTGCTACAATTACAATTTCTTTGATCTCTAAACTCAAACCTACAAATTAACAGATTAGGGGCCACATACAAAATGCCAAGAGTTAAAAGTTTTGATACAGTTTATTCTTCATCATCATCTCCAAAGCAAAGTTGAGTACATGGTTCTATTGCGTAGCTGGCATGATCTAGTCTACAGAACAACCACAGGTTCAGAGGCAAGGATGCCTTGAGAATTGACAGAAGGCAAAAGTGAAAGAGGCATTGTCTTGTGTCCCGAATCATCTTCTTTGCCTCATATGATGAATTTGGCAACTCTACAATAACTTTAGAAAGTGCATCATTCAACAATTGAAGCAACAGAGTAAACGATTTGTTTGTCCAACCACTAAGGCATTTAATATGAAGTAACTTCACAATGAAAGACAGTTTTGTATACTTGCAATCTAGAAAAAGTTTCTGCTCATTATCTCCTAGTTTCAGAAAAAAGTTAGCTGCATCATCATTAGGCTCTTCAGGAGTACTGTCGCCACTCGAATCTCCAGCTACACAACTGGCTGCATTAAAGGCTGCATAATAATCTTCTACCATCTCACTAAAGCCATCCCCGTCTGACTCATCATCACTATCCAAACTATCACATGTTTGAAAATGTCTCTCCTCACCATTTCTAAACCAATGAGTATAACTTGGGAGAATACCAATAGTAAGCAAATCAGCCTCAACATCATCTCTAGTCTTTGCAAAGTAGTTATTGCATTTCTTACACGGACAATAAATTTTATCCCCCATTGTTGTATGCTCAAACGCAAAATCAAGGAAGTCTTTAATTCCTTGTCTATACTCAAGAAGAGCTCTATTCCTAAGCTTTACCCAATTCCGTTCTATCTAAAGTTGGATTAAATTTTTTTTTAAATCTTCAATGAGGGACACACCTTAAGTTGTCCTCAACTGGAAAAGAGTACTAAATCCAGTGGAAAAGCCTGCATAAAAGAACATTTCAATGTAGAGTTTGAGACATTATATAAATCCAGTGGACATTATATTTCAAAGTACTTAATGATCTTAAGCTCTAAGGATATGATACAAGAGGAACTAGAAACAATCTAATAAAAAGTATCAACTAGTTTAACATAGAAAGTCAGGCAAAGAAGAGGAGGGGGATGAATAGGAACAAGGCATTTGGAACTTTGGTAAGGTACAATCAATTCTGAAGGACTCATCTTTGAGCCTATCATGTCAGAAATGCTTTTGGTAAAACAATTTTCAAATAAGATTATCAAAAGCGAGAATTGGACCTTGACCAAGTTTGAAGAATGCTCACATTAAAGTCAAAACCAAGAATTCACCTTAACAGTGGGATCTGTTAGCAGCAATCGAAATGTATCACAGAGCCTTCTATATCCCTGAGATTGTAATAGTTTTGGATCAAAACAATCCAATTTCTGCCCAAGCCATTTCAACTCTGACCCAAAGGAGGATTTCCCAAGCATATAACTGTTTATGAATGCAATCTGATCAGAAAAATTGTAGTCCAAGCTAAGGGTAGTCTATTTTTTATTGAATGTATATTGAGACAGTGTAAAGGATTTATACAAGTAATAACAGCCAATTATCCTTACAATCACCTTGGTATTGTTTTAAAACTTATCCAAGACAAGTTAAACTTGAGAAATAGAAGTTGATGCTAGAACATAAATGACCTTAACAACTACTGGAATCATTCAAAGTGACATCATGGACATAAATTTTTTAGCAAAAAATTCAATTTTTTAGAATGCTTATTTCTGAAGTTCTATCTTGAACAATAAACCATGGTTTTAATTTCTAATAGGAAAGCTGCCCAGATCAGTCTTAATAAAGTTACATGATACTGCTAAAGAATGGAGATATCCTAATTTTGTATTACAAACTAATTAAGGAATTAAGCTGAGTCATCAGTCCTGCCCATGTATGAGCTCTCTTATTTTGTAAACTATTTCCAAATAAGCCAAATTAGCAACCTAAAAATTTAATTTCAATAAGAACTTAAGTAGTCTTCCAAATTGAATCATTCGAACTAAAAACTTTTAACAAAAGGATCCCCAAAATAGAGATAAGGCAGTGATATAGTTGATTTTTTTTTATTAAACTGGCATTAGAATTTAGATGCAGATTTTTCAATATTACAAAAATAGAAAACATGCATAATCACAAAAAGAAGAAGCATAATTGTACTACTACTACTTCTACTCACTTTTGGAAGGCAAGAATTGCATTGCATTTCAGTTATATATTTCTCCCTAGGCCTCTAGATTATGATAAAAGCAATATATTCATTCATACACTAGTCTCCAACACACATACTCATGTGGGACCCACATAGTAGAAAGCTCAAAACCTCAAAATTGTTTATCTTGAGACTATACAGAAAGCTCCATTTGATTACCACTCTATAAAAATTTAAGGGAGGAAAATCCAACTTCAACAAATTTCAAGGACAAAATGTAATCTTTCCACAATAATAAAAAATCAAGAAGATTTTATTGAAATAGCAAAAACCCAATTTAAACCACTTTCAGCTTCATCTTTCAAAAAAAAAAAAAGTAAATTAACAATATAGTTATGAATTTTTTTTTTTTTTAAAGTAACATGTTTAAACTAACAAAAAAATAAAAATAAAAATAAAAACTGTTGGATTTGGTAAGCAGACCATAAAGAGGGCCAAGCCTTGATAGAGTCCAAACTCCAATAAGTTCTACACATGAAGGGCGTGATAACTCAGCTAAACTACAGTATCACTAAACAAAAACTAAAAAGTAGTAAAATCTGGTGGGGCTGCCTGAAATCCGTTTTACATTCTTTTTTTCAAAAGGGCTAGCAGAAAAATAAAATCTGGAAATGCTGGAGGATATACTTTGTGCATAGGAAATATATAACTGAATGCAATATAAGCAACAAAAGTAGTTGTCACAAATGGCATAGAAAGAAGATTCCATAACTGAAAACAGGGAAGGAGATGCTACCAGACTGGCTAAGTTCAACAAAGATTGTAAGTCTGAAACTTTGTTACTGAAAGTAACTTTTTTTAAATAAATTATTAGAGCAATGTTAACAATTAATACCAATAAAATGGAACCATATTGCTTACTGTGTGAAGCTCACCGCCAAGTCCAACTTCACCAATGAACGCAATATTGTTTGGAATAGGAAACTCCAAAAAACTGGAGGCAACAAAAGAAAAAAAAAAAAAAAGAAAGGAAAAAGATAATTGTAATCAGTATATACATCCAAGGGGCAAGAGAGTGAAAAAAGAAAGTACTGCAGGAGGCAATTTTTATTTTTATTTCAATCAACATTGCAAAACTTGTAGAAATGCTGAAAATACTAACAAATGTGTCAAGTTGGATGTTTAAAGTTTGCTATGAAAAATCTCATAAAGTATGTAAAATCCAATATTTAATTTAAAGAAATAAAGCATGAAAAGGGAAAAGGTAATGAGGTGAACTCGATCATAAAACACATGCCTGCTACAAATTGCTGCCGCTATTGCAAGATCCCCAGCAGTCTTTCTCAGCTTCACCCCACTAACAACATTTAAAAAGATTGCCTATAGTAAAAAGTACAAAAACAAGGAACACATTAGCTAGTACCATTGTGTTAAAACACATTAACTATTTAAGGAAAAAGGATCAATAAAGGCCCAAGTGCTTAACATAGCTCAAGAGATAGCAAAATACAAGGGAATACATTTCATAATCAAATAATCAACTGCACCATCTTTTTTCTGAAATACATCAATCTCTGAATAAAAGGCACCAAAGGGCTCGGTATTTAAAAAATTATACCAATGGCAACAATAAAGTCACCATGGAGGATTTGCATTGAAACCAAAAAAAAAAAAAAAATCATGCGATTGAATACTTCTACTAGCTATAGTACTCTAAAATGAAAATGCATTACAGCTTTTAGCAGTTTAAGGTGATGTGCAGATTTTTCAATGAATTTGTTAGAATAATGGTCTGGTGTCAAAATTTTTAGAGTCTTACTATGCTAGTCTCTTCAAAAGAAATTAAATGACAGAACCCAATTATAAGCCACATAACTACAGAGAAGAAAACTAAATTGGGGAACAACTATTATGGAGGATTATGGAGTTGGAGGGATGAAATTCTCTTCCAATCCATATGTGGCTATCAAATGACTATCCACGTGCATTTTTTATTATACAACTTATTTAGTCATATGACTAAATCCGGAACACTCATCCTATGACTTACTTAAAAATTAATTCAGTTTCAGTCCCTCTTTAAAATCCGGAAGAAATTGAAATTCATTTTCTACTCCCTCTATCTTCTACCTCCAACAATGTCCAACAATGTACAACGAAATAGCAAATTAGCCAAAACTACCCAAAGCATCTTAATCCATAGACATATTCTCAAATGTTTTGACACACACAAGCAAAACATAAGCACATATACCAGGCTACAATTGCAAAACTTGCAACATTCTATGCTTTGCTTCAAACTGTCAATCACTCAATGCAGCACACAACTAGCAAAAGCAATGAACAGAACATAACAGAACAGAATTAACACTACCAAACTGTCTAGCAAATCAAAGCATACAAACATCATCTAAACAGAACAGAACAGCATAGCCAGAGGCTAAACCTTCAACACTTGAGATGAAACAACAAGCAGCACCACTACTTTCAGTCAATACACTACCTACTACATTGTGATACCATAGCACAAAGAACACATTATACCAAAGCCAACAAGTTGGACGATGCAGATTGAAATAAACACACACACACACACGGAGAGGAAGAAAACTAAATTTGAATACACAAACACAATAAATCAAGTCTTAGAGAGTGTCTAAAAAAACTCAATCAATATTTGTATGAAAACTGTAAAGGAAACAGAGATTATGATTTGAAATCAAATAATGAAATTGCAAAGGTCGAACAATTAGAAATCGAAATAGGGAAATCGATGATGAGCTCAGTTTTCTAAGAAATGTGAAACGAAAATCATGGGGAAATCAATGAAAAAGTGTGGGTAAACCAAAAAAACAAAAAAATCAAGATGAAATTAGGGTTTGTGATTCGTACCTGATAGGAGCTGAGAAACACAACGCCGCCAAGAGAGAGGAAGAGTCACAAAACCGAGATCGTACCTAATCGGAGCTGTGCGATGGTACCTAATCGATGATCGTCGAGCTCTATGAGATCTCCATGATCGTCGAGCTCTATGGGATCTCCATGTGCTCTGGCTTTCAACGAAAGGGCTCTGTGAGATTTCTCAGTTTATGGCTTTCAACGAAAGAGTGAGCTGTGTGTTTGTTGGTTACGTTTAGGCTATGTTTTTAAATTTTGTTGGGCTTTTTCAAGGGATGAAAATTTTGTTGTGGGCTTTTTTCAAGGGCTGAAAATTTTGTAATTTTTTATCAAGGGTTGTGGGCTGAAAAAGCTAACGTGTTTTTTTTTTCACACCTATTTCAAGGGTGTTTTAATTTATTTTGAGGGTCTAAAAAAACTTATGAAATAAAGTTAAGTAATATATCCTACCGCATTTGTATTTATAGGTTGTATCCACAGATTTTAGTAAACCCTCGATAAAAGAGGGTTGAAATAACTAAAGTTTGTTGTAGTGATGCTAGGATTTTTTAAACTTTATTCTCAGCTCAACGACATATACAAATTATTTGGTGACTAGAGTTAAATGGAAAGATAAACCATATTAACAAGTCTACAACCATAAACCAAACATAAAGGACAACGAAAATGATGGGTTTTTGCGGTGGACTGGTGGTGGTTGATAGTGGGTGGGTATGAGTTTTATGGTTTGGTTTTGGGTTTGGGTTTGTGGTTTGATTTTGGGTTTGTTTTTGTTTGTGATTTTGGTGCCTATGGCAGTGGGTGTGGGCAGTGGGTTTGAGAGAAGACATACATAGAGGAAGAGAGAGGAAGAGATAGATTGAGAACAAAAAAGAATTAAAAAATAATAAAGAAATAATATTTTAATGAAGTGGTAAAAAATATAAAACTTTTGATATTGGGTGTATTATAAAGTGGTGTGTTAAAATAGATAAAGTAGGGTTTTAAGATGTTAAATACTAAAATATTTGCATTCTTTGATGAGAATGCTCTTAATAACTGTTAGGTTCTAAGTACTTAGGAACTAATGTATTAGAACTCTAATTTGTATTGTTGAAAGTACTTAGGAACTAATGTATTAGAACTCTAATTTGTATTGTTGACAAACCATAATCAAAACAGGTTTTTAGTCTTGTTTTAGACTTACTCAAAGTATGTGTTTTATGTGAAGTTGGAATCGAGCTGCTGCATAATTCATTATGCAATTCAGTCTAGCTCGATCGATCGAGAATTAGACTTGACCGATCGAAAGTCGGGCAGAATGTTTTTTTCTGCAAAATTTCCAACTTAGCCCTAAGCCCATATGATGTGTAGAGTTTTATGTTTTGCCCTAGGTATAAAAGGGAAACCCTAGCCATGTTTTTGATGAAGCTCTATTTGTTGTGTATGTGAATCTCTTGTGAGATCTAAGAGATGGTTGCCTTCACACATGCTTAGAATTATCAAGAAGAAGATTTCATTGAGAGCTTGATGATCATTCAATTGCTATACTAAAGAGCTTAAAGATACGCAAACGGGAGTGCTTGTACTTGTTGGAGAATCCAAGAAAGAAGGAGTCCGTGGTGTCACAACCCAAATCCATGGAACATGAATTTAAATGCATGACTAACTTGCTAATCTTACAAGACTCAATAAGCATAATTAATCCAAAATAATTTAAAACTTCAAAGAAACAATGCTCTTAATAAATAACCTCTTACAAAATTAAAAACTCCACAAATTGTAAATAATCTCCAAAGATACAAAACATGAATTACAAATTAAAGGTAACTAAAATCCTTTAAGGCTTCAAGTAATACTAACGTTGCCTACAACTCCCACACTCTACCTTGCACCTTACGAAGTGACCCAAAAGTTCTATATTCTCAACTACACTTTAATCTGAAAAATAATAATTGATGGGGTGAGCCACACATCTAGTAAGCAATTATACACAATATACAACGGAATAGAGTCAAGCAAAGCACGAGTTTGATTTCACAATTTCACTTAAAATATTCAATATAGTTTTCCAAACATATAAGGAACTACTGAACACATATATATAATCAAATCTTAAAGTTATTCAAAAACACATACACATAATTGATCAGAGCACAGTGTCACATATACACATCACATATTCTCACATACAATCATGTGAGCGGATACTAACATCTAACCATTGTTGGTGAGGGATCAACACATATTTTTACATACAATCCTGTGAGTGGATTTACACATATATCTGATATATCTGATCAATTCCAATAAAACTTATTTTGAGCCACATATCACAAAGCAAAATTTATACAAAATATAATAACTTACTTGGTATTAACAATTTCTTTTCAAATAAAGAGGCATATCAAAGATCACAATATTGAATAGAACATAAATCACAGGATGCTTGACTCTCTTAGGAAACGAATATAGTCTAAGGAGTTTATGTAAATATATTACAATTCTTGAGTAAATCTTAAAAATAACTTTGCTAAAAGAAACATTTTAAATACCATTTGGAGAATAGGAATATGAACTTGAAATCACTTGGTTTTAACAAATTTAAAGAACAAGAACCTTTTTAGAAAACTTACATTGAAACTCAATTATTTACGGAAAATAGTTTAGTTTAGAAATCATATTTTAAATGAGATTTGGACATTCAAAACTTATTTAAAATTCAAAGTATCTCTTTATTTAATAGAAAAAATTTCTCTTTCAATGATACAAAAATACTTTTGACAAACTTTAGAAAATATAAGTTTGAAATACAAAACTTTTGAAAACTTTTAAATTCTAAGAACCTAATGGACAAAACTTGTGCATATTATGCACAATTACTTACAGCGCTTGAATCACTTTGAAAGTCCAACCAAAACAACCTCCAAAGAACCTCAAAACGCTCTTAGGACCTATAATCAATCACGAGAATTACTTAATATCCTCCACAAAAATATAAAGCTTATTAAATTCTACAAACTGACTCACTATTATACTTTGTTGAACTAATTAATAACACTAATGCGAGGAACCTTTACCCAAAATGTTTCCTTGAATTTATCAAACCTCAGAGCCAATAGCCAATACTTTAGGATTTAATATATGTCCTAGACAAAAGTAAAACCTTAAACGTGAACTAGGCTCTATAACTGTAACTTTGTTCTAAAATACACATTATGGGCAAACCTAGGATTTAATAAATAACCCCAATGAAAACCGTGGGCCAAAACTAATATGACTTGTTCCTGAATTTAACATTCATTGACCCTACGGATTTAATATGAGAATTTTGGTATGAAAAACTCAAATTTGTCCTTAACCTTTTAAAAATATGTGTGGCCGTGTTGAACCCTTAAATGGTTCATTGTGTTTGGAAATTTAGTCAACACCCAGGCAATAGACTACCAAGGCCATCAATTCATCCGTCAGAGAGCTTGGACTTTGACAAAGGTAAGAGCTAACTAGTGGCACATGGTGGGGTCGAGTGCAAATTCTCCAGCAAAACATAAATAAACCTTATGGTATAGATCAGCAGCCCAAAAGTTCTTATAGCCCAAGAAAAATGATGCAATGCATGGATTTAATATATAATAATCCAACGAAACAGCCTTTAAGCCCTCCTAACGTTAAAGCCATCATGTTATATATATATATATATATATATATATATATATATATATATATATATATATATATATATATATATTAACCACAATTGAAATTTTACAGTCGTGTTCTTGAATTAGGAATTGAAATTCCATGAATCTGTTCAAGGACCCACATACTGGGCAGTGGGTAGTGGGCAATCCAATATTTAATAGTGTAAACAACCATTCTAGGAAAATATCCATTTTTTCAATTGCCCACTGCCCACTGCCCAGTATGTGGGTCCTTGAATAGATTCATGAAATTTCAATTCCTAATTCAGGAACACGGCTGTAAAAATTCAATTATGGTTAATATATATATATATATATATATATATCACAGGATGGCTTTAACGTTAGGAGGCCTTAAAGCTTGTTTCGTTGGATTATTATATATTAAATCCATGCATTGCATCATTTTTCTTGGGCTATAAGAACTTTTGGGCTGCTGATCTATACCATAAGGTTTATTTATGTTTTTCTGGAGAATTTGCACCCGACCCCACCATGTGCCACTAGTTAGCTCTTACCTTTGTCAAAGTCCAAGCTCTCTGACGGATGAATTGATGACCTTGGTAGTCTATTGCCTAGGTGTTGACTAAATTTCCAAACACAATGAACAATTTAAGGGTTCAACACGTCCACAAATATTTTTAAAAGGATAAGGACAGATTTGAGTTTTTCGTACCAAAATTCTCATATTAAATCCGTAGGGTCAATGAATGTTAAATTCAAGAAAAAGTCATATTAGTTTTGGCCCACGGTTTTCATCAGGGTTATATATTAAATCCTAGGTTTGCCCATAATGTGTATTTTAGAACAAAGTTACAGTTATAGAGCCTAATTCATGTTTAAGGTTTTACTTTTGTTTAGGACATATATTAAATCCTAAAGTATTGGCTACTGGCTCTGAGGTTTGATAAATTCAAGGAAACATTTTGGGTAAAGGTTCCTTGCATTAGTGTTATTAATTAGTTCAACAAAGTATAATCTTAGTGAGTCAGTTTGTAGAATTCAATAAGCTTTATATTTTTGTGGAGGATATTAAGTAATTCTCATGATTGATTATAGGTCCTATTTAAGAGTGTTTTGAGGCTCTTTGGAGGTTGTTTTGGCTGGACTTTCAGAGTGATTCAAGCGCTGTAAGTAATTATGTATAATATGCACAAATTTTGTCCATTAGGTTCTTAGAAGTTAAAAGTTTTCAAAAGTTTTGTATTTCAAACTTATATTTTATAAAGTTTGTCAAAAGTATTTTTGTATCATTGAAAGAGAAATTTTGACTATTAAATAAAGAGATACTTTGAATTTTAAATAAGTTTTGAATGTCCAAATCTCATTTAAAAGATGATTTCTAAACTAAACTATTTTCCATAAAAAATTGAGTTTCAATGTAAGTTTTCTAAAAAGGTTCTTGTTCTTTAAATTTGTTAAAACCAAGTGATTTCAAGGTCATATTCCTATTCTCCAAATGGTATTTAAAATGTTTCTTTTGGCAAAGTTAAATTTTAGATTTACTCAAGAATTGTAATATATTTACATAAACTCCTCAGATTCTATTCGTTCCCTAAGAGAGTCAAGCATCCTATGATTTATGTTCTATTCAATATTGTGATCTTTGATATGCCTCTATATTTGAAAAGAAATTGTTAATACCAAGTAAATTATTATATTTTGTATAAATTTTGCTTTGTGATATGTGACTCAAAATAAGTTTTTTTTGGAATTGATTAGATATATCAGATATATGTGTAAATCCACTCACAGGATTGTATGTAAGAATATATGTTGATCCCTCACCAGCAGGGGTTAGATGTTGGTATCCGCTCACAAGATTGTATGTGAGAATGTGATGTGTATATGTGACACTGTGCTCTGATCAATTATCTGCATGTGTTTTCGAATAACTTTAAGATTTGATTATATATATGTGTTCAGTGGTTCCTTATATGTTTGGAAAACTATATCGAATATTTTGAGTGAAATTGTGAAATTAAACTCGTGCTTTGCTTGACTCTATTCTGTTGTAAATTGTGTATAATTGCTTACTAGATGTGTGGCTCACCCCATCAATTACTATTTTTCAGATTAAAGTGTAGTTGGGAATATAGAACCTTTGGGTCGCTTCATAAGGTGCAAGGTAGAGCATGGGAGTTGTAGACAACATTAGTATTACTTGAAGCCTTAAAGGATTTTAGTTACCTTTAATTTGTAATTCATGTTTTGTATCTTTGGAGATTATTTACAATTTGTGGAGTTTTTAATTTTGTAAGAGGTTATTTATTAAGAGCATTGTTTCTTTGGAGTTTTAAATTATTTTGGATTAATTATACTTATTGAGTCATGTAAGATTAGCAAGTTAGTCATGCATCTAAATTCATGTTCCATGGATTTGGGTCGTGACAATGTTGAAAAGTCTAAACATCACTAACGTTCCTAAGATCAAATTCTAACTCTTTAAAATTCTTTATTGCTAACGGTGAGAAATCATACCTTGAACAATCTGATTGCCTCTTCAATTGTATGTGCTCTAACTCCAAGGAAAAACACCTCTTATCCTCTTTAATAAAATCCTTCCTATGAAAACCCTAGTTTAACTTTTCCTCCAACTTATATTTTAACACATCAGAGATGTGGGCTTGGTGGGGTAGTAGGCTGGAGTTTAAAATCAACTTGAGCTTATCTCTTTAGTCTCCAAGAAGCCCATAAAACATCTTCATCTTTTATTTATTTATTTATTATTTTAATTGCCGCACCCAATTGTATGCACTAAAACTTTAATTTTCTCACCTATTTGTAGCACCACAAAATTGCCTACTCTCATCTTACTGTGCACACACATATAGTACCTCAACTCTATATTAAAAATGACAAGGTACGGTGATAATCATAAAAACAAAATTGGGGTATTACATGTGGTCTCAGAATTGTCACGTGATCGTGATAGTAAGTTTTCTACACGAGGTAGCAATAGGATGTTAATGGTCTAAGTCGCTATTGTAAAACTTCGATTCTTTCATAGTGGATTTAGTTTTACCTTGAGGATAGCTAGGTTAAATTCTCCCCAGGTTTTTTACCGGTTTGGTTTTCCTGGGTCATCATATCTTTGTATTCTTTATATTCTGTACTTTACATTAATATGATTATATGATTGTGTTAACCTAGATCTAAAATTTTGACTAAGTAATTAATTGGCTAATTTACTAGGTTAATCTGATTATGGTTTAAGGGGTCTAAAAACTAACCGTAACCAAGAGTAAAGGGGAGAAGGAAAGTAGGTTAGTATGTTTCAATGCTATGTAGTACACTACCATCTTAAAATGCAACATTAACCTAAAGTTAAAAGTTGAGCAAAATATCTTGAAATATCTTGAAATAATTTACAATAATTTGTGTGTACATGAGTCCAATGTGGAGCATTATTGATTGCTTCAAGTCTCAGATACTTTAAGTTTGATAGGAAATGTGTAATCTTTCATTAAGCTACTCTATTATAATAATTGAGGGCTAAGTCAAAAAATGCAAAAAGGTTTACACAGCAGTCTCCACTTAATTGGATGTGATAACAATGATGTATAATCTGTGTCTTCCTTGTTAGTAATTTTCCTTCCCTCCCTTTTTGGTGAGTGTTTTGGCTTTTTGCCCTTTTAAAAGTTTTGATGGCACAAGAGAAGACAAGCAATTTCTGATTCTCTTTAAGTCTTAAGGCAAGTGGGTGGTAGTGACTTTAATTGAACATTTGAGATTCACAGCTAATAGTAGGACCCACAAAAGTACACATAAATGAGGTAAATTATTACAAAGGAGTTATGTGATCTAATTCAAGCCATGCATGATGGCCTCTCTCTTGCATTTTATCTTTGCAAGAGATATTACTATGTATGTACTTTCGGAGTTTTTACAATAAATGTGAGACTAATGCAAGATTAAAACTGTATAACGAGGGCTTGGTTTGTGGTGATTGTACTAGTATAATGGATTTTCCACATAATAGTCTCTTATGTAG
Source organism: Quercus agrifolia (assembly GCA_029955455.1). NCBI lineage: Eukaryota > Viridiplantae > Streptophyta > Magnoliopsida > Fagales > Fagaceae > Quercus > Quercus agrifolia. The sequence continues at coordinate 33,475,514 of JARQAD010000010.1, forward strand.
AAAATAGAGCTAAAGCTCGCTTAACTTAAACTTAGGTGTGGAGGTCCTTCTTTGCTACTGTCATCTGGCCTAAAAAAAAAGGGCTATAGCTGCATTTTTAAACGCCGCTAAAAATATGTCCTATAGCCACATTAAAAAAATGCAGCTATAGTTGTCACCTATAGCCACGTTTTAAACACAGCTATAGCTTTCACCTATAGCCATATTTTAAACGTGGCCATTGGTCCGATTATATAGCCACGCACTACAACAAAATGTATTTTTAGTGACGAAAATTAGTGAGGAAATATTTTTCGTCGCTAAAAATACAGTTTTAGTGTCGAAATATGAATTTCGTCACTAATAATGAAAACAATTATGACATTTAGTGACGAAAAATAAATTTTGTCGCTATTGTGATCTGAAAAATGGGCGCCAGTGGAAGGAAACTTTGGTGTGAGTTTAATTAATCTATAGTGACGAAATATTTCGTCGCTAAAAGTTGAAATTTTTAGTGACGAAATATCTCGTCACTGTAGGTATTACTATGGATAGTATTAGTTACAAAAATCCTTTCGTCACTATAAGGAAGAATTAGCGACGAAAAATAATCGTCACTAAAAATAATAATAGTTTTGCACTTATATGTTTTTAGTGATGAAATCACAATTCGTCACTAAAAGTATGATTTAGTGACGAAACTGGAATTCATCACTAAAGACTTATAAGCCTAATTTCAATACCCAACACACCAAAAAGAAACCAAGAGCCACAAAACATTGCAATAGCCATTTCAGTCAAAAAAAAAAAAAAAAAAAAAAAAAACAAGGATACCAAACACACAAACCACCGTCGCTATTAAGCTCAGCCGTCGCCGATTAAACTCAACGGCGACACCAACGACTTCAACCCACACCAATCCCGACGCTTAAGCGTCGCCGTTGGCGATCGACGCCGATCGCTACTCTTAAGCGTTGCCGTTGACAATCAACGCCGATCGTGATGCTTAAGCGTCGCCGTTGGCGATCGACGTAAAGCGCAACACTTGAGCGTCGCCGTTGGCAATCGACGCCGATCCCGACGCTTGAGTGTCGCCGTTGGCGATTGACACTAATCGCGAGGCTTGAGCGTTGCCGTTGGCGATCAACACCGATGGCGACGCTTAAGCTCGCCGTTGGCGTCGATGGCAACGCTTCAACTCGCCGTTGGCGTCGATCGCAAGGCTAACCTATAGCAAGGGTGAGAACGTGGTTTTGGCTAAGGTCGATGCGTCTGAAGAGAACGATTTGGCTCAACAATACGATGTTTAGGGATTTCCTATTGTGTATTTCTTCATAGATGGTGTTCATGAGCCTTATACTGGATAGAGAACAAAGTAATCAAATCATTTCTCTTCCTTGTTCTTTTTGAATCAAAATTTTTTATTATTGATTATTGACTTGTTTGTTTGGATTTCAGAGAGTCTATAGTGACATGGATCAAGAAGAAGACTGGATCTAGATTAAACAATATAACAACATTGGAGGATGCTAAACGCATTTTGACCTCTGAGAGTAAAGTTGTTTTGGAATACCTCAACTCTTTGGTGGTATGTCTTTTTCAATGTCTTAATTATTTTGATTTTGTCTTTGCTTGATTTGATTGGTTAATCACATATACATATTTGATCGTGCTATGCAAAATTGGAAAGATTACTGCCTGATATTTGTACTAGTAGAAGAAAACATTACTTTTAAAAATTTTCGTCACTATATGTGCCTAGATTTTCTTAAAAATAGTTTTTGTGACGAATTTTTTCGTCACTATATGTACCCAAACATAGTTTTAGTGACGAAATTATTCGTCACTAAATATGATTTAGTAAACTAAAGTGTTTTCAGTGACGAAATATTTTTGTTACTAAATAGTGTTTTTAGTGAGGAAAACATTTAGTGACAAAATGTTTTCGTCACTAAAAGTTTGTTTTTATAAAATCAAATCAGACTTTTAGTGAAAAAAATTTTCGTCACTAGGACTTTTAGTGATGGGGCTACAGTGACGAAATAAGTTTCGTCACTAAAAGTCCAATTTCGTCACTCAAGGTCCTTAGTAACGAAAAACTGAACTTTTAGTGACGAATTTTTTCATCACTGAAAATACATTTTGTTGTAGTGACGTTTTAAACGCAGCTATAGTTTTCACCTTTGGCCACATTTTAAACGTGGCCATAGGTCTTGGTCTTAGGCCACGTTTGAAAAACTGCGGCCATAGACACCTCAAGCCTATAGTCACAGGGTTTAGGCCACATTTGAAAATGCGGCCTAAAAAAACATAGCTATAGGCCAAATCATCCTATAGCCACGTTTTTTTGACCTATAGCTGCGTTTTAAAAATGTGGCTATAGAACTCTGTTTTTTTTTTTTTTGGTAGTGTAAATTGTAATATAATTAGGTTACATGGGAATATTGCAACTTCTCTTAATTATAATGGTAAAAATAGTAAAGGTGATCATAATAATAATAATAATAATAATAAGTGGAATTATATACACAAAAGTGGTGCATGTCATGCATGACTCGTGAGTCACTTTTTAATGCGAAGCTTGCCATGTTTGCCACCCATGTTAATTGAGGTCTCTTACATAAAATCTATGAAAAATTGAGTGTACAAAATGTTTTCTAATTCAACAACTACGTACTTATCATGTTACATGCATTGTCACCAACTTTTGGATAAAAAATCTATGAAATCACTCTCACTATATACTTTTATTGGCATTAATATTGGAGTTGACTACCCTTAAAAACTAGGAACTATTGGCTGATTTTATGAGAATGCAACCCATGTGTTATGGCAATAAAAAGGCCTCCCAGACAACATTGTAATTTGTATAGTCGCATAGAAGAGAATTTTTAATTTTTTAGATATATGAGGTGGCAATTTTATTTATTTTTCTTAATTCGAAAGTTACAAACCTACCATAGAGAATGAGGGATAATCTTAGACCTTTTTATTAGAAATACCAAAAAATGCCAATTAAGTTACAAAACTTTTGACATGTTGGTAAAATTCTTAATAAAAAAGTATAAGAGAGTCTTATATACACACAAATGTAAAACACTAAAACATCAATCTTACTTTAGGTCTCTTAACATAAGTTCTATGAAAATTTGAATTTGGACCAAATGTTTTCTTGTGAAACACCTAATTATCATGCATTGTCACCCACTTTTTGATGGGAAATCCATGGAAACTCAAATAACCTTATCAAAGTCAAAATCCGTAAGCTCTTTTAGTTTCCTCACTAAACTATCAAAGTTAGTGTAAGAAGACCCACCTGATTTTGTTGCTGCTTGGGCTCTTTTCTTCCACTCCATGACCTTCTCTCTAATCTCCATCCCTTTTTCTCCCTCCATTAATTCTCTCACAAGCCCCTCAACTTTTTCTCTCTTCACATCCTTATCAATCTCCATCCCAATCCCCCACTTGTTGCATGCGTAAAAGCAATTGGTTTGTTGGTCAGCAAAGAAAGGCCAACATATCAGTGGCACTCCCCCACAAATACTTTCCAACGTAGAATTCCATCCACAATGAGTTAAAAATCCTCCAATTGAATGATGACTAAGAACTTTTTCTTGTGGACACCAGTCTGAAAGGAATCCTCTTTCTTTAGTCTCCTCCATGAATTCCTTGGATATGATCTCAACTCCACCATCCACAAGATTTGAGCGTATGACCCATAAGAATGAATACATGCTATTAGCAAGTCCCCAAGCAAATTCACTCAATTGATCAGAAGTCATTATTATTAGGCTTCCAAAATTCACGTAAACAACAGAATTGGGCTCCCTTTTATCTAACCAACTCAAGCAGACATTATCTTCCTTCCACAAATTTGATTCAACAGTCTCCAGCTTTGTTTCTGGAAGTTGTTGACTAAGCATAGACAGTGGACCAATAGTGTAAAGATTAGGATACTTGATTTTGATGGCTTCTAAAACCTCTTCTTCCAAATCATCAAACGTGTTCAGGACAATAGCTCTAGCTTTCACGGCATTATTCACTGATTCTATGTTGTAACTGAACATTATGTCATTCTCATCGGTGGACCGAAGAAATGTTGGAAGATCTTTCAATCGAATCCCTCTCATTTCCGGTATCCAATCAATGGCAGTATCAAGATATCCGTTACTCAAGCAGCCCTCATCTACGTACAAGATTGAGAAAAATAAGTGAATAACAAAATGTGTAAAATAAATAAATATAAAATTTATATTGATGTTATTTAACTTCTTCTTTATATACTACTTAAGAAATATGTCCTACTTTTTTTCCTTTTTTTTTTTTTACGTGAAAGCTCAAAGTTCTTCAAGCACTTAGACTATTTTCTAAATGTGTAAACTTCTCATATCAACTGCATCATGTTGAAGCTGGAACTGAATCACATAAAAGGGACAAAGCCAAACATCAAGTGCAAGGCAAAAAGACACGCGTGAAGTTAAAAGAACAGAGCAAGCTGAAGAACAAAACGACTGCGTATTGATTAATAAGATCACGTGCTTAGTATGTGAAGTAATTTACTTCCAGATTAATTGTATTAGTGGTCCACCTGTCAAACATCTAATGGTTCAGTTGTATTTCCGTTAGATTAGGGAGTTTGTTAATTTTCTGTTTTCTGTCTTAGCTCCTCTGTTGCTGTATATATAGAAACAGGGACTCATCTAATTAAGTACTTGTACATTTTCTGATTTTGATGAATGAGAAATATCTTCTCACAAATATTTTCTCTCTAAACTTCCAAAACCTCCTTTTCTAATACATCAGTACCTATTACAGGAAGAGATCCCTAGCTCCGACCTGAAAAATTAAATTTATTTTCCAAACCCAACCCAATTCTCTTTACCCACGACATCTTGAATAATATGCGGAGGTTTCAGGTAAGGGTTTTGGCCATCCCCTAGGCAGACCCAACAGGGAGTTTATGTTATAGAATGCTTTTCCTACCGACATATTGGTGGTAAAAACTAGTATTGTTTACACTTGCAAACCCACTGCAACTATATGTATAGGACAATACTAGTTTTTGACTTTTTCTTTTCCTAATGGGTTTCACTTTAAACACATTTTAAGAGCTATTTTGAATATTCCAAACCACCACCAACTCACCAGATTATAAAAATGGCACGTCGGTTAAAAATTTGGATAGTTTCAAATCGTTAAAGTGGGTGGGTTAGTTTTAGTTATATATTGTATACTAAAATTCTAAATTTATTTTTATCATTTACAAATAAATTTAAAAATTATTTCCTCTAAATCCTATAAACCATTGAAGAACTTACTAGAAAAATATAAACCATTAATGGTCCACTTTCTCATAAATCAAAGTACAGTATAAGTATTTTCTATTTTTTTTTTTTTTTTTGTTGAATCAGAAGTTTTATTAAGAGAGACCAAACTACACAGGTAAACAACCCTCATCCCAAATAACAGAAACAAAAGAAGGAGCCCGTTACCAAAAAAAAAAAAAATTGAATCACTAGACGAACCCGTATATCTTAGCATGTGCTTTTCTTTCTTTCTTTTTAGTTAATACTGAATCATATATGCTTAATACTGATTGGGAAGCAACAAATAAAGAGGACAACAAAAAAATATTAGCCTATCAATCATACCATTGTGGCATAGTTAGAGATATACCTTTAAATGGAAAATAGCCTCTTTCTTTAAGGTCTTCATAGTGAAGATAACCCAACATACCACAACCACTAGGAGTGAAGAGCATCACCTCCGGAATGCCAAATTCTTGGGCAGCCTTTAAGGTAAAGCCCGTAACCCCATCAGAAACTATGCAAGAAACTGGAGGCACATCTGATGAAGCATTATTGAGTTTTTTGATAAGGTCATGGAGTGAACACAACCCATCAACAGGCATGGCTATGCATAAAGCTGGGAGGTCAAGTATTCCTCGCTGGTTTGTTGAAGGCAAGCCATCTGAGATTGTTTCAAACCTGAAATCATCTAAGCCTTTGAGAGAGTCTTGACCTCTAGACTTCACTAAGCGATTGTAGTTGAACTCTGAGTGAACAAAGGTGATATGAAAGCCTTTGGAATGAAGAAGTTTAGCAAGTTTTAGCATAGGGTTTATGTGGCCTTGAGCTGGAAGAGGAATACAAATGGCGTGGGGTTTCTTCATTGTTGACTCCATTAGAAGCAAAAATGGACAGTGCAAAGCGGACCTTCTTCAAGTTCAGTACCAAACACGCCAAGGATTGGGTTTTTTCAATCATTCGTCGACGTGTGTAGTGGGGACCACAAATGCAGTGAACACAAATAATTGCCGGCCTCTGTCGGACGTACATATATATTTTCGGATTGAAAAAAAAAAAGAAAAGTTTAAGGTGCTCTTAATAATAAGACCAAGCCAATAATGTCATTTTAAGACATTCTTTTTTTTTTCTCCGTGTGTATATTAAAATGTTTAGTATTTTAAATAAATAAATAAAAAGGCCAAGACAATCATCCATTTTTAGTGTAAGTATGAATTGAACCTATATAACTTATTCAACTTGTAGAAACTTTACTAATTGAATTAACTGGAATTTATTATTTTCAGATCCTAAATCTTGGTTATAAATGTGGGTTTGGATCCGCGTTTCCAAACCTATGTTTACGTTTTCAGACCTTTTTTTTTTTAGCGCGTGAACAGTAATATCACATGAATTTAGACAAAAAATACTGTTCACGCACTGTTCATGCACTATTCACGCATTGTTTATGGGTCTCACGACACTATTCATACATTTAAAAATTATTTTATTAAAGTGTTTTCAGTTTTCAATTTCAACAAAAATAAGTTGTATCCAAACGGACCCTAAGTGATCTTATTTTATTTCCAAGTTTTAATTCACCTAAAGCTAATCTTTGGACTTTCATATTCAGTTTCTCTCTTTTTATTTTATGAATTTATTATACTGGTACAATTAATATTAATTATCGAACTATAATAGTATAATCATTAAGATTTATGTATTATCAAAATTTTAGTTTGGAGCGATTAATTTGTTTCTTTGTTTTTTGTTTGTATGGAACGAAACAGAAAAAGTAATATATTATAGTTTCTTATTAAGATTTATGTGGAAAAAAATTTTCATTTTTCATCACCAAGTCGATCCAACTAGTAAAGAATCACCAAGTCGACCAAGGGCGGCAAAACTTGTTGTTCAGCGGTTCGATCAAAAAAAATATATATATATATATATATATATAAAATATTTTTTTATTAGTTTATTTTATGCTTAAAAATATTTTTGGAAACGTTGGCTAAAATCTTGCACACTTTGATCACATATTAGTACAATCTACAACTAAACAACAATTAGATACTTAGTATATTATTTATGTTAGTAATTAAAGAAAAAAAATAGTAAAATTAACAATTGTTCAAATATTTGATTGGTTAAGTAGATACTTAGTGTAATATTTATTTATGGATGGATATGGATGTATGGATTAATAAATAATATAGTGCCAATGGGTTGCATTTTGTCATTTAGCTAAAAATAATTTTATAAAAATAATGACAACTGCATAAAAATAAATAAATTTTATACAAACTTAAAAAAATAAAATGGTCACATCTAGCCACATTGACAATAGATAATAAAAACTGATAATGAACCATCATGTAACAATTTTAAAATATAAAAAATCATAGAAGGAAATTGTAAAATTTCATATATTAATGGATATATATACTATTATGATTTTTTTGGGGGGTGGGGGGGGGGAGGTGGTATTGCTCCCCTAGTCCATGAACAGCTCCATCCTTGATTATAGAAGATAGTTACAGAACTAGAATTTAAGTTCAAGGGACAAAATTTAAAAGAGAATATTTAAAATCTAGCTAAATTAACTCAATTGCCCTCCATATTTGATCATATTTTGAAACCACGGCATATTTTCTTCATTCTCCAATAGTTTTGAATTTGTTCTGCAGGAAGCTTTGCCAAATCCACCTTGATACAAGTTTGTTTATAAATTTGATTTTGAACTCTTTATTACGCTTAGGTTTCTCCATAATCTCAATTAACTACAAGTTTATACTTCATGAAAATATAGAATAAAAATAATTAATTCATATTTATTGCAATCAAAGTAAGAGATTATTCTAAAAATATAAGTTTATACATCTAATTTGATTTTTTAAAATAAATTAATCTAAAAGTGTTAAAGAGCATAGCCATGAAAGGGGAAAATGAAAAATAAAATTCACACTCTTCACACACATATCCATAATAGATGGAGATGTCCATATTTTAACACTTAAAAGTGGATGTGAAAAAAAGATATGTGAAATAGTGGATGCATAAAGGTTAGAAATTTTTGTTGATTGAATAAACATATATAAATAAATATATATATATATATATATATTTTTTTTTTTTTTTCTACTCACCTTAATGGTTCAAACTCTAGATCTCTCATTCAATTAAAAAAAAACCATGTCTATTGAAATAATAGGAACCCACTAACATGTCATACTCTACTCAATGCACCCATGTCAAGTTCTGTTGTTAATAATCTTTTCTATAACTTTAAATTTTAGTTTTTTGTATATTCAAAATTCATTAAAATCGCTTGGAGAGGACTGAAGCGATTTTACTGACTAAAACTTGCTATCATAATTATTTTTATTCCAAACGTTTCCATATGTTTTTCACCATCATTTTAAACAACCCCCACCCCACCCCCCCCCCCCCCCCCGGCGCGAACCAAGAAAAAGAAAAAGAAAAAGAAAAAGAAAAAGATCAGTAATAAAAAATGGAGAGGCAAGAATTAAAAATCCAATAATTGTCAGACCAGGCTTATAAGGGCCTGTTTGATAAGAGATTTCTAATAATGTCATTTAAGTATTGTGGAAATACGTATGGGTGAAAAAATATTGTGAAAATACATAATCAATGAAAACTATTATTTAAACAATAGTGTGCCCATTTGTTTGCTCTTTCCAAGTGCAAAAAGTGTCTTTTGAAACCAAATATATAATATATGCATTTGGTAAACCAAATAAAACCTGCTTTTTGGAAAACAGTACTTTCTAAAATGTGAAGCAACTTCACTTTTACACACCACAGCTCCTCCGAGCTTTTGCAAAAAGCCAGGGCATTCATAAATATTACCGTCGAGAGGCTGTCTTTAATTACCAAATTGGCCAAACATTTTATTGAAAACCCAATTTTGCCCTTTGATAAATCAAGGTCTATAGCTCACCTTATAGATTCCTCTCATCTCATCTTCAGAACAAGTCTCTCCATGCTGCATCTTCTTCTTCTCTTCTCTCTTTCTTTTTTTTTTTTTTTTCTTTTTTTTTTTTGTTTTTGATTTACGTCTTATTACATATCTAATCTCAAAAAATCCTCTTGCTTTGCTTCACATTGGTTGGTAAAATAGAGAGCTCAAACACAAGGGACTCAAAACTCAAAAGACAGTCACATACGCAAAACACAAAAGTCTCAAAACACACTGAAACTCACACACACAACAATGGAGTGGACTTGCCTGAGAGCTTACCTTCTAGCAAGAAAAAGGCAATAGAAGAGCTTGTTCAAGGCCGTGATATTGCAAATCAGCTACGTTCTTTGCTTAATAAGTCAGCTGGAGACAACAACAAGAAGAAGGCAGCCCCGACTGAAGATCTTGTTTTGAAAATCTTGAAGTCCTTTACTAATATGTGGTGGAGTGTGTGGGGCTTTGTGCGGAGGAAAGTAAAAGAAAATGAATTTTTGGGTTTGGGTAAAGTAACATGGAAGAAAATATAGAAAGTAGGAACACAGATTATTTCACAATTTTTTTTTTCACAATTGTGATGTTAATAAAATTTTATTTTATAAAGATTAATTTTAAATTAGTTTTGTGAAAATATTATGATATTTTATTATATCTCTAAATTTTTTAAATTAGTACATTTTTTTTTTAGAAAAAAAATAGTACTATTGACAGAATATTTTTATAACAATTTCATAATAAAAGTTTACATAGTAAGTTGTTATTAGTTCTCGTCTAGACCTACTAGTGACATTTTTTTTTTCCTACCATTAACAACTTGTCAAATAGACTTTGTTGTGAAAATATTGTTTCCATAACTTGCATTAAAATAGGTAATTAAAACAAATAATTTTCTTTATATATACATTTTATTTTTTGGTAATTTATCTCTTAAACTGCCACTTTTATAAGTGCTAGCCAAACACTCAGTTTTTTCAAAAAAACACTTTTTAACAGCTTTTACCAAACACTCAACATTTTCAAAAAGTCTAGTTTCATATCATACTTTTTGAAAACTCCACTTTTTCAAAAATTAAACCAAACTCACCCAGTATTATTAAGATTGTAAATAACTAAATATGTTACAATTGCAGTCTTTTGTTTTTATAATTACTTTATAAACTAATACGTACCAAATACAACCAACGTTCCGACCTTAGCTCAGTTGGTAGAGCGGAGGACTGTAGTGGGCTTTCTCAGCTATCCTTAGGTCACTGGTTCGAATCCGGTAGGTCGGACTTACTTGTTTTTTTTCCCTTTTTTTATGATTAAAAGATGCGAGCTCTATCGTCTTTGCTAAAAAAATAATAATTAAAAAAAAAAAATGATAACACCGAGCCCACTTACATTATTATTATCTTTTTTTTTTCTTTTTTTAATGATAACACGCTTAATTACATTATTATCGTTAACATTATTTCAGATCCATGCACATTCTTTCTTTCTTCTTCCTCTTAGTATAAGGTAAAAATACAATTTTCCAAACACAATGACACAAATGAATACACTCCCGGCCACTATCAAATCTAACGCCTTACAATTAATAAGTATTATTTTTTTCTTACTTTTTTATATAACCTAATATTTTAATAATTATATCCCATGAAACAACGATGAAAATAATTAATTTGTTCCCATAAAGAAGTACATGTATACATACATACTTACAGATATACTTGGGAATAGTAACAATGAATATGTTTCTAAAAAAAGAAAGATAATGAATATGGAAATGTGACATATAACTATAGATTTCATTCAATGAGGAAGGAAATTATTTTTCATGTTAAAATTATTTTTGGTAGTCTAAGTTAAAAAAAAAAAAAAAAAAAAGTGACGATGAATATGAGAATATGTTTTTTCATAAAATGAAATATTGTCTTATGTCAAATTTTCCATAGACAATTTTGGTACTATAAGTAAAAATAAATAAATAAAATCTCAAAATCAATATGAAAATATGTAGCATAAAATGTAACTATATATATCATTTAAATGCAAACAGGTCTTATCAAATCCTCCCTAGTTCGCAAAATGGGAGAGGGTGGATATATAATTATAGGATATTATATCAAGATTTGCACATACAACATCCATTCACAATAATTATATTCTTTTTAGATTGTCAATTGTCCATATTAAAATGGTCCACCCAATAATGCTACTTTTCTTGGTACCTTAGCCTTCCAAATAGTATTCTATGAAAAATCCACCCACTAATGGCCATTGATGTGGCTCATAAAGACCAAATTTTAAATTTACCATTCTTGGTTAATCTCCCACTCAATTTATCCTCCCGACCATAAAGGAAGGTTAGAATATGAGAGTCTAGGTCCGTTTGGATACAACTTATTTTTATTGAAACTGAAAACCAAAAACATTGTAGCAAAATAATTTTTAAATATGTGAATAGTGCCGTGAGACCCGTGAACAGTGCGTGAACAGTGTATGAATAGTGTATGAACAGTATTTTTTGTCCCATGCACAATAAATTTATGTGATGTTACTATTCATATGCTAAAAAAAAAAAAAAAAAAGAGGTTTGAAAACACAAACGCGGGTTTGGAAACGCGGATCCAAACTCACACTTAACTGACTTGAGCTCCAAATGCTTCTAAGAACTAAAAATTGTAACATTCCAAATTTTTCCTACTCAGAAAATTATGAGTAAATTGAACATTCAATATCCATTACTATACCGATCAAGTAAGAAAATTTGAGATCTTTCCTTCAATATAAATTCACCAAATCAATGGCCATGCCAAAAGTGCAATTTTCTACAATCTCCTATTTTAAAATGGATAAAATAGGAGAAGGAATTCCGCACCCCTTTTACACTCTTCGAATTGAGATCAAGTGCAATATTTATGATTGGTTGAGATTGATATTTGCAAAAAGAAACTTTCAATACCAACCATTGATTAAAAAAGATTAAGAAAATGTTAAAAGAAGTAAATAGTGAAAGTTAAAAAAGTGAAAAGTGAAATATTTTTGTGAGAGTAGATAGGTTGAATTGTACCATATCTTAATCCACACTTCTCCACTACCACACAACAAATGATAAATGATTCTATGATTGCTTATGTCGTCCAGGATCCCCAAGCCTCCCCTTTTAAGCTCTAAGAGTTAAGGTGATTACTTGTGAGTTGTGAGTTACAAATTACAAATTACAAATTTACAATTGACCTCCCTCCCCCTTCTTTCTTTTTAGTTTTTTTGGTTTGTTCAGACCTTATCCTCCAACCTCTAGAAGGCCAGGAGAGAGAGGAAGTGCCATATGGGACTATTCATCACATTAATTTTTAGAGAAAATGTTTTATAAAATGCATTTCTAAATTTTTTCTTCTGTGATTTACAATTGTTCAGATTTTGTAAATGTTTTAATTTGTATATGCGAGGTTCCAAAGCAGTTTAAAGACACCAACCAATCTACCGGTATTTACACAATCCTATTACCTATTTGAAATCTTCTTCTTTTTAGTTTTTATTTGACTTGGTTTAAACATAAAAATTCAAATGAAAACATAGATATAAACTTCCATTAAGCTGTGAATTTCTTCTTTAGAAAAAAAAAAAAAAAAAAAAGCTGCGAACTTCATGAAGTGAATACTATATATTTTCAAATTATTATTATCTTCTTTTTTTTTTTTTTGGTAATTCAGCTTTTATTTATAGGAAAAATTATCAATAAAAAAATGATAATTGTCATTAAATTTCTTAGAAAATTTAGAAAAAAAATTAGTAATTATCCAAAGATTAATAAATACAAATTTACAATTAAAATAAAAGTCCGTGCCAAGCAGAGTCAACAATTATTTTTTTACAAAAAATTATTGATAACCAACTAAAAAAAATACCTCCTCGTCAAGCTCAATAAACTAAACAAAAAAAAATTTAACATTTGATTCTCTTTTGAAAAAATTCAAAAGATAATCAAATCTTCTCAAAAAAAAGGGAAAAAAAAGAAAAGAAAAAAGATAATCAAATTATTAATTTCGAAAATTTAAAAATGTATTTACTTTGATCAAAATTTTAATTAATCAAGGATAATTCAATTAGTTCAACTTTCTGGTTAAAGTCTTTTTTAGCGAAGTCTGTTCCTTTTGCCTCTTCATTAATAAGCTCGACTTTCTTGTGCAATACAATCAAAACCCAGTTTTGATTTGAACTCACATAGACAGACCGCGAGTCATAGGATGAGCCCAGCAATGATCCCATAGCTGCAAAGATTCTGTGAAAGATACAGAGACAGAGAAATGGGAAAAGTAGCTGTGGCAGTGATTGTGAGTTTGTGGGTCATTTCTGTCTCCATTCTTGTTAACCGCATAGTTCCAGAGCCTTACATGGTAAGTCCCAAACCCCAAACCCAAAAAGAATATCAATGTTTTTGATAAATGTTTCTGATTTTTTCTTTTTCTTTTTCTTTTTGGGTTGATTGCATAGGATGAAATATTCCACATACCTCAGGCGCAACAGTACTGCATTGCCAATTTCAGAAGCTGGGATCCTATGATTACCACCCCTCCTGGCCTGTACGTCCTCTTAAACCTTTTGCATTTCTTTTCTAATCTGTTTTTTCTTTTTCTTTTTTTGATGAATTTGAACTTCCACTAGTTGATATTTGAATTGGGGTTACGCTTAAATGGGCAATTTAACAAAGAAAGATCATGTTTAACTTTCACTCGTTAATTGATGTAGACCTAGACATCTTGGGTTCGATTCTTAGTATGAGTTCTCCTGAATTACCTAATACACGGTTCTGGCAGGTGGGGTCGTGTGTATCCATGGTTTAGTCCCTGGGGTGGTCCAAAGGGCCCTGCGTTGGTTAGGTTCCACGTCACAAAAAAAAAAAAAAAAAAAATTGGTGTTTCAATGTGAACTATCTACCTTCATTTTGGAAACTTTTTGACTAGAACTCGAATCTCAGTAAGACTTGGATATGACAAAAACTTGCACTACTTCACTAGAACTATTAGAGGGGAGAAGAGAGGATTTTGGTGTACCTTGCGGTGCTTTTGGAATTAGGATCATTAGCTAGTGATTTTCTTGCTTTTCAAATGGATTTTCAGTTGAATGTGGCTTCTGCTTGGTTGAACTTGTATTCTGGGCTGAGGACAGAAAATTAATGGAAAGATTGTATGGAAGTGGGGTTGTAGGTATTATGAATTATAATAGTTGTTTGTTACCATGACTATGTATTGATAAAAATATAAGCTGCTTGAAAATTGGAAGATGACCTTTGCTATTCCAAGAATGATTTGTCTTGATATATCATTTTATGCATGTGATGGGATATCAACTATTTTAAGCTCGATGGGCTTGAAATGCTGATTTTACCATGTTGGTTTAGTCCTATATGGAACAAATATGTTGATAAAGGAGTTGAAACATGAAATTTAAAACTTTTGCAGGTACTATCTTTCACTTGTTCATGTTGGTACTTTGTTTCCAAGCATATTTATAGTACAAGCAGCATCATCATTTTCTGAAGTCTGCACCACTGCCATTCTTCGATCTGTAAATGGTGTTTTGGCAGTATTATGCAGTATAATTGTGTATGAGATAATTACCCTCTTGAGACCAACCCTTAGTGAAAGAAAAGCAACAATTTTTGCAGTCGTCCTAGCTTTATATCCCCTTCACTGGTTCTTCACTTTTCTCTATTATACAGATGTTGCATCGCTTACTGCAGTGCTTGCTATGTATCTTGCATGCTTGAAGAAGAGTTACTGGTGCAGTGCAGTGGTAAGGCACTCAACTTAAGTCTTTTTCATGAACCATTAAATTTGTTTGAAAATCAATAGATTTAGATACTCAAACAAAGAAATACATAATTACATTCTAGTGGTAAAAACTAATTTCATTTTGTTATATATAGCTTGGTGCCTTGGCTGTTGTCATTCGGCAGACGAATATAGTTTGGATGCTTTTTGTTGCATGCACTGGGGTTATAAATATTACTCTGGTCCGTACAAGAGATAATGTAGAAGAAAATAATATTGACACAGCAATCAGGAAAACTAATAGATCAACTTCCAATGATAATGTTACATCAAACTCAAATTTGAGAAGGAGAAAGTTCAGTAATACCTTGGGTACTGATAAACAATCTATGCCTAGTGCAAGCTTATTTTCAGCAAATCACTCATCAGGTTTGTTAATTTTATTTATTAATTTATTTATTTTGTTTGTAACAGATGTAATCGTGTTATGTTATGATGAAAGTTAATTTACTAGATTAACTCTGTTTTTTCTATAAGCAATGGAAGATAAGCCTGCCAATATGGTAGCTTGCCAAATTGGTTCTTTCTGCCTCACCATCTATACTTTTTGTTCTTGATCCTTATGATTCAGTTACTCGCACTGTGTTGCAGGTTTGCTTGATGAAGTTGAGGTCATCCTTTTAGCATTATGGCATAGGAAGTGGGAGCTTTTGGTTTCCTTTATTCCTTTTCTCATGGTATTTGTGTCTTTTTTAGCTTTTGTCCATTGGAATGGAAGTGTAGTTCTAGGTATTGTTCATGTTTCTTCTTTTAACTTTGAGGCATATGAAGGGCCTTTGTTGCTTGTCTCTCACTGTATGTCCTGATATGGCAGGTGCAAAAGAATCTCACACAGTTTCACCACATTTTGCACAGATCATGTATTTTGGTCTGGTTTCTGCTCTTGCTGTGGCTCCTCTACACTGCAGTATAGGTCAAATTGTGGACCTGTTCCAGTCATTTTGGAAGAGAAGGCCCATCAGTTTCTTTCAAGTGCTCATAGCTGTTATTGCTGGCTTCTTCTCTGTACATTCTTACAGGTCAGAGAACCAGTTAGCACCCTAAGCAAATTGCCATAGGGACTTCTTCATTTGTCTGCTAAACCTAGTTGAACTTGATGCTTTTAGAGTAATACCAAAATAAACTTAATTGAAGAGAATGCTATTCATGGTTTTGATCTGTGAATTTATGTGTGTGAATTGGGTTTTGTTACTACTTGTGGTGGGTCTACCAAAGTAATCTTATATGAAAGGTTTTTTTTCTAGTGCTTTTTGCAATCTCACATCCTTCTATGACCCTTTTTGTCCTATAAAATTTTTAATCCAAGGGGGGAAAGAAAGTAATGTTTATACTCTGCAGTTTTTGCAATCTACTAATAAATTGCAATTACTGACGTACTTTTTGTTTATATTACTGTTTCATCACATGGTTATTTGACTGTTTCAGCATAGCCCATCCCTATCTTATAGCTGACAATCGGCATTATCCATTCTATCTCTGGAGGAAGGTCATCAATGCTCATTGGTCAATGAAGTACCTTCTAGTCCCACTTTATGTTTATTCATGGTTTTCCATCCTCAGCACATTTGGTTAGTACAAGCTCTTATCACTTATTGTCACAATACTTTTTTTTTCCCAACATTAACAGAAAATGGAGCGAATGAAAACATGGTTAATTAATCCTGCTTTGGCATCTATCATTGGCAGGAAAAGTTCAGAGGAAGATATGGATCTTAGCATTTTTCTTGGCTACTGCTGCAGTTCTGGTACCTGCTCCATTGATCGAGTTCAGATACTACACAATACCATTATATTTCATGATACTCCATTCCCATATTAATGATTATCAAAGCTGGCTTCTCATGGGACTTATATATCTAGCCCTCAATGTCTTCACGATGACGATTTTTTTGTTCCGGCCTTTCCATTGGGACCATGAGCCTGGGATCCAGAGGTTTATATGGTAGGGAAGTATCTAAGAAATGCCTGAGGGCACCATCATATTTTAAGACAAATCATTTTTGGGTGGTAAGTGTTTTTTGTATGGGGATTAGTTGGGAATCGGGTTTTGCATGTTTTGGAGGTAGAGAAAGGAGGGTGGAATTCTTGAGTGGCACAAGTAGTTTAGTTTCACCTATGCTACAGGTCGTGATTGCTATTTGTCAAGTGAAACCTATGGTACTAGTCATTTGTAAACATGGCAAGATTTTTATGAAAATCAAGATATGAATCATAAAAGCCTCACAATTTTTTTATTTTGAAACTTTTTCTTCTTATTTGCAGCTGATATTTATTAGAATCCTGGTCATTACATAAAACGGTTCTTAAAAAAAGCATACACAAAAGTGTTCTGGAGTGCATTCCAAAATAATAATAATAATAAAGGCAATTTCATCATCCAAGACCAACCAGACTTCCACGCTATCACTTTGTCCCCTTTTCTTTTTAAAGTTGTTGTATTAAATATAATTGTTATTGAAAAAGATAAAACTATGTGTTTATCATTGGTTAATACACCTGTGTATTTAAATTTAATTAGGAACCTAATACATTGCCCCTATGTCCTTTCGTATGTGTAATTTTGATTGGAGCTTATGTGTATAAAAATATTAATAAAGATCAATTTATGAAAGCCAATAATTTTCCGATATTGATAAAATTAAAATTTTAATAACAACGGAGACTGACAGGCACCTAATTGCTTCTTGAAAATAGCTGGAACCTCTCTAATATCCAAATTTCTCTACCTTTGTATATTTTAGGTTTGAACTTCTCTAATAATCCTATGTATTGATCATATGTCCAAATGATCGATAGCAGCTTATCTTCCGCAAAATAACTTTATAATGTTTTGCAAATAACTTTTTGTAATATTTTGTAAATATGAAATTTCAGGGAAACTAATTTTTTTAATCAACAAAGATACTAATTTCAAGAAAACAACTTTCTTGAAAATATTTTGAAACAAAAATAAAACATATTAGAAAGAGAGGTGCTTTTGTCTAATGCATTGAATGGAACACAAGATTGACACGTGGCCAATGATAGACATGTGTTGTGTTTGTATCACATCCAGTACTCAAAATGTACTGGACAAAAAGCAACCCCTATTTAAGTAAAGATGGTAAAATATTTTTTTCATACCCCTAGATACTTATTCATATTTTTCACACCCCTATTATTAAGTAGAGATGGACAAAAAGCAACCCCTAGATACTTATTCATATTTTTTCACACCCTATTACTTATTCATAATGTAGTGGAGTCTAGATAAGGTGAATGCTTGTGAGATGGTATGAAAAAGTTAGTACACTGCTCTTTCATTAGGAGCGGAAATTAAAGAGGGTTAACCTCATCAAAAACATTTAAGAAAGTAAATTAATATGTTGAGTGAAAACTAAGTACAAATACTAATAAAAATGTGCATGCATAATCTCGAAACTATTTAGTTTAAAAAAAAATGAAGAAATCATTCCTTTGGAAATATTTGACATTGTCATCTATTTAATAAATTGCATTTATAAGAATATTGAACAGAGAGTATTGCATACTCTTCTTTTTTAGGCCAGGTGTTTTTCTTGTATAATCTTAAACATCCAAGATAACCAGTAGAAGAATGATATGTTGAAGAATTTATCAATGAAAAGGGCGCTTCAAATAAGCTAACACATTTAAAAATAAACAAAATTTCAGTTTGGGCTATAAAGTAAGGCCCTAAACTATAAATTTAAGAATGGGTTCTATTATATTAGGCTTATTTACTGTCCATTTATTGGGATGATTTGACAGAAAAAAATAATAATAATAATTGAGACGATTTTGTGGGATCTCGAATTTTTTTTTTAATTAAAATTTTTGATAGGGTGTGGTATTTCGATTTGATTTTGATTAAGGCTCGGTTCCATTCTATTTTTTCCAACCTTTTTATCAAAACAACAGAATGGGCTCTTTATATTTGGTCTATTTACTGTCCATTAATTGGGATGATTTTTTTGTGATTTCGATTAAAGGTTTGGCTTCTATTCATTTTTTTCTAACTTTTTATCAAGAAAACAGAATCGGCTCTATTATATTTGGCTTATTTATACTGTCCATTAATTGGGATGATTTTGTGGGATTTTGATTTGATTTTGATTAAGGTTTGGTTCTCTTAAGAAGACCCAATCTTATCTCAAGAATTTTCACTCCTGGAAACAAAAAGTAGGTTATATATATATATATATATATATATATATATATATATATATATATATATATAATGGAGCAGACAAAATGCCAGTTCAGTTAAAATTGCTTAATAAGTCTACCGATATAACCCAAATTGGATAAGCAATCCGTTAGCAAAACTGGATTTTAAACTCAGATCAGCAACAATTAAATTGTAGAGCCCTAACAATTAAACTCAGATCAGCAACAATTAAACTGTAAAGCCCTCGATGTAGCCAAAGTTTCAAACTCCACGACAGTTAAAGGGAGAGGGATGATTTTCGACCCTGTGCCAAGCCCTTCCTTGGCAATCTCGAATAGTCAATCCAATCCCTGCCCTATCATCTTCTTGAAACAATGCATCGATGTAATTTGTGCCTAAAACCTCCACAGTTACATCAATATTTGATCCCCAGAAAAACATTGATCCACCTCCTCTCAAAGTTCTTGGGTAAACAAACATGTTTTCACACTGAATTTTCCTCATCACCTTTTTTAGCCTTGCTTCATCTACCCATGTTTCGTCTAATAACACGACATATAGATCTTTTACCCGCACCAATTCTGCAAGCTCGTTCACTGTACATGGGTTCCCAAGTCTATGACAATTCCAAATTAAACAACTAATGGTGATTGGTGGAGCTGGGCACCAGTCTCCACCATTGAGAAATAGGACACAACTTCATCCTTAGAAAGCCGCCTATGTTTTCTTGGTAACTCTGGGTGAGCAACTCCCCTTCTCTTTCCACCAAGTTTTCCTTCCACTTGCACTTCGGTTACAGCCTTCTCCCTGCCAACCCGATTTTGTTTACTCCTTCTGTAGGTTGTGTTTTTTTTCCCCATGTTGCCTTAATCCTTGCCTGACGTGTACTTTGATTTTTTCTTGAGGTGGCATGCTGAGTTGGCGAGTTAAAAACCCTAATAGCTACTATCGTAGGTAATAGGTATCTCACTCCAATTAGGACTCTACCTGTTAGTCATTAATCTCCCTGACTTGGATATCAATTAATTCTGGCATAATAACCAAAATTGGGATTGAATTTTTAGATTCCTTATTTGCCTCCTCATAATTAGAAGCAATTATTAGAGGTGATTTGATTGTGATTGAGTCCAGATTTGGCTGGGTAGTGTGATCAAAGAGTAACGCATCTGCTCCTTCCACATTACTTGGATTCAACGGTACACCCCCATTAATTTCATTAATCCCCTCTGCATTGAATTATGCAGCCTTCTCCGATGAAAGCTCCTCTACCGGATCTCCATTCTCTGCTTTCCCCTCCGATGGACTTGGTTGTGCATGCAGAACCTGAGATGATGCACGAGCTTTAGGCTTCCTTTGCTCATAATATCCTGGAACATAAATAACTTCCTTCCCTGCTGCAGTGTACGGAGCGGCCTTTAGAGATGAGTTAAACTGTTATTGCTCCAGTTTAAGAGTTCCCTTGCTTTCCATCCACACTTGATATGTCAACAAGGACTTGGACCCTTATGAAGTTTCCACCTTCCTCATCAACTGCCCCCGTCAACTTTTGGACTTCCCAAATCGTGTCGCAAATTTCTTCAGCCACAGACCTTTTCATGAAACACACCAGTATATCATGAACTTGAACCCAAAATAAAGTTGTCTTGAACATAAGGTCCCACACCGAAATCTCCGAGTTATACCTTTGCAGCATAACTAAATGTTTGTCGAAGCTTCAAGGTTGGTTCTTTAGAATCTGATCCACATTGCCCAGATTGTCAAAGACAAATAGAACACGATGGTCCTTTTGATTACGAATCTTAAAACCATTGGTAGACCTCCACAACTGTTTGAAAGTTCGAGCAATGATTTCCATGTTAAGAAAGCGAGGAGTCAAGAACTGCGCAGCTAGCATGAATTCCCCGGTTTGTTGGTCCCTTTGTAAAATGAAACTTGTTTTCTCCTTCTCTAAGAGAGACAAAGAGTTCCATTTTTCAGCCAAGTCCTCCATTGTCTTGGCTGCTTTGGTTAATTACTAATCGTGTTTCCCAAAACCCTCCAAAAACCACTAGCTCTAAAGTAAACTTGTTACTTTAGAGAGACAAAAAACTCTCCTTCCTTAGAAGGGACAATACACTTCTACTAGCTAAGAAAGGGAGAGGACTCACTTTCAGAGAGACAAAGACCGTGACCTCTTATTTTGATTGTTGTGATTTCAAGATTTATTTGATACAAAGCAATTGGAAATCAAATAGTCAAAATTAAAATTTTATGCCTGAGATGTGATATAATAATTTTGATGAAATAAAGTTAAATTACACCTGATGTAACTTTAAGCAATATTATACCACTTAATAACTTTATATTGAATTTATATTTTGAAAATCCAATCGTTGAATTACATGTTCTATATATTCTTAATTTACATGTCAAATTTTACACCAATCAGATATAATTTACCATTCGATCCATAAAATAATCTTTTATGCATTATTTCAAACTACAAAAACTTAAATTTAAATAAGGACAAAATTTAGCTACAAAATTAGTTGCAGTCTTAGGCTACAAACTTACTTAATATCTTTTTATTAGAGGTGAATTTTTGACAAATCCACCATTGGATTACATCTTCTTCTTATATCCTTGTTGCTTGCAAAATTTCAAGAAAATTAAAGATATTCCTATGTCATCAATAAATTTTTTAAATTGCAAGTTTTTATAATTTAAAATTATATACAAAATATAAACTTATAAATCATATGGTAAATAATATTCGATTGACACAAAATTTAACATGTGTATTAAGAGCGTAAAGAACATATAATTCAATGATTAGATTTTCAAAATATGTTGTAATATTTATTTTATTGAGTGAGTTTGTAGTCTTAAGGTACAACCAATTTTGTAACTAAATTTTGTCATTTAAACAATTAATTGATGACATAATTATTGATTTTTGATCACCTTTAAATTTTGCAAGCATGAAGAATATACGAAAATAATATAATCCAACGGTGAATTTGTTAAAATTTACTTCCAATTAAAAACTATTGGTTGATTTAACACTGCTTAAAAGTTACACCACTCAATAACTTTTTATTGAATTTATATTTTGAAAATCCAACCGTTAAATTATATTTTCTATATGTTCTTAACTCACATTCCAAATTTCATGCTAATAAAATGTAAATTACCATTCGATCCATAAATAATATTTTATGCATTATTTCTAACTACAAAAACTTGAATTTAAACAATTGATTGATGACATGACTATTAATTTTTGATCACCAATTGAAATTTTGCAAGTATGGAGAATATACCAAGATAATGTAATCTAATGGTGAATTTGTTAAAATTTACATCCAATTAAAAACTATTGGATGATGTTATATTATTTAGAGTTACACCAGGTGTAACTTGAACCCAACCGATAACATTGCTTAATGTTACATTACTCAATAACTTTTTATTGAATTTATATTTTGAAAATCTAATTGTTGAATTATATGTTCTATATGTTTTTAACTTACATGAAAAATTTCATGCAAATCAGATATAATTTACCATTCAATTCATAAAATAATATTTTCTGCATTATTTCAAACTACAAAATTTTGTATTTAAACAATTGATTGATGACATGATTATTGATCTTTGATTATATTGAAATTTTGTAAGCATGGAGAATATATGAAGATAGTTTAATCTAACAGTGAATTTGCATCCAATTAAAAACCATTAATTGGTGTAACATTGTTTAAAGTTACACCACTCAATAACTTTTTATTGAATTTATATTTTGAAAATCCAACCGTTAAATTACATTTTCTATTTGTTCTTAACTTAGATTCCAAATTTCATGCTAATAAGATGTAAATCACCATTCGATCCATAAATAATATTTTATGCATTATTTCTAACTACAAAAACTTGAATTTAAACAATTGATTGATGACATGACTATTGATTTTTTATCACCAATTGAAATTTTGCAAGTATGGAGAATATACCAAGATAATGTAATCTAATAGTGAATTTGTTAAAATTTACATCAAATTAAAAACTATTGGATGGTGTTATATTACTTAGAGTTACACCAGGTGTAACTTGAACCCAACCTATAACATTGCTTAATGTTACATTACTCAATAACTTTTTATTGAATTTATATTTTGAAAATCTAATTGTTGAATTATATGTTCTATATGTTTTTAACTTACATGCCAAATTTCATGCAAATCAGATATAATTTACCATTCAATTCATAAAATAATATTTTCTGCATTATTTCAAACTACAAAAATTTGTATTTAAACAATTGATTGATGACATGATTATTGATCTTTGATCACATTGAAATTTTGCAAGCATGAAGAATATATGAAGATAGTTTAATCTAACAGTGAATTTGCATCCAATTAAAAACCATTAATTGGTGTAACATTGTTTAAAGTTACACCACTCAATAACTTTTTATTGAATTTATATTTTGAAAATCCAACCGTTAAATTACATTTTCTATTTGTTCTTAACTTACATTCCAAATTTCATGCTAATAAGATGTAAATCACTATTCGATCCATAAATAATATTTTATGCATTATTTCTAACTACAAAAACTTGAATTTAAAAAATTGATTGATGACATGGCTATTGATTTTATCATTAATTGAAATTTTGCAAGTATGAAGAATATACCAAGATAATATAATCTAATGGTGAATTTGTTAATGAAAGTTCAAATAGTGTAAAATACACTATGAACATTTAGACCCCCAATAACAAAATTACCAATTCAAGTTTAATATCAAACAATTAATGTGCGGAACATGAACATAAGCTTAATACAGAATTGATAAACAATCTAAATCAAATAAAATTACATCCATAGCAGAAATTAAATGGCAAAGATTAAGGGAAGAAAGATGCAAACACAAGGACAACACAACGATGTGTTATCAAAGAGGAAACCGAAGCCCTCGGCGTAAAACCTCTCCGTTGCCCTCCAATCGGTCAATAATCCACTAGAAAATGTAGTTGGGATACATGAACAGCAATAGACCCTCCAAGCCTAATCTACCAAGTGTACTTAAACCCTCCAAGCTTCTTACTCCAACGAGGTTACGTCGAACCTATTTCTTTTCTAGCTTCCTGGATTCTACTACTTGACCATACCATCAACTAATATGAAATTGGTTCCTTCATAATTGCTTCCCAAAACACCAAACAACCCTCTCACAGGAATGGATATGTTCAGAAAATGTTTTGGTAATAAGCCTCTCAAAGGTTTGACAATGGAGAGGAAGAGAGTAGAAGAATTTGAAGAGTCTCTTAGGTAAAGATTGTGGATGAGTCAATTTTGTTTTCTCTAGGGTTTCTCTCTCAAAATTCTCTCTGGAAGCTCTCTTTGAATCATGGGTATAAGGGTATATATATAGTAAGGTGAGAAGGAATGTGAAAAGTCATATTTTGCCAAACAGGGTGTTCTGGCGGCTTAACCTCACGACTAGGTTGAGTCGCGAGTTCAAGCCACGAGCAAATGGCCTGGCTAGCTTGGAACTTTTTTCTTGTAGTGAACAGCTGGCGCAATGCTTCAGCTTCTGGCATGCTTGGCACGTGTGCTTTAATCTGGCGGCTTGTAGCCGCGAGCCACCCACGAGATCCAGCCGTGAGTCCTTTCTTTTCTGTACACACTTGAGCAATTCTTCACACTCTCTCACACACACTACCCTTACATGATTCCCACCTAAATACATGGTTTCTAATTGCTAAAATACAAACAAATTTGGCACGGAATAAAGCCAACAAGATGGTTGATTAAATTCAACCTTACAGTTAAAATTTACATCCAATTAAAAACTATTGGATGGTGTTACATTACTTTGAGTTACACCAAGTGTAACTTGAACCCAACCGTTAACATTGCTTAATGTTACATCATTTAATAACTTTTTATTGAATATATATTTTGAAAATCTAATTGTTGAATTATATGTTCTATATGTTCTTAATTTACATGCCAAATTTCATGTAAATCAGATATAATTTACCATTCAATTCATAAAATAATCTTTTATGCATTATTTCAAACTACAAAAACTTGTATTTAAACAATTGATTGATGACATGACTATTGATCTTTAATCACATTGAAATTTTTTAAGCGAGGAGAATATACGAAGATAGTTTAATTTAACAGTAAATTTGCATCCAATTAAAAACCATTAATCGGTGTAACATTGCTTAAAGTTACACCACTCAATAACTTTTTATTGAATTTACATTTTGAAAATCCAATTGTTAGATTACATGTTCTATATATTCTTAACTTACTTGCCAATCAGATGTAATTTACTATTTGATTCATAAAATAATATTTTATGTATAATTTTAAATTACAAAAACTTGAATTTAAACAATTGGTTAATGACATGACTATTGATCTTTGATTACCTTGAAATTTTGCAAGCATAAAGAATATACGAAGATAATGTAATCTAATGGTGAATTTGTCAAACTTTACATCCAATTAAAAACTATTGGTTGGTGTAACTTTAAGCAATGTTACACCAACCAATAGTTTTTAATTGGATGTAAAGTTTGACAAATTCGCCATGAGATTACATTATTTTCGTATATTCTCCTTGTGTAAGCAATGTTACACATGGTGTAATTCTAAACAATATTACATCACTCAATAACTTTTAATTGAATTTATATTTTGAAAATCCATCCATTGAATTACATGTTTTATATGTTCTTAACTTACATGCCAAATTCATGCTAATCAGATGTAATTTACTATTAGATCTATAAACTAATCTTTTATGCATTATTTCAAATTACAAAAACTTGAATTTAAATAATTGATTGATAATATGGCTCTTGATCTTTGATTACCTTGAAATTTTGTAATCATGGAGAATATATGAAGATAATGTAATTTAATGGTGAATTTTTCAAAATTTACATCAAATTAAAAACTATTGGTTGGTGTAACATTACTTAAAGTTACATTAGGTGTAACTTAAACCCATATCTCTAAGTAATGTTACACCACTCAATAACTTTTTATTAAATTTATATTTTGAAAATCCAATCGTTGAATTACATGTTCTATATGTTCTTAACTTACACGCCAAATTTCCTGCCAATTAGATGTAATTTACCATTCAATCCATAAAATAATCTTTTATGCATTATTTCAAACTACAAAAACTTGAATTTAATCAATTGATTGAGGACATAAGTATTGATTTTTGATCACCTTGAAATTTTGCAAGCATAGAAAATATACAAAGATAATATAATCTAACAGTGAATTTGTTAAAATTTACATCCAATTAAAAGCTGAAATGTAGCATTTATTGTTGCTGCACTTTTGTTGAGTTACATCAACGATTACATCATTTAATTATTTTCTACATTTTCTTTTTTCTTTTTAAACTTTTCTTCTACCTATTCTCAAAAAATAAAAATAAAAAAACTTTTCTTTTTCCTATTAGTTCACACCTACTGTTGCACTTCTTCCTACTTTCCCCTCCTCTTTGCCTCTTTTATCTCCCCATTACCATCTACTTTTCTGTTACACTTCCTTTATCTTTTTCTTTTTCCTATATTTTGAGTCTTCTTCTTTCCATTTTATTTTGTATGAATTTGATATCATTTCTACAATTCAATCCATATTTTTCTCACACAAAACAGTGAGTACTCTCTCTCTCTCTCTCTCTCTCTCTCTCTACTTTCTTTTGGTGTATTTTTGTTCATTTTTAAAACTCTTTTTTTATGTGGTTCTTTCTTATAACTCTAATTAAGGTAGATGGTTTTTTATTTTTATTTTTATTTTTATTTTTTTAGTATGTATTTTGGTATTGTGGTTATTTAATTTTCCATCACAAAGTGTTCTCTCTCCCTTTATAGTTTTGGTTGAATTTTGGCTTGGGTTAATACTTAGTATTTTTTTGGAAATAAGAATTTGAGTTTATATCAAAACACAATATGCATGGTTATGAATTTGAATATGCCTACCTATTGTTTGAGTAATAAATAATTATAAAGTACATGTTTTTTTCCTTTAATTTTGGTTAAGATAATATAGTAATTTTGTAATAAGTTTTGATTGTTATAATAATCTCCTTATTCCTTAAGAGTTGAGAAATTTGAATAATAAATTCGAAACTTATAAAGTTTAGTTTATATTAGGCAAATATAATACATTGTAACAGAAGTTAGAAGAATATGATTCACCTTAAAAAATATTAATCAAACACAAAAAAATAATAAAATGATATATTTGTAGAGAAAACAAATAAAAAATATTTGTAGAAATATTTTTTAAAAAATAAAAAATACTTGAAATAATTGTTACTTTTTATATATTATGCTTGGGTGTCTTCATTCCAGAGGTGGAGCTAGGAATTTTTGTTTGGGAGGGCCAAGTTGCGGCACTAATATATTTATCAAGACAACTCCCCCCCCCCCCCCCACACACACACACACACACACATATATATGTACACACACGTTTTTTTTATTATTTTTATTTTACACACACACACACACACACATATATACACACACTTTTTTATTTGATAAGTTATATATATACACACACCCAACAAAAAAAAGAGTTTAGTATTTTTAATCAAAATTATGTTTGATGACGATCTTTCATACAATAAAATTCATTTTTTCCATTTTCATAGTGAAATTCTTAAAATATTTCATTTTAAATACAAATTATAAAATTTTATACTAAAGTAAGTAAAAAATCTTTCAATTGAACTAATGAAAATTTCAAAAAATGCAACTAAAGACATTTAAATAAGTTAGGCTCCAAACATAATTGAAACTATCTTGCTCTAGCCTATTATGTGGCAGCTAAAAACACATTTCATTTGTAGTTTTAGTGACAAATTTTTTTTAATGAGTCAATGACTTGTTAATCGCCACATAACAAGTTAAAAAGATAAATTCTAACATGTTTGATGCCAAACTTTATTAAATATTTAACAGATATAAGAGAACAATTTACAATAAAAAATAGAATTGTGAAAAATAAAGTTATATCTCTATAACTATTAGACCAATTATTTTTTTTAAGAGCATCATTGGACTAATTCAAATATTTTGGAAGGGGGGGGATTCTTATTTTTATAGACTACACTTTGAAAACATTAAAATAATTATATATATTTCAAAAACTTTCAAATTTGGGGGAGAGGGAGGGGGGGGGGGGGGGGGGCATGGCCCCCACCCTTCAACATAGCTCCACCCCTGCTTCACTCTCTCCCCTTCTCTCTCATGGGTGGGTTTGTGAATCAGTTGCAAGTACTAGTTTAATTTGGTATCGGTTTGTGAATTTCTTATGTGTAAATTTATCTTGTAATTTTTATTAATAAAAAAATGTCACATTATTAAAAAAAATGCTAAATTATTGTTTTGTTAGCCACATAAGTAACACTACTAACGGCAGTTAATAAAAGTACTAATACAATTTAGTTTTAAAACTTGAGGGACTAATTACGCTCGCTTGAAACTTTAGAGACCAATTGTGCATACAGGGTAAACTTGAGCAACCAACATTGTAGTTTCACCTAAAAAATATTAATCAAACCAAAAAAAAAAAAAAAATAGAAAGATATATTTGTAGAGAAAAAAATTAAAAAAATATTTTTTTTAAAATAAAAAATACTTGAAATAATTGTTACATTTTATATATTACATGCCCTATTACATAATATTTATCTAATTTCCCGCATCGTGTGGGCTTGTGGCTTGTAATTAATAATAGTAATAATCTTGATGCAGTACATCAATAGTATAAAAGGGTAGAAGTAAAATACATCTCCTTACACTCAATTAACTTCAAACACATAATTATATTGAATTTAATTGTTTTTAGAAAAGATACTACTATTTGTGCTTTCTTTATTTATACAATCATGTGTTTGTATTTAGTTGGAAAACCTAACATATTACAGCTAAGGATTTGTATCCAAATTTTGCTCAATATGAAAACTCTTATTATAAATTCAAAAGGACTAAATTTTTTGAATTATGTAAATCCTT
Organism: Quercus agrifolia; assembly: GCA_029955455.1. Lineage (NCBI taxonomy): Eukaryota > Viridiplantae > Streptophyta > Magnoliopsida > Fagales > Fagaceae > Quercus > Quercus agrifolia. The sequence goes on from JARQAD010000010.1 coordinate 33,504,800, forward strand.
TAACATTTCACAATTATAGAGATTTTAGATGTGAGAAATAACCCAAAAAAAAAAAAAAATGACATAATGAATGTGCTCTGCATTTTCGTAATCAAACCTAATTGATAAAACTGATCAATTTTTCACCAAATTATTATTCTTAGTAATATTAGTATTAGACTATATATTAGTTTGCATTTTTAGTTATTTTTATTGATATTTTCATTTTGAAAAATAAGTATCGATATCATTTCCCTTAAGAGGTTGAATAATAATCAAAAAAGAGTTTTAATTCAAAGTTTCAAAATTTTAACTTTAACTTAAAGCAAAATTTTCAGTTTTACACATAAAAGATCTTGCAAAATTTTCCATTATTCAAACCTTTTTAATTTCTTTAGAGCTTCTTATTGCATAGCCAGGAAACCACAACTCGCACATTATAGATCTTGATAAATTATCATCTATCCAAAAAGTTTAAGTTTTTAGGAAATGAAGAATTTTTAATTATTTAATCATTATTTTACTACTCCTCTATGGACTCAAATTCTCTCTTAAGAAATTGGGCCAACACGTGTTATTTTATATTATTTTTAATGGGAAATAAAATGGCAACAATGTTAAACTCGAGATACATATTTTGATATCATGATAAATTACTTATTATTTCATAAACTTAAAATCTTGAAACAATTGTAATTTATTAATTCTTGCCTAGTGGTATGTTATTGAGCCTTGGATTAGATTTTATTAATACTTCGACTATTTCACTTAGATTCTTATTATGAGCGATACCACTTGCACAATATAAATCCACAAATCAATGTCCATTAGATTCAAACCATTATATAACCAATGCTTTGAAGAAATTTATTTATGCTGATTATTTCTCTCACAATCTAAGAAAATTTAGTCACGCCCGATTAGCCTACACTTTAAAATGATTAGTCAATTTGTAAGTAAAGTTCCTCTTTAAGTTGTTTGTAAAGTTCACCTAATTATAAATATCTTACGTAAGATTTAACATGTTTTCACAATACACACTTATCCAATTCAACTTAGGTATCACAATTTTTCTTTTAAACTAGAGATATACATTTTTACATTTTGTGGTGTGTTAATCTAGATACTTTCTGTGGTGTGTTAATCTAGCCACGACTAAAATTGAAAATTTCAACTGTCAAGGACATAATAATTTGCAGAAGTCATTAAATTGGAAGACACTTAGAGCATTCTCATCAAAGGTCTTAAAAATTTTAGCATTTAGCTTCCAAAAAACCAACTTTATAACATATAACACATCATTTTATAATATACCTTACATCAAAACTTCTATTTTTTTTTTTTTACAATTCATTTAAATATTCTTCCTTTCTTATTTTTTATTATTCCTCTCTCTCCCTATCTCTCTCTCCTCTGTCTCTCTCTTTCTCAACCCAACTATTCTTAGCACTGCCAGCCATCACAATACCAATAGTCACCACAAAACCCACCACCCAACCACCCACCAAAAACCCACCACCCATACCACAAACCTACCACCCATGCCACAACTAACAAAAAAAAAAAAAAAAAAAACCATAGCAGAAAAAAAGAAAAAAAAAAAACCTCCACATCCACCCATACCACAACCACCACATCCACCCACCATCGCCGCACCAACCACAAGCCAGATCCACCCGTAACCACAAACACCAGCAAAAAAAAGAAAAGAAAAGAAACTTCCACATCCACCCATACTGAGAATTTGTTTAGACCCCTTTAACTGATTATTTAAACTAATTTGTTAGGACATATGTAGGACTTGGCTAAATCTTTGACAAAATGCACTTTACCTGTAATTGAGTAGATTTAGGATGTGTTTAATATTTCAAGGAACAAGAGTTCAAGTTCAAGTTTTAAAGCCATGCAAATCTGTCCAAGAATCAAATGAAGAATTGTTGTTCGTTAAAACTCGACAGATATCTCGATAGATGTATCTATCAAGATTTAATATGTGAAGCTCGACAGATAGCTTGACAGCTGTATCTATCGAGAATTACGAAATTCAAATTTCCAGATATGTTTTTCACGTATATTCAAGCTATTTGTGTAGGATTTCTTTTCTTACAATCTTATACATATATAAGAATTATTTTAAGGGCTGTCAAAGGAGATGCAAAGGGTTTTATTGATGCATATTGTGACCAGAGACAATCTGCCCTAGTTCATATTTCTCTTGAAGAAGCTGTTGCATTTGTACACTAAGGGTTTTGTAACCAAGGAGCTTCTTGATCTTCATCGTGTGGATGAACTGAAGAACTTTGCAGCCAACATCCTTTTCAAGTTGGTGTGTTAGTCACGTACTTGGATCCGTGCATCGATTGGTTAGTCACGTAATTGGAGCCGTGCATTGAAAGAAGAGATTGTCATTACATTACAAGTCCAATTGTGTATTGGGGTAAGGGTTTAACTGTAGGTTGGTATAAGGTACTAGGATTCCTTTACTTGTAACCGCTTATTTTAATAATAGTAGATTCTTGGGAGTGATGACCTTAAATTCACCTGGTGGGGTTTTGCCTCGGTGGTTTTCCCCATTCGTAAACAAATTACCCGTGTCAAATTTAATTTCCGCTACATTTAGTTATTTGGTGATTTGTTTGTGCTACCACGCGTATTGCATGTTAATTAACTTAATTAATTCATTTGGCTAATTAATTGGTTAATTTACCTAAGGGGTCAGTACATTCTTGGTTAATTAGTCATGGGCTGCTGTCATGAGGTTAATTCCTGATTGTATTACGAAATTAATTTCACTAAGTCCTGCCATTAGATCCTTTCTTCAAGTAACATAACATGCACAGTACTTTCTAAATAAAACATCTAGACAGAAAATGCATATAGATAACTAAGTAAAAGTTGTTTGCCAACACTCATAGTGTTTCAAATTATGCTCCACAAATTGTAGTATGTTATGCGTTTGAATTTTTTATTTTTATTATTATTTTTTAATGTTAAACTTTGGTTCCTTTATAAAGAGAGATAGATGTGATAGACAATTTTTATTTTTTATGATAGAGATGTAGATGTGATAGACAATTTTTATTTTTTATGATAGAGATGTGATAGACATTTTTTATGTTTTATTATAGAGATGTGATAGACATTGGTATGGTATAAAGTAAAATACATAAAGTGAGATAAGATTTTTATAATACCACAATGAGTCCATAAAGTAAAATACCACAAAAAGTACATCAACAAAATTACATAATCTTGCTTGGCCTTACGATGAGTCCATAAAAAGTACATCAACAAAATTATTCATAATACCACAAAAAGTGAATAATAACTCATTTGTCACACTTATAAGCCAACTAGCTCTCAAGGATTCACCACACTACAGTTCTTCCTAATCTCTCCCGAAGTCCCTGTAAGCACTTGAATGGCTCCCATCCTCATAATCGATTGTGCAAACTCCGTGAAAAAATTCTGAGAGTTAAGCAGCTCATTGACATTGTAGGTAGCTTCACTGTCGGTTAAAAGTGCAGCATCAGATTGGAAAAGACCTTCGTTTTGCTTCAAGATTTTGAAATAATTGTTGTCAAAGGATAGGGGGCTTCCAGGATCCATTGGCACAGTAGTTACATTGTTTGAGAGGCTTTTGCATTGGGTTTTCAAGAAAGCAGCATAGGTTGAGTTTAGAGAAGGATCTTCATCATTATTTCTTGTGAAATTGTATAGCCTATTGCTGAAGAAATTGCAAAGCCCAACACCAATTGTATGTCCACCTAACCAAAATTAATTTATAAATCTTTTGGGCACAGCTAAAGATATCATTTTGAAAGAAATAGATTGTTACTACTTAAGACTACTAGCAATAGGGCTTAAATTTTACATCTACATTTGTAATATAATAATACTTTTGTGAACACAGAATTATTGAAACCATGTTATCATATTACAAGCTGATTATATAAACCTTCCCTCCCCCCCCCCCCCCCCACCCCCCAATAGAATCTTTACCTGATAAAACAACAAGATCATGAACTGAGAGGCTTTTGTTAGCAAAAGATTGTTTCAGGGTGGTGAAATTGAAGAATGGTGATGGGATGTTGGCAAGGGCCTCTGACTTGCGCGATATGATTCCATCCCTTCTACCGGTAAGTACATCCCAAATTGGCCTCTGAAACTGCAATCATTTCCACAAGCACTTGATTACCTAATGCTAAATTCAGTATGTTATTATTTTAAAAAGAAGAAGATAGAAAGAGCTTGAGGTATAGCATTTTGCTAGCAAAATTAATTTGTAGATACAAAAAGGTAGATTTTCCCTTAAAAGATAACATAAACTGGGTGAACTGGTGCAAAACTCAAAAAGCATCATCTTCATTTGAAATGGATCAGTTTCGTAATTTTAAATAAATATCAGAAATCTAAATATATATATATATATATATATATATATGTAGAGTTATATTATATAAAATTTTAAATGACGTGACATTCTATACACCGTTAGATATATTAGAAATAAAATCTTAATTGTGAATTTGGTCAAAAACATCAACTTCACCAGCTTGGCTTGGTTTTTCAAACCAAACACATCCCACTTGTGCTACTCTTTTGTTTCCAAGTCACACTAGAATATTTTCAGTACTTACTTGGTAGGAAACCGAGTCTCTAGCAGCCAAAGCAACGATATCTGCACAAGAAACTACTCCAGGACAGGTCTTCTCTAGCTCAGTCTTCACCTCATCTATTATGTTGAATCCTGCCAGAGATAGGTTTGGAATTGCTGCCTTCTCAGCCAAGTTATTTGCAGTAGAGTCTATCAGTACAGAGGCATCACAACCCTGACACATTATAACCATTCAAGACCTTAGATGTTTGGTAAACATATAACAATGCATGTGTTTCCTAGTATGAGAAATAAATGCTAGTTATGAATGTAACTAACATGACCCGTTGTGATTTAAAAAATATCCCTTCCACCTATGTTTACTAGTGACAATACTTTTATTGTGGGTCAATTATAAGAAGTCATGTTAATAATTGTAAAAAATGTTGTATTCTTAGATTTATTGTAATTTTAGGATGTGTATCATAAGGAGGGGCGTAATTCATGAAGAGAGAAAGAAGGGAGAGAGATAAATTACCCTGACGAAACAATCATGAAAATGCATCCTCAGAAACTTGGCAGGCAAAGTTGAATTGCATGCCACACGGTTCCATATGATTTCCTTCACAATTTCCTCAGCATGGGGGCAACTCTCCTCATAAAAATGCATTCTCAGCTGTCCATGACAAACTCCTAGAAGCCCAAACACAGCTATAAAGATAAAGAAGGAACTCAAATTAGTATTCATTTCTCTTTGTTTCTTTGCTCTACTACATACTTTTCCAACACAAGCATTGCATCCTTAAATAGAGGTAATGGTCTTCTTTCTCCGAGTAAATGGTTTCATTACAGGAAGGTAAAATTAATTTAAAAAATTTTCAATCTGTAGTTGATATTGAGATTTGTGATAGGGAGGGATTGTTTGACTTGGCTTGCCACTTTTTATATATTTTTTTCTTTGTCTTAGTTAAAATTACCTAACATAGCAAATAAATTATTTAGGGGAACAACGTCAATTGGTTATGACTTAAGCAGCTGATTCTTTTTAATCGAGAAAGACACATGCTGAGAGTAGCATATGGATGTGACATGTTTTTCATGACGGTCATGACTTATGACCGATTCTAAAATTTTGAGGACTTTGTTTTTATTATTATTATTATATATGTTCATACCTTTTTTTTTTTTTTTTTTTGAGAAATAATTACAACATGCTACTAACCCCGCAACTCGAATCATTTCCCTCCTAGATCTCCAAGTATTTTGTGCATGAGGAGGTGCCAATTCAGGTACAAGGTCTTCGGCATATATGTTCATACCTACTGTAGTGTAGGTCAGTGCTTCATTTCTTTGCTGACCAATGTGCGTTTAGATCTTAATTATAAGCTAGTTTATTTTTTCTTCTTTTTTCTACTATATTTTATAACAGTACCGCAAAAAACTATAAATAAACTATTCCCAAACAAAAACGTTTGTTTTTCAATAAAAAATATACCATTGGAAGCATAGTCGAACATGCATGCTTTATTCTTGGAAATAAACACACTAATTTCTTCTGCATTAAATTAACAATCTGGCTGGTGGGAGCCGTTTGAACTAATTATTCCTTCCAAATGCTGACACAAATTGAAAACAAAATGAATTTAACGCAAATTTAGTCGAATTTGTTGCATCCTCCATCGAGGTTTCTTAGCTAGTTGTGCAAGGGTGCCTCTTCTTTTTTCTATGATGTGAAAGTTTACAGAATCTTAGATTAGTGACTATAGTCAAAGACTACTGTCTCAAATAAGATATATTGCATTTCTTTTTTATTTTTCATTTAAATTTTATTAACGTATATCTTAAAGCATATATTAATAAATTATTTTATAAAACCTTTTAAAGAAAAATGAAAAAATGACTGATAACTTTTTCATAAAACATTTTCTAAAATGCATTAACCGGAACTTTTTTTTTTTTTTTTCCTCCTACAGCCCCACAAAATACATTTTTCAGTACTAGCTTTTTTCAGTATTGTCTTTAGTTCGCTACTCTGCATGGTATATAGTGTATATATATATATATATATATATATATATATATATGGGTTGTGTTACGGTGCCCGTTAACAACAACTTTTTTACAATTTTTTATCTTTTTTGACCACCCTTTTAATAATTTTTTATGATTTTTATTAAGTGAGACTCAGATAGAAAAATCTTAACAAGCATATATATATATATGTTGCTTCCATGCAAGGAGACAATATTTCCTCTTTTTCATGACATTTGTAGTCATAGTTGTACACTTAATTATCTGGGCCAGCTCAAATGGAAATTAATGTCTATGCAGCAGAAGATAACCGAAATGGCACGATGTTAGACATGCACATCAGAATGTCAACTACAGACAAGGAGATAATTACATTATAATGTAATTCACGAGCGGAGGATTCCTTGAAGACTGATGAATGATGATAACCATCAAAATCATTGGCATTATAAATATATATATATGTTGCTTCCATGCAAGGAGACAATATTTCCTCTTTTTCATGACATTTGTAGTCATAGTTGTACACTTAATTATCTGGGCCAGCTCAAATGGAAATTAATGTCTATGCAGCAGAAGATAACCGAAATGGCACGATGTTAGACATGCACATCAGAATGTCAACTACAGACAGAGATAATTACATTATAATATAATTCACGAGCGGAGGATTCCTTGACGACTGATGAATGATGATAACCATCAAGATCATTGGCATTATAAAAAATTTAAAATGGTTGTCAATTTTAACGTAATATTTTTTATTTATATATTTATATAGCTACTTTTTAAAAATACTTGTATTGTATTATTTATTTTATACTATATTTTATTAAAATATTATTTTTTATTAATTATTTATTACTCTCTCAAAACATCTCTTTTTGTATATGAGTAAAAAATATTAAAAAAATATATTTATATGTAAATAGTAACCGTGTATATTTATACGATTATGTAACAACTACACAAGTTTACATAAATTAATGTAGGTGATTTTTGGGGTTTGATGAGCAAAATTTATCCTTTATAATATTATACATTAACTCAGTGATAGCTCTAGAAATTTTTTCTAGGGTGTTCCTATAAGTTCCTAGGAATTTTTCTCAGGGTAGCAAAATAATAAATAATAAACTATAAGTTCATTTGAAATAATAATAAAATTATTAATTATTGTTGTTTATCCTAACATAATTTAATTTGTTCGTCTTTTATAATGTATTGGTTAATTAAATTATTAATTATTGTTTATTACTGTAGTTGCTTTCCCCAATTAATTATTGGTTAATTAAATTATTGTTTATTAGTTGCACTAGCACACATCCCATGTGGCCAACCACCCCCCACCCCACTCAACAAACAAGCCTTATGCTTGATGCGCCCAATCACAAAAGTCAGCTGATAATCAGAAAATTTCACAATCACAAAGCACAATACATATTACACTAAAAGACAATTAATATCTCACCAACACCAACACCAACACTAACACACACCAACACCAACAGATAAGATAAAGCCAAAAAGTCAAAAACAAGGCAAAATATTAATAAAGTTAAAGATTCAGCCAATCAAAGTTCAAAAGAATCAGATAAAGTTAGTTTTAAAGAATAAAGAGAGAGAGAGAGAGAGAGGTTAGTAAAAAGAAATACCTTGAGGGAGCACCGGAGCAAGGAGGCTTGAGGCTGAAGGGCAAGAGATGAGTGATCTCCGATCGGCGAGCAAGTGATGAGCAAGCGACGTGACCGATCGGCGATCTCTGATTCGATCTAGTGAGCAATCTTCGATGCCTGAATCCTGATGCAGTGTGCTCTGGACTGGAGCTTGTCTAATCAATCTCCGATGCTACGATGCCCAATCCATCTGTTGGCTTGTGTTGCAGCGTTGTTCTATTCACGTTTTTGTCTTTAGGTTTGCTTTAGTGATTTCTGATTTAGTGATTTGCAGCATTTTTTTTTTTTTTTTTTTTTGAGAATCCGTGTCTTTGCTACCTTTGTAATCTGTTGGGCTTACTGTGGGCTTGATGTTGGGCTTGCCGTTTGTTGTTTTTTTGAGAATCCATGGGCTTGCCACTTGCTCTGTTACAATTTTTTTTTTTTTTTTTTTTTTCATATTTTAGTTCAAAATTTTTTTTTGGGCTCTTGTGATTAGGGGCATGAGGGTGTTCCTTTTTTTTTTTTTTAAGGGTAAACAAATAATTTTTTTTAATTATTATTATTATTATTATTTATTTATTTAAAACGTAACTTTCTTCAAAACACTTTTCTAATTGGTTACCAAAGGCTCATTTTAAAATTTTGGCTTTAAAAAGCTCGTTTTGGCTCAAGAAATTGGAAACAAACGCACACTAAATCCAATAATCTTTTATGATACATTATTAAATTTATTAGCTGTACAGCCTATGTGGACAATAGACACCTAAAAAAAAAAAAAATTATAAATGGCCATCGATTCTGTGCTAGTCAGTGATTATCCAATGATTAAGTCAGTAAATATTATTTTGAAATAAAGAAATATTTTCCGCGACTCAAATATCATATCTATCTTTCTCAAAAAAAAGAAAAAAAAATCATATCTATGTTGTTTTTCTTTCATTTGTGCAAGATCTTTTATGGCTGTTTTTCTAAATCTTTGTCATCATGGACAGTTGTAATTATTGACATGGTTTTTATAATATATATGATTAATTAATGAGTTGATTGGTCTTTGGGTAGGTTAAGATGAACTCATCACCGCCTTTGCTTGGTTGCTCAAGCTGGGTTGTCCGAGATGAACTGGTAGCCGAACCGAGTGAGCGTTAAGGCTGAATTCATGCTGATGAAATAGATCAAATGTGACTAAATCCATATTATTTTGTATTGATTTTTTACTTAATGCCAAGATATATTCATGCTTACACGGTTTCGCCTCCATGTTTAAAAGATTTAAATAGCTAAGAACGGGAAAATTATTGTGTACTCCCGGAGTACCATAAATGCGTGCTCCCTCCTCTCACATGAATGGTGGGTCCCACTAATTAAATTCATGGTGGGACCCACCATTCATGTGAGAGGAGGGAGCACGCATTTATGCTTACACGGTTTCGCCTCCATGTTTAAAAGATTTAAATAGCTAAGAACGGGAAAATTATTGTGTACTCCCGGAGTACCATAAATGTGTGCTCCCTCCTCTCACATGAATGGTGGGCCCCACTAATTAAATTCATGGTGGGACCCACCATTCATGTGAGAGGAGGGAGCACGCATTTATGCTTACACGGTTTCGCCTCCATGTTTAAAAGATTTAAATAGCTAAGAACGGGAAAATTATTGTGTACTCCCGGAGTACCATAAATGCGTGCTCCCTCCTCTCACATGAATGGTGGGCCCCACTAATTAAATTCATGGTGGGACCCACCATTCATGTGAGAGGAGGGAGCACGCATTTATGGTACTCCGGGAGTACCTAATAATTTTCCGCTAAGAACGTGTACTACAGCTAACTTTTTGGTGCAATCAAATTGATTGCTTAAATAAATAAATATTTTTTTCTTATAAAAAAAAATGTCTCGGTCACTAGGAACTTTGATTATATCTGGTCAAAGGAACACGGAGTTGTTTGCCAAATTAATCCCAAATTTTTCGGGGGTGATGATTTTTCTGTTATAGAAGAATTTTACAATAATGTCAAAGTCAATGATGTTTTTTTAAACTATTGATAAAATTAATAAAGCTATATAATTAAATTATACACAAATAAGACGTGATTCTCAATCCATTGTATTGACCTCAATAATGATCAATAAGTAAATTTTTCTTTCAAACCTTGTGGAGGTGGAGAACAGCACCAAACAATTTGGCAAGTCAGCATAATCAGTACTTTAGAAAGCAAATATTAACAAGAAAGCCTGGTAGATTAAGAGGTTGACACATGCTAGCATCTACATCTAGAGTTTAAATCTCCTCTCTTATTTATCGAATCATAAATAATAAAAAATAAAAAGAAACAAATATTACCTTTATGAAAAAAAATTTCCTCTAAAGCAATTTAGAAGAATTTTCCTTCAATCCACTACATGACTGTTAAAAAGACCATTTTCATGTATAGTTTTAGTTACATAAAATTTTTAATAAATTATATAAATTTTTTAAATAATACACATGGTCCATGGATAGTCTTACCTTTATTTTGTGCAGGAAGCAAAAATTAAAAACAAAAACTAATTATTGTCAAGTTCAACACTATTACAAATACTCTGGCATCCAAAATTTCACATCCTATAAGAAATTAAGAATGTCTTTCAATTAGCCTAGACCAAAAAGGAGACTTATTGTTAATTGAGCAACAAATTAAACAGTTAAATCGTACTAGTGAATAGTACAGTACCATCCTGGAGTCCTAATTTCTAACTGCCTTTAAGCAGAATTCAATTGAACACAGTAATTACAAGGAGACTAACAAATGTGTGCTTAGAAAATGGGATGCCATCAGGAAGATTAGTTTTAATTTTGTTACCCCAACAGTCAATAGATATATTGTTCTTTGCTTCCATTCGATTTCTATAATAAGTATATATGGGTCCAGTTAACAGGTGCTCTTAAAGTATTTGTCAATGAACAATTTTAGAAAAAATTTAATACCACCTTTATGAGAAATATAAAAAAAGTTGTCAAAATTTTAATTACCTTTTTCTTTTCCCATAAAAAATTTGGAAAAAATATTTTCTAACTTAATGCCCTTATGACATTTGTTAGCTTTTTTTTTTTTTTTTTTTTTTTTTGGTGCTATCTAGAATATGTATTATTTAATGTCCTAATCGAATTTTCCTTTAATAAAACAACCGCCCTCCCATAACTAGCTCACTTGGTGAAGGGAATGAACTTAGCCGAATCCCCTAAAAAAAACCTACCTAACAAAAACCTACTATTGAATGCAACGTGGACATAGATGATTATATTAAACAGGGGAAGAGTCAGTCATATTTTTATTTAATGAGGAGGTTGAATTATGATATTGATATAATGAGTTAAGAAAAATTCAAACCACATAATTATATACATTTACATGTTTATGCATTAATAAAAAAAGAATATTAGATTAAGGGTCCGTTTGGATTGAGAGAGAGGGAGGAGGAGTAGAGTAGAGTAGAGTAGATTTAGCACAAAATTAGCTTATTTTTAGCCAACTCTACTCTACTCTCCTTCACTCCCCCTCCTTTCCCCCTCCATCCAAACGGGCCATAAGTTATAACTTATTAATGGAACCTCTATTTGGAACCTATTGAAAGCTATAATCAATAAGTGGATTGATCATGTTTACTGCGAAACTAACTAATGTGCTGATGCATTGGCAAGACTTGGATCGGGAATTATCTCCTCTTTTGTAATATTTTTGGAACCACTGCCTGTGGTGGAAAAACTTGTAAATTTTGATAAAGCTGGTATGTTATGTAACAGACTTATTAATTTCTAATCTATGCATATCCTCTATTTATCCTCCCCGCCCCCTCCCCCTCCCAAAAAAAAAAAAAAAAAAATTAAGAGTACTTATTTTAATAAATCATTCATAATGACACAAAAAGTAAAAAAAAATACAACTTATTTGTCACACTTATAAACCAACTAACCCTCAAGAATTAACCACATTACACTTCTTCCTAATCTCTCCCAAACTTCCTATAAGCACATGAATGGCTCCCATCCTCTTCATCGATTGACTAAACTCTATGAAAAAATCTTGAGAGTCAAGCAGCTCATCGACAGTATTGGTAGCTTCATTGTTGGTTAAAAGTGCAGCATCAAATTGGAAAAGAATTTGATCCAGCTTCAAGTTTTTGAAGTAGCTATTGTCAAAGGATAGGGGGGCTTCCAGGATCCATTAATTGGCACGATAGTTATGTTGTTTGAGAGGCTTTTGCATTGGGTTTTCAAGAAAGCAGCATAGGTAGATTTTAGAGAAGGATCTGCATCATTTTTTCCTGCGAAATTGTATATATAGCCTTTGGCTGAAGAATTTGCAATGCCCAACACCAATTGTATGTCCACCTAACCAAAACTAATTTGTTAATCACTTGGACACAACTTAAGATATCATTTTGAAAGAAATAGATTGTTATTGCTTAAGACTAGCAATAGGGCTTAGATTTTTACATCAAACGACTTTGATTTAGTTAAACAACTTTATCACATTACAAACTTATATAAAGCTTTTTCCCCCATATAGAATCTTTACCTGATAAAACAACAAGATCATGAACTGTGAGGCTTTTGTTGGCAAAAGATTGTTTTAGGTTGCTGAAATTGAAGGATGGTGATGGGATGTTGTTAAGGGCATTTGAAATACGCGATATGCTTCCATCCCTCCTACTGGTAAGTACTTCCCAGATTGGCCTCTGAAACTGCAATCATTTCCACAAGCATTTGATTACATAATGCTAAATTCAAGATGTTGATGAAAAAAAAAAGGGGGAAAGAAAAAGAGCTTGAGGTATTGCATTTTGCTTGCAAAATTGATTTATAGGAACAGTAAAGGTAGTGTTATTTTGGTAATGGTCTGTGTATTTATACTTGAAAGAGTAACATAAACCAAGTGAAGGTGTAGAACTAGGAAAGGAGATAGTTTCATTGTTCAAATTAAAATTTTACGAATCTAAAAGTATATCTAGTGTCATATCATTTTAAATGACAAATAACATGACATTCTATATGCTGTTAGATGTTTGGAAATAAAATCTTAATCATGAAAGGGACTCTTTCCATTTCCATTCCATTTGAAATGAGAAGGAATTTGGTCAAAAACATCAACTCCACTGCCTTGGCATGGTTTTTTCAAACCAGACACATCCCACTAATGCTACTAATTTGTTTCCAAGTCACACTAAAATATTTCCAATACTTACTTGGTAGGAAACTGAGTCTCTAGCAGCCAAAGTAATGATATTTGCGCAAGAAACTACTCCAGGACAGGTCTTCTCTAACTCAGTCTTCACCTCATCTATTACATCGAATCCTCCCAAAGATAGGTTTGGAGTTGCTGCCTTCTCAGCCTAGTTATTTGATGTAGAGTCTAGCAATATAGAGGCATCACAACCCTGATACATTATAACCATTCAAGACCTTAGATGTCTAGTAAACATATAACAGTGCATGTGTTTCAGGGGTTAAGAAATGAATGTGAGTTATGAATGTCGTTGATATGACCTATGTTATGATTAGGATAATATCACTTCCAATGAGTCTACCACTGGCAATATTTTATTATGCGCCAATCATAAAAAGCCATGTCAATAGTTAAAAAAAATATTAATTCCTAAATATTGCAATTTTAGGACAGGAATGATAAGGAGGAATGTAATGCATGGAGAGAGATAGAAAGATAAAAAATGTGAATTACGTTGACAAAACAATCATGAAAATGCATCCTCAGAAACTTGGAGGCAAAGTTGAATTGCTTGCCACTCGTTTCCAAATGATTTCCTTCACAATGTTCTCAGCTAGGGGACAACTATCCTTGTAAAAATGTTTTCTCAACCTCCTCCATGAAAAACTCCTAGAAGTGATCCAAAGACTACTATAGAGATTAAGAAGGAACTCAAATTAGTATTCACATCTCTCTTTGTTTCTCCCTTTTCTCCACTACCTTGCTAACACACATTGCATTCTTAAATAATAGTGGTAGTGGTCATTTTCTCCAAGTAAATAGTTCATTATAGGAAGGAAAAATTTATTTTAATAATTGTTAGGACACATGTCGGACTTGTTAGAACATATGTCATATAGAATTGGCTAAATCCTTTGACAAAACACACTTTACTTGTAATTGGGTAGATCTAGGATGTGTTTAATACTTCAAGGAACAAGAGTTCAAGTTCAAGTTTTGAAGCCATGCAAATCTATCCAAGAATTAAGTGAAGAAGTGTTGTTCATTAAAACTCGATAGATATCTCAACAGATGTATCTATTGAGATTTAATATGTGAAACTCAACAGATAGCTCGACAACTATATCTATCGAGAATTACGAAATTCAGATTTCCATATATATAAGGATTATTTTAAGGGTCGTCAAACGTGATGCAAAGGGTTTTATTGATACATATTGTGACTGGAGACAATCTGCCCTAGTTCATCTTTCTCTTGAAGAAGCTGTCGCATTTGTACGTCAAGGGTTTTGTAACCAAGGAACTTCTTGATCTTCATCATGTGGATAAACTGAAAAACTTTACAGCGAACATCTTTCTCAAGTTGGTGTGTCAGTCACGTACTTGGATCCGTGCATCGATTGGTTAGTCACGTACTTGGAACCGTGCATTGAAAGGAGAGATTATCCCTACATTACAAGTCCAATTGTGTATTGGGGTAAGGGTTCAACTGTAGGTTGGTATAAGATACTAAGATTCCTTTACTTATAACCGCTTGTTTTGGTAATAGTGGATTCTCGAGAATGGTGACCTTAAATTCACTTAGTGGGGTTTTGCCTCGGTGGTTTTCCCCATTCGTAAACAAGTCACCCGTGTCAAATTTAATTTCTGCTACATTTAGTTATTTTGTGATTTTTTTGTGCTACCATGCGTATTGCATGTTAATTAACTAAATTAATTCACTTAGCAAATTAATTGGTTAATTTACCTAAGGGGTTAATACATTCTTGGCCTATCAAGTGGTATCAGAGCATGCATACTCTGATTAGGGTTAATCTTTGTTGTGTGATCCATTGACCCCTATTTGCCATGGATAGAGAACAGTCTCTTATTATACCTCCTTTATTTAATGACACTAACTATGCATACTGGAAAGTACACATGAGAGCTTTCTTGCAGTCTTTAGATAAGAAAGTATGGCAAGTTATGGAGATAGGATGGACCAAGCCAAAGGACGCGCCGGTTGATTGGGATGATGCTAAGATCAAAGAAGTAAACTTCAACAACAGAGCATTGAATGCTTTATTCAGTGCGGTCACAAATGAGGAGTTCAAGAAAATATCATCCATTGAAACTGCCAAGGATGCATGGACCATCCTTCAGACAACCTATGAAGGAACTAAGGCTATCAAGGATTCAAAGCTTCAAAGGTTTACCACGAGCTTTGAAGAGATTAAGATGGAGAAAGATGAGTCGTTTGATGAGTTCTATGCTAATTTGAAGGACATAGTGAACTTTGCATTTAATCTTGGGGAAACCATTCTAGAATCAAAGATTGTTAGAAAAGTGCTCAGATCTCTTCCAGAGAGATTCCATGCCAAGATCACTGCCATTGAGGAATCAAAAGACATTGACCAAATTCCTTTGATAGAGCTGGTTGGCAACTTGCAAATCTATGAATTGGGTTTGTCTAGGATAGGGAAATTAAGCAAAAGCAAAAGCATGGCTTTGAAGGCCAAAAGTAGTGATACTGATGAGTCTTTTGATGATGAAGATTCTAAGATGAAATCTTATATCACAAGGCAGTTCAAAAAGTTCATGAAGAATGCCAATGTGAAAAGATTCGACAAAGACCGTAAGCAATCCAATTCTTCACAGTTTAAGAGCTAAGATAGAGGGAAGAAGGATGCTAGGGATGGCGTTCAATACACTATTCCTTCCAGACCAAAATGCTTCGGATGTTAAGGTTTTGGATACATGAAACAAGAATGTTCAACTTATCTCAAGACTATTGGGAAAAGCAAGGCCTTTGCTGTTACCGTGAGTGACACCGAGCCTGAGGATGATTCAAATGACAATGATGACGAGGGAATCTTGAATGCTTTCACAGCTAATGTTGATCCTACTAATGGGGGTTCAAAAACAGTAGATGATGAAGAGGACTTGGTGGACTCTAAGTTTGAGAAAATGGACGATAAAGATGACATCCATACAGCCTATGAAAAATTGTACGAAGTTTCTAAGAAACATGAGAAACTATATAGGCTGGTCACCAAGAAGCTGAGTGATGTGAAACTTGATTAATAAGAACTTTCCACAAAGTTTGACAAAGCTAATCAAACCATTGGAGCACTACGGTTGAGAACAATTTCTTAGTTGAAAAGACCAAGAAGCTTGAACCTAAGTTGTTTCAAGTCAGAGCTCAATTGGAGAGGACTTCTTGTGCAAAGCTTGATGAGATGCTTAGCTTTCAGAAATATGCCTCTGATAGAACCGGTTTAGGGTATGATTTATCTTCTCTTAATATTGCTTATTCTAGTACTACTGTGTTTGTTTCAGCTGCTAATAATGTTAATTCTAAGAACAATGATGTTAGAACTGTTTTAGCTAGTAAGAACATAGATAAAGGTAAATCTATCTTAGGAGCATCCCCTAAGCTTGATAAGAAAGAGACTAAAAACCCTAGGACTAAGAAGAAGCAGCATCTTTGTCATCACTGTGGAGCTTCAAGACATACTCGACCTAATTGCTACAAGTGGTTAGCCACTCAATAGAGCAACAATATGATCTCATCTAGAAACCAGAATCAGTTTCCATCCTCTTTTGCTCCTATTGGAGATCTTCTTAAGGCCCTCATGTTCCTTTTGAACTTGAGTGGTTTCAATTCTTCTCTCTCACCACCGAATCACTGGTTCGCTCAAAGGAAAGGTTCTTCCAAGGTGTGAAAGGAAAAAGGCTCAAAGTGATTTAGTCACTTTTTCTTTCTCTCCCTCTTTTTGTTTATGCATTACTTATGTGTTTTGCTTTCTTGTTTTGAGTCAATCTAGTTTTATGCTATGTTTTGTTTAACATGTTTTTGTGTGTTTGTTTTCAGTTTTTGCTTTATTTTGTTTTTTATAAAAAAAAAAATCAGAAAAATACAAAAACTGTGTGTGTTTTGTATACATTGGTACTTGTGTACCTTGGATGACCATTAAAGCAAAGTTTTCTAAACTTTGTATGTTTTGTAGCTTAGATGAGCATCTTAATGCACAACTAAGCAAGTGAGCCTTATGACTCATGTCTGTGATGAGTACGATTAAGTAATCTCTAGTACTTAACACACATATCACTCTTTTTGACAGGAAGGACACAAAAATCCTAAGAGAAAATGCATAAATAACCATCTCACCACTAAAGCCCGCCAATCATGTATAACATCTGTGTGCTTTAGCATAACAAAATTGTGATGTTTTTGGCTTAACATAATTGGGTATTGCTTCTCTCTCTCTCTCTTATATGTCTATGCATAATATGCTCAAAAGAAAAAATATGCAAAGAAAAATCAAAATCAAAAGAATCAAAATGTTTTTAAATATGGTTGCAAGAGTGTTTCTAGGAGATGTGAGAGTTATAGGATGTACCTCGAAGGTGATAGTCCCCATCAAGCAGTTATGATTGTGTGTGAGTTAAATTGATTTTCTCATATCTCAAATTGTCATAACATGTAGACATTTATGCAATCTTGCAATTTATTTCGCACACAACACGCAAAATTCTTTACTACTTTTTATACATGTGAAGGTACAATGTGATTTGGTCATCACAAGGAATACATGTGTTAATGTATGCTCACTAAACTGTTTTGACTTGTTTTTGAAATATAAAATTGGTTAAACTTGTTTAGTGTGTGTGTGTGTGTGTGTTTGGATCCTAAATGCTTTACATTTTCCTTGTTGTGAGATGTTTTTAAGAGCTTAAAATGTTGATTGGATCTTTGGTTGAGTAGCTTGCTTGATTGCATTCATTTATGTTTTTTCTCCTTTTCGAAAAATTGTTTTTATCAAGCTCGACAGCTTTTCAATAGATCTCGACAGATAGCTATCTATCGAGACCCTTGGACTGTGTTTTCTTGACAGATTTTATCGCATCTTCTATCCATTGAAGCTTTCTGGAATTTGCCTCGATAGCTTCTCAACAGATTCTCGATCCATTGAGAAAGTTTCTATCTGCTTGATAGGTTCTCTATAGCTTCTTGATCCATCAAGGCATTTTTACAGTTGACAGTTTCTTGACAACGCCTCGATAGATTCATCTGTTGAGAATTAGTGCTTGACAGATTCTCAACAGATCCTCGATCCATCGAGACGCGTTTTCTATATATAGGTCCAATGCGAAATTTGTTTCACTTCTCCTCGATCTCTCTTGACAGAAAATCTTCCTCTTCTCTCCCAAACACTCTCTTTTCTCTCTAAACCTCAAACCCATTTGGATTTTGGCCTAGAGTGATATTTTCTTCACTAGTATGATCTCGTTTTCTATTTTTCTTCGTGCATTTCATACATTTAGACCTAGGTTTTTGGGTTTTGAAAATTTTTTGGGGTTTGTGAAAATTGAAGAGTTATTTGTAAAAATTTTGGGTTGGGTTCTCGACAGATCCTCGATCCATCGAGATGTGTTTTCTATATATAGGTCCAACGCAAAATCTGTTTCAGTTCTCCTCGATCTCTCTCGATAGAAAACCTTCCTCTTCACTCCCAAACACTCTCTTTTCTCTCTAAACCTTAAACCCACTTGGATTTTGGCCTAGAATGATCTTTTCTTCACTTGTATGATCTTGTTTTCTATCTTTCTTCATGCATTTCATACATTTAGACCTAGGTTTTTGGGTTTTAAAATTTTTTTGGGGTTTTTGAAAATTGATGAGTTATTTGTAAAATTTTTGGGTTGGGTTTTGCTTAAATGATGTTATTTGCTCATGCATTGCATTTCATTTGCATTTTTAACAATGTTTCATGCATTTCGATGTGTTTATTTGTTGGAACCTTGTGTGCTAGTAGGTTTGGATTGGGCTAAGCCCATGATGATATTTTTGTTGCATGTCATATGATCATGCATTATTCATGCATGCATACCTTTCATTTCCTTCCTTTTGGTATTATATGTTGATTGGTGCTTTTCTGTCTCTCTCTTTCTCTCTCTTGGATAGTCCGTGTATGGCACCCAAGCACAAAACTACTCCGTCCTAGAACCCTCTTTGTTCCGGGGCATCATTGTCTGATTCCACTCCTCTTTCTATCAGGTTTTGTGATGATAAAGCCTGTCAAGACTTTTCAAAGAACTTCTCCAAACGTGGCATTCATTCGGAACTCCACGTTATCCTATTAAACTTCTCTGATACTCCTCTTCCAACTGTCATATACGGGCGGGGTTGGGAATCTCTTTGTGAGATACTCGTGAGTTGTCCCTCCGTGATCATATAGGAGTTTTCCTCCAATATGCACAATTTTGATTATTCGTCACTTTTGCTCGAGGTACTTGTATAGTAGTCACTCTAGAGCTTATCTTCGATGTGCTACACGTTTCGAAGGAATCACATCCTGATTACCCTAGATGTCCTCATCTACAAACTGTGTCCAAAGACAAACTCCTGTCTCTCTTTTATAAGACACCTTCATCATGGGGTGACTGTTGAAACACCTCATGCTCAGGCTTTGCAAAAGGTCCAAGGTTCTTGAATATGGTGATGACATTTGTTCTACATCTCTTATCTCATTATAATTCTATTACTAAGCCTCATGCTTAATTTTTGTTGTCCCTCATCAAGGACCTCACTATTGACTTTCCCTTTCACTTCATACTTTCCCTTATAGATGTCTATAAGGATACGGCAACCCGTGATAAGCTTATTTTCCTTTTGCTATCACAAGGATCATTTGCCACTCCTCTGTCTCCTATCTCGAGTCTGCTCACTTCACCGTTATGGGTGCCATCAGTGCAGTGTCTGTTAGATGGAGCAAGGCCCAGCTTTCACCGAAACGGCCACAGACTGAGACGGTGACTCCTCCAGCCCATTCCGCCACATCCACCTCTGCTCCTTCTACTTCTTCTGTGGGTGGTGTGATGCTTGAGGTGATCATGGCGCAGCTTCAGCGCATGGATGCTCTCCTTAACACTCTCATTGATGAGACGAGTTTGGTGCCCACTAGTGTGGGTTGTATTGCATGACGTCAGGCTCACCTTGATGGCATCATTGCTTTTCCCTCTCCATCTCCACAGGCTTTAGAGGACGAGGATGATGATGATGGCTTCAGTGATGACGATAATGATAAGGATGAGGATGCTAGCTCTTCCAGTGATGAGGAGATGACTGCTTCTTAGTGACTTATCCTTTGTCATTCATGACAAAAAAATAGAGTAGTTTTGGGTATGAGATTAGTCATGTGCTTAGGGGGAGAGTTAGTATAAGACATTTTTGTTAGGAGGAGTATTTTCATTTTTATAAGGGATGTAGTGAGGACTTTTGTATCTTTTCTTTTCTTTCTTTTTAGAAACATTATCTTTTTGTACATCGATCTTGTGACCACTTAGTGATAGCAAACATTGTATTTATCCTTGATATATATATTTGATGATGTTGTTATCACATTTCACCTATCTCTCCATGTGTTGTTTCTTTTCTCTCTTTATACACATGTTTCTTATTTATTGTATGCAATCTTTTATTTCTGTTTCACACTAAGATGCCTTGATGAGTTTTGTTTAAAATGTTTCAGAAATACAGGTTGTCAAAATCTATCATGCCATGAACTCTCTTCTTACAGTTTTTTTCAAGAGGTTGTGTTAGGATTAGATTTTATTGTATTTAACAAGTGATTATAAGTTAAGTGATTTATGATTTCTCTCATATTTCATTTGTTTGTTATGGTTTTGTCATGGATTTCCAGAAAGGGAGATTGTTAGGACATATGTAGGACTTGTTAGAACATATGTCATATAGAATTAGCTAAATCCTTTGACAAAACGCACTTTACTTATAATTTGGTAGATCTAGGATGTGTTTAATACTTCAAGAAACAAGAGTTCAAGTTCAAGTTTTGAATCCTTGCAAATTTGTCCAAGAATCAAGTGAAGAAGTGTTGTTCATTAAAGTTCGACAGATATCTTGAGAGATGTATCTATCGAGATTTAATATGTGAAGCTCGACAGCTGTATCTATCGAGAATTACGAAATTCAGATTTCCAGATCTGTTTTTCACGCATATCCAAGCTATTTGTGTAGAGTTTCTTTTCTCACAACCTTAGACATATATAAGGATTATTTTAAGGGCCGTCAAACGTGATGCAAAGGGTTTTATTGATGCATATTGTTACCGGAAACAATATGCCCTAGTTCATCTTTCTCTTGAAGAAGCTGTTGCGTTTATACACCAAGGTTTTTGTAACAAAGGAGCTTCTTGATCTTCATCGTGTGGATGAACTGAAAAACTTTGCAGCCAACATCCTTCTCAAGTTGGTGTGTTAGTCATGTACTTGGATTCGTGCATCGATTGGTTAGTCATGTACTTGGAGCCGTGCATTGAAAGGAAAGATTGTCACTGCATTACAAGTCCAATTGTGTATTGGGGTAAGGGTTCAACTGTAGGTTGGTATAAGGTATTGGGATTCCTTTACTTGTAACTGCTTGTGTTTGATAATAGTGGATTCTCGAGAGTGGTGACCTTAAATTCACCTAGTGGGGTTTTGCCTTTGTGGTTTTTCCCATTCATAAATAAATCACCTGTGTCAAATTTAATTTCTGCTGCATTTAGTTATTTGGTGATTTATTTGTGCTACTACGCGTATTGCATGTTAATTAACTTAATTAATTCACTTGGCTAATTAATTGGTTAATTTACCTAAGGGATCAATACATTCTTGGCCTATCATAATTTATTAACCAAGTGATTACTTAGATAAATTTTTAGATCTATTTTAAACACAAATAAATCATATCATGCAAAGATACAGAAAAGTAAATAACACATTGATATGATTACCTAAGAAAACCTATGAAACTAACAATTTCATGGTAAAAACCTGGGGAGAATTTTACCTAGCTATCCTTAAGGTAAACCAAATCTACTATAAGAGAATTGAAGTTTTTACAAAAGATTTAACCCTAAATCTAATATAGTAACTTATTGACACGACCACGTACAAGCTCCAAATCCACGGACTCCTTTTCTTCTTGGATTTATAGCAACACAAACACACCCTTGCTTGTGACTTTAAAACTCCACTTAAAGGTTTCAGATCATTCTTTCTTGTTGATCTTGATGCAGCAACTAAGTCAACCAATCCTTGATTGTAGTTTAAGCTCCGGTAAAATCTTGTGTAGTTAGAAGGTATAGATCCTCTCAAATCTCACAAAGAATAACACAAAAGTCTTCTTCAGCTCTCCCAAAACGTGGCTAGGTTTTGCCTTTTATATGTGGAGAAGTTTAAGTGAAACCTTAAATATTTTCATGGGCTTGGGCCTATTTTAAAAATCTACAGAAAAATTGAGCCTGCGATTTTTGATCGGTCGAGCCTAATTCTCGATCGGTCGAGAAAGGCAAAACCTCACTTTTCTTTTTTGCAAACAGCTGGACTTCAAAAACTTGAAACACCCTTTTTTAAGCATTGTCTAAACACCTAGATTAGACATGTTTTGATCTTGGTTTGCCAACACAAAACAATAATGATTCTAAATATTCAATTCTTAAATATTTAGAACCTAATACTTAATTACATATACAGTGTTTAACAAAGATTTGCTTGTGGTGTGTGTAACTAGCAAGTGCATGAGATACTCACATGGTGACATGTAAACAGAGAATAAACACACTTTCTACATTATTCATCACATAAGTTTGAAAGTGACTATCACTTAAAAAGTTACGTCATATAACTCTCACATCTCTTAGAAAACACGCTTGCAACCATGCAATTTTTAAAAAAAAAAAAAAAATATTTTGAAGCATGTTTTTCTTTTTGTTTTGTTTTGTTTTTATTTGTTTTATTTTGCTTCTTTTAACTAATGTACAATAACACCTTTAGAATTTTTTTGTGCAAGTGCTACACCTTACCAAGCATGGCTTTTATGATTTGCACACAGGTGTTCATAATTGACGAGTAATAGTGGTGAGATGGTTATTTATGCCTTTTTTTTAGGATTTTTTAGTTCTTACAATCAAAAAAATGTGACTTCAAAATCAAGAGCATGTGATTAAAATCCATAAACAATTCACACAATATAAGCACTACATAGCACAACCTAGCAAAGTGCAGAAAAATAAATCTCATCAAAGCTAAACAAGGTACACAGTTATGAAATGTAAATTTCATAGGCCAACCTCAATTACACACTTGAAGATGTGTAATACAAAACATTTTTTTTTTAATTTTTTTTTAAACTGAAAAACATAAATCAAAACAAACCTAGAATGCAATGTATGAATGTTATGTGATAGGCCACAAACTGAATGACCCCTTGTGATAGAAATTAATTAATTAATTAGTCAAGTTATTAATTAATCAAATTTATCATGCAAATGCATGGTAGCACAAACAAATCACCAATAAACTAATTATGCAACGAAAAATAAATAATACGGTGATTTGTTTATGAATGAGGAAAAATCTAGCGGCAAAAACCCCCATCGGGTGATTTTCAGGTCACCACTCTCGAAACTCCACTATTATCACAACAAGCGATTACAAGTAAAGGAATCCCAAGTACCATACCAACCTACAGTTGAACCCTTACCCCAATACCCAATTGGACTTGTTCTATAGTGACAATTCCCTTTTCTGATGCACGGCTTCCAAGTACGTGACTAACAGTTGCGTGAATCCCAGTATGCGACTTCAATAACACCAACTGAGAAGATTGTTGGCTGCAAAGTTTTTCAGTTCATCCATACAATGAAGATCAAGAAGATGCTTGGTCACAAAACCCTACGGTGCAAATACACAGCAACTTCTTCAAGAGAAAAAGATGAACTAGGTTAAGAACCTTGTCTCCGGTCACAATTTGCTTAAACAGAGTTTGCTCAATGCTTGTGCAACTTGTGTACCGTATTACGGCTCTTAAAACAATTCTTTTATATGTCTAGGGTTAAGAGAAAAGAAGGCCCAAAGACAGATTCACGGATCCCAAGAAAATCAAAATTGAATTCTAAAATTCTTAAACCTCGACAGATAGGAGGTGTTGAGAAGCTATCGACCAGCTGTCGAGCTTTAATGAATTTGCACTCTTTGCTTAATTTCTTGAACAGACTTGAAGGTTTCAACACTTGATCTTGAAACGTGGTTTCTTAAAGTATTTAAACATATCCTAAGTCTACCCAAATACAAGTAAAGTGCGTTTTGTCAAAGAATAAGCCAATTACATAAAATCATGACATATGTTCTTAACATGTGAAACACATATGTTCTAACAATCTCCCCCTTTGGCAATCTGTGACAAAACCATAACAAATAAATGAACATATGAGAGAAGTCATAAATCACCCAACTCATATTCACTTGTTGAATACAATAAAATCTATCATAACACAAACTCTTGAAAATTTTTGCAAGAAGAGAGTTTATGGCAAGTAGACTTTGACAACTTGTATTTCTGAAACACTTTAAACAAAACTCATCAAGGCATCTTTGTGTGAAACAGAAATAATAGATTGCATACAAATAATAAGAAGCATGTGTATAAAGAGAAAAAAGAAACAACACATAAAAGGGTAGGTGAAAGAGAAACATACATCAACAATATAGAAGAGAAAATAAGTACAATGTATGTCTATAAATGGTCACAAGACCTCATGTACAAGAACAATGTATCTAAGAAGGAAAGAAAAGAAAAAGATACATAATATCCTCATTACATCCCTCAAAAAGAATAACAACACTCCCCCTAGCACAATGATCCAAAAACTAAATCTCCCCCTAAGAGTGACTACTCTCATATCCAAAACTACTCCTCATTTTTGTCACGAGTGACAAAGGGTAAAGTGTCAAGTAGACATCTCATTGGTAGAGCTAGCATCTCCATCATCATCTGAAGTGTCATCGTCATCACCATCATCATCATCATCATCCTCAGCATCAGAATTAGAAGCCACTGGATGAGGTGGTGAAGGAGTAGGCTCAGGTGCAAAACCGCCCATAGTCGCCTGCCGTCATGCAATACGACCAACACGAACGTTCACCAGATACAACTCCGTAGAGAGTGTATCCAGGCGAGCATCCATGCGTTGTAGCTGCGCCATGACGTCTCCTAAAGACACATCACCTGAAGAAGAAGGAGTGGATGCAGATGGAGCAGAATGAGATGGAGCTGAACGAGAGGGAGGTGCTACTGAATCCAACTGCCGTGATCGAAACTGGGCCTCGCTATGTTTAACGGTAGCGTAATCTATGGCACACATGACGGTAAAATGGTTGGAAGAGGGAAAAGGAACGGAAAAATGGCGTAAAATCCTTGTGATAGCGGAAGGAAAGATGAGCTTATCACGGGACGCCGAATCTAAATGAACATCTATGATAGAAAGAATGAAGTGAGAAGGAAAATCTATAGTAAGATACTCAAGAAGAGACAACAAAAATCGAGCACGAGGCTTTGTAATGGAGTTTAGTGAGAAAATGGATGCAAAACAAAAGTCATCACCATGTTCATGAATCTAGGACCTTTAGCAAAAGGTTGACAGGTGTAAACAAACGCTCACCCCAAGCAGTAGGGCGCTCATAAAAAGAAGACATGAGCTCATCCCTGGAGACAGTTCTCAGATGCTCATAACTAGGATAGTCAGGAAACTCTATCCTAGGGACCCGAAGCACATTCGCAACTAGCTGCAGTGTGACAGGAATGCGCGTACCTCGAATGCGAGTGAAAAAAAAAGGTACTAAATGATCAATCTCGTGCATGTTGGAGTAAAACTCCTGGATAAGTACGAGAGGACGTGTAACCGGGATGTCACACAGTGATTCCCATCCCCTACTGTGAATGACAGAGGGAAGGTCGGTGTCGGCAAAGTCCGACAAAACGACTTGGCGTTCCGAATGAATGCCTCGTCTAGAGAAGTTCTCCGAAAATGCCTTAAAGGCGTCATCATCACAGAATCGAATGTTAGAAGGTGAAGGATCAGAAGATGAAGAGAAAAACAATCAAAAAAGTCCCAAGCAACAACAATATATTGAAAAGAAGGTATGTATGCATGGGAAATGCATGAACATGTGACATGCAAAATAAAAAGCATCATGGGCTCAGCCCAATCCAAACCTATCAGCACACAAACACATAGCACACATCTAAATGCATGTCAATACTGTTAAAATGCTAATGTGATGCAATGTATGAGTTTTTAAACTCATTTAAGTGAAATCCCATCCCACAATTTCAAAAATAACTCAATAATTTTGAAAAACCCCAAAATTTTCAAAAACCCCAAAACCTAGGTTTCAAAAACATGAAATACATGAAGAATGAGAGATTAGAAGCTTACCAAGAGAGGGAAAACTTGAAAAATCTTGAAGAAACCTTTGAGGAATGAAATTGGAGTGAGATGAGAGAGTTTGGGAGAGAAAACAAAGAGCAATCGAGAGAGAGATCGAGTGAAATGAGAACTGGATCGCACGAGGAGGTTGAAATAGAACCTTTAGTAATGCTCGACAAATGAGGTATCGAGAGGTGTCGAGGAAGCTGTCGAAGTAGGTGTCGAGAAAATGCTTGTCGACAGCTGAGGTATCGAGCAAGTATCGAGCAACTACTGAGCAACAAGGAATCAGATCCAAGAACAGAAGCTCGATCGATCCACTAGGTGTCGAGTAGCTATTGAGGAGGCAGAAGCATTCTCGATCGATCCACCAGGTATCGAGGAGCTGTCGAGATTGCAATAAGAATAAAGCTTAGGAAGCTCGACAGAGAGCTAGCTATCGAGGAGGTGTCGAGCCAGGTTTTCAAAATAGTTTTTCGAGAGGAGAAAAACACAAACATGAATGCAATCCAACATACAACTCAACTAATGATCCAATCAACACAATAATCTCTCAAAATAGTCTCTCAATTTAAAATTTTGAGCACATGGATCTCCAAAACACACACACACACACTAAACAAGTCTAACCAATTTTATATTTCAAAAACCAAGTTAAGACAGTTTAGTGAACATACATTAACACATGTAAAACTTGTGATGGCCAAATCACATTGTATCTGCACATGTATCAAGAATAGCAAAGAATATTGCATGTTGTGTGTGAAAAACATCGCAAGATTGCATAAGTGTATACATGTTATGACGATTTGAGATATGAGAAAATCGCTTTAACTCACACACAATCATAACTACTTGATGGGGACTATCACCTTCAAGGTACATCCTATAACTCCCACATTTCCTAGAATACACGCTTGCAATCATATTTAAAAGCATTTTTGATCTTTTTGCTTTTGATTTTTCTTAACATATTTTTCTTTTAAGTATATCATGCATGGGCATATTAGAGAGAGAAAAGAAATACCTAATGATATTTGACATTCCAATTTTGCTATGCCTAAGCACACAAATGTCATTGACATCACACTTTTGCTATGCCGAAACATACAGATGTCATACATGATTGGCGGGCAACAATGGTGAGATGGTTATTAATGCCTTTCTCTTAGGATTTTTTAGTCTTTCATGTCAAAAAGAGTGATACGAGTGTTAAGTATAAGAGACAACTCAATCTTACTCATTACAAACAAGAGCCACAAAACTCACTTGCTTAGTTGTGCATAGAGATACTCATCTAAGCTACAAGAGATACAAAGTTTAGAAAATTTTGTTTCAATGGCCATCCAAGGTGCACAAGTACCAATGTACACAAAACACACAATGTTTTTGTATTTTTTTGATTTTTCAAAAAAAAATTTTATTTTTTATTTTTATATCAAAAACAAAATAAACAAAAACTGAAAGTAAACAAACAAAAACATGTTAAACAAAGCAAAGCATAAAACTAGACTGACTCAAAATAAAAGCAAAACACACAAGTAATGCAACAAACAAAAAACAAGAAGATAGAAAAATGTGATAAAATCACTTAGAGTCCTTTTTCTTCCACACCTTGGAAGAGCCTTTCCTTTGATTAAATCCTTGAACCAGTGGTGAGGGGGAAGAATTAAAACCGTTTAAGTTCGAAAGGAACATGAGGGCTTTGAGAAGATCACCGAGAGGAGCGAGAGAAGATTGAAGCTGATTCTGGCTTCCAGATGCTATCATGCCATTACTCTGTTGAGTGGCTAACCACTTATAGCAATTTGGTTGAGTATGACCGGTAACTCCACAATGATGACAGAGATGCTGCTTCTTTTGTTTAGGCTTTTGAGAGTTAACCTTCTTAGCTTTAGAATTTTAACATCTTTCTTATCTAGTTTAGGGGGTGCTCCTAAGATAGATTTACCCTTGTCTAAGTTCTCACTAACTAGACAAATTTTAACATCAGTGTTCTCAATTTCAGTGTTACTAGCAGGAGGAACAAAAACAGTAGTACTAGTAGAAGCAGTATTAGAGGAAGAAAGACCATACCCTAAACCTGTTCAATCTGAAGCAGATTTCTGAATACTGAGCATCTCGTTAAGCTTAGTGCTTGAAGTCCTCTCCAATTGAGCTCTGACTTGAGACAGCTTCACCTCAAGCTTCTTGGTTTTCTCAGCCAAGAAATTGTTCTCAAACCTCAGTGCTCCAATAGTCTGATTAGCCTCATCAAACTTTGTGGATAATTCTTCATGGTCAAGTTCCACATCACTGAGTTTCTTGGTGGCCAGCCTATAAAGTTTCTCTTGCTTTTCAGAAACTTTGTACAATTTCTCATAGGCTGTATGGATGTCATCTTGATCATCCATCTTTTCAAATTTGGACTCCAACAATTCTTCTTCTTCGTCCACATCTTCAACAATCCCATCAATAGGATTGATAGTGGCAGTGAAGGCATTCAAGATTCCGTCATCCTCATTGTCAGAATCTTCCTCAGGCTTAGTGTCGCTTAAGGTAGCAGCAAGTGCCTTACTCTTCCTAATGCTCTTGAGATACGTAGGACACTCATGTTTCATATGCCCGAAGCCTTAACACCTAAAACACTTAGGTCCTGCGGGAATATTGTACTAACCACTTTCCTTAGCATCCTTCTTCCCTTTGTCTTGCCCTTTAAACTGAGAAGAACTGGATTGCCTGCGGTCCTTGTTGAAGTTCCTTCCATTGGCATTCTTCATAAACTTCTTGAACTGCCTTGTAATGTAGGACTTCATCTTGGAATCGTCATTATCAGAAGACTCATCTGTCTCACTGCTCTTGGCCTTTAGTGCCATACTCTTGCCTTTACCCGTCTTGCCAATCCTTGTCAACCCTAACTCATAGGTCTGCAAGTTTCCAACTAGCTCTGTCAAAGGAATTTTGTCAATATCCTTTGATTCTTCTATCGCCGTAATCTTGGCATGGAATCTCTCGGGTAGAGATCAGAGCACTTTCCTTACAATCTTGGATTCAGGAATGGTTTCCCCAAGATTGAAGGCTGAGTTTACTATGTCCTTGAGCTTGGCATAGAACTCATCGAGTGACTCATCCTCCTCCATCTTTATTTCTTCAAAGCTTGTGGTGAGCCTCTGAAGCTTTGAATCATTGACAGCCTTTGTACCCTCATAGGTTGTCTAGAGGATGGTCCATACTTCCTTAGCAGTTTTTGTGTAAGATATCTTCTTAAACTCCTCATTGGTGATTGCACTGAATAAGGCATTCAATGCTCTGCTGTTGAAGTTTGCCGCCTTGATCTTTACTCATCCCAATCGGCCAGCGCTTCCTTTGGCTTAGTCCAGCCAATTTCTACAGCTTGCCACACTTTCTCATCTAAGGACTGTAAGAGAGCTCTCATGTGTACTTTCCAGTATGCATAGTTAGTGCCATTAAATAAAGGAGGTATGATTAATGTCTGTCCTCTATCCATGACAAATAGGAGTCAATGGATCAACATAGCAAAGATTATACCCTAATCAGAGTGTGCTTGCTCTGATACCACTTGATAGGCCACAAATTGAATAACCCATTGTGATAGAAATTAATTAATTAATTAGCCAAGTTATTAATTAATCAAATTTATCATGCAAACGAGTGGTAGCACAAACAAATCCAATAAACTAATTATGCAGCAGAAAATAAATAACACGGTGATTTGTTTACGAATGGAGAAAATCCTAACGGCAAAAACCCCACCGGGTGATTTTCAGGTCACCACTCCCGAAACTCCACTATTATCACAATAAGTGGTTACAAGTAAAGGAATCCCAAGTACCTTACCAACCTATAGTTGAACCCTTACCCCAATACCTAATTGGACTTGTTCTGTAGTGATAGTTCCCCTTTCTAATGCACGACTCATAAGGACGTGACTAACAGTTGCGCGAATCCCAGTACGCGACTTCAATAACACCAACTGAGAAGATTGTTGGCTGCAAAGTTCTTCAGTTCATCCATACGATGAAGATCAAGAAGATGCTTGGTCACAAAACCCTACGGTGCAAATACACAGCAACTTCTTCAAGAGAAAAAGATGAACTAGGTCAAGAACCTTGTCTCCGGTCACAATTTGCTTGAACAGAGTTTCCTCAATGCTTGTGCAACTTGTGTACCGTATTACAACTCTTAAAACAATCATTTTATATGTCTAGGGTTAGGAGAAAAGAAGGCCTAAAGATAGATTCATGGATCCCAAGAAAATTAGAGTTGAATTCTGAAATTCTTAAACCTCGAGAGATAGGAGGTGTCGAGAAGCTATCGACCAGTTATCGAGCTTTAATGAATTTGCACTCTTTGCTTGATTTCTTGAACAGACTTGAAGGCTTTAATACTTGATCTTAAAACGTGGTTTCTTGAAGTATTCAAACACATCCCAAGTCTACCCAAATACAAGTAAAGTGTGTTTTGTCAAAGGATAAGCCAATTACATAAAATCATGACATATGTTCTTAACATGTGAAACACATATGTCCTAACATTATGCAAATGCAATCCTAAAGAAAACCAGTTTTGGTCACAAAAGATAGAAATAATTAACACAAGGACCATGACAGACAAACTTACTAAGATTGAGTCTTTTGCATCCAAACTCTTTTAGATGTGAACTTGGAGTTGGGATTTGTCTTAATTTTAGCTCTAGCATTGGTATAAAGGTTAAGAACCTTTACCAACTCATGAATAAGTGCAACAAGATCTTGTGCTTTTGGCACATGCACTTTTTGTTTGGGAGATTGTTTTAAAGCTTGCAGCTTAAAGCAATTTGGTCTAGTATGCCTAGCTCTACCACAAAAGTGACAAAACCACCGAGGTTTGTGGTTTTTCTTGCTTCCAGATTGATTTGACTTTTTAGATTCAAACTCACTTAGATCTACTCTAGTTCTTCTAGAAGTAGG
Organism: Quercus agrifolia; assembly: GCA_029955455.1. Classification (NCBI taxonomy): domain Eukaryota; kingdom Viridiplantae; phylum Streptophyta; class Magnoliopsida; order Fagales; family Fagaceae; genus Quercus; species Quercus agrifolia. The sequence goes on from JARQAD010000010.1 coordinate 33,536,467, forward strand.
AGATACTACTTTTTGAACCTTAACATCAGAGAGAGTTTGACGAACAACCGAAGATGATGTAGCAGGTACAAACTTAGGAGGATTCACTACGGTTGTAAATCCATTCTCAACAAACCCTAGAATAATCTTATTAGAAACAGACTTTTGAACATGCAACATCTCATCTAGTTTAGAGATTGAAGTTCTATCTATTTGTTCTCTAGCAACTAATAATTCTAATTCTAAACTTTTAGCTTTTTCAAGCAACGACATGTTCTCAATCTTAACAGAGTTCAAGAGTTCCTTAGCATCAAACAACTTTAGCAGCAAATTCTTCTTTTCTTGTTCAAGAGTGTTTATCTTTTCCAGACCTATTTCAACACTTACAGCATCTTTAGTTGCTATCTTGCAAAGCTTGTTACAAGCTTCCTGCAAATTTGCATTCTTAGATAGTTCTCCATCAGAAGGGTTATCATCAATAGTCTTAATTTTACTTACTACTGTAGTAGCAGTGAAAGGCATGAAATTTCCTTCTTAATCACTTTCAGACTCATGATCAGAAACTTCATCATCACTCAAAGTAACAACCATAGCCTTACCTTTTGACTTCAAGAAAGTTGGACACTCAGATTTCATATGGCCATAACCCTGACAACCATAACACTGTTGTCCTAAAGAATTATTTGAAGATTGACCTACTCTATCTTTAGATTTTTCAACATTATTGTTTTTAGCAGTGTCATTCTTCTTAACATTCCTAGAATCAGTAGTGTTTCTATTTCTTGCCTTCCTATTATTATTTCTCAGAAAATTTCTAAAGTTCTCGGCAAGATAAGCAATCTCAGTAGATGAGAGTTCATTATCAAATCCACAATCTTCAACATCATCAACAGTTTTTAAAGCCATAGATTTGGATTTATTAGTGTTTGGTAAGTTAGATTCATAGGACTGAAGAGATCTTACAAGTTCATCTACAGGGATAGAATCAACATCTTTACTTTCAATTATGGCAGTCACTTTAGGTCTAAATTCATCAGTAAAAGATCTAAGAATTTTCCTAACAATTTTAGGTTGATCATAAACTTCACCTAGATTAAAAGCAGGATTAACAATATCATTCAATTTAGCATAGAATTCATCAAAAGACTCATCATCCTACATTTTAATACTTTCAAATCTAGATGTTAATTGCTGAAGTTTATTGATCTTTACTACCTTAGTTCCTTCATGCATTGTTTGCAAGATGTTCCATGCAGTGTAAGCAATCTCCACATTTGAAATTCTCTTAAACTCTTCCATGGAAACAACATTGAATATCACATTCATAGTCTTACTGTTAAAGCTTGCTGTGTCCTTTTAGGCAGTAGTCCATTCACCAATAGCAATAGTTGGTCTTTCCCAACCATTCTCAATAGAGAGCCACACTCTCTCATCAATGGAATTCAAGAAGGCTTTCATCCTAATCTTCTAGTAAGCATAGTTATTTCCATCAAAGTATGACGGGATCACAAAAGAGTGACCGTGTTCCATGATAGCAGGGGTTAAGGATCAACTCTAGGTAAAGATACCTAAAAACAAGAGCTAACCCGCTCTGATACCAATTGAGAGTTTGTTTAGACCCCTTTAACAGATTTTTTAACCTAATTTATTAATCAAGTGATTACTTAGACAAATTTTAAGATCTAGGTAACACAAATAAATCATATCATGCAAAGATACGGAAAAGTAAATAACACACCGATATGATTACCCAGGAAAACCAATGAAACTAACCGTTTCTAGGTAAAACACTAGGGAGGATTTGACCTAGCTATTCTCAAGGTAAACCAAATCCACTATAAGAGAATTGAAGTTTTTACAAAAGATCTCCCTAAACTTAATGCTACCTCATGTAGTAACTTACAGACACAATCACATGCAAACTCCGAATCTACAGACTCTTTCTCTTCTTGGATTTACAACAACACAAGCACACCCTTACTTTTGACTTTGAGACTTCACTCAAAGGTTTCAGATCACTCTTTCTTGTTGATCTTGATGCAGCAATTAGTTCTACCAATCCTTGATTGTAGTTTAAGCTCCAGTAGAACTTTTGTAGTTAGAAGATGCAGAACCTTTTAGATCTCACAAAGAGTAACACACAAGTCTTCTTCAGCTCTCCCAAAACATGGCTAGGGTTTCCCTTTTATATGAAACGTTTTCACGGGCTTGGGCTTGTTTAAAAAATCTGTAGAAAAACTAAGCTTGCAATTTTCGATCGGTCGAGCTAATTCTCGATCAGTCGAGAAAGGCAGAACCTCACTTTTCTTTTCTGCAAACAGTTGGACTTCAAAAACTTGAAACACCCTTATTTAAGCATTGTCTAAATGCCTAGACTAGACATGTTTTAATCTCGGTTTGCCAATACAAAACAATAATGATTCTAAATATTTAATTCTTAAATATTTAGAACCTAAGTCATACCACATCCACCCACCATTGCCGCCACCAGCCACCAGCAGGATCCACTTGCAACCATAAACAATAGTAGGAAAAAAAAAATCAAGATTATTAAAAACACCACACTGTGGCCCAAGAACCAAAACCATGACCATCAGACTGTCGGACCCACAACCCATAACCATCGGACCACAATCGCCAACCATTGGACCATCGGGCCATAACCCATAACCAGTGGACCATCAGACCATGACCCACAACCCAAAATCAAAACCATAACCATCGAACCCATGACCCATGACCATCAGACCACAACCCACGACGGACCACAATCGGTGGACCATAATCATCGGACCACAATCGCTGAACCACTAAGAACAAACAAAGGCACGGTAGAGAGAAGAGAGAAGTGAGAGAGGTGTTAGGACATATGTGGTTCATGTGTTACAAACATATGTCTTGATTTTATGTAATTGGCTAATCCTTTGACAAAACGTACTTTACTTGTATTTGGGTAGATCTAGGATGTGGTTTAATACTTCAAGAAACTGTGTTTCAATATCAAGTGTTGAAGTCATCAAGTCTGTCCAAGAAACAAGTGAAGAAGTGCTGAGTTTTTAAAGCTCGATAGCTGCTTGACACCTCTCAACAACTAGGCTATCTATTGAGCCTTTTAAGGTGTTTCTTATCATAATCTCAACACCTTCTCGATAGCTGGTCGATTGATTGAGAAATCTTCTGTCTCCTCGATAGCTTCTCGACACCTAGTGGATCGATCGAGATGTTCCTTGACACTTGCTCGACACCTTCTCGACACCTTATTTGTCGAGCTTTATGAAATTCAGTTTTTTAGATCTGATTTTTGGCCCATGCTTATGTGTTTTTGTAGGGTTTCTTTTCTCACAACCCTAGACATATATAAGACTTATTTTAGAGGCCGTCATAGAAGAGAATACAAGGAAAACATATGAAAAAGGTGACCGATGTCTTATTCTCTTTGAAAGAAGCTACTACATCTTTGCACCTTAGGGTTTTGTAACCAAGTGCTTCTTGATTTTCATTGTTGATGAAGTGAAGAACTTTACAGCCAACAATCTTCTCAAGTTGGTGATTAAGTCGTGTACTGGGATCTGCACAATTGGTTAGTCACGTACTGGGATTCGTGCATCAAATGGTGGTGTTCATATATTGAAGAGTTCAGAGGTTTTGAAGCGGTAGAAGGTTTCTGTTGTGAATTCATCTACAGGGATTGTAGAGTCTAGGGACAAAGGTTTTATACTAGATATGAAACTTCTCTTTACTATAGTGAATTGCTTTTCGGGAAGGTTTCCCCCTAGGTTTTTTTTACTGTGAAACTAGTTGGTTTCATTGGTTTTCCTGAGTCATCATATCTTGTCTTATTTATTTTTCCGCTGCATGATTTTGACATAATATTGATGTTTGTTTATTTTAACAAGTTTTATTCATAATAAATCTAATTAACAACTTGAGTTTAAAACTTGTTAATTTTATCAACTATGGTCTATATTTCCCAGCAAGTGGTATCAGAGCAGGTACACTCTGATTGGATTAATTTTCTGAGTATGATCCTTGACCCCTGTTGTCATGGAAACTCTTGATTGTTTTGATTTGCATGATCTTGTGTTGAATGATGATGATGATATTCAAGATGCCTATTGCAAGCTTTATAATTTTTGTAAGAAATCTCTTGAATGTTCTACAAAATTAAAAGCTAATTTTAAAAAGGTCAAACTTGAAAGAGATGATTTGATTGCAAAATTGGATGAAGCAAATAATTTGAATGAGAAATTTAAAAATCAAATTTCATCTCAGGTGGACAAAATTAAGAGTTTGGAAGAGCAACTAGTTGAATTTAAAACTGAAGTTGAAAATTTAACTAGTGCCAAACTTGTTGTTGAGCCTAACTTAAAAGAAAAAGATTTTTATATTCCTCCATTTAAAAGGAATAATCAAGAGTTGAAGGCTAATATCGCTAGGATAGACAAAGGTAAACAATCTGATGTTAATGCTGAAGTTTCTAAACCTATGTCTAAAACTCCTCCTAGGTTGAATGATAAATCTGAATTTGTCCCCATTTGTGATCATTGTCATATTGTTGGTCATATTAGGCCAAATTGTCCTAAGTTAAGGTCTTTGTCAACCTTTAAGGTTAGACCTCCTTCTGGGAAGCATAGTAGTTCGAAAACTACTCATGTTTGTCACCATTGTGGTGCTTCCGGTCACACTCGGCCTAATTGTTTCAAGTTGTTTCCTCAAAAGCAAGTGTCCAAATGGTCATAGGTTTTCTCTCAAGGACCTATACCTCTGTTTGGAGAGTTGTTAAAAGTTTTGAGCTTTTTAACTCAATTTCAAGAGAATTTTAATTTTTCTATGTCCTTTAGTAGACATACTAGGACACGTGCCTTTTTATCTTCACGGCCAAAGACTCGTGCTGAGTGGGTGAGAAAGGAGTCTAAGACTTAATTGTCTTTTTGTCTATCCTATGCTTTAATTCTTTCTATCTAAAGTAGGACTCTCTTTGCCTGATTTCTTATCTACTTTTGGGATCATGCTTTTATACATCTGCATCTTTCTTTCATGCTTCTATGTTGTTTGTCTGTTTTTGGTTGATTGTTTATTTTTATTTTTATTTTTATTTTTTTTATTTAAAAAAAGAAAGAGAAAAATCAGAAAAATACAAAAACAGTGTGTGTTTTGTATACATTGGTACTTGTGTACATTGGATGGCCATTGAAACAAAGTTTTCTAAACTTTGTATCTCTTGTAGCTTAGAAGAGCATCTCTATGCACAACTAAACAAGTGAGCTTTGTAGCTCTTTGTTTGTGATGAGTAAGATTAAGTTGTCTTTTGTACTTAACACTTGTATCACTCTTTTTGACGGGAAGGACTAGAAAATCCTAAGAGAAAGGCATAAATAACCATTTCACCACTGTTGCCTGCCAATCATAATATGACACTTGTATGCTTCAGCATAGCAAAAGTGCAGTGTGAATGACATCTGTATGCTTCGGCATAGTAAAAGTGCAATGTCAAATGCTTAACATAAATGGGTATTTCTTTTCTATCTCTTATATACCCATGCATGTTTTGCTTAAATAAAAATATGCAAAGAAAATAAAAGGCAAAAAGATCAAAATGCTTTAAATATGATTGCAAGCGTGTTTTCTAGGAGATGTGGGAGTTATAGGATGTTGACACATTTCAAATCTTAAATCGTCATAACATGTTGACACATTTCAAATCTTACGATGTTTTTCACATACAACACGCAATATTCTTTACTACTCTTGATACATGTGCAGATACAATATGATTTGACCATCACAAGGTTTACATGTGTTAATGTATACTCTCTAAACTGTCTTGACTTGTTTTTTAAATATAAAATTGGTTAGACTTGTTTAGTGTGTGTGTGTGTGTGTGTTTTGAGATCTATGTGCTTAACATTTTTTTCTTGTTGAGAGATTTATTTTTCACATGTTTTGCATCTTTCTATTATCTTGTCATCCATAACATCTTGTTTCATTACATTCATGCATTTATATGGATTTCTTGTGCCCCCTTGATCATCCTTGATTATCTTTATGTTTCTCGGGTGAAGCATTCTAGCTTCTTGTTGAGAGAGCTTCTTGTACCCTTTGTCAATCATGACAAAAAGGGGGAGAAATTGTGGAGACTTTGAGATTTCTTTTTAAGATTCTACATGTTAAAGGGAGAAATACATGCCTTTGTAAGGGGGAGATGTGTTTCATCTTGTTAAGGGGAGTGCTCACTTTCTTCTTCTTGTACACCGGTCTTGTGACCATGTTTACATACATTGTGCTTATCTTTGATATATATATGATGATGTATGTCTTCTTCACCTAACTCTACATGTGTTGTTTCTTTTCTATCTTTAGAAACACGATTCTTGTTCTTGTATGCAATCTATTTATTTCTGTTTCACACAAAGATGCCTTGATGTTTTGTTTAAAGTGTTTCAGAAATACAGGTTGTCAAAGTCTACTTGTCATAAACTCTCTTCTTGCAAAGTTTTTCAAGAGTTTGTGTTAGGATAGATTTTACTGTATTCAACAAGTGAATATGAGTTGAGTGATTTATGACTTCTCTCATATATTCATTTGTTTGTTGTGGTTTTGTCACAGATTACCAAAGGGGGAGATTATTAGGACATATGTGGTTCATGTGTTAAGAACATATGTCATGATTATATGTAATTGACTAATCTTTTGACAAAACGCACTTTACTTGTATTTGGGTAGATCTAGGATGTGGTTTAATACTTCAAGAAACTGTGTTTCAAGATCAAGTGTTGAAGTCATCAAGTCTGTCCAAGAAACAAGTGAAGAAGTGTGGAGTTTTTAAAACTCGATAGCTGCTCGACACCTCTCGACAGCTAAGCTATCTATCGAGCCTCTTAAGGTGTTTATTATTGCAATCTTGAAACCTTCTCGATAACTGGTCGATCGATCGAGAAATCTTCTGTCTCCTTGATTGCTTCTCGACACTTGGTAGGTCGATCGAGATGTTCCTCGACACCTGCTCGACACCTTCTCGACACCTTATCTATCGAGTTTTATGAAATTCAGTTTTTCAGATCTGATTTTCAACCCATGCTTATGTGTTTGTGTAGGGTTTCTTTTCTCACAACCCTAGACATATATAAAACTTATTTTAGAGGCCGTCACAGAAGAGAATACAAAGAGAACATATGAAAAAGGTGACCGATGTCTTATTCTCTCTGAAAGAAGCTACTGCGTCTTTGCGCCTTAGGGTTTTGTAACCAAGTGCTTCTTGATCTTCATTGTTGATGAAGTGAAGAACTTTGCAGCCAACAATCTTCTCAAGTTGGTGATTAAGTCGCGTACTAGGATCCGCTTAATTGGTTAGTCACGTATTGGGATTCGTGCATCAAAGGGTGGCGTTCATATATTGAAGAGTTCAGAGGTTCTGAAGCGGTAGAAGATGTCTGCTGTGAGTTCATCTATGGGGATTGTAGAGTCTAGGGACAAAGGTTTTGTACTAGATTTGAAACTTCTCTTTACTATAGTGAATTGTTTTTTGGGAAGGTTTCACGGGGGAATTTGCAGAGTAACAGTTAATAGGGATTTAATATAGTAAGTTAGGTACTCACGGAAATAATTAAGAAAACTAGCATCTCGAGTTTTTAAAACTCGAGATCCATATTAGAACTCGAGTCCTTAAGACTCGCTTTGCAAGTGTGATAGATCTCAAGTCTTTTTATGCAAAAAAAAATTCACCTATAGTGGTGTTTTTAAGCCTTACAGTGACGTTTTAAAGCCCTATAGCGACGTTTTCCTGTAAAAAAAATTTTAAGTACCAGGTTTAGGGAGCCCTATAGTGACGTTTTTAAGCCCTATAGTGACGTTTTAAAGCCCTATAGCGGCGTTTTTTTGCAATTTATGGAACTCAAGTCTTTAAAACTCGATTTTGACGTCGATTTTTTTCTGCCTTTAAACCAATCCTCTTACAAATCGAGACTTAAAAACTCGAGTTTTATCTTAGAACTCGAGTTTTAGACACTCGAGATGTTAGTTTTCAACATTGTTTTGAAACGTAACAACTAACTAAATTTTTTAATATTTATTGTTATTTAGAAAAAAAATTCAAGGTTTCACCTCAGGTTTTTTACTGTGAAATTGGTTGGTTTCATTGGTTTTCTTGGGTCATCATATCTTGTCTTATTTATTTTTCCACTGCATGATTTTGACATGATATTGATATTTGTTTATTTTAACAAGTTTTATTCATAATAAATCTAATTAACAACTTAGATTAAAAACTTATTAATTCTATTAATTGGGGTCTATATTTCCCAACAAGAGGAAAGAGAAGAGAGAAGGGAGAAAAAAGAGAGTTGGTGAGAATAAAAAAATATTTTTTTGTTTACAATCCAGCTACAGTGAGCTGTTATCAATAACAGCTCACTGTAGCTGAATGCTAAAATATTTAGCATTTAGCATCTTTATTTTAGGTATGCTTTTATGATTTGAGGAGTAAAAAATGCTAAGAAATAACATTTAGCATTTTTAACACTTTTGATGAGAATGCTCTTAATAAGAACTTGATTACTTCTCTTTCCACCATCCTTTGAACGTTTGACCTTGATGGTAGCCAGCAAACAGCAACACATGCCACCAACCACCATGGTTCGTGAAGTTTGGTACGAATTTGATTATGTGGAAGGTGGGTGTGGCCAAGATAGATCTAATAATTCATAATTTCATGTACACCGATATTATGTGAGTTTTTATATATAAAAAAATGAAAAAGTTTGTTCATCATTCTCTATTTCTCCACGTTTTTCACCTACATGGTTTAAGAATAATGAAAACATCTTTGATGTCACATTGCAATAAGTATTAGGGTGACTATAAAATGTTGAAGTTTAGGGTATATGTTACAAATACCCCTACACAGTTTTGGGTTAGAGCAACTGCATCAGTTGATGTAAAAATTTTGTAAATTTTGTAAAAAAAAAAAAAATCTACTTTTTCTATTTTGCACATCTATTTTTACAAAACACTCATATCAGTTTGTCTATTCTATACATTTATTCAATAAAATATTCATTTTTTTTACAATTTTTTATTATTTCCTTCACCCGTCACACTTCTCTCTTCTCTTGAAATCCTCTCACACACAAACCCGGAATCAAAAAGTAGAAACTCCAATCCTCCATAAACCCCATCTCTCCCCATCCTCTCACACATATACATATGTCCTTTTTTGAAACAAGCCCCAAACTCAACATCAAACCCACAGCTAAACAACCAATCCCAAAAATCCATTCTTTTCAAATCTCCATAGCCACACCTAAATAAAAAAAAAATTAAAAAATTCCCATTTTTCAATCCTCAAACCCAGAAATAACCAAACCAATAGAGAAGATTTCGGATCAAACAAAAAATAAATATAAAGAAGAAGATAAAAATAAAAATGGAGAGAGAAGAGAGTCTTGGCCCTGAGTTGGAGATCAGAGAGAGAGAGCTTGAGGTCTTTAGCCTTGGGTTTTAGATCTAGATATAGAGGGAAGAGTGCTTAGGTTCAGCCATGGAGGCTCAACCTGGGGCTGGCTATTGAGCAAGAGAAAGAGACAGAGTTGCCTCAAATGGTGGCTCGTGGCGGCGGCTTGTGGTGGCATGAAGTGGAAGAGCTTTAGGTAATTTGGCCACGGTGGGTTTGGGATTAGAGAAATCTAAGAGAAGAACTAAGAGGGTCACGGGTTAGAGTTAGAGAGTGGTGGTGGTGGTAGGTTGCTGGATTGGGTGGTGGTGGGTTGCTGAATTGGGTGGTCGGTGGTCGATTAGTTTTGTCCAGTTCAGAGGAAGAGGGAGAGGGAGAGAGAGAGAGAAGTCAAATGGAGAAAGAAGAGAGGTGAGAGAAAAAAATATAAAATAATAATATGCACAGCTACAGTAATCGTGCATATATGCACGGTTACTGTAGCAATTGTGCATAAATACACAACTGAAGCATTTGAATTTTACAAGACTTTGCATCAACTGATGCAGTTGCTCTTGACGGTTGTAATTAAAATTTTAGAAACTTGTTACTTCTAGGAATCTAGAAGCATTTGAAATTTGAAAGTGAGGAATATGGACGGAAAAAGACCAACAAATTTTCATTCTTTTAGCAAGCGAGGTATATAATTATAGTCCTTCATTTCTTAAATCTATACGTTACACAAATTATATATGTATGCAGTATAAATATCTGTACAGTCTCTCGGTTCCAAGTGTAGCTCATTTTGTAAATAAGCAGAGAGTATATCACTATATTTGTATTAATATACACAGCTTTCTTTCTCATTTCTAACTCTTATAACTGTTCTTTCTTTCTTCCTTTCTGCATTATAGATTTTGCTTTGCTTGTTTTCAGTTAGTAACCGATTTCGCTTTTGCAAAGGGAGGTACACAAAATCATAATAATAAGTGTAAATATGGTAAGGTAATGAAAAGCATTTTGTAGGCAGGTGGACTAATAATGCGTAGATATTATGTTTCTCACTTGGGTATTAATATTACATCCTAGTTTGAGTCCAGGCTTTATCCAAATTAACGGACTGAAAGTAAACCAGCTCCTATTAGGCACTCCCTTTTTCAAATATATCAATTAACTTTGAACATATTTGTGAGATTTCCTTCAGCTCGTGGTGGAATGGACCAGTTTGATTGATTTCTTGTGTTGAGTGGAAAGTTTGTCCCATTTATTCATTTACAGGACAGTTTGGCGAATTTGCAGAAACGGACCTGGGGTAAAACAGAGGATTGCAAGATATTTGTCTTTCTTTGTCTTTTGGGGACAATTGAAGGGAAAAATCAGAATGAAGTCTTAACCTATGACAAGTTAGTGCAGCTGAAAAAGAACCAAAACTCTTCTCAGCTATTTGGTAGAACTTTTTTCAGAAAATTTCGTTAATAGTGAGTAGTGGAGAGTAAATTACTATTGTATTTAGGGGACACTGCTAATTCGGCAATATAGGAATGAACACCCTTAATTTATTGTACCAAATCTTGAAGATTCGAGTAATCCATCCAAATCAGTTTTATTCAATATAGTGCCATTAAGTATTGTATGCAATTTAGTTGAAACTGATAGTAAGATCACAACCAAATAGAATTAGAACTTTTTTTTTTTTTTCTTTTTTGGGTGGAGATAACAGTATGCAATTTAGCTGAATCATACTTGTTAATGTATATTGTGTTTTGTTATGGGCTTTAGGCCCAACTGCTTTACTTGTATAGCACACTTATACTTGTACTACACTTTACTTGTACCGCACACTTATGCCTCCTATATAAGGCACTGATGTATATTCTTTCATTAAGAAATACAATACAATCTTTCAGTATTTCTAACATGGTATCAGAGCCACTGCTCTAATCCTTTGGTGTGCCGCTCTTCAGCAGTCTTGTCTTCTTGGGTGTCATCTGCAGCCGTTGTTGTAAGCAGCACCACTGCCTCCACCGCGACTTCAGTACATCAAAGACCACTGCCTTGCCGCCACCTCCGCTTCCGCTTCTCCGATCAGACCACAGATCACACCATCGGAAAGAACTCCCTCCGATCTACCGTTCTGTGAAATTTAGTCTTCATCGGACCTCTCACGCGCCCCCACGCGCCACCAGAATATTCGGCGTCAGTGTCACGCGCCTCCAGCTTCCGCCACGCGCCTCCACGCGCTCCCACGCGCCGCCACGCGCCAGTGTTGCCCCTGCTGACGTCAGCCCTAGGTGACGTCATCTGCCACGTCATCGCCACGTCATCTGCTGACGTCATCCGCTGACGTCATCTGCCACGGTACCTGCTGACGTCATCGTTGACCAGACCGTTGACTTTGACCGTTGACCAGACAGTTGACTTTGACCGTTGACTTTGACCCGTGGTTGACTTTTTCAGTCCAAGTGCTCCTTATCCAGTTTTTCGCGTAGATTTCATTTTTGCATTCTATTTTTGCATATTTTGCTTCTAAATGAAGAATAAGGACAGGTCTTCTTCTTGTTGCAATAATTGTCATCGACAATCCAGCAAACGTTTTTGCAATTTTTGCAAACGTTTTGGCCACAGTATTGAGACTTGCTATCGTCGCAACAAATCAGCTGTTACAATTTCTGCTGCTACTGTTGCTAACACTGAGAGTGTCCAACCAATGGCTCCTATCTCTGCACAGTCTAAGTCTTCAGAACGCACTTTCACCATGTCCACAGATGACCTTAAAAATATCATCGCCAATGTCATTCGTCTGGTTGGTAATGCATCTTACTCCTCTTCTCTCTCAGCTTTATCTGGTATGTCTCCCTCCTCTTGGCTTATGGATTCCGCTTGTTGCAATCACATGACACCTCACTCGTCTTTATTTTCTGAACTCAAACCTGCACCACACCCTCTTAATATTCGCACAGCAAATGGTTCCACAATGTCTGGTCATAATATCGGTTCTGTTTCGACTTCCAACCTTTCGGTTCCTGGGGTCTTTAATGTTCCTGATCTTTCTTACAATTTATTTTCTGTGGGACAATTAGCTGAGTTGGGTTATCGCATTATATTTGATTATTCTGGGTGTATTGTGCAGGATCCGAGGACGGGACAGGAACTTGGGACCGGTCCCAGAGTTGGGCGTATGTTTCCCGTGGATAACCTTCGTCTTCCACTTGTTGCTCCTGTTTCTGTTGCTGCAGCTGCTGCAGTCTCTTCAATTCCTTCCCTTGCACTTTGGCATGCTCGTCTTGGTCATGCATCTTCCTCTCGGGTACAACAATTGGCTTCTAGAGGTTTGTTAGGTTCAGTGTCTACAGAAAATTTTGATTGTGTCTCATGTCAGTTAGGAAAACAACCAGCTTTGCCTTTCAATTCTAGTGAATCAATATCCACTGATATCTTTGACCTTATTCATTCTGATGTTTGGGGGCCTTCCCCGATCTCTAGTATTGGTGGATCTCGATATTTTGTTGTCTTTGTTGATGATTATTACCGCTATAGCTGGATTTTTCATATGAAACATCGTTCTGAATTATTGGAAGTATATTCTAATTTTGCAAAAATGGTTGAAACTCAATTTTCCAAACGTATCAAAATTTTTCGATCTGATAATGCTCTTGAGTACACTCAATATGCTTTCCAAGCTGTTTTGCATTCCTATGGCACTGTTCATCATCTAACTTGTCCAGGTACCTCTCAGCAAAATGGTAGAGCCGAACGAAAACTTCGTCATATTCTTGACACTGTTCATGCTCTCCTTCTCTCTGCCAAAGTTCCTGCTCCTTTTTGGGGTGAAGCTGCTCTTCATGCTGTTCATGCTATTAATCGCATTCCAAGTCCTGTTATCCACAATCAAACTCCATATGAGCGCCTTTATGGGTCACCTCCAGATTATCGCCATCTTCGCTCTTTTGGTTCTGCTTGTTTCGTTCTTCTTCAGCCACATGAGCATAACAAACTTGAGCCTCGGTCAAGGCTTTGTTGTTTTCTTGGCTATGGCGAAACTCAAAAGGGGTATCGGTGTTATGATCCTGTCTCTCATCGACTTCGAGTCTCCCGCAATGTTGTATTTTGGGAACATCGCTCCTTTGTCGAGCTCTCTCACTTCCGTGCCTCCCTATCTTCATCCTCTGTCTTAGATCTTTTTCCAGATGAGGCACACATTCCTTCTGTAATTGCTCCTGATCCTCCTGTAATTGCTCCTGATCCTCCTGCAATTGCTCCTGATCCTCTTGTAGTTGCTCCTGATCCTACTGTAGTTGCTCCTGATTCCCCTATAGACTTCTCTGTCCAACCACCAGATAACTTTAATCGCTTTCCTAGTTCACCATTTAATGAACAGGTGGAAGATGAACAGGTTGAAGACGAGCTACCCAACCCTGAGCTTGGGTCCCCTGCTCCTGCTCCGCCTGACGATCATGCACAAGACATTCCACCTCGTCACTCAACTCGGGTAAGATCCATTCCTACACATTTACTTGACTATCATTGTTACACTGCCCTTGCTACACTGCACGAGCCTCACACTTATCGTGAGGCTTCCACTGACCCTTTATGGCAGATTGCAATGAGAGAGGAGCTTGATGCATTATCTAAAAACCATACTTGGGACTTGGTGACTCTCCCCCCTGGGAAATCTGTGGTTGGTTGTAAGTGGATCTATAAGATTAAGACTCGCTCTGATGGGTCCATTGAGCGCTACAAAGCTCGTCTTGTTGCAAAAGGTTTCACACAGGAGTATGGGATTGATTATGAAGAGACTTTTGCTCCGGTTGCTCGTATCTCATCTGTTCGTGCCCTCTTGGCTGTTGCTGCTGCCAGAAAATGGGGCCTTTTTCAGATGGATGTCAAAAATGCATTCCTTAATGGCAATTTAAGTGAAGAAGTTTACATGCAACCTCCTCCTGGTCTCTCTGTTGAATCAAACAAGGTTTGTCACCTTCGACGTGCACTTTATGGCCTTAAACAAGCTCCACGAGCTTGGTTTGCCAAATTCAGTTCTACCATCTCTCGCTTGGGTTACATGGCCAGTCATTATGATTCTGCCTTATTTCTTCGTCGCACTGACAAAGGCACTATTTTACTTCTCCTGTATGTGGATGATATGATCATAACTGGTGATGACCTTAATGGCATTCAAGAACTCACGGTTTTTCTCAATCAGCAGTTTGAGATGAAAGATCTTGGACATCTCAGCTACTTCTTGGGTCTTGAAATCACTCATTCTACAGATGAACTTTATATTACTCAAGCCAAGTATGCTTCTGAACTATTGTCTCGAGCTGGACTCACTGATAGCAAGACTGTTGACACTCCAGTTGAGCTTAATGTGCATCTGACTCCCACAGGAGGGAAACCATTGTCTAATCCTTCTCTTTACAGACGATTGGTTGGCAGCCTAGTTTATCTCACAGTCACTCGTCCAGACATCTCCTATGCTGTTCATCAGGTGAGCCAGTATCTGTCTGCTCCACGATCTACTCACTATGCTACTGTTCTGCGCATTCTTCGATACCTGAAGGGCACTCTCTTCCATGGCCTTTTCTACTCAGCTCAGTCTCCTCTTGTACTCCGTGCATTCTCTGATGCTGATTGGGCAGGGGATCCTACTGATCGCAGGTCCACTACAGGTTATTGCTTTCTCCTTGGTTCTTCTTTAATTTCTTGGCGAAGTAAGAAACAAACCTTTGTGGCCCGCTCCAGTACTGAAGCAGAATATCGTGCCCTTGCTGATACCACATCTGAGCTCCTTTGGCTACGATGGCTTCTTACGGATTTAGGTGTGTCTACATCCTCTGCCACTCCCATTTATTGTGATAACCAGAGTGCCATTCATATTGCTCACAATGATGTCTTCCATGAACGGACTAAACACATCGAGATTGATTGTCATTTTATCCGATATCATCTTGTCCATGGTGCTCTCAAGCTTTTCTCCGTCTCCTCCAAAGATCAACTTGCAGATATCTTCACCAAGTCACTTCCTAAGGGTCGCACTCGTGATTTAGTTGACAACCTCAAGCTGGTCTCACATCCACCTTGAGTTTGAGGGGGGCTGTTAATGTATATTGTGTTTTGTTATGGGCTTTAGGCCCAACTGCTTTACTTGTATAGCACACTTATACTTGTACTACACTTTACTTGTACCGCACACTTATGCCTCCTATATAAGGCACTGATGTATATTCTTTCATTAAGAAATACAATACAATCTTTCAGTATTTCTAACAATACTAACCATTTTCTTCTAAACTAATCACATTGCTCTCCCAACACATTCAATAAAGCAATATTTATATCATAGGTCAGCACAAAGAATAAAAAAAATTGGAAAAAAAATGTCAATTTGCTTTGTTCCTCAATTAGACTCTAAAAAGAATGTTTCAACTCTGCCATGATCACAAATCCTTGAATAGCTTCCGGACCTGTTCAAGTGTAACAAAGAGCACCACGGTGAATGGCCCTTGCCTTGAGATAGTAGGGATAAAACCCTTATACAAAGCCATAACCCCCTCTGTCCTCACAGTCTTCATGGCACAATCCAATGCACCAGAGTAAGGTGCCACTCCTCCTGCCTCCAACTTCATATTCATCACTCTCGTCTTGATCACATCGATTGGATTCGAAGCCACCGAGGCCACAAACCCGGCGGCAAAGCTTGCCGTCACGTGGGTCCCGATCCCATCACTCATCACACCCTTTTCCAATATCATCTCCTTCACCTGATCATAAGTTGCGAGCTGAGAAGCCGTCACAATCATCGCACAGTTTACCGTTAGAGCCGAACCGCGCCACAGGCTAGCAATCCCTTCTTGCTTTGACATTTGACTAATTGCATCAACCACACTCCTGTAGTTCCGGCGCTGCTCAATAGGGAGACGTCCATCGGCTTGCATGCGGACCATTGCCACGTCAGCCGGGTTCCCGACCGCCGCGCCGACACTGCCGGCAATAAGGCCAGCTACTATCTTTTTCATGATCGGTAATTTGGCAGTGTCTGAATCAGAATGATCAGACCATTTCTGTTTTAGGATTTCGTAAAGGCCCATACGGGTGGTGGAGTAGAGTGTTTGGCGGAGGATGGTGGCGGAGACACCGGAGAAAAGGGCGGTAGCGCCTTCGGATTTGACGATTTGGGTCCCGATGGAAATAAGTCCAACACGAGGTGGTGGTGCGATGTGGAGAGATACGTATCCATTTGGGGTGTTTAGAGCAGCAACTGTGGGACGATAGGCCTGTACTAGGGCAGGATTGGATTCGCCTTGAAGTTGCATTCGGACCTTGATGAGATCAAGAGGGTGAGTGGAAGCTCCAGCAATTATTGAAGCAATGCCTCCTTCAACGAAGCCTTTCAAACCCATTTGTAGTTTATGTTTGTTTTTTTATTTCTGTTATGGCAAGATGTGTGAATGAGAGTAGAGATCAGAGCAGTGAGGAATGAGAGTTCGAAGTGGTGAGTTGAGAAAGATCAAAAGGGAAAGCATATTTATAGCAAGTTAACAAGTTACGCGGTCTTCTCTGTGTTTCAGCGTTTCTTCGCCTTTGTTTGCGTGTTGTAGGACTCTGGCTAGTCTTGGCTGTTCGATTTTGACTTAAGACAATTATTTTCAAATGAAGTAGGCCTATGTTGTCTATTCTGAAGTTATGTTGCTGAGTAATACACTTGTGCGCACCAAATTGGAAAGACTGGTTCTGATTGACCAGTTAGAGTGAGTCCACCCAAGACTAACTCTTTGTGAGCCTGAAGCTTCGCACTCTTCTCCCGTGTCAAAATCGAACTGAGGCCATGGCATCAAGCCACACAACTAAAGACTATTTCAGAAATTATAATATAATAATTACAATTATATATATATATATACACACACACACATACTGATGTAGCTCCAAATAATAATCATTGGGTCACAGAAAAGTTAGTCCAACTCCAACCCTATCTACCACCAGTTAGCAAAAAGAAGGGGAAAAAAGAAAAACAACAACCTTATCTCTACAGCCACGAAATTCTATAAATGTTTTCTAATTGGAAGCAATGAAATCCAATTAAAATCAGCAAGATACGTTTCTGTAATTCTGTCCAATCGAAAGCAAATTTTGCTAGACATTTCGTAGACCTGATTATAATACGTGTATAACGTGTCTCGAAGAAAAGTAGGGTTCTTCGCATGAGGTGTATTGATTGACCCCCACTACCACCGTATATATATGGAGTAATTCTTAGTAAAATAAGTAAGTAATACCCAATTCTCTTACTTAACAAGGGGTTTATTAATTCAAGGTGTGATCCATTATTGATACATGATAAATGAATATTATTTCGAGAGTAATATGGAGAAATGCTACATCACATTAATTTTATAATAAATATTAGATAATAAGTTGTTACTGATGAGTCTAAAAATATTATTAGTGATGGATCTAAATTAAAACTAATAACAACTTACCACATAAAATTTGTTGTGAAAATATTATAAATGCGCACAACATTTCTCTTTATATATTTGCATGATTGGTTCTTTTTCTTTTTCTTTTTCCTCTAACTAAAGATTTATTAAACTAAAATTAGACAATAACAAGAGGGAGTGATTCCTTATCCATCTCAATAGATGTCAAATTGAACATGAGCATAAAACAGGCAAGTTAAAGATGGGGGTATAAGATTGAACTTAAAATTGTAAATGAGCCAAACCGAATATTAAAAGTTTAGACTTGTTCCTTTAATTTCATTTACATATAAAAAATAATATTTCGTGTAGTTAAAATCATGTTCAAGAACATGTGATACATCGCTCTTAAAAAAAAAAAAAAAAAGAACATGTGATACATAAAATTGGATATCAATGGTTTTGATTTTTAGATGAATATTGAAAACCAGACAAAGCCAACGGTAAATCACTATCGGGGTATGCTTCAACTCCGCACACAAGCCACCAACTATTGGACCCATAATTCGATGGAAGTAGTGGGGTGTCATGGTCATCTCTAGTCCTACCAAGTAAGAAGCGTGGGTCATATGACTCATATCTTACCACCACTAAGCCAAGTTGTAAACCAGGACACCCTCATAGTAGCGTAAGGCATGTGAGAAGCAATGATCCCAAACCTTACCTCTTGCACCAAAGGCCTCGTCTCATGGACAAGGAGATCATACCAGTCCCGCACATTAGACACTGTGCCCCTTCCAGTTAGTGGAGTCTAGACACCTCAAGAGGAGAGTTTTATATCAGAAGCATAAGTACGAGTGGTTTAACGAGATAATTGCAACATAAGATGGCCAGGGAATGGTTTTTGGTATGAATCCAAAAGATCTTTCATATGCTGGCTCATGGTTGCATGGGCAACCACTTAACATCGGATACCAAAACCCCTGATACAATCATACAATCACCATGTTTTGCTATCTTAAATATAAGAAATCATCATAGCAGCTTACCCAAGCCCAAATCATCCTATATAGCCTAGAAAAAAACATGAAAAAACTTCCAAATAGCATATAAAAAAACATGGAAAAGGAGGAGAAGAATGAAAAACTTCTATCCACCTCATGGAAGGCTAGAAATGTGACGTTTAGGGTAATAGCAAGCGGATCAAGTCCACTAGGCTCCAAGGGTGATTCCATTGAATATTGACGTCTAAACATTCATCCCTCGACAACATTTTATCTGATTAATATTTGAAAAATTCCACCATTAGATCATAAGTTCTCATACTTTTTGACATGCATGTAAAATTACGTTTTAGACAACTGTTATTTACTAATCAATTAATAAATTCATATTTTATGTATAATTTTAATATACAAAAAACAAAACCAATTAAAATTCAAACTCAAACTTTTGATCGCCATTGAAATCAAACTTGTCACTCTTTAAGAGAGACAGAGACAGAGGAAGAACAGGGTAATAGCAATATTTAAGACATGGGGCATGGTGTTTTTAATGAGGTTGCTGAGTACAGGTCATAAGTCATAAATTTTGAAATTTTTTTTTTTTTTTTTTTTTTTGGGTGAGATGGTACGGCCACCTAGCTAGGTAGGTAAGTGTCAAAGTTTACGAAAAATGGGTATTTGTTTTTAATTTACAAATTATATAGTAAAATACTCTTGTTTTGAAACTATTTAACAAACTGTAATTATTTTTTAAACTCAATTTGTGTAAAACTTGGTATCCTTAAAATCAAGTTCTATGTATGTTTTTAAGTAGAACTTGACAATAGCAATGTTGAGTTCCACTTAAATTTTCAAAAAAAATATTCTAGTGACAAAATATGCATAAAACTTGATATTGTTAGTGTTGAGTTTCACTTATAACTCGATTTTGTTAAAATTGATTTTCAAAAATAGGAGTTTTTTGTTAAATAGTTTTAAAACGGTGTCATGTTGCTATATAATTTGTAAATTAGGGACAATGGCCTGTAGCAGAGTTCATTGTCAAACAGTAGTTTGCCTGGAAAAAGATAAAAATACTATATAAGTAAAAGCTCTGTTATGCTTGGAAGAAAGTCTATAAAAAGAAAGGGCTGGAATGAGCTTGATATCTCTGAACTGTCCCATATATATATATATATATATATATATATATATATATATATATATGTATATGTACTTCGGAGAGAGAGAAAGATGGATTCCATAACGGAAGCTACAGCTACTAGACCTCATGTTGTTTGTGTCCAGAGGCCCCAACTCCCTTAAGGGATTGCCAGACTTTCACTTCGAAATCATTCCTGATGGCCTCCCACCATCAGGCGCAGATGTCAGCCAAGACGTTGCCTCGCTTTGCGACTCCACCTCAAAGAATTGCCTAGTCCCATTTTGCAATTTCCTTTGCAAACTCAACGACACTTCGTCTTCGAACGTGCCGCCTGTGACCTGTATTGTCGCAGATGGTGTTATGTCCTTCACTCTTGATCCTGCTGACAAGTTTGGAATTCCATGTGTGCTTTTCTGGACACCTAGTGCTTGCGGCTTCTTGAACTATATGCATTTTCGCCATCTAGTTGAACGAGGTTTAACACCACTCAAACTCTCAAAGGTATCATCCAATCATTATATATGTTAATTTTAAATAAAAAACATACAGACAAATGAGAAGTATAAGGTATAAACCTATATATAAGAGATGTGCATGGGAGGTCTACAATAGCTTTTACCCTATGTCGGTTACATACCTTGTTAGAGATTGGGGTTCATACACTCATTGAAAATATAATACTATAATACTGATCTGTTGTGTTGAGATCTCGTGCACAGAGAAACCGAGTCTTGTAAACGTAGCTACGTACTTTTTTTTTCTTTTCTTTTTTTCACACTATTTTGACTTGAATTGCGTAAACAAAAATGTTACCAAATTACTCTCTTCATCCCAATTTGTTTATTCAGTTTGAAAAGTCAAACTTTTTAAGGGAATATTATTTATTGTCTTGTTTACCTTATGAAAATATATAAGTTTACAAAACTATCTTTAAATAAATTTATCAGTTTTTTTAAAAAAGAGTTATTCTTAATGAGGCAATTAAAAGGGTGTTCCAATTAAATTGATTTTTTAAATATTTGTTAGTTTTCTTTTCAAATAGTTTTGAAATTAAAGTAGGGGTATAATGGAAACATTAGTAAATTAATGACTTTTATTTTTAGAAACATGACAATATTTTAAGACATCCCAAAATGGAATAGATGACAAACAAATTGAGATGGAGGTAGTATTATTTTGGAAACTTACGTACTAGTTTTTTAATATTTTAAGATTCAAGTAGGCCATTCATAAATGTCAATCCTATTTTTGTGTTATTCACAGGTTCAGGTTATCTAACAAATGGAAACTTGGAAACAACAATAGATTGGATTCCAAAAATGAAAAATATTCGATTTAAGGATCTTCCAACTTTCATAAGAACTACAGATGAGAATGACATTGTACTCAAGTTCGTCCTCCATTCAACCGAGAGGACTCCTAGAGCTTCAGCAATCATTTTGAACACATTCAACTCCTTTGAACAGGATGTCTTGGATGCTTTATCCTCCATGCTTCCTTGTATATACACCACTAGGCCACTTTTGTAGCTTGCTGATCAGATTGAGGGTGACAAATTGAAATCAATAGATTCCAATCTATGGAAAGAAGAACCGGGGTGTGTGGAATGGCTAAATTCAAAAGAACCCTACTCTGTAGTTTATGTAAATTTTGGTAGTATAACTATTATAAAACCTCAACAACTCATAGAATTTGCTTGGGGTTTAGCAAACAATGAAAAACCCCTCTTATGGATTATAAGGCTTGATCTTGTGGTAGGTGATAAAGCTATTGTTCCTCTTGAATTTGTTAATAGAACTAAAAATAGAGGCATGTTAGCAAGTTGGTGTCCTCAAGAACAAACCTTAAAGCACCCATCAATTGGGGGGGGGGGGGGGGGTGGGGGTTGGGGGGGTGTGTTTACGCATTGTGGGTGGAATTCAACACTTGAAAGTGAATGTGGTGGAGTGCCAATGATCTCTTGGCCCTTCTTTGCAGAGCAATAAATCAATTGTAAATACTCTTGTACTGAGTGGGGCATCAGGATGGAGATAGATAATAATGTTCAAAGAGATGAAGTGAAGAAGCTTGTTAGAGAGTTACTGGATGGCAAAAAAAGATAGTGAAATGAAGAAGAAAGTACTAGAGTGGAAGACAAATGCAGAGGAAGCTACCAGACTTGGTGGATCTTCTTACCAGAACTTGGACAAATTGATTGCAAAAGTTCTCCTAGCTAGAAATGTTTGAACCAAACAAACAATTCGTTCCTAAGTTTTTAATGAACTAGCTCATATTCTCCTCTATTTCCTATGATCATTCTAAATATTTATAGAAAAATCTATTCCCACTTTTGTTGCAATAAAATCCAATTGTGTGATTTAGTTAAATAAAGTATTTTGTTCAGTAGTGGGTTCCAGCTAGCTCAACTGGTAAAGTCTAAAAATACCTAGAACTATCTAATTACAAGTAAAGTGCGTTTTGTCAAAAGATTAGCCAATTACAATAAAGAATGACATATGTTGTTAACATGTGAACCACATATGTCCTAACAATCTCCCCCTTTGGCAATCCGTGACAAAACCACAACAAACAAATGAACATATGAGATAAGTCATAAATCACTCAACTCATACATCCCTCATATCAACAACACTCCTCCTAACAAAATGGTCCTATACTAACTCTCCCCCTAAGAATGACTACTCTCATATCCCAAAACTACTCCCCTTTTTTGTCATGAATGACAAAGGGTAAGAGTGTCAAGTAGACATCTCATCGGCTGAGCTAGCATCTCCATCATCATCAACCGAAGCATCATCATCATCACCATCATCACCATCATCAACATCCTCGCCTCAAAATCAAAAGCCAAGGGAGGAGGTGGTGAAGGAATAGCCTCAGGAGCAAAACCGTCCATGGTCGCCTGCCACCTAGCAATACAGCCAACACGAACGTTCACCTAATACAACTCTGTGGAGAGTGTATCAAGGCGAGCATCCATGCGCTGTAACTGCGCCACGACGTCACCAAGCGTCACATCGCCTATAGCAGAGGAGGGAGTAGATGTGGATGGAGCTGAACAAGATGGAGCTGAACAGAATGGAGGAGTTGCTAAATCTGACTGCCTCGACTGAAACTACGCCTCTCTACATTTTATAGTAGCGGTGTCTATGGCACACATGAAAGTGAAATGGTCGAACAAGGGAAAAGGAACAGAAAAGTGGCGTAAAATCCTCATGATAGCGGAAGGAAAGATAAACTTATCACGGGACGCCGAATCTAAATGAACATCTATAATAGACAGAATGAAATGAGAAGGGAAATCTATAGTAAGATGCTCAATAAGAGATAACAAAAACCGAGCACGAAGCTATGTGATGGAGTTGTAGTGAGAGAGTGGATGCAAAACAAAAGTCATCACCATGTTTATGAATCTAAGACCTTTAGCAAAAGGCCTACATGGTGTAAATTGACGCTCACCCCAATCAGAAGGGTACTTATAGAAAGCAGCCATGAACTCATCCTTAGACACAGTTTGCAGACGCTCACAACTAGGATAGTCAGGAAACTCTATCCTATGGACCCGAAGCACATCCGCAACAAGTTGCGATGTGATAAGAATGCACGTACCTCGAACGCGAGTGAAGAAAAGAGGTACTAAACAATCAATCCCGTTCATGTTGGAGTAAAACTCCTAGATAAGCACGAGAGGACAAGTGACCGGGACGTCACACAATGGCTCCCATTCCCGACTATGAATGACAGTGGGAAGGTCAATGTCGGCGAAGTCCGCCAAAATGACTTGGTGTTCCGAATGAACACCTCGTCTAGAAAAGTTCTCTGAGAATGCCTTGTGAGCATTATCATCATGAAACCGAAGAGAGAGAGGAGCAGAATCAGAGGATGAAGAAGCTCCGGAATGAAAAGGGTTCCGAGCCGGAGTAGATTTACGCTTAGATGCCATAGACACGACTAACGTAAACAGAAAGAGAGGGAAAGAGAAAGAGATAATCAGAAAAGTCCCAAAACAGTTCACAATAGTAAGAATATGTGAAAAGAAATACATATGCATGGAGAATGCATGAACATGTGACATGCAAAAGAAATTGCATCATGGGCTCAGCCCAATCCAAACCTATCAGCACACAAACAGTTTGCACACACCTAAATGCATGAAAATACTGTTATAATGCATATGTAAAGCAATGCATGAAGTTTTAAACTCATTTAAGTAAAAACCCATCCCAAAATTTCAACAAACACTCATCAATTTTGAAAAACCCCAAATTTTTCAAAAACCCTAAAACCTAGGTTTCAAAACATGAAATGCATGTAAATGAAGGAGATTAGAAGCTTACCAAGTGAAGGAGAACTTGAAAAAGCTTGAAGAAACCTTGAGAAGAGGATTGGAGTGAGAGAGATAGTGTTTGGGAGATGAACAGGTGTGGACAGATTGAGAAAGATCGAAGAAATGAAAACTAGATTATGAAGAACGAATATATAAATCCTTAATAATTCTCGACAGATAGAGGTGTTGAAAGGTGTCGAGCCATCTTTCGAGGAAGGTGTGGAGAAAATGCTCGTCGACAGATGCAGGTGTCGAGAAGGTATCGAGGAACAAAAGTACCTGATCAAGAATAGAAACTCGATCGATCCACCAAGTGTCGAGAAGCTATCGAGGAGGCAAGAACTTGCTTGATCGATCCACCAGGTATCGAGGTGCAGGCAAGATTACGATAAGAAAAAGTTTAAGAAGCTTGACAGATAGCTAGCTATCGAGGAGGTATCGATCAAGCTTTTCAAAATAGTTTTTTGAGAGGAGAAAAACACAGACATGAATGCAATCAAGCATGCAACTCAACCAATGATCCAATCAACATATTAAGCTCTCAAAATCATCTCTTAACAATAATTTTTAAACACATGGATCTCAAAAACACACACACACACACACACACTAAACAAGTCTAACCAATTTTATATTTCAAAAATCAAGTTAAGACAGTTTAGTGAGCATACATTAACACATGTAAACCTTGTGATGGCCAAATCACATTGTACATGCAAATGTATCAAGAGTAGCAAAGAATTTTGTGTGTTGTGTGTGAAAAACATCACAAGATTGCAAATGTGTCAACATGTTATGACGATTTGGGATATGAGAAAATCACTTTAACTCACACACAATCATAACTATTTGATGGGGACCATCACCTTCGAGGTACATCCTATAACTCCCACATCTCCTAGAATACACGCTTGCAATCATATTTAAAAGCATTTTTGATCTTTTTGCTTTTTATTTTCTTTGCATATTTTTCTTTTTGAACATATCATGCATTGGGCATATAAGAGTGAGAAAAGAAATACCCAATGATTTTTGACATTCCAATTTTGCTACGCTGAAACACACAAATGTCATTGACATTGCACTTTTGCTATGATGAAGCATATAAGTGTCATATTATGATTGGCAGGCAATAGTGGTGAGATGGTTATTTATGCCTTTCTCTTAGGATTTTCTAGTCCTTCCCATCAAAAAGAGTGATATGAGTGTTAAGTACATGAGATAACTTAATCTTACTCATCACAAACAAGAGCCATAAAGCTCACTTGCTTAGTTGTGCATAAAGATGCTCATCTAAACTACAAAAGATACAAAATTTAGAAAACTTTGTTTCAATGGCCATCCACGGTACACAAGTACCAATGTACACAAAACACACACTGTTTTTGTATTTTTTATTTTTTATTTTTTTTATATAAAAAATAAATAAACAACACTAAAAAAAACAAACAAAAAAAAACATGTTAAACAAAGCAAAGCATAAAACTAGACTGACTCAAAAAGTAAGCAAAACACACAAGAAATGCAAACAAAAACAAGAAGATAGAGAGGAAAGTGATAAAATCACTTGGAGCCCTTTTCCTTCCACACCTTGGAGGAACCTTTCCTTTGATCAAACCTTTGAACCGACGGTAAGGGGGAAGAGTTGAAACCGTTCAAGTTTGAAAGGAACATGAGGGCTTTGAGAAGATCTCCAAGATGAGCAAGAAAGGATTGAAGCTTATTCTGGCTTCCAGATGCTATCATGTCGTTGCTCTATTGAGTGGCTAACCACTTATAGCAATTTGGTCGAGTATGACCTGTAGCTCCACAATGATGAGAGAGATGCTGCTTCTTCTATTTAGGCTTTTGAGAGTTAGCCTTTTTAGCCCTAGGGTTTTTAACATCTTTCTTCTCAAGCCTAGGGGGTGCTCTTAAGATAGATTTACCCTTGTCTAAGTTCTCACTAGCTAATTCAGTTTTAATCTCATTGTTCTCAATTTTAACATTATTTGTAGAAGGAACAAAAACATTAGTACTAGTAGAAGCAATATTAGAGGAAGAGACACCATACCCAAAACCTGTTCGATTTGAAGCAGATTTCTGACTATTGAGCATTTCATCAAGCTTCGCACTTGAAGTCCTCTTTAATTGAGCTCTAACTTGAGATAACTCTTTTTCAAGCTTCTTGGATTCTCAGCCAAGAAGTTGTTCTCAAACCTCAGTGCTCCAATAGTTTGATTAGCCTCATCAAACTTTGTGGACAACTCTTCACGGTCAAGTTCCACATCACTGAGTTTCTTGGTGGCCAGTCTATAGAGTTTCTCATGCTTCTCAGAAAGCTTATACAATTTCTCATAGGCTGTATAGATGTCATCCTAGTCATCCATCTTTTCAAACCTAGACTCCACCAATTCCTCTTCTTTAACCACATCTTCAACAATCTCATCAATAGGATTAACAATGTCAGTGAAGGCATTCAAGATTCCATCATCCTCATTGTCGGAATCATCCTCAGGCTCGGTGTTGCTCAAGGTAGTAGCAAGTGCCTTGCTCTTCCCAATGCTCTTGAGATATGTAGGACACTCATGTTTCATATGACTGAATCCTTGACACCCAAAGCACTTGGGTCCTGCGGGAACACTGTACTGACCGCCATCCCTAACATCCTTCTTCCCTTTGTCTTGATTCTTGAACTGAGAAGAACTAGATTGCCTATGATCCTTGTCAAAACCCTTTCCATTGGCATTCTTCATGAACTTCTTGAACTGCCTGGTGATGTAGGACTTCATCTTGGAATCTTCATCATCTGAAGGCTCATCTGTATCACTGCTCTTGGCCTTCAAAGCCATGCTCTTTCCTTTACCTATCTTGCCAATCCTTGTCAATCCCAGCTCGTAGGTCTACATGTTTCCAACCAGCTCAGTCAGAGGAATCTTGTCAATATCCTTCGATTCCTCTATCGTCGTGATCTTGACATGGAATCTCTCGGGTAGAGATCTGAGCACCTTCCTTACAATCTTGAGTTCAGGAATGGTTTCCCCAAGATTGAAGGCTGAGTTCACTATGTCCTTTAGCTTGGCATAGAACTCATCGAACTACTCATCATCCTCCATCTTAATCTCTTCAAAGCTTGTAGTGAGCCTTTATAACTTTGAATCCTTGACAGCCTTTGTACCCTCACAGGTTGTTTGGAGGATGGTCCATACTTCCTTAGCAGTTTCAGTAAAGGATATCTTCTTGAACTCTTTATTGGTGACTGCACTGAATAACACATTCAGTGCCCTGCCGTTGAAGTTTGCTGCCTTGATTTTGGCTTCATCCCAATCGGCTGGCGCTTCCTTTGGCTTGGTCCAACCTATCTCAATAGCTTGCCACACTTTCTCATCTAAAGACTACAAGAAAGCTCTCATGCGTACTTTCCAGTATGCATAGTTAGTGCCATAAAATAAAGGAGGTATAATTAATGACTGTCCTCTATCCATGAAAAATAGGGGTAAATGGATCAAACACAGCAAAGATTAACCCTAATCAGAGTGTGCCTGCTCTGATACCACTTGATAGGCCACAAACTGAAAGACCCCTTGTGATATAAATTAATTAATTAATTAGCCAAGTTATTAATTAATCAATTTATCATGCAAACACGTGGTAGTACAAACAAATCACCAATAAATTAATTATGTAGCAGAAAATAAATAACACGGTGATTTGTTTATGAATGGGGATAACCTAACGGCAAAATCCCCATCGGGTGATTTTCAGGTCACCACTCCCGAAACTCTACTATTATCACAACAAGTGGTTACAAATAAAGGAATCCCAAGTACTTTACCAACTTACAGTTAAACCCTTACCCTAATACCCATTTAGACTTGTTCTGTAGTGACAATTCCCCTTTTTGATGCACGGCTCCCAAGTACAAGACTAACCAATTGTACGGATCCCAGTACACGACTTCAAACACCAACTAAGAAGGTTGTTGGTTGCAAAGTTCTTCAGTTCATCCACATGATAAAGATCAAGAAAATGCTTGGTCACAAAACCCTACGGTGTAAATACACAGCAACTTCTTCAAGAGAAAGAGATGAACTAGGGCAAGAACTTCATCTCTGATCACAATTTGCTTGAACAGAGTTTGCTCAATGCTTGTGCAACTTGTGAACTCTTTGATGGCCCTTAAAACAATCCTTTTATATGTTTAGGGTTAAGAGAAAAGAAAGCCCAAACACATAATCACGGATCCCAAGAAAATCATATCAAAATTCTGAAATTCATAAACCTCGACAGATAGAAGGTGTCGAGCAGGTGTCGAGCACACAGGCATGAGACACCTTCTAAACCTCGACACATGCTAGCTGTCGAGCTAGCTGTCGAGATTTAATGAATGTGCACTACTTCAGCTTGTTTCTTGGACAGACTTGATGACTTTAACACTTGATCTTAAAACCTTGTTTCTTGAAGTATAAAAAAACCTAGAACTACCCAATTACAAGTAAAATGCATTTTGTCAAAGGATTAGCCAATTACAATAAAGAATGACATATGTTTTTAACATGTGAACCACATATGTCCTAACATCTATAATTAATATAAATTTACATTGTACCATAGAATGGAGAGAGAGAGAGAGAGAGAGAGAGAGAGAGACATTTTTGAGTATGTGGCTTGACTTACTCTAAGGTGATTCAAGTATATGCGTGTGTGTGTGTGTATGTGTGTGTAAAATTGTGATTTTCAATAAAAAAATTTCCATTGTATGTTTTTTTTTTTAGGTATTTGTATGTTTTATGCCTTGATTAAAAGAAAAATAATTTTAGTGTGAGTCATTCCAATTCCATATCAATTGTAGCATCGCAAAGGTTAGGGGCATTATGGTACTTTTGCACACATGATGCCTTTGACATCGTAGCCTTACATGTTTACCATTCTTAAGGTTAATTTTAAGAGTGGATAAGACCATATGACAATGTTAGTCCAAACCATAACCATACATCAGAGAACTAAGACAAAACATGCCTTTTAAGAAGCACCGCTTTCAAGGTGAGATGAGCATTAACAGGGCTCAAGTGTCATGCTAGCCCACCAAGAACAATATTACAGTACTCCAATTGGCTTATAAAAAGAGGGAGCTCACCATTAACAAACATGAAGGCAAGAACCTAAGTAGCAATAGCAGTATATAAAGAAAAAGAATCACAAGGAAACAATGGGGATTTCTGTGGTGTGAATATGTAAAACCTCTCTTTTCATCAACATTAAACATTCTTAATAGCAAGGAATTCAAGGTTTTTCACCCCATTTCAAAGGGGTTTTCTAAAGAGAAAAATCTAGAAGAAAATCTAAAGGAAAAGATATTTTCTTAAAATGAGTAACTGATTACATTGAGAGTCTTTAATCTATATATATGCTAACAGAGGAGAGAGAGTGACTCAGCGTAAGATAAGGAAAATCTGTTATATCAGATTAACTACCAAACACACGTGCTAAAACAGAAAATTAGAAACTAAATAGCAAATGACCACATGATTTTGGAACTTAACAAGTGAAAAAGTGGAGAAGTAAGATCTTTAGTCAAGAGATCAACCAACTGATCCTGGGAAGCAACAAATTTAACTTGAAGATCATGCTGAAGAACACGTTCCCTGACAAAATGATAGTCAACTTTAATGTGCTTAGTACGAGCATGGAACACAAGATTTGAAGCAATGGCAAGGGCAGACACATTATCACACCATAGAATAGGAGCAGCACAAAGATAAACCCCCAAATCTTTGAGAAGCATTCTGATTCAGCAAAGCTCAGTAGAGGCAAAAGCTAAAGCTCTATATTCGGCCTCAGTAGAAGAACGAGAGACCGTAGGCTGCTTTTTAGCAGACCATGTAATGGGAGAATTGCCAAGAAACACTAAAATATCAGAGATGGATTTCCTATCCAAAGGATCACCTGTCTAATCCGCATCACTATAGGCAGAGAGAACAAGAGAACCTGGTGTAAAAGCCAAACCTTGATGAACAGTCCCTTGAAGATATCTCAAGATTTGTTTAGCAGCTTGAAGGTGATTAGAAGTGAGATTAGCCATAAACTAACAAGCCTGTTGAACAGCAAAAGGATAAATCAAGCCTACTGAAAGTGAGGTATTGCAAGGCACCCACCATGCTTCTATACAAGGTAGGATCAGGCAGTAAGGGACTATCATGAGGCACCTGATGAGTATTGGGAGAGTAGGGAGTCTTGCAAGGTTTACATTCTGACATGGAAAACTTGTGAAGATGATCCAAAGTATACTTGGATTGATGAACAAACAGACCAGCAGAAGTATAATCTATTTAAAGCCCCAAGAAGTAGTGTAATCTGCCTAAGTCTTGAAGATTAAACTCTTGGCTTAGGGTGTGAATCAAAGATGAGATAAAGGAAGGATGATTACCAGTAACAATGATGTCATCTACATACAACAGAAGGAAAACCAGATGAGTATCATGACTGTAAATAAACAGATTACCATCAGCATCTAAAGCCACAAACCCAACATGAAGTAATTGAGTACTAAACCTCTTAAACCAGGCCCTAGGGGCTTGTTTCAAGCCATATAAAGCCTTATGCAAAAGATAAACATGATTTGGACATGATGGATCCACATAACCTTGAGGTTGAGCCATATATACCTCCTCTTTAAGCAAACCATGAAGGAATGCATTGTTAACATCCAACTGCTTAAGATCCCAACCATAGTTAACTAACAAAGCAAGAAGCAATCTCACAATAGTGGGTTTCACCATAGGGCTAAAAGTCTCCTCATAATCCAAACCATACTATTGGAGATAACCCTAAGCCACCAATCTAGCTTTATACCTTGCTATAGTCTCATCACTGTACCTTTTCATAAGGGACCATGTATTTTGTTTTAAGAGAGACTAAAATTTTGAGTCCATAGCAACAACCCATTGAGGGTATTTAATAGCAGCATTGTAAGAAGGAGGTTTTTGGTAAGTGTAATCAGAACTGACTTTTAGAACCTTAGGCTTATGAATACCAAGTTTTGATCTTGTAAGCATAGGATGATGATTAACAATAGGTAAAGAAGTATGAGAAGTAGAAGCAGTAGGATCAGGTATAGCTGATAAGGAAGAAGAGGAGATAGGATCAGAAATTGTAGCACTAGGAATTAAAGGAGTAGAGGAGAAAGATGAACTAGGCATACATGGAGTAGGGTCAAAAGAGGGAAATGCTGATGTGAAAGGAATTAACTCATCAATGGGCTATTTTTGAGAGGAAGAAGATGAAGAGGTGGAATCAGTGTTTGTAGGTTTAAAAGGAAACCAGGCAGAATCAATTACAGAATTAGAAAAAGGAATATGTGGATTAGTGAGATCAGACTTTTGTGCAAAAGGAAAGACATTCTCATCAAATAAAGCATAGCAGGTGGTATACATAGTATTAGTATTGGGATCCAAACACAATACCCTTTTGAGAGAGGAGGATAACCAAGGAATACACACTCTACTGATCTAGGTTGAAGCTTATGCTTATTATAGGGTCTAAGATAGGGATAACAAGGACAACCAATTGTATTAAGGGCTGAAAGTGGTGGAGAAATAGAATTTATCTTTTCCCATGGAGAAATAAAGCCCAAAACAGAAGATGGTAGTCTATTTATAAGAAGAGATGCTATGGAAAAGGCATATGACTAGTAGTTTAGAGGAAGACGGGATTGATACAGCAGGGTTAGACCAATTTCTACAATGTGCCTATGCTTTTTTTCAAAGACACCATTCTGTGGAGGAGTGTGTGGACAAGAAATTTGATGAAGAATACCATGTTCAGAACAAAAATCTTGAAATTGAGAATGAACTTATTCACCACCATTATCAGATTTTATAACTTTAATTTTGGAGGAGTATTGATTCTTAACAAGATTCTTAAAGTGCTTGAACACAACAAACAACTCACTCTTTTGTTTAAGAAGAAAGAACCATGTAAAACGTGTAAAATCCAATGAAAACAGCATAGTAATTATAACCAAATAAGGAAGAGATAGGTGTTGGACCCCAAACATCAGAATGCACAATTTGAAGCATAGAAGTTGATTGGATTTCATGTTTGTTCAAAGGAAGTTTGTGCATCTAAGCACTTAGGGTTTGTTTGGATACCACTTATTGCTGAAAACTGAAAACTAAAAACACTATAGCAAAATAATTTTTAAATGTGTGAATAGTGTCGTGGGACCCAGTTTGAAAGAAAAATTTGCTAAAATTCGTACTTGCGCGTCCCATGAACAGTGCATGGGACCCACACAAAAAACGTAGTTGCCAGCACAAACGCAAACACGTTGCTATCCAAACTAACACTTATATAGAATTTACAAGATCAACAACATACATAAACATTATTGAAAGTAAACTTAAGATTTTTAGAATGAATAGCAGAATGAAGAAGCTTAGCAGAATGAAGAAGCTTTGCACTAGGATGTCCACGTCTTTGGTGCCAAAATAGAATTTGAGTAGAACTAATAGATGATAAACTAGAAGTCTGTGATGATTAGGAAATCTGAGAGGCAGTGTAAGCAATAGGATTAAGAGAGGAGGGGGAAGATGAGGGAATAGGGTAGACACCATCTTTACTTAATCCTTCGTAGAGGATCTTCCCCAAAGGTAAATCCTAAATGAAAAATCTATAAGCATCAAAATAACAAAAAGCATTGTTCTGCAAGGAAAGTTTATGAATAGAGAGTAAATTGGATGCAAGATCAAAAACTCTAAGTATACCATCAAGCCTAAAATTATGAGAGGAAGTACATAACTCACCACTACTAATGTGAGTAACAGGAAGCTCTTGACCATTTTCTACATGACAGTCTCTGATCTAGAAGTAGGCTACAATTGAAGTGAAAGATTGGCTAAATCAGGTGTCACATGATCAAAACAACCAGTGTCTATGAGCCAACCATTAGTCCTATAGATCTGAGATGAATTAGCCACTATTATTGCTAGTTTTGATGGAGCATGTCTACCTTGAAAGGAAAAATTCATCCTATGATAGCAGTCAAGAGCTGTATGGCCATTCTTTCCAAAAATTTGGCACTGTGGCCTTTGATTTTGACTTTGTTGCCCCTAAAAACCTGGAGTTCTAGCCTGATTAGATTGACTAAATTGAGAGACATTCCCACCATTGAAACCATTGAAATTGTTAGGACTAGTATTATGATTACCACCATTGAAACCTCTAACACCACGGCCTCTTTGATTATTATTTCTGCCTCTTCCTCTGCCAAACCCTTGAGATTGAAAATTCGCAACCATTGCCATAGTATTAACATCAACAAGACTAGATCTCTTCTTGATTGGTCTCTCTTCTGCATTAAGGAGAGTGTTAAGCTCTTCCATTGAAAGAACATCACTCCTAGTCCTTATAGCAGAACTAAAGGAGGCATATTCTGATGGCAAACCATCACAACATGAAGAAGTTCCTCATCATCAAGTATGACTGACACAGCAGCCAATTTATCTCGGATTTGCTTAATTCTCTGAAAATACACACCAATTGAACCTGTGCCTTTCTTCACAATGTTCAAATTGTTTCTAAGGCTCATTACACTAGATCTAGACATTGAAGCAAAACGTTTTTCCAACTACCTGATTTCTGTCTAATAGTGAGAGCAAGAACAAAAGGAGGGAGTGTTGAGTTAAGAAATGTGAATAATGCTTGCTCACGATTCTTCCAACTCAAAAAGCTGGATTGATCCCAATGGTAACATTTCTAGAGGAATCTGTCAAGAACTGATTTGGTGCCATAGTAGTTTCATCAATTGCATCAATCATTGAATAGGTTTCTAGAATTACTTCAATCTGGTGTTTCCAGACGATATAGTTGGAGTAATCTAGCTCGACTGTCTTCATTGAAGACATATTTGATAGTAGGAGTAGTAAGGGATTGATTTGTGTGAGTGAATTAGCCATTGTGGCTGTGTTTGAGGTAGAAGATGAAGTTGAGCTAGTGGAAGCCATGGAAGCACAACTCTGATACCATGAAGAGAAAAATCTAGAAGAAAATCTAAAGGAAAAGATCTTTTCATAAAATGAGTAACTGATTACATTGAGAGTCTCTAATCTATTTATATGCTAACAGAGGTTAGAGAGAGACTCAATGCAAAATAAGGAAAATCTATTATATCAAATTAACTACCAAACACGTGCTAAAATAGAAAATCAGAAACTAAATAGCAAACGATGCGTTTTGATCTTAGGCATTAAGTGATGTCAAAACGCTGCGTATTGAACTTGAGGACTAAATGACACGGTGTGTTTTGGCCTCTGAATCATCTTCATTTGAATTATCTTCTTCATGAAACACTTGCTGCCTTACAGTTTCTACATATATTACTGTTCATTGTAAGTTCTAGTTTGCCTATGTTTTGTTCTACTCCCTCAACCATTACTAACTAAGATAATGTCAATCTAAATGTACTAGAAGTGTGTAATAGGTGGATTATTTTACAAAATAGTTCCTAAAGCCAAACTCCCACATACATCAATTATCGTGACATGGTTCCTTCCATGTACTACAACACTAGCAACGTGTTTAATATAGCTTATAAATGAGAAGTGAATTAAAAGGTCCAAGAATAATGTCTCCTTTTCTTAATAAGAAAAAAATAATAATCTTTCTTTTGTTAGAGACTATTCCTAATCATTCTTATATATGTACGTAGACCAAAAAAAAAAAAAAAAAAATTTATTAGAAGCACATTTAATTATATCTGCAATTGTCAAAAGCATAAGTTGCATAAAGAAACTTATAACAATATAAATATCAACTATCATTTGCTATGTTCGAGACCCATTCAATTGACGTATTCCTCAAATGAAACCCATTTGTCAATGGATCTGCAATCATAAGATGTGTGCGTATGCATTCTATTGATACTCGTTTTTTCTGAAATTTTTTTTGGGTAACTCATGATATTACTACTTAGGGAAAAAAACTAAGGGAAAGGGTAAGACCTAAGCCTCTCAAAGTACATGTCAAAGAAATCATAAAACAATTACGAACTGATACTAAAAGAAGGAGAATCATAAATAACAAAATCTTGCTCTCACTTAGCTCCAGATCTGGCAAGCCGATCAACACAATGATTGGCTTCCCTGTAGCAATGCTTCATCTGCATCCTGAAAAATTTTTAAGCTGCCATGTACTTGGCACCATTAGGGAAAAAAACTAAGGAAAATGGTAAGACCTAAGCCTCTCAAAGTACATGTCAGAGAAATCATAAAACAATTATGAACTGATATTCAAAGGAGGAGAATCATGAATAACAAAATCTTGCTCTCATTTAGCTCCAAATTTGGCAAGCCAATCAACACAATGATTGGCTTCCCTGTAGCAATGCTTCATCTGCACCCTAAAAAATTTTAAAGGTGCCATGTACTTGGCACCATTAGAATAGTTAAAATAAATTATCAGTGACCAAGAAATAGAGTAAAAGTTTCTCAAAAAAAAAAGAAAAAAGAAATAGAGTAAAAAATTTCAAATCATAAGATAAAATTCTTTAACCACAATCCATGAACTGTGCCCTTGAAGCATAACACAAATTTAACTTCCATAGTAGATGAGGCAATGATAGTTTGTTTCGTACTTTTCCATGATATTGCTCTTCCTGCTAATATGAACAAATAACCAAAGTTAACTTTCTACTATCAACAACATCTAGCAAAATATGATTCTGAGTAACCAATGACTTCTAGATTATCAAGTCTCCAAAGTGTGAATATGTAATTGTTTGCTCATTGCAATTATCTATTCTTGGATTGCTTTAGTATCATCTAAAGGGACATAACTGGGGATGTGTTGAGTTTAAAATTATTTATTTATTTTTGGTAATTGCATAAAATTAGAAATTAAGTAAAGAACTTGAGATGTGGTAAGTTTTTATTTGTAAATAAAAAATATAGGACAAAGTATTTAAAATTAGAAAAAAAAAAAACCTGGGTACATGTTCACATGGGACCTGCAGAAACAAAATGACAATACATGATGGGCAAATGACACCTTTTTATGACCCTTATTGAAATAGAGAGCAGTAATAATAAAGACTCTAGGTTGGAATTGATGTTCACGTGGCTCCAAACACACAAAACAAAAGAAGAAAATTGAAATAGAACAAAAACAAAAGAAACAGAAGCAGTAAAGAGCATCCGGTCTGGGCAGAAGAAAGGGAGGTGGTGATTTGAGAACTGGACATGGCCAAAACAACCCGGTATTTATATCAGAACAAAACCTGCTTGTTTATATACTGGATTAGATATTGACTTCCCTGGCATTTTCTCCGTCACTCTTCCTTTAAAGCATTCATCTATAATTATTATACTAGCTTCATTACACGCACATGCAATGAAGTTTTTTTATTTTTTATTTTTATTTTATAGTGTTATAATATTATGTATTTAGAATTACTAATACAACTAGGAGTGTCATGAGATTAGCTTCCAAAAATGAACAAATATTACACATTTATTTTATAGCCAAAAAAAAAAATATTTGTGTTTTTATTTCATCTATCTACACTACTATTAAAGGGTTTCCCTGTTTAGACATGGATTTTTTTTTTTTCCTCAAAATACCCCTATTTTCCTAGGTTTAAGTAGAAACAAAACTAAAGAATAATTTGGTAAAATTATGTCTTTTAACTCCTACTAAAACATTGCTAACAAAATAGAACTATTTTTTTTTTTTGGTTGATAATAGGACCACTCTCTTGTTTAAACGTTTTCAATTCTTTTTTAATAGAATTTGCTTTCCTTACTGCATGATCTCATGTTTGTTTGTTTGTTTTTTCCTTTCTTTTTTCAAATATCCTCTTATTTATTTTGAAAAAAAAAAAAAAAAAAAAAACTCCTATTAAAAAACTACTAGCCTCTGAGCATGCGCTCAAGCGCGTGCTCAAAGGCTCTTTTAGTTTTTGGGTAAACGTTAATAGTTTGAATCCATTATAATTTGGGATTACTATATTTTTTAATCTTAAAATACCTAGAGGTGTGATGAAAAAAATATTTCATCCACAAACGCATAACAGTCATTATACCCCCTAGATATTTTATGATTAGAAAATGTAATAATCCCAAATTATAATGGATTCAAATTATTAACCTATACCCAAAACAAAAAAAAAAGATTCCTCCTCTTCCATCCCTTAACAAAATTGCCAAAGAAGCTTGTTTCGCCAATTCCCTTTGTTTCCTTATTTGTAGATAGTAAGGGACACAAAAATTCTTGATAGGTTATTCAGTACTTAACTACTTATTCTTCCATATCTTTTCAAAATGCCTCAGCACCACCTTGTCTTGCCATCTTGGTCTTATATGTTCCAGAGTTGAATTGGCTACCTCTTTGCTAATTATCATCAATATAATACAATTCCTTCTCATGTCTAAAAGCAGGATAGAAAGAACCCTCAAAGATAACAGTATAGCAATAGTCTTCCTTGTTAGGTTTTAAGACTTTAGGAATTAATGTATTAGAACTTCAATTTGTATTATATTGGAAAACCATGATCAAAACATAGAGTCTAGGTCTAGACTTGCTCAAAGTATGTTTATTTGTAAAATTTGAATCGAGTGATTGCAAAACTTATTAAACTAAATCTGTAAGGCTTGATCGATCGAAAATTAGACTCGATCGATCGAACCACGTGTAGATTTATTTTTCTGCAAAATTCCAATTCAGCCCAAACTTTACTTAAATGTATTAGGGTTCAAGTCAAACACTCCTATATATAAGGGAAACCCTAAAACGTTTTTATGAGTTTTTTTTAGAGAGAAAAGAGTGTGCCTCTTTTTGTATCTAGGGATTTGTACCCAAAAGTTCTCTAAGGACTTAGTAGCTCTATTTGCTGTGTGTGTGAATCTTTTATGAGATCTAGAGGTGGTTGCTTTCACACATGCTTAGGATTATCAAGAAGATTTCGTTGAGAGCTTGATGATCATTCAGTTGTTGCACTAAAGAGCTTAAAGAAACACAAGCAGATGTGCTTGTATTTGCTAGAGAATCCAAGAAAGAAGGAGTCAGTGGTCTAGGAGCTTGCACGTTGTCGTGTCAGTAAGTTTCTACTGATGGGTAGCAATAGGATGTTAGTGGTCTAAGTCACTATTGTAAAACTTCGATTCTTTCATAGTGGATTCAGGTTTACTTTGAGAATAGTTAGGTTAAATCCTCCTTAAATTTTTACCGGTGTGGTTTCCTATGTCATCATATCTTTGTGTTCTTTATATTCCGCACTTTACATTGATATAATTATATGATTGTATTAACCTAGATCTGAAATTTGGACTAAATAATCACTTGGCTAATTTACTAGGTTAATACAGTTGTGTTTTAAGGAGTCTAAAAACTCACAAGTGGTATCAGAGCAAGTAGCTCTTTTGTTTTAGATCTTTTGATCTAAGAGCTGATCCTTGACCCCTGTTGTTTTGGATAATTTGAAGTGTCTTTCTGATCAAGTTTCTGCTCATGTTTCTGTTGATCTTATTGATGCCTGTGAAACTCTCCGTAAGGAATTAGTAAAATCTATCAAAATTGCTAAGAAATTCAAGGAAAAGTTAATATTGGCTAATCTTGAAAAAGAGGAATTGGTTGTTAGATTAGATGATGTGAGAGACCGCGCCCTCAGCCCACTTTTTATGAATGTTGGGCTAAACCCACGTGAATGGGTGGAGTCATGTCGTTGCCTCTCAAAATGGAGGTTCGACTAGTTCTATTTTCCTCTTTAGATTAAGGGTTTTACAATGGAGTCGCCACTTATTTAATTATTGGAAAAATAAGAAAACCATAATTTAAAAATTTCATCATTTTATTAATTTGAAATTGATATTACATTGATCATAGGAAAATTACATGGCTTTGGTCCTAGATACAATCTAAGATAAAGTACATGGCTTTGTTTCCTAGTTACAATCTAGAAATTAAAAAATTACATGAATAAGCATTTGATCTACTAACCCTTGATCTAAGCTCGAAGGCTAGGTTACAAGGTGGGAAGGTGTTAGGCACCCACCTTGCCCGGTGAAACCAGTCTTCTAAACTATGGTGGCCAGCATTCATATCATATCATCCAATATGTCAATCAATTTACATATTGAATTTCATGTGTGTGCATGTGATAAACCCTAATTCAATTTAATAAGCATTGCATTTGGATTGAAAAATAAATTCTAGTGAATGTGTGTGGATGGTGATAACCTAGATTCAAGAATTTGAAAGAATTATTAAACAAACATGTTTTTTCATATTTTTTATGTGGATTTAAGATCAAAACTAGTGTTTATGCATGAACATGTGATGAACAACCAAAAACATGTGAAGAACAACTAAGAGCATTCAAACATATTCAAAGGAATTTAAATGATTGTTATCATGCTTTAATCTTAAACTCTCATCATAGCAACACCAAACAAGTTAGGGAAAAGGATTATACCTTCATGCAAGATCCATATGGTGGAGAAGGAGACTCTTGGTAGAGATCCTAAGGGTGGAGGAAAAGAAGAGTTAGGAGGGGAAGAGTGAGTCTCACTCAATACCTTGAGTCTCAGGAAGACCAAGATATGACAAGACTACTTTACTTCCTAGAACTCAAGAGAGGAGAAGATGAGGGGTTTTTGTGTCTCTGGAATGAATGAGAGGGGGAGTATATATAGTAGTGGTGGAGGAAATATGAATGAAATGCCATTTAATGAGGGTTGACAAAGAATCATGAACCTAGACCTCATTTTAGCCTTTAGGGAAATCTGGTGCATTGAATGGAAAGATTGGTGAGAGTGAGGAGCAAGCAAAGTTCGGTTTTCCCGTAACTGCTGTAACAGCATATAGAGCCAACTTCGAAAAATCATATCTGACTCAATTCTGATCGTAATTGCCTCATTCTTATGCTCAAATTGAAGCCCTGGATGTCTAGTTTCTGAGAAAATTAATCTCATTCACAGATTCAAAATATCCTGAGAGATATTGATGAAATGGTGAGCAAAGGTCATTTGTTAGAAAATAGTTTCAGCACAATTAACATTAATAGGTCCCAAATTAGCTCCCAATTAACATTAAATGGCTCCAATCACTCCCATTTCAGACTTAATTAGTTCTAAATTTACTCTAATTAAAAGATAATTGCACAAATTACTCATTGAATAATTAATGTTTAACTATCTAATTAATTAGGTGTATGCAACCTCACCATAAAATGTAGTCCTAACCAATCAAATTATGACACATCATCGATCTCAAATTGATTATACTTATAACCAATTGAAATCAATTGCTCATAATCACATATAGTCGGACTCAATTTGTGAAGGTGCATTTCAGCCATTAAAACTTGATTTGATGATAACTTTCAATCTGGTGGTCCGATTAGGGCTCATGACCAGTCGATTTGATTGTTACAACATCAAGATCATTTTAGTGAAATGAGATTAAGGATCTAATGACCAGAATCAGGATGCATATTTTCAATGTGAAATTGCCCTTTTATTCTCCATGTGAGGTTAAATGCGGGTTGCAAAATAGGGTGTCAACAGAATGCCCCTCATTGATAGAGCTTGAAAAGCGAATGTCAATATATGAAAGAGACACCTAACTTTGCAATCAATATTTAACCGTGGTAAATGTATGATGCATGTAGATAAAATTGAAGACGGTCATGTTCTAGATCAAAATGTGGACCGAATCTCGAAGGAGATTGCCTACGTACCTCTTAGTGGGAGGATCATGTCTAAACGCAGTTCATGCATGCAGCCCTTTTTTTTTTTTTTTTTTTTGAAAAAAAATAAAATAAAAAAAACAAAAAATAAGTACAAGACATGCTTACCAATGGTCTGATGGATTTGAAGTTTTGAACGTGCTTCCCAAAGGTCCATGATTTGAAATTTGGACATGCTTCCCAGAGGTCCATGGATTTCAATTTGGACACGCTTCCCAAAGGTCCGATGGATTGAAGTTTGGACGTGCTTCCCAGAGGTCCGATGGATTGAAGTTTGGATGTGCTTCCCAGAGGTTCAATGAATTGAAGTTTGGATGTGCTTCCCAGAGGTCCAAAGATTGAATTTTGGACGTGCTTCCCAGAGGTCTGATGGATTGAAGTTTGGACGTGCTTCCTAGAGGTCCGATGGTTTGGAATCTTGGACGTGCTTCCCAGAGGTCCATGGATTTGAATTTGGACATGCTTCCCAGAGGTCCGATGGATTGAAGTCTGTACGTGCTTCCCAGAGGTCCGATGGATTGGAATCTTGGACGTGCTTCCCAGAGGTCCATGGATTTGAATTTGGACGTGCTTCCCAGAGGTCCGATGGATTGAAGTCTGTACGTGCTTCCCAGAGGTCCAAAGATTGAATTTTGGACGTGCTTCCCAGAGGTCCGATGGATTGGAGTTTGGACGTGCTTCCCAGAGGTCCGATGGTTTGGAATCTTGGACGTGCTTCCCAGAGGTCCAAGGATTTGAATTTTGGACGTGCTTCCCAGAGGTCTGATGGATTGAAGTTTGGACATGCTTCCCAGAGGTCCGATGGATTGGAATCTTGGACGTGCTTCCCAGAGGTCCAAAGATTGAATTTTGGACGTGCTTCCCAGAGGTCCGATGGATTGGAGTTTGGACGTGCTTCCCAGAGGTCCGATGGTTTGGAATCTTGGACGTGCTTCCCAGAGGTCCAAGGATTTGAATTTTGGACGTGCTTCCCAGAGGTCCGATGGATTGAAGTTTGGACATGCTTCCCAGAGGTCCGATGGATTGGAATCTTGGACGTGCTTCCCAGAGGTCCAAAGATTGAATTTTGGACGTGCTTCCCAGAGGTCCGATGGATTGGAGTTTGGACGTGCTTCCCAGAGGTCCGATGGTTAGGAATCTTGGACGTGCTTCCCAGAGGTCCAAGGATTTGAATTTGGACGTGCTTCCCAGAGGTCCGATGGATTGAAGTCTGTACGTGCTTCCCAGAGGTCCGATGGATTGGAATCTTGGACGTGCTTCCCAGAGGTCCATGGATTTGAATTTGGACGTGCTTCCCAGAGGTCCGATGGATTGAAGTCTGTACGTGCTTCCCAGAGGTCCAAAGATTGAATTTTGGACGTGCTTCCCAGAGGTCCAAAGATTGAATTTTGGACGTGCTTCCCAGAGGTCCGATGGATTGAAGTTTGGACGTGCTTCCCAGAGGTCCGATGGATTGAATTTGGACATGCTTCCCAGAGGTTTGATGGATTGAAGTTTGGACGTGCTTCCTAGAGGTCCGATGGTTTGGAATCTTGGACGTGCTTCCTAGAGGTCCAAGGATTTGAATTTTGGACGTGCTTCCCAGAGGTCCGATGGATTGAAGTTTAGACGTGCTTCCCAGAGGTCCGATGGATTGGAATCTTGGACGTGCTTCCCAGAGGTCCATGGATTTGAATTTGGACGTGCTTCCCAGAGGTCCGATGGATTGAAGTCTGTACGTGCTTCCCAGAGGTCCAAAGATTGAATTTTGGACGTGCTTCCCAGAGGTCCAAAGATTGAATTTTGGACGTGCTTCCCAGAGGTCCGATGGATTGAAGTTTGGACGTGCTTCCCAGAGGTCCGATGGATTGAATTTGGACATGCTTCCCAGAGGTTTGATGGATTGAAGTTTGGACGTGCTTCCTAGAGGTCCGATGGTTTGGAATCTTGGACGTGCTTCCTAGAGGTCCAAGGATTTGAATTTTGGACGTGCTTCCCAGAGGTCCGATGGATTGAAGTTTAGACGTGCTTCCCAGAGGTCCGATGGATTGGAATCTTGGACGTGCTTCCCAGAGGTCCATGGATTTGAATTTGGACGTGCTTCCCAGAGGTCCGATGGATTGAAGTCTGTACGTGCTTCCCAGAGGTCCAAAGATTGAATTTTGGACATGCTTCCCAGAGGTCCGATGGATTGGAGTTTGGACGTGCTTCCCAGAGGTCCGATGGTTTGGAATCTTGGACGTGCTTCCCAGAGGTCCAAGGATTTGAATGTTGGACGTGCTTCCCAGAGGTCCGATGGATTGAAGTTTGGACATGCTTCCCAGAGGTCCGATGGATTGGAATCTTGGACGTGCTTCCTAAAGGTCCAAAGATTGAATTTTGGACGTGCTTCCCAGAGGTCCACGGATTTGAATTTGGACGTACTTCCCAGAGGTCCGATGGATTGAAGTTTGGACGTGCTTCCCAGAGGTCCGATGGTTTGGAATCTTGGACGTGCTTCCCAGAGGTCCAAAGATTGAATTTTGGTGGTGCTTCCCAGAGGTCCGATGGATTGAAGTTTCGACGTGCTTCCCAGAGGTCTGATGGATTGAATTTGGACATGCTTCCCAGAGGTTTGATGGATTGAAGTTTGGACGTGCTTCCTAGAGGTCCGATGGTTTGGAATCTTGGACGTGCTTCCCAGAGGTCTGATGGATTGAATTTGGACATGCTTCCCAGAGGTTTGATGGATTGAAGTTTGGACGTGCTTCCTAGAGGTCCGATGGTTTGGAATCTTGGACGTGCTTCCCAGAGGTCAAAGGATTTGAATTTTGGACGTGCTTCCCAGAGGTCCGATGGATTGAAGTTTAGACGTGCTTCCCAGAGGTCCGATGGATTGGAATCTTGGACGTGCTTCCTAGAGGTCCATGGATTTGAATTTGGACGTGCTTCCCAGAGGTCCGATGGATTGAAGTCTGTACGTGCTTCCCAGAGGTCCAAAGATTGAATTTTGGACGTGCTTCCCAGAGGTCCAAAGATTGAATTTTGGACGTGCTTCCCAGAGGTCCGATGGATTGAAGTTTGGACGTGCTTCCCAGAGGTCCGATGGATTGAATTTGGACATGCTTCCCAGAGGTTTGATGGATTGAAGTTTGGACGTGCTTCCTAGAGGTCCGATGGTTTGGAATCTTGGACGTGCTTCCTAGAGGTCCAAGGATTTGAATTTTGGACGTGCTTCCCAGAGGTCCGATGGATTGAAGTTTAGACGTGCTTCCCAGAGGTCCGATGGATTGGAATCTTGGACGTGCTTCCCAGAGGTCCATGGATTTGAATTTGGACGTGCTTCCCAGAGGTCCGATGGATTGAAGTCTGTACGTGCTTCCCAGAGGTCCAAAGATTGAATTTTGGACATGCTTCCCAGAGGTCCGATGGATTGGAGTTTGGACGTGCTTCCCAGAGGTCCGATGGTTTGGAATCTTGGACGTGCTTCCCAGAGGTCCAAGGATTTGAATTTTGGACGTGCTTCCCAGAGGTCCGATGGATTGAAGTTTGGA
This sequence comes from Quercus agrifolia, assembly GCA_029955455.1. Lineage (NCBI taxonomy): Eukaryota > Viridiplantae > Streptophyta > Magnoliopsida > Fagales > Fagaceae > Quercus > Quercus agrifolia. The sequence continues at coordinate 33,581,000 of JARQAD010000010.1, forward strand.
CATGCTTCCCAGAGGTCCGATGGATTGGAATCTTGGACGTGCTTCCTAAAGGTCCAAAGATTGAATTTTGGACGTGCTTCCCAGAGGTCCACGGATTTGAATTTGGACGTACTTCCCAGAGGTCCGATGGATTGAAGTTTGGACGTGCTTCCCAGAGGTCCGATGGTTTGGAATCTTAGACGTGCTTCCCAGAGGTCCAAAGATTGAATTTTGGTGGTGCTTCCCAGAGGTCCGATGGATTGAAGTTTCGACGTGCTTCCCAGAGGTCTGATGGATTGAATTTGGACATGCTTCCCAGAGGTTTGATGGATTGAAGTTTGGACGTGCTTCCTAGAGGTCCGATGGTTTGGAATCTTGGACGTGCTTCCCAGAGGTCTGATGGATTGAATTTGGACATGCTTCCCAGAGGTTTGATGGATTGAAGTTTGGACGTGCTTCCTAGAGGTCCGATGGTTTGGAATCTTGGACGTGCTTCCCAGAGGTCAAAGGATTTGAATTTTGGACGTGCTTCCCAGAGGTCCGATGGATTGAAGTTTAGACGTGCTTCCCAGAGGTCCGATGGATTGGAATCTTGGACGTGCTTCCTAGAGGTCCATGGATTTGAATTTGGACGTGCTTCCCAGAGGTCCGATGGATTGAAGTCTGTACGTGCTTCCCAGAGGTCCAAAGATTGAATTTTGGACGTGCTTCCCAGAGGTCCGATGGATTGGAGTTTGGACGTGCTTCCCAGAGGTCCGATGGTTTGGAATCTTGGACGTGCTTCCCAGAGGTCCAAGGATTTGAATTTTGGACGTGCTTCCCAGAGGTCCGATGGATTGAAGTTTGGACATGCTTCCCAGAGGTCCGATGGATTGGAATCTTGGACGTGCTTCCCAAAGGTCCAAAGATTGAATTTTGGACGTGCTTCCCAGAGGTCTGATGGATTGAATTTGGACATGCTTCCCAGAGGTTTGATGGATTGAAGTTTGGACGTGCTTCCTAGAGGTCCGATGGTTTGGAATCTTGGACGTGCTTCCCAGAGGTCAAAGGATTTGAATTTTGGACGTGCTTCCCAGAGGTCCGATGGATTGAAGTTTAGACGTGCTTCCCAGAGGTCCGATGGATTGGAATCTTGGACGTGCTTCTTAGAGGTCCATGGATTTGAATTTGGACGTGCTTCCCAGAGGTCCGATGGATTGAAGTCTGTACGTGCTTCCCAGAGGTCCAAAGATTGAATTTTGGACGTGCTTCCCAGAGGTCCAAAGATTGAATTTTGGACGTGCTTCCCAGAGGTCCGATGGATTGAAGTTTGGACGTGCTTCCCAGAGGTCCGATGGATTGAATTTGGACATGCTTCCCAGAGGTTTGATGGATTGAAGTTTGGACGTGCTTCCTAGAGGTCCGATGGTTTGGAATCTTGGATGTGCTTCCTAGAGGTCCAAGGATTTGAATTTTGGACGTGCTTCCCAGAGGTCCGATGGATTGAAGTTTAGACGTGCTTCCCAGAGGTCCGATGGATTGGAATCTTGGACGTGCTTCCCAGAGGTCCATGGATTTGAATTTGGACGTGCTTCCCAGAGGTCCGATGGATTGAAGTCTGTACGTGCTTCCCAGAGGTCCAAAGATTGAATTTTGGACATGCTTCCCAGAGGTCCGATGGATTGGAGTTTGGACGTGCTTCCCAGAGGTCCGATGGTTTGGAATCTTGGACGTGCTTCCCAGAGGTCCAAGGATTTGAATTTTGGACGTGCTTCCCAGAGGTCCGATGGATTGAAGTTTGGACATGCTTCCCAGAGGTCCGATGGATTGGAATCTTGGACGTGCTTCCTAAAGGTCCAAAGATTGAATTTTGGACGTGCTTCCCAGAGGTCCACGGATTTGAATTTGGACGTACTTCCCAGAGGTCCGATGGATTGAAGTTTGGACGTGCTTCCCAGAGGTCCGATGGTTTGGAATCTTAGACGTGCTTCCCAGAGGTCCAAAGATTGAATTTTGGTGGTGCTTCCCAGAGGTCCGATGGATTGAAGTTTCGACGTGCTTCCCAGAGGTCTGATGGATTGAATTTGGACATGCTTCCCAGAGGTTTGATGGATTGAAGTTTGGACGTGCTTCCTAGAGGTCCGATGGTTTGGAATCTTGGACGTGCTTCCCAGAGGTCTGATGGATTGAATTTGGACATGCTTCCCAGAGGTTTGATGGATTGAAGTTTGGACGTGCTTCCTAGAGGTCCGATGGTTTGGAATCTTGGACGTGCTTCCCAGAGGTCAAAGGATTTGAATTTTGGACGTGCTTCCCAGAGGTCCGATGGATTGAAGTTTAGACGTGCTTCCCAGAGGTCCGATGGATTGGAATCTTGGACGTGCTTCCTAGAGGTCCATGGATTTGAATTTGGACGTGCTTCCCAGAGGTCCGATGGATTGAAGTCTGTACGTGCTTCCCAGAGGTCCAAAGATTGAATTTTGGACGTGCTTCCCAGAGGTCCGATGGATTGGAGTTTGGACGTGCTTCCCAGAGGTCCGATGGTTTGGAATCTTGGACGTGCTTCCCAGAGGTCCAAGGATTTGAATTTTGGACGTGCTTCCCAGAGGTCCGATGGATTGAAGTTTGGACATGCTTCCCGGAGGTCCGATGGATTGGAATCTTGGACGTGCTTCCCAAAGGTCCAAAGATTGAATTTTGGACGTGCTTCCCAGAGGTTCACGGATTTGAATTTGGACGTACTTCCCAGAGGTTCGATGGATTGAAGTTTGGACGTGCTTCCCAGAGGTCCGATGGTTTGGAATCTTGGACGTGCTTCCCAGAGGTCCAAAGATTGAATTTTGGATGTGCTTCCCTGAGGTCCATGGATTGTTGTTTGGACGTGCTTCCCAGAGGTCCGATGGAATTGGATTTGGACGTGCTTCCCAGAGGTCCGATGGTTTGAGGTTTGGACGTGCTTTCCAGAGGTCCATTGAAATTGAATTTTGGATGTGCTTCCTAGAGGTCCGATGGTTTGGAATATATTATTCATACCGATGTGTGTGGGCCTTTTACCCTAATAATTGCAAAATAAATACTTTCAATTAGTAACAGAGTTATTCATTGAAAAGATTTTGGCATACCTGGCGAATGCCCCTAGTTTGGGACATACTCCATGCTTCGATGAATGCTGAGGGTGGATAGTTGACTTGATGTTGCATCACTGGAGAATGTGGAAGAAGATCATAGCTTTCTGTTCCTGTAGAAGAATTTAATGAAGATTTTTTTTTTTTTTTTTTGAATTTGGAAAACTTGAATTTTTCAAAGGAATTGAAAATTTTGGATTTTTTTTTTTGAAAAAAATTTGGAAATCTTGAATTTTTTTGAAGGAATTGAAAATTTTGATTGATGATTTTTTTTTAAAGCAACCTAAGAAGTACGAGCCCAATGCCCCTAGTCCCAAGGCCTTTTTTGAAAATTTCCTTCTTCTTTTTTTTTTTTTTTTTTTTTTGAAAATTTTGGAAATCTTGAATTTTTTCATGGAATTGAAAATTTTGATTGATTTTTTTTTTAAGCAACCTAAGAAGTATGAGCCCAATGCCCCTAGTCCTAAGGCCTTTTTTGAAAATTTCCTTCTTTTTTTCTTTTTTTTTTTTGAAAATTTTGGTCTTTTGTTTTTTTTTTCTTTTTTTTGAAAAATTTGAAAATCCTGAATTTTTTTGAAGCAATTGAAAATTTTGATTCATGAATTTTTTTTTTTTTTTGAATTTTTTGAAGGAATTGAAAATTTGATTGATGATTTTTTTTTTTTGAAAAAATTTGGAAATCTTGAATTTTTTCAAGGAATTGAAAATTTTGATTGATGTTTTTTTTTTTGGAAAATTTGGAGATCTTGAATTTTTTCAAGGAATTAAAAATTTTTATTGATTTTTTTTTTTGAAAGCAACGTAAGAAGTACGAGCCCAATGCCCCTAGTCCCAAGGCCTTTTTTGAAAATTTCCTTCTTCTTCTTTTTTTTTTTTTTTTTTTTTTTTTTTTTTTGGTGAAATATGAAGATTTGTTCATTATCAAAAAATTGAAGAAGATGAAGATAAAGTTGGAGTAAAAGTGATGAAGATTTATTCATGATGGTTTTCTTTTTGGGTTGAAAAACCTATTCTTGCAAAAAGATAATTTCAATTTAGCAATGGATTTATTCATTGAAATGAATTGGAAGTACTTACCCAATGCCCCCAGTTTGGGGCATATTCCATACTTAGATTGAAGCTGAATTCATTTGATGTTGTGACCATTAGGGAACATGAAAGAAGATCATGGTCTGTCATTCTTGGTTCCTGCAAAAAGGCTTTCTTTCTCTAGCTTGTTAGAAACCAATTATCATGAAAACATTTTTGGCCATTACCATTAGTGTAGACATGCTTGCGAAAAATGGATTAATGCCTCAAATGAAACCATGCTTTCATGCGAGAAGGACGTATTTGCATACAATATAAATAGGTCAATGCCCCAAGTTTGAGCATGCTTGATGCAAAACAAATGAGCTTAACCTAACATGCACCTAAACAATTTTGTCACATTGTTTTAAATTTGTTCTTCAAGGTTATTTGGGTGATTGGGACTGAGCCTTTGAAAGGCTGCCTACGTACGTCTTTCATAGAGGATCAAGTCAAGACGTAGTTCAAGAGAACTGGATTTTGAAAAAGAATGATTTTTTAAATAAAAAAATAAAAAAAATGAGATTTCTCTTTCTTTTCTTTTTTTCTTTTTTTTTTTTTTGAAAAAAAAAAAAACAAATTTCCAATTTTTTTTTTTTTTTGAACAAGATGTGATCCTTTGAACAACCATTTTGGAAAATCAAAGTGTTTAAGAATCAAACAAATCTCTTTGATTAGGAAGGATCAAGATCATTAAACTCATGTAATCAAATTTGCTTTATCCTTTTGAACATCATCAGATTAAGTCTCCAAAGGCAATCAAGAAATGAAATGTGATAATATTTACGAATCACATTATTGGTTGCAAACAAAGAGAGTGCTCCAAGTTTGGAAGTTCTTTTGAGTCATTTTGAGGATTTGAGAATTTGAGAAATTTTGTCCTCGGACATATCATCTTGTGGGGTTTGACAATTTTAAGCATTTTTTCTTTTTAATTTAAGAGAAAAATATTATTAGAGTTTAAGATGCGCCTACAATTAGCAAGACTTCAAGGAGGTCTTATTCATAGGTTGTAATATAGGCCGGGTTTAGGTTATGAAATGAAAGATATAAAAGGCTTAAAATTCCCTATGATGTTTCCCCCAAGTATGCATTACTCAAAAATCAAGTATTGGATGAGTTTTCCCATTTCCTTTTTGTCATCTTCTCACTAGTCTTCATTGGTCACTTGTATCAACAATTGTTTTTATGCTCATTCCTCTTGAACCATACCTCTAGACTTTCATCTTGTAAAATTATTCTCTTTTTAGGTTGCATCTTCAAGTTTCCAACTTGGTAGGATCTTCCAATTTTTCTTCTTCTTCTTCTTCTTCTTCTTTTCTTTTGCCCTAACTTTTGCCTAGACCTCCCTTTTGGGTTTTCAGCCTAGCGGGACTTTCTTTTCTTTTCTTTTTCTTCTTTGGCCCTAACTTTTGCCTAGACCGCCCTTTTGAGTTTTCAGCCTAGCGGGTTTCTTTTTTTTTTTTTTTTTTTCTTTCTTTTCTTTTTTTTTTTTTTTTGGTCTTTCATTTCTTGATTGAATGAACTTTTGCCCTCCTTGTATTTCGCAGCTTAATGATTTTTGGTCATTTTGATGCACTTTCTAGACTTCTTTCTTGCCTCAATATGCTTGCATATTTCTATACTTGATGAATTTTTTCCTTTTTCGATGAACTCTCTTTTGGATGAACCTTGTATTCCTCTTGGAATGATGAATTTTAGATTCTTCAAACTTGATGCACATTTTGCTTTCTCTCACATTGATGGAATTACATTTCTTTTTCCTTGATTGAGTGAAAGCTCATCTTTCTTTGATGATCTCTTATCTTTAGCTTAATTAATTCTCTACTTGTCTTTCATGTCTTCTAGGAGAGCTTTATCAATTAGCTTCAAAGCTACAAGGTCAACTCCTCCTTAACATGAGATTTAAGCATGCATACTTTGAATTTTCCCACCCTAGGTTTAGATTTTAGTGGGTTCATGCGAAAAAGAGGCTATGTGTTTAAAAGCTCAAATGGGCTAGCAATGGATAATGATCATTCTAGGTAATAGGAAATAATTTGGTTTAACCAAAGATGGCCTCCTATCCCTAGTAATGCTTACTTGTAGGCACAATGACTTGAGCTCTTTTAATAAATTCCTCTTAAAAGAAAAAGTATGAATGCTTTATTGGAGACAATTTTTTAGAAATTTGGAATGAATGCATGAGATTTTTGAATTTTCTGATGGATAGATTTTCTTTGATTGCCTTGTAACACCATTTCTTCTTTTATTCAGAGTAATTTAGCAAAAGTGTTTACACGGATCAAATGAAATTAATCCTTTCTTAGTACAAGTTGATTGTTCAAGCCTTTAAACACCACAATTTAGAAAAATTTTTGTCCAAGGGATCCTCATGTACCATTTCGAAAAGAAGATTTTAAAGAATCTTGAAATCTTTGAAAGAAAAAAATGGGTTTTTTTTGAAAAAAAAAGATTTTTTTTTAAAAAAAAATGACTTAAGGGCTCAATTCCCCTAGTCCAAAGACTTTTTTTTTTTTTTTGAAAATTTGTCTCTTTTTTTGGGAAAGATTTGGGAATCTTGAATTTTTTTTTTTTGAATTTTTTTTTTAAATATATACATGAACAAAGTACATCAAATGGTACATGGATTTTTAGAATTCAAAGAAATATAGAAATATGGAACAAACAAACAAACTTTAAGTTTAACCATGATATTGCAAACCAAATGTGGAGTGAGGCAAAGTTGGGCCACTTGCTTCTTCTTCGTCCATTTGAGGCTTGGTGTGCTTGAACCTTGATTATGATGAAATGGTCTTTGCTTGAAATGGCTTGGGCTTGCACTTGGAAGGCTTGAACCTTGATTATGATCTTTTGGTATTTGCTTGAAATGGCTTGACCATACACTTGGAAGGCATGCATCTTGTGAGCTTTTGGCCTTTGATGTTGATCATGCGTATACACTTTCGATGGGCTTAAGTGTTGAGCTTAGACTCATTCAAGAAACAATTTTGGGCTTCCATTTCAAGTAAAGTTCAATCATAGGCTCTTGGGTTTGAGTTTATTTACAACATACAAGGTTCAAACAATCATAATGGGCTCAAGCGTTGGACTTGAGTCATCATGGTTCAAACAATGGCCAAACAAATGCATAATGAAATGCAATTTACATGGACCAACCTAAAGGTAGGTTCTATGGGTCATTACAACATGGGTAAAAGGTAGGCTAAAGGTCCCCACAAGCTAGGACGTCGTACCTCCCAACTTGTGATGCCAGGAGCACCACGTTGGTCCGAACGGTACAGTTTGTCCCTATGAACCACCATGGCATAACCATGATGATCCTTGTCGCGGAGGGTGGTAGGTTCACCGCTGGGTATGTGAGTCTCAGGAAGACCACAATCCACGGCTAATACTACCGGGCTTCTGGGCTAGCGCACAAATAAAATAAATTTCATTCAAGCAAATGATGCATGGCATGCAATATAATGACATATTAGACATATTATATACAAAAAGCAATAAACAAACAATGACATGGTTGGCCACCATAACCTAATTGAAGCTTAGCCCTCGATATCCCTAGCGGAGTCGCCACTGTGAGAGACCACGCCCCCGGCCCGCTTTTTATGAATGTTGAGCCAAATCCACGTGAATGGGTGGAGTTGTGTTGTTGCCTCTCAAAATGGAGGTTCGGCTAGTTATATTTTCTCCTTTAAATTAAGGGTTTTACAATGGAGTCGCCACTTATTTAATTATTGGAAAAATAAGAAAACCATAATTTAAAAAATTCATCATTTTATTAATTTGAAATTGAATTTACATTGATCATAGGAAAATTACATGGCTTTGGTCCTAGATACAATCTAAGATAAAGTACATGGCTTTGTTTCCTAGTTACAATCTAGAAATTGAAAAATTACATGGATAAGCATTTGATCTACTAACCCTTGATCTAAGCTCGGAGGTTAGGTTACAAGGTGGGAAGGTATTAGGCACCCACCTTGCCCGGTGAAACCGGTCTTCTAAACTATGGTGGCCAGCATTCATATCATATCATCCAATATGTCAATCAATCTACATATTGAATTTCATGTGTGTGCATGTGATAAACCCTAATTCAATTTAATAAGCATTGCATTTGGATTGAAAAATAAATTCTAGTGAATGTGTGTGGATGGTGATAACCTAGATTCAAGAATTTGAAAGAATTATTAAACAAACATGTTTTTCATATTTTTTATGTGGATTTAAGATCAAAACTAGTGTTTATGCATGAACATGTGATGAACAACCAAAAACATGTGAAGAACAACTAAGAACATTCAAACATATTCAAAGGAATTTAAATGATTGTTATCATGCTTTAATCTTAAACTCTCATCATAGCAACACCAAACAAGTTAGGGAAAAGGATTATACCTTCATGCAAGATCCATATGGTGGAGGAGGAGACTCTTGGTAGAGGTCCTAAGGGTGGAGGAAAAGAAGAGTTAGGAGGGGAAGAGTGAGTCTCACTCAATACCTTGAGTCTCAGGAAGACCAAGATATGACAAGACTACTCAACTTCCTAGAACTCAAGAGAGGAGAAGATGAGGGGTTTTTGTGTGTCTCTGGAGTGAATGAGAGGGGGAGTATATATAGTAGTGGTGGAGGAAATATGAATGGAATGCCATTTAATGAGGGTTGACAAAGAATCATGAACCTAGACCTCATTTTAGTCTTTGGGGAAATCTGGTGCATTGAATGGAAAGATTGGTGAGAGTGAAGAGCAAGCAAAGTTCGGTTTTCCCGTAGCTGCTGTAACAGCATATAGAACCAACTTTGAAAAATCATATCTAACTCAATTCTGATCGGAATTGCCTCAGTCTTATGCTCAAATTGAAGCCCCGGATGTCTAGTTTCTGGGAAAATTAATCTCATTCACAGATTCAAAATATTCTGAGAGATATTGATGAATAGGTGAGCAGAGGTCATTTGTTAAAAAATGGTTTCAGCACAATTAACATTAATAGGTCCCAAATTAGCTCCCAATTAACATTAAATGGCTCCAATCACTTCCATTTCAGACTTAATTGGTTCTAAATTTACTCTAATTAAAAGATAATTGCACAAATTACTCATTGAATAATTAATATTTAATTATTTAATTAATTAGGTGTATGCAACCTCACCATAAAATGTAGTCCTAACCAATCAAATTATGACACATCATTGATCTCAAATTGATTATACTTATAACCGATTGAAATCAATTGCTCATAATCACATATAGTCGGACTAAATTTGTGATGGTGCATTTCAGCCATTAAAACTTGATTTGATGATAACTTTCAATCTGGTGGTCCGATTAGGGCTCATGACTAGTCGATTTGATTGTTACAACATCAAGATCATTTTGTTGAAATGAGATTAAGGATCTAATGACCAGAATCAAGATGCATATTTTCAATGTGAAATTACCCTTTTACCCTCCATGTGAGGTTAAATGCGGGTTGCAAAATAGGGTGTCAACAGATGAATCTAATAAAAAGAATGAATTTTTGAGAAATCAAATTTCCTCTCAAGATGAGAAGATAAAAATCTTGGAACAAGAGTTAGTTGAATCTAAAGCTAAAATTGAAAGTTTGACTAGTACTAAGCCTGTTGTTGATAATAGAAGTGTTTCTGTTTCTTTTAAGCCTAAAACTGAGAAAGTTTATATCTCTCATTTCAAGAGGAATAATAATGAAAAGGCTTATTTTGCTAGGTTAGACAAAGGTAAAATTTCTGATATAGACATTGATGTTTCTAAACTTGTTAGGGTACTTTTTTTTTTATCACACATAATTTTATTTAAGTACCACCTACCCACTTTCAAATACACACATCTTATTACATTTAAAACCCAAGAATACTTATGCTTACCAATATTTGAAAAACCCATGATTTAGGTCCGTGGAAAAACGAATTTTATCAATGGGATTCAAAATCCTTAATCAAAGCCCAATTCTTATTGGCAACATCAAAGCCCAATTCTCATTGGCAACAATCAAAGCCTAATTTTCATTAACACTACTTTATCAAAAAAAAGAAAAGAGCCTAAAATTATCAAAGCTTGGCAAAATATATATATATATATATATATATATATATATATCATGTTACCAAAGCAAGAAAGGCTCATTACAAGTATTCATGAAGAAACCCAAAAAAAATGTGTTTACTAATAAAAGTCCATGAGGAATAAACCCATGGCAATATGTGCACACAACTCGGCCCAAGTGAGCAAGAAACACCAGCAGAAAGCAAAGGAGAATAGCCCTTGTTCAGTCCTAACCAAAAAAAAAAAGCAAACTAGGGACTCATACAAGGGAACCAAGCCTTTGAGAATGGACTAAAGGCTGTCCCCTCAATTTTCTGTCACCCCCACCTGACGTGAACAGTATCCAAGGACTGTCACATCAACTAAAGCCTAAAGAATCATGGAACTCCATCATCTTTCCCAAAAACTGCACCTCCAGCGGAAGGGGAGCTGAAACCAAATTGTTTAAACTCTGAAAAATTGATGTTAAAAAATGCTAAAAATGTTTAAAACGTGATTCATGTGCCAAGCCCATGAATCCTAAAGGGGGAAAATTGGGAACATGTGATTTGGAGGGCATAAAAGAATCTCCAGCGAAACCCCCAGAAGTGGATTTAGAGTTTAACACCTGGCTTGGGGTGTTGAATCTCACTTCTTAGGGGACAAATCTCAGTTTGCAGCATTAGGATTCACTCATGATACACGTCTCAAATCACAACAATCAAGCTCAGCCCCAAGAATCCTGGCATTCAATGCAAAAAGCTCTAAAATCCCATCATTACCCAAAAAAGCAAAGCAACCCACCAAATGGATTTTCCTATTTCTTAGCAAGAATCCCAGGGAAGTTTTGACTCTGATTCATCACCTCCAAATGGTCACACGTTTTTTGGTCATTTAAATATTCCTCTGAAACTTCTGAAATTTGTTGGTCATTTTGACAAGTAACAGAGCTCTCCTTTTCATTCATCGCCTTGAGTTCAAACCCATCTAATCCCAGATATTTCCTCTCCACCTTTCACACTACCACAGCTTATAAGTGTCCTCCAGCCAACCACAAAACAACCCATTACCCATAAAAGACTTCAGTCTCAGCATCAACCTCACCTCACTAACTCAAAAGCAGCCCACATTCATCTCATTTGTCCCTTACAAATTTACACTCACTAAAGTCTTAGCTTAAAAATTTGTTGCACTGAGCTGGGGGTTCTTCCTCTCCCTTCACACCATGCCAATTAATCCTCCATTTTTTCTTCCTATGGAGCCTTTGATTTTTATTTTTTATTTTACTGTTCAAGGGTATGATGTTTTTGTAACTACTGAACTTTTTCCTCACATTGATGTAACAATAGTTGAAAGCACAATAAATTCCTCTTGAATGAGACACATGAGGACCTAAAATTTGCCTAAATCTATCTAATTATTGATAGTTGGACCGTGTAATTCCACCCCTATTGTTGGACAATTTACCTTTTGGACTTAAGTACAACCTCACCCTTACCGCTGGAGAATTCGTTTTCCCTTGGACTATCAAAACAGGACCACTAATATATCAATTAAGTATTGTAATGTATTTTTTATTAGGCCTTTGTTGCTGTTTTTGTTAAGTGCAGTTCTTGTTTTCTTCTTACTTGGATGGGCTTGTTATCACACCGAAAGTCTATGGGTGTCATCTCAAGAGCCTATAGTTTAGTCTCGGTTTTGGTTTCCCAACATCTCATTCAGAGGCCTAAATTTCTCCCCCAACATTTTGGCAACTTCACTGGGGAATCAATTAGTAGGTGAAAGTCTATCATGCCTCCAAGGTTGCGCAATGACCAGCAAGAAGCAAGTCAAGATAATGTTCATACAGCAGCACGAAGTCACCAAGGTTCAGCTGCAGAAGATGTCCAATCCGAGCAGCCTGAAGTTAACCAGGAGAATGCTGACCATCCATTCACTTTCGTTCTTGAAATGTTACAAGGAATGCAGCAAGCTTAGTTTGAGCTAGTTGAATTTGTAAGAATCCTAAGGGAGGCACAAGGTCAAGGTGTCCAACCACCATGCGCGGAGCCAGACCCTCGCACACAGCAAGAAAGGGGCTCAGCGGTTGGAAATCCCCAATTTGGTGAACAAAACACTCCAGAACACCAATTTGTCACTCTATCTGATCTCACTTCTCTACTCAAGAGAAAAAGAGGTAGGTAGCAGAAGGAGCTTATGCGATACATTTGCAAACCCCCATATCCAGCAGAGCTACTTAGCAAACCATATTCGGAGAAGTATGAAACACCTACTTTCGCTCTATATGATGGGAGGAGAGGGAATGCAATGGAGCACGTCAGCAAATTTATGGATTCCATGGGGCCATTTACAGGAGACCGGGAGCTTTGTCTAAGGGAGTTCTCAAAATCACTCACTGATCGTGCTTATACATGGTATTCTACTCTCCAGCCCAATTCCATTCCCACATGGGAAGATATGGTGGAAGGTTTTTGCACTAAGTATTTCCATGGTGAGGAGATGGTTACCATCATCACCCTTCACAATTCGAAACAAAAGCCTTCAAAAGGGCTCCTTGATTTTATTAGACGGTTCAGAGATACCGCCCTCGATTGTTATGGACAGTACAAAGAGCAAGAACTAGTAGAAATTTGCATCGACGACATGTTCCCGAAATACCGAGCACACTTGGAGAACCTTGACATTCACCAATTTGCCCAATTACTCCAAAAAGCTCATAAGACAGCCCCATCAGTTAAGCCATCTGCCACTGACAAGCCCAAAGCAGAAAAAAGAAACACCCCTCAAGCTCTTGCTGTCTCCAGCGGAGAGTCAGCAGCAGGGGTAAAACGCAAGAGGGATGATGGTGTAGAACAATAGGAGCTGCCCCCCATCCCATGAACTGACGAAGAAATCAAGGTGATAGTTGATAAGTGGGTGGCTGATGGAGTCCTTAGAATCATCAAGCCAAACTGAGAGCCTACAAAGGAAGATAAAAAAAAAACCCTCATTATTGTCATTATCATCAATACGTGCATCATAAGACCAGAGATTGTAGGGCCTTCCAGAGGATGTTTCATAAAAAATTAACAGACGGGACTCTTGATCTGACCCAAGAGCAAGGGGTCTAGCGGAACCCACTGCCACAACATAACAGGGGGAAGGCTACAACAGCAGTGGTGATTCATGCAGGAAATAATGAAGGCGATATGGGTAATAGTGGGGAATTACCTCCCACAGCCATCTCAGCACTTCAGAGGAGCCCAGCCTTTTGTGCTTTGTTCAACCAACTTGGGTTCAATGAAGAAGCAAGGAAGGTGGCAATTGAAGCGCTAGTGTCCATTGCCTCTGACTCCGGAATACATTGCCTTACCGCCGAAGCTCATGCCAGCAGAGCTTTCTTGGAAATTACCAATGCCATCACCTTCACTAACGAAGATATGGAAGTGCAGCACCCCGATCATAGCAAACCCTTATATGTTGCTGCCCGAATCAACGATGTCCACATACGGAGGGCATTAGTTGATACCAGTGCATCCTTGAATCTCATCTCGACTAGTACACTCTAAGCAGCTGAAATCCCATAGAAGTGGCTGGTTTTGCTAGGATGCAAGAGCATACCATCGGGAGCATACAACTTGTCCTAAGAGCGGGACCTATTGTGGCGCTTACGAGGTTTCATGTGATCGATTCAGTCGTACCATACTATGCCTTACTTGGGCAGCCTTGGCTCTATAGTCACAAGTTGGTCCCATCAACATATCACCAATGTGTTAAGGGGAGGTTCCTCGGCAAGCCCATACGCATTCCAGCCAATCATACTCCGTTTGACCTATCTGAAGCCCATTATTTTGAAGCAGATTTTTATAATGAATTCACCCCGTGTGGGGAAGATGCTACGTTGAAGCCTATAGGGACCCCGCTGCCTGATTGGGCGGTTATTGAGGTGGATCTAAGGGGGATCCTTGATCAGAAGAAAAAGAAGAGGGAGCGCAAGGAAGCATCTAGCAGTAGGTCACAATTGAGGTGCGTGCAAATCCAACTATTGAATGGGCGCCTTGGTTACCGATTATGACGGTACGCGGGGCCTAGCTGTCTCAAACAGAAGGGTCCCGAATTGAACGAAGCCAATACAACACCAACTTGCTACTGCACTCAAGAAACAGTAGCTCTAGCAGAGCATTCTCTTAGCAACATGGTTGAAATAGCAACTCTAGAGGAGCATTCTTTTGACAGTATTGCTGAACCATGTGAAGAGTTATCACCAACACCCAATCTGACCTTACCAGCTGATGTAGAGCTTGAAGTTGTTAATCTTAGCAATGACCTTAACATTCCACGAACAACTTCAATTAATGCAAATCTGTCACAGCCAGAAAAAAACCAACTCATTGCACTTCTGAAGGAATATGCTGATGTCTTCGCTTGGGAATACGATGAAATGCCTGGATTAGATCCCAACTTAGTGGCACATGCTCTCAATGTCGAACCAGGGGTGAAGCCGGTGATACAACCCATGTGAACCTTCCATTCGAGTGTTGAAGCTCAAATCATCAAAGAAGTGCAGAAACTCCTTGCAGTTGGCTTCATTAGGCCCATTGAGCACCCGAAGTGGTTGTCAAACATAGTGCTGGTCAAGAAAAAGAATGGACAAATGAGATGCTGCGTCGATTTTCGAAATCTCAATAAAGCGTGCCCAAAAGATGAATTCCCACTTCCAAACATGGACATGCTAATTGACTCAGCAGCCGGACATGCTATATTCTCATTTATGGATGGTTTTAGCGGCTACAACCAAATTAGGATGTCACCTAAGGACGCAGCCAAGACCACCTTCAGGACCCCATTGGGAATTTCTACTATACTATCATGCCCTTTGGCCTCAAGAACGCCGGCACCACTTACCAAAGAGCCATGACTGCAATCTTTCATGATATGATGCACAAAGAAATTGAAGACTATGTGGATGACATTGTGGTGAAGTCAAAAGCAAGGGAAAACCATTTTTCTGACTTGAGGAGAGTCTTTGAAAGATGTCGCCTTTACAAGCTTCGTATGAACCCCCTCAAGTGTGCTTTTGGTGTTCCCGCTGGAAAGTTTCTGGGTTTCCTTGTTCACCAACGAGGGATAGATGTTGATCCTAGTAAGGCACAAGCTATAGCTACCATGAAGCCCCCTACTACAGTCAAGGAGCTTAAAAGCTTCCTTGGAAAGCTTTCGTACATCCGGAGGTTCATTCCCGGTCTAGTTGCTCTCACTACTGCCTTTACCCCCTTGCTAAAGAAGGGAAGGCCTTACCGCTGGAGTCAGAGATGCCAGCAAGCATTCTCTCAATTACAGCAACTCATGACCAAGCTGCCGACCGTATGTGCACCCACATCAGGAAAGCCCTTTAAGCTCTATTTAGCCACTAACAGTGAGGCAGTGGGGGCATTAATAGCCCAAGAAGATCAATTGGGGACTAATTAGCCAATTTACTATGTCAGCCGGATGTTGAAGGATGCTGAGACTCAATATTCAAGGGCTGAAAAGGCTTGTCTCTCTCTCATATATGCTGCACAACGACTGCGACATTACTTTTTGGCCCATAAAATTTATCTCATGACTAAATCTCATCCAATACTCTCACTCTTACGGCGTCCTGTCCTTTCCGGAAGGCTAGTACAATGGCTCCTGCCGTTGTCTGAATTCGAAATCATCCCTATCGCCCCTACGGCTGTAAAAGGGCAAGCTATAGCTGACCTATTGGCATGGTTCCTAGGAGAAGAAGGGTGGAATGTTGCTGATGAAGTCCCTGGGAATTTACTGGAAGTTTTAGCCTTTAAAGCAGCCAGAGCTAAGTGGACCCTTAGGTTTGATGGGTTCTCCGCTGCTACTGAAGGAGAAGCTGGAATAGTCCTAATCAAAGAAGCAAGGGAAGCAGTAGCTATGTCCTTTAAACTTAACTTCCCTTGTACTAACAACACAGCTGAGTATGAAGCATACCTCACGGGTTTAGCGGTAGCACATGAAATGGGAATCAAACACCTTAAGGTGATTGGAGATTCGAACTTAGTTGTTTGTCAAGCTAAGGGAGAGTTTGCGCTCAAAGAGCCGTCATTGGCGCCATATAGAACAATGGCCCAAATGTTGGAAGATTCATTTGAGGACTTTGATATCCAACACTCTCAAAGGTCCGACAATCGTTTTGCTGATGCATTAGCCACTTTGGGGGCTAGGATTAGTTTTGAAGGTATTGCTACTGAATTACAATCATAAAGAAACCTATTCCAGCCATCCAAGTACTAAAGGAGGAGTTTTTCGGATGGCCACTAGACCAAGCAGATTGGCGGTCGCCTGTAAAGGAAGTCTTATTATCTCCCTCAAGCAAGAAGCAATTGAAATGTTTCAAAGATTACACTTTGGTGGTAGGGGAGTTATACAGAAAATCCCCAGGAGGAGTCTTGGCCAGGTGCTTGAGCCTAGGAGAGTCTTGCAAGCGACTGAGAGAAGTCCATGAGAAATCTTGCGGCTCTAGTGGTACTGTAAGTCTCTACAGGCGTCTCCAGCGGTTAGTGTATTATTGGCCAGATATGGACAAACAAGCTGCCAACATTCAAAGTCAGTGTGAGAAATGTCAACACATTCTTGGCCACGAAGAATCGTATGCTATGTTCACCTCTAACGATTGGCGAATCCCATTTCTTGAATACCTCATAAAAGGCATTTTGCTCGACAATCGGGACGAGGCATATCATTTAAAAAGGATGGTGACTCGCTACATTGTGGAAGGAGGTATCCTTTTCCCAAAGGGGTTCAATGGGGAGCCCTTAAGATGCTTGGGAACCCCGAAGCACAATCCATCATGCAAGAAGTTCATGCAGGCGAATGTGGAAATCATCAAGGCAAGAAACAACTTCTCCAACAGCTGCTTAGCCTTGGGTATTTTTGGCCAACCATGAAGCAAGATATAGCCAAGCATGTGAAGACTTGTGACACTTGTCAGGTCCATGGGAACCTGATGCATACTCATCCCACTAGCCTCCAAAACATGACAACGCCATGGCCATTTCACACTTGGGGGCTAGACTTGATAGGCCCAATCAATCCACCATCCAATGGCTATATTTGGATATTAGTGGCTACGGAGTACTTCACAAAATGGGTTGAGGCAGTCCCGCTAAAGAAAGCTACCCGTCCAACAATTGCAAATTTCATCTGTGAGCACAAAATTTGTAGATTTGGCATCCCTCATAAGATCATCAGTGATAATGGCACTCCTTTTGTCAACAAGGATGTCCATAAACTGCTTGACCATCGCCACATCAAGCATCGAAAGTCTACTCCTTACTATCCCCAAGGCAATGGCCAAGCGGAGGCGACTAATCAAGTATTGTTAAGAATTCTCAGCAAGATGGTCCACGAATATGAGGGAGGATGGAGTGAACATTTGCTGGAAACTTTATGGGCCTACCGAAGTTCAGCAAAGACTGCTACTGGTTTTTCGCCGTTTTCTCTTGTGTATGGCACCGAGGCTATATCACCCATTAAGTTATTAGTCCCTACTCCTAGGGTGGTTCATGGTCAAGAAGTTGAAATGAGTGCAGCCATCTGTGCAGAACATAAGGTCTCCGACCTTGAAACCCTCGAGGAAGTAAGGAATTTAGCCCTCAGACGTATCCAGCAGTACCAACAGCAGATGGTCAATGCCTACAACAAGGTCATAAAGGCTAGAACTTTTGTTAATGGGCAAATGGTCTTGAAGGCAGCAGATCATGTGAGGAGGAACCTCTCTGCCCCCTCTAAATTTGCTCCGAATTAGGTAGGTCCCTATCTTGTAAGGGAAGCCAATGAGAGTGGTTACTATCGTTTAGCTATAGCAGATAGTGAAGTCCTCGCAGAACCTGTTAATGGCAAATGGCTTAAGTTGTACTATGCTTAACCTCCCATGCTCGTACTATGTGGTCTTTTCCCACTCTTTTGTAAGATCACAACTACTATTAAACAAAAGTAAGCACCACTTTTGCCATGATCGTGCATGTTTTCTTTAGTATCAAGTCTTTTTTTTTTTAAATGGAGACACAACTGTTTTCTTGAAAATACATATACATATATATATACACACATATATGTATGCACATATGAATAACACATGCATATATACGTATATAAGTATACACACATGTATATATATGTGTGAGTATATAGGAGAACACTCCATTTCTTCCTTCCTAGTTTTATTTCAAAAAAGAGAAACACAGTAGCTACGGCTGGAGGTGTCATTTGCCATGAAAAGTACCTTTTTTTTTTGCTAAAGGAAAAAGATAATCATGTGTATTCGTATGTTGGTATACAGGTGTATACGCGTACCTAGATAAATGAACATTACTTCATCATGAGACTATTTTTTTTTTTAGAAAACTACTCTTGCATAAAAAAGGGGCACAGTGGCTACGGCTGGAGATGTCCCCTGCTGTGAACAGTGCAGAATTTTTGCATAAACAGATGGAAAATGTGTGCTCACATAAAGAAGTGACAAGGGATCCCCCTCCCCTTTTTATACAGAAAAATTTTCTGTTATGCAGAAAGCTTTCTGTTATGCAGAAAGCTTTCTGTTATGCAGAAAAATTTCTGTTATGCAGAAATTTTCTGCTATGCAGAAAGTTTTCTGTTATGCAGAAAAATTTTCTGGTTATGCTGAAAAATTGCACAGAAAGTTTTCTGTCATACAGAAAAATTTCGGTTATGCAGAAAATTTTCTGTTATGCAGAAAAATTTCTGATTAAGCAGAAAATTTTTCTGTCATGCAAAAAAAAAAATTATGCAGAAAGTTTTCTTGTATGCAGAAAAATCTTTTTTGATTATGCGAAAAAGAAAATTAACTCTTGTGCAAAAAAAAAAAAAAAAAAAAAGTCTTTTAAGCATGAACCTTTTTTTTTACAAAGACAATGTCCATAGTTGACTAATTTTTCATTCACTTGTAACATTGGTACCTACAATTGAGTAATCTTTTGCACAGTTAACAATGAAACTTACAACTAGACGAACCACAACATTTACAAGTTTTTTATGTATAGTTGAATAGTTTTGCATACATGAATAGTAATAGCACCTAGAAGTTTTTTTCCCATCACAAAAAGAAAGGGGCAAATGAGTCTTTATAACTAAGAAGGTCTCAAAACACATATTACATCCCAAATTGAGTGGTCCACTAGTACAATAGCTATAAAAGAAAACACATATATAAACAAAAGCGTGAGTGGCCTAGTCCAACAAGCCGCCAAGGGTTTCTGCAGAGGACAAGTTACCACTAGTGGCTAAGGACAGCATGATGGACTCTTTTTGGCTTGTCAAGAGGGATAGTTCCGATACCTTCGCTGCAATGTCTTCCTCTAAATTTGCAATCTTCGCTATGAGTTCAGCCAACTTCATCTCACCATCACGAATGATGCATGAGGCAGCAGTGGTTTTGAGCTAATCAAGAATGAACCCAACATTGAATCTAATGGATTGCAACTCACTAAGTATGCCCTTCCACTCAAGACCCTTGTGCAAGTTGAAATTCTTGAGGGGTGTGCGTTCTATGTCAAGCAAAACCGCAACAAAGGATTGGAACATTACCCTCCTCACTACATTACCATATGTGCACCTAGACATAAAATCCGGATACTTTGATAATATTTTCTCTAGCAAGGGTAGACCTTCAATGGGAACATCAAACCGCTGGAGTTTCACTGTGGTTCCCGAAAGTGCATAGAAGTCCTCAGCAGATTTGTTGTTCTCCCTTTCTTGATTGAACATCTCCATGAAATCTTGAACGTTGACTCCCTGAAACACAGCACTTGACAGCTTTCCTTCTACAACTATCAGGCAAGATTAATGAGGTTACTCTATTTGTCAAAGGAACAAGAAGAGGAAGTTTTTTCTTTATGAGGCAGACCTGACATAAATTTGTAGATGTTATTGAAGCATGGGCAGCAGAAGCCATACCTGTGGTTTTTCTATTCCGGGGAGGACCAAGGTCAGATGTGGGCATGATGGACTCACTTGTAATCTTTTCTCCAGTCACGCCACCATCAATAACTTCCTCAAGAACCAATGGGGGTACACCAGTCTCTCGTTCAACTATGTCAGCCGCGGCAACACTGCTAGGTGTCGGTGGAGGATTCATGACAGTCCCAACCTCACCAATTTCCATAGCTTTTGTGTGTACCATTGAGGGATCATCAACATTACCTGAGATAGAAATACCATCAGTGGCAACAGAAGCATAGGAAGATGGTAAGGCAAGTAGTAGAAGGTTACCGGAATCCATAGTTGAGTCCATAAAAGCACCACCATGGTGTTCGGATTGGGTTCTCTCACTGTCATTGGACTAATAAGGCAGTTGGAAAAGACAAAAGAGGGAAAATATGTCAATGTAAAGAAGGGGAAATAATATAATAATAGCAAAAAAAAAAAAGGAAAGGGTTTAAAGGTCAAGAATTTACCTCTCCGGAAGAACATTCATCATCAGGTATAATAGTTTTCGTCTTGTGGGCAGTAGTTTTCCTCCTATATGTCCTTGCCTCAAAATATGGACTCAAGAAAGGGACAATCCCGGTGGTCAGCACTAATGGAGGGCTCGCGTTCTCTACCGCTGGGGTGGTGAGGGAAAAGCTTGTATCCCTGACTGGAGAATCATGTAGCTCGATCACCGGAGACTCAAATTTATCTTTCTTAATGCTACCAACATCATGCTCTACCTTAGACCTTGTCCTCCTAGCAACACTTCCAGTCGAAGGAGTTCCATTATGGGTTCTTTTGCTTGGTATCTTGCGCTTCTCTATTTTGGGTTCAGGAGCTTCCACTACTTTATTCTGCTTTCTCCATTCTATTGGAATGTCCTCACCATAGATGACCCAACTGTCGAGGTCAACATGCCATTCGGCAAAACTTATTCTCTGCCTAGATGCCCACGAACAAATAGCCCGAGTATTTGGAACCAGGCACCGGTTAGGAGGAATGTCAGTCTTTGGAGGGCCAATTACCACCTTTTCTTGCTCACGACTAGCAACAAAATCCACAAAGCTGTTCATAATCCTCCGCCAGTAAGTACACATATTCTCAGTAACACTACCTTCCCTCCGCCTACACGGGATCAACACGTCCACTTCCCTCTCACACCAGTAATCCATGGCTGAGTCATAAAGTAAAGGCCTCTTCGCCTCTTGAACATCATACTCTGTATCATTAATCATGGGCACATCTTGGTCGAGCCCAAATTGACGTGACACTCTATGAGGGTTGTATTTCACAAGACTGAAACCTGAACTGTTAAGGCAGGGGAGCGACGACGGAGAGGTAATGAGTAAAAAGTTCAAAACCTTGCTGCCATCCCCTAAGTTAAACATTTGAGAATCTGGTCTAGCGTATGGAAATGGTGAAGGAGAAAAGAACCCATCGGCATGATAAGCATAAGGCCTCCAAATAAAATCAGAGGCAGTGTCTAACGAGTAATTGTCAGCAAACCCCATACCTTCAAGGCCATCCACTTCATCAATAGGGGAAGGCCATGCTCAAACCCAAAAAATATCTCCTCACCATTAACAATTCCAAGCGAGATTACCCTTTTAGTGTCACGAATATCACTCACACTCTTCCCTACGTCAACATAGTTTCTTGAATGCTCCCAAGCAAAAGCTTGCAACATCACTATACTCACCCCGGAATCAACAATGTGGTATGGAGAACCAGCTAGTTCATTATAATGGAGTTGATCTAATTCTGAGTAAAGGCAACCTAAAAACAGAGCACCTAACGATAAGGGCATAGCTTGGGAAAGCTTTATGGTAAGGCAAAACGTAAAGGGTTTGATGAACTAAGCAAGGTAGCAGCCAAAAATGTATTTACTTAGCCACATTGCCAAAAACGTAGCCCTCCCAATTGCACAACTACTAGGCTTCTTAAACGCAGCGATCCATGAAGAAAACTTGGCCCTTTGGCCGGTAAGCGATGCTGTATGACCCCCAAATGCCTTGTAAAGCCCTTCTTCAATTTTAGCCTCCTCACTATTCAACTCTAAATCCATTGGGTTCAACTTCCCCATGCTTGGTAGTAAAAACAATCTCTCTACATCCTCAAGGGTGATAGTGGTCTCACCCCAAGAGAAGAAGAAAGTATGCGTTTCAGGGCTCCAGTGGCGGATCAAGTATCGCAATGAGATAATATCCCTAAATACATGCCACCCTTGAGACATCAGCACCGCTTCAAAAATGTTAGCATCACGAAGAGCTTGACAAAATCCTTCATTTTCAATTTCCCTATCAAGCCAATCGGACCAGCCATTGAGCAATCCGCTGGGACACCAAAATTGCACTGGTGATGGTAGAAGCTCTTTCCATTGGAGGCGTAAATCCATGACCCCAGGTGCTGAAGGCACCCATGCAATCTCGGGAGTGGGGGCTTCGCCACGTATATTCCATTGGGAAGGAACATCAGACACACTAATATCAGTAGGAACCATGGGAAACAAGGGAGAAGAACAATATCATGGGTCTTGCAATGGTAAGAGCGATTTTTTCGCGATTTCGACATCAACGGCAGTGGGTATCTCCTTTTCTTCAGCCATGGACCTAACTAAGTGATGAGAACCTCTCAAATGTAGAAGAAACAGAGGAGGAACGAAAATGGTTCTTTCTTTTTCTCCTTACCACTACGACAAAAAAAAGGAAGAGAAAGAAGTTTATTTTCTTTTTTCCTCCTCCCTGGTGCCGAATATCAAGAAAGGAAGGAAGGAGTTTTGGTTTTTTTTTTTTCCATTCTTGGTGATGCTGAAACAAGGAAGAAGAACACAGCAAAAAAAATAAAAATGGGGGGAAAAAATGGGGTTTTTTCTCTTCTTCTCCCCTCATTGGTGCTAAAAATTAAGAAAAGAAGGTGCAAAGGGAGGAGTTTTATCTGTTTCCCCCTCTTAGTGATGCCGAAACAAGGGAGAAGAAGGTGAGGTTTCTCTCTCTCTTTCTTTTCTTCTTTCTCCTTTCCTTTCTCTCTGTTTCTTGACTTTGACAAAAATGATGGAGAAAGGGCAGAATTGACTCCTTGGGTTGCACTGAAAAAAATGTGAAAACCAGCCCTGAAAAGACATGCAAGGAGGCTGCAATTATTACAGGTAACAGTAACCACCCTGATGTCTGAGATGAGGTTTTTTTTTCAAGGGTTCACGCATATCACCCAAACGGTCACCTTTTCTTTTCAAAAAAAAAATAAAGGACAAAAATACACAAGTATACATGTGTATATATGTCTATATATATATAGGTACATATAAATAAATAATAAATAATAATAAATATATATATATATATATATATATATATATATATATGTATATGTACAATAAGCAATTAGCTAACTAACTAAAGCAATAGTAGCAACGGTAAAAAAAAAAAAAAAAAAAAAATTCATACATGAAGCATAACAATGACGTGTTTTCAAAATATATATATACACAACATATGCATGAATGAATAAGTAAGCATATGTGTATACAACAATAATGATAATAACAACAAAAATGCTAATAAAAAAAAAAAAAAAATATATATATATATATATATATATATGTGTGTGTGTGTGTATGTAAAAAAAATAATAATAAAAAAAATAAAAAAATAAAAACTCGCACGTGTGATCATAATATTTGTATATATATATAACTTGATCACACGTGACTTGGGGGGTTAAATGTTAGGGTACTTTTTTTTTATCACACATAATTTTATTTAAGTACCACCTACCCACTTTCAAATACATACATCTTATTACATTTAAAACCCAAGAATAATTATGCTTACTAATATTTGAAAAACCCATGATTCAGGTCCATGGCTAAACAAATTTTATCAATGGGATTCAAAATCTTTAATCGAAGCTCAATTCTTATTGTCAATAATCAAAGCCCAATTCTCATTGGCAACATCAAAGCCAAAGCCCAATTCTTATTGGCAACATCAAAGCCTAATTCTTATTGGCAACATCGAAGCCCAATTATCATTGGCAACAATCAAAGCCTAATTTTCATTAACACTACTTTATCAAAAAAAAGAAAAGAGCCTAAGATTATCAAAGTTTGGCAAAAAAAAAGAAATATATATATCATGTTACCAAAGCAAGAAAGGCTCATTACAAGTATTCATGAAGAAACCCAAAAACAATGTGTTTACTAATAAAAGTCCATGAGGAATAAACCCATGGCAATATGCGCATACAACTCGGCCCAAGTGAGCAAGAAACACTAGCAGAAAGCAAAGGAGAATAGCCCTTGTTCAGTCCTAACCA
Source organism: Quercus agrifolia (assembly GCA_029955455.1). Classification (NCBI taxonomy): domain Eukaryota; kingdom Viridiplantae; phylum Streptophyta; class Magnoliopsida; order Fagales; family Fagaceae; genus Quercus; species Quercus agrifolia. Next base: position 33,605,471 of record JARQAD010000010.1, read on the forward strand.
AAGAAAAAAAAAAGCAAACTTGGGACTCATACAAGGGAACCAAGCCTTTGAGAATGGACTAAAGGTTGTCCCCTCAATTTTCTGTCACCCCCACCTGACGTGAACAGTACCCAAGGACTGTCACATCAACTGAAGCCTAAAGAATCGTGGAACTCCATCATCTTTACCAAAAATTGCACCTCCAGCGGAAGGGGAGCTGAAACCAAATTGTTTAAACTCCGACAAATTGATGTTAAAAAATGCTAAAAATGTTTAAAATGTGATTCATGTGCCAAGCCCATGAATCCTAAAGTGGGAAAATTGGGAACATGTGGTTTGGAGGGCATAAAAGAATCTCCAGCGGAACCCCCAGAAGTGGACTTAGAGTTTGACACCTGGCTTGGTGTGTTGAATCTCACTTCTTAGGGGACCAAATCTCAGTTTGCAACATTAGGATTCACCCATGATACACGTCTCAAATCACAACAATCAAGCTCAGCCCCAAGAATCCTAGCATTCAATGCAAAAAGCTCTAAAATCCCATCATTACCCAAAAAAGCAAAGCAACCCACCAAATGGATTTTCCTATTTCTTAGCAAGAATCCCAGAGAAGCTTTGACTTTGATTCATTACTTCCGAATGGTCACACATTTTTTGGAGCTTTGTCAATAAATGCCTCTCTGAAAACTCCATTATAAAAGGAGAGGCAAGCTAACCATAGAACCAACTTAACCATTCCTTTGAAATTTCTAAAATTCGTTGGTCATTTTGACAAGTAACAGAGCTCTCCTTTTCATCCATAGCCTTGAGCTCAAACCCATTTAATCCCAGATATTTCCTCTCCACCTTTCACACTACCACAGCTCATAAGTGTCCTCCAGCCAACCACAAAACAGCCCATTACCCATAAAAGACTTCAGTCTCAACATCAACCTCACCTCACTAACTCAAAAGCAGCCCACATTCTTCTCATTCGTCCCTTACAAATTACACTCACTAAAGTATTAGCTTAAAATTTGCTGCACCAAGCTGGGGGTTCTTCTCTCCCTTCACACCATGCCAATTAATCCTCCATTTTTTCTTCCTATGGAGCCTTTGATTTTTACTTTTTATTTTACTGTTGAAGGGTATGATGTTTTTGTAACTATTGAACTTTTTCCTTACATTGATGTAACAATGGCTGAAAGCACAATAAATTCCTCTTGAATGAGACACATAAGGACCTAAAATTTGCCTAAATCTATCTAATTATTGATAGTTGGACCGTGTAATTCCACCCCTACTGTTGGACAATTTACCTTTTGGACTTATGTACAACCTCACCCTTACCACTGGAGAATTCGTTTTCCCTTGGACTATCAAAATAGGACCACTAATATATCAATTAAGTATTGTAATGTATTTTTTATTGGGCCTTTGTTGCTGTTTTTGTTAAGTGCAGTTCTTATTTTCTTCTTGCTTGGATGAGCTTGTCATCACACTGAAAGCTTATGGGTGTCATCTCAAGAGTCCATAGTTGAATCTCGGTTTGGTTTCCCAACATCTCATTCAGGGGCCTAAATTTCTCCCTCAACAAACCTATGTCTAAACCTATTGTTAGAGAGCATAATAAATCTATTTTTATGCCTACTTATCACCTTTGTGGTACTGTTGGTCATATTAGACCAAATTGTTCTTTATTGAGGCAAAAACCAAATCTGAGACTAGATTTGTTGTTAGGAATACTGATGTTCCTAAATTTGTTTCTGTTTGTCACTTTTGTGGTGTCTCTGGTCACATTCGTCCTAACTGTCATAAATTGAAATTTAAAAATTATGTGTTTCAGTTTAGAATATATGATGATATTTCTCCTGCCATAAGTCCATATAAATTGTTTCATATTCTTTTGAAAAATTTGAGCTTGTTGGCTTGTGAAAGGAATTTTTAGGATTTCAGTCTTTCTCAGAAGATTGGTGTAATTTCTCAAATACAATCTACTTCACATGGATTTGCACCTACAAAATTGAAGACTCGTGCTATATGGGTGAGAAAAGATTCTCTAAGGTGAATTTTGCTGACTTGTCATTGATTTAATTCTTTCAATTAATTGTGGACATGTTTTGTTTTATTTTAGGTTGTTTTTATTAAAAAAAAAAATACAAATACATTGAAAATTTTCAAAAAGACAAAAATATTTTATTTTGAGTATTGTTTTATTTTTCTTGAGGATTACATGAATTATGATATATCTCTCTTGATTTAGAACATGCTTGACATTATGGAGAAACTTAAATATTATGTGTTATATAAGTGCTAAGCTATTTTTGATTTTGTATGAGTATATACTGCTTTGTACATGTACTCAAGGGTTAATTAAGAAATTGATATTTCTTGTTTGTGTACCCTCTATAGCTTAGTTAAGCATTATCATGCATTGCATTTTTAATCATTTAGTATAATGTGTGTTTTTTGTTTTTTGTCATAACATTTTTTAAAACTAAAAAGATTTTTGTGTTTTGCATTATTTTTCTTGGATTTGAAATCAAGGTTGGCCATATTATCTTTACATAACATGTTTATGTACCTTGTTTAGCTTGGATGAGCTTATTTATTGCACTTTACTAGTTTGAGCTTTGTAGTGCATGTTGTGTGAGATGTTTATAGTTTTTGATCACATGATCTTAATCTTGAGATCACATGCCTTTGATTGTTGAACTTGAACTTATTGAGAAAGACATAAATAACCATCTCACCACTGTTTATTAGCCAATCATGAACACCTTAGTGCATATCGTAAAATTTTGTGTTCGAGAAAGTGTAGCACATGCACAAAAAGAACATAAGGAGTAGCCTCGGTTTAAATAATAAAATTGATGTGTACATTATTCTGGCCATTTTAATAAGTTTCTAATCAAATAAAATTGGTGTGTACATTATGAGACAAATCAAGAAACTTACATGATTGCAATCTTGTTTTCTAGGAGATGTGGGAGTTATACGATGTAACTTTTTAGGCGATAATCTCTTTCAAATTTTATGTGATGAACTTTGTAGAAATTGTGATTGATTTTTATTTACATATCACCTCACATTTATCTCAAGCTTTTGCTAGTTGCTCACACTACACAAGTTACTCTTTGCTAAACTACATGTTATTGTGTGTGATCTTGTTGTGGTCATCCAAGATTATATGTTCCTTGATTTTGATGCAAAATGTGCTTAATGTTTGAGTTTTTGAGGACAATTGGTTGAAAAGCTTGTTTTTGGAACATTTGGTTTGAACTTAAGTGTTTTTGAAAAACTTTTAATCTCATACTCATGCATTTCATTCATGAAATACTATGCTTTGAGGAGTTTTTGCATTAACTTGCTCTATTTTTCAAAAAATTCACTTTTCTAGATTTTTGACCGATCGAAGATGTTTCTCAACTGATTGAAATTGCAATAAAATTTTTTGGTTAGAATCTGCTTGGCTCGATTGGTATTCGATCGATCAAAACTGAAAAATTTTCAGTTTCTAAGTTTTTTACCAAATTTTTTTTCATGCATCATTTATGTTTAGGATTCACATGCATTGAATTTTTTTTCTGTATTCATTTTGTAGTTTTACAGTCATATCTCTCATTGTTTTCACACATACCATGCATACACTTTGCTAAATTGGGTACTCAACCTGATTTAAAAATTGATTGATTAATTTTTGAGCCCTTTGTATATTTTAGTATATGCTACTTTTTATGTGTGAACTGCAGGAAATTTTTTTCGTAAGAGATATGAGGGATAATCAATGTGCAAATATTTTTTCTACTCATACAACTGTTTATGGGTCACATAGTGTCAAGTTTGCATTTATTGAAAGAGAGAATATTTTTTTTCATGTGTATCCTCAACTTAGTTGTTAAGTTTGATTTGTGTGTCTTTTTTTTTCCCCACCTCCTAAATTTTCCCCAAAACTATTTTCCCCAAAACATGTTTTGTTTTTTTCCTATTTTTATAGGGGGAGAAAAGTTTTTTTTACCTTTCTTGTTTATAGGGGAGTTGTTGCTCTTCATAGGGGGAGTTGTCTCTATTTTTTATAGAGTTGAATTGTTTTGTGGTCCTTTCTTTCTCTATTTTCTCTTATTTTGTTGCGTATGTTTCTATCTATCCTCTGATTGGGTAGTCTTTGTCAATACATGACAAAAAGGAGGAGAAATAGTTGATATGTGGGAATCCTATTTGTTTTATTTAGGGGGAGTTGATTTTGTTTTTGGTAGGGGGAGATACTATGTTGTTTCACATTGCTTATTGATTTATATTTATGAGTTATTCATAATATATGTCTTTATTGTGTGTTATGTGAAATCAAGAATTTATTTTTGTTTACTTGTATTTTTCACACATGCATTTATGCGTTTGTTGAGTATTTCAGGAAATATACAGGTTGGTTTAGTCGTGTTGCTCTCTACACTTGCAACTGATAGATAGCAGTTAGGTTGAATTGTATTTGTGCTATTTGTAACTTTGAGCATTTCATGTTTGTGATGTGTTTTGTCACAGATTTCCAAAGGGGAAAATCGTTAGGTTCTAAGACTTTAGGAACTAATGTATTAGAACTTCAATTTGTATTATGTTGGCAAACCATGATCAAAACATAGAGTCTAGGTTTAGGCTTGCTCAAAGTATGTTTATTTGTAAAATTAGAATCGAGTAATTGCAGAACTTATTGGACTAAATCTATAAGGCTCGATCAATCGAACCACATGCAGATTTATTTTTCTGTAGAATTCCAATTTAGCCCAAACTCTACTTTAACGTATTAGGGTTCAAGTAAAACACTCCTATATATAAGGGAAACCCTAAAACGTTTTTATGAGTTTTTTTAGAGAGAAAAGAGTGTGCCTCTTTTTGTATCTAGGGTTTTGTTCCTAGAAGCCCTCTAAGGACTTAGTATCTCTATTTGCTATGTTTGTAAATCTCTTGTGAGATCTAGAGGTGGTTGCCTTCACACATGCTTAGAATTATCAAGAATGAGATTTCATTGAGAGCTTGATGATCATTCAGTTGCTGCACTAAAGAGCTTAAAGAAACACAAGCGAGTGTGCTTGTATTTGCTAGAGAATCCAAGAAAGATGGAGTTTGTGGTCTTGGAGTTTGCACGTGATCGTGTCAGTAAGTTTCTACTGGTGGGTAGCAATAGGATGTTAGTGGTCTAAGTCGCTATTGTAAAACTTCGATTCTTTCATAGCGGATTCAGGTTTACCTTAAGGATAGTTAGGTTAAATCCTCCCAAAGTTTTTATCAGTGTGGTTTCCTGGGTCATCATATCTTTGTATTCTTTATATTCCGCACTTTATATTGATATGATTATATGATTGTGTTAACCTAAATCTGAAATTTGGACTAAGTAATCACTTGGCTAATTTACTAGGTTAATTCAATTGTGTTTTAAGGGGTCTAGAAACTCACATTCCTCTAAATCCTGAAATTTTGCAACCTCTACAATTCCTACATTGAAATGAAACACCAAAACATTTACTTGAAGAAGAAGAAGAAGAAGAAGGCTTTCTCTTTACAAATGCGCCTAATGGTTCTTTCTTCCTAATTCATATCCAAACTTACATCAAAATAACCTCTGCCTCTACACAATAAGTCAATAACATACCAATGCATGGAAAGGTCACGCTTATAAGAAACTGAATGATTAATAAATTTTCTTAGTTTTTGAAACTTAATTGTGCCCATGCTTAGTGGTATATTATTAAAATATTTTACTTACAGATAAAAGAAAGAACTATTACCCAATTTTGAACAATACAATAGTGTTAATTCTGCAGCTATAATAAGCCCATGACCTAATAGCATAATATTAAACTCATCTTTGAATTAAGTAAGATCCACATTCTCTTTTGCTAATAATAATGTATAAGTTCAAACATTGAGTTTTAAGATGATCCATTCAAATTTTAAGGTGTAAGTTCCATTTTAAAGAACAAAGCGCTCAAAAGATAAATATTCCCCAAAAAGAAGGGGTATAAGTTTAAATTGATTTTTTTTTTTTGGGTATAATCAGTGATCTTATTTCTCTCCTGTTAATTTTTCTATTTAAATTGTTCTATCATAGAGAAATTCCCAACATAACGATAGAGAAAGTCCGAAACCCATAAATATTGATGATTAATGTTTCTAAGCTTTAAAGTGAAGTCTAAAGGGAAACAATAAGATCAAAATTGGTTTAATCCTGTAAAATAAAATTATAATCATGTCACTTCAAACAACATACAATTGTGTAATTCAAATATCAGAAACAGATAAAAGAAGGAAATATATTTATTAAGAATGACTATTTTAGGCTTGAAATTTATGAAGAAAAATTATTACTTTTTGATGGGATAGATTCTTCTCTACTTTAAAGTGTGAAAGAAAGGTTTGCATGACCATGTCAGTGCTTCTTCTCTCTAACGGCATCGGCTTCTAAGTCATTGATGGAGTGGATGAAGACGCCAAGGCTCGGTCTACTGGTATGAAATCGTGATACGATTTGTTGATTCCTGTTGAAAAAGCATGTGTTCTAAAAATTTTAAGTAAAAAATAGAGATAAAAATGAATAAACGTAAACAATGGGAGACGTTGATAAGGATTCACCATCAGCATCTTCTTTGTGTTTTTGGAAACGGTTTGAGGGAGGAGAAGTTTGTGTTGTTTTTATAGCAAGGAGAAGTGTTGGTGCTTGTTAGTTATGTAAATTATTTGAACATGAGTTAGTAAAAGGTGTGCATGAAGGAAACTGTAAAAACTATTTAGTTCGAAGTTTATCACTTTGTTTTAAATTTGATTGTTATTGTTTGAGATTAAAAAAAAAAACAAAAAACAAAAATGTGCTTGATTTTTTTTTGATGAAAAAACGTGCTTGATTTTTTATTATTATTATTTTTAAATAACAAAAAGTGCTTGAGATTTATACAAAAAAATTATTTTACCCACAAACATATAATTCTCATTATACTCTAGGTATTTTTGTGATTGGAAAATATAGTAATTCCAAATTATGATGAATATAAATCATTAACTTTTACTAAAAAAATAGAAAAGCCTATAAGCACGCGTGTGATCGCGTGCTCAAAGACTAATATATGTGTAAATTATTTAGTCAATATGCATCTAAACCGATGTTATTAGAAGTCTTTCTAATCTTTGATGAGGTGTAATTTTGTCTTTATCATTCAATTAGTGTTTACTGTTTATACACAAATATATATATATATATATATATATATATATATATATATAAATATATATATTTAAATGAGTAGGAGATATAAGAGAGAACAATAAGGATCCACCGTCCTTCCTTATTCGGAAACATATCCACATGCACTCTAAGTTTCCTAATGAACAACCAAAATTAAAAGATAAATTTAATTAATCAGAAACATAATTATGTTCTACATAGATTTGGTTGAGACACATGAGGAAACTGCAAATAAACTTGCTGCTGCAAACAAACTTACTACTACAAAGTGAGTTGATTAACCCAACTGAAACATTATAGGGATCAACTAAATGGCTTTCTGAATAACTCTAAAATATAAGTGAAACCCAATCAAATGCAACTCAATCTTCTCTGTTGTAGGAGGTCGCACTGGTAGGATTCTTCCAATTGTAAATTTGATCCCTGAAAATGTAAAGTTAAAGAGAAGAATATTTAACATTCTTAAATAAGGAAATTTTTTAGCAACTATACCGAAGCTCATATAGGGCACACGCTAAGTACATCACCCAATTTAATAAACTTTTCTTACATTATACTAAAGTGGTTAAATACTTCAGATCCTCTTGCCAAAACTGTTAATACAATCATATTACAAAAGAAGTTGGTTTTATATCAGTGTTAATCTTTTAAACGATAACAATGCAGACTCCAAACTCAAATCAACCTTTGATTGAAGATAAAGTCTCTCCTTATCAAAAACTCATCTCTAACTCAAGATACAACTCAATTTCATATTTAGGACAAAGATAACTCCACTTGATGTATTTCAAATATTTAATTTCTAATTCTCAATGGTAAATATATATATATATATATATTTTTTTTTTGGTTTTTTTTATCAACATATGTCTATGCCTTATATATATATATATATATATATATATATATATTTTACCACCAAGATAGGAATTTTTATTAAAATCAAGTAAATATTACAAGTAAGACCAGTCCAACGTAAACATAGATTATCATATTGGCTTGGCATGGGTATGCATGTGATGGCTTTTGACCAAACTTTACGAAACTATGCATACAACGAAGCAACCACTACCACTGGTGTACTAAACAACCAGTCCCCCTGCATCTATGCCTTTATATTAGATACAAAGAATGGAGATCTCAAAAAAAAAAAAAAAAAAAAGAGATACAAAGAGATCTCAATTACTTGAACGACGAGCAGATATTAATATTCTATTGACATCAATTCCAATGATCTCTCAATTACTTATGGATGTAATTCACAAATCCATCGATGTGCCTGTGGATTCTGATTTAAAAAAAGGGAAAAAAAACAATTATAATCTCTCTAATTATCAAATTAATACCAAAAATAAAAAATTTAACACCAAAAACATATACAATGATGGTAAATGTGTAAAACATTTGTCACTTTTTGTGTGTTAATAATGTAAATTTATATTACAAGTACATTGTAAATATATAAAGGTAGTTTATTTACATACACAACAGTACTTAATAGAATATTAATTTAACCAAATCACACAATTAATTTGAATTTATTGCAATAAAAATTGGAATAAATTTTAAATAAATATTTAAAATGATTTTATTTAGCAAATGAGATTGGGAGTACACGTGCATTGAAATGAAGAAAGTCTTGCTTGTTTGGTTTAAACATTTTTATTTTATCTTTTATATATATTTATATATATATATATATATATATATATATATATATGAGATGAGTTCAAGTTAAACTTGTGTAACTTGACAAAAGTTACATCTTTTTTACACCGTAGATTTTTATTAGATCTAACGGTTGAAAAAGGTCAACTGTCCATGTAATTATTAAACATTTATTACTTGTCACACTAACTAACCAAATTAATGGTAGAGAATATTATTATATTGCTTTTTTTTTCTTTTTCTTTTTTTCTTCTCTCTCTCATTAATTTATCCCTAACCTTCCCAACCTTGCACAGTAGCACAATCACTTTTCCTAACTTTCTGAGTTGCAGATCTTCTTTAGCATGACCTTATTCTCTTATAATATATCACTTGACTATTACGAGTTATGTCTTTCGTAGGAAGCCAAATAAGCCCATTGTCCTTCTTATTTGATTATGTTTTCGTTATGTTTTCCTCAACCTGGCTAAATGATAACACTATTAGTATTTGTGGGCATAGCCATCAGCGTTGAATCTTGAACTTCTATATATATATATATATATATATATGTTGTTTTGCAAGATGTGATGGGTTTACACGATTTTTCTCAGAAATTCATGGTCACCCTCTTAATGAAACTCTCTTTTTATAACAGTTTGTTGGTGAATTTTTTTAATGAATCAAGTAATTTGATATATGACTAATTTTTATATACGAATATGAAATCATGGAGTTTGGAAGAGGCATGATTTGTTTTATTTTAGTAATTAATTTTGGCACTAATAGGGACAAAAGTAAAATATGATCCTTTAATTTTAGTAATCGTGGTTTGTGTTTAATATAAATTGAGGATAAACACTGATCCTTTAATTTTGGAGAGAATGATAAATCTGACCCTAAGATGGTGTTTTATTTCTTAGAAACCCAGATATTGATGAAAATATCTAGGTTCACAGGTGTGTTTATTCAAAAACAAAGAACAAGAAAAAAAAAAAAAAAAAAAAAAAAACAAAAACGAAATGAAAGTATCCAGGTTCACAAGTGTGTTTATCCAAAAACAAAAAACAAGAAAAAAAAAAATGAAAAGAAAAGAAAGAAAGAAGAACTCAAGAAGAAAGAAGTGAAAAAATTTGATAGACGGTTATTAATACTAAGACATCCTCTAAAATCTAGCATTAATGACTCTATATTAATGGTATGAGAAGTAGTGATTTATCACCGTTAGATCTAATAGAAATCTACAGTGTAAAAAGGGTATAACTCTTGTCAAGTTATACCTGGTGTAACTTAAACCCATTTCTATCTATATATATATATATATATATATATATATATATATATATATATTTTGGACACTTGGGTGATGGAGGATTAGTCTATTATATTACCGATCTAATGCAATCACTTCTATCTATCTATATATATTGGACACTTGGGTGATGGAGGATTAGTCTATTATATCATATGTCAACTATAGTCTATTATATTACCGATCTAACGTAAGTGATAGCGTTAGATCGGTAATATAATAGACTAATCCTCCATCACATCATATGTCAACTATAGATTATTTGCTCGTATAGTTTATTATCGTAATTATTACTTGATGAACATGACTCGCATGAAAAAGAGTGTTCGTGGTCGGCAGTTTGTCTACTATAAAAAGGCCTTGTTCGACCCAAATTCTACAAAAAATAGTCCTATCAGAGAGAGAGAGAGAGAGAGAGAGAGAGAGAGAGAGAAGGATGGATTCCATTAGCACAGGAGTTAAACCTCATGTAGTTTGCGTCCCGATCCCACTTCAAGGTCACATAAACCCAATGCTCCAGTTAGCAAAACTCCTTCACCATAAAGGGTTTCACGTAACTTTTGTAAACACAGAGTACAACCACAAACGTTTACTCAGGTCTCGAGGCCCTAACTCTCTCGATGGCTTGCCTGGCTTTCACTTCGAAACCATTCCTGATGGCCTTCCACCCTCTGACGCAGATGTTAGCCAAGACATTCCCTCTCTTGCTGAATCCCTCCCAAAGACTTGCCTAGTCCCACTTTGCAACCTCATTACCAAACTCAACGACACTTCGTCTTCGAATGTGCCTCCTGTTACCTGTATTGTCGCAGATGGTGGCATGTCCTTCTCTCTTGATGCTGCTGACAAGTTCGGAATTCCATGTGTAATCTTTTGGACACCTAGCGCTTGTAGCTTCATGAGCCTAATGCATTTTCGACATTTCGTTGAACGAGGTTTGGTACCCCTCAAAGGTAATATTTTGTTTAGAAAGATCCGCTCCCATTCAAATTCTTTTATTTTTTTTAAGCTTTAATCAAGTATAAGATATAAGATGATTCTCAAAAAAAATAAGTACAAGATATAAGATAAATGTCATCTATTTTACTTTATGTGCTTTACAGTCTTTACAAGGACTTGATGATTATTGGATTTTTTTTTTCAATATCACGTGTGTTATATATGAATCAAAATATAAGGAAATTGCAAATTTTAAACAAGGATGATCTCCCAAATTTGTATCATCGTAAATTGACATTGGTATTTGATGTGTAAACATCTCTCTTGTCTACATTACTAGTATCACATTCAAATGTTATACATGTTAGCTTTGATTTAAAATCAAACATACAAAAGATATGTACGTGGAAAATCTGCAATAAAATTTTCTATATGTCTAATTACACACATTATCTATAAAATTATAAAGTTTTCTCTTTTCACTTCTTTTTTTGATTGAATATTTGTATGCTAGTTCTTAGTATTTTACTTGGAGTATGATATTCACAATGATCAACACTATGTGATTCACAGATGCGAGCTACCTAACAAATGGATACTTGGAAACAATAATAGATTGGATTCCGGGGATGAAAAATATTCGTCTTAAGGATATTCCAAGTTTTGTTAGAACAACAGATGAGAATGACATCATGTTCAACTTCTTCATCCGAGAAACCGAGAGAGTTTCAAGAGCTTCAGCTGTCATTTTGAACACATTCGACCCCTTTGAAAAGGACGTGTTGGATGCTTTATCCAACATGCTTCCTTCTTTATACACCATTGGACCACTTGTGTCATTTGTCGACCAAATTAAGGATAATAACTTGGAATCAATAGGTTCCAATCTATGGAAAGAAGAACCAGGGTGTGTGGAATGGCTAAATTCAAAAGAACCCAACTCTGTAGTGTATGTAAATTATGGTAGTATAACTATCATGACACCTCAGCAACTCATTGAGTTTGCTTGGGGGTTAGCAAATAGTGAAAAACCCTTCTTGTGGATTATAAGGCCTGATCTTGTTGGAGGTGATTCAGCTATTATTCCTTCTGAATTTGTTACCGAAACTAAAGATAGAGGCATGTTAGCAAGTTGGTGTCCTCAAGAAAAAATCCTAAAGCACCCATCAATTGGGGGTTTTTTAACACATAGTGGGTGGAATTCAACACTTGAGAGTGTGTGTTGTGGAGTTCCAATGATCTCTTGGCCCTTCTTTGCTGATCAACAGACGAATTGTCGATATTGTTGTGTTGAATGGGGCATTGCAATGGAGATAGATAATAATGTTCAAAGAGATGAAGTGGAGAAGCTAGTGAGAGAATTAATTGACGGTGAAAAAGGTAAAGAAATTAAGAAGAATGTAATGGAGTGGAAAACAAAAGCCGAGGATTCCACCAAACCTAGTGGTTCTTCATACCAAAACTTGGATAAGTTGATTGCTGAAGTTCTTTTAGCTAGAAATGTTTAAACCAAACAAGCAAGACTTTCTACTTTTCAATGCACGTGTACTCCCAATCTCATTTGCTAAATAAAATCATTTTAAATATTTATTTAAAATTTATTCCCATTTTTATTGCAATAAATTCAAATTAATTGTGTGGCTTGGTTAAATTAATGTCCTATTAAGTACAATTGTGTATGTTAATAAACGACCTTTATATGTTTACAATGTACTAGTAATATAAATTTACATTATTAACACACAAAGAGTGGCAAATGTTGGACACATTTGCAAAAATATGTACAACATTTGTCACTTGTTATGTCTCTACAATTAATATAAATTTACATTGTACCGTAGAATGAGAAGAGAGAGAAAGAGAGATGTTTTTGAGTAAGCGGCTTCACTTACTACAACACTACAATAAAATGTATTTTTAGCGACGAAGCTTAGTGAGGAAATATTTTTTTTGCTGCTAAAATTACAGATTTAGCAACGAAATAGGGATTTCGTTGCTAATAATGAAAAAATTATAGCATTTAGCAACGAAAAGTAATTTTCGTCGCTATTGTTGATTCAAAACAGGGGCACCAATGGGGAAAAACTAGGCGTGAACTTAATTAATCTATAGTGATGAAATATTGCATCGCTAAAAGTTGAGATTCTTAGTGACAAAATATTCCGTTGCTATAGATGTTGCTTTGAATTGTATTAGTGACAAAATGAGTTTTTCGCCAAAGGTAACCAATAGTGGTGAAACTAAATCGTTGCCAGAAGTCCAATGCATATAAACCGGCAGCTTTAGCAACAACATCATAATTTGTAACAAAAAAGTTAGAAATAGTGATAAAATAAATTTCTTCACTAAAAAGTATAGCTTAAATGGGTTAAATTTCAGCAAAAAAAATTTCATTTCTCCCACCCACTCAAAAAATTTTCAGCCCTCCCTCTCTCACTATCACTCACTCCCTAACACAAACACAAACACAAACTCAAATACAAAAAACAAACACACACATCCCTCTCTCTCTCTCTCTCTCTCTCTCAACCAAATCTCTCCTCCCTTTTGGTCTCTCGGTTAGCTTCTACTAGATTTTCCGTCATCAAACTCTTATCCATGGTTTGACTTCTCCTAACATGAATCTAAGGTAAAATCTCCATGACCCACCTTCTAATATCTTTGGGTTTTTATCTTATATTGTTAGGATTGCTCTTTATGTTGTGGGTTTTGTTTTAGAAGTAGTTTGTTGTGTTTGTTGGTACATTTAAAATCTTATTGGAGGTTTCTAATTTAATGTAGTGAAATGGATTTTGTTGTTTGGCAACTATGTGAGTTGGGTTTCTTAAGAAATCATTTGGGTTTTTGATTTATTTGGGAGATTGGGTTAATTTTAGAAAAAGGATTTCCTTGCATTTTGAAATGTCTTTAGCATATGTGGTTGTGATTATGGTGTTAAATATAAATTTATGCAAGTAATATGAGCACGTGTCCTTTGCTTACCAAGTGTTTGACAAATTGCCTATATGAGTTACGAAATAGATTTTGTTGTTTGGCAACCATGTGAGTTGGGTTTCTTGAGAAATCATTTAGGTTTTGATTTATATTGGAGATTGGGTTAATTTTAGAAAAAGGGTTTCCTTGCATTTTGAAATGTCTTTGGCATATGTGGTTGTGATTGTGGTGTTAACTATAAATTTGTGCAAGTAATATGAGCATATGTCTTTTGCTTACCAAGTATTTGATAAATTGTCTATATGAGTTATGAGATTGAATTTCTTGACTTGTGTTGTGATGATTGTTATATGGGGTTATGGGTTGTAATCCTAGTTGTTTATATGTACTAACACATGTAGCTTTAAGGTTTAATCAAGTCTCAAACCTTTTGGCATAGGGTTAAAATTATAGTATTTTTCTTTTGTGACTTTATATAGATTTGCGTTAGATGAACTACATGATTTTTAATAAATTATAGAAAAATTATTTTGAACTGAATTTTTTATGGTACATACTAAACATATAACGGTTTCTCTCTATTTAATTTCAACCTTTTTGGATAAAACTAAGTGGACCAAATGAATTTGTAAAAAGAGCTGACCTGTTGCAAATTTAATCAAAGAGTATGATTAGAATGTTGAGACTATATGGAATTTACTACAAGGTTTTGTTGTGTGGTCTATCTTATAAGTTCATATGTGCTTTCTTTGACAAGTGTTTTACTTTGGCTAAATTTATCATGGTTTGGTAATGACATGCTTTGTATTAAGTTGGTAAATACACATTGTTTGTGGTAGGGAAATAAAAGGTTTTGGTTGTGTTAAAGCCTATAAGTTTCTTGTATGCTTGCTTGGTTCCCATTTGGGTAGGGGTATTCTTCTTAGGATGGAAAAGTTAGGCTTTAGGGCCTTAGGTTTTGATTGAGTTACATTTGCTGATTACTTTTTTTTTTTTTCAATACTTGAAGCATTTGGAGGTCTTGGTGGTGTGGAGAGGTAAGTATATGATATTTTGATGGTTTGGGTGCTATGAACTTGTTTTGAAACAAATGGGTAATGAAGTGTTAACCATGAAAGTTTAAATGCTTTGAGGTTTTGCTTTTTGCACATAAAATGTTTGATATATTACCTCAATGAGTTATGAAGTTGGGTTTAATTGTTTGTTGTTGATTATTTAATTTGAAGTTGGACTATGTGAGATATATATATACATATATATATATATATAAATGTATGTATGTATGTATGTATATGTATATGTATATAAAGTTTGTGAAATCTGAAATTTTGTTTAAATTATTTTGCTCTAGAGGTGAGTATGTGATATTTTGCTAGTTTGGGTGCTATGAACTTGTTTTAAAATATATGGGTTATGAAGTGTTAACCATGAAAGTTTATGTGTCTTGAGGTTTTGCTTTTTGCACATCAAGTGTTTGAAATATTACCTCAATGAGTTATGAAGTTGAGTTTAATTGTTTGTTGTTGATTATTCAATTTGAAGTTGGACTATGTGATATATAAATATATATGTATGTATGTATGTATGTATATGTGTGTGTGTAAAATTGTGTATTTTCAATAAATTTTTTTTCCATTTGTATGTTTTTCATAGGCATTTGAGAAAAATAATTTTAATATGAGTCATTCTGATTCCATATCAGTTGTAACATTGCAAAGGTTAGGACTAAGGGCATTATGGTACTTTTGCAAATGTGATGCCTTTGACATCGTAGCCTTACATGTTTACCATTCCTAAGGATAATTTTTCTAAGACTTAAAAGTGGATAAGACCAAATGACAAGATTGGTCCAACCTATAACCATACTAGAGGCACCATCCATTGGCGCCATTCGAGGACTAAGACAAAATAGGCCTCTTAAGAAGCATCACTTGTAGGGTGAGATGAGCATTAACAGGGCTCAAGTGTCATGCCAGCCCACCAAGGACAATGTTACAGTACTCTCATTGGCTAAATGGCTATCCATGCAGACCTAGTACAGTTATGTGAACATTTTATTCTCAAATATTGTAAATTACCCATTAAGTTTAAGTTTAAGTTTAGGCAAGGAAACTAAATTTCTAGAAATTAAAGGAACATAAAATATTTGAGCAAATCTAAATTATGATTTGTATCTAGAAAAAAATTATAGGTCCCAATGGTTACAATTGGTGCTTTGACTTGATTTCCCATCAACCAAAAGTTCTCATTTGTATTTATGGTCTTAATTGAAAGGAATTTGTGCATCATATTTGAAACATGATTTGCAACCCTAGAGCCAAGCCACCAAGTATCAGAAGAAATTTTAGTTAGTTTGATTCAAAACATATAGAAAAAGAAAACCTTTAATTAATTATTTGGTTTTTTTTTTTTTTTTTTTTTTGGAACCATAGCTTACATTTTGCGCAATCTTTCTTATAGTGCCTCAAATTTTTACAAAAGTGATTCTTGTCAGTTATCATTGTCATTTTCCTTCTTTTAAGCTTGACCAGTTGGGTTAGGTACTTAGGTTTATTTGTCTTGTGCGATCCACGCATTAAGCCTCTTTTTTTTTTTTTTGGTTTCCTCCATTTTCTTTCAGCTTCTTGACTCATAATATGAACTAAATATTGCTTAAGTAGCTTGAGCCTTACCTCTTCTTAATTAAGCATATTGGCCAATTGATTTACAGTTTACGCATCCTTCATAGTATTGTGATTAAATTGAAGTGGCCCATATTGCGGAGGCAAGGAATTTAAGAAAAAATGAACAAGAAAAAACTTCACATTCTTCTTTAGTCATCAATGTCCTTGCAAAGGACTTGTCAATGGTTTTGAAACGTTCTTCCACATTGGCAAGAAATTTTTTTAGCATTATCTATTTTAGGAAGTGCTATCTTGATGTTACTTTTTTGTAGTCGTTCACGTAAACATAATGTATAATCTATTTGACTTTTTCCATACTTTGCACATAGCATTTTCTTTCACACTACTTGTATTAGTATCTGCAAGCGGTTTTGTGTACATAATTTTAATTAGGTTGGGTTCTCTTAGACGGAGGAGTTGAGTCCTCCCTATCTTTTGTTTGTAGTATTGTTAATTTTTTATTGACGTTTCTTTTTCTCTTTTACAACTTTGGTTCATATAATTTTTGTGTTTCATTAAAAAAAATTATAGTCGTGTGTATGGTGAATTACATTGAGAGAGTGCAAGTGATAAGCAAACAAGGTTCTAGGAGAAGATTGTATCGGTGGAGATGATTCAAGACACGGCCTGCAACTTTCTGCAGACATTCAAAGCTTGCCAAGACACTTTTTGCAACAACAAACCGAGAAGGGTGAGGAGAAATCGAATGTGGGTGCCCCCAAAACTGGGTGAGTACAAAATAAATTTTGACGCTGCAATGTTTAATGAGAGTGAGAAGGTAGGGATTGGTGTTGTGGTGTGTGACTCATTGGGTTAAGTCTTGGCTACCTTGGCCAAAAAATTAGAAAAGCCTTGCAATGTAGAGATTTTGGAAATGTTAGCGGTGAGGCATGCTGTGATCTTTGCCATGGAACTTGGTATACAATAGTCTCATTTTAAAGGGGATTTAAAATCAGTAATCAAGACTTTATAGATGGGTACTATGTTTTCCTTATCTTTTGGTCACTTAGCTAGAGATACTTTAGCTTATGTTAGCTCCCTTAGGAGTTTCTCTTTCTCTCACACTGTTAGGCAAGAAAATGCTGTAACACATGCCTTAACCAAAGAGCAAAACTTTCTTTTCCGTTATTAGTTTAGATGGAGTCTGTTCCACTAGATATTAATGCTTTTGTTTTGAAAGATTTTTCAGTTTCTTAATAAAAATTCAGGTGTGGTATTTATTTCTCAAAAAAAAAAAAAAAAAAATCACATAATAAACATATGGTTAGGAAAATAAAATTTTTTTCTAGACATACAAGATGAATAAATATGCCTTTCTAAAAATTAAAAAAAAAAAAAAAACAGTTGGAGTCTTTGTAGTCCGAGTAATCCAATTTACGGTCGAACCAGTCTAATCGGTGCTGAACAGGAACATCCTTAACATAATGCCTTATGTTTCATTATTTCTTAAGAAGGAGATATTTTGTTGGCAACATTAATGAGTAACAATTACATGGCCTTAGATTTCACGTCAACTAGGTTTGGTTCATCCTAAATTTTCTCCCACTCTACTATCGAACTTCATTGAGATAGGGAAAATTATTAGGTTTTTTCAAAGCACACTAGTGTGGTGCTCTCTTCTTTTACATTTGGGTCTATTTGGATTTTGGGGGGGGGGGGGGGGGAGGGAAGGGGAGTGGAGAGGAAGATTAGAGTTTGCTGAAAATAGGTTAATTTTTTGGTCAATTCTACTCTACTTTACTCCTCCTCCCTCCCTCTCAATCCAAACAGACCATTATGATGGATCTCACAATGAATTTAATTAGTAAGATCAAACATTAATATAAGAACAGTGAGTATCAATACACTTCTTTAGCTAAAAACCATTTCATCTAACCTGCACTACATGAAATCTGGGTTTAGTCAGTTTTTTTTTTTTTTTGGCGACAATTCCAAAAACATCACTATAGGAGCTCTATTGCAATAGTTCTACAAAGCGTTGCTAAAGAATGGACATATGGTGACGTTTTCTAAAAACATCACTATATCCCACAAAAAACATCACAAAATATAATATGTTTAGCAGTGCTTTTATGAACTATAGTAACATTTTTTAAAACTGTCACAATATAATTTTTTTTTTTTTTAAATTGACATTTTTTGAGTAAACTCTATAGCGACGTTTTGGAAACATCACAATAGCCCAAACTATAAAAATAACTTTAGGGACACTTCGAAACCACTGCCATGGGGTTAAGTTTTAGCAAAAAAAATTTACCTTTCCCGCATAAAATTTCATTTCTCCCACCCACTCATTTAATAAATTTTCAGCCCTCCCTCTCTCATTATCACCCACTCCCTCACGCAAAATTCAAAGCCCTCTCTCTCAAGTGGCTCTCTCTGTCACAGCCATCAAGCCCAGCTACCGTCGCCACTCCTTCTTCCTCTACTACCGCCTCACTCCCACCTTCACGATCTCCCATGCCACCACCTCCACTGTCGGACTCTACTGTCCTTCTTCCTCTACCATTGCCTCCTCTCTTGTAATACCCCAATTGTTAACCCACCAAAAAAAAAAAAAAAAAAAAAGCAAAATCTTCTCCATGGTTTGACTTCTCTCAACATGAATCTAAGGTAAAATCTCCATGACCCACCTTCTAATATCTTTGGGTTTTTATTCTATATTGATAGGATTGCTCTTTGATGTTGTGGGTTTTGTTTTAGGGGTTGTTTTGTTGTGTTTGTTGGGACATTTAAGACTTGATTGGAGGTTTTAAATTTAATGAGGTGAAATGGATTTATTGTTAGGCAACCATGTGAGTTGAGTTTCTTGATAAATCATTTGGCTTTTTGATTTATATGGGAGATAGGGTTTAATTTTTGAAAGAGGGTTTCCTTGCATTTTGAAATGTCTTTGGCATATGTTGTTATGATTGTGGTGTTAAATATAAATTTGTGCAAGTAATGTGAGCATATGTCTTTTGCTTACCAAGTTTTTGATAAATTGCCCTATATGAGTTATGGGATTGAATTTCTTGACTTGTGTTGTGATGATTGTTATATGAGGTTATTGGTTGTAATCCTAGTTATTTATATGTGCTAACACATGTAGTTTTAAGGTTCAATCAAGTCTCAAAGCTTTTGGCATGGTGTTAAAATTATAGTGTTTTTTTTTTTTTTTGTGACTTTAAATCTATTAGGGAGAGATTTAAGTCAGATGCATTACGTGATTTTTAATAAATTATAGAAAAATTATTTGAGCTGAATTTTTTATGGTACATACAAGACATATAAGCGCTTCTCCATATTTAATTTCATGTTTTTTGGATAACACTAAGTGAACCAAACAAAATTTTAAAAATAGTTGACTTGTTGCAAATTTAATCAGAAAGTATGATTAGAATTTTAAGACGTTAAGGAATTTACTACAAGCTTTTGTTGTGTAGTTTATCTTGTAAGTTCATATGTACTTTCTTTAACAAGTGTTTTACTTTGGCTAATTTTATCATGGTTTGGTAATGACATGCTTTGTATTAATTTTGTAAATGCACATTGTTTGTGGTAGGAAAATAAAAGGTTTTGGTTATGTTATAGCCTATGAGTTTCTTGTATTCTTGCTTGGTTCCTGTTTGGGTAGGGGTACTCATCTTAGGATGGTAAAGCTAGGATTTAGTGCCTTAATTAGGTTTGGTTGAGTTATATTTGTTAATTACTTTTTATTTTCAATATTCGTAAGCATTCTTAAACATTCTCTGGCTTACATGGTATTATAAGGTGGTTTTAATTGTTATTGGGAGTGTTTATTGATTTTTGAAAATTTGGATATATATTGTGGAGTTATATTTGTTTAATTATTTCATTTCTTTCATATGTTGAACATGAAAACTAAATGAGAATTTTCAAGAGATATTGGCTAGTTACCATTGTTTTTGTTTATTTCTTAAAAGCTTAAGACTTAGTCCATTTGTGTGAATGAAAAAAATGGATAGATTTGATATGGTTTGTTTATTATATTTATGGTTGTGTCATCTTATTTGTATGTTTATGAAACTAAGTGGTTATGAGTTGTTGTGTCTTAAATTCTTAAGTTTATGTGTAATCCTATTTCCATGATTTTTGCCTATTTCTTAAGAGTTTCAAGACTTAGTTTATTTGTGTGAATGGAGATATGGATAGACTTGATATGGTTTGTTTATTATATATAAGGGTTATGTATAATCTTATTTGCATGCTTATGAAAATAGGTGGTTATGAAGTTGTTGTGTATTTTATTTAAGTTTATGTGTAATCCTATTTCCACGTTTTTTTCTTATTTCTTAAGAGTTTCAAGACATAGTCGTGTGAATGAAGATATGGGTAGACATGAATGGTTTGTTTATTATATTTAGGAGTTATGTGAATCTTATTTGCATGTTTATGAAATTAGGTGATTATGAAGTTGTTGTGTATTATATTTAAGTTTATGTGTAATCCTATTTCCATGGTTTTTACTTATTTCTTAAGAGTTTCAAGACTTAATGCTATAAGGTTGTTTACATTCATATTGGAAGTGTGTATTATTTTATGAAAATTTGGATGGATAAGGTTGAGTTATATTTGTTGATTACTTTTTATACTTCAATACTTGTAAGCATTCTATATTTATGATTATGATAATTGTGTTGGGGTGGATTGTTGAGTTGAAGCAAGCAGTGGCTTGAATGGTGCTATAAGGCGGTTTACATTCATATTGGAAGTGTTTATTATTTTTTGAAATTTTGGATGGATATTTTTGAGTTATATTTGTTGATTACTTTTTGGACTTCAATACTTGTAAACATTTTATATTTGTGATTATGATAATTATGTTGGGGTAGATTGTTGAGTTGGAGCAAGCGGGTTGCTTGCTTTGATAATTGTTTTGTGGTGGATTGTTGTTTGATTATTTCATTTCTTTCACATGTCGAACATGCAAACTAAATGACAATTATCAAGAGATATTGATTAGTCACCAAATGTATTAATAAATTACTTATGAAGTTAGACTCCTTATGCCTACACTTAGGACATTGGTGTGACTTGCAAGTCATTTTCTCAAATTTAGAAATTTTGTCTTGTTTTCTTAGAAGCATAGGTTTGTTTAGTTAGAGTAATTGAAATATGGACTAATTGTTGGTTTATGCTTTCATGATATCATGCTATAGGTATTTATTGTGTAAATTTGTTCTACAGCTATGGACAAGAGTTGGATGGACATTAAAGATAGGACATCTGTGGAATATAGAAATGGAGTTGCACAATGAGGATATTGATAGAGTTGATATGATTTGTTTAGTATATTTAAGATTATGTGTAATCCTATTTGCATGTATATGAAACTATGTGATTTTGAATATGTTGTGTACTATATTTAAGTGTATGTGTAATTCTACTTCCATAGTTTTTTTCTTAAGTTTGTAGAGTTTTAGTCCATTTGTGTGAATGAGGATATAGATAGACTTGATATGGTTTGTTTATCATATTTAAGATTATGTGCAATCTTATTTGCATGTTTATGAAACTAATTGGTTTTGAATTTGTAGTGTGAATGAAGATATGGATAGAAATGGATATAAATATTCTTTATTTATTTTAGTTCTTGAATGTATAATTGAAAATGAGATTTTTAGTTATACGTGATGTTTCGGGTAATAAATTTTAATGTTTTAAGAATGTGTTTGTTGTTTAAATTTTTTAAGTATTGCAACTATTATTTTGTTACTCAAAATGGTTTCTTTATGAACTTATTAGATACTCTTAATTTGTATTCGAGGTGGTTTCGGTTTAAATCATCAATCTTCAACTCCTTATAGATTGCAGTCTTCATCTAATCAAGAAACTAGCATATAGCGGTAAATGTAGTGTTTTAAGGACTCCATGGGTTATTACATAACTGTTTTGAACAACCACATTTATTCTGGCAGTATTGTACTTTGTTTATAATATAGTCATAGTTTGGGTGGTTGTTGTTGTTGTTGTTGTTTTTTTTTTTTTTTTTTTTTGGTGTAGGTCGACAAGTATTTTGTTACAACCACATTTATTTTGAAAGTATTGTACTTTGTTTATAATATTGTCATAGTTTAGGTGGTTGATTTTTTTGTGTAGGTTGAAAAATGTTTTGTTCAATTCAAGATGATACATGTATTGGTATTAACTATATATATATATATATATATATATATATATATATATCTATGTATTTGAATCTATGGTTAATGTGTTAGTGTGTTAGTTTGGACATTTATTATTGTGGAATATTGATGAACAATAGGTATATTTGATCTATTACAAGCTTATGTTAGTTATTATTGAATTTTGAGCAGGTTTATAAAGCATTTTTAATATTTTTTTAAAAAAAAAATAATGAGTAGGTTTAGTGACATTTTAAAAACATAGGAAAATAAATTTAGCGACTTTTTTAAAATGTCGCAAATAATAAATCCTATAGGACTGATTATTTGCAGCATTTTAAAAACATCGCTAAAAAGAAAGAAGAAATCCATTTTAGCAACACTTTTAAAATGCTGCAAATAATCAGTCCTATAGGATTTATTATTTGCGACATTTTAAAAAAGTTGCTAAATTTATTTTCCTACATTATATACAAAAATGTTATATTATTTAGTGATGTTATAGAAAATGTCACTAAAAGTTTTTGAATGCCATTAAAGTGTCACATATGACGACAATTTTAGAAACGTCACAATAGACCTATATTGACAACTCTATTGTGACGTTTTTGAACGTTGCAAAAAAAAAGTCACTATAGACCATTTATATTTATAGCAACGTTTTTTTGGGTTTTTAGCGACGTTTTACAAACATCGCCTAAACCTAAATTTCTTGTAGTGCCGGCATAAAACTGAAGCTTCTCTTGAGACCTGATCAACCAATTTTGAGTCATAAAGTGAAAAGTTTTAAGTTGGACATTTTATTATATTTAAATATGAAATTTAGTTTTTTTTTGTTTTTATTTAATATATATATTTTTCTTGCTTCTTGAGATGCAAAATTATTAAATAATTTTTTTGTATTCAAGTTCCGCAAACATTTTATTTTCAATTAATAATATAGCTAATCCATTTAATCTTTTTTATGGCATAGTCAATCTTAAATAGGATTTTTATTAATTTTAATTAAAAAAAAAATTGTTTCTACAAACACAACTATAACAATTATTGTTACCCAAAATATACAAATTAAATAAAATACTTTGAATAAAAAGGATTTGTTTTATCTTATTATTTTTTTAAAGACCACAACAAATGGGAAAAAGTTAAAACCAACTAAATTATTGTTTAAAATATATTGATTAAATTAAAAAAAAAAATTGTAACAAAGTAGCACAAGTGGATTGATGTATCATATCAACCTAAGTTATAATAGGTACAGAGAAGGAGAAAACCAATAAATGCGTTTGGAGAAGGTAATAAGTTTTGTTTAAAATGATATGCTGTAAATCATTTTAGGTAATCGCATGTGAATACTTTAAAAAATATATAAACAAAAAAGTAGATGTAAAAAAAAGTGGGATGCATTGGGCCTTAAACTTCTCTTTTCACGTTTTATTAAAAAAAATGTTTTCGTGTTTTGGATATATACCTAAAGGCATTTTTAATAGAGACTGCAGTCTATTAGCCAATAAAGGAGCCTTGATTTTTTTAGTTTTTTAAACCTCGGTGAAGCATAAAAAAAATATTAAGACAAATAAATATAATATATAATATTAGTTAATAAATAGTCTTCTTTTATTTGGTAGCGTTACGAAATGATCTTAGTTGCCTATATAGTTGAGTTGGGTCAAACTTCTCTTTAGATTTAGGGTGTAAAAAAAACCAACAATTCCCTCTGTTTCCTTATTTGTAGATAGGAAGGGACACAAAAATTCTTGATAGGTTATTCAGTACTTAACTACTTATTCTTCCATATCTTTTCAAAATGCCTCAGCACCACCTTGTCTTGCCATCTTGGTCTTATATGTTCCAGAGTTGAATTGGCTACCTCTTTGCTAATTATCATCAATATAATACAATTCCTTCTCATGTCTAAAAGCAGGATAGAAAGAACCCTCAAAGATAACAGTATAGCAATAGTCTTCCTCTGAATCCTGAAATTTTGCTACGTCTACAATTCCTACATTGAAATGAAACACCAAAACATTTATCTGTCTTAGACTTAGAAACTTCAATTAGGAACAAAGTTTGCCATAAAATAGAAAAAAAAAAAGAAAAAAAAATTATCCTTTCTCTTTACAAATGAGCCTAATGGTTCTTTCTTCCTAATTCATATCCAAACTTACATCAAAATAACCTCTGCCTCCATACAATAAGTCAATAACATACCAATGCATGGAAAGGTTACGCTTAGAAGAAACTGATGATTAATAAATTTTCTTAGTTTTTGAAACTTAATTGTGCCCATGTTTAGTGGGATATTGTTAAAATCTTTTACTTACAGATAAAAGAAGGAACTATTACTCAATTTTGAACAATACAATAGTGTTAATTCTGCAGCTATAATAAGCCCATGACCTAATAGAACAATATTAAACTCATCTTTGAATTAAGTAAGATCCACATTCTCTTTTGCTAATAATAATGTATAAGTTCAAACATTGAGTTTTAAGATGATCCATTCAAATTTTAAGGTGTAAATTCCATTTTAAAGAACAAACTACTCAAAAGATAAATATTCCCAAAAAAGGAGGGGGAGAAGTTTAAATTGATTTTTTTTTTTTTTTGGGTATAATCAGTGATCTTATTTCTCTCCTGTTAATTTCTCTATTTAAATTGTTCTATCATAGAGAAATTCCAAGTCACAGTGAGATTATGAGAGTAAAGAAATCTGTCACAACATAACGACAAAGAAAGTCCCAAACCCATAAATATTGATGATTAATGTTTCTAAGCTTTAAAGTGAAGTCTAAAGGGAAACAATAAGATCAAAATTGGTTTAATCCTATAAAATAAAATAAAAAAGACGTATAATCATGTCACTTCAAACAACATACAATTGTGTAATTCAAATATCACAAACAGATAAAAGAAGGAAAAATATTTATTAAGAATGACTATTTTAGGCCTGAAATTTATGAAGAAAAATTATTACTTTTTGATGGGATGGATTCTTCTCTACTTTGAAGTGTGAAAGAAAGATTTGCATGACCATGTCAAGGATTCTTCTCTCTAACGTCGTCGGCTACTAAGTCATTGATGGAGTGGATGAAGACACCAAGGCTCGGTCTACTAGTATGAAAAACCTGATACGATTTGTTGATTCCTGTTGAAAAAGCATGTGTCCTAAAAATTTTAAGTAAAAAATAGAGATAAAAATGAATAAACGTAAACAATGGGAGATGTTGATAAGGATTCACCATCAGCATCTTCTTTGTGTTTTTGGAAACGGTTTGAGGGAGGAGAAGTTTGTGTTGTTTTTATAGCAAGGAGAAGTGTTGGTGCTTGTTAGTTATGTAAATTATTTGAACATGAGTTAGTAAAAGGCGTGCATGAAGGAAACTGTTAAAAACTATTTAGTTCGAAGTTTTCACTTTGTTTTAAATTTGATTGTTATTGATTGGGATTAAAAAAAAAACAAAAACAAAAAAGTGCTTGATTTTTTTTTGGATGAAAAAACGTGCTTGATTTTTTTTTTTTTTTTTAATAACAAAACGTGCTTGAGATTTATACAAAAAAATTATTTTACCCATAAACGCATAATTCTCATTATACTCTAGGTATTTTTGTGATTGGAAAATGTAGTAATTCCAAATTATGATAAATGTAAATCATTAACTTTTACTAAAAAAAAAATAGAAGAGCCTATGAGCACGTGTGTGATCGCATGCTCGGAGACTACTATATGTGTAAATTATTTAGTCAATATGCATCTAAACCAATGTTATTAGAAGTCTTTCTAATCTTTGATGAGGTGTAATTTTGTCATTATCATTCAATTAGTGTTTACTGTTTATACACAAATATATATATATATATATATATATATATTTAAATGAGTAGGAGATATAAGAGGGAACAATAAGGATCCACCGTCCTTCCTTCTCGGAAACATATCCACATGCACTCTAAGTTTCCTAATGAACAACCAAAATTAAAAGGTAAATTTAATTAATCAGAAACATAATTATGTTCTACATAGATTTGGTTGAGACACATATGGAAACTGCAAATAAACTTGCTGCTGCAAACAAACTTACTGCTACAAAGTGAGTTGATTAACCCAACTGAAACATTATAGGGATCAACTAAATGGCTTTCTGAATGTAACTCTAAAATATAAGTGAAACCCAATCAAATGCAACTCAATCTTCTCTATTGTAGGAGGTCGCACTGGTAGGATTCTTCCAACTGTAAATTTGATCCCTGAAAATGTAAAGTTAAAGAGAAGAATATATAACATTCTTAAATAAGGAAATTTTTTAGCAACTATACCAAAGCTCATATAGGGCACACGCTAAGTACATCACCCAATTTAATAAACTTTTCTTACATTATACTAAAGTGGTCAAATACTTCAGATCCTCTTGCCAAAACTGTTAATACAATCATATTACAAAAGAAGTTGGTTTTATATAGGGATGTAAGGGACAAATCAGTGTTAATCTTTTAAACGATAACAATGCAGACTCCAAACTTAAATCAACCTTTGATTGAAGATAAAGTCTCTCCTTATCAAAAACTCATCTCTAACTCAAGATACAACTCAATTTCATATTTAGAACAAAGATAACTCCACTTGATGTATTTCAAATATTTAATTTCTAATTCTCAATGGTAAATAGTTTTTTTTTTTTTTTTTTGGTTTTTTTTATCAACATATGTCTATGCCTTTATATATCTATATATATAATAATAATATTTTTTTTTTTTGACAACCAAGATAGGAATTTTTATTAAATCAAGTAAATATTACAAGTAAGACCAGTCCAACGTAAACATAGATTAACATATTGGCTTGGCATGGGTATGCATGTGATGCCTTTTGACCAAACTTTAAGAAACTATGCATACAACGAAGCAACCACTACCACTGGTGTACTAAACAACCAGTCCCCCTGTATCTATGCCTTTATATTAGATACAAAGAATGGAGATCTCAAAAAAATAAACAAATAAATAAATAAATCTCAATTACTTGAATGAACGTAGAGCAGATATTAATATTCTATTGACATCAATTCCAATGATCTCTCAATTACTTATGGATGAAATTCACAAATCCATCGATGTGACTGTGGATTCCAATTTAACAAAAAGGGAAGAAAAATAATTGTAATCTCCCTAATTATTAAATTAATGCCAAAAATAAAAAATTTAACGCCAAAAACATATACAATGATGGTAAATATTTAAAATATTTGCCACTTTTTGTGTGTTAATAATGTAAATTTATATTACAAGTACATTGTAAATATATAAAGGTCGTTTATTTACATACACAACAGTACTTAATAGAACATTAATTTAACCAAATTACACAATTAATTTGAATTTATTGCAATAAAAATGGGAATAAATTTTAAATAAATATTTAAAATGATTTTATTTAGAAAGTCTTGCTTGTTTGGTTTAAACATTTTTATTTTATCTTTTATATATATATATATATATATATATATATATATATATATATAACCAATCTAACGCAATCACTTACGTAATTATTAAGAAAGTGATTGCGTTAGATCTGTATATAATAGACTAATCCTCGATCGCATCATATGTCAACTATAGATTATTTGCTCCTATAGTTATTATCGTAATTATTACATGATGAACATGACTCGCATGAAAAAGAGTGTTCGTGGTCGGCAGTTTGTCTACTATAAAAAGGCCTTGTTCGACCCAAATTCTACAAAAAATAGTCCTATCACAGAGAGAGAGAGAGAGAGAGAGAGAGATGGATTCCATTAGCGCAGGAGTTGAACCTCATGTAGTTTGCGTCCCGATCCCACTTCAAGGTCACATAAACCCAATGCTCCAGTTAGCAAAACTCCTTCACCATAAAGGGTTTCACGTAACTTTTGTAAACACAGAGTACAACCACAAACGTTTACTCAGGTCTCGAGGCCCTAACTCTCTCGATGGCTTGCCTGGCTTTCACTTCGAAACCATTCCTGATGGCCTTCCACCCTCAGACGCAGATGTCAGCCAAGACGTTCCCTCCCTTGCTGAATCCCTCCCAAAGACTTGCCTAGTCCCACTTTGCAACCTCATTACCAAACTCAACGACACTTCGTCTTCGAATGTGCCTCCTGTTACTTGTATTGTCGCAGATGGTTGCATGTCCTTCACTCTTGATGCTGCTGACAAGTTCGGAATTCCATGCGTAATTTTTTGGACACCTAGCGCTTGTAGCTTCATGAGCCTTATGCATTATCGACATTTCGTTGAACGAGGTTTGGTACCCCTCAAAGGTATTATTTTGTTTAGAAAGATCCGCTCCCATTCAAATTCTTTTATTTTTTATAAGCTTTAATCAAGTATAAGATATAAGATGATTCTCAAAAAACATAAGTATAAGATATAAGATAAATATCATCTATTTTACTTTATGTGCTTTACAGTTTTTACAAGGATTTGATGATTATTGGGTTTTTTTTTTCAATATCACGTGTGTTATATATGAATAAAAATATAAGGAAATTGCAAATTTTAAACAAGGATGATCTCCCAAATTTGTATCATCGAAATTGACATTGGTATTTGATGTGTAAACATCTCTCTTGTCTACATTACTAGAATCACATTCAAATGTTATACATGTCTAATTACACACATTATCTATAAAATTATAAAGTTTTCTCTTTTCACTTCTTTTTTTGATTGAATATTTGTATGCTAGTTCTTAGTATTTTACTTGGAGTATGATATTCACAATGATCAACACTATGTGATTCACAGATGCGAGCTACCTAACAAATGGATACTTGGAAACAATAATAGATTGGATTCCGGGGATGAAAAATATTCGTTTTAAGGATATTCCAAGTTTTGTTAGAACAACAGATGCGAATGACATCATGTTCAACTTCTTCATCCGAGAAACCGAGAGAGTTTCAAGAGCTTCAGCTGTCATTTTGAACACATTCGACCCCTTTGAAAAGGACGTGTTGGATGCTTTATCCAACATGCTTCCTTCTTTATACACCATTGGACCACTTGTGTCATTTGTCGACCAAATTAAGGATAATAACTTGGAATCAATAGGTTCCAATCTATGGAAAGAAGAACCAGGGTGTGTGGAATGGCTAAATTCAAAAGAACCCAACTCTGTAGTGTATGTAAATTATGGTAGTATAACTATCATGACACCTCAGCAACTCATTGAGTTTGCTTGGGGCTTAGCAAATAGTGAAAAACCCTTCTTGTGGATTATAAGGCCTGATCTTATTGGAGGCGATTCAGCTATTATTCCTTCTGAATTTGTTACCGAAACTAAAGATAGAGGCATGTTAGCAAGTTGGTGTCCTCAAGAACAAATCCTAAAGCACCCATCAATTGGGGGTTTTTTAACACATAGTGGGTGGAATTCAACACTTGAGAGTGTGTGTTGTGGAGTTCCAATGATCTCTTGGCCCTTCTTTGCTGATCAACAGACGAATTGTCGATACTGTTGTGTTGAATGGGGCATTGCGATGGAGATAGATAATAATGTTCAAAGAGATGAAGTGGAGAAGCTAGTGAGAGAATTAATTGACGGTGAAAAAGGTAAAGAAATTAAGAAGAATGTAATGGAGTGGAAAACAAAAGCCGAGGATTCCACCAAACCTAGTGGTTCTTCATACCAAAACTTGGATAAGTTGATTGCTGAAGTTCTTTTAGCTAGAAATATTTAAACCAAACAAGCAAGACTTTCTACTTTTCAATGCACGTGTACTCCCAATCTCATTTGCTAAATAAAATCATTTTAAATATTTATTTAGAATTTATTCCCATTTTCATTTCAATAAATTCAAATTAATGTTCTATTAAGTACTGTTGTGGATGTAAATAAACGACCTTTATATGTTTACAATGTACTTGTAATATAAATTTACATTATTAACACACAAAGAGTGGCTAATGTTGGACACATTTGCAAAAATATGTACAACATTTGTCACTTGTTATGTCTCTACAATTAATATAAATTTACATTGTACCATAGAATGAGAAGAGAGAGAAAGAGAGACGTTTTTGAGTATGCGGCTTCACTTACTATAACACTATAACAAAATGTATTTTTAGCGACGAAGCTTAGTGAGGAAATATTTTTTTGTTGCTAAAATTACAAATTTAGCAACGAAATAGGGATTTTGTTGCTAATAATGAAATTTTTTTAACATTTAGCGGTGAAAAGTAATTTTCGTCGCTATTGTTGATTCGAAACAGGGGCACCAATGGGGAAAAAACTAGGCGCAAACTTAATTAATTTATAGTGACAAAATATTTCAACGCTAAAATTTGAGATTCTTAGTGACAAAATATTCCATTGCTATAGATGTTGCTTTGAATAGTATTAGTGACAAAATGAGTTTGTTGCCAAAGGTAACCAATAGTGACGAAACTAAATCAACGCCAAAAGTCCAATGCATATAAACCGGCAGCTTTAGCGACAAAATCATAATTTGTAACAAAAAAGATAGAAATAGTGATAAAATAAATTTCGTCACTAAAGAGTATAGCTTAAATGGGTTAAATTTCAGCAAAAAAATTTTCCTTTCCCACATAAAATTTCATTTCTCCCACCCACTCAAAAAATTTTCAGCCCTCCCTCTCTCATTATCACTCATTCCCTAACACAAACACAAACTCAAATACAAAAACAAACACACACATCCCTCTATCTCTCTCTCTCTCTCTACCAAATCTCTCCTTCCTCTTGGTCTCTTGGTTAGCTTTTACTAGATTTTCAGTCATCAAACTCTTATCCATGGTTTGACTTCTCCTAACATGAATCTAAGGTAAAATCTCCATTACCCACCTTCTAATATTTTTGGGTTTTTATCCTATATTGTTAGGATTGCTCTTTATGTTGTGGGTTTTGTTTTAGAAGTAGTTTGTTGTGTTTGTTGGTACATTTAAAATCTTATTGGAGGTTTCTAATTTAATGTAGTGAAATGGATTTTGTTGTTTGGCAACTATGTGAGTTGGGTTTCTTGAGAAATCATTTGGGTTTTTATTTATATGGGAAATTGGGTTAATTTTAGAAAAAGGGTTTCCTTACATTTTGAAATGTCTTTGGCATATGTGGTTGTGATTGTGGTGTTAACGATAAATTTGTGCAAGTAATATGAGCATGTGTCTTTTGCTTACCAAGTGTTTGATAAATTGTCTATATGAGTTATGAGAATGAATTTCTTAACTTGTGTTGTGATGATTGTTATATGGGATAATGGGTTGTAATCCTAGTTGTTTATATGTACTAACAGATGTAGCTTTAAAGTTTAATCAAGTCTTAAAGCTTTTGGCATAGGGTTAAAATTATAGTATTTTTCTTTTGTGACTTTATACAGATTTGCGTTAGATGAACTACATGATTTTTAATAAATTATAGAAAAATTATTTTGAACTGAATTTTTTATGGTACATACTAAACACATAATGGCTTCTCCCTATTTAATTTCAAGCTTTTTTGATAAAACTAAGTGGACCAAATGAATTTGTAAAAAGAGCTGACCTGTTGCAAATTTAATTAGAAAGTATGATTAGAATGTTGAGACTATATGGAATTTACTACAAGCTTTTGTTGTGTGGTCTATCTTGTAAGTTCATATGTGCTTTCTTTGACAAGTGTTTTACTTTGGCTAATTTTATCATGGTTTGGTAATGACATGCTTTGTATTAACTTGGTAAATACACATTGTTTATGGTAGGGAAATAAAAGGTTTTGGTTGTGTGTTTCTTGTATGCTTGCTTGGTTCCCATTTAGGATGGTAAAGTTAGGCTTTAGGGCCTTAGGTTTTGATTGAGTTACATTTGTTGATTACTTTTTTTTTTTTTTCAATACTTGAAGCATTTGGAGGTCTTGGTGGTGTGGGTAGGTAAGTATATGATATTTTGATGGTTCAAGTGCTATGAACTTGTTTTAAAAAAAATGGGTAATGAAGTGTTAATCATGAAAGTTTAAGCGCTTTGAGGTTTTTCTTTTTGCATATAAAGTGTTTGATATATTACCTCAATGAGTTATGAAGTTGGGTTTAATTGTTTGTTGTTGATTATTTAATTTGAAGTTGGACTATGTGAGAGAGATATATATATATATATATATGTGTGTGTGTGTGTGTGTGTGTGTGTGTGTGTGTGTGTATGTATATAAAGTTTGAGAAATCTGAAATTTTGTTTAAATTATTTTGCCCTAGAGGTGAGTATGTGATATTTTGCTAGTTTGGGTGCTATGAACTTGTTTTAAAACATATGGGTTATGAAGTGTTAACCATGAAAGTTTATGTGTCTTGAGGTTTTGCCTTTTGCACATCAAGTGTTTGAAATATTACCTCAATAAGTTATGAAGTTGAGTTTAATTGTTTGTTGTTGATTATTCAATTTGAAGTTGGACTATGTGATATACATATATATATATATATATATATATATATATGTATGTATGTATATGTTTGTGTGTAAAATTGTGTATTTTCAATAATTTTTTTTTCCATTTGTATATTTTTCATAGGTATTTGAGATAAATAATTTTAATGTGAGTCATTCTGATTCCATATCAATTGTAACATCGCAAAGGTTAGGACTAAGGGCATTATGGTACTTTTGCAAACGTGATCCCTTTGAGATTGTAGCCTTACATGTTTACCATTCCTAAGGATAGTTTTTTTAAAGATTTAAGAGTGGATAAGACTAGATGACAAGATTGGTCCAACCTATAACCATACTAGAGGCACCATCCATTGGCGCCATTAGAGGACTAAGACAAAATAGGCCTCTTAAGAAGCATCGCTTGCAGGGTGAGATTAGCATTAACAGGGCTCAAGTGTCATGCCAGCCCACCAAGGACAATGTTACAGTACTCTCATTGACTAGCTGGCTATCCATGCAGACCTAGTACAGTTATGTCAAAATTTTATTCTCAAATATTGTAAATTATCCATTAAGTTTAAGTTTAGGCAAAGAAACTAAATTTCTAGAAATTAAAGGAACATAAAATATTTGAACAAATCTAAATTATGATTTGTATCTAGAAAAAATTATAGGTCCCAATGGTTACAATTGGTTCTTTGACTTGATTTCCCATCAACCAAAAGTTCTCATTTGTATTTATGGTCTTAATTGAAAGGAATTTGTGCATCATATTTGAAACATAATTTGCAGCCCTAGAGCCAAGCCAGCAAGTATCAGAAGAAATTTTAGTTAGTTTGATTCAAAACATATAGAAAAAGAAAACCTTTAAATAATTATTTGGCTTTTTTTTTTTTTTTTTTGAACCATAGCTTACATTTTGCGCAATCTTTTCTTATAGTGTCTCAAATTTTTACAAAAGTGATTCTTGTCAGTTATCATTGTCATTTACCTTCTTTTAAGCTTGACCAGTTGGGTTAGGTACCTAGGTTTATTTGTCTTGTGTGATCCATGCATTAAGCCTTTTTTTTTTTTTTTTTTTTTTTGGTTTCCTCCATTTTCTTTCAGCTTCTTGATTCATAATATGAACTAAATATTGCTTAAGTAGCTTGAGCCTTACCTCTTCTTAATTAAGCATATTGGCCAATTGATTTACACTCTATGTATCCTTCTTAGTATTGTGATTAAATTGAAGTGGCCCATATTAAGGAGGCAAGGAATTTAAGAAAAATTGAACAAGAAAAAACTTCACATTCTTCTTTAGTCATCAATGTCCTTGCAAAGGACTTGTCAGCAGTTTTGAAACGTTCTTCCACATTGGCAAGAAATTTTTTTAGCATTATCTATTTTAGGAAGTGCTATCTTGATGTTACTTTTTTGTAGTCGTTCACATAAACATAATGTATAATCGATTTGACTTTTTCCATACTTTGCACATAGCATCTTCTTTCACACTACTTGTATTAGTATGTGCAAGCGGTTTTGTGTATATAATTTTAATTAGGTTGGGTTTTCTTAGACAGAGTTGAGTCCTCCCTATCTTTTGTTTGTAGTATTATTAATTTGTTATCGATATTTCTTTTTCTCTTTTACAACTTCGGTTAATATAATTTTTGCATTTCATTAAAAAAAATTACAGTCGTGTGTATGGTGAATTACATTGAGAGAGTGCAAGTGATAAGCAAACAAGGCTCTAGGAGAAGATTGTACTGGTGGATATGATTCGAGACATGGCCTGCAACTTTCGGCAGACATTCAAAGCTTGCCGAGACACTTTCTGCAACAACAAACCGAGAAGGGTGCCTCCAAAACCGGGTGAGTACAAAATAAATTTTGACACAACGATGTTTAATGAGAGTGAGAAGGCAGGGATTGGTGCTGTGGTGTGTGACTCATCGGGTTAAGTCTTGGCTACCTTGGCCAAAAAATTAGAAAAGCCTTGCAATGTAGAGACTTTGGAAATGTTAGGGGCGAGGCATGCTGTGATCTTTGGCATGGAACTTGGTATACAACAGTCTCATTTTAAAGGTGATTTAAAATCAGTAATCAAGACTTTATAGATGGGTACTATGTTTTCCTTATCTTTTGGTCACCTAGCTAGAGATACTTTAGCTTATGTTAGCTCCCTTAGGTGTTTCTCTTTCTCTCACACTGTTAGGCAAGGAAATGCTGTAACACATGCCTTAACCAAAGAGCAAAACTTTCTTTTCCGTTATTAGTTTAGATGGAGTTTGTTCCACTAGACATTAATGCTTTTGTTTTGGATGATTTTTTAGTTTCATAATAAACATATGGTTAGGAAAATAAAATTTTTTTCTAGACATACAAGATGAATAAATATGCCTTTCTAAAAATTAAAAAAAAAAAAAAAATTAGTTGGAGTCTTTGTAGTCCGAGGAATCCAATTTATGGTCGAACCAATCTAATCGATGCTGAACAAGAACATCCTTAACATAATGACTTATGTTTCATTATTTCTTAAGAAGGAGATATTTTGTTGGCAAGATTAATGAGTAACAATCACATGGCCTTAGATTTCACGTCAACTAGGTTTGGTTCATCCTAAATTTTCTCCCACTCTACTGTCGAACTTCACTGAGATAGGGAAAATTATTAGGTTTTTTCAAAGCACACTGGTGTGGTGCTCTCTTCTTTTACATTTGGGGGTCTATTTGGATTAGGGGGGGGGGGGGGGGGGGAAGGGGAGTGGAGAGGAAGAGTAGAGTTTGTTGAAAATAAGTTAATTTTTTGGTCAATTCTACTCTACTTTACTCCTCCTCCCTCCCTCTCAATCCAAACAGACCATTATGATGGATCTCACAATGAATTTAATTAGTAAGATCAAACATTAATATAAGAAGAGTGAGTATCAATACACTTCTTTAGCTAAAAACCATGTCATCCAACCCGCATTACACGTAATGTGGGTTTAGGCGGGTTTTTTTTTTTGGCGACGATTCCAAAAACATTGCTATAGGAGCTCTATTGCAGCAGTTCTACAAAACATTGCTAAGGAATGGACATATGGTGATGTTTTCTAAAAACATCACTATATCCCAGACAATAGCGGCATTTTTTGAAAACGTTGCAAAATATAATATGGTTAGCGGTGCTTTTATGAACTATAGTGATGTTTTTTAAAAATTGTCACAATATAATTTTTTTTTAAAAATTGGCCTTTTTCAAGTAAACTCTATAGCGACATTTTAGAAACGTCACAATAGCCCAAACTATAAAAATAAATTTAGGGACACTTGGAAACCGCTGCCATGGGGTTAAGTTTCAACAAAAAATATTTACCTTTCCCGCATAAAATTTCATTTCTTCCACCCACTCACTTAATAAATTTTCAGCCCTCCCTCTCTCATTATCATCCACTCCTTCACACAAAATTCAAAGCCCTCTCTCTCAAGTGGCTCTCTCTATCACAACCATTAAGCCCAGCCACTGTCGCCACCCCTTCTTCCTCTGCCACCGCCTCACTCCCGCCCTCACAATCTCCCATGCCACCACCTCCATCGTCGGACTCCATTGTCCTTCTTCCTCCACCATTGCCTCCTCTCTTGTAATACCCCAACTGTTACAACACAAAAAAAAAAAAAAAAAGTAAAATCTTCTCCATGGTTTGACTTCTCTCAACATGAATCTAAGGTAAAATCTCCATGACCCACCTTCTAATATCTTTGGGTTTTTATTCTATATTGATAGGATTTCTCTTTGATGTTGTGGGTTTTGTTTTAGGGGTTGTTTTGTTGTGTTTGTTGGGACATTTAAGACCTAATTGAAGGTTTTTAATTTAATGAGGTGAAATGGATTTATTGTTAAGCAACCATGTGAGTTGGGTTTCTTGATAAATCATTTGGTTTTTTGATTTATATGGGAGATTGGGTTTAATTTTTGAAAGAGGGTTTCCTTGCATTTTGAAATGTCTTTGGCATATGTTGTTATTATTGTGGTGTTAAATATAAAATTGTGCAAGTAATGTGAGCATATGTCTTTTGCTTACCAAGTTTTTGATAAATTGCCCTATATGAGTTATGGGATTGAATTTCTTGACTTGTGTTATGATGATTGTTATATGAGGTTATCGATTGTAATCCTAGTTATTTATATGTGCCAACACATGTAGTTTTAAGGTTCAATCAAGTCTCAAAGCTTTTGGCATGGTGTTAAAATTATAGTGTTTTTTTTTTTTTTTTGTGACTTTAAATCTGTCAGAAACAGATTTAAGTCAGATGCATTACGTGATTTTTAATAAATTATAGAAAAATTATTTGAGCTGAATTTTTTATGGTACATACAAGAAATATAAGCGCTTCTCCATATTTAATTTCAAGCTTTTTGGATAACACTAAGTGAACCAAACAAAATTTTAAAAATAGCTGACTTGTTGCAAATTTAATCGGAAAGTATGAATAGAATTTTAAGACTTTAAGGAATTTACTACAAGCTTTTGTTGTGTGCTTTATCTTGTAAGTTCATATGTACTTTCTTTAACAAGTGTTTTACTTAGGCTAATTTTATCATGATTTGGTAATGACATGCTTTGTATTAAGTTTGTAAATGCACATTGTTTGTGGTAGGGAAATAAAAGGTTTTGGTTGTGTTATAACCTATGAGTTTCTTGTATTCTTGCTTGGTTCTTGTTTGGGTAGGGGTACTCATCTTAGGATGGTAAAGCTCGGATTTAGGGCCTTAATTAGGTTTGGTTGAGTTATATTTGTTGATTACTTTTTATTTTCAATATTTGTAAGCATTCTTAAACATTCTCTGGCTTACATGATATTATAAGGTGGTTTCAATTGTTATTGGGAGTGTTTATTGATTTTTGAAAATTTAGATATATATTGTCGAGTTATATTTGTTTGATTATTTCATGTCTTTCATATGTTGAACATGAAAACTAAATGAGAATTTTCAAGAGATATTGGCTTGTTACCATGGTTTTTGTTTATTTCTTAAAAGCTTTAAGACTTAGTCCATTTGTGTGAATGAAGAAATAGATAGACTTGATATGGTTTGTTTATTATATTTATGGTTGTGTCATCTTATTTGTATGTTTATGAAACTAAGTGGTTATGAAGTTGGTGTGTCTTAAATTCTTAAGTTTATGTGTAATCCTATTTCCATGATTTTTGCTTATTTCTTAAGAGCTTCAAGACTTAGTTTATTTGTGTGAATGGGGATATGGATAG
The DNA here is from genome assembly GCA_029955455.1 of Quercus agrifolia. NCBI lineage: Eukaryota > Viridiplantae > Streptophyta > Magnoliopsida > Fagales > Fagaceae > Quercus > Quercus agrifolia. The sequence goes on from JARQAD010000010.1 coordinate 33,643,918, forward strand.
AGTTGATATGGTTTGTTTATTATATTTAAGGGTTATGTATAATCTTATTTGCATGAAAATAGGGGGTTATGAAGTTGTTGTGTATTATATTTAAGTTTATGTGTAATCCTATTTCCATGGTTTTTTCTTATTTCTTAAGAGTTTCAAGATTTAGTCGTGTGAATGAAGATATGAATAGACATGATATGGTTTGTTTATTATATTTAGGAGTTATGTGAATCTTATTTGCATGTTTATGAAACTAGGTGATTATGAAGTTGTTGTGTATTATATTTAAGTTTATGTGTAATCCTATTTCCAAGGTTTTTACTTATTTCTTAAGAGTTTCAAAACTTATTGCTATAAGGTGGTTTACATTCATATTGGGAGTGTGTATTATTTTATGAAAATTTGGATGGATAAGGCTGAGTTATATTTGTTGATTACTTTTTAGACTTCAATACTTGTAAGCATTCTATATTTGTGATTATGATAATTGTGTTAGGGTGGATTGTTGAGTTGAAGCAAGCAGTGGCTTGCATGGTGCTATAAGGCGGTTTACATTTATATTGGAAGTGTTTATTATTTTTTGAAAATTTGGATGGATATTTTTGAGTTATATTTGTTGATTACTTTTTGGACTTCAATACTTGTAAGCATTTTATATTTGTGATTGTGATAATTATATTGGGATGGATTGTTGAGTTGGAGCAAGCGGGTGGCTTGCATTGATAATTGTTTTGTGGTGGATTGTTGTTTGATTATTTCATTTCTTTCACATATTGAACATGCAAACTAAATGAAAATTATCAAGAGATATTGATTAGTTACCAAATGTATTAATAAATTACTTATGAATTTAGACTCCTTATGCCTACACTTAGGACATTGGTGTGACTTGCAAGTCATTTTCTCAAATTTGGAAATTTTGCATTGTTTTATTAGAAGCATAGGTTTGTTTAGTTAGAGTAATTGAAATATGGACTAATTGTTGGTTTATGCTTTCATGATATCATGCTATAGATATTTATTGTGTAAATTTGTTCTATAGCTATGGACAAGAGTTGGATGGACATTAAAGATAGGACATCTGTGGAATATAGAAACGGAGTTGCACAATGAGGATATTGATAGACTTGATATGATTTGTTTAGTATATTTAAGATTATGTGTAATCCTATTTGCATGTATATGAAACTATGTGATTTTGAATATGTTGTGTACTATATTTAAGTGTATGTGTAATTCTACTTCCATGGTTTTTTTCTTAAGTTTGTAGAATTTTAGTCCATTTATGTGAATGAGGATATAGATAGACTTGATATGGTTTGTTTATTATATTTAAGATTATGTGCAATCTTATTTGTATGTTTATGAAACTAATTGGTTTTGAATTTGTAGTGTGAATGAAGATATGGATAGAAATGGATATAAATATTCTTTATTTATTTTAGTTCTTGAATGTATAAATGAAAATGAGAGGTTTAGTTATACGTGATGTTTCTAGTAATAAATTTTAATGTTTTAAGAATGTGTTTGGTGTTTAAATTTTTTAAGTATTGCAACTATTATTTTGTTACTCAAAATGATTTCTTTATGAACTTATTAGATACTCTTAATTTGTATTCAAGGTGGTTTCGGTTTAGATCATCAATCTTCAACTCCTTATAGATTGCAATCTTCATCTCATCAAGAAACTAGCATATAGTGGTAGATGCAGTGTTTTAAGGACTCCATGGGTTATTACATAATTGTTTTGAACAGCCACATTTATTCTGGAAGTATTTTACTTTGTTTATAATATAGTCATAGTTTGGGTGGTTGTTGTTGTTGTTGTTGTTGTTTTTTTTTTTTTTTTTTTTTTTTTTTTTTTTTTTGTGTGTGTGTGTGTGTAGGTAGACAAGTATTTTGTTACAACCACATTTATTTTGGAAGTATTGTACTTTGTTTATAATATTGTCATAATTTAGGTGGTTGATTTTTTTTGTGTAGGTTGAAAAATGTTTTGTTCAATTCAAGATGATACATGTATTGGTATTAACTATATATATCTCTATCTATTTGAATCTATGGTTAATGTGTTAGTGTGTTAGTTAGGACATTTATTATTGTGGAATATTGATGATCAATAGGTATATTTGATCTATTACAAGCTTACGTTAGTTATTATTGAATTTTGAGCAGGTTTATATAGCATTTTTAATATTTAAAAAAAAAATAATGAGCAAGTTTTAGTGACATTTTAAAAACATAGGGAAATAAATTTAGTGACTTTTTTAAACGTCGCAAATAATAAATCCTATAGGACTGATTATTTGTAGCATTTTAAAAACGACGCTAAATTTATTTTCCTACATTATATACAAAAATGTTATTATTTAGTGACGTTTTCTAAAACGTCACTAAAAGTTTTCGAATGCCATTGAAGTGTCACATATGACGACAATTTTAGAAACGTCATAATAGACCTATATCAACAACTCTATTGTGACATTTTTGAACGTTGCCAAAAAAAAAAAGTCACTATAGACCATTTATGTTTATAGCAACATTTTTTGGGTTTTTAGCGACGTTTTACAAACATCGCCTAAACCTAAATTTCATGTAGTGCCGGCATAAAACTGAAGCTTCTCTTGAGACCGGATCAACCAATTTTGAGTCATAAAGTGAAAAGTTTTAAGTTGGACATTTTCTTATATTTAAATATAATTAAATATGAAATTTAGTTTTTTATATTTTTATTTAATATATATACGAGTATATTTTTCTTACTTCTTGAGATGCAAAATTATTAAATAATTTTTTTGTATTCAAGTTCCGCTAACATTTTATTTTCAATTAACAATATAGCTAATCTACTTAATCTCTTTTACGGCATAGTCAATCTTAAATAGGATTTTTATTAATTTTAATTTAAAAAAAAAAAAAAAACTGTTTCTACAAACACAACTATAACAATTATTGTTACCCAAAATATACAAATTAAATAAAATACTTTGAATAAAAAGGATCTGTTTTATCTTATTATTTTTTTAAAGACCACAACAAATGGGAAAAGTTAAAACTAACTAAATTATTGTTTAAAATATATTGATTAAATTAAAAAAAAAATTGTAACAAAGTAGCAAAAGTGGATTGATGTATCATATCAACCTAAGTTATAATAGGTACAGAGAGGGAGAAAACCAATAAATGCGTTTGGAGAAGGTAATACGTTTTTTTTTAAAATGATATGCTGTAAATCATTTTAGGTAATCGCATGTGAATACTTTAAAAAATATATAAACAAAAAAGTAGATGTAAAAAAAAGTGGGATGCATTGGGCCTTAAACTTCTCTTTTCACGTTTTATTAAAAAAAATGTTTTTGTGTTTTGGATATATATACCTAAAGGCATTTTTAGTAGAGGCTGCAGTCTATTAGCCAATAAAGGAGCCTTGATTTTTTTTTTTTTTTTTTTAACCTCGGTGAAGCATAAAAAAATATTAAGACAAATAAATATAATATATAATATTAGTTAATAAATAGTCTTCTTTTATTTGGTAGCGTTACAAAATGATCTTAGTTGCAAATATAGTTGAGTTGGGCCAAACTTCTCTTTAGATTTAGAGTGTATTTGGATACCGCTTATTTTGTTGAAAACTAAAAACTGAAAACTGAAAACACTGTAACAAAATAAATTTTAAATATGTTAACAGTACCATGAGACCTAGTTTTAATGAAAATTTTGTTGAAAAAAGACATTTCTGGGTCCCGTAAATAATGCACAAACCCACTGAAAAAGCCACCACAGCCATAGTGCTTCACACACAAAAAAACAAAAAAACAAAAAAAAGCGCCAACACGGACGCTAAATAATCACTATCCAAATGATCACTTAATCTTAATTATAAGTGGATCTATTAACCTGCCCAAACCCAAATGAAAAAATTGGGTATTGATAACAGGAATATTAACCCGTTTTAGTTCAATAAGCTTCTGATTCATACCCGATTTGACTATTTTTAATGTATGTTTGTATACTAAAATTATGGGTAAACGGCCTACCATCCATAACACGACTGCAAATGCTCCCCTAACCACCAACTTATTATCAATAAGGAGGACAAAACGGGTAGTACTCCAACTTGAATTTACTTTAGGGGGGTTTAATTTACCTGGCTTAGGTTATTTGGAGTAGTCTTGGAATTTTATTTTTTAACTGAGTGTATTTTATACTTTTGACAATGGAATACTCCAGGAATGATGTTAGATTTAATTGAGGGAATAACAGAATGAGGAAATTTTCTCATTTTTGAAACATAGAAGGAAACATTACTTAATTCCAAATATTAAGGTGGTGGTGGTGGTGGGTGGATGGGGGGAGGGATGCGAACTGCCTCAAATATAGAAGTGATAAATTGGCTTTTTTTGGAGTCAAATACTGAATTGTAAGCCATTTCAATTTGGTCAAGAAAATAAAATATTTTGATACCGATCAATATCAGTATACTATTTTAAAATTCTCTCTCTCTCTCTCTCTATATATATATACACATATTTATAAATTATTTATTTATATGTTAATCAATCAAAGTTTATTTATAATTTAATCAATCAATGGCCATATAATTTGTTAAGAATATTTAAAAGCATAAGTCTACACTAAACATCAATATACTTAAAAATAATTATGATTATTATAATACTTTTGTTTTTTTTTTTTGGTTATACAGGTATCATATTCATCGTTGAGTTTATAGTTTATATATATATATATAAATAAAATTAAAAACTTAATTATTAGGTCTTTAAAAAAAAACATACTTACTAGGTTTTTTTTAAAGGATCCGGAAAATGAATGTTCTTAAGGTATTTATTAATAAACCGTTTTAGAAAAAATTTAATACAACTTTTATGAAAAATATAAAAAATTGTAAAAAAAATATTATTTTTTCCCTATAAAAAGTTCTTAAAATATTTCCTAAATCAACTCTTAGGGTCCGTTTGATTGGAGGGATGGAAAAGTGGGAGGATAGAAAAGATTTTAATTTCCCTAATCTTTGTTTGATTGGGAGTGAAAAAGTGGAGGGATTGAAAAAAATGAGTTTATATAAATTTACTCATATACCATTGTTAAAAATGATGCCCAATTAAAACAATAAAAAAAAGTGACAAAAAAAAAACCAAAGAAAGCAAAAGAAAAATAAAATAAAAAAGAATGTGAGCAACGTACACTTAAATCAAAAAAAGAAGAAGAAGAAGAAGAAGAAGAAGAAGAAGGAGAAGAAGAAGAGGAGGAGGCAACATCTAGGAGGAAGAAGGTAAAACAAAACAAGAGGAGGCAATGTCCACGAGGAAAAAAAATAAAAAAAATAAAGAGGTGAAGAAAAGCAATGTACAGACAAAGCTCATGCGTAATTTTTATCCATTAAGTAGCCCAATTTTCTCCTTTTAGTTTTCTCTCCATTTTGGAGAGAAAAAATTTTAGTGGGTCCAAAGAGAAAATATTTGGACCCCACAATTTATTTTCCTTTCTTCCCATCCAACCAAACACACTTCAAAAATGTTTTCCTTTTAATTTTCTCTCCAAAGTTTTTCATCCACCTTATTTTACCTCCAAATAAACACACCCTTAGGTTACTCATTAACTTTTTTTTTTTTTTAATTTATTTATTATTATTAAAAGATAGAAACTTAATATTTTTATTTATAAAAAGAACCCCTTTAACTATATGTTCACGTGGGACTATCAAACAATAACACAAAACATAATTGGCAAATGAAATACACCTTTTCTATTAAAAATAAAAGGTAATAATAAAGATTCGAGGTTGGAATTGATGTTCACGTGGCTCCAAACACACACACACACACACAAATGCTAAATAAAGAGAAGTAAAATTGAAAAAGAATGAAAGGGAAACTTTCAATGACCTCCCATATGAAAGAGAAACAGAAGCAATACTAAAGGGCATCAGGTCTGGGCAGGGCGAGGGCGAATGGAAGGGGCGGTGGAGACTGTCAAACCCGGGGGTTACTACCTATAATGTGGTGGAAACGTGGTGGCAACAATGGTGGCAAAGTAAGCGTCTACAGAGCCTGTAAGCTAGTGAGAATTAATTTCTCGGGCGAAATCCGGCAAGTTCCTGGTATGGCCGAACAAAACATTCTTGCTTCTGTATCGGATTAGGTATTGACTCTCTGGCTTTTTTCCTCATAATTCTTCCTTGAATGTGGTGGAGGTAGGTATACCTTATATGTCACATTCCTATTCTTAAAATGTTGTCTTCCCATTGGAGAGGGATACGAATATGATATGGATATGGTATTAATAAAATAGGACAACATTCATTTTCGGCTTCTCTGCATGCGTGCTTGGTTTATTTGTTGCAAATATACCAAAACACGTAGCATATAGCTGAAATTTGTTGTTGCAGCTTCGATTGATTTTGATTTTATCAATTATTTTTCCATTTTTGGACACCTGGTGATGGTGGATTAGCACATTATTTTACCAATCTAACGCATCCCTTGTATGATGTAATATCCAAATATGTAATGCATTAGATTTTTACCATTATTTTAACGATGTAATAATGTAATATCACAATATCTAATGCATTAGATTGTTGCCATTATTTTAATAGGAAGTTTAACATAAATGTATTAGTCTAGTTAGAAATTATCCCCCCTTCAATTTTTTTATTTTTGGCTTGAAATATTTCTTGAATCCTTATTGGACTCTTGGACAAAACTCTCAAAGTTCCATTATTCAATGGGATTAGGCCATTATACATCTCAAAACGGTGCATACATTGCCCAGCAATTAATTTTTGAATTAGATTTGCTATACTCTAGTATCAACTATAGATTGACTTGTTCCTTTGTTTATCTTCGTATTCAATACCCACATGACTCGCGAAAAAAACTATGTTCGGCAGTTTGTTTATAAAAAGCCCTGTATCGACCCTTCCTACAAAAATAGACCTACCCCAGAGAGAGATGGGTTCCGTTGCAACAGCTACTAGACCTCATGTAGTTTGTGTCCCAGCTCCACTTCAAGGCCACATAATTCCAATGCTCAAGCTAGCCAAGCTCCTCCACCATAAAGAATTTCACGTGACTTTTGAAAATACAGAGTATATTCACAAACGTTTACTCTGGTCTAGAGGTCCCAACTCCCTTGATGGCTTGCCTGACTTTCACTTCAAAACCATTACCGATGGACTCCCACCAGTAGACGCTGTCGTCAGCCAAGACATCATCGCTCTTGCTGAATCCACCACAAAGGCTTGTCTAGTCCCACTTTGCAACCTCATTTCCAAACTCTGTTACCTGTATTCTCGCAGATGGTGGTATGTCTTTCACTCTTGATGCTGCTGACAAGTTCGGAATTCCATGTGTGCTTTTCTGGGCACCTAGCGGTTGCGGCTTCTTGAGCTATATGCATTTTCGCCATCTAGTTGAACGAGGTTTAATACCTCTCAAAGGTATAATTTAAATCTTCAAATTCCTTATAATTTTATTTATATTATATTTTTTAAGATGATTCGATTTTTTTCAATATCGTGAATCTCACATTTGAAAGAAAAAATAGGAAAAGGAAATTAATAAAATAAGAAAAGGAAATTAAATGATTGAAATAGGGATCATTTCCCTTGTTCCATATCATCATATATTGATAGTCTTCGCTCGTAATTAGGAATTAGTAGACAAATGACATATTTTGATTTGTGGAGCATGGAGTGTAATAGATAAAGTGGGATAGAAGATCTTGATTTTGATTTACACCTCTCTCATATGCATTACTAAAATCACCTCCATTTTTTGGGTTAATAATATCACATCCAATTATCATACATGTTAACTTCAATTTAAAATCAAACATACAAATGAAAAGTCTATATATTATATATAAGAGATGTGCATGGGACATCCAATAATATTTCTGTTATGTCAATTACACTTATAATAGCCATCAAATTATCAAGTTTTTTCTTTCCTTTTTTATATTTACTTTTATTTTTTGAAAATCTTATGCTACTTTTTAATGTTACATTGGAGTAGGCTATTTACAAAGGTCAAACATATGCTACTTACAAATGTCAAATCTTATGCTACTTTTGTTAGAACTACAAATGAGAACGACGTCATGCTCAACTTTAAAATCCGTGAAACTAAGAGAGCTCCAAGAGCTTCAGCTATCATTTTTAACACATTTGACCCTTTTAAACAACACGTGTTGGATGCTCTATCTCCCATGCTTTCTTGTGTATACACCATTGGATCACTTGTGTTGCTTGTTGATCAAGTTAAGGATGATAGCTTGAAATCAATAGGTTCCAATCTATGGAAAGAAGAATCAGGCTGTGTGGGATGGTTAAATTCAAAAGAATCTAACTTGGTAGTGTATGTAAATTATGGTAGTATAATTATCATGACACCTCGCCAACTCATTGAGTTTGCATGGTGGTTAGAAAATAGTGAAAAACCCTTCTTGTGGATTATAAGGCTTGATCTTGTGGGAGGAAATTTAGCTATAATTCCTCCTAAATTTGTTACCAAATCTAAATATAGACGCATGTTAGCAAGCTGGTGTCATCAAGAACAAATCCTAAAGCACCCATCAATAGGGTGTTTTTTAACACATAGTGGGTGGAATTCAACGCTTGAGAGTGTGTGTTGTGGAGTTCCAATGATCTCTTGGTCCTTCTTTGCTGATCAATAGACGAATTGTTGATACTATTGTGTCGAGTGGGGCATTGGGATGGAGATAGATAATAATGTTCAAAGAGACAAAGTGAAGAAACTTGTTAGAGAGTTAATGGATGGTTAGAAAGGTAAAGAAATGAAGAAAAAGGTAATGGAGTGGAAGACAATGACAGAGGATGCTACCAAACCTAGCGGTTCTTACCAAAACTTGGACAAATTGATTTCCAAAGTTCTCTTAACTAGAAATGTTTAAACCAAACATAGATGGCTTTCTAGTTTTCAATAAACTAGTACTCTGAGTCTCATTAATATGCTAAATAAAATAATTTTAAATATTTATACAGAATTTGTTCCTATTTTTGTCGCAATAAATTCAAAATAATTGTGTGATTAGGTTAAATTAATGTTCTATTATTAAGTACTGCTATGTATATAAATAAATAAATATAAATATGTGTGTGTGTAAATTTTTTTTTTTCCCCTGTAATTTTTCTTTTGGATAATATGCTATTTTGGTTTCTAAAATTTATTAAAAATTTATTTTTTGTCCCTAATTTAAATTTTTTTTTTTTTGTTCATAAACTATTGAAACGGCCATTTTTCGTCCCTAAATTGTGGAAAGTGTTTTACTTTCAGTTTTTAAACTTAAAAATATATATATCTTTTTTCATATCTAAACTATTGGAAAAATTTTTCGTCCCTATTTTTTTATTTAAACTATTGAAAAAAACTCTTTACAAAGTTTAAGAATAAAAGAAGAACATTTTAAAACATTGAGGACAAAAAATAAAATTTTGGTAATGTTTAAGTAATAATATTTTACCCTTTTTTTTTTTTTTCATTTGTAGGTTTCATGTTTTGATTTTTAAAAGAAAAATGATTTTTAGCGATGAAATCATTGTGACAGGTGCATGAAGGCCTCACAAAAATATGTTTTCGTGAGGGAGAATGGCCATCCTCACAAATATTTTATGACATGGCGAAACATTTGTAACCCAAAAAAAAAAATCACAGATAACGTATCATACCCAAATTAAGTATAGCCAAATATCAAAACCATTCATTGAAAATGCAACAAATCACCTCACATCCTCAAATCCAAAAAATATATTACCTAGACCTTCAAGAAAAAGACCAAAATGAGAGGGAAAACCTTTGAAACTAGAAAAATGGTGTTATTGGTATTTTATTGATTGTTCTATGAGTTCAAATGTGGCTTATGATAAGCATGAACTACTTTGAACGCTTTCATGCCTACCAGCTGCACCACTTTAAGATCTTTTTGTAAGTTGTAAATTTCATATTTTCTTCTTATTTTGGATAGATTAACAAAACCTGAAGAATTTCATTGTTTGAAGACTCTGATTGAACTATGAAAGGCCATGGAAACCTTGGTTCAAGAAAGTAAGCCTTGTCATAACCCCATATATCATTTGAGGCGATCCATGATATAAGTTCAAAGCAACAAAATTTTATCCCACTCACCAAGCCTTTATTACATTAATTGTAAACTTAACTTCTATTTTTACTCGTTATCAATTCATGTTTCTGAACTAAAGTTATTCTTATATCAAGTTTTTTATATGGAAAATGCTAGAAATACCATTTTTCTTACAAAATTTTTTATAAACTGTTGATGTGATGAGTGGTTATTGGTAAATGAAAAAATGATGTTAGTGGTGGGCCCAAATGAAAACAAGTAACGTTACAAACACAAACTATTTTTCAACATTTTTACAAACTATTAATGTGACAAATTCTTACTAGTTCTAATATGAGTTCACCATTAATATCACATTTTTATTTATTAATAATTATTTAGAAAATGCTAAAATTACATCAGTAGTTTATAAAAATATTATAAAATAATTTGTATTTGTAGTATTACTCATTGAAAACCAATAAAAAGTTGGTCACAACAGCAATTTATAAAAATGTTATAAAATTGTTTGTGATTGTAGCATTACTCTTTTTATATTGTAGATGAAAATATAAATGATATTATGCAAAAATTTAATTGACAAGCACTTATCTAGCTAATATAAATATTTAGGTAAATTACAAATTACATCCCTAAAGTTTGGAGGTGATTGAATTTTACACCTTGAAATTTTAAATTTTGGATTTTACCCTTTGATGTTTGGGGGTGTTTGGATTTTACACTTTGACATTTCAGAATAAGGATTTTACCCTCTATATTTTAGGGGGGATTGGATTTTATTTCCTAAAGTTTGAAAGTTTTTGGATTTTACATTCTAAAGTTTTAAATTTGAGGGTATAAAATCCAAATACTCCCTATCTTTAGAGGATAAAATCTAAATTTCGAAATGTCAGGATTTAAAATCCAAACACCCTAACCATTAGGGGGTAAAATCTAAAGTTTGAAACTTCAGGGTATAAAATCCAAATAGCCCAAAATTTAGGGATGCAATTTGTAATTTACCATAAATATTTTCTAATTTTCAGTTAATGTGTCTAATTTGAAAATTTTAATTTTTATGACAAAATTTTTTTTTTTTTGGAGAATTAATTTTCATGCCAAGTTAATTATTCATTAAGAAAAACAAAAAAAAAAAGGTCCTATATTAAATGAACCATGCCACTAATCATACCCACTTTGAGTCGAAGATGGAGAAAATAAACCGTTTTTAATAAATTTGTTGAGGTTTGAAGATGGAGAAAGTAAACCAATCATACCTACAGAGAGTTGACCACCATTTGCCAAGGCATACCACGCACCTTCCATGCTAGATGCTTCCACTACGATATTTTCAAATATAAGACACTTGGAATTTTTTTTTTTTTTTTTTTTATCTTCAAAATTTTTAATTAACCTTCCTCTTTTTTTTTTTTTTTTTTTTTCTTTTTACTTGGCTTACTTTTAGTACTTTTTAACTAAAATCTTATTTTATTTTGTTGAAAAACTGCCACATTATCCATGAATAAAAAGTAGAAATTAAAACTCACTATCACTTATCATTGTATATTTAAAACAAAAAAAAATCTACAGTTAAAAAAATGTTTGAAGTAAGTCAATTTTATTTTCTTTATATATTCAAACTCCAAACTAGAAATTCTTAAATTTATTGTTATTGTTTTTTCATTTATGTGTTCAAACTATCATTTTTAACAACTTTCCTCCTTTTTCTTTTTTCATCTATTTCATACTTTTTCAAACTTCAAACTAGCAATTTTAAATTATCAACATTCCCTTTTTCTTTATATGTTGAAACTTTAAACCAGCCAAGCAACAAAAACATTCTCTGTTAGGTGCGGTTTGTACTTGTCTATTAGGATACGGTTTTTATTTTTTATTTATTTTTAATGTGAAAAAATGCGGGCCATTGTGAGTTGACCTGACCCGTTAAAGAATGGGTAAGGGTTATAACAATAAAAATTCACTTCAATCCAATTTGTTTTTTATCCGATATCCAATTGGGCCAAATTAAACCCATCAACACTACTCATTTATCAAGTTTAAACTTGGTCAACATGTTAACTGAATTTTTATCGATGTAAATCTTTCTCTCGACTATATATATCGTTCTTCTCAAAAAAAAAAAAAAAAAAAAAAAACCCTATATATATCGTTTTTTTTTTTTCTTTTTTTGGGTAAACAATTATATATATATATATATATATATATATCGTTGCTGACAACTAACTTTAGCCAATCATATCTCCACACATATAAAATTCAAAAGTTAAGGAAAATTAATAAAACAATCATGCACGTTTATCAAATGAGTAATGAAATTGGAGAGAATTTTTCCTCTTTTATTTATATTTGTTTTTTAATATAGGAACCGTTGACCATCCAAAGCGAAAACCTGGATGGATATATAGCAGAAGCCCACCAAAAAATCTCACCGGGTAATAGCTCTCCCAATCATGCCTACCCATCCTTTTCTTTCGCTTTCATTTTCCTTAACAAGTTGACAGCCTCATCGATTTCTCTAACTCTCTTTCGCTTTCATCCTTCCAATGATGCCTTAGATGGCATCAACGATTCAGAACATGAGTGGATTTGGATATGTCATCGGATTCATATTTTTCATCTTCCTCATGATCGTACTCAGAATCATGATTTCAATTTGCTTTGCTGTGCCCTTACCTCCTGGCCGCCAACCCCGATTCGGACACCAAGGACCCAACGGAGCTGTCCCCCAACACTCCATCAATAACATTGAACTAGGTCTTGATGAAGCCACTCTACGCAACTACCCAAAGCTCATCTATGCCCAAGCCAAGCTCCACAAGGGAAACTCCGTCTCATCTTGCTGTTCAATATGCTTGGGTGATTACAAGGACACAGATGTGTTGCGATTGTTGCCTGATTGTGGTCATCTCTTTCATCTTAAATGTGTGGACTCCTGGTTAAGGCTGCATGCTACATGCCCTTTGTGTCGAAAGTCACCTCTTGACGAGGTGGCGAGTTCAACCAGAGCAACTTCCTTAGGATCATAATTGGAATTTGGGACCTCGGGATTTACAACATCTCCTTCAAGTCTATCGAATCCACTCTACAGTGTTTCGAAAGAGGCATAATTGGAATGTAAATTGTACACAGATTCATGCATGTCGTTTGGTACGTTTTCACAGCTTGATTTTTTATTTGTGAACGTTTTTTTTTACTAAAGTTTTTGTCATGAATCATTATAGAGAAGTGCAATTATGTTATTATTGATTTATTGTATATATTAAACAACTCTTATAATATTTAAACGAAGTCTAAGCCTAGAATGACAGTACAAGTGAACAATACTTTGCCATGAGTAAATTGAACAATACTTCTGGAGCACACTTCAATGAGTATTTTTAAGTACTTCTGGAGCATGATGAACAATACTTCTTCCTCTCACATTTATGTTGATGTCTACTCATTAAATTCATAATAGGATCCACTATTATTGTGAGAGGAGGGAGTACCATTTTTTTATTTTTTATTTTTTATTTTTTATATATACAAGATATAAATTCCACTCTAACCTAATCTAAGTGTATATGTGTGTGAACTTCCCTTTGGAGACATGAACTCTAGCTTCTTTCCCTCCTAGGAGTATCTAAATATTTTTTGGAAGTAATATCCTTCAATTAATTAGTCAATACTCAGACACAAGTGGGGAGAGAATAATTAAGTTGCAAATTTAGACTGTAAATTAATAATTTATATTGCTTCCTAGCTTAGGATACTACGAACAATAATGTTTGCGTCTTTTTCCTAGCTTAGGATACTACTAATTTTTGTAATCTTTGGATAAGAGAGGCTAATTTAATATAAGAAAAAAATATTTTTGCCGAAAGAAGATTTAGTCAATCACATATTGCGAGGGAGTATATGCAAAGAAACAACAACCAAACCGACAAAACTGCAGCTAGGAAGAGGAAATACAAGGTGAAGCGTGATTAGAGGAAAACCAAAATTAGATGTTCCTTGTGTAAAAGACTTAAGAATACAAAAAAGAAGACTTTTCTCTCTGGATTGATTACGTGAGGCACATCAAGAAATTATATATACAGCCAAATTCATACAACAAACATCCAAATATATCTTGGGATTACACCATGGCAATGAGAAATCAATGGTAATTGTTACTTGGGGTACGTTTCTTGAGTGATTTTCTCTGTTTTACATTTCCATATTAGAGGTGATGTTTGAATTGATTTATTCTTCACCCCTTAAGTTTAGAATTCGTTGTCCTACCCACAATATCTCAACACAACACTGCCATCAAAAGAGAGATTCTTTTCTTAACAACCCCCCGCAAGTTGATGAGGCACAAAGCTTGTCTTGTAATACCGAGAAGCAAGTAGTGGATAAATCCTTTGTTAAAGTAACAGCGACTTGATCACTTGTGGAAATAAAATTGAATGTTCAATTAGTATGTAAAACACTAATGAATGTTTAAACCCCCAATTTCAATAATACCAATACAAACTTATACACAAACAATATATATGCGGAATAATGGATATAAGCTATATCCAAATTGGTAAAACACTCTAAACCATAATTAATAACAAACATGTTAGCAATTAAAAGGTAAAGAGTAAGAAAAGAGAGATGCAAATACAAAGATAACACTGGCATGTGTTATCAAAGAGAAAATCGAAGAACTCGGCGAAAAACCTCTCTGCCGCTTTCCAAGCGGTCAAATGATCCACTAAGGAATAAAGTTGGGATACATGAATAGCAGAAGACCTTTCAAGCCTAATCTATCCAATGCATCTAAGCCCTCCAAGCTTCTTGCTCCAATAGGGTTAAGCCTAATCGTGTCTTCTTTAGTTTCCCGGATCCCGCAATAAGCCCATTACATCAACCAAGTAAATTGTTCATCTCTGAACTGCTTCCCAAGCAATAAAATACCTCTTCATTGATATAGATATAGTGAGATAAGGATTTGGCAAATGTACCTCTCAAGGATATGTCAATGGAGAGGCTGAGAGTAGAGGAATTTGGAGAATCAAATATCAAAGATTGTGGATGAGTCAATATTGGTTTTCTCTAGGGTTTCTCTCTCAAAATTCTCTTTGGAAGCTCTCTACATTTTGTGGGTATAAGGTTATTTATAGTAGGGTATGTGAGAAATGTGAAAAGTCATATTTCTACATAATAGGGCATTCTGGTGACTCAGCCTCGCAAGTGGAATGAGTCACGAGTTTGAGTTGTGAGCTAACTGCCTGGCCAAACTATATTTTTTTGTCCTGTAGTGCTCTAGCTATCATGACCCTTTAGCTTCCTGCATGCTTCACATGTGTGGCACTTTGGCGACTTGCCAATCGCGAGTCAGTCGCGAGATCCAGTCGTGAGACTCCTTTGAATGCACACAACTTGAGTTTTCTTCACACTCTCTCACACACAACCCTTACATAATTCCCACCTAAATACAGGATACCTTACAATCTCCCTCTTTGGCTATTCCGTGACAAAACCTTAAAACAGACTCTAGACTTAAAATGTGAGTTGGGAACAGCTGCCAAAACTCACTTACACTTGACTCTAGAAACTGTGGAGCTCTTGAACCATATAGACACGTTTATTGAAAACAAGAAGATCATTGTAAGTAGAAATCTTGAAATGCATATGGAGCAAGAATAATGCGATCAAGCAAAAAGAAATATAACAATAGAGAATGGCTTGACCAAACATGAACAATCACTAGAAATAGTGATCATAATAATCATTCACACAAGGAATGAATATTCGAACATGCAAGCCAATAAACTCAATGCAAAGTATTATTTGCATGTCCAACACTCAACCGATACAAAAATACTAAGGTAGATGCATAAAGGATATAAGATCCAACAAGGGCACAAGAGAAGAGTACTAAAGGTAATGCATACGTAATCTAAAAGTACTAATAAGATACAAAGCAAAGGTACATATATTTAAGCATGTTTAAATAGCTAAAACATAAACCAAGCATTCATAACGCACCATGTCCAAGTATTTTAAAACCAAGTACTAAAGTTATAGAGTACTTAAAAACCAAACCAAAGTACTAAAATAAGTGCTATGAAAACCCATAATAGAAACTAAAACCAAACTTAAACCATAAAAACTATAAAAACTTATAAAAGTTCTCCCCCTTAAGGTAAGGCTCCCCCTTAAGAGTTACTCCATCTACCCTCCCTTTTTAACCGGAATGGCCAAAGGGCTAAGGTTGGTTAGTTAAGCTATCAAACTTGGTTGCAAGCAAGTTGATATGTTCTTGAATAGTAGTCAGCTTGTCGAAGTGCTCATTTTGGACTTCTCGCAAGCTGTCAATCCTCTCAAGAATAATCTGAAATGCATCTGGAGGCACTGTTGAAGATGATGAGGCTCTGCTCCTTTTACCACGATTTCATGAAGTTGAGGGTTGTCCTTCTGCTTTAGTCTCGATGTCCATAGGCTCTCCTTGTGCTAGATCACCCTCCTCTTCATCACCCGGAAGACGAACATTGATCCTTGCGATTGTTAGAGCATTGATAGCCAGAGGAGTAAGCATGAGGTTGATGTCTTGGGGAATTTCCACACCTTTTACACGAAAGAGCCTCATGAGTAGACTAGGGAGGATAAGCATTGCCCTTGAAGTTGTCCTTGTTTCATTGGCAATGATGGAGAATGCATAAGCACTAATGTTAATGTAGGTATTTTCCTAAAGCTACATGAGAAAAATGGCTCTAGCATTGCCGATGGTGGTCATCTTCTTCACTGGGTAAAGATTGAACATCATGATGTATGTAAGACATCGCAAATCAAGTGGAAAAGCAGTTGTGTTGAGTTATCTTCCTTCTCTAACACCACCAATATGGGATTGAACCGTTTCTATGGAGAGTATTCTGTCCTTGAAGTGAGTGAAATCATGTTCTAGATCCTCAAAGCCAAGAACATCATCAATGTCCTCCACATTAATGGTGAACTCATGGCCTCTAATCCAACAGTCTATTTCATCCTCACGTAGAATGGCATTGGCATAGAATTCTCGAATCAATGGTTCACAGACCCCAGGGAGATCACCAAGAAGCTTTTCCCAACCTCAATCTTGAAAATAGCTTGGGATAAAGTAGTCCTTCAAATCAACAAGGTCTATGAACTGCTCTGGGATGATTGGAGTCTTCTCATAGTATTGATTGTATCTCTCAAAGTGATGAGTGGAGTGAAATCGAGTATTGTCCATTTTCTTCCTTTTGTCAGCACGTTGTGCAATGGTTTTTTTCTTCGGAGTCATCTGTAAAAACAGAGCAGCAAGCACCACAAAACAAAGCACAAGATATGATAAATAAAAAATAAATAAATAAAAATAAATAAATAAAAACTAGATTAGTAACCAGTTAGTACCAATATAATGGACACTAAATTATAACCCTAAAAACAGAAATTTAGAGAATAATTCAAAAACAAATTGACATGTAAAGACATAAATCATCAAAGCATGATAAAGTCATGACATTAAGTGCTCAAACATGTCAAAGAGTGTGTGTGTGTGTGTGTGTGTGTGTGCATCAAATGCAAAAAGTGTGCAAATTAGGGCAAAGTGTAAAAACACATAATCATATGATGTTTCAAAAAAAATAAAGAAACATGATTATCCCTACAACATTTGTATTCCATGGAATCCAAAGAAACACACAAAAACATCTAAGAGATATTTTATCATGAACATGATATGCACAACACAACACAAACATGGTACAATGCACAAGAATGAGGAATAAACATGTAGAATAGGCATTATACTAACAAAACCAACAAAACCCATACATCAAACCCAACAAAACATCAACAAAACCATATTCAATCATCATATTTTCAAATCTCAACATAAACACAAAATCCAAGAAGTCTAGGGATAGAAACATGAAATACTTTGGAAATAATAGAAAACCTATACATTTTCTTGAAGATTGATGAAGGATTGATGAAGAAAATGGAGGTTTTGTGAGAGAAAAATTTGTCTTAAGTGTTTTTCGCGACTAGGAAGTCCACTTGCGAGAAAGTCACAAATCATTCTGAGTAAACTCACAACTGGAGCTTCCACTTGTGACCAAGTCGCCAAACTGAGTTGCGAAAATGCCAAAAACCCAAAATTTTTTGAAGTATTTTTCGTGACTAGGAGACATACTCGCCAGAGAGTCACGAGAGCTTCTGAGTAAGCTCGTGACTGGCTTGACCCGCAAGAATGAGAGGCCAAAATAGAGTTGCACAATTTTTGAATTTTTTGAAATTTTAATAAAGAAAACTACTTTCCAAAAACAATTAAAATACTCAAAAATCTTTTTGTATTTTATCAACATATAATTGAGCATGTACAACACATTTAATCAAGTACAATCACGCAAATGAATAAGGCATTCATTGAACATAGACATGTGTGACGTGTGTGGGAACCAAAAATGAGATAGTGCTTAGTCTAATGTGAAGCTTCAATGATCAATTCAATCGAAACATACACAATTAGCACAAGGAAGAGTGACCAATCTCAATTATAAAAGTATGCATATATGACATCACACATAACTTGATTACATAACATTGAAGCTTTTCATTTGGCTTCTTACATTTCATAACATATGATCATTCTTGAACAATACATTTTATTTTGAGATCGATGCCTGAAATTTTTGATATTTCGATTTGATGAATAAGCCTTCGGCTTTTGGGCACCGTACATTTTCATATAAGTCGCTTTCCCTTTTTCCTAGTTGAATACTAGTATGTGCGATGGTTTTTGCAGCTCATTATCTCTTTTTATTTTGAGATTTAACATTGGTTGAACTCTTTAAGGAGAAAAAAAAAAAAAGTGTAGGAAGATATATAAGCACAAGTCTATGCAAGTCTCAAGATCAACAAAACCATTGGCTAATCATTCAAGACAAGTTTGAAGATCTATTTACAACAATCACATAGATGTCAAGATTTTTTCCACAATGATATAAGTGCATAGAGAACAAGCTACGCTCATAAATGCACAAAACCATTTGTACGAGTGTATAAGGCAAAACATGCGAGTGACAAAACACAATAATGCCGATCAAACTTTTTGGATTTTCTACTTTTTATGTGTTTTTGGATTTTTGACACAAAATCAAGTAAAGATTGATAAAAAAAAAAAAAAAAATTCAAAGCTATTAAAAAAGGTAAAAACATGCTATACATGTAACCATCAAAGTAGTCTGTACTATACATAAGTGAGGTCAAATCAAGTTAGATAAGTAAAGCACACGTCACACATGAGATTCAAGGAATTATACCAACGCCGATGGTCTTACGGAGTGATTCAAACTGTGGACCATCGAGAGGTTTGGTGAAGATGTCCACCTTTTGGTTGTCTGTATGTATGAATTCAAGACACACAACTTTATCTTCCACCAAATCCTGGGTGAAGTGGTAATGTATCTTTATGTGCTTCGACTTTGAATGTTGAACCGAATTCTTAGAGAGATTTATAGCACTAGTTGTGTCACAGAATACACACATTGTATCTTGAGGAATCCCATAGTTGTGAAGCAGCTTCTTCATCCAGAGAAGTTGTGTGCAACAGCTCCCAGCAACTATATACTTTGCTTCTGTCGTAGAAAAGGACACTGAATTTTGCTTCTTGCCCATCCAAGAGACAAGATTGTTACCAAGGTAGAAACAACCACCTGAAGTACTTTTCCGATGTTATCCACACTCCCAGCCCAATCTGCATCTAAATAACTAGTAACGCAAGCATTTGAATCCTTTGAGTACCATAAGCCATACTTTGGTGTGCCATTGACATATCGTATGATTCGCTTCACAACAGTCATGTGGGAGTCCTCTGGAGCAGCTTGATATCGAGCACAAACTCCCATGTTAAAAGCAATATCTGGTCTACTTGCCATAAGATAGAGTAAACTCCCAATGATGCTCCTATACAAAGTTAGACTCACTTCTACCTCGGAAGGATCAAGATTAAGCTTGGTAGATGAACTCATAGGAGTGGAGGCATGCTTTTTGGAATCTAATCCAAACTTCTTGCCAAGATTTCTAGTATATTTTTCTTGTGAAATGAATATTCCTTCCTTCTTTTGTTTAACTTGAAGACCTAAGAAAATGTAAGCTTCCCCACTATACTCATCTAAAATTCTTTCTTCATCTCCTCGGAGAACTCTATATCTCGAGCATTAGTGGTAGCTCCAAATACTATGTCATCAACATATACTTGAGCTACGAGAAGGTAGTTCTCATCATTCTTGACAAATAAAGTCCGATCTGCATATCCTCTTTTGAATCCTCTATCCAAGAGGTAATGTGTAAGCCGATCATATCAAGCTCTCAAAGTTTGTTTCAAGCCATAAAAAGCCTTCTTAAATCTCAACACATGATCCGGAAAGTGAGGGTCTTGGAAACCTTTGGGTTGTTCGACAAACACTTCTTCATTAAGATATCCATTAAGAAATGCACATTTCACATCCATTTGGTAAAGTTTGAAGTTCATAGTGCAAGCAATTGACAAAAGGATGCAGATAGACTCAAGTCTAGCTACAGAAGCAAAGGATTCATCAAAATCTACTCCTTCTACTTGAGTGTATCCTTAAGCCACTAACCGAGACTTATTCTGTATAATCTCGCCACCTTCATCGGTCTTATTTTTGAAGATCCATTTGGTGCCAATGACATGAACGTCTTTAGGCCTAGGAAAAAGTTCCCATACATCATTTCTCACAAATTGGTTTAGCTCTTCATGCATTGAGTCCACCCAATTCTCATCTTGAAGGGCTTCTTCTACCTTTTTCGGCTTAAACTGGGTAAGGTAGCAATGGTATGTTACATGATTGGCAAGAAGTGTGTTTCCCTTTCAAAGACGTAGACCTTCATCGAGATGGCTTCTTTGAGGTGGACACTTCATCATTTCGGGAGATAAGAGGATGAACCTCCGAAGGGGTGAGGGGACTTGATGATCTAGACATTGACCTTGTCTCTATTCTAGAGTTCATGGGAGTCGATTCCTTTTTCGATGTAAGTCCTTCCACTTCAATATCTTGGGCTTCAACCTCAACGGTGGGTTCTTTGGGGCTTGGTCCTTCATCATCATCATCAATTTCTACTCTTGTTATGGCATCATCAATCACCACATTAATGGACTCCATCACCATGATATACCTTTATCCTCCTAGACTTTTAGTTCTTATGGGCCCCATTAGATCAACATGAAGAAGCTCTAAAAAGCGTGAGGTAGAGATCACATTCATCTTGTGATAATTTGACTTTGTTTACTTCCCCATTTGGCATGCACCACATATGGTTTTCTCCACCTTCCCAAATTTCGAAAGCCCCACAATAGCTTCAAGTTTGGACACTTTAGCCACTTGTTTGAAGTTTGTATGCCCAAATCTTTGATGCCAAAGTTCCAACATGTCAACACGAGCACTTCTATAGGAAATCTTTGGTGTAGGAACTACTTCGTAGCAATTGTTGGTAGTCCTATTTCCCTCTAATACTTAAATCCCTTCTTCATCAATGATTACACACCCTTTCTTTGAGAATTGAACAAGGAAGTTTTCATCACATATTTGAGTGATGCTTAAGAGATTCGCCTTAAGCCCTTTGATCTATAAAACATCCTTTAATAAAGGTAGCCCCAATATCTCAACAGTCCTTTTGCCAAGAACTTGAGCATGGCTTTCATCGCCAAATATCACATAGTCACCGACCTTCTCTTTGAGTGACTTAAACAATGATTTATCTCTTATCATATGGCGAGAGCAATTGCTATCAAGATACCATAAATAAGAATTAAACACCTTCAAAGAGGTGTGCACAAATAAACAAGCATGGGACAAGTACTCTTGACTTTTAAATAGAAAATTATATTCATTTTCCACTCTTTTTTTAGATTGAATTTTCTTTTTAAGATCATTAACCTTATCACACAATATTCTATTCCTTCTTTTATACTTCTTAATCAAAGAATTTGACTCACATAGACTATTGTGTAGGATATGTTTCTCATTTTCTAAATATTTCAGCATGTGAACAAACATTCTAGCATGTTTCTTTATTTTTAATAACTCTAAGAGTTCATTGTTAGGACAATCTTCAAACATACTCATAGAGTCATTATCACAAACATTTAAACCACAATTCAACATAGCCTTTTCCATAGCTTCATCAATAGCAAAGGGGTCTAGGATCACACTTAGGTAATGAAACCATAGCAAGTGCACCTGCTCTAATACCAATTGAATGTTCAATTAGTGTGTAAAACACTAATGAATGTTTAGACCCCTAATTTCAATAATACCAACACAAGCTTATACACAAACAATATATGTGCAGAATAATGAATATAATCTATATCCAAATTGGTAAAACACTCTAAATCATAATCAATCATAAACATAGTAGCAATTAAAAGGTAAAGAGTAAGGGAAGAGAGATGCAAACACAAAAATAACACTGGCATGTGTTATCGAAGAGGAAACCGAAGAACTCGGCAAAAAACCTTTCCGCCGCCTTCCAAGTGGTGAAATGATCCACTAAAGAATAAAGTTGGGATACATGAATAGCAGAAGACCTTTTAAGCCTAATCTACCCGGTGCACCTAAGCCCTCCAAGCATCTTGCTCCAACAAGGTTAAGCCTAATTACGTCTTCTTTAGCTTCCCAGATCCCGCAATAAGCCCATTGCATCAACAAAGTAAATTGGTCATCTCCGAACTGCTTCCTAAGCACCAAAATACCTTCTCACTGATATGGGTATGGTGAGATAAGGATTTGGAAAATGTACCTCTCAAGGATATGTTAATAGAGAGGGTAAGAGTAGAGGAATTTGGAGAATCAAATATCAAAGATTGTGAATGAATCAATCTTGGTTTTCTCTAGGGTTCTCTCTCAAAATTCTCTTTGGAAGCTCTTTACATTTCGTGAGTATAAGGGTATTTATAGTAGGGTACGTGATGAATGTGAAAATTCATATTTCTGCATAACAGGGCATTCTGGCAACTCAATTTCGTGAGTGGAATGAGTCGCAATTTTGATTCATGAGCTAACTTCCTGGTCAAACTGTATTTTTTGTCCTGTAGTGCTCCAGCTATTGTGACCCTTTAGCTTCCTGCATGCTTCACATGTGTGGCACTTTGGCGACTTGCTAGTCGCAAGTCAGTCGCGAGACTCCTTTGAATGCACACAACTTGATTTTCTTCACACTCTCTCACACACAACCCTTTCATAATTCCCATCTAAATATAGGGTATCTAATTGCTAAAATACAAGCAAATTTGATACGGAATAAAGCCAACACATGATTGAATAAATTCAACCTTACAAAAATGAATTACCGTATCCTTATTAGCAGCTTTTTTGGGAATGAGGTGGTAGCTAGCCCACTGTTGAGATTTAAAAAATCACAATTTTGTACCAAGACCCAAAACAACACAAAGGATTGAAATCTAGAAAAAAAGAAAAAAAAGCATTTGGGCTTTCTATAAAAAAATGGGGGAGGCCCGAACCCATTAAAGGTCCATAATGAAGGACCCAAATCCATGGATGGGCAAGATTTGGATCTCATGAAACAAAGGAAAGAAAAAAGTCCAGCCCAGCCCTCAAAGGTCAAAAAAAATTGCTGGGGAGACCGAGGAAAAAACTGGACCAGGATACTTGGGGATTCTTAGGAGCTTAGGATCCTCGAGATGTGCAATAAGGCCAGGTTGGGACTAAGATAGTTTAAGGGGGGCATGCCTAGAAACACGAAGAACGGGGACATATATATCCCTATCAGCCACCCAATGACGCAGAAAAGGGATTAGAAGATTTTGAAACCAACAACTCATGAGCAATGGTCTGGTACCTCGGGGAACCTAAGAAGAGGAATCATGAAGGAAGGTGGCTGGGGATCTTTTAGCCTGGTAGGAAGGAATTAGCTCACTTGGGAAAAATGACAAAGGGGAAAGCTACCAAAAGGTGGTTCTGAAAAAGTGGAATCTAGAAGCCTTATGAAAAGAAAGACCAAAGGTCAACCCTCTAGGACCCCCTAGAATGGGAAAGTTAGCTTAAAGAGGGAACCTCAAAAGAAGGAAATAATGAAGAATGAGGAAGGGACTAGCCACCAATGTTGTTGACACAATATTGGTTTTGGTACCCAAGAGAGCAAAGAGAAGGAATCAATGGTACCCCAGAAACCCTAGGATGACACTATAAAAGGGGAAGCAGCCAATAGTGAAAGGCATTCAACAACAGGGGAATGAGAGTAAAAACCCTTGAGAAAAACTCTGTCAGAATTCAAAAAGAGAAAAAAGAGAGGGAAAATACTGTCCGGGATCCTCAAAACTGCCACTAGAGAACACACTTGGATTCAAAGGGATTCAAATTTCGCAAGTCTTAGAGGCTTGAAAGGCCATTCAAAGGGATTCAAATTTTGCAACTCTTTCAATAAACTTCTAAGCCATATTGCATTACAAACACTGGAGGTAGCAGCAACATACTCAGCTTCACAAGTGGAAAATGTCACAATTGGCTGCTTCTTGGACGTCCATGTAAATGCAGTATCACTCATATAGAATACAAACCCAGTAGTACTCTTTCTATCATCTGTGTCATCGGCCCAATCACCATCACTGTCACCAACAAGTTTAAAATCTATACAACAGTCCATAATCCAGTGTGCCTTTTAAATAGCAAAGAATTCTCTTGGCAGTTTTCAAATGAGTCATGGTCGGTGCTTCCATGTAACAACTAACTAGGCCAACACCAAAAAGAATGCTTGGTTTTATGCATGTTAGATACCTAAGACTTCCAATCAAACTCTTGGAGAATGTTGGATTAACCTTCTCTTCATCGTCATGCTTAGACAACTTCACTCCACATTCTACAGGAGTGCTAACTAGATTGGAATTTAACATCTCGAGAATATCCCTTCACATAACCTTCTTGGGAAATAAAAATCTCATCCTTCATCTGCTTCACTTCAATGCCCAGATAATAGGCCATAAGTCCAATATCTGTCATTCCAAACTCCTTTGTTATTGCTTTCTTGAAGTCCTCAAATATACTTGGATTGTTACTTGTAAAAATCAAATCATCTACATATAGACAAACAATTAAGATATCTCCAGTTTTATGCACCTTATAGTAAAGCGCATGTTCATGTGGGTATTCGGCAAACCCATTAACTTGGAAGTATTTGTGAATTCTAGTATTCCAAGCTTTTAGTGCGTGTTTCAGGCCATATAAAGCTTTCTTCAACTTCAAAACTTTATCTATCTACTCTTTTACAACATAGCCTATAGTTTGCTCAACATAAAGTTCTTCCCTAAGGTAGCCATTCAAAAATGCAGATTTTATATCCATTTGGAAAATTTTGCATTGATTTCGAGTTGCTAAAGAAATTAGCAATCGTATAGTTTCCAAACGAGCAACTGGGGCAAATACCTCATCATAATCAATACCTTGTCATTGACTACAGCCTTTCACCACCAATCTTGCTTTGTATCTCTCTACCTCTCCTTTTGCATTCTTCTTCAACTTGTACACCGATTTTACACCAATTTTCTTCTTGCCAGTTAGAATAGTTGCTAACTCCAATGTATCATTCTTCTTTATGCCTTGATCTTTACATCCATAACATTTCTCCATTTTTATTGTCTTGCATTGATTCTTCAAATCTTGTGGGTTCACAATCAGCAAACAAACCAAAAAGTGTTACATCATTTGTAATCTTCGTTGAATCATAAAGATCATGGAGACTTCTCATTTTTCTTGGTCTTTCACTAGAACTTCCTTCTAGTAATGATGATGATGATGGACTTTCATGAATGAGGGATGATGCTGTTGGTGATAGAGGTGAAATGACAGGTTCTTCGTGAACTTCATTCCCTTGCTCTTCCTCTTCAGATAGAGGAAAGAAATCATACTTCTTCTCTTCTTGGATGCTCCAATCCCATGTGCCTTCTTCATCGAATTCCACATCTCAACTAACAATGACTTTTCTAGTGCTCAAATTATAGAGCTCATAAACCTTAAAGCATGGATCATAGCCAATGAACAAATACTTCTTGCTTTTAACATCTAGCTTGGACCTCTCTTGATCATGTACATGTGCATATGCAATGCTCCCAAACACACAAAGATGGGAAACTATTGGCTTCTTCCTACTCCAAGCTTGTTATGGGGTTTTTTCTTGAACACTTCTTGTGAGGCAATGATTGGACAAATAGATTGCACAATCAATAGTTGTAGCCCAAAATTCTATAGGTATTTTCTTGCTTTTTCTTTCTGCTACACCATTCTATTGTGGTGACCTTGGAACTCTTAGAGAGCAGTGAATCCCATTTGCTTCATAAAATTATTTGAATTCATTTGATGTGAATTTACCTCCTCTATCAAATCTTAAGGCCTTAATTTCATGGCCATTTTGCTTTTCTACAAATGCCTTAAATTTCTTAAATGCACCAAATACTTCTGATATTTGCTTTAAAAAATAAACCAACTTTTTTCTAATATAATCATCAATAAAGAGAAGAAAGTAGTTACTTTTTCCAAGCGATGATGGTTTGATCTGTCCACACACATCAATTTGAACAAGTTGCAATGGCTTGGTTGCTCTTATACTAGCTACTTTTGGAAAGCTCTTCCCTGATTGCTTGCTAAGGAGAAATCCTTCACAAAGCTGGTTAGGATGCTCAATGGAAGGCAATCCTTTCATGATCTTCGTCTTTACCAACAACTCTAGTCCTCCAAAGTTTAAGTGTCCAAGTCTTAGATGCTAAAGACAAGAAGAATCTTTAAACCAAGTCTATAGACATCTAATAACATCAATTTGAATATTTAACAAGAAAATTCTATTTCTTGTCATATGCATGTTAGCTATCACATTATTTCAATGATCCCTTATTAAGAAACTACGATCTTTCAACTGGATATTGTAGTCTTTCTCAAGGAGTTATCCCATACTCAAAATATTAGTTTTCATGCTTGGCACTTAATATACATCATAAATAAATTGATGATCTTCATTCTTTAAATGGATAAGAATTTTGCCTATCCCCTTCACTAAAACTTTGGATGAGTCACCAAAGGTAACATTCCTAACTACTGATTCATCAATCTCCATAAACATCCTTTTATTCCCACACATATGGTTGCTAGTACTAGTGTCAATACCATGCACCATTTTCTTTTCTGTCTTCTCCTTTGTATGCCAACAACAAGGTCGGCTCCACTTCTTCATTCTTATCTTCAACATAGTTAGCTTTCTCATCAACAACATTAGCGGCATTTTTACATTCGGAAGCTTATTGCCCATATTTTTTATAATTATAACATTTAATATTATACTTATCATACCTTCTTCTGTATGGTCTTGTGAAACTTCCTCTTCCACAATCTTTTGTGGATTGTGAACTTTGATCTCTCTCTTCATTATTGGGAGAGTTTTGACCATTCCTTCCTCTAGATCCTCTTCCTCTGCCACAGCCACATCCTCTGCCTCTTTGGCTACTTTCACACCACCATTTTTCATTCAAGGTAAGCTTAGCTTGTAGGACTTACTCCAAAGGCTCTTGCTTCTTATTATTGAGCCTTTCTTCATGGGCTTGTAATGATCCTATAAGCTGTTCAATGGTCATTGACTCCAAGTCTTTTGATTCCTCAATCACCACAACGATATAGTCAAACTTAGATGATACCGCAGGATTTTTTCTACCACATGGACATCATCTAAGTTCTCACCATATCTCTTCAATTGATTTATAATTACCAACACCGTTGAAAAATAATCCAAAATAGATTCAAACTCTATCATGTGCAAACCTTCAAACACACCTCTTAATGTTTGAAGGCGAACTTTCTTTGCATTTGCAACTTTCTTGAACATAGTTTTATCCAAACCTTGATAGATCAACATAAGAGCTTGTTGGTATTTCTTCTTAGCCCTTTGTAAGGCTTCCTTTTTGTTTGGGGTCAAAGATTCTTCATCTTGTGACTCCACATAACCTTTCTCCATAATCTCCATGCATCTTGGGATCTGAGTAATGCCTTCATTTGAATACTCCAATTTTCAAAATTGTGTTTGGTGAGTTGAGGAAATTGGAATGACACCATCCCATTGACAATATCAATCCATTCTCACCCCGAACTAATTGGCTCTGATACCACTTTGTTAGAAATAAAACAAATATATTGATGGGCCTTTCCTCACTTACTCTCACAAACACTCACACACTACTTAGTGTATATAAGAGACTCACACTCGTAAATTAAACAAAGGGAGAGAGAGTGGAGAGGGAAGAGTTAGAACACTTTAATGCATTGCATTCACTTCAACTCTTGCATAGAACTTGACGGATGAATGTGTTTATATAGTACACCATCTAACCTCTAACTCCCACTACATTTATTTTCTAACTCTTACATTCATAAATCCCACACATAAATTCAATAAACCTCCCACTACATTAACTTAGGAAACTCCCACTTATTTATGAAATGTTAATTAAAAAACAAGTTTAATTTCTATTGAGGTACAAATTTTCGAGCCCTAATTTCATTAGCCCATTCACTAAAAAATACCCACACAAGCCCATAAAGTATGTTGAGCCCACATAAATATTTCCCACATATTACTCAAATATTCTCCATGTTATTGGACTCCCACAAATATTCCCTATATAAGCAACATATATTACCTTGGGCCCTCTCACAAATCCTACCCATTATATCCTACATGCTATCCAACTTGGGCTTTCCACAAAAATACTCATCATATTACTACCAAAGGTGGGCCAAAAATTACACCATCTCCACAAAATAGCCCAAAATCATTTACCTTGTGGGAAAAATCCAAAAAGCCCAACAAAACCCTCTTAAAAGCCCATTGCTACAGGGCACCTTTAAAACCCGTTGCTACACGGCATCTCTAAAGCCCATTGCTACACAACAATATTTTTACAAAATCTTACAAAGCCCAAATGTTATTTTGGCACCTATTTTTACAAAGCCCAAATGCGATTTTGGCACCTATTTTACAAAGCCCAAATACTATTTTGGCACCTATTTTATAAAGCCCTAATGCTATTTTGGCACTTATCTTACAAAGCCCAAATGCTATTTTGGCACCTATTTTTACAAAGCCCAAATATTATTTTGGCACCTATTTTACCAATCCCAAATATTATTTTGGCACTTATTTTACGAAGCCCAAATGCTATTTTGGCACCTATTTTACAAAACCCAAATACTATTTTGGCACCTATTTTACAAAGCCCAAATATTGTTTTGGCACTTATTTTACAAAGCCCAAATGCTATTTTGGCGCTTATTTTACAAAGCCCAAATAATATTTTGGCACCTATTTTACAAAGCCCAAATGCTATTTTTGCACCTATTTTACAAAGCCCAAGTATTATTTTTGGCAATTACTTATAAAGCTCAGTAATACTTTGGCACCTATTTACAAAAGCCCAAATATTATTTTGGCAAAAACAATTACATTATGCTCAAAAGCCCAAAACTATTTCTTGGCAAAAACATATCTTTATATACTAAAGTCCCCAACTCATGAGAAATATAAATTACTCATCTCTCAAAAATATTTCTTTTACAAAATTTATGGGAACCATGCTTATTTTTTCCATAATCAACTAACTACAAAAGCTCACGAATATCACTTATGGCAAAACTATTCATTCTTGTAGGGATGACCAAGCCCAAAGAAGCTCAACTACAAAACCTAGCTGAGCCAGCCCAGCTCACATACAAATCCCAGTAGCTGAAGCTCACGTGAGTTGTCCAATCAAGTTTCAGTACAACCTGACAGCTAGAGCCCATCACCATCAGTTCTAGCTTTACCAGTTAGATTAGAAAAGGACACATGTCCAGTAGGGCTTAAACCCTTCCTTGCTAAGTTCATTTCATCATTTCTCATGTGACATAAAGCTGAGGTGGCATAATATAAAGCTGGGAAAGCTTCAGCCAGCTGTCCTTCCTTTCTTTTCCAACCTATTTGGTCAAGGACTAAGGGCAGCCATAACTAGGCCATGAAAGCTTTTGGAACAACTTGAAATCAGCTCATTATCTTGCCAAAAACATGTACTTTCTGGTTCATGGACCAAGCACATGAACCTAAATGGGGAAACTTAGGGAAATGTGGTTTAAAGGGCACCAAAAGGATCTCCAGCAGAGTTCCCAACAAAGGGCTCCAAGGTCGACACCTGGCTTGGGGTGATGCAACCTGCCCTAAGGAGCTCTGATTCTAGCAGCAACAAAACCAAGATCATTAGCCTAATACATTCTTTAATCCCATCAGCTGAGGCCAATCAGCATTTAATACCAAGTCAGAATCCCAGTTGTTATTACCCAAAACAGTTAGAACATTCTAAAAGTTAAGCTTACCACTCTTAGCCAAAATCCTAGGAACGATTCTCTAAGAATTTTCTGAAGATTGAGCAAGATTTAGCAGAGATTATTTGCTAATTCCCCCCTCAAACTTAACTATAAATGGAACTCTCCATTAACTCTTCAAGGGGGACCAATACACACTAAGAGACACACAAATAGAAAAGAGTTCTTCCTTAACTTCTCTGTTTAGCCTTCTCTAAGCTCTGGCAAAGTTCTGAGTTCTTAGTTTCAAGATTAGAAACTAAGTCCTCCAGCTTCTAACACAAATACCTCTCACACCCCTACTTGTAAACACTCATCTAACCCCAACAGAAAGCTCCAGTAGAAAGTTCTAGTAGCTTTACTAAACACTCCCTCTCATTACTCATACTACCAACAAATGGCTCTCTCTACTCACTACATATAATATATCCACGAGCATGCCCTGACACTATAATGATCTTGTTGCGCTAGTTGGAATCTCTCTCTCTCTTCCTTCATCTCACACTAAGTTTTCTCATTACTTGCTATAATGGAACCTATGGTATTTGTTTATTTATTTACTATTGAAGGTTATGATGTGACTATTACTATAGAGTTTTTCCCTCATATTATTGTATTAGAAGACTCTTCTCTAGAGTCCATAGATGATGAGTTTAAAGATGTAGATACTTTCCTTAATCTGTGAAATAGTTAACGGCTGAAGGTTTATTCTGCTTTATTTCATTTTACCGCTGGGATACTTTACTGCTGAAATATTTTACTGCTGGGTTATTTCTTTATCACATTATGCTTTTTACTATGCTGACGTGTCTGTTGTAGGAAGTGTTTTTTGGGCCATCTCATAACCCTTGTCAGTCCCATCCTAGGCCCAAGGTATATAAAGGGGGCGAACTCTTCAAAAATTTTACCAACAACCTTTGGGCCATGCTTCAAGTCCATTGCTGAGTTTCGGTTTAGGCCCCTAACCCAATATAAATCTCATTTGTCGGAAGGAAAACTTTTTCGCCTCGACAACTTCTAACACTTCAATGGATAGTTATATATTGTGTTTAATCTAGGTTAGTATATGTGATGTATGAGTGCCATTGACCAAGATATCATCAACATGAGATGTTATCGGAAAGACCTTGATACCTTTTATATATATATATATATATATATATATTTATATATCAACAAAACAAGCATGTAATCTATTGCTTTATTTAAACAAATTAACCCACCATCAATAAATTAAACATTCAAGCATAAGGAAATAATGACATAAGTAAGAACATCAATCCCCTGGTTATAGTTAGATTCATTCAAACAAAGTAACATTCCCACCATGATGTTTTACCCAAGCATAAGAGATATAGAATAATGGGACAATGATTTAAGCACTTAAGCACATGGATATGAACATATAAGCTCTTGCAATGCCCTTTTTTCCGGGATGTTGATAGTCATCATTACTTAAAGCATATTTGGTAAACTTTAATAGGCCCTATAATGTAATAGTTATTCCTATGATTTAACTATTCAGTAGTTTGGTTATATTTTTATTGCAGAGAATAGTCATTCCTTATGAATAGTTATTCTTTAAAATGAGGAATAACTATTCATCTCTAAAAGGGATGTAATAACTATTCCTTAATAGGTGTATTGATTTTTATAATTAATATATTTCTAAATAAACAAACTTTCCATATACACATAACAATTAAGAAAATAAAAAATCATAAAAAATAACTAATCTCTCTTTCAATTTTTTTTTTAAAATATATTTTTTAAGAAATATAATTATATGAGTAAGATATTTCCTAAAATGTATTTGTAGTTTGATTTAAAATGCTTTCATTTCATTATCTTTAAGATTCTATTATTGTGTTGTCACCAAACAAATGAATAGTAATAAGCATTATATTACAACGTTTTGCATTCCTAGTAATATCTATTCCTATTCCTATATAATTACCGTTACAGTCTACCAAATGTGCCCTTAGAAAACTTGCCAATGTTGTAGTTCCATCCTTCCCAAGTTGTAAGAAATTCATGCGCAAATAGGGCACCAAATACTAGTTTTTATGGTTTTTACACAATTTATCCTATTTTTGCGACATTATTTCCCGACTCTCCAGAACTTTGTTTGGCTCACATGAAATATTATCGAAAAGACCTTGATACCTATTTTCTAAAATTATCCACTCTTTGGCCCAATTTTTGATATTGGATAAATAAAATGCCTTGGAAAGTAAATCAGTGTCAAAAACTAGTTTTTATTAAAAGGTTTCTACTTCTTTGTTTTTGTAATTGAGTTTGTTATAAGTGGGATTTTTGTAACCCGAGTATGGTAAATTGAAATTCATGTTGATAACTTTCCATCGACTCCTCATTTGACCCAATTGGGAATTGTTTGATTAAAATTAAATGAAATTGGATTTTATCAAGCATATTGACATAAAATGAAAATGACAAAATGTTTTGTACTTTTTCATGATTTTTACAATATCTCGTTTGTTTCAAATCTGATTTGAGCCCATATATAGTCATTTTAAAGGGAAATCAAATATCCCCAATATGAACTTAAATTTATCCCAATCGGGTGGTCGGATTTTGGTCAAATCAAGATTAAGCTAGGGTAGAGCATAGTGAAACTTGGTCAAAATTGTGAAATTGGTTTAGAAATATTAATTTTAACATGAAATTATGTAATTTGGATAATTTGATGAAATTTGACCTAATTTGACTGTTAACCAACCAAGGACAATTGGGTCATTTTGATGATTAAATCATGGAATTTGCTAACCTTCGGGTTAACAAAATGAGATAAATTAATTGTTTTGAACAAATCCCATTATTCCAACGAGAAAAATAATATTTTTGGTTTTTTTTTTTTTTTTTTTTTTTTTTAAATTTGGAATTTTGGATGTAAAAACGAGGTCAGACAATATATTCTAGCAAAATATATTCGATCTCATGAACTTCAAGTAGGCCTAGTAAGGTTGGTTAGCACTTTTGTTTGAATCAAACAACATTCTGGCAAAAATATTCTAAAATACTTCTAGGTTTTTTAAATAAAGCTTATTTTAACATTATATCTCTTTTCATCTTAAAAAAAAAAAACGTATGAAAGGTTTTTATTTTATTTTTTTGCTGAATTACGCATACAAAAACTAACAAGGTACATCGGACTAGTGTTTATTGGGGAATAACTTATCTAACCTTTTGTTTTTGTTCTTTCCTGATAGTACTATAAGAAAAAAAAAAAAAATATATATATATATATATATATATATATATTAGTTTGCTTTTTGTTGAAAACACTATTTTTTTTTTTTTTAAGTGAGTAAAATGGAACCTGCAATAAATAAAAAGGTGAGCAAAAGCCATAAAGTGAGACCTACAAATAGTACCTAGCCATGATTTTTTGACCAAAAACAAGCTAACTGGAACTTGCAAACAGTACTTGGCTATATGAGAAATAAGTGAACTAAATATAGAATTAAGCTTCTTTGTTACGGGAACCACTTGTAACCCACAAACAATACAAAATATAAGCAAAAAACTCCTTATACCAGCTTGTTATCACATCCCAAATGAAATTATGTTTAAAGAGAGAATGATGCTGCACGTTTTGCTTCAGTGAGAGAAGAATAATAGAGTTTCATAAAAAAAAATAGAGAAGAATAATTTTAAACAATGTTACACTACCTAATAAATTTTTATTAAATTAATATTAAAAAAAATTCAAGCATTGTTTTACATGATCTTAACACACATACCAAGTTCTATGTCAATCAAAAAGCTATTTGGTATTCAATCTAGAAACTCATTTTTTTATACACAATTTTAAATACATAAACTTGAAATTTTAAAATTTGATTGATAAAACAGTTGTTGATCTCAAATTATCTAGAAATTTAGCAAGTATGTAGAGTATAAGAAGAAAATCTAATCCAACAATAAATTTGTTAAAATACATATTCAATAAAAATTATATTGAACGGTATAATATAACTTAAAAATATACCAGGTACAATTTGAATATATATATATATATATATATATATATATATATATATATATAGATCATCCGAATCAAGAGTAATAAAAGCACAGCAAATAACTTTTATTCAATATGTTTCTAATCAAAACCCAACTTGGTCAAACTAGAACCCAATGGACCCAATCCTTTCCTAGGTCTTGGTCTAACATATTACATGGATTTTTCCTGGTGTGGATCATTATCAGTTGTATAAACCATTACTCAATAGTCTGAGTAACGTAATTGGAGAGAAATTTCTATTTTCTTTGTATTTTTTTTTTTTTTAGAGGATTGGAACATGACAGTTGACCATCAAGCTAGAAACTGGATATAATGATATATAATAGCAGCCCACCAAAGAATCTCACCAGATGCTAGCTCTCCCCAATCATGCCTAGCTTTCCTTTTCTTCTTAACAAGTCGAAAGCCTCATCGATTTGCCAAACTCATTCTCTCTCCCTCTCTCTCTCTCTCTCTCTCTCTCTCTCTCTCCCATAATCCAATGATGCCTTAGATAACATCAACATGATTGAAGCTCAATATGTCGTCGAATTCTCCCTTTGCATAGGAACCATCCTTTTTTTCTTCCTCATGATTGCAACTTTCTTTCACTTGCAACGTACTTCTGCCTATCAACCCCAACAACCCGCCGGAACTGTCCCCGTACACTCCATCAATAACTTTCATCCAGGTATTGATGAAGCCACTCTACGCCAATGCCCAAAGCTCCTCTATGCCGAAGCCAAGCTCCACCAGGGAAACTCTACCATATCCTGTTGTTCAATATGCTTGGCTGATTACAATGACACGGATGTGTTGCGCATGTTACCCGATTGTAGTCATATCTTTCATCTTAAATGTGTCGACTCCTGGCTACGCCTGCATGCTACATGCCCGGTGTGTCGAAACTCGCCTCTTCCTGAGGTGATGGGTTCAGTGGAAGTGATATCCTGATAAATGGAAGAGCTCTTTTATAACCACTCCATCTGCCCCAATTTGTAAAAGTGATCAAAGAGGAGTAGCGAATAATAATTTTCACACTAATTTTTTATGTAAAACAGAATTTATCACTAGACTTTTGTTAATTGTTATTTTTTTTTTTTATCATTTTTGGAATTTTAGTTTTAGGGTAATTATTTTCTTATTTTTAAGTGCATTTAATGCCTTTTAAGTCAAATTAGGGTTCTATTATGATATGTATCGATTAGGATCTTTTTTAGAACATATTTTCTTATTTATCAAGTTTTAAGAAGACTTTAAATAAATCTTCAAGTGGATTACAAACTTATTATCTTGTGGATTAAAGAACTCTTTGTAAATTTGAGTTTATCTTTCAAAAGCAAACATGTTTTATTTCTTACACATTAAAATAGGCGTGTTTTATTTTTCGCAAGTATTTTACTGCATTGCTTCTTCCTTTTTATCACTCATAATTGATTATATCAAAGTTGTGACAATTTATTTATAATTAGGAATATATTTGGTACGGGTACATACACTTTGTTTGGTACGATTTTGTTTGATTTTGTATTAAAGAATTTTTCACCAAAGTTTTTGTCATGAATCATTAAAGAGAAGTGCAAACATTGTATTATTGATTTATTGTAAAAATATATGAAATGGACGGTACAAGTAGGCCAAGAATTTCAGTAGATATAATAAAGTTGGGAGTAGAATTAGGAAGATTCTCAAAAATAAAATTAAAAATTAAAAATTGGAATTAGTTTAGACTATTCCTCGCTGTTCAGACTATTAAGCGATGGTTTGATACAGTGTAATAAAATATGAAAAAGGAAGAAAGGGACTTTTTTCCCCTTTCGGTCTGCACCACGCATGAACTTCCGAACAATTATTCTCCAAAACTTATCATAGTAATTAAGTGGATTTCCTGTATTTCTACATATAAAAAATCATAAGCTTCAAATTTGGTTCTTGATAGTAGCCTTTGAAAATTTCTCTTCCCCGTGCTAATTATTGTGAAAAGTTTATTGGTGAGGTGTTAAAAAAAAAATGCAAATACATGAATTTTTTTTTTTTTCTTGAAAAGAAATATATGGAGTTTTACAATTTCCTTTCAAGGATTTTCATATTCTTAAATAGTTACATAATAGTTTATTATTAATTGTCATTATCTATTATCAATGTAGATAAGTGTGACCATTTTTATTTTCTTTAGTTTGTATAACATTTTTATTTTTATTCAGTTATTATTTCCTATTTTTCATTGTTTTATATTAAAAATATTTCATTGTTTTTTTTTAATA
The DNA here is from genome assembly GCA_029955455.1 of Quercus agrifolia. Classification (NCBI taxonomy): domain Eukaryota; kingdom Viridiplantae; phylum Streptophyta; class Magnoliopsida; order Fagales; family Fagaceae; genus Quercus; species Quercus agrifolia. The sequence goes on from JARQAD010000010.1 coordinate 33,680,706, forward strand.
AAAAAATATATTTTTAATTAAATAACAAAACTAAACCCATTGGCATTGTATTAATTATTGACCCAAATAGCCACATTCATTTATATATAAATAATATACTAAGTGTCTACTTAACCAATCAAATAATTGAAATATCATTTACTTTTTTAACAATATACACACATGTAACAAACTCTCTATATTTTCTGATTATTAAATTATATAAAGTTATATTATATTCATAATATACATGTACACATTCACACGCATCACAATTCACACAAATAATATTATGAAAAAATAAATTAGTAACGTATACAATCAGTATCATACACGTATATAATATAAATTTATAATAAAGAGAGATACTAATTTAGATAGTTAAAAAAAAATAATTAAAAAAAAAAGATGAGATGAGATTCATGAGAATGAGATTAGAAATAAAATCAAAGAGAGAAAGTGAGAGTATTTTGTGTAGATTTTGGTTTTGAAATGGGCTAATCTGTGTTGTTATTTGGTTTTGAATTAGGATGTGATCAGGGGGTGCAAAAATACTTTTAATTGTCATAAATCAAACTACTAAATAAATATCTTATATATGAGATAAGTTCAAGTTACACATTTTTTAAACCATTGTATTAAGTAGATTCAACGGTAATAAATAAATAATAATAATAATAAATAAATAAATAAACATAAAAAAAGTCTTATTTAATGCTAGTATTCTAATCGATCTCATTTATTATTGTTTATTTAAGTAATATATTCCATACTTATTTCTAAACCCAAAAAAGATTTATACGTTTGACTCTTTTTCTCTCCACTATAGGTCTCTCTCTTTTTCTCTTTGCACGTTTCTCTCTCTACCTCCTCCACGGCTAGGTAACCGGTAAAAGAAAAAAAAAAAATTGAGGACAATGCCTGATTACCCCATTCTAATTTCTAAGAACTCATACTGGACGATTCAAGTAAAGGAACTAAGGAAGCCCTTTGAGAAAAATGATATTCCACAATTGTTCGAAGATAGTTTTAATAGCTAATTAGTTCTCATCCACAACAACAGAACAAGCAATAAAACGGCATAGCAAAACCATCTGTTAAGAATTAAATTGAAGGAAACATAAAAGAAATTACGAGCCCAGTTCAAGAAAGATAGCCTCCTCTTTCCGTCATGAGTCATTCATTGTTATTGTTAGCTAAAATGTATCAGATGCTTCTAAGAATCTTGCAGTGACCCACCACTTCAATGCTCTCTTTATATTAATATTCTCCTCTACCAATCCAACTAAATAAATTTCCCTCCCCTCTTTTTATTTCTCCATTTCTATTTTTTTTTTCTTACATCCTTTGTCAAAACCTAAAACCATATATGTCCATTTTCATTTTGATCTTCTAGTTCCAGTTCCAAATCTAATCTTCATTTTCATTTTTATAGTATTGGTAGCGCCATGGGTAACTTGCTAGTTAGATTTCAAATCCACCAAAATAAGAAATAAATAAATAAATAGACTAAATAAAAACTAAAATTAATAGTGTCCAAAATTTCAAAACCCAATATTCTGACCCTACTCGCTTCTTTGACTTTACACGAATTTTAACTTGTTTTTAACAAAAATGGACACAGATGAGGAGAGAGAAAAAAAAATTTAAAGGGTAATACCACTGTATCAGTATGGGAGGAGAGGGAAGGTGATTGATTAGCGTGAGGCATTAAGTGTGAGGAATTTAAGAAAAAGTAGCTAATTTGGGAAATTAATACTCTGCATTAATGGCATGAGAGGGTGTTTTTCTCACCCTTAGATTTAGTAAGAATCTATGGTGTATAAAAGGTGTAAGTCTTGTGGAGTTACACGAGGTGTAACTTGAATCCATCTCTTCATATATATAATGTTTTTTTTTAATTTTCAAGATAGGGGGTTCATTTGAACCCCCTAAAGATAACATACAGTCACCCCTGAGTAAAGTCTAACATTAAATAAGAATAATAAGAGAAAATAGTTAATTTAATATGGTTAGGTCCAAACTCATAGGCTTAAAACTTTTGGATCAATTGATATCTTTATATGTTATAGGGAAAAGTTAAGGGCATTTGTTAATGAATTATTTTAGGAAATTTTTTATAAAAACAGAAAATAAGCAATTAATTAATGTTTTGACAACTTTTTCAATTTCACATAAAAGTGCTATAAAAACTTTCCTAAAATGGTTTATTAATAATTGTCATAAGAGTATCTATTAACATGACTCTATATTATATTAACTTTTCAATTGGAGTCTTATTGAGGTGTTATCTACGCAACAACATATTGGTCCACAACAAAAAGAAAGAATAAAGCTAGAAAGAGTATTCTTCAAGTCATAACTCAGATTATGTGTTTATTATTTGCCTGAAAATTTAAAATCCTATATTTTTTTTTCCTTCAAAAGTTTCAATATAATAAGTTTTGTTGAGATGCTATCTTTCATGTAAAATTGAATAAGCCATGGGTAATTGAAATCTACAAGTTTTATATATAAAAAAATTAAGTCAAGTATTTATATGGTATCTGTGAATGCTCTAAGCAAGCGTGGCAGCTTAGTTAGCTTTTTGTTTAATATTCTCAAGTTATTTAAAATTAAATGAAGCTTATTCTAACTACATGTCTTCTCTTCTTAAAAATAAGAAATAAAAAGTTTTATTGATGTTGTTGTTGTTGTTGTTGAGTGATGAATACAAAGATTGAATGATGATCCTTGTTGACTGTTTCCGATAAGTATAATATACAATAAGAACTAAAACAGTACTACAACAAATTAGGGGTGTGTGTGGATCAGATTGGGTAGTAAAAGCTAATATTTCTATCAAATCCGCCACCAGGGGGTGGGAAAATTTCAATCCACCATCGACCCACCAAAGTTGAAATTTGGCAAATTTGTTACAAATTTTGGCGGTTTCAACTCAGCAGGTTGTGTGGGTTGGTATTAACAATATTATTTTTTTATAAAAATTATGACAATCTACAGTTGCATAATCTCAAAATATAACTAATGCACACAAAAAATTAAAGGTAGATTTTATTGAATAATCTCAATTCCAACACAAACATAGGGTCAATAAAAAAGAGATGTATCATCTCTAACAGACCTTGTCTCCACAAAAAAAGGAAAAATAAAAAGAAAAAAACAGTAGCTTATTGCCTTACAACTGAGGAAAATTGAATTAACAAACTCAAAGTCTTAACATTTCCAAAGCCACATCAAGGATTCAAAATATTAACATACCAACATAACAAATAAACTTCAAAATGGTATGCATGGTCTCAATATTTAAAAGAATATATGGGACCTAAATCAAAAAGGCAAACAACATAATCAATAAAAATATAGATACAAACATTGAGCAATATAAGACATAAAAACAACTACCCTTATGGTTGTCTAGGAGAGTACACATTTGATGGAATGTGAAAAATTGAAGGGATTAAAAAAAAAATTAAAAAAAAAAAGAAAAAGAAAAAAGAAAAAAGAGGTTTCAAAAAGGTTGAGGAAGAAAATGACAAAACAACATGAAAGAGGGAGGGAGAGGAAGTGGCTAAAGGTGAAAGCTACATACAGAGTGTAGTATATGGTTGAAGTGATTTTAGGGTTTCAATGTTAACTTTTTATATTTTGTATAAGGAATTGATTATTGATTAGCTATAAAAATTGATTAGGTGAATTGATTAACTTTACATACAGAATATACGGTTGATCAATTTGAACTTATATATATATATATATATATAGGGTTTGGTTCAAGTTACACCTAGCGTAATTTTAAGTAATGTTATACCACTCATTATTTTTTAATAGGTTGCCAATTTTGACAAATCCACTGTTGGATTACATTATCTTTGTATATTTTCCATACTTTCAAAATTTCAAGGTAATTGAATATCAAAAGTCATGTCATCAATTAATTGTTTAAATTCAAGTGTTTGTAGTTTAAAATAATACATAAAAAATGTGTTTATGGATGAAATGATAAATAACATCCGATTAGCATGAAAATTGGCATGCATGTTAAAAACATATAGAACATGTAATCCAACGGTATGATTTCCAAAATATAAATTTAATAACAAGTTATTGGGTGGTGTAACACTACTTAGAGTTACACCAAGTGTAACTTAAACCCAACTCATATATATGTATATATATATATATATATATATAATTAAACGGGCAGGTCAAGTTGTAGCGGGTTGACAATGTTTCAATCCGTTATCCAACCCAATTCGCTATTTAATTTGGGCATTTAACTCGCCCAATCCAAACCGCCTAACTTAATGACCCCGTATAAAACAAGTGGGTCGGGCGGGTTGACAGGTCAAGCGGATATTTTGCACACCTGTACAACAGTTTATGTTTAACAAAAAGAGAATGATGCTACACTTTCTACATAAGCGAGAGAAGAATCAAGAATAACGAAGTTCCATAAGAAAGAGAGAAGAATAAGTGAATAACATGGTTAGAAAGTAAGAGATAATATTATTTTAGTCCTACGTTTTGGGGTTACAGCTAATTTGATTTTTTGCTAGTTCTCAACTAGGTTTTTGTTTTTATCAAAAAATAAAAATAAAAATTAGGTTTCTATTATTTTTAATTTAAAGTCAATTTGGTCCCTCCCATAAACTTATTAATGAAAAATGCTTACTTGACAAACGGATCGTACAATTGGCACATTTCAATTCTACATGACTACCAAAATAATAATAAAATATTTTAATTGTTATTTTTAAAATCCACATCCACGTAATAAAAAGCTACCTCAGAACATTAAAAAATGGAATGATTTTTTTAAAGGAAAAATAAAATGAATTTAACCGAGAAAAAAAAAAAGGAACGATCTAGAACATTGGAAGTTGGACTTGGATCACTCATATCTACCTTAGAATTTGTATTTTGAATCTTTATATCTATTTTTCCCTAGACCTATTTAGAGATCAGCTTGGCAAAGTATAATTTACTATAGAATTTGTAATTTTGTCATTAAAGTTTGACATCACGAAGGAAACATAAGTGGCTACAGAGATCATTATTTGGGGATATGCAATGAAAGCTCTAACCCTTGAGATCACAATCTAGCGATGATGAACCTGAAGAGATGTGCGTCATTTCAAGCACAATCTTAGCAGCTCGTTCTAAAGCACAACCTGAGGACACTACAACAAAATGTATTTTTAGTGACGAAAAAATTCGTCACTAAAAGTCCAGTTTTTCGTCACTAAGGACCTTTAGTGACGAAATTGGACTTTTAGTGACGAAACTCATTTCGTCACTATAGCCCCGTTACTAAAAGTCCTGGTGACGAAAAATTTCGTCACTAAAAGTCCGATTTGATTTTTTTTTAAAAAACTTTTAGTGACGAAAACGTTTCGTCACTAAATGTTTTCCTCACTAAAAACACTATTCAGTGACGAAAATATTTCATCACTAAAAACACTTTAGTTTACTAAATCATATTTAATGACGAATAATTTCGTCACTAAAACTATGTTCGGGTACATATAGTGACGAAAAAATTCGTCACTAAAACTATTTTTTTAAAAATCCAAGCACATATAGTGATGAAAATTTTCATCACTAAAACCATTTCTTACAAAATTTTGCTATATTTAGTGACGAAATTGTCGTCACTAAAACAATTTTTAGTTGCTATATTTGTGACGAAAAAATTCGTCACTAAAACTTAATTTCTGTTTTTATTTTTTTCATGGCTTTGATATTAACTTGTAACCTGTCATTACATTATTAAAATCTCACATTTGAATAACACATTTATAAAAAAATATCCATACATTTCACAAGTAAAAAAGATCCATACATTTATTTCAATAACTCTACCTAAACCCTATTTTAGAACTAATGGAAGATGTCCTCATATGCCTTCAAGTAATGCCAAAAGTAAATCACCTAAAAGCCACCAATAAGAAATCTGCACAAATATAAAAACAATACTTCATTAAAAACGTAAAGTAAAAACATTAACTATGTTATAAAATCACCATTCCTAATGTATAAGTTGTAGAAAGCAAATAAAGTACTTACCAAAAAGTATTTTAACTTGAAGTTGAACCACCCCCATAAGTAAGAGCATCATCATAACCCTTCCTCCTCAAAAAGTTAAGAATATTCTTTTGGATCTCATCTTGCTTAGTTTGTGCCTCTTGGTCCTTAGCTCGCTCCTCTTGATCTCTAGCTCTTGCCTCTTTGAGCTCAATTATCTAATTTTCTAACCGTTGGATATACTCCACCGATGAATTAGAGGAGGCAGTGGTTACTAGAGAAGAGGAAGGTCTCATGCCAAGTCCTTTTACAATACTGGACTTCTTCTTAAACACCAAGTTTGAGATCTCCTCTTGTGTAAGGGGAATTGCATTAGGATCTTGACAATGATCCGCTTGCACTTTGAGAATATTTTCCTATCATTTGAAAGAAAGAAAGAAACAAACAATCACAACATTAATACTACATATGTTATAGCTTTACAAATATGATAGGGATGGAATGATACACATACGTATGTCACTTCATCCTCAGGGTGTATCCACATATTTGTATTTGGATTGAAATGAACATTTTTGAAGATTTTTGCCAATTCAGGAACTTGACCATCATTATTATTTGTCTGATTAATTAACATTCAAGTGTTAGATAGATATACTTAATTATTCACAACATGCAATATACTAAGGTTTAAGAAAATGAAAAAATATGCACCTCCTCATCAACCTTAGCAGCAAGTGCCTTTGTCCCGCATCTATGTTTGCCTTTAGTTTTATTCCTATTTTCAGAGTTCTTTCTTGATTTTTTCTAATAAACAACATTTAAGATATTTATTAGATCATGAATAAAACAGTATACATTTACTTCATCTAAATATTAATTTAATCTGTTGACAACATAATATAGTAAACATTGATTAAATATTAATATATGCATAAATAATTTACCAGCCAATCCTCATTGGTCCATCTCCCATCAATGAGTTCAGTCCACTGCTTAAGTGTGGCATTCATTTGCGGGTGGTTTCTTGCATAGTCAGTACCATGAGATTGTTTGAGTTTTTTATAAGCCTTATGCAACTTGTAGGAGTTGGAACTCAATAATCTTTCACATTTTGTATTTAATGTTTTCGTTACTAAGTTGGAATCTCCTTCTAGTTCAAACTGATCCTATAAAATGAAGTGTATATGTATTATAAAAATATTATTATATGAATTAGATGAGTTAGACATTATCAATGTAAATTTACCGCAATATTTTGAAGCACTACATCTCTAGTAGCAACATCAACATTTTTCCAATTTTTCACATTGTAACTGGGCAAAATACTTTGCACTTGTACGCCAACGTGATTAACAAGCTTGCACGCATTCTTCCCAACAGGAGCATCATACTCTACAGCTATACGTACTGGCAGCTTACCACTTTTTTCAACAAGTGCCCGTACTGCTATACTACGTGTTGCTCCACGGGTAGTTCTGCTAGCAGATCCTATTATACATTATAGCTAAGTTAAGTGAAGTATAATCTCAATAGTAAAAACATAGTGCAGTTGTAATTAAGTATGTTCTATGTAATTACCAGTCGTGCTAGTTAATGCGTCGGTAGTTTGCGCTTCCGTACTAGAAGAACTTTGAGCGGGAGGATTTGCTTCAGGAGGTGTTTCCGTAGATTGGACCGTAGATCGGACCACCGGAATAGATGCCTCACCTTGCGAGCGTGTAAGTCGTCCTGGTGCCATCTGTAAGTAACAAACATACATATAATGGAACAAAGTCATTATAAGTAATGGAACAATAAAGTTATTATCATTTATTGTACCCTATGAAACATCTATTATACCTTATGGATTATAGAATTAGATGACTCATCATCATTGTCATCGTTACCAATAAGTGGTAAATAATCATCATCTACCATAACATTAGCTCTACTTCTTTTCCCTTTTGCACAATTGGACTGAGCAGAATCCTTTAGAGAAGTTGAGATGTGCTTCAATCCCAAAGCATCAATTATCTCTTGGTTTTGCTTCATTCTATCCAATCTTGCCATCTCATACCTCGGTATATTACGAGTGTATTTGGCCTTTTTAGGCATTTTTTGAAACTATGTATTGATATGAAATATAAGTACAATTGCTACTAACTTAACATCAAGCAATTCACAAATGCAAAATTTGAACACAATTGCTACTAACTCAACACAACAAATGACCACGTCAATATCCATATCAAGTTCAAGATAAGTACAAAATATTTTAATAACAATTACTACTAACGTTACATATCATAGTATACATCATTATCCATATCAAGCAATTCACAAGTACTAAATTTGAACCCAATTACTACTAACTCAACACAACAAATGACCACATCAATATCCATATCAAGTTCAAGATAAGTACAAAACAATTTCTACTTAGACAAGCATAAAACTTTAAGACAAGCACACAACATTTAAGACAATTTTTATGAACTCTACATATCATAATCCATATCAAGATCAACATCAGGTATGTCATGCTCTTCATTTTCATTAGCATCTCTTGAAGTCCCACCTTTAAGAACAACCTCAGTTTCAACATCACTCATACAATAGTCAATAATATTATCCTCAACATTGATAGAGACAACATCAACAATCGCTTCTTGTTGGAATGCGTCACTATCTTCTGTATTATCATTGGATTCTCCACCCCCGACTTCCGGGACATCAAACACTCCCTTCTGTTGGATGGATTGCACAATTTTCCAAGGTTCACCCAATTTGGTATCTTGAAGGTAAAAAACTTGTCTCGCTTGACTAGGAAGTATAAAAGGGTCATTTTCATACCATCGACTTGTAACATCAATGCTTGTGTAGTGTGCATCGGTTCTTATCGTTCTCCTTCGACCATTGGTACCAGTATTGTACGAATTGTACTGGAACAAAACAAATTTATGACGAAACATATACTCCAATTCCCAAATTTTGCACACGTGACCATAGAAGTCATGCATTTCTCCCTCATGATCCCCTTCGGTACATACACCACTATTTTGGGTTACACGACGATTGTCTAGGTCTCTTGTATGGAACTTTACACTATTGACCATACAAACTGTGTACTCCTTCACATGCAGCTTAGGACCATTTGCTAATGACCATAACTGTTTAGTAGCTTCTGGTGATTCGTTAACTTTCAATCTATTCATCTATAATAACATACAACAAGTGATATTAATTAGTAATAAGCAATGAAGAAACTTTTAAATGTTTAATTTTTATCAATGTGTGATTAAATTTCAAATGTCTTACACGTTGTCTGAACCAGTTGGGAAACTCTTGTCGTTGGATTTGAGTTATGGCTTCTCCAGTAAGATTATGCAATGTGTTTTTGTGTTCACTGTTAAAAATAACGTGATTTATTTTCAGCTAAGCATTGCAGATAATATTCAAAACTTGATCAAACAATACATGCATATAAAATCACATACTTTAAATAAGGCTCTAGCTCAGGACTATTATACAATAAGTACCAATGAGCAGTATTAAGCAATGCACGAGACAAGTTGCCATCATTTCGCCTACCACCTGCAGGTTGGGCAGTTTGTGAAAAAACTATCAATCCTTCGCTAGATTCACCTAAATCTTCATTTCTTTCTCTTCGATTATGCACAGTTTCAATCCCATCAATATACAAAGACCAGTTGTTAATACATTCTTTGAGAATATAAGCCTCTGCAATCGAACCTTCTGGTCGAGCTCGGTTTGAAACGTATCTTTTCAATTTTCCAAGATACCTACGATGAAAAAATACGCACATTATGTGATTTTATACCACATGAAAAAAAATACAATTGATGGATGCATCAAAAGATTTAATTACCTTTCAATAAGGTACATCCACCGATATTGTACCAGGCCTCCTAGAATTGTTTCTCGAGGCAAGTGAACAGCAAGGTGGACCATAACATCAAAGAATGCTGGAGGAAAAAACCTCTCAAGCTTGCATAGTATAAGAACTATACGTTCTTCTAGTTTCTCCAATTCACTCCGCTTTAGGGTCCTTGAGCATAAGTCTTGGAAGAAGTTGCCCAACTCAAACAATATAATACTAATATCTTTATGTGCAAACCCTCGCAACCCAATTGGAAGAATTCGTTGTAGTAGCACATGACAGTCGTGGCTTTTCAAACCAGATAATCTACCATTTTTTGCATTCACTGACCTTGATATGTTGGCTGCATAGCCATCCGGATACTTGACTGATTTCAAAAAATCATAGAAACCATCCCTTTCATTTGGACTTAATGAAAAGAAAGCCCGAGGCTTGTCATATGATCCATCAGGACGTTGTTTCAAATGCAACGTGTGCCTAAAATTCATATTTTGCAAGTCTATCTGTGCCTTGTCAGTATCCTTATTTCTCCCCTCAATGCCTAACAAAGTACCGTAAGTACTTTCACTAATGTTCTTCTCCACATGCATGACATCAATGTTGTGCTTAAGCTTCTTATTCTTCCAATATGGAAGCTTGTACAAAATACTTACCTTTGACCAATTTGGCTCCCCAATGAGTTGTCTCTTCTTATTACTTGGATGCTTTCATAAAATTATATTTGGCATTCTATTTAGCTGCTCTTGTATTTTTCCCACTTGTAACTTTAAAGATCTTTTTCATTTCTCCGATAAACCATTATGCAATCGACTATGTCTCCAACGATGTTCCATAGGCAAATAAGCTCGATGGTTAATGAATCTAATTTTACTTTCCAAAGCTTCTGAATATGGTTCATCGTTGCAAGTGTAACAAGAATGATAACCCTTTGTCCTCCACCCAGACACATTACCAAATCCAGGGTAGTCATGTATTGTCCACAACAAAGTTGCACGCATCTGAAAATGCTCTTTATTATAAGCATCATAAGTATCTACACCTTCTTCCCACAACTCCTTCAACTCGTCAACCAATGGTTTCAAGTAAATATCAATCTCATTTCCCGGTTGATGGGGACCAGGAATAAGCAAGGACAACATAAAATATGGCTCTTTCATAACCAACCAAGGCGGTAGGTTATAGGGGATAAGTATGACAGGCCACATACTATAGTTGTTGTTCATATTCCCAAAAGGGTTAAATCCATCTGTAGCCAAACCCAGCCTTACATTGCGAGATTCGAGGACAAAATCAGGATATTGCAAATCAAACTCCTTCCACTCTTCACTATCAGTTGGATGCCTCATTATCCCATCGTCTACACGTTTGTCTATATACCATCTCATGTCCTTAGCTCTTTGGCTTGACATGTACAATCTCCTCAGTCTCGGTGTCAATGGGAGGTAACGCAATACCTTATGAGGAATCATCTTACCTTGGGCACGTGTATCCTTGTACCTAGGCGCTTCACACATTGGACATTTATCAAGGTTTTTATTTTCCTTCCAAAATAGTGCACAATTTTTGTTGCATGTATCTATATGCTCGTATGACATGCCCAAGTCACGTAATATCTTTTTTGCTTCATAAGTTGACTTTGGAACCAAGTTACCTTTCGGTAAAACCTTTGTTAGCAATTCTAACATCATATCAAGTCCCTTATTACTCAAGTTGGTCATTACCTTTACATTCAACATCTCAATAACAAACTTCAAGATACTATAATCGTTGCAACCCGGATACAACTCACGCTTTGCATCTTCCTCAAGTTTGTCAAAATGACGCACCTCCTTATCTTCGATTTCATTTCTTGGTTCCCCTCTAATTCGATCACCTACCAAAGCATCGATACCATCCATATGATCATCATCCGACATTTCATTATCATGAATGTTCTCGTTCAATACATGAGGTTCTCCATGATTATACCAATTAATGTAAGATTGCATAATCCCACGATGAAGCAAATGAATACGCACAATACTAGGAGATTGTCAATAGCAATTCCCACAGTGAATACACGGACACTGAATATTACCACTCGAGTCCACAACTACTCTTGCAAAATTAATAAATGCATTGACCCCTTCAATATATGGATGACTTAATCTGCCATCAGGTGTTTTACGCATTGTCATCCAACTTTTATCCATGTTTGACTACAATTACAAGATGAATACTACTTTAGTAAAATAAAGACAACTCATGTATAATGTATTATAACATCTAAGTTTATAAGTTATTTAGATAAAATTTTATCATATTCATAAATGCACAAATCTATATTAATACTTAAATAAATAAACATTGCACACACAAATATGCACTTCCAATATAAATTTAAACTACCTTATAACACCACACAAGCCACCCGCTTGCTCCAATACAACAACCCACCACAAAACAAATTTCCAACATCACAAGTATATATAGAGTTTTATAAGTTTTTAACTAGAATATACTTACTTTGCTCAAATTAAGTTTACAACTTAAAAAAAAAAAAAATCCAAAGTTAACTTGTGTTCTTCACCTTGTTCCTCACAATTTCTTCAGCCACCAAAGAGAAAGAGAGCTAGAGATAAAAGAAAAATAACTTTTAGTGAACCAAATTTTAATATAAATATTAAAATTTCAATTTTCTAAACAATATGGTCTCTTGCACAAATAAAAAATGTCTCAAATCTTAGTTGTAAGGTCTAATTTTAATATAAATATTCAACCTTTTTTTTTAATGTAAGGTAGAAGATGTAATTTCCTTTTTTTTTTTTTTTTTTGATAAGTTAAAAGATGTAACTTATTTTACAATAATTGTAAACATCTTAGACAATAACAGTACATGTGATAAACTTACTTCATAGATAAGCAAATAGAAACTCTCCCTCATTTTGTAATCAGAGATTATCAATCCAAGAGTGAGATAGAAGTCAGAACCAAATTGAAAGTGACATGGAATTTAGAGAAAAAAAAAAGGATAACATTAGAAGAAGAAGTTGACTATAAAATTATTCGGTCAAATCACATTATAATAAGTTGACTAGAAAATTATCCTAGGATTTGGCAAATGCCAGAAAAGAGACTTAAGGGACTTGGCAATAACAAAGTAGTAATCAACTAATCATGACCCATGGACATGACACAATTAGATAGAGGCTAGAGCCATATGTGTCATGGAAAGTGTTAAGAATTACAGTTACAAGTGAAGCCTGACCACTTAGATAACTCTGGCCATTAATAAAGACACAAGCCAAACAGTAAACAAGGATGATATATCCAAGTGGCACCCCACCACGACTAATGAAGTATTACGATGTCTAGCACCCATTATGGTGGAGTAAGTTCTTTACAACCGCTTTATTAACTAATGAATCACCTAGCTAATTCTAAATGATGCAAATGGTGAGCAAACTTTCAGTGCAAGGAAATAGGAATAACAGTATATAAATATTTACATTTTAAAAACCCACTTCCCCAAGTCAGTAATACATTCACCAAGTTCAGAAAGATAGCCACATGGACTTCTTTAGAGGTTTGGTCACCAGTTTTACATATATCTACATAGCTACACTATCAAAAAGCAAGAACCTCTATAACTTGAACAGAGTATTACTAGCCTACTAACTGAAATGAGAGACATAGACAAGCCACAGATAAATTATTCCATAGAAAACAACTATGGAATAAAACCACAATTATAGAGGCAAAAGAAAACAACTGCATAGAAAGGGTCCACCCAAAGGCCATAGCCATTACACAGCCATGATTCCACTAGTATCACCCAAGCATCCTCCAATAAAACCACACCGCCCTGAAAATTTTCACCATCAACCAAGACCAATAATTTGTCTCCACCAACCATGAGCATCTTTCAACTCTGACAACAAACCTGTGAAAATCCATGCCCACAAACACCACATAACTAAAGCCCCATGGCCTCAATGCCCAAACCACCGCTAACCGCCTTAGGAAAAAACTATATTCCAATACACCCATCACCAATCCAACCACTATCATAGGTTGGTGCCCAAACAACAAAGGCATAACCAAAAAAATATTATAGATAAATTAATCAACTAAGGGACTGATTTTGTTGTGTAAGTTAATTCTGTTCTTTTGGATTTTCTAAGATACCAAACAGAGCATAATAGCAAAGATATTAAAAACCAAACAAAAAAATAATAATAATAATAATAAAATTAAACAAAGGAAATAATTTTGGTGTAATTACTATTCTTTTGCAATTTCTAAGGAACCAAACAAAGCAAAACGGCAAATATATAAATACCAAAATCACCAAAACCAAAAAAGAAAGGTAAAAAAGCCAAAATCGGAGATGAATTAGAAACCCTAGAAGAAGAAGAAGAAGAAGGATATCTCTCTGTTCGTGAATGTTGGTGGAGACAAAGATACACATAAGTCAGATTTCTATTGGGTTAATAATCAAAAAAATCAAAACCAAAAAAAATTGAAAAAATTTAGAGAGAGAGAGAGAGAGAGAGGACCTGAGGGAAGGAAGGCGAACGGTCACCGGGAGGAAATTGAGCTTTTGGTAACAAACGGTCGTCGATTCGAAGGAAGGCGAACAATCACCGGGAAGGCGAAGGGTCGCCGGTTCAAAGGAATGCGAAGGGTCGCCGGGAAGTTGAATGGTCGTCGATTCAAAGGAATGCGAAGGGTCGCCGGGAAGTCGAATGGTCGCCGATTCGAAGGAAGGCGAAGGGTTGCCGGTTCAAAGGAATGCGAAGGGTCACCGGGAAGTCGAATGGTCGCCGGTTCGAAGGAATGCGAAGGGTCGCCGTTGAGCTTAATCGGCAACGGTTGGCTCTTAATGGAGCTTCATCGGCGACGGTGGGAGCTCAATGGCGACTGTGGGAGCTTAATTGCAACGATGGGAGCTCAACGGCGACGGTTGTTTTTTTTTTTTTTTGACGATTTGTGACTGTGACGATTTGTGGTCAAGGGACTGTGACGATTTGTGCTTATAATACCCATTCGTTTTGGTTTTGTGCCTTTATTCCGTTTTTACCCTTATTTGTTCATCCTTTGAGGCCGGCGTGGTGTGGAAGAGGATGGTGTTCTTGTTAATGCGTATCCTTGGATTCTTGTGAGGTAGGGGATATGATGGTAATTTTTGGAAATGTTGTTGTATTGTACTATTGTTTTTCCTAGTTTTTTTAAAAACTTTTAATATAAAAAATAAATAATAAAAAAATGTTTTTTCCTTTTTTTTTTCCCCCTTTAATATTAAGTTTACATTACAAACATAAAAAGTTAAGGAATACCTGTACGGCTGTACCTATTTCACTACTCTTTTCACAAAGAATTAACAGTAACTCTGTTGTAATTAATGTATAATAAAAATAATATTAATGATGGAAAAATTATTAGGTATTTTTGAAATATTATAAATGTATGTTTTTCTCTCTATGGTAGATCCCATAATAAATTTAATTAATAGAACTCACTATTAATGTGAGAAGAAGGAGTATGCATTTATGGTACTCCGAAAGTACACAATAATTTTTAATTTGGACTTGAGTAAGAAGGGTATTGCTTTTAAAATACACTTTAAAAAATAAAATAAAATAAAAAACTATTTATTCTAATCTATTAAATTAATTACTGCATAAGAACTCCAGATGATTTTAATATATATATATATATATTGTCACTAACACTATCCATAGTAATACCTACAGTGACGAAATATTTCGTCACTAAAAATTTCAACTTTTAGTGACGAAATATTTCGTCACTATAGATTAATTAAATTCGCGCCAAAATTTCCCTCTATTGGCGCCCATTTTTCAGATCACAATAGTGACGAAATTTATTTTTCGTCACCAAATGTTATAATTTTTTTCATTATTAGTGACGAAATTCATATTTCGTCACTAAAGCGGTATTTTTAGTGACGAAAAATATTTCCTCATTAATTTTCGTCACTAAAAATACATTTTGTTGTAGTGAGCAGCTCGGCATATATTTTTTTTTTTTTCTTGGATTCTATATATATATATATATATATATATATATATATATATATTTTTGGGTGTATCAGAATAAGAGTTGGTGAATGACAAGATCCACCGTCATCATCTTCTCTAGGTGGCCATGGTGGTGGAACCTGGCTGTGGTTGGGTAAATAAAATTTTATTTTCTTTTGGTTTGAAATGTGAGTTGGGAGGTAGAGGAGAATAGGAGATTGACTCCATTTAAGTCATCCGTTTGTGCTTAATATATAAGCAATATCCACATGGCTTGATATGTTTGGTAGAGCATAGAGTGTGTTGTATATATAGGTATATAAATGGATAGGTTGTAATAATGATGTTTAAGTTTGGAGAATATTGTTTCATAACGTTGATAAAGAGAGAATTTAAGTTTTAGAATTTTCTAGTTGAAAATTCGAAAATTAGGATTTTTGACTGCTTGAAGTTTTTGCTTGATTGATTGAAATTATGAGGAAAATAATCCTGGAGTCTTTGGATGATTTAATCGCTATTCGATATCTACTCGATCAATCAAAAAGAGCATTCAATCGATTGAAAGGAACTCTCGACCAATCGAAACTCAAAAAAAAAAAAAAAAAAAAAAAAGCTAACTTTTCTGCAGAATTTTTAGGTGATTGTTCTGAATGTTTGAAGATGTTTCAAGTCTTATGAACAGTTTTATGAAACATTTTGACTTTTCATACGTGCATTTTGAATAAATATAACCCTATAAGTATACATAAAGGCTTAAGTTCACTTAAAAAATAAGTTAGAGAGAAACACAAAAAATCTTGTGGTTATTCTACAAAATTGCTATCTGTAGAACCCAACAACTTGGTTGTATCCTAAAAAAAAATTTGCAAAAAACCCTTTAGCACAAGAGTGTGGAGGCAAATATAGTCTAAGGATTACAATTTTATGCCTCCAAGTTATCTATTTCTGTTTGCCTTTTTGTGTTATCCTTATTCTTCCTTAATTAATTTGTGTATTATTCCTAATAGAGTGGAGCATATAAGTTGGGACAAAAGATTTGAACTCTTTTTTTTATTCCTTTTTCATGCTGAATAAAAGTAAAACACCTCCAATTTAAAAAAATAAAAATAAATAAAAGAACTCCTAAAATTTAGCCTTCTTTCTTCTCACTTTCATCTTTTGTTTTCTACCCAAACTTTTCTCTTTATCACTATACCACTTTTAAACGCACATTCAAAAAATAAATTACAACAATTTATCCTTTTTATTTGTTTGAAAAATAAAAAAAATATATTTCCAAATTATAATAAATGCAAATAATTAACTTTTACTCAAAAAAAAAAGAAAAAAAAAAAAGAAGAAGAAGAGCATTTGAGCATGCACAACGTGCGTGCTTAGAGGCTAGTAAAAATAGAAAATCAATTTAATCCAATATGTTTCAAACCCAAACCCATTAGGTCGAACCTAAACCCAATCAACCTAACCCTTTGCTAGGTCTAACCTCAGTCAACATGTTAAGTGGATTTTTATCAATTTCATAAATCATTTCTCAAAAATTAATTGTTGCCAATTATATCTCTACAAATATTAAATTAAGAAGATTAGAAGAAAAAAAAAATCCATTTATAATTTGAGAAGTGAAATCGGAGAGAAATTTCACTCCCTTTTTTTTCTTTAAAAAAAAGATAATAAATAAATGGGAACATAACAACTGACCATCCAAGCTAGAAACTGGATAAAATGATATATAGGGTCCGTTTACGACCGTTATTTAAACAACAGTTTTAGTGTTTAAACAACATTACACGTATTTTTACACACTTTTTTACTCACATGTATTTCCAAAAAATACAAATAACATTACTAGAAATCTCTTACCAAATGGGCCCATAATAGCAGCCCACCAAATACTAGCTCTCCCAAATCATGCCCACATTTTCCTTTTCTTCTTAACATGTCGACAGCCTCATCAATTACCCGCAAGGCCCGTTGAACAATAGATGCAATTGATGCAATCGTCTAAGGCCCCCAAATAAAAAAAAAAAAAAAAGGCCCCCACTTGTAAAAAAAAAAATATATATATATATATATATATATATATATATATGTATATATGTAATATAATTTATCTATATATTTTATTTAAAAAAATTAAGTACTTTTATTTGTCAATAAAATGCATTAAAAATGCCACATTATATCCTAAAATGTAGAATACTGCACAATAATAGTGCACACAACTTGATAGGACAAGACTGCACACTGCTATATGCACTGTGCAGTCTTGTCCATAAGCCCCAACACATCACAAGACCTAAGCTAAGCTGGCCCCACACAGCCTCACACTAATTAATAAGTTATCACTTTTTTTTTAATGCAAACTCTTACATTATTAATTATTATAAATTATCACACCAATTAATAATTTGTTGTATATTATATTAACTCATTTGTATTATAGTGATACTAATTTATTGAACCATGTAATAAATTAGTTTTTATTTGTGCAGGTTTAGACTTTAAAGTTTAAAAAAGAATCCACTTTAAATTTTAGCCTAAGTCCCCCAAAATTGTTGAGCCAGCCCTGATTACCCGAAATTCTCTCTCTCTCTCTCTCTCTCCAATGATGCCTTAGATAACACCAACATGAATGGAGTTGAAAATGTCATCCAATTCATCTTTTTCGTTGGAACTATCATTTGCGTCGTCCTCATGATCGTAGTCAAAATAATGATTGTATATTGCTTTCCCCCTCAGCGACCTTCTGTCCATCAAAACCACCAACATGGATTTTTATCAAATACTACCCTTCAACAATTCATAGAATCCATCGGAACTGTCCCCTAACACTCCATCGATACCGTTGAACTAGGTCTTGATGAAGCCACACTACGCAACTACCTAAAGCTCATTTATGCCCAAGCCAAGCTCCACAAGGGCAAATCTACCTCATCCTGCTGTTCAATATGCTTGGCTGATTACAATGACATGGATGTGTTGCTCTTGTCACCTGATTGTGGTCATCTCTTTCATCTTATATGTGTGGATTCATGGTTACGGCTGCATGCTGCATGTCTGGTGTGTTGAAACTTGCCTCTTGCTGAGGTGGCAACTTCATTGGGAGCGACATCCTTGACTTGATTAATGGAATAACTCTTCTACAACTGTACCATTTGCTACAACTTGCAAAAGTAATGTTTTAGAAGTAGTGGATAAATTTTACATGGATCCACCATTTCATTTCTATTATTTACCATCAATCATGTTAGAGTGTAGCTGTAAGGTTGAATTTTATCAACCATCTTGTTGGCTTTATTCCATGCCAAATTTGCTTGTATTTCAACAATTAATAACCCTGTATTTAGGTGGGATTCTTGTTGTTGGAAATATCAGATATACGCAGTGGAAAGTTAAACGGATCTACTTCATTCACAATCTATAACATGTACTATGTAAATTTCAGAATTCAAGTATAAGAGAGCATACCTTGAAGCGGTGAATTTCAAAAA
This sequence comes from Quercus agrifolia, assembly GCA_029955455.1. Lineage (NCBI taxonomy): Eukaryota > Viridiplantae > Streptophyta > Magnoliopsida > Fagales > Fagaceae > Quercus > Quercus agrifolia. The sequence continues at coordinate 33,700,106 of JARQAD010000010.1, forward strand.
CAAAGATTGAAGCACTTGGGAATACTCTTAATCTTCACTCCAATTCCACTAACGCCCAAGAAGTGTGGACTCTCAATTGGTTACAAAGGAAGAATTTGAGAGTGACATACACTCACCTACACCATTTCACAATGAAGTTTCTCACTGTGGGGGCCTTTTCTGGTAGGATTGGGCTGCCTCCTGCGGTAACGGGCTGGGCTGCCTCCTGCGATGGTGGGCCCTAGTGTTTCTGAGTAAGGGAGCTGGGGCCGGTCCAATTGCAACTCAACTTGGGCCGGTTTGTGCACAAACTTATGCCACGCCTGCTAGGAACAAGTTCTTCGGCAAGCAGAATCGTAGCAGACGATCTATGACAGGCTAGACTGTTGCAGAAGTTATGGCAGGCTAGACTGTTGCAGACAAATTATGGCAGGCAGATAATAATGACTAAAAAATAGAGTATTCTATTTACTCAAACAGACTGTTATGTATTTCCTGCTAGTAAAACATGATTATTGTCACAATGATACCAATCATTAAGGAAAATAAAGAGAGTAACACTGATTAATTTGAATAGGCAAAATATTAAGTTATAAGTTTTGTCTGCCGCAGCAAATCCAAAGAGGGGAGAACGCCTCTTCTCAATGCAAATAATCCCCCAGGAAGAATCCTGCTATGGGAATTAATGGCTTTAAGGGAGTCGGCCCTGAATGGTTATAGTCCCGCTGGGGAAAGCTCTCGTTTGCATTCTTTGGAGGAAAGGTGAGATTTTGAAGGGGGAGAAAGGGAAGCCGATCTATTGGTGCATGCTCTTTCGAACTAACTCTCTCCTTTCTTTCTTAGTTTTCTTTCCTTTTTTTCTCTCTTTTCGTTCTATTCTTTTTTCCTTCTCTTCTTACTCTGTTTTTTTTTCTTGTTAATTCGTCGTGAAAAATCCCCTGTTTTTCCCCTCTTTCATACAGGGCACGGCAAGGGCCTCTTTATAGTGCCTGCCGTGACCAGTGTTTTACTGTTTTGCCCCTTAACCGCCTTTGTCTGGCCTGGGTGTACCTGCCGACCATGCTGTGCAACACAGAACCCCTGCCAGACAGAGGCGGACTCATCTTGTCCTCCTGTGCGCTGCGGACTCATTTTGTCCTTCTGCGCGCCGTGGCCTTTCCTGCCACGATGTTAATTTCCTCTCTCCTCACACGCAGAGCATGCACTCAACGGTTCCCTCTCAAATTGCTTCTTTTGGGTGGTCTATCATCCCAGCAGGACGTACCTCCCAAAAGAGGCTTGAGCAGGGGCCGAAAATAGATCCTTTCCCCTCTCCCCACCACCAAACCACACCCCATTTACCTCTTACCTCTGGCCCATGGCCCCACCATGTCCTGTATTGGCTGGGTACAGGCTGGTGGCGCTTGGGCCTTGCGCGTGCTTCCCTCTTAAATTTGTCCAAGAGGCTGCCTGCTGCTCATGTGTCTGCCGTGACCTGGAGACTTTCCTTCTGCGTTTTCTGGCCTTTTATGTGGGCTTTCTTTTGGTCCTTTGCTTCAATTAGAAACTGGGCTTCGTATGATGATGGGCTTTATATTTCTTGTGCCTACCTTTTGTTTTTCTTTGCTGCCTGCCGTGTTGGCTTATAGTTCCTGCTGTAATGACTCAATCCTGCTGGGCCCCTTTTTGGGCCGGCCGTTTTATTCCTTTTCTCAGTGGCCTACCATAGGCACTGTTTTGTTTCCTTTTGTTCATGGGCTCCTATGTCGCTTTGTTTTCTTCTTTTGGGCATCCACGGCCCATTTGCTAATTCTCTTGGGCTTCCTCGGCCTGTTTGCTAATTCCACACTCCCATGGGCTTTGTTACTAACTTCATTGGGCTTCCCCGGCCCAATAACCTTATCCTTATCTTTGGGTTTTATGGGCCTGCCATAAATCCCTTACTTTCTTAGTTTACATTACCTTGGGCCTGCAGCGATCCTTTCTCACTTTTCTAACTCATATTCTGCCCATGGGATGCTATTTCTTTCTTTCCTGGCTTCTTTGAGCCCGTTTACCTTTTCAAGGCCCAAGTACATTGTTGGGCCAGTGACTCATTATTCCTGCCGCTTGGGCCTAATGGTCTTTTTTAACTATTCATAGTCAATTTGCTGTGGCCCTCATCATTGGGCTTTTCTTTCCATTGGGCTTTCCACAAATGGCCCTCAACATTTAGCCCCCTGAACATGTGAAACGCTTCTGCGATTCATATGTGAATGAAAGGACGCTTCTGCCCCTTTCTCATATTCTTCCTTCTTCTCCTTTTTCGCGGTTTTTTTTTTTTTTAAGCTGTGGACCCCTTTTCATACATATACCCTCCTTCCTGCTGCGAACAGAGTTGTCTCTTCGAATTTCCCATTTTGGCAGTTATTTTCAAAACAGAGCCGCCGCTTCATTAACTTCATTCCCTTCTGATGGCTGACTCTTCACCTCTTTTCATGCGGACATTAATGTGGGTATTTAAAAAAGAAATCCCTCTGTATTTTGGACACAAATCCCTTTCTCTCCAAAATGCACGCTCTTCACATCTTCTTCTTCCTTCAAGCCGACCGTACCCATTCTCTCCGGTTAAACTTTCCCATCATGTCTCCGGCAAAAAGTCCTGGTTCTTCTCGTCGCAAGGGGAAGGCGGTAGCCTTCGACCCCCCTGTCGTCTCCGAGGAGGTGGATCGTTCCGACTCGGAGCGGTCCATCGACGAAGAGGCGGAGCGCGACCCTAACGGCGAGTGCGCTCCTTTAATAGACCCGTGGTACGAAACCAGCCCTTACTTCCCAAAGGCTCCCGGCGAATATGTACCGCCGCCGCCAGGCCGTGTACTGATCACCCTCGTCCGGCGAGACCCCGACGTTTATTGGGCTCCGTTGGCTTCTTCAATCCCCGATTTGTCCATCCGTCAAGGTATTTCACTTCCTGTACCCCTCCACTTTGAATTTGGGTCCGGCGCATCCTTGGGTTGGAAGGAGTGGGTCGATAGCGAACTTTCCGACACCGGATTTATGGGTTTATTGCAACGGGCCGGCGTTCTGAAGGCCGTGGTCTCTTCTCGTTGTTTGTCAAACTTTCGTGACCTCTATAATCTTCGCCACTTGGTCCGTCGGTGGTGTACTACTACTCATACTTTTTTCTTTTCCTGCGGCGAACTTACTGTAACCCTTGAGGATGTGGCCAACCAGTTGCTCTTGCCCATTCTCGGCGATACTGATCCTGCCGCTTTGGAGCTTTCTTCTAAGGAGGAGGCCATCGAAGCTGAACTAAGGAGAAGAATGGCCGGAAATGCCAAGCTATCCTACTGGGTGAGTTCTTCTTCCAAGTTTTCGGCTACCGCCCGCCGCGCGGCTTTTGTTGCTTTTTGGCTTAGTAAGTTTGTTTTTGGGGCCCATCCTCATTACGCCATAAAACCTTTATATTTTCGTTTGGCCATTAAAATATCTGCGGGGGTGAGCCTGCCGCTAGCCCCCATGTTTCTGGGGCATTTATACGTCCAGCTGGACATTCTCCATAACGATGAGCAGCAGGCTGGGTCCTGCCATATTGTCACCTCTTCTGTTCACTCTACCATACTTTAGCAATGGGTGTTTGAGCGTTGTGCTCAATATTTGGCGAAGTGTAGGCCTGCCAGGTTTGCCAAGGAGAAATACCAGAGTTGCCCAAGGGAGATCACCGACTTCTGCGGCAGGTTTGAATCCGACTTTCCACTTGCTTTTGGTTGGTGTGGTCTGAAGCCGATAGGCTATTCTGTAGTTAACTCTTTTGATGAAGGCACGGGTTTTTCTTGGCGGGCATATAGAAATTTGGGCGTTGGTTATACTTGTGCGGATTCTACCATGGGTCCGTTTGTTGATGCTGTTGGGACTACCACTCCGTTGGTAGGTTTTGATGAGACTGGAATTACTTATCTCGCCGCCACCAACGCCGGCTGGCTGCCATACTTAGCGGATGAAGGTATTAGGTTTGTCCATTATCCTGCCAATCGGGTGAGGAGGCAATTTGGGTTGGACCAAGATATTCCTGAAGACCTTTCTTCCTTGATGAGGGCTCCTACTTCAGTTCACCCTTTCCTGCGGCCTACTGCCTTTGATTTTTGGAGGAAGCGCTTCGATGCCGTCACCGTTCCTGGTTCATTGAGGGAGGGTGTTTGTACCTTTCCCATGCACGGCTATTGGCGTGCGGTGATGGATTCGTTTGTCGCCGAGTTATCTGGGAGCCGTGGCTTTTCTCTCATTCCTCCTGAGGGGTTAAGTGCAGTTGCGTCGGCTAACCCCCGCCTGCTGCTTCCTTCCAGGTCTGTTCTGGCGTATGCTAGGAAGCAAAGCCGGTCAGCCATCTTTGAGTGGGATGCAGAGAAAAGAGGGTGGTTTTTGCATACTGGTGACTATCCCCCTGGTTGGGAGAAAAAGGTTAAAGTGATTAACCTTCCTGCTCCGAGTGAAAAGGTGCCTGCCAAACCCAGGTCTGCTGCCAAGTTTAAGTCTGCCAGCAAAACCAAGTCAGCCACACCACTGCCTCCTGCAGGTGCTCCGCCGGCTGTCAGGACTCGTGGTAGCAAAAGGAAAACCACTCCTCACCCCGTATCTGCCACTGAACGAAGAGTAAGTCCCTTTTTCCTCCTTTTATTTTCTTTTCTAATAAGATTTCTTAATTATCTTGCGGCAAACTCGCCAACCCTTTTTTTTTTTCTTTTTTTTTTTTAGTCCAAGTACAAGGAAGATTCATCAGCCACTCGCCCCATTTTTCTTGATGATCCTGAGCCTGAGGTGAGTCTCTTTTCTTTACTTCTCTTTCCCCTTTTTCTTTTTGCACGCATCTGCCATGGGCCCTCTGCCCCTTTCCTTCACACACATCATTTTTTTTTTTCTTTTACTTAACAAAAAGTTTCTCTTTTAGGAGGAACCTGAACCTTTATCTGTATATCATCCTACCGCCGAGGAGATTTCTGCTTCCATGGGTGTGCCTATGGAAGGCTTCTTTGATGGGGCCGAGGCGGTATTATCGACGCCTGCCCCTCCTGCTGCACACAAGGCTCCTACCAAAACTCCCACCCCTTCTGCCAAGCCGGTACCTAGAGAGGGTACTCATGTTGAAGGGGTTGGTGAGACTACACCCTTGCCTGCTGAGAGATTTGCTTCTTCAGAAGGCGTCACTCCTTCCGCCGTTGCTCAGACCGAGATTACTCCTCCCATTCTGCCGCTAGTGATCTCGTCCAGCGACCCTTTTGCAGATATTTCCCAGGCTGCAAAGGGTAGTGCTTCGCTTGTTGTTACTCCTTCTTCCATCCCTGGTTCTGCCACCCGTGGCCTTGACCTGGACTTATCTTCAGAAGGGTCTGCTGACATTTTTGAGGATCCTGATGATGTACCTGTGTTGAAGAGGACTATTTCTGACTCTGATGAAGAGGGTAGTGCTTCGTCTGGACCTGACTTGATAGGTATGTATCTTCCTTCCTCTTCATCCTCCCTCTTTTTTTTGTATTTGCGCTTCGTTTGCATACTCATCTCTCCACTTGCAGAAACTTCTAAAGAACCAGAGATTGCAGCAGGTGAGGGGATGACTGCTCCTACTTCCTCTGTAGCGCCTGCTCCTGCAGCACTCTCAGTACCTGTTTCAGCCATACCTGCTGCCCCTGTTCCTTCTGTGCCTGTGATACCCTTTCCTGCTACACCCGTAGCCCCCATTCCTGGTATTTTTTTTTTTTTCATCCCCTCTTTCTTCTTCATTTTTTTTTTTATATATGTTCCCTTGTGTTCCACTCCCCCTTTATTGCAGGTCCGCTTCCTACTATTCTTTCTCAGTTCAAGGCAGGTAGCAGTAGTCATGTCACCATTCTAGATGATGCTGCATCTTTCTTCGTTCGTTTTGATCAGCCGGAAGTGAATGACCTTGGTCCGGCAGAGTTTTGGGCTTCCGGTCCTCCTTACGTGGATTTTAATGGCTTTCGAGTCCCTCAGGACTGTGTTTCCCACTTAGTGATGATCTACAGCAGTCACGGCAACTTTATGCAAGGCTTTCGTCTGGGCCGTTCTGCCAGGGAGCATTTCTTAAAAATGTTGGGATGTATGCTGAACGATATTGAACATAACTTCATCGACACTATTTCTGCCGAGAGAATTCTGCAGTGGAGGGCTGCAGTGCAGGAGCTTATCAGCGTAGGTTTTGCTGTGGAGTTTATCCTTGAGCATCTTCGTGAGATTGCCCGAGCCCTCTTTATGAGGAAAGTCCGTCCAGCCATCGAGGCCATAGATGTCTGCATCGAGCTTTTGAAGAAGGAGGTGGCTGATTTGGAGGGTCGCCACGAGCAGCTTCTTTCCGGCATTAGTGGACCTAGTCGTCTTGGGGATCAGAGTCTCATTTCTAGACTTTACTGATGATAGCACCGTTCCCTTTCCTTTTTTTGTTTCTCTGTTTATGTCATACAGAACACTTTTACATTTCCAGCCGTAGTTGCTTAGCTTGTGTTTGCCACACTTTGAGTTTGTAATGATGCTACACTTAGCTATTTCTTCTTTTCTTTTTTACTGCTGCTATAACATGATGCTAATATTTCGTACCTTTTCATTGCACACTCATGAAAGCACGTTACAACTTTTCTTGTGACATAATCACTTGGAGGAATAAAAGGAAAAAAATCAAAAAGAAAAAGGAAGACATAAACAGATAGTTGAGAAAAGGTGGTCAACCACAAAATTTCCCTTTCTAAGCAAAATAACGCTTCAGCCATTTTCCATTGATGGGGTCCATCAAGTCCCTGCCATCTATTTGAGTCAGGCGATAATATCCGCTTTGATGTGCTTCTCTTATCACAAGGGGTCCTTCCCATTTTGGTGCAAACTTAGATGGTCCTGCCAGACCTCGCCTGACATAATCTGCCACTTTTAGCACCAGCTGTCCTTCCGCAAACACTCGCTCCTTGGTCATCCTGCCGTAGGCTTCAGTCATCTTCTGCCTGTATCTGCGGCTGCGCTCCTGGGCTTCTTCCCTCTTTTCATCAAGTTCTTCCAGGTTCTCAAGCCTTTCTGCTGCGAAGACTCCTTCCTCTTTTTCCTTTTCCTGCATCTGCATGACCCTTAAGGATGTTGTCATTATTTCTGCTGGACTCACTACTTCAGTTCCGTAGACTAAGGAGAAGGGTGAAAAGCCCGTGGCTGACTTTGGTGATTTTCGGTATGCCCAGAGAGCATCTGGCAGCTGCATTGCCCATCCTCCCGCATACTCTTGGCTCATTTTGCTGATGATTTTTATGAGGATTTTGTTTGTCGCCTCCGCCTGCCCGTTCCCTTAGGGATAGTAGGGTGATGATCTATGGTGCTTGACTTGGTAGAACTCAAGCATTCTTCTTACATCGCTGTTGACAAACGGTGTGCCGTTGTCGCTGATGATCCTGTGGGGTACTCCAAACCTCACAATTATATTTTCTTTGATGAAGTTTGCCACTGCTCCGCCTGTGGCCTTGCGGAGTGGTATCGCCTCCGCCCACTTGGTAAAATATTCTGTAGCTACTAATATCCAAATGTACCCACGTGATGGCGGGTTGACTGGCCCCACCAAATCTAGCCCCCAGGTGTGAAAGGGCCATGGAGTGACCATGCTGTGCAAGCCTTGTGGATGGGTATGGATTAAATTGGCTTGTACCTGACAACTGTGACACTTCTTTACAAATTCTGCCGCGTCTTTCTTCATAGTTGGCCAGTAGTAGCCCATCTGCAGTAGACATCTGTAAAGCTTTTTCTTCCCCTGGTGTTCACCACATTCCCCAGAATGTACTTCTTTTATCATTTCTTTAGCCTCTTCAGGACCCAAACACCTCAAAGGGTCTCCATCATATCCTCTTTTAAAAAGGACTGTGTTGTGCAAGAAGTAACGTGTTGCCAACCTCTTAAGTTTGTACCTCTCGCTGTGTCTTTGTGGCAAGACACCTTCCACCAGGTACTGCATAAAGGGGGTCCTCCAGTCCTCGCTGACGAACACAGCATAACTCTCCTTCTTGTCTGCCGCAAGCTGGCAGGTCCCACACTGGGTTTGTACTTGATCTGCGTCCTTACCCATGTTTGGCCAATAGAAGCCTGCTCTCTGGAGTCTGCGGTAAAGACTGACTTCCTCACAGGACCCACAGGTCTTGTCATGTATTTCCTTCAATTTTCACTGGGCTTCCTCCAGGCCCACGCATCGGGATAAAACCCCACCTGGCATCCTGCGGTACAACTCTTCTTTTACCAAAGCATAATCTTTTAACACCTTCAATTCTGCTGCGTCGTCCCCCTTTACCAAGGTCTCCTTTATGGGGATTCGCCAATCCCCTTCATCCTGGAACTTTTCCTTCAATACTTCGATGATCGATTCCTTCCTCTTACTGACTTCTACGTTGGTGCTACTCCCTTCAAAGATTATCTGCGAACCCAGTGCGGCTAACGCGTCTGCAAACCGATTTTCATTTCTCGGAGCATGTTCTATCTCAAAGGTTGAGAATTTCTCTTCTATCCTCTGGGCCATCGCTCTGTATGGAGCTAGGCTGGGTTCTTTTAAGGAAAAACTTCCTTTGGCCTGGCAGACGACCAAGTTCGAATCTCCCAGCACTTTCAAATGTTTGACTCCCATTTCGAGCGCTGTGGCAAGCCCAGTTAGGTAGGCCTCGTACTCCGCCGTGTTGTTTGAACAGGGGAATTCTAATTTAAACGATAGTGCCACTGCCTTGTCTTCTTCATGATACAGAACTACTCCTACCCCTCCGGAATGGGCAGTAGAAGACCCATCGAATTTCATTACCCACTGTTCCCTGACCTCCTCTGCTATAGCGACTTCCCTTGGAACTTCATCGTCTAGTGGGAATTCTTCCTCTCCTGGAAACTGTGCTAACAAATCTGCTATAGCCTGGCTTTTCACTGCCTTAGGCATCCCCATTCTCAAGTCGTATTGTGACAATTGCAGCAACCACTGGGATATCCTGCCGGAAAGAATCGGCTGTTGTAACAGAGCTTTAATGGCATGTGACTTAGTCATCAGCCATACTTCGTATGCCAAGAAATAGTGGCGCAATCTCTGCGAAGCATAAACAATGGCTAGGCACGCTCTCTCTGCCCTTGGGTAACGAGTTTCAGCGTCTTTTAAGGCGCGGCTGATGTAGTATATTGGCTGCTCAGTACCACCTCTGTCTTCCTGAGCGATTAGCGCGCCAATGGCGTATGAGTTGGTGGCCAGATAGAGTAACAGTGGTCTTTTGTGAATAGGAGCCTGCACCGTGGGAAGGTTCATCATTATCTGCTGCAGCCTTTTGAAGGCCGTCTGCTGCACTGCCCCCCATTCAAAACTTTGCCCTTTCTTGAGCAACTTGGTGAAAGCAGAGGTAATTGATGCCAAACCAGGGATGAACCTTCGAATATATGAAACTTTTCCCAAGAAGCTTTTCAGCTCTTTTACTGTGGCAGGAGGTCTCATGGTTGCTATGGCTGTGGCCTTGGCTGGATCCACATCCACGCCTCTGCTGTGAACCAGGAAACCCAAAAATTTCCCAAAGGACACTCCGAATGCGCACTTGAGGGGATTCATTCTTAGCTTAAAAGCTCTGCATCTTTCGAATACTCTTTTTAACACCCGAAAGTGTTCTTCTCTTTTTCTTAACTTGACCACTATGTCATCCACATAGTCTTCCAGCTCCTTGTGCATCATATCATGGAATATGGCCGTCATTGCCCGCTGGTAGGTTGCACCTGCGTTTTTTAGCCCGAAGGGCATCACAGTATAATAGAAGTTGCCCATGGGTGTCCTGAAGGCAGTTTTCTCTGCATCTTTTGGCGCCATCTTGATCTGATTATATCCACTGAAACCATCCATGAATGAGAACATGGCGTTTCCTGCCGCAGAATCTATCAGCAAATCCATGTTTGGCAACGGAAATTCATCTTTGGGACAAGCTTTGTTAAGATTCCTGAAATCCATACAACATCTTATCTGCCCATTCTTCTTCTTCACAGGTACTATGTTGGATAGCCAGCGGGGATGCTGGATAGGCTTGATGAATCCTGCGGCTAGTAACTTCTGTACTTCTTTGACTATTTGCCTTTCTATTTCTGTGTGGAATATCCTGGCAGGCTGGGCCACCGGCCTGGCCTCTGGGTCCATATTCAACGTATGCGCGATAAGCCTGGGATCGAGCCCTGGCATTTCATTGTAATCCCAAGCAAAAACGTCTTTGAATTCTTTCAGCAGTAATATGAGTTCTGACTTCTCTGTTTCCGTTAGGCTTGCACTGATTGAGATGGGCCTTGGTTCTTGCGAATCAGACCCCAAGTCAACCTCTTCCAGCTCTTCCTCTGCCATAACCTGGATGTCCCTTTCTGTCGTAACTGCCTCATCCTTCCCTTCTTCTTTTTCCAAACTTCTTTCAACAACGCAACATGCCAAACTCTTGTGTTGCTCCTTTTGGGCGGGACCCACTTGCAATTCACCCGTGGGTCCCACGCACCTTCATAATTTGTAGATAATCTTGCCATCAAGACCTCGGATCCTGACACACCGAGGTACTTCATCTAGGTCTGCGGCAGGCACTTCTTTTCTTTTCTTCTTTCGTGCCAGTAACTCTCTTAAGTCAGGTTCTGGGTCATCTTGAACATCTTTCCACCTAGGCACAAAGGTGCCTTGTGGTCTTGCAACCACGTTTTCTCCAGATGGGGCCCATTGATCATAAAACATGGTTTCTACCAAGTGTGCTTTTGCCTGCTCGAATGGCGAAGGGTTTGCCGCTATGCATATCATCCTGCCATTCAGTCTTCCCTTCACACATTGGTGGTAGGTGGACGGGACTAGTCGATGCTTGTGTAACCAAGGCCGCCCCAAAAGTACCTGGTAAGATACTTCCGTTCTGACTACGTGGAAGCGAGCTAGAGAGGCTATAGGACCCACTTTCAACCATAACTGAATGTGGCCTGCGGTGTATTCTCCTCTCCCACCGAATCCTGTTACTTCCATCGGGCATCCTTGGATCTTTCTTTCTGAAATTCCTGCGGCTTGTAAGGTGCTTAGTGGGATGAGATTTACGGAAGCACCTGTATCCACCAGGGCCCTCTTGATAGGGATTTGATTTATAGATGCTGCTAAGTAGAGAGGCCTTCGATGATCTGGGTGCCCTACTTCCATATCTTCACTGCTAAATGTGATCTCCGTTGATTCCTGCAAGAGGGCCCTGTCTTTTGATATCTCTGCTGACAGGCATTCCACCCCTGCGCCGGAGGCGATGCTCACCAAGGCCTCCGTAGCTATCTTTCTTTCTTTTGCCGTAAGCCCCAACTAGTCAAATAGATTTTTGAACTTGGCACTCTGCTGAAGGGTAGTAATGGCCGCGGCAGGCAGGGCCAAGTTCTCTTCCTCATCTTCTCCTGGGTCCGCACATATTACTACGGCTGCCACACCCTTTCCTTTGTGGTTTGGGAGTGGGTTTCTTTGAACTTCCTACTGGGTCAGCTCTAATGTGCCTTCTTTGATCCTGCGGTGCACTAGCCTGCGGAGCGCCCAACATTCTGCGGTGGGGTGCTGCACATAATTATGCAAGCGGCAGAAGCGAGGATCTCTCATTTCTTCTTCCGTTGGCTCTCTAGAAACCTGGTTGGGCTTAAAGACCCCATCTGCTATCCACTTGTCAAGTAGCACCTCCAGCTCCTTAGGAGTGCATGGCAGGGGTGGAGGTGTATCATACTCCCTCCCCTCTGTTCTCCTTCTCTGGTTTCCAGTAGACACGGCCATGGCCTGCGGTGCGTTCCGCTTGTCTGAACTGGGTTTTACGGACTGAGCCGTCTTTCTTGCTTTCTGTAATAGCTGCGCGAACTGGGAAATCTCCAGATTTTCCAGGACAGCTCTGAATTCCCGAATCATATTGGTCATGCACATTTCTACCAATGTCCTCTCCTCACAGTGATTATAGCAATCAAGTGCTATGTCCCTGAACCGTTTGATGTATTCCATTAGATCTTCTCCGCTTCTTTGCTTCGTTGCCTGCAGAGTTGCAAGCGTCACTGTTTCTTCTCCGTGAAAGTATTTAGTGCAAAATACGTCCACCATGTCATCCCAAGTTGGGATTGATCCTGGCTTTAAACCAATGTACCAGGTGTATGCTCGGTCGCATAGTGATTTTGAAAACTCCCGAAGGCATAAATCTTCATCTGCCGCATAAGGGCCAAGGGTGTCAATGAATTTGCTCACGTGCTCTACTGCACTTCCCTTCCTGCCATCGTACTGGGCAAAGGCCCTTGGTTCATACCTCTCGGGGTATGGCTTGCTGAGCACTTTTAGAGGATAGGGAGGTCTCCTTGAGTAAAATCTCTCCTTTGGTGTTCTGGCTCTCTCTTGCTCCAAGAGAGCCGCTACCTCAGCCATGGTAATGAAACGCTGTCCTGCGCTCCGTGGGGCACCTCCTGCCAGCGTCTCTACTCCGTCTGCCGCATGATCTGGTCATGCTGGCTGCCTTTTTCTTTTGTTTTGTCCGCCTTCAGTTGGCGGATTTCTTCCATCATTTGTTGCTGTGAGTGCTGCAACGATTGCAACACTTCGACGAAGGTGTTGACATTATCCGCGGGGACTCTTGTTTGAGGCTGAGGGTCAGCCCCCGTTCTGTTGGCACCTTCTGTCTGGTTAAGTTGTTCTTGATGAGGCGTTGTTGGCCTAGATTCTGCTTGTGAGGGCACGGCACTCATATTTCGTGTCGTCCTAGACTTGGGTGGCATTGTTCGCGAGGGGTGCTGTTTTTTTTTTTTTTTTCTTCACCCCTGTCTGTTTCCCAACTCCCCAGTGAAGTCGCCAATTTAATGTGGGGGCCTTTTCTGGTAGGATTGGGCTGCCTCCTGCGGTAACGGGCTGGGCTGCCTCCTGCGATGGTGGGCCCTAGTGTTTCTGAGTAAGGGAGCTGGGGCCGGTCCAATTGCAACTCAACTTGGGCCGGTTTGTGCACAAACTTATGCCACGCTTGCTAGGAACAAGTTCTTCGGCAAGCAGAATCGTAGCAGACGATCTATGACAGGCTAGACTGTTGCAGAAGTTATGGCAGGCTAGACTGTTGCAGACAAGTTATGGCAGGCAGATAATAATGACTAAAAAACAGAGTATTCTATTTACTCAAACAGACTGTTATGTATTTCCTGTTAGTAAAACATGATTATTGTCACAATGATACCAATCATTAAGGAAAATAAAGAGAGTAACACTGATTAATTTGAATAGGCAAAATATTAAGTTATAAGTTTTGTCTGCCGCAGCAAATCCAAAGAGGGGAGAACGCCTCTTCTCAATGCAAATAATCCCCCAGGAAGAATCCTGCTATGGGAATTAATGGCTTTAAGGGAGTCGGCCCTGAATGGTTATAGTCCCGCTGGGGAAAGCTCTCGTTTGCATTCTTTGGAGGAAAGGTGAGATTTTGAAGGGGGAGAGAGGGAAGCCGATCTATTGGTGCATGCTCTTTCGAACTAACTCTCTCCTTTCTTTCTTAGTTTTCTTTCCTTTTTTTCTCTCTTTTCGTTCTAATCTTTTTTCCTTCTCTTCTTACTCTGTTTTTTTTTCTTGTTAATTCATCGTGAAAAATCCCCTGTTTTTCCCCTCTTTCATACAGGGCACGGCAAGGGCCTCTTTATAGTGCCTACCGTGACCAGTGTTTTACTGTTTTGCCCCTTAACCGCCTTTGTCTGGCCTGGGTGTACCTGCCGACCATGCTGTGCGACACAGAACCCCTGCCAGACAGAGGCGGACTCATCTTGTCCTCCTGTGCGCTACGGACTCATTTTGTCCTTCTGCGCGCCTTGGCCTTTCCTGCCACGATGTTAATTTCCTCTCTCCTCACACTCAGAGCATGCACTCAACAGTTCCCTCTCAAATTGCCTCTTTTGGGTGGTCTATCATCCCAGCAGGACGTACCTCCCAAAAGAGGCTTGAGCAGGGGCCGAAAATAGATCCTTTCCCCTCTCCCCACCACCAAACCACACCCCCTTTACCTCTTACCTCTGGGCCATGGCCCCACCATGTCCTATATTGGCTGGGTACAGGCTGGTGGCGCCTGGGCCTTGCGCGTGCTTCCCTCTTAAATTTGTCCAAGAGGCTGCCTGCTGCTCATGTGTCTGCCGTGACCTGGAGACTTTCCTTCTGCGTTTTCTGGCCTTTTATGTGGGCTTTCTTTTGGTCCTTTGCTTCAATTAGAAACTGGGCTTCGTATGATGATGGGCTTTATATTTCTTGTGCCTACCTTTTGTTTTTCTTTGCTGCCTGCCGTGTTGGCTTATAGTTCCTGCTGTAATGACTCAATCCTACTGGGCCCCTTTTTGGGCCGGCCGTTTTATTCCTTTTCTCAGTGGCCTACCATAGGCACTGTTTTGTTTCCTTTTGTTCATGGGCTCCTATGTCCCTTTGTTTTCTTCTTTTGGGCATCCACGACCCATTTGCTAATTCTCTTGGGCTTCCTCGGCCTGTTTGCTAATTCCACACTCCCATGGGCTTTGTTACTAACTTCATTGGGCTTTCCCGGCCCAATAACCTTATCCTTATCTTTGGGTTTTATGGGCCTGCCATAAATCCCTTACTTTCTTAGTTTACATTACCTTGGGCGTGCAGCGACCCTTTCTCACTTTTCTAACTCATATTCTGCCCATGGGATGCTATTTCTTTCTTTCCTGGCTTCTTTGAGCCCGTTTACCTTTTCAAGGCCCAAGTACATTGTCGGGCCAGTAACTCATTATTCCTGCCGCTTGGGCCTAATGGTCTTTTTTAACTATTCATAGTCAATTTGCTGTGGCCCTCATCATTGGGCTTTTCTTTCCATTGGGCTTTCCACAAATGGCCCTCAACACTCACTAATAAAATTCTGTATGTTTTTCCTTTTGTATCTAACCAATTATCTAATTGGGCTGACCTTTTAGGCCTTTCCAATTGGGCTTAAGTGTGTGGCTTGGAGTGAGACCAAAAGGGACTAATAAGACACTAGCTCCAATGGGCCTTGGGCTTTTCTATCAACTCTTGACAAGTCCAAAGTTACCATTAACTATATTTAATACCACTATATAAATATAGTTGCACTCTATGCCTTATCTATAAATTCTATCCCAAGACTTTATTGTACATGCAACCCATTCATAAAATATTCATAGTAATACAAAGTAATTAATGTAGACTGCCACTTTGTAAATTACTACATTTTAATCCTTGAGTACCTGGTTTAATCCTTTTAAGTTATTCACCATATATTTATGAAATCCAATTTCATAAATATATACTTTAATAATTTCTTACTAAAGTAGTTAGGCCTAACTCTCTGAATAACTAAACCCATTAAACTTATCTCAAGGGAATATTTTATATCTCCGTTAAGAGACTATGAATTCCATCTTGAGAATATATGTTCCATCAACACTAAATGTGGCTGCCCAATATACTAAAGTTTTGACCATTACTTTAGATCTCACTCCTGATATATCAAAGCAACCTACACTTCATGATCAAGTCCATTATTCTCTCAAGATTAAGTGTTCATGCAAATATAAGTCGTGAGATTTATTATTCAATTGACAGTCTTTACAAGAATAATAACTCTCACAGCGGTCCAGTTCAATATGTTTTAACTCTTAAAATATATCAACATATCAACTAGAAGTCACCACTTCCATGATCAAGACAAATCATCTTAGTTGATACGTTATAGTCTTCACAGATAAAACGCCTAATTTCATCACCGACTACGAACTAAATTTTGAGTTTACAAAGAACTTGTAATTTATATCTTCTGTGACTTTTCACATAAATCACATACTATGCATCTCATGGACTATATGATAATGTCTAAATATTCATGTTACCATTATTTCAGATAATAACAAAACAAATTTATTAATTACAATATTAAGTCATACATAATGCCACACATAATATCATACATAGCATCATACAATGGGATTTAAGGGCACTAATTCTAATACTTGTAAGGGTAGTGAGTGAGATAGTGTGAAGAAATGCTCAAGAGTGTGCAAGAAAAACAGAGACTCGCGACTAGATCTCTCGGGTGACTCGCGGCTGCAAGCCGCTAGAAGCTACACACGTGCCAGGCATGCCAGGAGTCGAAGCGTCATGCCAGCTGGAGCACTACAGGACAAAATAGGATAACTAACCATTCAGTTACTTCACAGCTGGAACTCGTGACTCAGTCAAGCTGCGAGGCCAAGCCGCGAGCCAGCCCTGTTTTGAAAAACCTGACTCTTCACATTCCATTCTCACCCCCAGTATAAATACCCATTTTACCCATGAAAGAAAGAGAGCTTCTAGAGAGAATTTTGAGAGAGAAACCCTAGAGAAAAATAAGATTGATTCATCCCCAATCTTCATTAAGAGACTTTTCAGATTCCTCAACGCTTTTCCTTTCCATTGTTAAATCCTTACGAGGCTTATTACTAAACCTTTTCTCACCATATTCATTTCTGTGAGGGAGCTGTTTGGTGCTTTGGGAAGCAGATATGAAGGATCCAATTTCACATTGATTGATACTATGGTCAAGTATCGAAATCCGAGAAGCTAGAAAAAAAATAGGTTCGGCGCAACCTCGTTGGAGCAAGAAGCTTGGAGGGCTTAGGTACACTCGGTAAATTAGGCTTGGAGGGTCTATTGCTATTCATGTATCCCAACTACATTTTCTAGTGGATTATTGACCACTTGGAGGGCAGCGGAGAGGTTTTACGCCGATGGCTTCGGTTTTCTCTTCGATAACACATCGTTGTATTGTCCTTGTGTTTGCATCTCTCTTCCCTTAATCTTTGCCTTTTATTTTCTGTTGTGGAAGCGATTTTAATTGGCTTAGATTGTTTACCAATTCTGTTTATATCTTGTATTCATTTTCTGCACACTTATTGTTTGTCATAAAGCTTGAATTGGTAATTTTGTTATTGGGGTCTAAACGTTCATAGTGTTTTATACACTATTTGAACTTTCATTTGGTATCAGAGCGGGTTCACTTTTATTGGTTTCATTACCATAGTGTGATCCTTGACCCCATATTGAGATGGACTGGTCTCAATCCCTAAATGCACCTCCATACTTTAATGGTAGTAATTATGCATTTTGGAAGGTTCACATGAGAGCATTTTTATGTTCCATTGATGAATCAGTTTGGGATGTTGTTGATATAGGTTGGACCAGGCCTAAGGTAGCCAAATCCACATGGGATAAGGTAGCACTCGCCACATCTAATGCTAATAGTAAAGCACTTAACGCGATTTTTTGTGGTATGTCTCCAGATGAGTTTCACAGGATTTCTCACATTACCATTGCCAAAGAAGCATGGGAGATATTGGAGACCACCTACGAAGGCAAAAAGAAAGTGAAAGACACCAAGCTGCAAATGTTGACCACTCAGTTTGAGGAGCTCAAAATGAGTGAGGATGAGTCCTTTGACTCTTTCTATAGCAAGTTGAATGAGGTGGTTGTCAGCAAGTTCAATTTGGGGGAGAAAACAGAGGATTCTAAAATAGTAAGGAAGATCCTTCGGTCATTGTCGGAAAGCTTTCATGCCAAAGTGACAGCAATTGAAGAAAGCAAGGACTTTGATGACATTAAAGTCCAAGAGCTGATTGGTTCTCTTCAGACTTATGAATTGTTGCTGCCCATTCAACGGAAGAGCAAATCTCTTGCTCTTAAGACCATTAATGAAAGGTTGGAAGTCCATGACTCATCGGATGAGGATGTGGTTGACAAAGATGTTGCATACCTTGTGAAAAATTTTAGGAAATTCTCGAAATTCAAGAATAATGGTAAATTTGGTGATGAAGGGAAATTCCAAAATTCATGGAGGAAGAAAAGGGAGTTCAAAAAGAAAGATGGAAAAGAATCCCAATCTACACAAGGTGTCACTTGTTTTGAATGCAACGGGCATGGACACTTTAAGAAAGAACGTTCGAATTATTTGAAATCGAAAGGCAAGGTGTATGCCACGACACTGAGTGAGTCGGATTCATCTAACTCTGATTCTGAGGAAAGCTGTGACGAAGAAGGGAATTACTCTACTTTTATGACTATTGCCCATGTTAAGTCTTCAGATGAGTTGAATTTGCTTGTACAAGAGCTTGGAGAGCATAGTGATGAAGAATCATTGGGAGTTGTTGAAGAATCAGATGTAGAAGAAGATGAAAGCACAACTAATCTTCAAAAGAATTATAACTCATTCCTGGAGAAGTCAGGTGAGTACACAAGGGTGGCCAAGGCAGTTGTGAAAAAGATGAAGAAGGCAGAGGAGGACTATAAAAGTCTCCTAATTCGATATAAGGAGGTCAAATGTGAGATAGAGACACTGAATGGTGAGCTGTTAGAAGCCTACACAAAAGTGAGATTTCTTGAGCAAGAGGTTATGCAAGCAAATACCAAGATAGAGAGGGTATCCACCAAGAAGCTAGATGATGTTATTTCATCTCAAAAGCATTTTTCAGACAAATTTGGGTTGGGATATACCGGAGGGAGTAGCTCATCAGGAAATGTCACCAAAGAAGTGAATTTTATAAAGGCCAAAGAGCAAATTGAAGTTAGTTCTACTGCTGAGAAGCCCAAGATGGAGAAAAAGAGGAATGTGGATGACCAACGAATGTTGAACAACTCTTATAATCAATCTGTGGGTAGGTCTGAATCCTGAGCCAAGACTCGTCCACGACCACAAAGAGGTCCTAGATCGAACTATGTGTGTCATCACTGCGAACTTCAAGGGCATACCAGACCAAATTGTCAAAAGCTTATAGCAATGAATAATGCAACTGCTCCAAGGTCACGAGGACCTAGAAATGATAGGAGAAATTGGGCTAGTGAACCAGCAAGAGATCGAAATAGTGATCCCGGAATGATGAACGTGATGAAGATGATTGGTGCATTCACGAATTGCTTGGAAAGCTTCACACGAAGGTTTGAAAGCCCTAACTCCCATACCCAATCCTATAAGGAAATCACCCTAAATGCAAGTGACGTGTGGGTGAAAAATGATACTCATGCATAAGCATTACAACATGTCCATGCATCAATACTTCCTATGCTTTGTGACTTTGTTTGGTTCTTTGATTATTGATTATGTGGGTTGAACTTTGTTTGTCTGTTTTTGCATACTTTCATTCATATTTTTTAATGTTGCTTTTGATCAATCTTTTCCATCTTATGTGTCAAAAATCCAAAAACCATATAAAAAGTAGAAAATCAAAAAGTTTGATTGACATTGTTGAGTTTTGTCTCAAAACTTGTTTTGCCTTATACCTTTGTGCTAATGGCTTTGTGCATTTTCGAGCGTAGCTTGTTCCTTTGCACTCTTATCACTGTGGAAGAAATCTTGAAATCTATGTGACTGTTGTAAATAGATCTTCAAACTTGTCATGAATGATTAGTGAATGGTTTTGTTGATCTTGAGACATGCATAGACTTGTGCCTATATATCTTCCCACTCTTTATTTTTTTTTAATTTTTAATTTTTTTTTAATTTTTTAATTTTGCTAAAAAGAGCTCACCAAATGTTAATCTCCAAATGTAAAGAGATATTGAGCTACAAAAGCCTGTCGCACATACTAGTATTCGACTAGGAAAAAGGGAAAGCGACCAAAAATGAAGTGTATGATTTTTCAAAAAGCCAAAGGCTATCCCATCAAGGTGAAATATCAAACATCATTCTCATAATGAGATGTGATTGTTTCAAAAGGATAAAAAAGATCAAATGTTATGATTGAAAATGGAGCAAAATGTAAAGCTCCAAGTTATGTAATCAAGTCGTGTGGGAGGTCATATATGCATACTTCTATAATTGAGATGGGTCACATGATCTAGTGCTAATTGTGCATGCCTTGGTTGAATTGATCATTGAAGCTTCACATTAGACTAAGGACTATCTCATTGTTGATATCCACAAACAACACACAAGTTTATGTTCAATGAATGTCATATTCATTTGTGTGATTGTACTTGATAAAATGTGTTTTCACATGCTCAATATTTGTTGATTCAAACACAAAAAGATTTTTGAGTGTTTTAGGTGTTTTTGGAAAGTATTTTGTTTGTACAGAAACTGAAAATTTCAAAAATAGTGTTGCCCTGTTTTGGCGACTCAGTCGCGGGTCATCCAAGTCGCATGCCACAGTCGCAAGCTCGCGGGTCGGTTTTGGCAACTTGTTCACGGGTGGAAGGTCCAGTAGGGAGGGGTACACAGAGATTTTCCCAGCTCACCTGGCAACTGTCTCGCGGGTAGACCTTCTAGTCACAAAAAACACTTAAAAAATTTTTCATGAAAATTTGATTTCAAAGTGTTTCGCGGCTTACCCTGGCGATTGACTGGCGACTTATATCAATCACAAAAAACGCGTGTTTTGCATTTTAAAGAAAGTTTTTAAAATTCTTTTCCAGTTTTTCCCTCAAATTTTTGTGACTGTTCACTGTCTTTCCTATTTCTCTCTCTCAAACACTTCGTATCTCACTTCAAAAAGCATTCATTTTTGCATCATTTCTTCTCCAATCTTCAAGAAAAAGGTAAGGGTTTTCTCTGTCTCACTTCATTTTTCATGTTTTGAGTGTGCTTTTCTTAATTCTATGAGTGTGTTGTTGCCATTATGCTTTGAAAAATATCATATTCGTACTAGGGTTTGCTTTATCTTGGTGAGTGTTCTTTGATTGAGAGTTAGTGTTTTTTACTATAAATTGATTATATTATTGTTGTTTATATGAAGTCTGTGCTCTGTGCTCTATTTCATGAATGTGTTGCTTCATTCATATCATGTTCTTGGTATTTTGTCACATTATTTGTCATTTGAGTCTTTGTGATGCTCATTGCCTACTTGATTATGAATTATCATTGTTCATCATCATATTTGATTGCCTATTCCACTTAATACGTTAGTGTTGCTTATGATTTCTTGGTGTTGACCTGGTTCTTGTTTCTGTGATTGAGTGAAATCTCCCTATTTCACATTCTTATATCTGAATCTAATCAAACTGATGTGTGTACCTTGTGGTATTGCATTTGGTTCTTTGCTGTGTGTCTGTTCTCTTGCAGATGACTCGTCGTTCCTCTAAAGGCAAAAACATTGTAACCAATGATCAATCAACCCTGATTGCTAAACGAACATGACTTTCATCTCAGTCTTCTAAAGACTCTACCACTGAGAAATTCAGGACACCTCTTGACTCAAAGACCTACACAGACATTTTTGGAAATGCTCCTCCCATTGTGGAACGAATAGTAAAATTTGATACTCTGGGGACAACATTTATCCCTAAAATCTTTGAAGAAAGAAATCGGGCTGACCTGTTTGGGAATTTTGAGGATCCAATTGAAGAATTGGTTAAGGAATTTTACTCTAATGCCAGATACACCGGGGTAGAGTTGAAATACTAGGTACGAGGAACAAAATTTTCCATCAATGCAGACTACATTGCTAAGGTTCTTCGCATCACAAGACCAGAAAATATGGACACCACTCCATATGATAACAGAGTACTCAAGGCTCAAGACATTCTTCAAGTTCTTGGAACTGGTCATGAAGTTGTCAGCAAGGGAACCTCTATAGGCACTGGACAGTTTTCACCTGAACTGATGACTCTGAAGTTGATCATGTTCTCCAACCTATACCCATTCTCTAACACTGCCTTCATCAATCTTGGAAGCGCAAAATTTCTCTGCGATCTCATTATCGGTGTATCGATTGATATCCATGCCCACATATTTCAGATCATTGGGAAAACAGCGGCTCGATCAGCAGCACGAACAAATATTCCATTTTGTAGTCTCATCATGAAAATCATACTTGGTGAAGGTGTTAGTCCACCATCAGATGGGAAAATTATGCCTTGTCCTCAACCAATATCCATGTCCACTCTCCAAGCAAGTAAGAGTCATTCTTCTAGAACACCTAAGAGTGACCCATCCACCTATGAACTCCAACTGTTCATGCTCCAGTTACACCTGTCCAATCAATTGGCACTTCATCTATTCCCCCTGGATTTCAAACAGCCAAGCAAAGCCACTTGATTACAAATGTGTTTCATCAGATATCCGATTTAGAACAACTCCTTCACTCCTTTCGCAATCAAACTCAAATACGTCTCACAACTATTAAGACACAACTGGATGCTATTCAACAGAAGCTGGAAGAAAGCCTTTAGCTATTCGTGCCAAAAAGGGGGAGAGCAGCACAAGAATGAGAAGGAGTGTGCATATTGAAAGGGGGAGTTGTGTGCTCACATATATATATATACTTGTCTTGTTTATAGATAATCTGTTTGCTAGTTTTATATATATATATATATATATATATATATATATATAAACTCTAGTATGGTTTCAATACTTTTTGGAAATTTTGTGTTTCATTGGTATATAGTTATTTATGCAAAGTTATTCAGTAAGTTATTTAATATATTTGTACCCATGTTGCTTTTGTAAGCTTTTAGGGTTTGTTTTCATATTTTGTAGGCCTTATGGTTTGTACCATGCTTTATGCTTTGTTAAATCAGTACTTCTAACTAAATGTCATGCATTTTCCTTTAAAGTACTGTCATTCTTGTGCCCTTGTAGGATTGTTCCTAAATGCATATACTTAGTGTATTATGCATTGGTTGAGTGTTAGGCATACAAGTGATTTGCATTGATCTTATTAGCTTGTATGTCCAAGTGTTCATTCCAAGTGTGAATGAACATTGTGGTCACTACCTTGTAGTGATTGCTTGTTTGATCAAGCCATGGTTTGTTTCTTAACTCCATCTTTGCTTGATCACATCATGCTTGCTTCATATGCATTTCATGCTTTTCTGCATACAATGATCATGGTGTATTGTTGTGTTTCAGGAGATTCATGTTCATATGATTCAAGAGCTTCTCAGTTTCTAGAGTTAGGTGTGAGTGAGTTATGTTCAACTGTTCCCAACTCACATGTTAAGTCTAGAGTCTGTTTTAGGGTTTTGTCACTAAATAGCTAAAGGGGGAGATTGTAAGGTTGAATTTTATCAACCATCTTGTTGGCTTTATTCCGTGCCAAATTTGCTTGTATTTCAACAATTAGTAACCCTGTATTTAGGTGGGATTCTTGTAAGGGTAGTGAGTGAGATAGTGTGAAGAAATGCTCAAGAGTGTGCAAGAAAAACAGGGACTTGCAACTGGATCTTGCGGGTGACTCGCAGCTGCAAGCCGCCAGAAGTTGCACACGTGCCAGGCATGCCAGAAGTTGAAGTGTCATGCCAGCTGGAGCACTACAGGACGAAATAGGACAACTGGCCATTCAGTTACCTCACGGTTGGAACTCGCGACTCAGTCAAGCCGCGAGCCAACCATGTTTTGAAAAACCTAACTCTTCACATTCCATTCTCACCCCTGTATAAATACCCCTTTTACCCACGAGAGAAAGAGAGCTTCAAGAGAGAATTTTGAGAGAGAAACCCTAGAGAAAAACAAGATTGATTCATCCCCAGTCTTCATTAAGAGACTCTTCAAATTCCTCAACTCTCTTCCTCTCCATTGTTAAATCCTTGAGAGGCTTATTACCAAAACATTTTCTCACCATATCCATTTCTGTGAGAGGACTGTTTGGTGCTTTGGGAAGCAGTTAGGAAGGAACCAATTTCACATTGGTTGATGCTATGGTCAAGTAGCGGAATCCGGGAAGCTAGAAAAGAAATAGGTTCGGCGCAACCTCGTTGGAGCAAGAAGCTTGGAGGGCTTAAGTACATTGGGTAGATTAGGCTTGGAGGGTCTATTGCTGTTCATGTATCCTAACTACATTTTCTAGTGGATTATTGACCGCTTGGAGGGCGGCGGAGAGGTTTTACGTCGAGGGCTTCTATTTCCTTTTTGATAACACATCGTTGTGTTGTCCTTGTATTTGCATCTCTCTTCCCTTAATCTTTGCCTTTTATTTTCTGCTGTAAATGTGATTTTAATTGGTTTAGATTGTTTACCAATTCTGTTTATAGCTTGTGTTCATTTTCCACATACTTATTGTTTGTCATAAAGCTTGAATTGGTAATTTTGTTATTGGGGGTCTAAATGTTCATAGTGTTTTATATACTATTTGAACTTTCAGTAGCAAAAGTTGTAACAGTTGTGTCTCTAAATGGAATATAATTAGTATAGATTCATGCACTCTTGTATGTTTGTTTAGACCCCTTAAACAAATTGTTTAACCTAATATATTAACTAAGTAATTACTTAGATTAATTATTCAGATCTAGGTTAAACACAAATATATCATATCATGCAAAGTAGTGGAAAATAAATAACACCATGATATGATGACCTAGGAAAACTGATGAAACTAACCGTTTCAAGGTAAAAACCTAGGGGGGATTTGACCTAACTACCCTAAAGGTAAATCAAATCCACTATAAGAGAGTTGAAGTTTTTACAAAAGATTTAACCCTAAATCTAATGCTACCTCCAGTAGTAACTCATTGACACGACCACGTGCAAGCTCCAAATCCACGGACTCCTTATCTTCTTGGATTTACAATAACACAAGCCACCTTGCTTATGACTTTAAGATCCTACTCAAAGGTTTCAGATCACCTTCACTTGTTGATCTTGTAGCAATAACTTCTACAACACCGGATCTTGAGATTCTTCAAGAAATATTACCGATAGAAGACTTTAGAGAGGTATGGGTACAAAAACCCTAAATCTATAATTTTAGGCACAACATGCACTCTTTTCTCTCTAAGAGCTCTGAAAACATAGATAGGGTTTTCCTTTATATACTATAAGTGTTTCACTTGAAACCCAAAACATTTAAGTAGAATTTGGGCTAAAATTGAATTCTGCAAAAATTTCATGTTTGCGATTTTCGATCGGTCAGATCTAATTTTCAATCAGTCGGATTTCACTAAATTTGAATTCTTCTTTCTTCAGCTTGTACGTTCTTGTGTTCTGACTTGTAACACCTTGAGTATTGTCTAATAAACTCTATAGACTCTAAGATCTATACCTAGACAAGTTTGTGCTCACAATTTGCTAGTTGTTCCAAACTTTTAGAACTTAACAATCTCCCTCTTTGGCCATCCTTGACAAAACTTACATACAATATGAAATGATCAAATACAAGAATAACCAAATTACTATAAAATTCCCAGTTACATCACAAATCCCAATTTATGACTTCAAACCTAAAAGTTGCTAGAAGAGGCAAGAGGTCTTGATCGGAATGTACTTGTCTTTCCCGAAATACTCAAAACAGCACATCACTGTATGTGTGGAAATAAAGACAAATAAACAATATGAAACACAATAATAACAAATATGAGACTATAAGCAAACTAACTCTCCCCTTAAGTTAGATTAAAAAAAAAAAAAAACTTTTAGTTTTTATCCCTTTCAAAAACAATCTCCCCCCAAATTAAAACAGTTAAAAACCTTTTTCCAAATTTCATCTGTTTCTCCCCTTTTGTCACATATTGGCAAAGACAACCCAGACAGAGTAGATAGTAAACATACAAAACAAAGTAGAAGAGAAAATAGAGAATCAAGAAAGCAACTCCCCCTATGAATAGCATAGGTTTTAAAAATAGCTTTCTCCAAGTTTAAAATATATATATATATATATATATATATATATATATATTTGGGGAAAATTTAGGAGGTGGGGAAAACTAAAAAGACACAGATCTAACAAAAAAAAATAAGTTAAGGATACACATGAACACAAATATTCTCTCGTTCAATATATGCAAACTTGATACCATGTGACCCATAAACAGATGCATGCAAACATTCTAGGTATAATCAGTTAAGACTATACAATATAGATCTCAATGATATAAAAATTCAGCATGTAATGTTTAGAGAAAATATTTTTACATTTATTATCCATCATATCTAAAATAAAAATAAAAAATTTCCAATTTTCAACAGTTCACAAATTAAGAAAAATAGCATATACTAAAATGTACATAACTCAAAAATTAATCAATCAATCTTTAAATCAATGTTGAGTACCCAATTTAGCAAAGTGTATGCGTGATGTGTGTGAAAACAGTGAGAGATATGACTGCAAGAATGCAAGATGGACAAAGAAAAAAATATAATGCATGTGAATCCTAACAAAAATGATGCATGAAAAGACAGATTGATTAAGAAACTAAAAACCAAAAACTTTCTAGTTTCGATCGATCGAAAGGAATCAAGCCAGGAATCAAAAAACACTTAAAAACAGATTCGACTGATCAGGAGGAATCGAGTGAGGAATTGAGGTAACCCAAGAGTTTCATATTAAAAATGGAATTTTCTTTTGCCTTTTCGATTAGTCAAAATACTGACTCAATCGGTCGAATTATAAAGAAACAAAAATTTTGAAGAATTCTGGAAAAAAATTTTGCAGAATCATTTGAAAAACTTTTTTTATGATATGACATGTATGTTCATAACTTCAAATGATTTTCAAAACCAAATTTTTCAAAGAAAAATTCAAACTTTATCAAATTTCCTCTTCCCAAAATGCATTAAACACATCAAGAAGTTTAATTTTGGAAGGCCACAAAACTCAACACACAAATACATGTACCAAATTTAACAAAATTTTGCTTGTGGTGTGTGCGACTAGCAAATGCATGGGATACTCAGAAGGTGACATGTAAACAGAGAATAAACACACTTTCTACATTAGTCATCACATGAGTTTGAAAGTGACTATCACCTAAAGAGTTATATCATGTAACTCCCACATCTCCTAGAAAACACACTTGCAACCATGCAATTTTTTTTATTGATTTTGATTTTTTTTTTCTTTTGAAGCATATTTTTCTTTGTTTTTCATTTTGCTTTTTACTTCTTTTAACTAAAGTACAATAACACCTTTAGTATTTCGCTATGCAAGTGCTACACCTTACCGAGCACGACTTTTATGATTTGCACACAGGTATTCATGATTGATGAGTAACAGTGGTGAGATGGTTATTTATGTCTTTCTCCTAAGATTTTTTAGTCCTTACAATTAAAAGAATAATGACTTCAAAATCAAGAACATGTGTTTAAAAGCCATAAACAACTCACACAATATAAGCATTACATAGCACAAACTAGTAAAGTACAGAAAAATAAAGATCATCAAAGTTAAACAAGGTACACAGTCATAAAATGCAAATTTCATAGGCCAACCTCAATTACACATCTTGAAGATGCAAAATACGAAAAACAATAAAAATCTTTTTGGGTTTTAAAATTTTTATGACCAAAAACAAAAAGCACACATTATGCTAAATAAAAAATGCAACAACAATGCATGGCAGTGCTCAACTAAGCTATAAAGGGTGCACAAACAAGAAATATCAATTTTTTAATTAACCCATGAGTACATGTACAAATTAGTACATACTCATACAAAATTATATTTATCTCAAAATAGTCATGCACTTAGTTATGCAACACATACTTTCTATGTTTCTACACAATATCAAGCATGTTCTAAATCAAGAGAGAGATATCATAATTCATGTAATCCTCAAGAAAAATAAAACTAGACACAAAATAAAATATTTTTGTCTTTTTGAAAATTTTCAATGTTTTTGGAATTTAAAAAAAAAAAATATCAAAACAACCAAAAACTAAAAGTAAACATATTCACAAACAACTGAAAGAATTAAATTAAGGACAAGTAAACAACACTCACCTTAGCAAGTCTTTTCTCACCCATATAGCACGAGTCTTTGGCTTTGTAGGTGAAAAACCATTAGAAGCAGAGTGTATTTGAGGGATTACAAACTTCTTCTGAGATAGACTAAAATTCTACAATTTCCTTTCACAAGCCAACAAGCTTAGATTTTTCAAAAGCATATGAAACAATTTATCAAGACTTATAGCAGGAGAAAAATCATCACATATCCTAGATTGAAACACAAAATGCTTAAATTTCAATTTATGACAGTTAGGTCGAATGTGACCAAACGCACCACAAAAGTGACACACGAGAACAAATTTAGGAACATCAGTATTCCTAACAGCAGATTTAGTCTCAGATTTTGGTTTTTGCCTCAGTAAAGAACAATTTGGTCTAATATGACCAACAACACCACAAAGATGACAGGTAGGCACAAAAATAGATTTCTTATGCAATCTATCAGTAGGTTTAGACTTAGGGTTAGAAACTTCAGCGTCTATATCAGAACTTTTACCTTTGTCTAACCTAGTAACATAAGCCTTTTCTTTATGATTCCTCTTTAAGGAAGGGACATAAAGTTTTCCAGCTTTAGGCTTAAGAGAAACAAAAACACATCTATCAATAACAGCAGGCTTGGTACTAGTCAAATTTTCAATTTTAGCTTTAGACTTAACTAACTCTTGTTCCAAGCTTTTCATTTTCTCATCTTTAGAGGAAAGTTGATTTCTCAAAAATTCATTCCTTTTGTTAGATTCATCTAATCTCACAATCAATTTCTCTTTTTCATGATTAGCCAATTTTCACTCTTTGTTGAATTTGTTAACAATTTTCACAGATTTAGTTAATTCCCTACGAAGAGTTTCACAGGCATAAAAAAGATCAATAGAAACATTAGTGTCCTTTTTATTCAAATCATCACAAATATGAGCAGACAGACACTTAAAATTATCCATGATAGCAGGGATTAAGGATCAACTCTAGGTTAAGAAACCTATAAACAAGAGCTAACCTACCCTGATACCAATTGTATGTTCGTTTAGACCCCTTAAACAGATTGTTTAACCTAATATATTAACCAAGTGATTGCTTAGATTAATTATTTAGATCTAGGTTAAACATAAATATATCATATCATGCAAAGTAGCAAAAAATAAATAATATCACGATATGATGACTAAGGAAAACCAATGAAACTAATTGTTTCAAGGTAAAAACGTAGGGAAGATTTGACCTAGCTATCCTTAAGGTAAACTAAATCCACTATAAGATAATTGAAGTTTCTACAAAAGATTTAACCTTAAATCTATTGCTATCTCCAATAGTAACTTACTGACACCACCACATGCAAGCTCCGAATCCACGGACTCCTTCTATTCTTGGATTTACAGCAACATAAGCCGCCTTGCTTGTGACTTTGAGATCCCACTCAAAGGTTTCAGATCACCTTCACTTGTTGATCATGTAGCAGCAACTTCTACAACACCGGATCTTGAGATTATTCGAGGAATATTGCCTGTAGAAGACTTTAAAGAGGTATGGGTACAAAAACCCTAAATCTACGAGGCACAAGATGCACTCTTTTCTCTCTAAGAGCTCTGAAAACGTAGTTAGGGCTTTCCTTTATATACTTGAAGTGTTTCACTTGAAATCCAAAACGTTTAAGCAGAGTTTGTGCTAAAATAGAATTCTGTAGAATTTTCTTTTCTGCAATTTTTGATTGGTCGAATCTAATTTTTGTCTGTCGGATTTCACTAAATTTGAACTCTTTTATGTAGCTTGTATATACTTGTATTCTGACTTGTAACACCTTGAGCATTATTTAATAAACTCTATAGACTATAAGATTTATACCTAGACAAGTTTATGCTCATGGTTTGCCAATTGTTCTAAACTTTTAAAACCTAACAACTCTATTTGGTGAGTTTTCACTTGATTTTGTATTAAAGAACATTTCCACCTAAGTTTTTGTTGAAAATGGTTAAAAAGGAGTGCAAAGATAGTATTATTGATTTATTGTATAATATATGAAATAGACAGTAATATTAGAATAATTAATATTTATTCGAAGACTAGCCTAGAATTATAGTAGATATAATAATGTTAGTAGTACTAGTACAGTACAATGCACTAAAAATACTACAAAATGTTCACAATATAATGTAACAATGACTATAATTTATAAATTTCATCAATCTGATTCATGAATGTTTGAATTACATTTTTGTAATCGGTGGCATACCAATTTGTAAGCCTATGTAAGCCTATAGTAAAATTTATGGTATTCTTAAATCACTAATAAATTTTTTTTTGTTTGTTTTAAAAGTGCATAACCATTAAAAATGTATATATAATTTTATAAAATTTTGGGCCTTTCACAATGGACATGTACGCTTTTTCCTAAAAGTTTTTTTTTTAAAATTTTTTTTTTTGGTAGTAGGCTCTGGCCTAAGTTGCTAGGCCATGGGCTAGTTCTGCTAGAACCATAAGCTTAACACGTTGAAACTATTGGCGAAATACCAGTATACCACCACACATTGGCTTTGTGTTCTACGGGTAAGAGGGAAAATTTTATGAGTGTTAGATTCATTTTTCTAACTACCCATTGTTAGAAAAATAATCTTTCTCTCACGAACTTTTAACTTTCATTATCATACATCATCGGTCCATTTGCAACATTCCTGGGTTCATTACCAATACACATAGCCTTGCCAAAAGCCATTTTCATTATGTTGATCTAAACACAAATTACCACGGTAGCTTATTTCAACCAAGGGACCAGTCATTAAACCAAACAAAGTTTCTCTCCAAACTAATTTGGAGAGAAACCCTTCAAACTTCGTATATATCTTTTGTAAGGACCAAAAAGTTTGTAGTCCACGCCCACTTAGAGTAATGGATTGGTTCCTTCAAACTTGGCCCAAATCAATAATTTTGTAAGAGGTGGGAAACATCAACAACAATGAGCTATGTCCAAGGACAACAATAAGGGAGAATCAATTATTATTCAGGAATCAAAGAATGTTCAGTTCTACACAAGTGCTCCCGAGGACACTAGGTTTACATAAAAAATCAAACTTTTCGTTCTCCTCTTCTTTCTCTCTGATCACTATTTTTCTTTTCCCTCTTTTTCCGATCCCCTTTTCAATGCTCTTTCCTTTCCTTAGATATCCCCCTTCCCTTGCATCTCCACCATTCATTTTTGCCCAACCCCCCTCATTTTTCGACACTTGTTACCTTTCACATCTGGAGAAGATGGTGGTAGGAAACTGCTTATTTGTGTCTTTCACTGTTCATGTCACTTCCTCATTAATGCGGTTGATAAAGCTAGTGTCTTCCAATTAATGTAGATGCAATAGTTTACACTAGGCCTAAAGCTCCATACTGCCCACTGTCTTCCACTCTCTTTAAGTCCTTACTTCCCCTCAGAATGCCTCAGAGTACGATGATTCATTTCTTCCGCTCCTGGGGCGGCTTCTTCCTTTAGGCCTGTGACTTACAGCATTTCCATGTCATTACCACGACCCTTCAGCTTCATCCTTAGTCATCGGGTACCCACAATAGCACCCTAAAACTTTCACTATTTGTTTAGGGACAAAAGTAAAGTTTTAGTTTTAGTATTCTAGATAAGATATACACGTGCCACATGTGTCCCCACGTGTTAATGTCCTTTAATCTGTCCTTCACACGCTTCTAACGCTTTGGAATCCACAATCTTGCATTTATGGCGTCAGGTGGATGCTTGTCTCCCCACATTCTACGGTTTGATCAGGATCGTATGGTTCTTGTTTCCCTACATGGATGGGTAGGAATTTTTCTGCTCTTTTTTTCATTCCTATAAAAGGAGAACTTAGAGCTGGCTGAGGCTCATTTTGGACATTCTGGCGATTTGAGTTGAAGAACAACACTCCCAAGGAGCACTCTTTGCGTTCATTAGTAGGTGTGTTGATTTCCTTTTTTTTTTTCATTTTCATAAGTTTCACACTTCATCCCTCAAAAGACCATGGGGAGGTATGCTAAGTTAGTGGACACTGTCGAGGCTAGGGCAAGTTTTAGGGCACAATATAGGATCCCCAACAATGTTGAGATCTGTCATTGTGAGGAAGGTGAGTGGTTGGTCTTAAATAGACCCGCCGAGTCCATAGTTATTCCAATGATTTCCTTTATTGAAGGCGGGATGGAACTTCCCATGGGAAGGGTAACTCGGGACTATCTCATAAACTATAGATTAACCTCGACCTAATGTTCGCCCAACATCTTTAGGATCCTTGGGTGCATAGATGCCCTGAACCGTAAGATGGGGACCAACCTTACCTAGCACGATGTAAATTGGGTGTACCAATGCTAGAAGGGGGAGAAAACCAAATATTATATGAAGTGTAGGGTTCCCGCAGTGAGGTTGATCTTCTGCCTGCCTGACTCGAGCAAGGGCATGGATGAGGATTTCCTCATGGTCTCAGGAGGCTGGCACGATGGAATACATTGCCTTACCAAGGAAGGGGAACCAGGTAGGGCTCCCGAGGACCGGGGTCACACTTAGGAATTTACACAGCTTTTCTAGTGTTAAAGTTTTCTTCCCTCTATATTTTTTACTAATGGTCAACTTGGCTTCATTTGGCAGGCGAATACCACACAACTCCAACCAAACACTTGGTGAATTTTAAAGACCTAAACAGGATCCTTAGGTCAGAAATATTCCTGCACAGAGATGGGAAACTTAGGGCAACTCACGTCATCCTCAGGTACAAACCATCCACAAAGCGCTTCCAGAGTCCAAAGAACGTAATTAAGGCCAAGGATTCTCGTTTGCCTTTAATTGACGTAGCTGTCCTTGGATTCCTATTGACCGAGCCTCCTTTAGAAGGGACTCAGGTCGCTCGGCTGTTTGCCCCTCTAGCCGCTAAGCTTATCTACTCCCAAGAGCCAATTCTCCCTAGGACGAAGAAGACAAAGAGTCTACATCTGAGTCTGTTCAAGAAGTAACAGACAGATATTTTGAAGTTTTTCACTGCCTAGATGCTCACAGTACATCTCAAGTTCAACCTTTTGCCGCCATGGGTTTTGAAGAGAAAACTCCAGACTTGTTGGCCTTACTTACAGCCCATGCTGGGGGTTCCTCCCCAGCTATCGTGGTGACCCGACCACCTACCCCGATTGCTACACAAACATCCCTGGCTGACGCCGGGGACAAAAAGAGAAAGATGGCCCAAGGTGGCAAGAGTGCCGAGGGTATAGAGGAGGGTGATATTTCACACTCTTCTCACCAACCCCCTACTAAGGAAGCCCAAGTAGGAAAGGGGAAATCCAAAAAGCTTACATCAACCGGGACTTCCAAGGAAGTTGGAGGAGACCAACCAAGAAAGGCTTCCATTTGGAGGCCTAACTTCACATTAAGTTTAGGCAATTCGATTCTGGATGATGCCAACTTAAGGGACACCACCAAGGGCAGCTCAAGCCTTGTAGCTGAGTGTTTGGAGAAAGCCCTGTGTCTACCCGAAGACATGGAGGAGTTGAGATCCTTCTAGAAGCTTGAAGTCTTCCTGGCCCTTAAGCAAGATCTTGCCAAGGTATGTAAACATTCCCCCTTGACCTTATGACGTTACTCCATGCGGAAGGTATAAGCACTTATGTATTTGTCATCCGTGCAGTCCGTCCAAGCCGCCTTTATGGCTGAGGAGTGGGTGGACCACGCTTTGGATACGGCGAGGGACGCTAAGGCCAAGCAGGACGCAGTCGAGAGGGCCCACTCAGATGCTGACAAAAAGTTAAAGGATACCATTGCTCAGTTGGCCGAGGTGAATAAGGCTCACAGGAATGCTGAGTCTGCCCTTTCAGGCTATGAAAAGTAGGCCATTATGGCCCTGGAAGCCCAAAAGAGGGCAGAGAACAAGCTGGCTTCGACTGTTGTAGAGCTGAAGCAGGCGAATAAATAGCTGGAGACAAAGGAAAAGGAAAAAGCTGAGGCCGAGCAAGTGGCCTATGATGCTAGGATGACAAAGGCAGTAGAGAGCTTAATCGCCCAGCTTAGGGATGTCGCTCGTGCCTTCTACTTGGAGGTGTGGGGCCAAGCTCTGTCTACGGCGGGGGTTGACGCCAAGTCAAAGCTTCGAGTTCCCGACAAGGTGTACTACCCACCTGCCTTACACTTGGCCCCCACCCCTTCCCTGCTTCCAGCAGACACCAGCTCCGCCCCCTAATCTTCCTCTGCTTAGCTGAGTGACGATCCCTCTTTTTTTTTCCTAAGTATTTACTTGGTTAATTAATTAAATAAAACAATCTAGTTTACAGGAATCTAAAAACGTACACTCCTTTTATTAACTATCATTAATACTATTGTCTGGATAGCTAACGGAAAAATAATATGACATCTTTTAATTGATGTGGCAACCTAAGTGTTAAATGCCACGTCAGCTATTTAATTACAAGGTTGTCATATAAATTTTAATTGATTATTAGTTATTAATAAAAAAAATAAATAAAAAAAAGATTTTCTTCTTCTTGTCCATTTTTCCCCTATTTTCCCTTTCGCTTTAGCTGCTTTCATTTCTCCGATCAAGTCACCGGAGCACCTCAAAGCCAACAAAAATCGCTTGTAAATTGATTACTGGGTTGGAGAGATCCACCTTTAAAGAATTCTATGTCTTATAAAATTAACTCTCTCTCATTTGGATTCAATGACCATAAATCCTTTCTTGTTAATGGGAATAGTCTAAAGTTTGAGCGCAAGAAAACCAACACAGATCAGTGCAATGAAAGGCAGTTATGCACTCAAACTTATATCTATGCAATAAAATGCAGATCCCATGAATATTGGTTGAAAGAGTAGAGGTAAATAAATAATAATTAAAGATTTGAAATGGATTTAAACCTTTTCATGTTGATTATAGATTCGTATTGGAAACAAAGAAACATTGAGATCTTTGGGGATTAGCAACTGGTGAGATCCATGGAGATTGGCAAGGGATAGAGAGGTGCTTGTGCTGGTTGATGCGGTTGTGATGACAGTTGTTTGGATTAGAGGGAAGTGAGGCTAACGGCGGCGACAACCACAATGTCAGAGGCAATGACACCCGTTGGGAGAAAAGGAAGAGGATGTTTTTGGGTGGGTCACAATTCACAAGAAATAAACGAAGAACCTAGAAATTTTTTTAACAAAATAATAAAAAATAATGACTCAAATGCTAAACCTGACAAATTCTCCAAACGTGGCTATTACCATATAGACACGTCCCTTTCTAAAACACTTTGCAGTAAAAAAAGAAAAAAAGAAAAAGAAAAAAGAAAAGAGAAATGCCAAATCATTTTGTTATTAGTCATATAGACAATAACACTAACGGTAGTTAACTTAAGGACAAACCGTGCTCATTTTTTAAAATTTAGAAACCAATGTTGCTTATTTGAAATTTAAGGGAGCAATTGTGCTCACAAAGTAAATTTTAAAGACCAACAATAAATTCTCCCAAAAGTTGAATAGCTAAATGCTGAAACTATCAACAAATAAAAATAAAAAACTAAATGTTGAAAACAATTATCATTTTTCCTTTTTCAATTTTTTTTAAAACTTTCTTAAAGCTTATTATACCCCCCACACCAAAAAAAAACAAAAAACAAAAAACAAAACCAAAAAATAAAAAAAAAAGGAATTTTTGGAAAGACAAATCATCTGCCGAAACAACTTTAATTTTCTCTACTTATAAAATCAAGAAAAAGAGAAGCAAATATTGGAATTTGTCAAATAGGATATAGTTGGGTAGATTTTTTCTTCTGATAGTGACTTCTAATATAGCCGACTAGCTAAACAATCACCAGATACATTTTCTTCATCAATTAACAAATCCATTTGCCCAACCAAATTCTCTTTCATCAAACCCTTTGCCTTAACTCTCTCTCTCTTTCTACATATCCCAATTAATCCAATTCATATTGTAGAAGATTATTCTAATGACAACTTTGATATGACCGATATTTTATTTGCTATCGGATTGTTCCTTTTCATCGTCTTCATTATGGTAATGAAAATACTTATTTCCTTCTGCAAGCATACTTTGTCTCCCGGTCCTCATCAGATCAGGAACCTTACAACCGGTGACCAACAACACTCCATCAACGCCATTGAACTCGGCCTCGACGAAGCCACTCTACCCAACTATCCGAAGCTTATATACGCCCAAGCCAAGCTCCACAAGGGAAATTCTACTGCTTCTTGCTGTTCAATATGCTTGGCTGATTACAAAGACACGGATGTGTTGCGCTTGTTGCCTGATTGTGGTCATCTCTTTCATGTCAAGTGTGTTGACCCGTGGTTACAGCAACATGCTACGTGCCCGTGTGTCGGAACTCGCCTCTTGCTGAGATGGATCTTTTGGTGGAGCGGTATTAAAAAGGTCATATTCAATACATAAAACTCTTACTTGTGGAAATAAAATGAATTACCATATCCATGTTAGCAGCCTTTTTGGGAATGAAGTGGTAGCTAGCCCACCTTTACGTGATTCATTCAAGCATGAAAAAAGCGGATTTGAAGCGAGGGCCAAGGTGCCAACATTTTGTTCATGGAGATCCCTAAGCTGCATTCATATTCTCTATTAGTTAGCAATGTTAACATTCATGACACAATATTCTGCTTATGTACTGAAACGGGTAATGATAGGTTGCTTATTAGCAGTCCAAGAATAAGGTAAGTGGCCAAGAAAGATCCCAAAACCAATGGTCCATCATTTTCCCAGTCAAAGTCAAAAAAGGTATAGAGTTGAAGTGAGCTTTTGGGGAAAGACAAACCAAGATCAATGGCCCCTTTTAAGTTGTGCAACACCTATTTAGCAGTTGTCCAACGATCAAAGGTAGACGAGTTCATGAATTGACAGTGAAGACAATATCAGACAGACTAAGAGGGCTAATAATTTGCTGATGCTTGGTGTCATAAGGTAGAGGAGTACCTTCAAACTGGGAGAGCTTAGAATATGAGGCATTAGGGGTACGTGGAAGATAGTTTGGTACCAAACATACTAGTTCAGTGGAAGAGCTCGAAATATACGCAGGGCTGGCTAGAGATATTTTGTGGCCTAAGGCGACAGTGTTCAAATGGAGCCTCTTTTTATATAATTTAGTAAGTCAAATTGAAGTAATTTTCATTTATTGGTAAAAGAAAATTTAAAACTTAATTTATCAAAAAATCTAAACCATTTATCAAATTATCAAAATATTATATATATATATATATATATATGATTGTATTTTAACCTCTATCAATGACTAAATAAATAAGCAATTTTATATTCAAAATCACCATTTAACGATAAAAATGAAAAGAAAAAAAATTTAGGTCTCTCTAGTCTTCATTGTTCACATCACCCTAAAATTGTAGCAGCATTCACTTAGCTAATGTGACGTAATAAAGCATTTTTTCTATACATCACATGGGTCACTCAGTGGCTGTGTGATAAGTTTAGAAGGAGAAATATTAAAAATACTAAAACACTTGACTGAATAATGACTAGAAATAAAAGGGTGAGGGGGCGACACATTGACAATAAGTGAAGCTACTTTTCAATATGTGGCTTCTATTTTGTCTTCTAGAAAACAAAATTTTAGGAGAAAAAAATTGAGTGAAAGCTTAACACAAATCTAAAAGGTTTTTTAGAGCCAAACCTGAAGGGAGAAAGATCAAAACCACAACAAATTTCAAGCTGCTACAGAGAATTTAGATGGAGAGAATGACAAAGTTTCTAGTAATGAGTATAAAAGTCTAAGGTTCAAGATTGATTTTTTTGGGTCTTTTGTTTTTAGTTTTTCCTTGTTGAGTTGTTGAGAGAGAGAAAGATTTTGCTGTTTGTGTTTTGGGAGATTGAGTTGTACACTCTAATTAAAACTCCCACACAATGATCGAACCGTCATGAGCATAGTTCACGAAGAGATTTTTTATTTTTTAGTTTTTTTCTTAGATATAGATGAGAGATTATCAGTTCTCCTGCATAGCCCACATTTTTTTAATGTTTTTTCTTTGGTTAAATAATTATTTATATGCATTAATTAATATTTTGAGCTTAATTAATACTTTTACACATAAAGAGATAATTTTATTGGTTTAGATTTAAGGTCTTGTTTCGCTTAGGGGTCTTAAACAGTTGCATCAATTACATCTAAGATAGAGCCAACCCTGAATATACATAGATTGTGATAGTTGGAGACCATAAGAATCATGCACGGCATGAATAACCATAGATGTGATAGTTGATCCAAGTCCTTCAATGGGTAGTTATATTGTTGAATCAAGGTTGGCATATGTGATGTATGAGTGTCATTGACCAAGATATCATCAACATGAAATGTTATCGAAAAGGAGTTAAAATATTCTGTACCACTTTTTATGTATTACTCTATGTTCCACCAATTAGTATTTACCATGTTTTCATTTTAATTTCATTATAAAATAATTGAAGTTTAAAATGGAAAGCAATAATATACATGGTAAGTAGTGATTGGTGGAACATAGAGTGGTATACAAAAAGTTGTATAGAGGATTTGCATTCATCGGAAAGACCTTGATATATATATATATATATATATATCAACGAAACAAGCATGTAATCTATTGATTTATTTAAACAAATTAACCTTCCATCAATAAATTAAACATTCAAGCATAAGGAAATAATAATATATGTAAGAACATCAATCCCATGGCTTTAGTTGGATTCATTCAAACAAAGTAACATTCCCATCATGATGTTTTGTCCAAGCATAAGAGATACAGAATAATGGAACAACGATTTAAGCACTTAAGCATATGGATATGAACATATATGCTCTTGTAATGCCCCTTTTTTCCAGGACGTAGACAGTTATCATTACTTAGAAAGCTTGCCAATATTTTAGTTCCATCCTTCTCGAGTTGTAAGAAATTCATGCGCAAATAGGGCACCAAAAACTAGTTTTTATGGTTTTCACACAATTTATCCTATTTTTGCGACATTTTTTCCCGACTCTCCCGAACTTCGTTCGGTTCACATGAGATATTATAGGAAATAGCTTGATATATTTTCTAAAACTATCTACTCTTTGGCCCAATTTTTGATATTGGATAAGTAAAATGCCTGGCAAAGTAGTGTCAAAAACTAGTTTTTATTAAAAGGTTTCTACCTCTTTGTTTTGTAAATGTGCTTGTTAGAAGTGGAATTTTTTGTAATTTGAGTATGGTAAATTGAAATTCATGTTGAGACCTGTCCATCGACTCCTCATTTGAGCCAATGGGGAATCGTTTGATTAAAATTAAATGAAATTTGATTTTATCAATTTTATTGAATAAAATGAAAATGACAGAATGTTTTGTACCTTTTCATCATTTTTACGATATTTTGTCCATTTAAAATCTGATTTGGGCCCATGAATAGTCATTTTAAAGGGAAGTCAAATATCCCCAATATGATCTTAAATTTATCCCAATCGGGTGGTTGGACTTTGGTCAAATCAAGATTAAGCTAGGGCAGAGCATAGTGAAACTTGGTCAAACATGTGAAAATGGTTTAGAAATATTAATTTTAACATGAAATT
Source organism: Quercus agrifolia (assembly GCA_029955455.1). Classification (NCBI taxonomy): domain Eukaryota; kingdom Viridiplantae; phylum Streptophyta; class Magnoliopsida; order Fagales; family Fagaceae; genus Quercus; species Quercus agrifolia. The sequence goes on from JARQAD010000010.1 coordinate 33,739,244, forward strand.
ATGTTATTTGGATAATTTGATGGAATTTGACCTAATTTGACTGTCAACCAACCAAGGACAATTGGGTCATTTTGATGATTAAAACATGAAATTTGCTAACCCGCAGGTTAACAATTTGAGATAAATTAATAATTGTTTTGAACAAATCCCATTATTCCAACTAGAAAAATAATATTTTTGGTGTTTTTTTAATTTGAAATTTAAAATTTTGAACGTAAAAACGAGGTCCGAGCCAGACAATATATTCTGGCAAAATATATTCGATCTCATGAACCTTAAGTAGGTCGAACAATATATTCTGGCAAAATATATTTGATCTCATGAACTTCAAGTAGGCGTAGTAAGGTTGGTTAGCTCTCTTGTTTGAATTATACAACATTCTGGCAAAAAAATTCTAAAATATTTCTAGGTTGTTTAAATAAAGCTTACTTTAACATCAAATCTCTTCTCATCTTTAAAAAAACGCATGAAAGGTTTTTATTTTATTTTTTCACTGAGTTACGCAAACAAAAATTGAATGATGATCTTTGTTGACTATTTCCGGTAAGTATAATATACAAGAAAAACTAACAAAGTACAACATACTAGTGTATTTTCGGGAATAACTTATTAAATTTTTTTATTTTTGTGCTTTCCTCATAGTACTATAGGAAAAAACTAAAATAAAAATAAAATAGGTTAGATTGCTTTTTTGTTGAAAATACTTTTTTTTTTTTTTTAAGCAAGTAAAATGGAACCTGCAATAAATAAAAAGATGAGCAAAAGGCAAAAGCTATAGAGTGAGACTTGCAAATAGTATCTAACTGTGATTTTTTGAACAAAAACAAGCTAGGTGGAACCCACAAACAGTAATTGGTTATGTGAGAAATAAACTAACTAAATATAGAGTTAAGCCTCTTTGTTATGGGAACCACTTAGAACCCACAAACAATACAAAATATAAGCAAAAATCTCCTTATACCAGCTTGTTATCACATCCCAAATGAAATTATGTTTGAAGAGAGAATGATGTTGCACGTTTAGCTTTAGTGAGAGAAGAATAATAGAATTCCATAAAAAATAAAGAAGAATAACTTTAAGGAATATTACACTACCTAATAACTTTTTATTAAACTAATATTAAAAATAAATCAAACCATTGTATTACATGATCTTAACACGTACACCAAGTTTCTTATCAATCGAAAAGCTATTTGTTATTTGATCTAGAAACTCATTTTTTTTATACACCATTTTAAATAAAAAAACTTGAAATTTTAAAATTTGATTGATAAAATAGTTGTTGATCTCAAATCATCTAGAAATTTAGTATGTATGTAGAGTATAAGAAGAAAATCTAATCTAACAGTAAATTTGTTAAAATACGTATTCAATAAAAATTATATTGAGCTGTATAACATAACTTAAAAATACACAAGGTGTAACTTGAATGTGTATATATATATATATATATATATATAATTAATCCGAAGTAAGAGTAATAAAATTAAGGCAAATAACTTTAATTCAATATGTTTCTAATCAAAACCCAACTTGGTCAAACTAGAACCCAATGGATCCAATCCTTTCCTAGGTCTTGGTCTAACATTTTCCTGGTGTGGATCTTTATCAGTTGTATAAACGATTACTCAATAGTCTGAGTAATGTAATTGGAGAGAAATTTCTCTTTTCTTTGTATTTTTTTTTTAGAGGATTAGAACATGACAGTTGACCATCAAGCTAGAAACTGGATATAATGATATATAATAGCAGCCCACCAAAGATTCTCAACGGATGCTAGCTCTCCCCAATCATGCCCACCTTTCCTTTTCTTCTTAACAAGTCGAAAGCCTCATCGATTTCCCGAGCTCATTCTCTCTCTCTCTCTCAAAATCCAATGATGCCTTAGATAACATCAACATGATTGGAGCTGTATATGTCGTCGGATTCACCATTTTCACAGGAACCATCCTTTTTGTCTTCCTCATGATTGCAATTTGCTTTCTCGTGCAACGTACTTCTGCCTATCATCACCACCAACAGTCCGCCGGAACTGTCCCTGTACACTCCATCAATAACTTTCATCCAGGTATTGATGAAGCCACTCTACGCCAATACCCAAAGCTCCTCTATGCCGAAGCCAAGCTCCACCAGGGAAACTCTACCATATCCTGTTGTTCAATATGCTTGGCTGATTACAATGACACGGATGTGTTGCGCATGTTACCCGATTGTAGTCATATCTTTCATCTTAAATGTGTCGACTCCTGGCTACGCCTGCATGCTACATGCCCGGTGTGTCGAAACTCACCTCTTCCTGAGGTGATGGCTTCAGTGGAAGTGACATCCTGATAAATGGAAGAGCTCTTTTATTACCATTCCATCTGCCCCAATTTGTAAAAGTGATCAACGAGGAGTAGTGAATAATAATTTTCACACTATTTTTTTATGTAAGACAGAATTTACCTTTAGACTTTTGTTAATTGTTAATTTTTTTATGTCATTTTTTGGAATTTTAGTTTTAGGGTAATTATTTTCTTATTTTTAAGTGCATTTAATGTCTTTTAAGTCAAATTAGAGTTTTATTATGATAGGTATCGAGTTTCCAGGAAGGAGTTTCATACACACGTATACACTTAAATTATGTTAGAGTAGAAATTCTATCTTGTATTAATAAATAAATAAAATTTATCGATTAAGATATTTTATAGGACATATTTTCTTATTTATCAAGTTTTAAGAAGACTTTAAATAAGCCTTCAAGTGGATTTCAAACCTATCATAAAGTGGATTTCAAACTTATTAACTTATGGATTAAAGAACTCTTCGTAAATTTGAGGTTATCTTTCAAAAGCAAACATGTTTTGTTTCTTACACCTTAAAATAGGCGTGTTTTATTTATGGCAAGTATTCTACTACATAATTTCTTCCTTCTTATCACTCATAGTCGATTATATCAAAGTTATGACAATTTATTTATAATTAGGAATATATTTGGTACAGATTCATACACTTTGTATGGTATGATTTTGTATTAAAGAAAATTTTTCACCAAATATTTTGTCACGAATCATTAAAGAGAAGTGCAAACATTGTATTATTGATTTATTGTATAAATATATGAAATGGACGGTACAAGTAGGCCAAGAATTTCAGTAGATATAATAAAGTTGGGAGTAGAATTAGGAAGATTCTCAAAAATAAAATTAAAAATTGGAATTAGTTTAGACCATTCCTCGTTGTTCAGACTATTGAGCGATGGTTTGATACATTGTATTAAAATATGAAAAAGGAAGAAGGGACTTTTTTCCCCTTTCGGTCTGCACCACGCATGAACTTCCGAACAATTATTCTCCAAAATTTATCATAGTAAGTTGGATTTCCTGTATTTCTACCTATAAAAAATCATAAGCTTCAAATTTGGTTCTTGATAGTAGCCTTTGAAAATTTCTCTTCCTCATGCTTGTGAAAAGTTTATTGGTGAGGTGTTAAAAAAAATGCAAATAAATGATTTTTTTTTTTTTTGAGAAGAAATATATGAAGTTTTACAATTTCCTTTCAAGGATTTTTCATATTCTTAAATAGTTACATAATAGTTCATTATTAATTGTCATTATCTATTATTAATGTGCATAAGTGTGACCATTTTTATTTCTTATGTTTGTATAATATTTTTATTTTTATTCACTTGTTATTTCCTATTTTTCATTGTTTTTTATTAAAAATATTTCATTGTTTTTTTATAAAAAATATATTTTAAATTAAATAACAAAACTAAACCCATTGGTATTGTATTAATTATTGACCCATATAACCACATTCATTTATATATAAATAATATACTAAGTGTCTACTTAACCAATCAAATAATTGAAACATCATTTACTTTTTTAACAATATACACACATGTAACAAACTCTCTGTATTTTTTATTATTAAATTATATAAAGTTATATTATATTCATAATATACATGCACATATTCACACACATCACAATTCACACAAATAATATTATGACAAAATAAATAAGTAACGTATACAATTAGTATCACACACATACATAATATAAATTTATAATAAAAAGAGATGCTAATTTAGATAGTTAGGGGAAAAAGAGAGAGAGAGAGAGAGAGAGAGAGAGATGAGATGAGATTCATGAGAATGAGATTAGAAATCAAATCAAAGAGAGAAAGTGAGAGTATTCTGTGTAGATTTTGGTTTTGAAATGGGATGATCTGTGTTGTTTGGTTTTGCATTCAGATGTGATCAGGGGGTGCAAAAATACTTTTAAGTGTCGTAAATCAAACTACTAAAATAAATATTTTATATATGAGATAAGTTCAAGTTACTCTTTTTCTAAACCATTGTATTTAAGTAGATCCAATGGTAAACAGAATTTAAAAAAAAATTATTAAAACTAATATTCTAATCGATCTCATTTATTGTTGTTTATTTAATTACTATATTCCATACTTATTTCTAAACACAAAAAAAATTATACGTTTGACTCTTTTTCTCTCCATTGCACGTCTCTCTCTTTTTCTCTTTGCACGTTTCTCTCTCTATCTCCTCTACGGCTAGGTCACCAGCAGGGAAAAAAAAAAAAAAAAACTATCAGCAATGCCTAATTACCCCATTCTAATTCCTGAGAACTCATTCTGGATGATTCAGGTAAAGGAACTAAGGAAGCCCTTTGAGAAAAATGATCCATGATTGTTCGAAGACAGTTTTAACAGCTAATTAGTTCTCATCCACAACAGCAAAACAAGCAATAAAACGGCATAGCAAAACCATCTGTTAAGAATTAAATTGGAGGAAACATAAAAGAAATTGCGAGCCCAGTTCAAGAAAGATAGCCTCCTCTTTCCGTCATGAGTCATTCTCTGTTATTGTTATCTAAAATGTATCAGATGCTTCTAAGAATCTTGCAGTGACCCACCACTTCAATGCTCTCTTTATATTAATATTCTCCTCTACCAGTCCACCAAAATAAATTTCCCTCCCCTCTTTTTTTTCTCCATTTCTATTTTTTTTTCTTACATCCTTTGTCAAAACCTAAAACCATATATGTCCATTTTCATTTTGATCTTCCAGTTCCAGTTCCAAATCTAATCTTCATTTTCATTTTTATTGTATTGGTAGCACCATGGGTAACTTGCTAGTTAGATTTCAAATCCACCAAAATAAGAAATAAATAAATAAACAGACTAAATTAAACTAAAATTAACAGTGTCCAAAATTTCAAAACCCAATATTTTGACCCAACTAACTTCTTTGACTTTACATGAATTTTTACTTGTTTTTAACAAAAATGGACACAGATGAAAGGAGGAAAAAAAATTAAAGGGTAATACCACTATATCGGTATGGGAGGAGAGAGAAGATGATTGATTAGTGTGAGGCATTAAATGTGAGGAATTTAAGTAAAAGTAGCTAATTTGGGAAATTAATACTCTACACTAATGACATGAGCGGGTGTTTTTCTCACCCTTAGATTTAGTAAGAATCTATGGTGTATAAAAGGCGTAACTCTTGTGGAGTTACACCAGGTGTAATTTGAACCCATCTCTTCATATATATAATGTTTTTTAAATTTTCACTTCAGGGGGTTCATTTGAAGCCCCTAAAGATAACGTACATTCACCCTTGAGTAAAGTCCAACATTAAATAAGAATAATAAGAGAGAATAGTTAATTTAATATGGTTAGGTCCAAACTCATAGACTTAAAACCTTTTGGATCAATTGATATCTTAATATGTTATAGGGAAAAGTTAACAAATGCCCTAGGGCATTTATTAATGAACTACTTTAGGAAAGTTTTTATAACAACATAAAATAAGCAATTAATTAATGTTTTGACAACTTTTTCAATTTCCCATAAAAGTGCTATAAAAACTTTCCTAGAATGGTTTATTAACAATTGTCCTAAGAGTATCTATTAACATGACCCTATATATATATATATATATATATATATTTGATGGGAAATACTTCACTTTATTGAAAACCAAATCAACGAGTTACATTCCTGGCATGCACACAAGCATGCTCTATCAGGCTAGGGCATTCCTCTAGCCATGCAACATAATCCTAAACATTTTTAGCATGTTGAGCTAGTAAGTGAGTAGGGACATTTCCCTGTCGTTTATTGTGAGTAATCTTTCACTACTTGAAGCACGAGACTTGGTTCATCACCCCGGCAAGCACATTCGTTACTGTAGAGGGCAGTGAAGCCAGTCCTTGTAGAGCTTTACAAACTAACAGTGAGTCACTCTCAAACTCTGCCTCTCTAATTCCAACATCCTTTGCGAAATCAACTCCAGCTTCCCTAGCTTTAGCTTTCGCTTCTATCGCACCCAAAGGATACTTTCACTTCTTGCTCAAGGTAGCAATCATTTCCCCGACGCCATCCCTAATTATCACTCTGGCCCCTGCCTGCTTATTCTTTGAGAAGACCGCACCCTCTATATTTACTGTATAGTACCCTTGACTTGGAGGTTTCCAAGAAACCGGAGATACAGGGTCAGCCTGGTGCTCTGTTTTTCCTTCATTTGCAGCTTGAAACTCCTCCATCAGGTGCATGGCGTTCCTCAACATTGTCTTACCCACCCTTCCTTTTCCTCCCATCCGAAGATCGTTCCAGTTCTCCTATATACCCCAGCAGACCATCACTACAACAAAATGTATTTTTAGTGACGAAAATTAGTGAGGAAATATTTTTTGTCGCTAAAAATACAGCTTTAGTGACGAAATATGAATTTCGTCACTAATAATGAAAAAAATTATAACATTTAGTGACGAAAAATAAAATTCGCCGCTATTGTGATTTGAAAAATAGGCGCTAGCAGAGGGAAACTTTGGCGCATAATCTATAGTGACGAAATATTTTGTCGCTAAAAGTTGAAATTTTTAGTGACGAAATATTTCGTCACTATAGATATTACTATGGATAGTATTGGTGACAAAAATCTTTTCATCACTATAAGGAAGAATTAGCGATGAAAAATATTCTTCACTAAAAATAATAATAGGTTTGCACTAATATGTTTTTAGAGACGAAATTCATATTTCGTCACTAAAAGTATGATTTAGTGACGAAATATGAATTTCGTTTCTAAAAATCTTAACAAAGCCCTGTCTTTAGTGACGAAACTGGAATTCGTCACTAAAGGCTTATAAGCCTAATTTCAATACCCAGCACACCCAAAAAAAACAAAGAGCCACGAAACAAAGAGCCATAAAACAAACCGTCACTTTTTCAGTAAAAAAAAAATAAAAAAGCTCAGTTCTTCAGCTTGTGATGGTTTTGGTCGCTGACAACTCCAACCACCGTCGCCATTAAGCTTAGCCATTGCCAATTAAACTCAACGGCGATGCTTTAGCTCGCCATTGCAAATAAACCATCGCCGTTAAACATACACCGATACCCACTCCAAATCGCCGATACCCACATCGATACCCACTCCAAATCGCACTGGCAACCCTTCGCATTCCTTCGAACCGGCGACCATTCAACTTCCGGCGACCCTTTGCATTCCTTACCGTCGCCAAAACCCAACCTCACTGTCGCAACAGTTCGTTCACTTCAGATCACGATGGTTCGCTCACTTCAGATCACGAAGGTTCTATCTATTCATCGTCGCCAAAACCCAGCATCAAATCGCGATGGTTCGCACTATTTGTGACGCTTCCAACCTCACCGTCGCCGATACGGTTCACTCGCATCAGCTTACGACGGTTAGGTCACTTCAGCTCCCGATGGTTCGATCTATTCACCGTTGCCAAAACCCAGCATCAGCTCGCGTTGGTTCGCACTATCTGCGACGCTTCCAACCTCACCTTCGCCAATCCACTTCCCTCGCATCAGCTCGCGACGGTTCTCACTATCTGCGATGCGTTTGGCGACGCTTCAATCTATTCATCGGTATTTTTTTTTTTTTACCTCAAGTTTGGTGTATGAGATTGACTTTTATCTCAAGTTTCTTTTAAGAGAAGAATTGTTGAAAGTGATTTGTTTGTGGGTTTTGGTTTCTTTGTTAAGTTTTGATTCATTGTTGATGTTTGAATTCATTTTTACATACAGCAACTTTTTCACTAACTGTGGGAAAATCTATTTCTACTATTGGGACAGCTGGGAATTGTTGAAAGTGAGTATTCTGTGAATTTGGAGGTCTTAGAGATGGATATTAGTGAGTATACTTTGTTACTGGTTTATATACTTTGTTACAAGAGTGTTCAAATATATTATTTTGACATGAAGTTAGTGCACCGTCATACAATGATATAGTAGGCTTGGAAAAGGCTGGAAATGTTGTGCAGTTGTGCTACTAAAGCATTAGCAAATAATCTTCTGTTTCACAGTAGAAGCATGTACCTAATGAACATAAAGGAAGTAGGAGCCATTTGTTAGAAGCTGCAATATGGTTGCAATGTTTCGGGGATTGGAACTTCAAGGAAGAAAAAATTACGTTATAAAATGAGATTAAAGCTGTAAGCATATTATAGAGACAACACAATGTCTAATTCAGATTCAGTTATTTTCTTCTTCTTTTTTTTTTTTTTTTTTTGGGTATAAAAGTTGATTCTATAAAGTAAATATTGTATGATTTTATTTATTTTTTATTATTAAGCTTTATAAAATCCTACATGAAAGGATATATGTACTAAGAACTTATAACGTTAACAAGTCCTAAAAATTTTAAATCAAGAACTTTCCTGTGGTGTTATTTAGTCCTTTCTCAGAAAGCATGAATTTTTCACTTATATTTTCAAGCAAAACTCATACATACAAATGTATACATGCAAGTACACATATACATGTATAAATGTGTGGCTGTGTGTGTGTGTGTGTCTAGTTTAATAATGTTTACATTATATAGTCCGGCTCCCCCTAAAAAAATTCATGTCCTGTCTCTGCCTTGTTTCAACTTGTTTGAATATCTATAGAGGTTTCACTTTTTTTATCTAATCTGATATTGAAGTACACAACTTGCTATAGCTTTCTAAGAGTTAAAGGTTAAACTCTCTCCACTTAGAACTGTCATATATTGAAGTTGATAATTGTTTCTTTTATCATGTAACAATGACATGAATGGACATGTAAAATGTTACTAACATGCAAAAAGAAAAGCTAATCTAGGAGTTCTCATTACAATGTGTTATGGACGTGTTAACAATCAATGTGCATATGCTTTCACTTCTTGTTATATGATTGCCATTCAATGTCAGTTTAAGCCATGACTTTGTGTATAATTGTGTATTTCTACTTATTATTTATTATGTGAATCTATGGTATTCTAGATTGAGAGTCATCTTTTTATTGAAATTCTTGCATTGTCTCCATCAAGAGGCTTTCACTTCTTGTTCTATGTGTTGCATGTAGGTGAAATCCTATTGATACATAGAATGTGTTGATGACTATAGCCATTAGATCATTGAGAGGCTTATCAAATGTTGGGTGTGGGCCCTTGGCAAGTTAACTCCATGTTTTATGTTGACTAATTAAACATTAGGAATATTTTTGAGGTATGATTAGGTCTGTTACTAGCAATATGAACGAAGGGAAATGTGGGGACTTGATACCACGAAGTGGGGTTTCAATCTTTTCAATATTGAATTCTAAGCTATACCACTATTTAGAAACAGGAAAAAGAATAAAGAATATGTATTTTAAATTTAGGTCTACTTAACTGTTCACTGAAAGTTATCTTTCTTTTATCTCCAGCTCTCTTTCTCTTTTATGGCTGAAGAAATTGTGAGGAACAAGCTAAAGAACACAAGTTAACTTTGGATTTTTTTTGAAAGTTGTAAACTTAGTTTGAGCAAAGTAAGTAAATTCTAGTTAAAAACTTATAAAACTCTATATATACTTGTGATGTTAGAAATTGGTTTTGTGGTGGGTTGTTGTGTTGGAGCAAGCGGGTGGCTTGCATGGTGTTATAAGGTGATTTAAGTTCATATTGGGAGTGTTTTTAATTTCTTGCAAATGTGAATGAAACTTGTTGATAAGTAGCAATTGTGTTCCTTTATTTGATTTCAATACTTGTAAGCATTATAGTTGTGATGTTTGTGATTGGTTTTGTGGTGGGTTGTTGTGTTGGAGCAAGCGGGTGGCTTGCAAGGTGTCATATGGTGATTTAAATTCATATTGGAAGTGTATATTTGTGTGTGCAATGTATATTTATTTAAGTATTAATATAGACTTGTGCATTCATGAATGAGATAGAACTTTATCTAAGTAGCTTATAGACTTAGATGTTAGAATACATTATGCATGAGTTGTCTTTATTTTACTAAAGTAGCATTCATCATGTAATTGTAGTCAAACATGGATAAAAGTTGGATGACAATGGGTAAGACACCCGATGGTAGATTAAGACACCCAATGGATAAAAGTTGTAAAAGGACTTGGCATGAGACCTTCCTCTTCTCTAGTAACGACCGCCTCCTCTAATTCATCGGTGGAGTATATTCATCGGTTAGAAAGTGAGATAATTGAGCTCAAAGAGGCAAGAGCGAGGGAGGAAGAGGAGCGAGCTAAGGAGCAAGAACCGCGAGCTAAGCAAGATGAGGTCCAAAAGAATATTCTTAATTTTTTGAGGAGTAAGGGTTATGATGACGCTCTTATTTATGGGGTGGTTCAACTTCAAGTTAAAACACTTTTTGGTTAGTACTTTATTTGCTTTCTACAACTTATACATTAGGAGTTGTGATTTTAATTTATTGGTGTGGTTACTCTTAATGCATGGTTAGAAATGTTTCTTATAACATAGTTAATGTTTTTACATTACAATTTTAACGAAGCATTGTTTTTATATTTGTGCAGATTTCTTATTGGTGGCTTTTAGAGGATTTACTTTTGGTATTACTTGAAGACATATGAGGAAATCTTCCCTTAGTTCTAAAATAGGGTTTAGGTAGAGTTATTGTATGTATTGCAAACAATTATTGTATGGAAGGAGTTTGAATTAGATACTTATTTTATTTTTTACTTGTGGAATATATGGATTTTTTTTACAAATGTGTTGTTGAAATAAATGTGTTATTTAGATGTGATGTTTCAATAAGGTAATGGCAGGTTACAAGTTAATATCAAAGCCATGAAAAAAATAAAAACAGAAAATAAGTTTTAGTGACGAATTTTTTCATCACAAATATAGCAACAAAAAATTGTTTTAGTGACGAAAATTTCATCACTAAATATAGCAAAATTTTGTAAGAAATGGTTTTAGTGATGAAAATTTTGGTCACTATATGTGCCTGGATTTTCTTAAAAATAGTTTTAGTGACGAATTTTTTCATCACTATATGTACCCGAATATAGTTTTAGTGAAGAAATTATTCGTCACTAAATATGATTTAGTAAACTAAAGTGTTTTCAGTGACGAAATATTTTTGTCATTGAATAGTGTTTTTAGTGAGGAAAACATTTAGTGACGAAACGTTTTCTTCATTAAAAGTTTTTTTTTTTTTTTTTTTAAATCAAATCAGACTTTTAGTGACGAAATTTTTAGTTACCAGGACTTTTAGTGACGGGGCTACACTAACAAAATGGGTTTCGTCACTAAAAGTCCAATTTCGTCACTAAAGGTCCTTAGTGACGAAAAACTGGACTTTTAGTGACGAATTTTTTCATCACTGAAAATACATTTTGTTGTTGTGCATGATAAATTGCTCCATCTGTCCAGGCCGGGCTTGATCGCACCTCTGTAAGTTCGCAACCACATCCAAGAAACTCCAATGTGACAAGATTTCAAACAGTAATGCGAGTTTACTATTCTTCCAAACTTCTTCAGCATGGTCACAGGTCCACAATAAGTGACAGACCGTTTCCTCCTCATGTCCACAGAGCTCGCATGTACCATTTGGTATAATTCTCCGCTGAGCTAAATTAGATTTTGTGGCTAGGATATCACGGCCTGCCTTCCAAATGAAATGTTTTATTTTCTATGGGATCTTCATTTGCCATATGGTCTTCCAAATCTTCCTCCTAGCGGACTCGTCTGAGCAATTTGCCTCGGTATTATGTTCCTTCTCTTCCAGTGCTAACGCATAAGCGCTTTTGACGGTAAAATTCCCACTCTTATTTTCAGCCCAAATTAGTCTGTCATGAGTTCCGCTTGAGCTTAGAGGGATACTTAGAATAGCCTCTCTGTCTTCGGGTAGAAACCAACAATCCAGCTTGTCTTTATTCCACTCATTGGTTGCTCTGTTTATGAGCTCACAAACTAGAGCATTTGAGGAATGTGGTTTTTATGTTGTGATCACCTTGTATGTGTAAGGTATGGGAATCCACTTATCATGCCACACCCATATCTTGTTACCATCCCCTACTTGCCACCTCATACCTCTTTGGATTATACTCTGTGCCGCAATTAAGCTTCTCCACGTATAGGACGGATTCCAATCTATTGTTGCCTCGGCAAAGCTGCAATGTGGGAAGTATTTGGCTTTATAAACTGCTAAACAGGGAATTGGAGTTTGTTTGAAGATTCCACCCATGTTTGGCCAAAAGTGCCAAATTGAAGCTTCTTAACTCTCAAAATCCCAGGCCCCCTCTGTCTTTTGGCTTGCACATCATATCCTAGTTCAACCATGCAATTTTCTTCTCATTCCCCATCTGTCCCCACCAAAATTGCCTGATCACCCTAGTCAGCTCGTCACATAGAGTCTTGGGTAACAAGAAACAATTCATGGTATATGAGGGTATGACTTGGGCCACAAATTTGATCAAAAATTCCTTCCTGGTGGGCATTAATATCTTTCCCTTCCAACCCGAGACTTTATTAGCCACTCTCTGTTTAAGTTAAGCAAAAGTGTTGTTCTTAGATCTTCCCACAAGTGATGGCAAACCCAAGTAAGCTTCATGAGGTTTAATAACTTGTGCTCCAAACATAGTTTTCACCCTCTCTTTTGTTCCATTGTTGGTGTTTAGGTTGAAATATAAGTTTTGTGGTAATTTAGCTGTTGACTAGAGGAGAGACTTCATAGACTTTAAGAATCCTTTGAATTTCCTTGGCTTCACTCACTATTGCTTGTCCGAACACCAGGCTGTCATTGGCAAAGAATAAGTGGGATACTCTAGGACCATTAGTAGAAGCAGCCACCCCTTTAATAGCTTTCTAGTGTGCTGACTAATGTACCAATGCAGATAGGCCCTCAACACTAATAAGAAAGAGATAAGGTGACAGTGGGTCTCCTTGTCTCAACCCTTGGGTTGGTTGCTTTAAATCATATGGCTGCCCATTGATTCGAACTGCATATTTCACCGAAGATACACATCTCATCATCATGCTAATCCATTTCGTATGAAACCCGAGCTTCATCATAATCTGCTTCAAAAATTCCCATTTAACCCGATCATACGCCTTGCTCATGTCCAGCTTTATGGTCATCTCGCCACATTTACCCTTCCTCTTCTTGCTAATATGGTTCATCATTTCATGTGCCACCAAGACATTGTCTGTGATGAGGCATTCCACCACAAAAGCACTCTGATTCTCTCCTATGATTTCTTGCAACATCGGTTTCATCCTGTTTGCCACAACTTTTGAAGACATTTTGTAAGCCACATTACATAATGAGATTGGCCTATAATTCATTACTTTTTCCGGGTTTTTTTTTTTAGAAATAAGCACATTATGAGTGTCATGAAATTTAAGGGGGGATGCACCATAGTTTAGAAAATCAAGTGCAGTATGAATGACAATAGATTTAACAGTAGGCCAAAAGTTATGATAAAATAAAGGTGGCATACCGCCTGGACCAGGAGTCGTTAGAGGGTGCATTTGTTTTAGTGCTTTCTCCACCTCCATTGCATGAAATTCTTGCGTAAGAGTAGAGTTCATTCTAGCTGTGACTTTGGAATGGACTGCATCAAGCATTTCTTGCTCCACCTTCGGCCTTGAGGTAGTGAAAAGCTCTTCAAAATAATGAACAAAAGTCTGCTCAATCTGATCTACATCCTCCAACTTCCTGTTATTTGCATCCATAATTTTGTTAATAGTATTCCTCTGGTACCGGTTTATGGCCTTAGTTTGGAAGAAAGTGGTGTTTCTATCTCCTACCTGTAGCCAATTGTTTCTACTTCTCTAATGCCACATTTCCCTTTCAATGCCAAGCCATTTATTAAGCTCCAGTTTTGTTGCATAGATTTCTTCCAGATTCGTCCCATTACCCTTCATGGCTTCAAGTGGTTAGAGCTTTTTTTTTGTATGTTAGCAACTTGCTTTCCTACGTGGCCAAAGTTGTGAATATTCCATGACTTCAATGATATTTGACACTCCTCCAAACAAGTTTCTAATGGCCATTGTGAGGGGCTGGACTATCCCCTTTCCCATGCCTCCTTTACCACTTTTTTATATCTTTCATCTTCAAGCCACATAGATTAAAATCTGAACAACCTTGCTTTCCGCCTTTGCTGTCTTGGAGGACTAGTTTCCTTAAGCACTAAAATACTATGATCAAAGACCAAATTGGACAAGTGATGAAGCTTTACCCTCGGAAAAACTCCTGCCCAATCCGTGGACACCAATGCTCTATCAAGTCTTTCTCGCACCCATCCTCGACTACCTAATCTTCTGCTCTAAGTGTAATCTGAACCCACATACCCCATGTCTCTCAATCTACATTTATTGATTGTCTCACGAAAACACCTCCTCTGTCCTTCCGGCCTAACCCCACCACCAACTTTTTCCTTAGCATGCATTATTTTATTAAAGTCCCTCATGCATACCCATGGCAAGTTACTCTGATGATTGAGATTTTCCAACAATGTCCACGATTCCCCTCTTTTACTTGTCTCCAAGTGGCCATAAAATCTAGTGAACCTCCATTTTTTTCATGCCTGTTCTTCAGATACTATTGCATCGATATGCCTAGGAGAGTATGACAATATATCCACCTGCAATGAGTTCCTCCACAAGAGAGCTAAACCTCTTGCCTTTCGTATGTTTAGAACCACTAGTCCTTACTGCCTTTCTATTTTCTATTTAATTCCATCCATCTCCGTAACATCAAACTTAGTCTCCATTAGAAAGACTAAGGTGGGATCTTTCTCCAACACCACCTTTTGGAGAGCATTAACTGTTAGGGGGTTCCTAAGCCCGCTACAGTTCCAATTGATGGCACTCATTATGCCCGACGAGCCTGTGCTGCAGCCTCCACCGATCCCAAGTGCTGTGCTAAGAGTTTGACAAGCTCCTTTACCTCACCCTCCATTTTAATCTGTTTCCCATTGTCTCCCTTATCTTCCAACTCAGCCAATGGTGCCCTTGCTCTTCTTTTTGTGCCCATATCAACCATTTCAATCTCCATGGTCGAGTCTACATTGGTTTTGTCTCCCTGGAGTTATGTTTCCCCACTACCGGACTTATTCTCCTTCCCAGGTACTCCTCTATTTTCTTTGTTCTTCTTTTGGCTGCCACCTCTTATTTTCCTTACTCCCTAGGCCTTTTGCTCTTTTGGAGAGGGCAGCCCCAAACTAAAGCTTACCCTAGATTGGAACAAGCCCAAGTTCTCCTTACTTTTCTGCATGGGCTTATGTAAAGTGCCCTGAGGCCTAAACGAGGGTGGTTGGTCTTGGACAACAACATTCAGCCTACATGCATGAATTCTTTTTTCCTACTCCAGTGTGGCCATGTGCATGACTTGCGTGTTATTCTCCTTGCCCAAGAGTGCTTCCTAATTTGTTACTGAATTCAAGGTAGATACGTTTCTGTTAATAGTGTCATCGATTTCCTTAAGTTGCTATTCAAAATCCAAAACATGTGAAGAATCCAGGTTTTTGATACACACGTGAACTGGTGTGGGTACATCCTTCTCCACGTCAGCCCTAGAGGCCACCACCCTCACTGTCTCATCTGGTAGATTCTCAAGGCCACTCGTCGTAGCCAGCATTAAGACCGCTACTCCGGCCAATCTTCATTCCAGAACCTCCCTTCCACCTTCCCCAAACCTGTTTTCACCTTGTTTTTTTGCCATAACAAGCTGGGACTTCTAGTTTTTTTCCTATGACACGTGTAACCATAGGCCAAATTACTTCAATTCTGGCCTCAGAATATCTGATAGGCCACAAACTAAATGACCCCTTGTGATAGAAATTAATTAATTAATTAGCCAAGTTATTAATTAATCAATTTATCATGCAAAAGCATGGTAGCACAAACAAATCACCAATAAACTAATTATGTAGCAGAAAATAAATAACATGGTGATTTGTTTATGAATGGGGAAAAACCTAACGGCAAAAACCCCACCGGGTGATTTTCAAGTCACCACTCCTGAAACTCCATTATTATCACAACAAGCGGTTACAAGTAAAGGAATCTCAAGTACCTTACCAACCTACAGTTGAACCCTTACCCCAATACCCAGTTAGACTTGTTCTGTAGTGACAGTTCCCCTTTCTGATACATGGCTCCCAAGTACGTGACTAACAGTTGCACGGATCCCAGTACACAACTTCAAAACACCAATTGAAAAGATTGTCGGCCGCAAAGTTCTTTAGTTCATCCACACGATGAAGATCAAGAAGATGCTTGGTTACAAAACCCTACAGTGCAAATACACAGCAACTTCTTCAAGAAAAAGATATGAACTAGGTCAAAAACCTTGTCTCCAGTCACAATTTGCTTGAAAGAGAGTTTGCTCAATGCTTGTGCAACTTGTGTACCGTTTTACGGCTCTTAAAACAATCCTTTTATATGTCTAGCGTTAGGAGAAAAGAAGGCCCAAAGACAGATTCACGGATCCCAAGAAAATCAGAGTTAAATTCTGAAATTCTTAAACCTCGACAGATAGGAGGTGTCAAGAAGCTATTGACTAGGTGTCGAGCTTTAATGAATTTGCACTCTTTGCTTGATTTCTTGAACAGACTTGAAGGCTTCAACACTTGATCTTGAAACGTGGTTTCTTGAAGTATTTAAACACATCCTAAGTCTACTTAAATACAAGTAAAGTGCGTTTTGTCAAAGGATAAGCCGATTACATAAAATCATGACATATGTTCTTAACATATGAAACACCTATGTCCTAACAATCTCCCCCTTTGGCAATCCGTGACAAAACCACAACAAATAAATGAACATATGAGAGAAGTCATAAATCACCCAACTCATATTCACTTGTTGAATACAATAAAATCTATCCTAACACAAACTCTTGAAAAACTTTTCAAAAAGAGAGTTTATGGCAAGTAGACTTTGACAACTTGTATTTCTGAAATACTTTAAACAAAACTCATCAAGGCATCTTTGTGTGAAATAGAAATAATAGATAGTATACAAATAATAAGATACATGTGTATAAAGAGATAAAAGAAACAAAACATGAAAGGGTAGGTGAAAGAAAAACATGCATCAACAATATAAAAGAGAAAATAAGAACAATGTATGTCTATAAATGGTCACAAGACCTCATGTACAAGAACAATGTATCTAAGAAAGAAAAGAAATGTTGGTTTTTAGACCCCTTAAAACACAATTGGATTAACCTAGGAATTTAGCCAAGTTGTTACTTAGTCAAATTAATTAAATCTAGGTTAACACAATTAAATAATCATATCAAGTATAGAAGCGGAAATAAAAAGAACACAAAGATATGATCACCCAGGAAACCAAACCAGTAAAAACCTGGAGAGGATTTAACCTAGCTATCCTCAAGGTAAACTTGGATCCATTATCTTGAAAGAATCGAAGTTCATACAATAAGACTTACAAACCCCCACGCTCGACTTCTTATTGCTATCCACCAGTAGAACTTACTGACACGACCACGTGCAAGCTCCAAATCCACGGACTCCTTCTTTCTTGGATTCTCCACCAAATACAAGCACACCCGCTTATGTTTTCTTTAAGCTTCAATGGCAGCAACTGGAATGATCATCAAGGTGTAGAAAAATCTTCTCCTTGAAAACCCTAAGTTTATGTTAAGGAAACCTCCTCAAAGATCTCACAAGAGATTCACATAAACCGCAATATGAGCAACCCAAAAATGTGGCTAGGGTTTCCCTTATATACCTAGGGTAAATTAGAAACCTAAACCAATTAAAACTCTTTAGGGCTGAGTTGGAAAACTTATTTAAAAAACGTCAGGTACGATTTTCGATTGATCGAGCCTAAGCTTCGATCGATCAAAATGTACTAAATCCGTTTTTTAAATAGCTTAGTATTACATTCCAACTTTACAACAAAGACCCAACTTTGAGCACTTCTAAAACAACTTAAATACATTGTTTTTGTCATGGTTTGCCAACAATACAAATTAGGATTCTAAATACATAAAACCTAAGTCTTTAGAACCTAACAAACTCCCCCTTTGGCAATCCGTGACAAAACACAACTTAAATAGCTCAAAGTTTACAAGTAAAAGTCCTTTACAAAATAATGCTCAAAAACACAAATTCAATCTAACTACTATCCATTAGTTGCAAAAGTAGACAGCAGCTCAAATGAATCAACCTGTATATTTTCTGAAACACTTAAACAAAATGCATAACCGCATGTGTGGAAAAAATACAAGTAAAGAAAAATAAAAATCTTGATTTCAAACACAAACAATAAAGACATATAATAATGAAAAACTCATAATCATAAATCAATAAGAAGTTTGAAACAAGAACCACAAAATATACTCCCCCTAACATGTATAACCCAACAACAAAAAAAAAAAAAATGTGGCAAGAGCTAAAAGATAAACTACAAAGTGAAGCACCTAGATACAATCTAAACAACTCCACAAGCTCCAACCAAACAAAAATTAAAGTCTCCCCCTAAAACACTAAAACAAAAAACAAGTACAAAGAATGCCAAAAACATCTCTCATATGTACTCCCCCTTTTTGTGACGGAATGCCAAAAGGCAATCAAAATCCATCATCAAAAGGAGGTGGCGATAAAGAACTCCGAAACCATGCCAAATCTACTCGCAGACCTCAAATCTCATCCAAAATGTCCACCAAAACCTGTCCTTGAGCCGCCTGAAGGGTCAAGACATGATCCAACGTACGTCGAATGTCGGAATCATCTGAAGTAGTCGGTGAAGGAACATCAGTAGCAGCAGCAGCACCAGAAGTCTCAGCAGCACTTGTAGAGGAGGGAGGAGGGGGGACACTACTAGAGGATGCACCATGAGAGACTGAAGGATCAGCTCTTAAATGAGCAGCCCTTTGACAAAGGAAAGTGGCACCTAGAGGACCAACAACATGGACAGACTCACTAGAGGGAAAGTCAGCTAGACCTAAAAACAAAAGTATCCTATGAATGAAAATAGGATATATAAGCGCATGTCCTATGGTAGAACTCCTATAAACTTCGTTCAAAGAACGAAGGAATAAGTGAGGAAAACTGATAGAAGCACCGGACATAAACGCATATAAAAACACATATCGCTCTAGAGGGATGGTGTGGAGATGAGAAATGGGCCACAAGGAATGACACGCAACTCGAAGAAACAAATATGCGGTCTCAGTAAGCGCAGAAGACGTGATTCGAGGATCAGAACCCCACTGGATAGATGATCCAGTGATGTGTGACATGACCTCATCAATAGGAGGTGACTCATCATAGGGATAGACCGGATCAGTGACAATCGGAACCCCAAGAGCCTCAGCCACTACCCTAGGGGTAATGGTGAACTCTTCACCTCATATCCAACTCCGAACAACGGTGTTGGAATCATAGATGTGACAAGTGAGGTTAGAGAAGAACTCTCTAATCAAAGCGGTCAGGGGTGGATGATCTATCTCTAAGAGTGACAACCAACCTCTAGACTCAAGATTAGCCCTAATGGCTGGATCAACCTCATCAAGAATCACAGAACGCTCAGCCCAAATCTTACGTTTACTATTAAGTTTCTCATAGGCCTCACGCGCACGCTCATTCCTAAACAACTGAACCCTAGGAGTAGACACAGCAGGGGTAGAGGGAACCCTATTAGCTCTAGTCTTCCTAGGCATGGTGATAGAATAAGGAACAAGAGCACAAAGTAAATGGGAAAAACAACAAAAACAAAACCAAGGGCAGACTACAAGTTAGCCAAAAAAAAATATAGAACAAGAAGAACTATATGATGCATGAACATATTAAATGATATGATGCATGAGCTAATGTAGAAAATTAGGTCCAAATTAAGTTCAAATTCACAAAATTGGCTTGAGCATAGAGTTTCTAACTAAAACCCAAAAAAAAATTCAACCACTTGTTAATTTTTTCAAAATAAATTGACCAATTGATCAATACACAAGATAGAAAACAGATTAGAATGATCAATTACATCAAAACAACAAGCCAATTTCATCAATTTCAACTCAATTTAACAAAATCCCCAAATCGGATTCAAGCATAAACCCAAGAATTTTCAATTTTTCACAAAGCCCCAAATTGATCAAATTAATCAATACCAATCATGAATATACCAATATCCCATCAAAACCCAATGATCAATTTCAGAAAACAAGGCTTGAATCATCAAAAATCCCAAAAATAGAGAGGTCCGAAAATATCCCTTAAATGCATGAAAAAATGCATGAAATCATGAAAGTAAAACAAAAAGGAGGGATAGAATAGTCATACCGGCCTTGAGGGAGGAAAACCATGCAAAAATTGTGGAAGAAAACGACAAAAAATGAGATGTGCTGCCTTGCCAAGTCGGAGAGAGAAGAAAAGTTTAAAAACTTTTTGAAAAAGATGATTTGAAACAGTCAAAGAACTGTTTTAAAAAAAACTTAAAATACGATCTTCGATTGATTGAAAATCAGGTTTGATCAATCGAACCAGGCAGAGGCTCACATAAATTTTAAAGCAAAATTTCGATTGATTGAAAAATAGATTGGATCAATCGAAATTCTGAAAAAAACAGCTTTTTGAGAGAAAAACCAGATTTTTGAAAAACTTACCTCAAAGCATTGAATATAACAAAACAAATGCATGAGTATGAGATTAAATGCTCTCCCAAAAACAAGATTTAAACCCAATTTTCCAGAAATTTAGATTTTAAACAATCTCCCCCATTTTTAAAGCAACAAAAACAGTTTTTGCATAAAACTCAAAGTAATTTTCAAACGTGGTTGGTCAGACCATAAACACACACAATTACATGTACAAAGTTTAGCAAAGAATAATTTGTGTTGTGTGTGCAATTAGCAAAAACTTGAGATACATGTGAGGTGATATGAGAACAGAAATCAATCACAAAGTCTACACAATTCATCACATAGAATTTTAAAAGAGACTATCACCTAAAGAGTTACATCATATAACTCCCACATCTCCTAGAACATAAGCTTGCAATCATGTAAGTTTCTTGAATTTTGCCTCATAATATACACACCAATTTTTAATTTAAGTGATTTGGCATTCAGCCTAATAGTACATACCAATTTTAATGTAAGAGATTTATCATTTAAATCGAGGCTTCACCTTATGTTCTTTTTGTGCATGTGCTACACTTTCTCGAGCACAAAATCCTATGATATGCACTAAGGTGTTCATGATTGGCTAGTGCACAGTGGTGAGATGGTTATTTATGCCTTTCTCAAAAGGATCAAGTCCAACAATCAAACACATGTGACTTCAAGATTAAGACAAAGTGATAAACACCATAAACATCTTTCCCACACAACATGTTTAACAAAGCTTTCACTAGTAAAGTTCAATAAATAAGCTCATCAAAGCTAAACAAAGTACAACAAAACATGTCATGTGAACATAAATTGACCAACCTTGTTTTCAAAAAATAAAGAGAATATTGCAAGAACAATAATGTGCTTCCTTTTTCTTTCCTTTCTTTCCTTTTTTTTTTTTTTATATATTAAATAAATAAAAAACACCTAGAATGAAATGCATGAATGTAATGCAATGCAAATCCTAGAGACAAAAGAAAAAAACACAAAAACCAAAGAACAATGGTCACAAAAGATAAAGCAATGAAGCACAAGGACCAAGAAAATAGAACAGTTCAGGGACACAGAATCACACCAATTACTTGACGAAGGGTTTCAAACTTACTTTTATCAAGAGGTTTGGTGAAAATGTCGGCATTCTGACGCTCAGTAGGAATATACTCAAGACACACAATCTTTTTTTCAACAAGATCCCTAATAAAGTGATACCTAATCTCAATATGCTTAGTCTTGGAATGTTGAACAGGGTTCTTAGATATATCAATAGCACTAGAGTTATCACAGTAAACAACCATGGTATCTTGGGATATCCCATAATCAGTTAAAACCTTTTTCATCCAAAGAAGTTGTGAGCAACAACTTCCAGTAGCAATATATTCTGCCTCTGCAGTAGACAAAGACACAGAATTTTGCTTTTTACTCATCCAAGCAACAAGATTGGCTCCTACATAAAAACACCCACCAGTGGTGCTTTTTCTATCATCAGTATTACCAACCCAATCAGAATCAGAAAAACCAGCAAGGGACAGATTAGACTCTTTACTATAAAATAATCCATAATCACAAGTTCCACCAACATATTTAATAATTCTTTTGACAGCATTCAAATGTGAAACTTTAGG
The DNA here is from genome assembly GCA_029955455.1 of Quercus agrifolia. Lineage (NCBI taxonomy): Eukaryota > Viridiplantae > Streptophyta > Magnoliopsida > Fagales > Fagaceae > Quercus > Quercus agrifolia. Next base: position 33,761,745 of record JARQAD010000010.1, read on the forward strand.
ATTAGATTGAAATCTAGAACAAACACCAACACTAAAGGCAATATCAGGCCTACTAGCAGTCAAATATAACAAGCATCCAATCATACTTCTGTATAATGTAACAACAACAGACTCACCTGAAGGATCATTTGTTAATTTGACATTGGTAGCCATTGGTGTTCTGGAATGTGCAGCATTGTCCAATCCAAACCGCTTAACTAGATTCCTTGCATATTTTGCTTGGTTGATGTAAATTCTTGAGTCCGTTTGTTTTACCTGTAATCCCAAAAAATAAGTTAGTTCTCCAACCATACTCATTTCAAACATGGACTTCATTTCATCTACAAAAGAATGAGCAAGAGAGTCATTAGTAGCACCAAAAACAATATCATAAACATATATTTGAGCTACAACAAAACTATTCTTATCCTTTCTTATGAAGAGAGTAGTGTCTGCAGATCCCCTTTTGAATCCATGCTCAGTGAGATATGCAGTCAATCTATCATACCAAGCTCGCAGAGCTTGTTTCAACCAATACAATGCTCTCTTTAATTTGTACACATCATCCGGTCTGTGAGGATCAATAAAACCTTTAGGTTGTTCCACATAAACTTCTTCTTGCAACATCCCGTTCAAGAAAGCACTTTTGACATCCATTTGGTATAGCTTGAAATTTAGATGACTAGCTATAGCCAAAAGTATCCTAATGGATTCCAGTCTTGCTACAGGTGCAAATGTCTCATCAAAATCAACCCCTTCCACTTGTGTGTAACCTTAAGCAACAAGTCTAGATTTATTTCTAATAACTGTGCCATGTTCATCAGATTTGTTCTTAAAGATCCACTTAGTTCCAATCACATTTACTCCATTTGATCTTGGAACTAATTCCCACACATCATTTTGAACAAACTGGTGAAGTTCTTCATGCATGGAGTTTACCCAGTCAGCATCTTGAAGAGCTTCGTCTACCTTTTTTGGTTCGAATTGGGACAGATAGCATGAATGAGTAATTACACTTAAGGCTTTTGACCTTAATCTTATGTTATCATTCAGACTTCCCAATATGTTTGAGGAGGGATGGTTAAGTCTTATTCTAGAGGAAGGACCTTTGACTAGGGATGTTGATGTACCTTTTTGTTCCGGTGAAGGGCTGAACTCATGTAGTGCTTGTTGGGTCTCATGTACCGGTGTGGATGGTTTCGGACTTGATGGAACAGACACAGCATCATTTAATACCATCAACTCTTCATCACTGTGCTTACAAACATAATCAACAGGAAGTGAGTCATCATTCTTCACAGGCATATCTTGAACAGGAGTGGCATTTTCTAATTGTTCTTCAAAACAAACTTCATCATTAATCACAACATTTAATGATTCCATCACAGTTTTGGTTCTCAGATTGTACACTCTATATGCTCTACTAGTAGAGGAGTACCCTAGAAAATATCCTTTGTCACCCTTAGCATCAAATTTTTCTAGGTTTTCTCTATCACGTAGAATGTAACAATCACTACCAAAAATCCTGAAATACTTAACAACAGGCTTTTTCCTTTCCAGAGTTCATAAGGAGTCTTCTTTGAATCAAGTCTGAAATACACCTGGTTGAGTGTATGACAAGCAGTATTAACTGCTTCTCCCCAGAAGGATTTGGGCAACTTTTTATTGTGTAGCATGACATGAGCCATCTCTTGAACAACCCTATTTTTTCATTCCACTATTCCATTCAGTTGAGGAGTCTTAGGTGAGGAGAACTCTTGATGTATGCCTTGCTCATTGCAGAAGGTGGCCAGCTTGGTATTCTCAAATTCTCTTCCATGGTCACTTTTGATTCTGGCTACTACAGTATCTTTTTCAACCTGCAACTTTTTGCATAGATGTATCATCTTCTTAGGAGCCTCAGCTTTGTCTTTCAACAGCACCACCCAAGTGTATCTAGTGAAGTCATCCACAACCACCAGAATGTATTTCTTTCCACCTAAACTCTGAACTCTAGCAGGACCCATGAGATCAATGTGAAGAAGCTCCAAAGGCCTTGAAGTTTGTATACTTGCCACAGACAGATGTTTAGACTTTATCTGTTTACCTATCTGACATGGTCCACATATGCACTTATTTATCTTCCCGAACTTAGGTAGACCAACAACTGCATCACATCTGGAGATTTTTTCTAACTGTTTATGACTAGCATGCCCCAACCGTTGATGCCACAAATCAACTTGATCTATCTTTGCACTAAAACACTTGTTACTTATGCTTGGTGTCAATCCATAGCAATTGTCTGCAGTCCTTACACCAACACACATACAGTCACCACCACCATTAAGAATCTCACATTCATACTTGGTGAAGAGAACATTTAGCCCATTATCACAAATCTGACTAATGCTGAGCAAGTTTGCCTTCAGTCCATCGACATACCAAACATCTTCAAATACCGGCAATCTTGGGATGTCCACAGTTCCAATCCCTCTGATTACAGATTTGCTTCCATCTCCAAAAGTGACTATTCCAATCTTTCCTTCAAAGAGAGTTTTGAATAGCCCTTTGTTACCTGTCATATGCCTGGAGCAACCACTATCCAAATACTAAAGACATGAATCACGTGCCTTTAAGGCGGTTAAGGCAGTAAAACACAAATAATCATTATCACATGTGATAAGCAATCTAAAGAAAGATTTAACACGTGCAACAAGCAACAAATATCCAAAGTAAGCAAATTGATAGATAAGCATTATACTTTGCAAAAAATCCGTAATAAAGTAGTCAAAGATCAGCTCAGTGATCAAAAGATCAACAACAAAAGAGCTACCCGCTCTGATACCACTTGTTGGTTTTTAAACCCCTTAAAACACAATTGGATTAACCTAGGAATTTAGCCAAGTTGTTACTTAGTCAAATTAATTAAATCTAGGTTAACACAATTAAATAATCATAGCAAGTATAGCAGCGGAAATATAAAGAACACAAAGATATGATCACCCAGGAAACCAAACCGGTAAAAACCTGGGAAGGATTTAACCTAGCTATCCTCAAGGTAAACTTGAATCCACTATCTTGAAAGAATCGAAGTTCATACAATAAGACTTACAAGCCCCCACGCTTGACTTCTTATTGCTACCCACCAGTAGAACTTACTGACATGACCACGTGCAAGCTCCGAATCCACGGACTCCTTCTTTCTTGGACTCTCCACCAAATACAAGCACACCCGCTTGTGTTTTCTTTAAGTTTCAATGGTAGCAACTGGAATGATCATCAAGGTGTAGAAAAATCTTCTCCTTGAAAACCCTAAGTTTATGTGAAGGAAACCTCCTCAAAGATCTCACAAGAGATTCACATAAACCGCAATATGAGCAACCCAAAAACGTGGCTAGGGTTTCCCTTATATACTTAGGGTAAATTAGAAACCTAAACCAATTAAAACTCTTTAGGGCTGAGTTGGAAAACCTATTTAAAAAACGTCAGGTACGATTTTCGATTGATCAAGCCTAAGCTTTGATCGATCAAAATGTACTAAATCTATTTTTTAAATAGCTTAGTATTACATTCCAACTTTACAACAAAGACCCAACTTTGAGCACTTCTAAAACAACTTAAATACATTGTTTTGATCATGGTTTGCCAATAATACAAATTAGGATTCTAAATACATAAAACCTAAGTCTTTAGAACCTAACAAGAAAAGATACACGATAGCCTCACTACATCCCTCAAAAAAATAACAACACTCCCCCTAATACAAAGAACCAAAAACTAACTCTCCCCCTAAGAGTGACTACTCTCATATCCAAAACTACTCCCCCTTTTTGTCATGAGTGACATAGGGTAGAGTGTCAAATAGACATCTTATCGGTAAAGCTAGCATCTCCATCATCATCTGAAGCATCATCGTCATCACCATCATCATCCTCAGCATCAGAATCAGAAGCCACTGGTGAAGGAGTAGGCTCAGATGTAAATCCACCTTAGTTGCATGCCATCGTGCAATACGATCGACACGAACGTTCACCTGATACAACTCTGTAAAGAGTGTATCCAGGCGAGCATCCATGCGCTGCAGCTACGCCATAACGTCTCCTAAAGACACATCACCTGAAGAAGAAGGAGCGGATACAGATGGAGCAAAACGGGATGGTGTAGAACGAGAGGAAGGTGTTGCTGAGTCCAACTACCGCGACCAAAACTGGGCCTCACTACGTTTAACGGTAGCGTAATCTATGGCACACATGATGGTAAAATGGTCGGAAGAGGGAAAAGGAACAGAAAAATGGCGTAAAATCCTTGTGATAGCGGAAGGAAAGATGAGCTTATCATGGGACGCCGAATCTAAATGAACATCTATAATAGAAAGAATGAAGTGAGAAGGAAAATCTATAGTAAGATGCTCAAGAAAAGACAACAAAAATCGAGCACAAGGCTTAGTAATGGAGTTATAGTGAGAAAGTGGATGCAAAACAAAAGTCATCACCATGTTCATGAATCTAGGACCTTTAGCAAAAGGTCAACGTGATGTAAACAGACACTCACCCCAAGCAGTAGGGTGCTCACAAAAAGCAGACATGAGCTCATCCCTGGACACAGTCCTCAGACACTCATAACTAGGATAGTCAGGAAACTCTATCCTAGGGACCCGAAGCACATTTGCAACCAACTGCGGTGTGACAGGAATGCACGTACCTCAAACGTGAGTGAAGAAGAAAGGTATTGAACGATCAATCCCGTGCATGTTGGAGTAGAACTCCTAGATAAGCACGAGAGGACATGTGACCGGGACGTCACACAGTGACTTTCATCCCCTACTGTGAATGACAGAGGGAAGGTTAATGTCGGTAAAGTCCTACAGAACGACTTGGCATTCCGAATGAATGCCTCATCTAGAGAAGTTCTTCGAAAATGCCTTAAAGGCATCATCATCACAGAACCAAACGTTAGAAGGTGAAGGATCAGAAGATGAAGAAGCATCGGAACGAAGAGGGTTCTGGGCTGGAGTGGATTTACGTTTAGGTGCCATAGACATGACTAATATAAACAGAAATAAAGGGAGAAAAAGAGAAGAACAATTAGAAAAGTCCTAAGTAATAACAATAATATCAAATATATTGAAAAGAAGGTACGTATGCATGGGAAATGCATGAACATGTGACATGCAAAACAAAAAACATCATGGGTTCAGCCCAATCCAAACCTATCAGCACATAAACACATAGCACACATCTAAATGCATGTCAATACTATTATAATGCTAATGTGATGCAATGTATGAGGTTTTAAACTCATTTAAGTGAAAACCCATCCCAAAATTTCAAAAGTAACTCAACAATTTTGAAAAACCCCAAAATTTTCAAAAAAACCCCAAAACCTAGGTTTCAAAACATGAAATGCATGAAGAATGAGAGATTAGAAGCTTACCAAGAGAGGAAAAACTTGAAAAAGCTTGAAGAAACCTTCGAGGATTGAGATTGGAGTGAGATGAGAGAGTTTGGGAGAGAAAACAGAGAGCAATTGAGAGAGATATCGAGTGAAATAAGGATTGGATCGCACGAGGAGGTTTAAATAGAACCTTCAATAAATCTCGACAAATGAGGTGTCGAGAGGTGTTGAGCAAACTGTTGAGGTAAGTGTCGAGAAAATGCTTGTCGACAGTTGAGGTATTGAGCAAGTATCGAGCAACAAGGAATCAGATCCAAGAACAGAAGCTCGATTGATCCACCAGGTGTCAAGAAGCTATCGAGGAGGCAGGAGCTTTCTCGATCGATCCACCAGGTATCGAGGAGCTGTCAGGATTGCGATATGAAAAAGGTTTAAGACTCTCGACAGATAGCAAGGTGTCGAGGAGGTACGAGGAGGTGTCGAGCCACATTTTTAAAAATAGTTTTTCGAAAGGAGAAAAACACAGACATGAATGCAATCCACACATGCAACTCAACCAATAATCCAATTAACATAATAATCTTTCAAAATAGTCTCTCAAAATAAAATATTTAGCACATGGATCTCAAAAACACACACACACACACAAAAAACAAGTCTAACCAATTTTATATTTCAAAAACCAAGTTAAGACAGTTTAGTGAGCATACATTAACATATGTAAAACTTGTGATGGCTAAATCACATTGTATCTGCACATGTATCAAGAACAACAAAGAATATTGCATGTTGTGTATGAAAAACATAGCAAGATTGCATAAGTGTATACATGTTATGACGATTTGAGATATGAGAAAATTGCTTTAACTCACACACAATCATAACTGCTTGATATCCTTCACCACCTCACCACACACTAGCTTATGAAGGATCAATAAATATTTATCGAAAGACCACGGACTGAGCAATAGCACCCTATCCATATCATCCTTCAATTGGAAAAGGAACATTACCTTATTCTCACCCAAATCACTGACCTTGAAATTGTGGTCTGCTCTCCAAACTGATCTCAATACTCTGTCCACTAACTCCAGATTGACTTTTCGCTTAGTACAAAACTACCAATAAGAATAGGACCATCCTCTGTCAGTGGTGCATGGATTGCTACTTCAACATCTTCTCTCAACGACAGCTTTAACTTTGCACACCTATCTGTGATCTCCTCCATGTTTTCTTCTGAAAGGAACCGTTTCTACCATTTGCACGGAGAGAAAGTTTGCCTAACAGCAGCCCATATGCTAAACTAGCCCCCTTTTTCACCTCTAGGGTTTCTAGAGAAAGCCTAGAGAGAAAACCCCACAACACAATTTTATAACATGACCCTATATTATATTAACTTTTCAATTGAAGTCTTATCGAGGGGTTATCTACCCAACAACATATTGGTCCACAACAAAAAGAAAGAATAAAGCTAGAAAGAGTATTCTTCAAGTCATAACTCAGATTATGTGTTTATTATTTGCCTGAAAATTTAAATTCATATTTTTTTTCCTTCAAAAGTTTAAATATAATAAGTTTTGTTGAGATGCTATCTTTCATGTAAAATTGAATAAGTCATGGGTAATTGAAATCTACAAGTTTTATATATAAAAAAATTAAATTAAGTATTTATATGGTATCTGTGAATGCTCTAAGCAAGCGTGGCAGCTTGGTTAGCTTTTTTGTTTGAATCAAATAACGTTCCGGCAAAAAGATATTCTAAAATATTCTCAGGTTATTTAAACGAAGCTTATTCTAACTACATATCTGCTCTTCTTAAAAATAAGGCATAATTTTTTTGTTTTTGTTTTTTCGGTTGAGTGACGCATACAAAGATTGAATGATGATCCTTGTCAATTGTTTCCGATAAGTATAATATACAATAAGAACTAAAATAGTACAGTAGATTGGGGTGTGTGGGGGTTGGATTGGGTAGGTAAAAGTTAATATTTCTATTCAATTTGCCACTAGCAGGTTGGGAAAATTCCAATCCAGCACCGACCCAACAAAGTTGAAATTTGGCAAATTTATTACAAATTTTGGTGGTTTCAACTTGGCGGGTAAGGTGGGTTTTGTGGGTTGGTATTAACAATGTTATTTAAAAAAAAATTATGACAATCTTCAATTTATTATTGCATAATCTCAAAATATAACTAATGCACACAAAAAATTAAAGGTAGATTTTATTGAATAATCTCAATTCCAACACAAACATAGGGTCAATAAAAAAGAGATGTATCATCTCTAACAGACCTTGACTCCACAAAAAAAGGAAAAAGAAAAAGAAAAAATAGTAGGTTGTTGCCTTACAACTGAGGAAAATTGAATTAACAAACTCAAAGTCTTAACATTCCCAAAGCAACATTAAGGATTCAAAATAATAACATACCAACATAACAAATAAACTTCAAAATGGTATGCATGGTCTCAATATTTACAAGAATATATGGGACCCAAATCAAAAAGACAAACAACATAATCAATAAAAATATAGATACAAACATTAAGCAATATAAGACATAAAAACAACTACCTTTGTGGTTGTCTAGGAGAGTACACATTTGATGGAATTTGAAGAATTGAAGGGATTAAAAAAAAAAAAAAAAAGGTTAAGGAAGAAAATGACAAAACAACATGAAAGAGGGAGGGAGAGGAAGTGGCTGAAGGTGAAAGCTAAATACAGAGTGTATGTAGTATATGGTTGAAGTGAATTTAGGGTTTCAATGTTAACTTTTTATATTTTGTATAAGGAATTGATTATTGATTAGCTATAAAAAAAGATTAGGTGAATTGATTAACTTTACATACAAAATATACGATTGATCAATTTGAACTAATATATATATATATATATATATATATATAATTAAACGGGCGGGTCGAGTTGTAGCGGGTTGACAATGTTTCAATCCATTATCCAACCCAATTCACTATTTTGGGCATTTAACTCGTCCAACCCAAATCGCCTAACTTAATGACCCACATAGAACGGGCGGGTCGATTACGGGTCGGGCAGGTTGGCGAGTCAAATGGATATTCTGCACACCCCTACAACAGAGGACAAAATTGGCCTCTGCCCTTTTCGGGCAAAATAAATAGCATTCTACCCCCTTTCCCAAACTAATTAGGAAAATGCCCTTCTTTTGAAAATCTACTTTCTCAAAACAAAAAAAAAAAATATTTGGGAGCCCTATAGTGGCTTTTTAAGGAGTCTATAGTGACGTTTTAATGACCAATAGTGGCGTTTTGTAACTTGATATCCATGAAGTCGAGTTACATGCAATTTTTTTACCCATAACTCGATTTCATAGAGCTTGAGTTAAAAAAAAACACCACTATAGGTCCTTAAAAACGTCATTATAGGACTTAACTCGATTTTGAGAAAATCGAGTTTCAAAAGAGAGGCATTTCCCTGATTAGTTTGGGAAAGGGGATAGAATGCTATTTATTTTCCCAAAAAGGGCAGAAGCCAATTTTGTCCCTACAATAGATTATGTTTAACAAAGAGAGAATGATGTTGCACTTTCTACATAAGTGAGAGAAGAATCAAGAATAATGATGTTCCATAAAAAAGAGAGAAGAATAAGTGAATAACATGGTTAGAAATTAGGAGATAATATTATTTTAGTCCTACGTTTTGGGGTTATAGCTAATTTGATTTTTATCATTTGCTAGTTCTCAACTAGGTTTTTGTTTTTATCCACAAAAAAAAGAAAAAAAAAAAAAAAAGGTTTCTGTTATTTTTAATTTAAAGTTAATTTGGTTCCTCCCATAAACTTATTAATGAAAAATGCTTACTTAAGAAACGGATTGTACAATTGGCACATTTCAAATCTACGTGATTATCAAAATAATAATAAAATATTTTAATTGTTATTTTTAAAAACCACATCCACGTAATAAAAAACTACCTCAGAACATTAAAAATTGGAATGATTTTTTTAAAGGAAAAATAAAATGAATTTAACCGAAAAAAAAAAAAAATTGGAACGATCTAGAACAATGGAAGTTGGACTTGGATCACTCAATATCTACTTTAAAATTTGTATTTTGAATCTCTATATCTATTTTTCCCTAGACCTATTTAGAGATCAGCTTGGCAAAGTATAATTTATTATAGGATTTGTAATTTTGTCATTAAAGTTTGACATCACGAAGGAAACACAGGGACTGCCTACAGAGATCATAAGGTGGAGATTTGCAATGAAAGCTCTAACCCTTGAGATCACAATCTAGCGATGATGGACCTGAAGAGATGTGCATCATTTCAAGCACAATCTTAGCAGCTCGTTCTAAAGCACAACCTGGAAAGCAGCTCGGCATTAAATTTGTTTTTTTCTTGGATTCTATATATTTGTGTGACTGTGTAATCAAGATATTTTTCTTTTCTTTTTTGTGTTTTGAGTTTGTGAGATATTAAAATAAAAAAATCGCAGACCTGAGAAAAATAAGTAAAAGTTTTGTTCGACAATGTTGACTGGGGTACTAGGCATATAGATTTTGTGGTTCTTTCATCAATTTCCCTAGATTTTGCTGGCAGAAACTCACCGAAATTGGCCAAAATTCTACCAAATCTAGCAAGATCTTGATGAGAATGGTCAGATCTCATCATATCTAACTAAAACTAACTGAAGAATAGCTCGTACCAACAGAGAATAGCATGATTCAGTGTGGAGATGATCAGTTGAGTCAATTGGAATCAGATTCATGTTAAAACCTGCCACTGACTGTCGGCATCGGTTTCTAAAGGTGGAGACCCGTCATCGACCATCAAATGCATTGGGTCAACTGATTTGCAGGTTGGCTTGAATGGTTTGGGTAGGTGAGACAGGTCCACAATTTGGTTGGACACCCTTACTTAACATACATACTCTAGGTTTGGATTTTTCTAGGTTAAACTCTACAAAGAAATTTTTCGGTTGCTATGTTCGACTACCAAGCAAGAAAGTGCAAGTCTCAGATATCGAATTTTTTATTTCTAATTTTTTATTTATTTAGATCCTAACGTGACTTTTAAAAATAGCAATTAAAATATTTTTTATTATTATTTTAGTAACCACATAGGTGTGAGTTGTACTAACTGTGCAATCCGCTAGTTAGGTAAGTATTTTCTGTTAGCAAGTTAATGGTAAGGACCAAATTGACTTTAATTTGAAAATAAAATGGACCAAATTGACTGCTACTAAAATCTATGGATCAAATTAACCATGACTCCAAAATGTAATGACCAAAATGGTATTTCACCTAAAAAGTATTTTAATTTTTTTTTAAATCTTTCTAACAAAAATATTATAAAAAAAAAGGTCATCCTAAGTAAGAGTCATCTATACTATCTATAAAAGAATTCCTCTCTTTGAACAAGACTTTTACGTAGTTCAAAAATACTCTCATTAATAAAGGGTAACTTCTCTTCGAAATAGGGTTATAAATGTCAAATAACAAATTTAATCTGCTAACATATCAAGCCATATGGACATTACTTATTAAACACAAACTAATGACTTAAACGGATTCAATCTCCTTCCTAACTCACACTACAAAAAAAAAAAAAATAAATAAAAAAAAAAAAATAATAATAATAATAATAATAAAAACCACTCAACCACCATTGAAATACCCAGCTACAACAAGATTCCACCACTATGGCTACCTAGAGAAGATAACCATGGTGAATCTCAATAGCAAAGAATAGAGTTTGCAAGCCTTCATGATCAAGCCAATACTCTAATTTTTTATTCTTTCTCACAAACCCATATGAAATTGTTCCTCGCACAAAAACCAAATTCATTGTGCAGATTTGGAAGTGAGGGTTTTGTGGGTTTCTTTGCTTTCTATCTATTATTTTGATGTATAAAAGAAAAAATTGAGTTGATGGGGCAGGCTAGGATACCTGTGAGTTTGGGTTTTTTGTTTTTTTGTTGGATGATAGGTATTTGGCCAAGAAGACAACCGTGGGTAGATGTGTTATCTCAATCGTGGGTAGACAACTGTGGCCAAGAAGCACTATTGTTGGTGTTGGAATAGTTGTAGGGGGGCTAGGATTATTTTTATGTATCATCATGGGTGATGATCTTGTGATATTTATTTTTTGGGTGTATCAGAATAAGAGTTGGTGAATGACAAGATCCACTGTCGTGATCTTCTCTAGGTGGCCATGGTGGTGGAACCTGGTTGTGGCTGGGTAAATAAAATTTTCTTTTCTTTTGGGTTTGGAACGTGAGTTGGGAGGTAGTGGAGAATAGGAGATTGACTCCATTTAAGTAGTCAGTTTGTGCTTAATTTATAAGCAATATCCACATGGCTTGATATGTTTGGTGGAGCATAGAGTGTGTTGTATATATAGGTATATACATGAATAGGTTGTAATAATGATATTTAAGTTTGAAGAATATTGTTTCATAACGTTGATAAAGAGAAAATTCAAGTTCTAGAATTTTCTAATTGAAAATTCGAAAATAAGGATTTTCGATTGCTCGAAGCTTTTGCTTAATCAATCGAAATTATGAGGAAAATAATCCTGGAGTCTCTGGATGACTCGATCGCTATTTGATTCTTGCTCGATCAATCAAAAATAGCATTCAATCAATCAAAAGGAACTCTCGACCAATCGAAACTCGAAAAAAATAAAAATAAAAATAAAAAATAAAAAAAAATAATTCTAGTGACTGTTCTGAATGTTCGAAGATGTTTCAAGCCTTGCGAATGGTTTTATGAAACATTTTGACTTTTCATACGTGCCTTTTGATGAAATATAACCCTATGAGTATAAATAGAGGTTTAAGTTCACTTAAAAAATAAGTTAGAGAGAAACACAAAAAATCTTGTGGTTATTCTACAAAATTGCTATCTATAGAACCTAACAACTTGATTGTATCCTAAGGACAAATTTGCAAATAACCCTTTAGCACAAGAGTGTGGGGGCAAATATAGTCTAAGGATTACAATTTTATGCCTCCGAGTTATCTATTTCTGTTTGTCTTTTATGTTATCCTTATTCTTCCCTTATTACTTTGTGTATTATTCCAAACAGAGTGGAGTATATAAGTTGGGACAAAAAATTTGAACTCTTTTTTTTATTCCTTTTTCATGCTGAATAAAAGTAAAACACTTCCAATTTAAAAAAATAAAAATTAATAATAAAAATTAAGAGAACTCCTAAAATTTAGCCTTCTTTCTCCTCACTTTCATCTTATTTTTCCTACCCAAACTTTTCTCTATATCACCACACCACTTTCAAACACACGTTCAAAAAATAAATTACAAAAATTTATCCTTTTTATTTGTTTGAAAAATAAAAAAATATATATTTCCAAATTATAATAAATGAAAATAATTAACTTTTACTCAAAAAAAAAAATATAGAAGATATTTGAGCATGCACAAGGCGCATGCTTAGAGGCTAGCAAAAATAGAAAATCACTTTAATCCAATATGTTTCAAACTCAAACCTATTTGGGTCGAACCTAAACCCAATCAACCTAACCCTTTGCTAGTTCTAACCTGGGTCAACATGTTAAGTGGATTTTTATCAATTTTATAAATTATTGCTCAATAATGAATCGTTGCCAATTATATCTCCACATAGTGTTATTTGCACTGTGCAGTCTTGTCCATAAGCCCTAACACATCACAAGGCCTAAGTTATCACTTTTTTTTTAATGCAAACTCTTTCTTTATTAATTATTATAAATTATCACACCAATTAATAATTTGATATATATTACATCAACTCATTTGTATTATAGTGATACTAATTTATTGAACCAAATAATAAATTAATTTTTATTAGTGTAGGTTTAGACTTTAAAGCCTAAAAAAGAATCCACCTTAAATTTTTGCCTAAGACCCTTAAAAATGGAGTTGAAAATGTCATCCAATTCATCTTTTTCATTGGAACTATCGTTTGCGTCGTCCTCATGATCATAGTCAAAATAATGATCGTATATTGCTTTCCCCCTCAGCGACCTTCTAGCCATCAAAACCACCAACATGGCTTCTTATCAAATACTAACCTCCAAAAATTCAGAGTCCATCAGAACTGTCCCCCAACCCTCCATCAATATCGTTGAACTAGGTCTTGATGAAGCCACCCTACGCAACAACCCAAAGCTCATCTATGCCTAGGCCAAGCTCTACAAGGGTAGCTCTACCTCATCCTGTTGTTCAATATGCTTGGCTGATTACAATGACACGGATGTGTTGCTCTTGTTACCTGATTGTGGTCATCTCTTTCATCTTAAATGTGTGGATTCCTGGTTACAGCTACATGCTACATGTCTGGTGTATCGAAACTTGCCTCTTGCTGATGTGGCAACTTCATTGGGAGCGACATCCTTGACTTGATTAATGGAATAGCTCTTCTACAACTGTACCATTTCTATTATTTACCATCAATCATGTTAGAGTGTAGCAAAAGTTGTAACAATTGTGTCTCTAATTGGAATAAAATTGGTACAAATTCATGCATTCTTGTATGTTCATTTAGACACCTTAAACAGATTGTTTAACCTAATATATTAACCAAGTGATTACTTAGATTAATTATTCAGATCTAGGTTAAACACAAATATATCATATCTTGTAAAGTAGCAGAAAATAAATAACACCACGATATGATGACCTAGGAAAACCAATAAAACTAACTGTTTTAAGGTTAAAACTTGGAGAGGATTTGACATAACTATCCTCAAGGTAAACCAAACCCACTATAAGAGAATTGAAGTTTTTACAAAAGATTTAACCCTAAATCTAATGCTACCTCCAATAGTAACTTATTGACATGACCACGTGCAAGCTACGAATCCACGGACTCCTTCTCTTCTTGGATTTATAGCAACACAAGCCGTCTTACTTGTGACTTTGAGATCCCACTCAAAGGTTTCAGATCACCTTCACTTGTTGGTCTTGTAGCAACAACTTCTACAACACCAGATCTTGAAATTCTTCAAGGAATATTACCGATAGAAGACTTTTGAGAGGTATGGATACAAAAACCCTAAATCTACAATTTTAGGCACAAGATGTACTCTTTTCTCTCTAAGAGCTCTGAAAATATAGTTAGAGTTTTCCTTTATATACTAGAAGTGTTTCACTTGAAACCCAAAATGTTTATGTAGAGTTTAGACTAATATAGAATTCTATAGAAATTTCATGTCTGCGATTTTCGATCGGTCAAATTTCACTAAATTTGAATTCTTCTTTCTATAGCTTGTATGTTCTTGTGTTCTGACTTGTAAAACCTTGAGCATTGTCTAATAAACTCTATAGACTCTAAGATCTATACCTAGAAAAGTTTGTACTCACGGTTTGCCAATTGTTTCAAACTTTTAGAACCTAATAATCCCCCCTTAGACCATCTGTGACAAAACTTACACACAATATGAAATGCTCAAATACAAGAATAACCCAGTTACTATAAAATGCCCAATTACATAAAAAATCCCCATCTATGACTTCAAACCTAAAAGTTGCTAGAAGAGGCAGAAGGTCTTGATCCGAATGTACCTGTCTTTCTTGAAATACTCTATGAGAGACCTCGACAAAAAAGTGTCCCTGAAAAAAGAAATTCGGGTACCTTTTAGGGAACCTTTCTTTTTGGGTAAGTGGTATGGAGTCGCCACTTATTTTTTTATAAAAAAGAAAAAAAAAAACTAAATATGTACAAATACATGACTGAATTGTTCTCTTCATTGATTGAATATAAAAAAAAATAACATATCTTGAAAAACTTTAAAATTACATAGCTTTGGGTCCTAGTTACAATCTACCAAAAATACATGGCTTTTGTCCTAGTTACATTCTACAAAAAAAATAAATAAATAAAGACAAGGCTAGATCTACTTAAACAATGACCTAAATCTGGAGGCTAGGTTACGGAATGTGAAGGTGTTAGGCACCCATTCCACCCAGACAAAGTATGGTCTTCTAAACTCATGTGACTTATGTACCTTTTGCATGTTATGAATGATATGTTGAACATGTGACACTAAAATAAAATCACACAAATTTATTTATGAATGAAGTCTCTTCTTCTGTTTTAAAAAATTCAGATATGTTTTGATTGGAAAAAAAAAAATTGATTTTGATTTGTCAAAATACCAGATTTGTTTTGTAGTATGCAGAAAAAAGTGGTTTTTGGAGATAAAAATTTAGATCTATTTTTATTACATAAAACAAAGTCTTTTGATTTGAAAAATATCAAATCTGTTTTTTAAGAACTAAAAAAATGGATTTCGGATTTATAAAAGATCAGATATGTTTTTATTACATTAAAAAAAAATGTTTCTTTGATAACAAAAAAAAATCAGATTTGGCTTGTATATGTTAAAAAAGAATGAAAAAGATTTTTTTAAGAAGAGAGTTTCACTCATAATTTAAATTTATGCAACATGAATTAAAGGAAACAAACACAAACACAATCATATTTAATCTTTTCATTTATTTCAAATCTACATGTATTAAAGAAAAATCAGATTTGTATCTAAGAAAGATACAAATTAGTTTTTAATTGGGAAAAATTCAAATCTATATCTCATAAAGATGCAGATCCATTTTTATTTGAGAAAAATTTTGATCTACATCTAGGAAAGATGCAGATCTGTTTTTGTATTGAGGAAAAATCAGATCTATATCTAATAATGATGTAGATTTGTTTTATTTCAAGAAAAATCAATATCTACACATAATAAAGATGTAGATCTATTTTATTTTAAGAAAAAGAATTGTTCACATGCAGATTATTGACATTCAAGAAAGAGATTATAACAATCACATAAAAATAAATAAATAAATAAAATAAAAAAACAACCATTCTTTAAACAAAACAACAATTAACAATCCATGCTATGGATAAAACATTCATCACCATAAAAAGATTGTGTAAAAAAGAGAGGCAATTGAAAACAACTCTTGCATGAGCACTCCTTGTTCTTGGGAGGATGCTTTAGGGTTCAAAGAAACTTATTCAGTTATCTTTGAAACCTAAAAACCCTAACTTAAGCAGCAAATCTCAGAGAGGATCAATAAATATCAACAATTTGAGAGTCTCAAAACGTGTGCCTCTCAAAGCGTTAAAAAAAAGTGTTGAATTATGAGGTTCAGTCTCTATTTATAGTGGTCGGAGGGCTCTAAAAAATAGGTATGGACGATTAGGGTTTGAATCCGAATGCATCCTTTTGCAGAAAAATCGAAAAGGGTGTGCCTTATCGTCACCTAAAGGCCGTTGGGCCAAAGCCTACAAAGAGAAAATTTGACCCTTATAGAGTGCCGTTCAGCACTCCAAAAGTGTTGAATTGGCCTTTGGACTCCAAACACTCTTTCATGTTCGGGTGCCGTTTGGACTTCTCTCCTAAGGTTTTTTTGCCAGTCCTTGTACCTAGACGTGTTTTCATCCTCCGTTTATGATTTTTTATCTCTTTTCTGGATAATTTTGGCTATTTAAGAACTATTATCTTGTAGATAAACACCCTAAAATAAATCTTGATAAATTTTAGATTATCCACAATTTTATTGTTATCTAATCATCCCTTTTATTCCTATGCATGCAATCCTATTTTAAATACTAATTATCAACCAATCACAAAATTATTTAATTAATTTTAATGGCTTAACCAATTAAAATTAATTTAAACTAATCATGTGTGGTCGACCTTACCTAGACACAATGCATATTGACCATGCAAACTTGATCATGCGATATCTTTTAATCCGATGGTCCGATTTGGAAACCGCAAACACTGTTGCGACCGTTAGAATCTCAAGATATATTTTATGATATGCAATGAATGAATTAATGCATGTAATGCAAAGACTAGTTGATGCATGTAATGCAAGAACAAATTAATGTATGTAATGCAACCATGATTTTTGAGGTACATAGATGGTCATTCAAGTATTTTTCCTTGATTCAATTATGGGTGCAAAATTGAGTGTCTACAGAATGCCCCTCATTGATAGAGTTTGAAAAGCAAATGTCAATGTAAAACAAAGACATTGATTTTAGCGACCATGATTTAATTCAGGTTGAATTTTCAAAGATTACCTAGCCCTTAAACCTAAAATCTTTGGAACATAGAACTAGTGCCTTATCTTTTGACAAAAAATGAAAATACCAGACTTAGCTGGTAATTAATGATTTTGGAAATAATTCTTGACGAGTGGGGTGACCAGGAAACTCTCCAATCCTGATCTTGAAAATGGAGTTTTCTGGGATGACAATCAAAGATCTTCTTCTACTTTGATTTGGAATGAAATGATAATCAAAGGTGCTCTTCTACTTTGATCTACTTTGATAATCTAGAATGGGAATGGCGATCAAAGGTCCTCTTCTACTTCGATCTAGAATGGAATGACAATTAAAGGTCATCTTCTACTTTGATAATCTGGAATGGGAATGGCAATCAAAGGTCCTCTTCTACTTCAATCTGGAATTGAAATGTCGATCAAAGGTCTTCTTCTACTCTGATCTAGAATTGCTGGAATGATGATCAAAGGTTTTCTTCTACTTTGATGTGGAATTGCTGGAATGACGATCAAAGGTCTTCTTCTACTTTGATCTAGATTTGTAATGTCGATCAAAGGTCTTCTTCTACTTTGATCTAGAATTGAAATGGCAATCAAATGTTTTCTTCTACTTCGATCTAGAATTACTACTCTTGATTTGAACTTTATCAAGAAAAGTTTAATTGACAAAAGATTTTTCTTTCGAGAAACATTTGATTTTTGATACTTTGGAAATTATGAAATTTTTATTTCAAATTTTGAGACTTTGTAGCCTAGAAGTTTTTACTTGAAATCTGTAATTTAAAATTTGAAATTTTGAGCCTTAGAATTTTGAATATTAAGGCTTGGAATTTTGATCATGAAATCTGAAGTTTAAACTTTTGAAAACTGAAGATTTGAGTTTAAAATTTGGGCATTGAGAATGTGAAATTGATAGCTTAGGAATGAAAATTTTTGAACTGAAAATATGGAAGATACTTGGAAATTTTGAAAAAGGATTTTTTTTTTTTTTTTGGTTGACTGAGTCAGCTTAGTTTGACTGAGTTGACTCAGCTTTTGGTAGAGTTTAAGTGTGGGGGCCGAAATTTTGGCCCCCCACTTCTTTGCCTCTTCTCTTTTTGCTTTTTTGCTTCATCTTCCATCAACTTCTCTTCCTCCATTAGCACTATTCACCTCCTTCTTCCCCTTGATCTTTCTTCTTCATTTCACCATTTCTTCTCACAAAATACACTTTTCTAAGCTTCTTAACTCTCCTCATCCCTCATCCATCTCCATCAATATTTCTTTAGATCTTTGTGTTTTGAGCATTTTCATCCCACACCCATTTTTGGTGAAACCCATTTTCTTTGCATTAAAATGGCTTCTTCCTCCAAGGGATCTTCTTTTCTTGCTTCTCATGGTAAGAAATATGATCCAACATTTGATTGGCATAATGATGATGGACTTCTTCAAGACCCTAGGACCCATGCTCCATATTGTCATGTAGACACCAAGGTGAGTTTTTCTTTGGTTTCTTTGCTTGGAAAAATATTGTTACATGTTTCATTAAAAGTTTTATGGTGAGATATTGTCATTTGGTTATTTTGAAATTTTGGGGGCATTGTGTGATTGATCATGTTTTGGAAATGTTGGCTTTGGAGCATTCTTGAAGTGTTGTTTCTTTTTTTTTCATGGCGCAATTTGGACAATATTGCTGGCTTATGGAATTTTGATAATATAGGTAAATTGTGATGTTGTTGGATGAGTTTTGGTTTGGATTGTGGGAGTATTGACATTGTGAAAATTTTGGGTTAGGCTTATATGAATTTGTTCATGATGTATGTGAGAAAAGTTTTTTGGCATGTGTAAACTTTGTTTTATGGACATGGTAAAATTTTGTGGGTATGTGCTTGGGTATATTGGTGCAGATGGGCAAAGTTTGTGGGTATGAAATTTATGGAAAAATTTTGTTATGTATGTGATATTGATTCTTGGAGAATTCGTGTGGCTATGATTTTGGCTATACGAGAATTTATTTGTGCATGAACTTGTGGGAGTTTTTATCTTGGTCATGTAGGAATTTTTTCTTTTTGCACGGCTATGGAAAAATTTTGGTAGTTGTGTATAGATATGTCAAAAATTTTGGTTGTGGGAACTTTTAATCTTGGTCATGTAGGAATTTTTTCTTTTTGCACGGCTATGGAAAAATTTCGGTAGTTGTGTATAGATATGTCAAAAATTTTGGTTGTGATAAAATTTGGTAGTGGTGACATTTTGGTGGGGGACATTGACTTTTTTTTTTGGGTGCATGGGAATTTTTGGACATGTGGGTTTTGGTTATGGAAATTGATAAATTGAACTTTTATGTTACAGAGTCTCAAGAGTTGAGGCAGTCTCTAAATGTTGAAAAGTGCGTGGGCACCATTGTCTCCTAGCATAAAAAATATCATCAATGAAGCAGGCTTCAGTACTTTCTTCGAAACTTTGCTAAATCATGAGACACGTTAGTACAAAGATCTTCACTTACTTCTTGCCTTGGCAAAGCGCTTCTGGGACACTACCTGTACCTTCCATTTTCTAGGCATTAGAGAGGTAATGTTGACACCTTATGACTTCTCTGTTATCACTGGTCTAAGGTTAGGTGGTAAGAGAATTCTTGTCAATGATTCCTTTACTTCCACTTAGCACAAGAAACTCCTAGGTGTAGTGTCTTCTAAAATGAGGAGTAACAATATTCCTTTGTCTTGGCTAAATGAGAGTATTCCCTAGTGTGAGACTGTGGCAAATGGTGCCCGCATGTTCATGCTTCTTTTTATTGGGACATTTCTGTGTATAGATTTAGACAGTACTGTGAATCTGCACTACTTGGGGAGCTTGAGAAAAATTGAACAAATCCAGAATTATGACCAAGGCGGCATGGCCTATGCTACTCTGATACATTTCATGATCCAACTCTCCAAGTGGAGTCTTTCAAGCTTGGGTGGGGCTCGATTTTCTATGGTAGGTGAGGTTTGGTATTTATTTTGACTATGTGTAGGTTGTGGAAAATCCTTTTGGGCTATGTGGTAATGGTGTTGTGAATTTTTTTTTTAAGGTCTGGATGTATGAGTATTTTGGAGTTGGTCCTGAAATTCAGGAGGAAGTTACAGGCAATTTTCCTAGATTTCTCCGTTGGTTGCCCAAACATCGTTTGTCTGTACCCTCTAGGCGTTCTTTGGAGCTTTGGCACTTGGTGATTGACAATCTGACCATTGATGATATGAGTTCTTTCCTCCTTCTCCTTTTAAATCTTTGGCACTTGGTTATGGCTTGGTCATTTCTCATTTTGAGTTCCTTTGTGACTTTTCAGATGAACTTAAATCCTTGGGTTGGATGTGAGGGGTATGCTGAGTGTGAGCGGGCTCTAAAACTGAATGGCCGCCAAGTATTGTTTGAATGTGGGCATGGAAAGTACTGGTATCTTGGTGATCGGGTGTTGCCCCAAGTTGAACATATGTATCCTTCTACCACAATTCCAACTCCTCCTTGTCACACTATTCGATTGGCTGAACTTCTGGCTGATGAAGAGATTTCTTCGGCCCATGATGGCTATATGTTGTAGGAGTAGAAGGAAATTATTCTAACTTTGTCTAGGATCATTTGCTAGGTTGCTTGCTTGGCAGAATGGTATTTTCTTTCCCTTTTAAAGTCAAATTTCTTGATCTTGTAAACTCCTTTTCCATATTTCTACTTGGTAACAATATTTGCATGTTGGACTTTCAACCTCCTGCTTCTAAAGGAGAGGAAGAGGGAGAGGAAGAGGAAGAGATTCCCTCTTCTCACTATGCTGGTAGCTCTTCTAGTTCTTTCACAAAGACTTATCCTCATTTTCGACATGGCAATATTATGTGATGAATCCTGATGGAACATATAGGCTAGAGCACGTGCCTTTGACTAGGATAAAGCATGTGCCAAATGTTCCTTTGCCCGATCCGGTATGTTCTTGAATGTTCAGTTCTTTGTCCTTATTTTTTTCTTAACTAAATGAATGGCTCTTAATCTGGTAGAGTTGCTTCAAGTTGATGTGGATCTTGTGGAAGAAAGCATGCAATGATTGGAGGCTTGCAATCATTGGCTTGCACTCAGTCCTCCCAATATGTGCTCAATGATTTGAATTGGGTATGCCACGTTGCTTCCGGAGCATCTCTTGCTTGAATTGTGCTTGATGGTGAAATTAACACCTGATTTTGCTGACTTTTCAGGCACAACAAATGGAAACTGCTAATGCTGCCAGAAGAACTTTAGAGGAAAGGATCAGGAGCCTCGAACTTGAAAATCGTCAGTACGATCCTCTCTTTTTCACAAGTCAGGAAGGAAATACTAAAGGTGGCTCCTTTAAAGGTGGATCAAGGAGATCCTCATGTAGGCGGACACGGAATCCTAATGATGCATGATTTGTATTTTTGTTTTTCCTGCAAAACAAAAGGAAGTGTTCCTTAGACAATCTTGTATTATTTCCTATATTTAACTCTTGGTCCTTGGCACCATGTTGAGACTTTAACTAAGACAAGTTTAGAATTCACCTGATGAGATCTTGTAGTACTAATTTAAACTTATCTTGCTTGGCTCTGTTGGATTCTGCACTTACTTGAATGAGGTGGAATCGAATGCCCCTAGTTTAAAATGAATGCATGATTTTTTTGGAATTCTTGGTTATGATGATTTTTTCTAGAAAAATGATGATGGTGATCATTTTGAAAACTGAGCCACGGGCGAATGCCCTTAGTATACAACAGGATTCATGATTCTTGAAAATCTCAGCGATATATATATATATATATATATATATATTGTTTTTTTTTTTTTTTTTGGAAAACTAAGACATGTGCGAATGCCCCTAGTTTGGAACATAAATCCAAGAGTCTTAAAAAAGCTTGATTTGATCAATTTTTTAAAAACAATGGTGCAAGTGATGATTTTTGAAAACAAGTGGGTTAGACACGTCAAAATGTTGCAATTTGATTAGAAAAAATCTTTTTTGAGTGTCAAACAGTCTTAAAAAATTACGTGAGAATGTAAAACTACATGGAATTGCATGAGTGTAGGACTGAGGGGCTGTGTACCACTTGGCAAATAAGGAGTGCCATTCGGCACTTTAAAGTGCCGAATTACACTTAGCCACATCGAGATAATTATGCCATGGTGGGCTGGCTCCTCACGCTTTTCCAATGCACGTTTCGCATTTTCGCATTTTTTGAAAGATTTTTACTTCATTTGTGATCATGAAACACTCTCCTAGTCAACTACAAACTCTCTGAAACCTATTTCAAACCTGATTAGGAACTGATGCAACTTATTTAAACGAATTCTCCTGCGACAAATCTCTGCATAAATGTTAGTAAAACATAATAATCACAAGCAAAAGACATCCAAGGCTAGCAATCATAATTTTTCTCATTCATCAATTCACGATATCAACAGATGGGTTCGTAGCTTTGATTTCAGTACCAAAACCAATTTTACAGCCTTCAAATTAGAGGAAATCAAGGCTCTAAGGAATGTAAAGATCAAGTGGGACTTCCTCCATGCTGCTGTGAAATTCTGGGATCCCGAAGATCATGTGTTTAAGTTTAACACTGCTAAACTCTGTCCGACAATTGAAGAATTTTTTGCTATCCTGGGCTATGATCCAAGCAAAAAATCTGCAGCAGTTTCTTTTGATCCTAGGCATAAGGAATCTTTGTTTGATGCTCTCGGTCTTCCTACTTCCATTATTGATAGTATGATGGAAGGTCAATGGTGAATCTTCGTGCCATTATCTCTCGGTTGATTGACAAACGCACCTATGGAGTGACCGATAACATGCAAAAAAACTCCAGTTTGGCTTTATGCTTTATGGAGAACTTTTGCTTTGCTCTGGAAGACACAGCTTGGTGGATGCTCAAGCTATAAGTGTTGTGAATCAAATTAAGGATGGTGATAACCCTATTTCTTTGATCTTGGAAAAAACTCTTCTAGGACTGGATGCTGTATTTCTTGCTAGAGAAACTCAAAACTTCTTAGGGAGTCCTTTGACTTTGCAGATATGGCTGATGGAGCGACTAGGCATGATTGCCAAGCCTACAACTGGTAATTATGGGCCTGGCAGCTTTCTTAGCAAGGCTATAATCAAGACTGAATGCCAAACTGAGAGTGACTGGGTGAAATTCTTAGACAAGAAATCCAGTACCTCAATTTAATGGGACTGTTATTGGTGGAAGTGCACACCCCCCTTTATTAAGGTCTCCAAGACCACATCTTCCTTGTTGGGTTGTGGAGGGCAACTTTCTACAAGGGAGACAGACTCTTGAGGCAATTCAAATATGAGCAAGGAATGCCTAGTGGCAAAAGAAGAAGACTTTTCTCTCTTGTGGATACAAATCCTACTTTTGTATGGAACATGCTATTGGGTTTAGAGATGGCTGAATGAGTGGACCAATCTTTTGTCAAGGTTCACTTTCACAAGATGACTACCAAATACTCTAACTTGTTGATAGACAAGATTGTTAACAAGGAAGCTGAAAGAATTGCTATGAGAGAACAGTTTCTCAAAGACAACCAAGAAAGACCGGATGAAGACAACTATGAATTCAAAAGAAGGGATAGGAACGATGAAGTACCTATCACAAAATAAATTAATGACCAACAAAAAAAGAAAAGATTAAAGACAAAGCAACCTTCTTCTTCTTCTTTTTTTTTTTTTTTTTGGCTTTGAACATGCTTATTTTAGAAGTTGACATAAAACTCTTATATTTAGGAATTATTTAGAATTTGTAGGTTAAGGATTCTATTTAAAGTGTAGGCTTTTGGGGTTTGGAATTTTTATGGTTTGGTTTAGGGTTTGGGTTTTTGGATTTTGTGTAATGACATGGTTTAAGGGAATGGTTGAATTTTTGGTTAATGGGAAAATTGTGGGTTTTAGGAAATTGTGACCAAACTAATGCATGGTTGCCTACGTACCCCCTTGATAGAAGGATTAGGTCATCATGTAGTTCATTTATGATGATAGGTTTTTTTTTTTTTTTTTTTTGAAGTTAAACTTAGGAAGGGAAATAGCATAAATTACACTTCAAACGTGGTGCTCTCAGACTACCACCCCAGACGTTGTATTTCTTCAATTGATCCATGTTTGTTGGCTCAGTGAAAGAGTTTGCATCCAAGTCCATCAATCTTACTGCTCCCCCAGAGTATATATGCTTGATAATGTATAGGCCTACCCAATTTTACTTGAATTTCCCATTTGCATCTTAAACCGGGGCTCAGATTTTCTTTAACACTAAATCCCCCAACTTCAAATATCTGATTCTCACCTTCTTGTTAAAAGCTTTCCTAAGCCTCCTCTAATAACCTTGAATGTGACACAAGGCTTTGAGTCTCTTCTCATCTAGCATGCATAACTGATCATATTTGCTTTGCAACCAATCTACTTCAGAGATTTCACTTTCCAGTATTGTCCTTAGTGAATGGACACCCATTTCAATGGGAAGGACTGCTTCCATCCCATACACCAATGAATAAAGAGTGGCTTCTATGGAAGGTTGAATTGATGTTCTATACCCCCATAGTGCATAGAGCAACTGTAGGTGCTAGTCCTTGTAGTTTTTTATGCTCTTCTTCAAGATTTGCCTTATGTTTTTATTAGCAGCCTCAACTATTCCATTAGTTTGAGGACGGTAAGGTGAAGATTTGTGGTGTTGAATGTTGAACTGTCTAGCAGCTTCTCTGTTTCTTCTTTAAAGTGCAACCCATTGTCTGAGATAATTTCATGTGGTACCCCATATCTGCAGATGATATTGGTCTAAATGAATTGAGCAACTTTCTTTGAATTCAAGACTTTGTATGAAGCAACTTCCACCCATTTAGTAAAGTAGTCAATGGCGACGAGTATGAATTCATGGCCATTGGATGTTGTTGGTTGAATCTTCCCAATAATGTCTATTCCCCATGTAGAGAATGGCCAGGGTGATGTCATAGTATAAAGTGGCATGGGTGGCATATGTTTCAGATCTCCATGGACTTGGCATTGATGGCATTTTCGAACATGAGCCGCACAATCGGCTTCCTAGTGGTCCAGTAGTAGCCTTGTCTAATTATCTTCCTTGACAACATTTATGCATTCATATGTGGCCCATAACTTGAATCATGAACTTCTTCAATTATCTAATGTGCTTCCTTGGTAGTTACACAAAGGAGATGAATTCCATCATATGATCTTCTATAAAGCTTTTCTGCACAAATGATGTAATTAGTTGATAGCCTTCGGATGGTTAGTTAATCATTTTTATCTGCAGGCTTCGGGTATGTCCCATCCTTGAGATATTGTAGGATGTCTGAATACCATTCACCTTCCTCATTCTTTTCCTATCTTCTTCTATTGTCATGCAGTAGGCTGGTTCTTCTTTTTGCTCCAACACTATTGGTCTTGCTTCATCTTCTTTTGGCCCATCCATCATGGGTGCCATGGTTGCTAAAGAATCTGCAATTTGATTTTGCATCCTCGACACATACTAATATTGGATCTTGCTAAATTTTGATGCCCACTTCTGAAGACATTGATGATAAGGCATAAGTCTTTCTTCTTTGATCTTCCACTTATTCTGTACCTGAGAGATTATTAATGTTGAGTCTCCATACACCTCCAACTCTTTTACTCCAAGGCCTAGGGCTGCTTGTAGACCCATGATGCAAGCTTCATATTTTGTGGTATTGTTGGTGGTAGGAAAGTTGAGTTTGCCAGAAAATGGAATGTGTGTCCCTTTTGGAGAAATCAAAAGAACCCCAATTCCACTTTCATTTTGATTTTTTGCTCCATCAAAATACATCTTCCATGATTCTACTTCAATCCCCATGATGTCTTCATCCGGAAAGTCTCCTTGGATCTCTTTAGCTTCTTCTAGTGAACAATGGGCTAAGTGATCGGCAATTGCTCTCCCCTTCACAGATTTTTGAGTCACATACTTAATATCAAATTCTGACAGAAGCAAAACCCATTTAGTAGTCTTCCCATCTTGCATAGGTTTTTCCATTAAGTACTTCAAAGGATCCATTCTTGCAATCAACCAGACCTTGTAAGCAAGCATGTAATGTCTTAATTTATGGGTTGCCCATAGAGTGCTATACATGTCTTCTCAAGTGGCGAATACTTCTCTTCATAAGGCAACATCTTCTTGCTAATGTAGTATATGGCATTCTCCTTTCTAGTCTCCTCTAGGAATTGAGCAAGTAAAGCCCCCATTGCTGCATCTGTAATAGTGAGATACAACAACAATGGCTTTTCAAGAATTGGTGGGACAAGTATCGGTGGTTTCATCAGATAACTTTTGATCTTCTCGAAAGCTTTTTGGCATTGTTCATTCAACACTATAGGGACTTCTTTCTTGAGCAGTCTGAAGATTGGTACACATGTCATGGTGAGTTGAGCTATGAATTTGTTGATGTACTGTATTCTCCCCAGAAATCCTTGGATCTCCTTTTCAGTCCTTGGAGGCTTCATCTCTACAATTGTCTTGATTTGTCAGGTTCAACTTCTATTCCCTTCTGGCTTACCATGAACCCCAACAGTTTTCCAGATGTGACTCTGAAAGTACACTTCTTTGGATTCAACCGCAACTTGTAGAATCGGATTCTTTCAAAGAACTTCCTCAAAGCCGGTATGTGCCCTTCACAGTCTTTGGACTTCACTATCATGTCATCAACATAAACTTCTACTTCTTTATGGATCAACTCATGCAACAAAGTGGTGGCAGCTCGTTGGTAAGTAGCACTAGCATTTTTAAGGCTAAATGGCATGATCCTGTAGCAATATGTCTCCCATGGAGTGATGAATGAGGTTTTTTCCATATCTTCTAGAGCCATCTTTATCTGATTCTATCCTGAAAATCCATCCATAAATGAGAGCAATGCAAGCCTTGTTGTGTTGTTAACCAAGACGTTAATGTGAGGTAATGGAAAGTCATCTTTTGGGCTGGCCTTGTTCAGATCTTGAAATTCTACACACATTCGGAACTTCCCATCTTTCTTTGGTACCAAAACCACATTAGCTAACCACTCTAGATAGTTAACCACTTTTAGGAATCTTGCATTGTACTGTTTCTCTACTTCTTCCTTGATTTTGAGAGTCCACTCCAACTTCATTCTACCTAACTTCTGCTTGATTGGCTTCATGGTTGGATATGTTGGAATGCAATGTTGTACTATATCTATATCAATCCCAGGCATGTCTTCATATGACTAGGCAAATACCTTCTTGAACTTGGTCAGCAATGCCACTAATGCATCTTTCTTTGAGGTGGTGAGGGTATTGCCCACTTAGATCATTTTGGGCTCATCATTGGTTCCGAGGTTAATGGGTTGGGTTTCTTCTTTTATAGGTTCTAGGTATCCATGTTTTAATTCCTTATCATTTAGAGTTTCTTTGCCAATTTCAGAAATAAAAACATTCAAAGCCAGCAAATAAGCATAATCAGAAATCATATGAAAAGGGAAAGAGTTTTCAACAAACTCTATAGACTCAACAGACTCAACTGGAAAACTATCACAAACAGACTTAATAGGAATAGAAATACTAGCAAAAATAGATTCAATAGGAACGGAAATAATGTTCTTAGTAGGAGTGATTGGCTTGGCGGTCTTGATCTTCTTGGCAAAAGTGACTGACTTGACGATCTTGATCTTCCTCATAGAGTCCATGGGGTGGGCAGCTCCCTCCGATGCCCAATTCTTTAACTTGGTCATCGCTTCCACAATGGCAGGTGGCTCCCAGTAAGCGCCTTTTTCCCCTAGCATCAGTACTGTGGGATCTACATCCATATCATCTATAATTTCTTCTTCAACCTCCATGTTTGTGGGCTTGTCAGTCACAAAAGCATCTAGGCATTCTATGCTATCTATCCATTCATCAAATAGATCTTGTTTGCTTCTATTGCACAAGTCAATGGACTGAGGGAGATGTTCTAACTTACTTTCTTCTATTTTCTCCTCATTACGTTTCGCATTCTCAAGTGTCCTGATTCAAAGACTGTGGACTATTAGCTTTTGGTCTAGAGCGGCCAGCCTGGCTTCTATGTCATCCTCCTCTTCAATATGTAGGGTTGGTGTACTTGGTTCTGAATCATAATACGACCCTAATTCTGGAACTTCTCTTCCATGCTTATCATTCCTAGGGCCAGACCTTGAACTGACAATGGTGATATCACTCCAATCTGAAATATTCCCATAGGGATATTTATCATGATACATTTGATTAGCTTGTGCATTCTCCTCTCTTGCATCCTCTAACACATTTATCAACTTGTATTGGTCACTATCAGTGTCGCTCCACTTGTTGGCTTCAACATCATCTTCTATGTCTTCATCATAGTAGTCCACATCATCTCATAGAATAGGCTACATCTTCATCTTCTCTATCACTAAGGGGTTCACCCTAATCATCTCTATTGTATAGGCTATCATAACTTCTACTACTGTTGTCATCACTATTGGTGCTACTGTCATCATCATCATGTCCACCATCACTATTACTGTTGTCACTCCTGCTATTATCACTACTACTATCACTCTTGTCTTCACTTTCATCTTCATCATCACTAAGGGCTATTCCTCCTTCCTTATCTCCATCACTAGCTCTTAGTTCATATGGGCTCTTTAATGTATGCTAGTAGGCCTCCCAATATTCTTCTTCTTCTATATTGCAAATAGGATCTCCAAGGAATGTAGTCATGGCGTCAGGATCCATGTGATCAACCCAATCAGTAGGAACCCAAGTTGTATCTTCCTTTTTCAATTATGGAACCTCATTGTTGCAATCAAGTAGTATCTCGAAACTGGGTGTCACATGATTAAATCTCGGTTCTGGGAATCCCTAATATCATTGACTTTCTCCAACTTTTACAAACCTCCCATTCAATGTAGGAGTGTAGGGCTTTAGAGGTTCTGGAGGATAAGGGAGTCCTTTTGCTTTGGCTTTGGCTTGAGCCATCCTTCTTACTTCTATCTCTAGCAAATCATCATCAATGGGCTTATAGCCTAGCCCAAAAGGTGGTGTGGCAATAGGAATCGCCAAGTGTTGAACAGTTGGTTTCTTCACAGCTCTCCCCAAATTCATCCTAGGAAAGTAATTCATTCTTCTCATCATTGCTACCACATTGTTGTTACCATAAAGAGCAAAGTCCATTGGGATCTTCTCGAGACTCTTTTCAAAACCAGGCCTCTCAATCTCAAAGCCATATCCAAAGTCAATGGCTCTTTCTCAGAATTAATACCATAAACAGGTTTAGGTACAGTTAAAGTATCCCTATAGATGGTTACTATAGTCCCTTCATATGGAAACCAAACCTTTTGATATAGGGAAGAAGGTACGGCTTCTGTGTCATGGATCCATGGTCACCCAAGGAGCATATTGAAGCAAAAGGCTATATTGTGGACTTGAAAATCCACCTTCTTGACCATTGGTCCTATGGTAAGCTCTAATGTTATGGTTCCCAAGACCTCTCTTCTACTATTGTTGTATACCCTCGCATGTTGATTAGTAGGCACAAAGTCTTTAATGCTCAGGCCAAGGCAGCTTGCAATCTTCAAAGGACACATGTTCAAGGCACTTCCATCATCTACCAAAACCATTGGTATTCTCTACCAAAACCATTATGGTGCTTCCCTTTCTTGGTCAAATCCTTGTCAAAATAGGAAATAGGGAGTTCTCTATTGATGGTCCCAATCATAGCATTCAGATCCTGGGAGGTTATGGTTGTAAGGACTTGGATTTGGTTGAGCAGGTCTACTAGGTTTTGTCGATGTTTGTATGAGGCCATGAGTAAACCCCATAAGGATATGTTGGCTTATGTCTTTTATAGTTGCTTGAGAACTCCATTTTCCTTGACAAGTGTTTGTTGGGTAGATCTATTCAGAGCTTCCATTGGGTTATCAGTCTCTAGATATGGGGGTTTAAAGTGTTTTCCCCCCCTTGTGATGTGGGCAATTTTAGTTAGGTCATTAGGATTAGTGTCTCGGGGTTTGAAGTGTCTCCCCCCATTTGTGAGTGTTTGGCCATTTACTCGGGGTTTAAAGTGTCTCCCCCCATTTGTAGGTGCTTGGCTATTCTCTCGAGGTTTGAAGTGTCTCCCCACACTTGTTGATATTTTGCTATTCTCTCGGGGTTTGAAGTGTCTCCCCCTACTTGTGGATTTTTGGTTGTTTTCTTGTTCTAGTATTTCATTCCATATGTCATATCCCACGGTGGTAGTAGAGGTCCTATCCATTAATTCTTCCCATGTAATCATGAAGCACTCGAGTAGGTCATAGATCAAGGTGGACAGGTCTTCCTTATTCTCTTCTTCGGTCATCAAGCAATTAATCCTTGGTCCTTTCCCAAAATTGTGATTGGGCAAGGGGTTTAGTGATGCTAGGCCTTATAGGTGGCGCAATCACTTTGTTGTCTATTAAGTCTTGAATCGCATGATGAAGGGTAAAACAACAGTCAATGTCATGACTAGGGACTTAGTGGTAGGCATATCTTTTATTCACATCAAACCTTGAAGGCAAGGGGTTTGGAATTGGTCTTGGGTCTAAGGGCTTCAATAACTTTTTTGCTTTTAGCTTATCAAACACGTGGCTCATGGGCATATACAACTCATGAAATTCTCTCTTAGGTCTAGGCTCTTGGGGTACTTGCACAGGTGCAATGGGTGCAATCAATTGATAAGGATCATTTTTATGAATATTGGAAATTTTTGTAGCTTTAGAATTAGACCCTACATTCTTTCTAAACCTTGGAAGGTCATCAGTCTTTATAGTGCCATTGTTTATAGCATCCTCAATTTGGATTCTAGCAGCAATTAAAGCTTTAAAATTGGGAAAATATTGTGCAAACAAGTATTTATGGTATACAGGTAATAAATTCTTTACAACCATGGCTAACTGTTCTTCCTCACTTGGCCTACTCATCATCGGTGCGGCCTTGGCTCTCCACTTGGTAATGAAAGTAGAGAAGGATTCTTTCAACTCTTGCTTGGTAGTCTTAAGGTCTCTCCTTATGATATCCACTTCCATATTGTACTTGTATTGCTTGTGAAACTCTCGGCAAATGTCATCCCAACTTCTGGTTCTTACTTCATCTAGGTTGAGGAACCACTTAAGAGCGGCTTTGGCCAGTGTGTTTTGGAACATCTGAGCAAGAACTTCCTCGGTTGCGCCTAAAGCTATATAGCCCTCATATACATCTTCAGATGGGACTTTAGGCAACCAGTCCCATCAAACTTGTCTAGAGTTGGCATCCTGAATTTGGGTGGCAACCTTGCATTAGGGAATAGGGAGGGAGAATCATAGTCCATAAGTTCCTCCATCTTACGAGCTCTTCTAATCATCTCCTCCATTTTATTCATCCTCTCATTGATCTTCTTCTCAGTCTCTAGGGCTAGTGAATCATGATTAGTCTTGTCCTCCTTTTGATTACCCTTTGAGTTCTAAAATTGTTGCATCATACGATTCATGTCTTCCTTCAGCTTAATCTGACTAGCTATCATGGTGTTGAGTAGCTCTTGGGTGTTCATGGGTTCCTCTGTGTTTGGGTGTTCTTCCTTTTCTGCCATATTGCTAGGAGCTTCAAACTTCTTGTGGCTTGAACTGTCTTGAAGGTCAAAGATGGGGTTGTGATGTTACAATAGTAGAGTCTCTTCTATGCTTGAAGGCTTCAGTATTGTGATGGGAGTGACAGGCTTAAAGCTGGAGCTACTAGCTTAAGTGTTGGGCTTTGGTTCTCTTTACAACCTTCCTTCAGATCTTGACCAAATTCTCCCCTAATGACAGTCTTGTTTGGGTTAATCAAAACTAAGACCCGATCCACATCCATCAATCAATCAAAACAAACACACACAACATGCAATGCAGTTTTAATCAGGACCGACCTAAGGGTAGGTTCTAAGTCATTATGTTGTAGGGTGAGTTTGTTGTTTCATTGTTTCCCATAGCTAAGACGTTACACCTCCCAACT
Source organism: Quercus agrifolia (assembly GCA_029955455.1). NCBI lineage: Eukaryota > Viridiplantae > Streptophyta > Magnoliopsida > Fagales > Fagaceae > Quercus > Quercus agrifolia. Next base: position 33,794,116 of record JARQAD010000010.1, read on the forward strand.
TGTAATGTAATGAACATTGCGTTGGTCCAAATGGCATGGTTTGTCTGTTACAGTCAACAAGAAATGATCCAGTGACTTTAGGCTATGAGTTGGTAAGTTTGCCATTAGGTACTCGAATCTAATGAAGACAAGTGATCCATGGTTACTATCACCACAAAATTGTTGAAACGGGGTGCATACATTGTTGTTTGAATGGCACACATTATGACAGTTAGGGAAAGTTTTTAACAAACAATACAACAAACAAAAATATTATATTACATCCCATCAAACATAAATAAACAAACAAACAACTATACCATGCAAGATCATGCAAAACAAAGGCACACATTTGGTCACTTAAGTCTAATACGAAGCTTAGCCATCGACATCCCCAGTGGAATCACCACTGTGAGAGATCTTGACAAAAAAAGCGTCCCTCAAAAAAGCGATTTGGGTACCTTTTAGGGCACCTCTCTTGTTGGGCAAGTGGTATGGAGTCGCCACTTATTTTTTTATTAAAATAAAAAATAAATAAGAAAAACTAAATATATACAAATACATGACTGAATTGTTTTCTTCATTGATTGGCTAAAAGAAATTACATATCTTGAAAACCTTAAAATTACATAACTTTGGGTCCTAGTTACAATCTACCAAAAATACATGGCTTTTGTCTTGGTTACATTCTACCCAAAAAAAATAAAGACAAGACTTGATCTACTTAACCAATGACCTAAATCTGGAGGCTAGGTTATGGAATTGGAAGGTGTTAGGCACCCATTCTGCATACACAAAGTCTGGTCTTCTAGACTCTTGTGACCAATGTTCCTTTTTGTATGTTATGAATGATATGTTGAACATGTGACATTAAAATTAAATCACACAAATTTATTTATGAATGAAGTTTCTTCTTTTGTTTTAAAAAATTCAGATATGTTTTGATTGGTAAAAGAAATTGATTTTGATTTGTCAAAATACCAGATCTGTTTTGTAGTATGTAGAAAAAAAGTGGTTTTTGGAGATAAAAATTCAAATCTATTTTTATTACATAAAACAAAGTCTTTTGATTTGAAAAATATCAGATCTGTTTTTTAAGAACTAAAAAAAAATGGTTTTTGGATTTAAAAAAGATCAAATATGTTTTTATTACATAAAAAAAAATGTTTCTTTCATAACAGGAAAATTAGATCTAGTTTGTATATGTTAAAAAAGAATGAAAAAGATTTTTCTTTTTAAGAAGAGAGTTTCACTCATTGTTAGGTTCTAAAGACTTAGGTTTTATGTATTTAGAATCCTAATTTGTATTGTTGGCAAACCATGATCAAAACAATGTATTTAAGTTGTTTTAGAAGTGCTCAAAGTTGGTTCTTTGTAGTAAAGTTGGAATGTAATACTAAGCTATTTAAAAAACAGATTTAGTACATTTCGATCGATCGAAGCTTAGGCTCGATCAATCAAAAATCGTACCTGACGTTTTTTAAATAAGTTTTCCCACTCAGCCCTAAAGAGTTTTAATTGGTTTAAGTTTTAATTTACCCTAGGTATATAAGGGAAACCCTAGCCACGTTTTTGTTTGGCTCATATTGCGGTTTATGTGAATCTCTTGTGAGATCTTTGAGGAGGTTTCCTTCACATAAACTTAGGGTTTTCAAGGAGAAGATTTTTCTACACCTTGATGATCATTCCAGTTGCTGCCATTGAAGCTTAAAGAAAACACAAGCGGGTGTGCTTGTATTTGGTGGAGAATCCAAGAAAGAAGGAGTCCGTGGATTCGGAGCTTGCACGTGGTCGTGTCAGTAAGTTCTACTGGTGGGTAGCAATAAGAAGTCGAGCGTGGGGGCTTGTAAGTCTTATTGTATGAACTTCGATTCTTTCAAGATAATGGATTCAAGTTTACCTTGAGGATAGCTAGGTTAAATCCTCCCCAGGTTTTTACCAGTTTGGTTTCCTGGGTGATCATACCTTTGTGTTCTTTATATTTCCGTTGCTATACTTGATATGATTATTTGATTGTGTTAACCTAGATTTAATTAATTTGACTAAGTAACAACTTGGCTAAATTCCTAGGTTAATCCAATTGTGTTTTAAGGGGTCTAAAAACCAACAAGTGGTATCAAAGCGGGTAGCTCTTTTGTTGTTGATCTTTTGATCACTGAGCTGATCCTTGACTCCTTTATTATGGATTTTTTGCAAAGTATAATGCTTATCTATCAATTTGCTTACTTTGGATATTTGTTGCTTGTTGCACGTGTTAAATCTTTCCTTAGATTGTTTATCACATGTGATGATGATTATTTGTGTTTTACTGCCTTAACCGCCTTAAAGGCACGTGATTCATGTCTTTGGTATTTGGATAGTGGTTGTTCCAGGCATATGATAGGTAACAAAGGACTATTCAAAATTCTCTTTGAAGGAAAGATTGGAACAGTCACTTTTGGAGATGGAAGCAAATCTGTAATCAGAGGGATTGGAACTGTGGACATCCCAGGATTGCCGGTATTTGAAGATGTTTGGTATGTCAATGGACCGAAGGCAAACCTGCTCAGCATTAGTCAGATTTGTGATAATGGGCAAAATGTTCTCTTCACCAAGTATGAATGTGAGATTCTTGATGGTGGTGGTGACTGTATGTGTGTTGGTGTAAGGACTGCAGACAATTGCTATGGATTGACACCAAGCATAAGTAACAAGTGTTTTAGTGCAAAGATAGATCAAGTTGATTTGTGGCATCAACAGTTGGGGCATGCTAGTCATAAATAGTTAGAAAAAATCTCCAGATGTGATGCAGTTGTTGGTCTACCTAAGTTTAGGAAGATAGATAAGTGCATATGTGGACCATGTCAGATAGGTAAACTAATAAAGTCTAAACATCCGTTTGTGACAAGTATACAAACTTCAAGGCCTTTGGAGCTTCTTCACATTGATCTCATGGGTCCTACTAGAGTTCAGAGTTTAGGTGGAAAGAAATACATTCTGGTGGTTGTGGATGACTTCACTAGATACACTTGGGTGGTGCTGTTGAAAGACAAAGCTGAGACTCCTGAGAAGATGATACATCTATGCAAAAAGATGTAGGTTGAAAAAGATACTGTAGTAGCCAGAATCCAAAGTGACCATGGAAGAGAATTTGAGAATACCAAGCTGGCCACCTTCTACAATGAACAAGGCATACATCAAGAGTTCTCCTCACCCAAAACTCCTCAACATAATGGAATAGTGGAACGGAAAAATAGGGTTGTTCAAGAGATGGCTCATGTCATGCTACACAATAAAAAGTTGCCCAAATCCTTCTAGGGAGAAGCAGTTAATACTGCTTGTCATACACTCAACCGGGTGTATTTCAGACCTGATTCAAAGAAGACTCCTTATGAACTCTGGAAAGGAAAGAAGCCTGTTGTTAAGTATTTCAGGATTTTTGTTAGTGATTGTTACATTCTATGTGATAGAGAAAACCTGGAAAAAATTGATGCTAAGAGTGACAAGGGATATTTTCTAGGGTACTCCTCTACTAGTAGAGCATATAGAGTGTACAATCTGAGAACCAAAACTGTGATGGAATCATCAAATGTTTTGATTAATGATGAAGTTTGTTCTGAAGCACAATCAGAAATTGCCACTCCTGTTCAAGATATGCCTGTGAAGAATGATGACTCACTTCCTGTTGATTATGTTTGTAAGCACAGTGATGAAGAGTTGATGGTACTAAATGATGTTGTGTCTATTCCATCAAGTCCGGAACCATCCACACTGGTACATGAGACCTAATAAGCACTACATGAGTTCAGCCCTTCACCGGAACAAAAAGGTACAACAACATCCCTAGTCAAGGGTCCTTCCTCTAGAATAAGACTTAACCATCCCTCCTCAAACATATTGGGAAGTCTGAATGATAACATGAGATTAAGGTCAAAAGACTTAAGTGTAATTACTCACTCATGCTATCTGTCCCAATTCGAACCAAAAAAGGTAGACGAAGCTCTTCAAGATGCTGACTGGGTAAACTCCATGCATGAAGAACTTCACCAGTTTGTTTGAAATGATGTGTGGGAATTAGTTCCAAGACCAAAGGGAGTAAATATGATTGGAACTAAGTGGATCTTTAAGAACAAGTCTGACGAACATGGCACAATTATCAGAACTAAATCTAGACTTGTTGCTCAAGGTTACACATAAGTGGAAGGGGTTGATTTTGATGAGACATTTGCACCAGTAGCAAGGCTGGAATCCATTAGGATACTTTTGGCTATAGCTAGTCATCTAAATTTCAAGCTATACCAAATGGATGTCACAAGTGCTTTCTTGAACGAGATGTTGCAAGAAAAAGTTTATGTGGAACAACCTAAAGGTTTTATTGATCCTCACAGACCGGATGATGTGTACAAATTGAAGAGAGCATTGTATGGGTTGAAACAAGCTCCGCGAGCCTGGTATGATAGATTGACTGCATATCTCACTGAACATGGATTCAAAAGGGGATCTGCAGACACTACTCTTTTCATAAGAAATGATAAGAATAGTTTTGTTGTAGCTCAAATATATGTTGATGATATTGTTTTTGGTGCTACTAATGACTATCTTGCTCATTCTTTTGCAGATGAAATGAAGTCCATGTTTGAAATGAGTATGGTTAGAGAACTAACTTATTTTTTGGGATTACAAGTCAAACAAACGGACTCAGGAATCTACATCAACCAAGCAAAATATTGAAGGAATCTAGTCAAGTGGTTTGGATTGGACAATGCTGCACATTCCAGAACACCAATGGCTGCCAATGTCAAATTAACAAATGATCCTTCAGGTGAGTCTGTTGATGTTACATTATACAGAAGTATGATTGGATGCTTGTTATATTTGACTGCTAGTAGGCCTGATATTGCCTTTAGTGTTGGTGTTTGTTCTAGATTTCAATCTAATCCTAAAGTTTCACAATTGAATGCTGTCAAAAGAATTATTAAATATGTTGGTGGAACTTGTGATTATGGATTATTTTATAGTAAAGAGTCTAATCTATCCCTTGCTGGTTTTTCTGATTCTGATTGGGCTGGTAATGCTGATGATAGAAAAAGCACCATTGGTGGGTGTTTTTATGTAGGAGCCAATCTTGTTGCTTAGATGAGTAAAAAGCAAAATTATGTGTCTTTGTCTACTGCAGAGGCAGAATATATTACTACTGGAAGTTGTTGCTCACAACTTCTTTGGATGAAAAAGGTTTTAACTGATTATGGGATATCCCAAGATACCATGGTTGTTTACTGTGATAACTCTAGTGCTATTGATATATCTAAGAACCTTGTTCAACATTCTAAGACTAAGCACATTAAGATTAGGTATCACTTCATTAGGGATCTTGTTGAAAGAAAGATTGTGTGTCTTGAGTATATCCCTACTGAGTGTCAGAATGTCAACATTTTCACCAAACCTCTTGATAGAAGTAAGTTTGAAACCCTTCGTCAAGTAATTCGTGTGATTCTGTGTCCCTGAACTGTTCTGTTTTCTTGGTCCTTGTGCTTCATTGCTTTATCTTTTGTGACCTTTGTTCTTTGGTTTTTGTGTTTTTTTCTTTTGTCTCTAGGATTTGCATTGCATTTCATTCTAGGTGTTTTTTTTTATTTAATATATATATAAAAAAAAAAAGGGAAAGAAAGGAAAGAAAAAGGAAGCACATTATTGTTCTTGCAATATTCTCTTTGTTTTTTGAAAACAAGGTTGGTCGATTTATGTTCACATGACATGTTTTGTTGTATTGTGTTTAGCTTTGATGAGCTTATTTATTGCACTTTACTAGTGAAAGCTTTGTTGAACATGTTGTGTGGGAAAGATATTTATGGTGTTTATCACTTTGTCTTAATCCTGAAGTCACATGTGTTTGACTGTCGGACTTGATCCTTTTGAGAAAGGCATAAATAACCATCTCACCACTATGCACTAGCCAATCATGAACACCTTAGTGCATATCATAAGATTTTGTGCTCGAGAAAGTGTAGCACACGCACAAAAAGAACATAAGGTGAAACCTCGGTTTAAATGATAAATCTTTTACATTAAAATTGGTGTGTACTATTAGGCTGAATGCCAAATCACTTAAATTAAAAATTGGTGCGTATATTATGTGGCAAAATTCAAGAAACTTACATGATTGCAAGCTTATGTTCTAGGAGATGTGGGAGTTATATGATGTAACTCATTAGGTGAGTCTCTTTTAAAATTCTATGTGATGAATTGTGTAGACTTTGTGATTGATTTCTGTTCTCATATCACCTCACATGTATCTCAAGTTTTTGCTAGTTGCACACACAACACAAGTTATTCTTTGCTAAACTTTGTACATGTAATTGTGTGTGTTTATGGTCTGACTAACCACGTTTGAAAATTACTTTGAGTTTTATGCAAAACTGTTTTTGTTGCTTTAAAAATGGGGGAGATTGTTTAAAATCTAAATTTCTGGAAAATTGGGTTTAAATCTTGTTTTTGGGAGAGTATTTCATCTCATACTCATGCATTTGTTTTGTTATATTCAATGCTTTGAGGTAAGTTTTTCAAAAATCTGGTTTTTCTCTCAAAAAGCTGTTTTTTCTAGAATTTCGATTGATCCAATCTATTTTTCGATCAATCGAAATTTTGCTTTAAAATTTATGTGAGCCTCTGCCTGGTTCGATTGATCGAACATGATTTTCGATCAATCAAAGATCGTATTTCAAGTTTTTTAAAACAGTTCTTTGACTGTTTCAAATCATCTTTTTCAAAAAGTTTTTAAACTTTTCTTCTCTCTCCGACTTGGCAAGGCAGCACATCTCATTTTTTGTCGTTTTCTTCCACAATTTTTGCAAGGTTTTCCTTCCTCAAGGCCGGTATGACTATTCTATCCCTCCTTTTTGTTTTATTTTCATGATTTCATGCATTTTTTCATGCATTTAAGGGATATTTTTTGGACCTCTCTATTTTTGGGATTTTTGTTGATTCAAGCCTTGTTTTCTGAAATTGATCATTGGGTTTTGATGGGATATTGGTATATTCATGATTGGTATTGATTAATTTGATCAATTTGAGGCTTTGTGAAAAATTGAAAATTCTAGGGTTTATGCTTGAATCCGATTTGGGGATTTTGTTAAATTGAGTTGAAATTGATGAAATTGGCTTGTTATTTTGATGTAATTGATCATTCTAATCTATTTTCTATCTTGTGTGATGATCAATTGGTCAATTTATTTTGAAAAATTAACAAGTGGTTGAATTTTTTTTTGGGTTTTAGTTAGAAACTCTATGCTCAAGCCAATTTTGTGAATTTGAACTTAATTTGGACCTAATTTTCTGCATTAGCTCATGCATCATATCATTTAATATGTTCATGCATCATATAGTTCTTCTTGTTCTATATTTTTTTGGCTAACTTGCAGTCTGCCCTTGATTTTGTTTTTGTTGTTTTCCCCATTTACTTTGTGCTCTTGTTCCTTATTCTAGCACCATGCCTAGGAAGACTAGAGCTAATAGGGTTCCCTCTACCCTTGTTGTGTCTCCTCCTAGGGTTCAGTTGTTTAGGAATGAGCGTCAGCGTGAGGCCTATGAGAAACTTAATAGTAAATGTAAGATTTGGGCTGAGTGTTCTGTGATTCTTGATGAGGTCGATCCAGCCATTAGGGCTAATCTTGAGTCTAGAGGTTGGTTGTCACTCTTAGAGATAGATCATCCACCCCCAACCGCTTTGATTAGAGAGTTCTTCTCTAACCTCACTTGTCATATCTATGATTCCAACACCGTTGTTCGGAGTTGGATACGAGGTTAGGAGTTCACCATTACCCCTAGGGTAGTGGCTGAGGCTCTTGGGGTTCTGATTGTTACTGATCCAGTCTATCCCTATGATGAGTCACCTCCTATTGATGAGGTCATGTCACACATCACTGGATCATCTATCTAGTGGGGTTCTGATCCTCGGATCACGTCTTCTGCGCTTACTGAGACCGCATATTTGTTTCTTCGAGTTTCGTGTCATTCCTTGTAGCCCATTTCTCATCTCCACACCATCCCTCTGGAGCGATGTGTGTTTTTATATGCGTTTATGTCCGGTGCTTCTATCAGTTTTCCTCACTTGTTCCTTCGTTCTTTGAACGAAGTTCATAGGAGCTCTGCCGTAGGACATGCGCTTATATATCCTATTTTCATTCATAGGATACTTTTGTTTTAAGGTCTAGCTGACTTTCCCTCTAGTAAGCCTGTCCATGTTGTTGGTCCTCTAGGTGCCACTTTCCTTCGTCAGAAGGCTGCTCATTTGAGAGCTAATCCTTCAGTGTCTCGTGATGCATCCTCTAGTAGTGTCCCCCCTCCTCCCTCCTCTACAGGTGCTGCTGCTGCTACTGATGTTCCTCCACCGACTACTTCGGATGATTCCGACATTCGACGTACGTTGGATCATGTCTTGACCATTCAGGCGGCTCAAGGATAGGTTTTGGTGGACATTTTGGATGAGATTAGAGGTCTACAAGCAGATTTGGCACGGTTTCAGAGTTCTTCATCGCCACCTCCTTTTGATGATGGATTTTGATTGCCCTTTGGCATTCCGTCACAAAAAAGGAGAGTACATATGAGAGATGTTTTTGGCATTCTTTGTACTTGTTTTTGTTTTAGGGGGAGACTTTATTTTTGTTTGGTTGGAGCTTGTGAAGTTGTTTAGATTGTATCTAGGTGCTTCACTTTGTAGTTTATCTTTTAGCTCTTGTCACATTGTTTTTTGTGTTGGGTTATACATGTTAGGGGGAGTATATTTTGTGGTTCTTGTTTCAAACTTCTTATTGATTTATGATTATGAGTTCTTCATTATTATATGTCTTTATTGTTTGTGTTTGAATTCAAGATTTTTAATTTTCTTTACTTGTATTTTTTCCACACATGCGGTTATGCATTTTGTTTAAGTGTTTCAGGAAATATACAGGTTGATTCATTTGAGCTGCTGTCTATTCTTGCAACTGATGGATAGTAGTTAGATTGAATTTGTGTTTTTGAGCATTATTTTGTAAAGGGCTTTTACTTGTAAACTTTGAGCTATTTAAGTTGTGTTTTGTCACGGATTGCCAAAGGGAGAGTTTGTTAGGTTCTAAAGACTTAGGTTTTATGTATTTAGAATCCTAATTTATATTGTTGGCAAACCATGATCAAAACAATGTATTTAAGTTGTTTTAGAAGTGCTCAAAGTTGGTTCTTTGTTGTAAAGTTGGAATGTAATACTAAGCTATTTAAAAAACAGATTTAGTACATTTCGATCGATCGAAGCTTAGGCTTGATCAATCGAAAATCGTACCTGACGTTTTTTAAATAGGTTTTCCAACTCAGCCCTAAAGAGTTTTAATTGGTTTAGGTTTCTAATTTACCCTAGGTATATAAGGGAAACCCTAGCCACGTTTTTGTGTGGCTCATATTGTGGTTTATGTGAATCTCTTGTGAGATCTTTGAGGAGGTTTCCTTCACATAAACTTAGGGTTTTCAAGGAGAAGATTTTTCTACACCTTGATGATCATTCCAGTTGTTGCCATTGAAGTTTAAAGAAAACACAAGCGGGTGTGCTTGTATTTGGTGGAGAATCCAAGAAAGAAGGAGTCCGTGGATTCGGAGCTTGCACGTGGTCGTGTCAGTAAGTTCTACTGGTGGGTAGCAATAAGAAGTCGAGCGTGGGGGCTTGTAAGTCTTATTGTATGAACTTCGATTCTTTCAAGATAGTGGATTCAAGTTTACCTTGAGGATAGCTAGGTTAAATCCTCCCCAGGTTTTTACCGATTTGGTTTCCTGGGTGATCATATCTTTGTGTTCTTTATATTTCCTCTGCTATACTTGATATGATTATTTGATTGTGTTAACCTAGATTTAATTAATTTGACTAAGTAACAACTTGGCTAAATTCCTAGGTTAATCCAATTGTGTTTAAGGGGTCTAAAAACCAACACTCATAATTTAAATTCATGCAACATGAATTATAGAAAACAAACACAAACACAAACACGATCATGTTTAATCTTTTCCTTTATTTCAAATCTGCATGTATTAAAGAAAAATCAGATTTGTATCTAAGAAAGATACAAATTAGTTTTTAATTGAGAAAAATTCAGATCTAAATCACATAAAGATGTAGATCCATTTTTATTTGAGAAAAATTCAAATCTACATCTAAGAAAGATGCAAATCTATTTTTGTATTGAGAAAAAATTAGATCTATACCTAATAATGATGTAGATATGTTTTATTTCAAGAAAGTCCATATCTACCCCTAATAAAGATGTAGATCTATTTTATTTTAAGAAAAATAATTGCTCAAATGCAAATTATTGACATTCAAGAAAGGGATTATAACAATCACATAAAAAAAAAAAATTTAAAAAAAAAAACAATCATGCTTTAAACAAAAGAACAATTAACAATTCATGCTATGAATAAAACATTCATCACCATAAAAAGATAGCATAAAAAAGAGAGGGCGATTGAAAACAACCTCTTGCATTAGTACTCCTTGTTCTTGAGATGATGTTTTAGGGTTTAAAGAAACTTATTCAGTTATCTTGGAAACCTAAAAACCCTAATTTAAGCAGCAAATCTCAGAGATGATTAGCAAATATCAACAATTTGAGAGCCTCAAAACGTGTGGCTCCTAGAGCGTAAAAAAAAAAAAAAAAAGTGTTGAATTATGAGGTTCAGTCTCTATTTATAGTGGTTAAAGGACTATAAAATATAGGTACGGACGATTAGTGTTTGAATCCAGATGCGTCCTTTTGCGAAAAAATCGAAAAGGGTATGTCTTATCGTCACTTGAAGGCTGTTAGGCCAAAGCCCACAAGGAGAAAATTCGGCCCTTTTAAAGTGTCGTTCAGCGCTCCAAAAGTGCCAAATTTCCCTTTGGACTCCGAACACTCTTTCATGTTCGGGTGCCGTTTGGATTTCTCTCCTAGGGTTTTTTGGTCGGTCCTTGTATCTAGACGCGTTTTCATCCTTCGTTTATGATTTTTTTTTTTTTCAATCTCTTTTCTAGAAAATTCGAGCTATTTAAGACCAATTATCTTGTAGATAATCACTCTAAAATAAATCTTGATAAAATTCAGATTATCCATAATTTTATTGTTATTCAATCATCTATTTTATTCCTATGCATGCAATCCTATTTTAAACACTAATTATCAACCAATCACAAAATTATTTAATTAATTGCAATGGCTTAACCAATCAGAATTAATTTAAACTAATCATGTGTAGTCGACCTTACCTAGACACAATGCATGTCAACCGTGCAGATTTGATCATGCGATATCTTTCGATCCGATGGTCCGATTTGGAAACCAGAAACACCGTTGCGACCATTAGAATCTCAAGATCTTTTTTATATATGCAATGAATGAATTAATGCATGTAATTCAAAGACTAATTGATGCATGTAATGCAAGAACAAATTAATGTATGTAATGCAACCATGATTTTTGAGGTACATAGATGGTCATTTAAGTCATTCTCCTTGATTAAATTATAGGTGCAAAATTGAATGTCTACACACTCAAAAGAGCACATCACCGTATGTGTGGAAATAAAGACAAATAAACAATATGAAATAGAATAATAACAAATATGAGACTATAAGCAAACTAAAGCAAACTAACTCTCCCTCTAAGTTAGATAAAAAAATAAAAATAAAATAAAACTTTTAGTTTCTCCCCCTAAATTAAAATAGTTAAAAACCTTTTCCAAATCCGTCAAAAACCTTTTCCAAATTTTATCTATTTCTCCCCCTCTTTGTCACATATTGGCAAAGACAAACCAAACAAAGAGTAGATAGTAAACATACAAAACAAAGGAGAAGAGAAAATAGAGAATCAAGAAAGCAACTCCCCCTATGAATAGCATAGGTTTTAAAAATAGCTTTCTCCAAGTTAAAAAATAAATAAATAAATAAATTGGGGAAAATTTAGGAGGTGGGGAAAACTAAAAAGACACAAATATTCTCTTTTGCAATATATGAAACCTTGACACTATGTAACCCATAAATAGATGCATGCAAACATTATAGGTACAATCAGTTAAGAGTATACAATATTGATCTCAATGATATAAAAATTCAACATTTAATGTTTTAGAGAAAATATTTGCACATTTATTATCCATCATATCTTTAAAAAAAAAAAAAATCCAATTTTCAACAGTTCATACATCAAGAAAATTAGCATATACTAAAATGTACAGAACTCAAAGTGCGGAAAACAATATAATGCATGTGAATCCTAACAAAAATGATGAATGAAAAGACAATATCATGACTTCAAATGATTTTCAAAACCAAAATTTTCAAAGAAAAAATCAAAATTTATCAAATTTCCTCACTCCCCAAAATGCATTAAACACATCAAGAAGTTTAATTTTGGAGGCCATAAAACTTAACACACAATTACATGTACCAAATTTAACAAAATTTTGCTTGTGGTGTGTGCAACTAGCAAGTGCATGAGATACTCACAAGGTGACATGTAAACAGAGAATAAACACACTTTCTACAATATTCATCACCTAAGTTTGAAAGTGACTATCACCTAAAGAATTACATCATATAACTCCCAAACTAGCACAAACTAGCAAAGTGGGGAAAAATAAAGCTCATCAAAGTTAAACAAGGTACACAGTCATGAAATGCAAATTTCATAGGCCAACCTTAATTACACATCTTGAAGATGCAAAATACAAAAAACAATAAAAATCTTTTTGGGTTTTTAAATTTTTATGACCAAAAACAAAAAACACACATTATGCTAAATAAAAAATGCAACAACAATGCATGACAATGCTCAACTAAGCTATAGATGGTACACAAACAAGAAATATCAATTTCTTAATTAACCCATGAGTACATGTACAAACTAGTACATACTCATACAAAATTATATTTATCTCAAAATAGTCATGCATTTAGTTATGCAACACATACTTTCTATGTTTCTCCACAATATCAAGCATGTTCTAAATCAAGAAAGAGATATCATAATTCATGTAATCCTCAAGAAAAATAAAACTAGACACAAAATAAAATATTTTTGTCTTTTTGAAAATTTTCAATGTTTTTGGATTTTTGTTTTTTAAATCAAAACAACCAAAAACCAAAAGTAAACATATCCACAAACAGTTGAAAGAATTAAATCAAGGACAAGTAAACAACAATCACCTTAACAAGTCTTTTCTCACCCATATAGCACGAGTCTTTGGCTTTGTAGGTGAAAAACCATGAGAAGTAGAGTGCATTTGAGGGATTACAAACTTCTTCTGAGAAAGAATGAAATTCTGCAATTTCCTTTCACAAGCCAACAAGCTTAAATTTTTCAAAAGCATATGAAACAATTTATCAAGGCTTATGGCAAAAGAAATATCATCACATGTCCTAGATTGAAACACAACATGCTTAAATTTCAATTTATGACAGCTAGGACAAATGTGACCAGACACACCACAAGAGTGACACACAGGAACAAATTTACGAACATCAGTATTCCTAATAGTAGATTTAGTCTCAGATTTTGGTTTTTGCCTCAGCAAAGAACAATTTGGTCTAATATGACCAACAACACCACAAAGATGACGGGTAGGCACAAAAACAGATTTCTTATACAATCTATTAATAGGTTTAGACTTAGGTTTAGAAACTTTAGTGTCTACATCAAAACTTTTACCTTTGTCTAACCTAGCAACATAAGCCTTGTCTTTATGATTCCTCTTGAAGGAAGGGATACAAATTTTTCCAGCTTTAGGCTTAAGAGAAATAGAAACACATCTATCAACAACAGCGGGCTTGGTACTAGTCAAATTTTCAAGTTTAGCTTTAGACTCAACTAACTCTTGTTCCAAGCTTTTCATCTTCTCATCTTTAGAGGAAAGTTGATTTCTCAAAAATTCGTTCTTTATGTTAGATTCATCTAATCTCACAATCAATTTTTCTTTTTCATGATTAGTCAATTTTAACTCTTCGTAGAATTTTTTAGCAATTTTCACAGATTTAGTTAATTCCCTACGAAGAGTTTCACAGGCATAAAAAAGATCAACAGAAATAGATTTCTTATGCAATCTATCAGTAGGTTTAGAAACTTCAGCGTTTACATCAGAACTTTTACCTTTGTCTAACCTAGTAACATAAGCCTTTTCTTTATGATTCCTTTTTGATAGGCCACAAACTGAATGACCCATTGTGATAGAAATTAATTAATTAATTAATCAATTTATCATGCAAATGCGTGGTAGCATAAACAAATCACCAATAAACTAATTATGCAGTGAAAAATAAATGACATGGTGATTTGTTTACGAATAGGGAAAAACCTAATGGCAAAAACCCCACCGGGTGATTTTCAGGTCACCACTCCTGAAACTCCACTATTATCACAACAAGCGGTTACAAGCAAGGAATCCCAAGTACCTTACCAACCTACAGTTGAACCCTTACCCCAATACCCAATTGGACTTGTTTTGTAGTGACAATTCCCCTTTCTGATGCTTAGCTCCTAAGTATGTGACTAACGGTTGCGCGGATCCTAGTACGCGACTTCAAAACACCAATCTGAAAATGTTTTTGGCTGCAAAGTTCTTCAGTTCATTCACACGATGAAGATCAGGAAGATGCTTGGTCACAAAACCCTACGGTGCAAATACACAGCAACTTCTTCAAGAGAAAGAGATGAACTAGGTCAAGAACCTTATCTCCGGTCACAATTTGTTTAAATAGAGTTTGCTTAATGCTTGTGCAACTTGTGTACAGTTTTACGGCTCTTAAAACAATCATTTTATATGTTTAGGGTTAGGAGAAAAGAAGGCCCAAAGACAGATTCACGGATCCCAAGAAAATAAGAGTTGAATTCTGAAATTCTTAAACCTCGACAGATAGGAGGTGTCGAGAAGCTATCGACCAATTGTCGAGCTTTAACGAATTTGCACTCTTGCTTGACTTCTTGCACAGACTTGACGGCTTCAACACTTGATCTTGAAACGTGGTTTCTTGAAGTATTTAAACACATCGTAAGTCTACCCAAATACAAGTAAAGTGCGTTTTGTCAAAGGATAAGCCAATTACATAAAATCATGACATATGTTCTATAACATGAGAAACACATATGTCCTAACAATCTCCTCCTTTGGCAATCTGTGACGAAACCACAACTAACAAATGAATATATGAGAAAAGTCATAAATCACTCAACTCATATTCATTTGTTGAATACAATAAAATTTATCTTAACACAAACTCTTGAAAAACTTTGCAAGAAGAGAGTTTATGGCAAGTAGACTTTGACAACTTGTATTTCTAAAATACTTTAAACAAAACTCATCAAGGCATCTTTATGTGAAACAAAAATAATAGATTGCATACAAATAATAAGAAGCATGTGTATAAAGAGAGAAGAAACAACACATGAAAGAGTAGGTGAAAGAAAAACATGCATCAACAATATAGAAAAGAAAATAAGTACAATGTATGTCTATAAATGGTCACAAGACCTTATGTACAAGAAAGAAAAGAAAAGAAAAGATACATAATATCCTCACTACATCCCTCAAAAAGAAAAAGATAACAACACTCCCCCTAACACAATGATCCCAAAAACTAACTCTCCCCCTAAGAGTGACTACTCTCATATCCAAAACTACTCCCCCTTTTTGTCACGAATGACAAAGGGTAGGGTGTTAAGTAAACATCTCATTGGTAGAGCTAGCATCTCCATCATCATCTGAATCGTCATCGTCATCACCATCATCATCATCATCATCCTTAGCATTAGAATCAGAAGCAACTGGATGAGGTGGTGAAGGAGTAGGCTCAGGTGCAATACGACCGACACGAATGTTCACCTAATACAACTCCGTAGAGAGTGTATCCAGGCGAGCATCCATGCGCTGCAGCTGCGCCATGACGTCTCCTAAAGACACATCACCTGAAGAAGAAGGAGCGGATGCAGATGGAGTAGACCAGGATGGAGCAGAATGAGAGGAAGGTGCTACCGAATCTGACTGCCGCGACCGAAATTGGGCCTCGCTACGTTTAACGGTAGCGTAATCTATGGAACATATGATGGTAAAGTGGTCGGAAGAGGGAAAAGGAACGGAAAAATGACGTAAAATCCTCGTGATAGCGGAAGGAAAGATGAGCTTATCACGGGATACCGAATCTAAATGAACATCTATGATAGAAAGAATGAAGTGAGAAGGAAAATCTATAGTAAGATGCTCAAGAAGAGACAACAAAAATCGAGCACGAGGCTCTGTGATGGAGTTATAGTGAGAAAGTGGATGCGAAACAAAAGCCATCACAATGTTCATGAATTTAGGACCTTTAGCAAAAGGTCGACATGGTGTAAAGAGATGCTCACCCCAAGCAGTAAGGTGCTCACAAAAAGAAGACATGAGCTCATCCATGGACACTGTCCTCAGATGCTCACAACTAAGATAGTCAGGAAAACTCTATCCTAGGGACCCGAAGCACATCTACAACCAGCTGCGGTGTGACAGGAATGCGCGTACCTCGAACGCGAGTGAAAAAAAGAGGTACTGAATGATCAATCTTGTGCATGTTGGAGTAGAACTCCTGGATAAGCACGAGAGGACATGTGACCGGGACGTCACATAGTGACTTCCATCCCCTACTGTGAATGACAGAGGGAAGGTCAGTGTTGGCAAAGTCCGACAAAACGACTTAGCGTTCCGAATGAATGCCTCATTTAGAGAAGTTCTCCGAAAATGCCTTAAAGGAATCATCATCACAGAACCGGACGTTAGAAAGTGAGGGATCAGTAGATGAAGAAGCACCGGAACGAAGAGGGTTCTGGGCAGGAGTGGATTTACGTTTAGGTGCCATAGACACGACTAACGTAAATAGATTTAGAGGGAGAAAAAAGAGAAAAACAATCAGAAAAGTCCCAAGCAATTCAAATATATCAAATATATGGAAAGGGGAGTGCATATGCATGGGAAATGCATGAACATGTGACATGCAAAGTAAAAAGTATCATGGGCTCAGCCCAATCCAATCTTATCAACAAACAAACATATAGCACACATCTAAATGCATGTCAATACTATTAAAATGCTAATGTGATGCAATGTATGAGGTTTTAAACATATTTAAATGAAAACCCAGCCCAAAATTTCATTAAACATTCATCAATTTTGAAAAACCCCAAAATTTTCATAAAATCCCAAAACCTAGGTTTCAAAACATGAAATGCATGAAGAATGAGAGATTAGAAGCTTACCAAGTGTAGAAGAACTTGAAAAAGCTTGAAGAAACCTTGAGGAAGAGGTTTGGAATGAAAGAGAGAGTGTTTGGGAGATGAATAGGCGCGGACAGATCGAAGAAATGAGAAAAGGATTGCGAAAAAAGTATATATAGACCCTCAGTAAATCTCGACAGATGCAGGTGTTGAGAGGTGTCGAGAATCTTTCGAGGTAGGTATTGAGAAAATGGTCGTCGACAGCTGAGGTATCGAGCAAGTGTCGAGCAACAAGGAATCAGATCCAAGAATAGAAGCTCGATCGATCCACCAGGTGTCGAGAAGCTATCGAGGAGGCAGGAGCATTCTCGGTCGATCCACCAGGTATTGAGGAGCTGTCGGGATTGCGATAAGAAAAAGGCTTGAAAAGCTCAATAGATAGCAAGGTATCAAAGAGGTGTCAAGCCAGCTTTTCAAAACAGTTTTTCGAGAGGAGATAAACACAGACATGAATGCAATCTAACATACAACTCAACCAATGATCCAATCAACACAATAATCTCTCAAAATAGTCTCTTAATTTAAAATTTTTGAGCACAAGGATCTCCAAAACACACACACACACGCATTAAACAAGTCTAACCAATTTTATATTTCAAAAATCAAGTTAAGACAGTATAGTGAGCATACATTAACACATGTAAAACTTGTGATGGCCAAATCACACTGTATCTGCACATGTATCAAGAATAGCAAAGAATATTGCATGTTGTGTGTGAAAAACATCGCAAGATTGCATAAGTGTATACATGTTATGACGATTTGAGATATGAGAAAATTGCTTTAACTCACACACAATCATAACTGCTTGATGGGGACTATCACCTTCAAGGTACATCCTATAACTCCCACATCTTCTAGAATACACGCTTACAATCATATTTAAAAGCATTTTTGATCTTTTTGCTTTTGATTTTTCTTTGCATATTTTTCTTTTAAGTCTATCATACATGGGCTTATTAGAGAGAGTAAAGAAATACCTAATGATATTTGACAATCCAATTTTGCTATGCCTAAGCACACAAATGTCATTGACATCACACTTTTGCTATGCCGAAACATACAGATGTCATACATGATTGGCGGGCAACAGTGGTGAGATGGTTATTAATGCCTTTCTCTCAGGACTTTTTAGTCCTTCCCGTAAAAAAGAATTATACGAGTGTTAAGTATAAGAGACAACTCAATCTTACTCATCACAAACAAGAGCCACAAAACTCACTTGCTTAGTTGTGCATAGAGATGCTCATCTAAACTACAAGAGATACAAAGTTAAGAAAATTTTGTTTCAATGGCCATCCAAGGTACACAAGTACCAATGTACACAAAACACACACTGTTTTTGTATTTTTCAGATTTTTCAATTTTTTTTTTAATTTTTATATCAAAAACAAAATAAAGAAAAATTGAAAATAAATAGACAAAAACATATTAAACAAAGCAAAGCATAAAACTAGACTGACTCAAAATAAAAGCAAAACACACAAGTAATGCAACAAACAAAGATAAGAAGATAGAAGAAAGTGATAAAATCACTTAAAGTCATTTTTCTTCCACACCTTGGAAGAACCTTTCCTTTGATTAAACCCTTGAACCGGTGGAGAGGGGGAAGAATTGAAACCGTTCAAGTTCGAAAGGAACATGAGGGCCTTGAGAAGATCACCGAGAGGAGCGAGAGACGATTGAAGCTGATTTTGGTCGAGTATGACCGGCAGCACCACAATGATGACAGAGATGCTGCTTCTTTTGTTTAGGCTTTTGAGAGTTAGCCTTCTTAGCTTTAGGATTTTTAACATCTTTCTTATCTAGTTTAGGGGGTGCTCTTAAGATAGATTTACCCTTATTTAAGTTCTCACTAGCTAGGCTAATTTTAACATCACTGTTCTCAATTTTAGTATTTCTAGTAGGAGGAACAAAAACAGTAGTACTAGTAGAATCAGTATTGGAGAAAGAAATACCATACCCTAAACTTGTTCGATCTGAAGCAGATTTCTGAATGCTGAGCATCTTGTCTAGCTTAGCACTTGAAGTACTCTCCAATTGAGATCTGACTTGTAACAGCTCCGCCTCAAGCTTCTTAGTCTTCTTAGCCAAGAAATTGTTTTCAAACCTCAGTACTCCAATAGTCTGATTAGCCTCATCAAACTTAGTAGATAATTCCTCACGGTCAAGTTCTACATCACTGAGTTTCTTGGTGGCCAGCCTATAAAGTTTCTCATGCTTTTCAGAAACTTTGTACAATTTCTCATATGCTGTATGGATGTCATCTTGATCATCCATCTTTTCAAATTTGGACTCCACCAATTCTTCTTCTTCGTCCACATCTTCAACAATCCCATCAATAGGATTGACAGTGGCAGTGAAGGCATTCAAGATTCCGTCATCCTTATTGTCGGAGTCTTCCTTAGGTTCAGTGTAGCTCAAGGTAGCAGCAAGTGTCTTACTCTTCCCAATGCTCCTGAGATACGTAAGACACTCATGTTTCATGTGCTCGAAGCCTTGACACCCAAAACACTTAGGTCCTGCGGGAACAGTGTACTGACCACCTTCCTTAGCATCCTTCTTCCTTTTGTCTTGCCCTTTAAACCGAGAAGAACTGGATTGCTTGCGGTCCTTGTCGAAGTTCCTCCCTTTGGCATTCTTCATAAACTTCTTGAACTACCTTGTAATGTAGGACTTCATCTTGGAATCTTCATCATCGAAAGACTCATCTGTGTCACTACTCTTTCCCTTCAAGGCCATGCTCTTACCCTTTCCTGACTTTCCAATCCTTGATAACCCTAGCTTATAAGTCTGCAGATTACTAACCAGCTCTGTCAAAGGAATTTTGTTAATATCCTTTGATTCTTCTATTGCTGTAATCCTGGCATGGAATCTCTCAAGTAGAGATCTGAGCACTTTCCTTACAATCTTGGGTTCAGGAATGGTTTCCCCAAGATTGAAGGCTGAGTTTACTATGTCCTTGAGCTTGGCATAGAACTCATTGAACGACTCATCCTCCTCCATCTTTATTTCTTCAAAGCTTGTAGTGAGCCTTTGAAGCTTTGAATCCTTGATAGCCTTTGTACCCTCATAGGTTGTCTAGAGGATGGTCCATGCTTCCTTTGCAGTTTCTGTGGAGGGTATCTTTTTAAACTCCTCATTAGTGACTGCACTGAATAAGGCATTCAATGCTTTGCTGTTGAAGTTAGCCACCTTGATCTTTGCTTCATCCCAATTGGTCGGCGCTTCCTTTGACTTGGTCCAGCCAATCTCTACAGCTTGCCACACCTTCTCATCTAAAGATTGCAAGAAAGCTTTCATGCGTACTTTTCAGTATACATTGTTAGTGCCATCAAATAAAGGAGGTATAATTAATGATTGTCATCTATCCATGAGAAATAGGGGTCAATAGATCAACACAGCAAAAATTAAACCTAATTAGAGTGTGCCCGCTCTGATACCACTTGATAGGCCACAAACTGAATGACCCCTTGTGATAGAAATTAATTAACCAAGTTATTAATTAATCAATTTATCATGCAAATGCCTAGTAGCACAAACAAATCACCAATAAACTAATTATGCAGCGGAAAATAAATGACACAGTGATTTGCTTACGAATGGGGAAAAACCTAACGGCAAAACCCCCAGCGGGTGATTTTCAGGTCACCACTCCCGAAACTCCACTATTGTCACAACAAGCGATTACAAGCAAGGAATCCCAAGTACCTTACCAACCTACAGTTGAACCCTTACCCCAATACCCAATTGGACTTGTTCTGTAGTGACAATTCCTCTTTCTAATGCACGGCTCCCAAGTACGTGACTAACGGTTGCGCGGATCCCAGTACGCGACTTCAAAACACCAATCTGAAAAGATTGTTGGCTGCAAAGTTCTTCAGTTCATCCACATGATGAAGATCAAGAAGATGCTTGGTCACAAAACCCTACGGTGTAAATACACAGCAACTTCTTCAAGAGAAAGAGATGAACTAGGTCAAGAATCTTGTCTCCGGTCACAATTTGCTTGAACAGAGTTTGTGCAATGCTTGTGCAACTTGTGTACATTTTTACGGCTCTTAAAACAATCCTTTTATATGTCTAGGGTTAGGAGAAAAGAGTACCCAAAGATAGATTCACGGATCCCAAGAAAATAATAGTTGAATTCTGAAATTCTTAAACCTCGACAGATAGGAGGTGTTGAGAAGCTATCGACCAGCTGTCAAGCTTTAATGAATTTGCACTCTTGCTTGATTTCTTGAACAGACTTGATGGCTTCAACACTTGATCTTGAAACGTGGTTTCTTGAAGTATTTAAACACATCCTAAGTCTACCAAAATACAAGTAAAGTGGGTTTTGTCAAAGGATAAATCAATTACATAAAATCATGACATATGTTCTATAACATGAGAAACACATATGCCCTAACACTCTTGAAGGGAGGGATATAAATTTTTCCAGCTTTAGGCTTAAGAGAAATAGAAACACATCTGTCAACAACAGCAAGCTTGGTACTAGTCAAATTTTCAAGTTTAGCTTTAGACTTAACTAACTCTTGTTCCAAGCTTTTCATCTTCTCATCTTTAGAGGAAAGTTGATTTCCCAAAAATTCATTTTTTTTGTTAGATTCATCTAATCTCACAATCAATTTCTCTTTTTCATGATTAGTAAATTTTAACTCTTCGTTGAAATTTTTTAGCTCGATAGATGGCTATCTATCAAGGTTTATGAAATTCAATTTTTCAAGCTATTTTTCTTCCAATCCATGAATGTATTTTTGGGCTTTCTTTTCTCACAACCCTAAACATATATAAGGATTATTTTAGGACCACAAAAGGTGACAAATGTTGCACAAGAGCAAATTTCACAAGTGTGAAGAAGAGTGTGATGGGAAAGCTAGTTTGCCCTAGTTCTTGAAGAAGTTGTTGTGTTTGTACATCATAGGGTTTTGTGACCAAGCAACTTCATGATCTTCATCATGTGATAAACAAAAGAACATTGTAGCCAACATCCTTCTCTGGTTGGTGATTAAGTCGCGAACTAGAATCCACTCAATTGGTTAGTCACGTACTGGGAGCCGTGCATTGAAATGAGAGATTGTCATTATAGAATAAGTCCAATTGGGTATTAGGGTAAGATTTCAACTGTAAGTTGGTATAAGGTACTGGGATTCCTTTACTTGTAACCACTTCTTTTGATAATAGTGGATTTTTGGTTGTGGTAACCTTAAAATCACCCGATAGGGTTTTTGCAGTGTAGGTTTTTCTCATTCATAAACAAATCATCGTGTCAATTTATTTTCCGCTGTATACTTAGTTTAATTGGTGATTTGTTTGTGCTACCACACATATTGCATGTTAATTTGATTAATTAATAAACTTGGCTAATTAATCAATTAATTTGTCACAATGGGTCAATACATTTTTGGCCTATCACCCCTTAAACAGATTGTTTAACCTAATGTATTAATCAAGTGATTACTTAGATTAATTTTTCAGATCTAGGTTAAACACAAATATATCATATCATGCAAAGTAGCGGAAAATAAATATCACGATATGAAAGGAATTGCTTGGACTCGAATTCGAAGCCTCCTTGCTGATGCCGTAGTTGCTCTATCATCATGTCGTCAATTTGAGATGAGATTGTAGTGATCTGGCCTTTAATGTAGGTAAATTGGTTTATGGTGTTCTGCACATATGTCTCTAGCATACTAGACATCTGCTCAACCCGTGCAATGAGATGATCAAGGCGATTGGGTGCCCATGCACATGCTTGGGAAAAGGGTTGTGTAAAGCCCTCTGGGGTTGATGTGAACCGCTCTATCTCTTCCTACGTGTCCCTACCTTCTTCCTCAGCATCGTCAATTGGGATTTGAGAAATAGTAGTAGTTGGTCCAGTGATATGACCTTTGCTTAGGGTCATTGTTTGAGCACTAATCGGATAGTCCCTTGTCACCACAGTAAAACCACTTGGAAACTTCAGCCTTGTTCTTGCTATAAGAGCCATGATGAGACTTGGAAATGACAAGACTATTCTTGAATTCCTCTTGATGATGCATTTGGTAAAGAGGTAGTAGATGTAACTGCATTTGTCGATCTCCTTATGTGTGAAGAGATCACACAGAAAAACAACTCTTGGTCTGGAAAATGCGATCAGGTTCTTCACTAGATAGAGGTTGTGGAGCATTATATAGGCCAATGTCCTCATCTCCAGGGTGAAAGGAACTATGTTTATCACCTTCTTTTTGAGATCACAACCTAGGAGTTCTGCAATTGGCTCAAGAGAATCCAATCTATCATCATATTGGATAGAAATATGTTGAGATGGTGGACAAACTTCCAATACCTCTTGGATAGATTCCCTCGTGATAGAAAATCCTCTTTGCCTCACCCAACAATTAATGCGTTCCCCTTCCACAAAGGCATTAGCAAAGAATTCCCTTATGATTTCGGCAAAGACATTCCTACTTGGGTTTAGCAACTTTGTCCATGTCTTCTCCTTGAACACTTCAGGAATTAAAGTGTTTTCAAGGGTCTCCATCTTTACAACCCTTTCCATGATGATCAGTGCCCTTTTATAGAAGTCATTATAGGCCATATTTGCCTCAACACTTTGGAAATTTCCTGAATCAGTGTGTGGGGATTTTGATGACTTCTTTGGGTCGAATTCTTAGTAGGAGACATCTGCAAAATCATTCACAGGCACAAAGAGACAAGTACAAAACACAAAACAAGAACACAAACTTGATTAGTACCAAGTTAGTTCATAAAACAAACATAAAGACCTAAAAAGAACATAAACACTATCACAAGATCATGTTATAAGTGTTAAACATGTAACAACATTTATCTAGCATGATACACAAAATATGACAAGTGAGCAAGTGTGTGCATCAAGTGTGCATGTGGTGTGCATATGTGATGTGTGATCAAGACATGACTAAGCACATTTGGGTCAAAGTGTGTAAAACATGCAACCAATGATCAAAACATTATAAACATGCATAATCATGGTGATCCCCAAATTTTGGTACTCATCGGAGTCCAAAATAACACCAATATGCCATTTAGGCATTTTATTAAACACTTGGTATGCACAAACACAACTAACATGTAAACAATGCATGAACATGTGTAAAATATGCCTAAATACAAGTTAAAATGCCACAAAGGGCCAACATAAACACAATCAAAGCAAATGGGACAGAGCCCAATCAAGAAAATTGAAAAAAATTTGCACAAAAATAATTTTTTCCCAACCTTTTTCAAAAATGAACAAAACCCATGAAAACCTAGAATCTAAGGCTTAATCTAAGGAATTAAAGAGAAAAGAGTGATTAAGCATACCTTATAAAAGACTTTGAGAAGATTTCACTTGAGTTCTTGTTGGGTTTTTGAGAGAAAATAGGTTTAGGGTTGAGAGAGGCTCGAGGGAGGCAAAGGGTGTTAATTTGAAAAATTATTATGATCAGCCCTTTAAAAACTGAAAACACGCGTTTTTCGCAAGTTAGCTTCTTAAGAAGTTACTCACGAAAAATGCCACTGAAGCACATCAACTCTTCGGGGGATAGATTATCTCGCGAGACAGTCATGAAAGTTTCTGTCAAAAATCTTGTGTTTTCAATTTTTTCCATCTTCATTTTCGTAGGAAGAGCTTACTCGTCAAACTTCTCGCGAAAATGCCTCTAAAGGAGTTCTTGTTAAAAACATGAAATAAGCAATATGATCAAAAACTCAAAACATGAAAGCATAAAAAAACTTTCAAAAACATATAAAATACTCAAAAATCTTTTTGGGTTTGATCGACAAGTAATTGAGTATACACATCACATTTGAACACGTATAATCACACAAATGAAATAAGAATTCATTGAACAAAAGTCTTGTGTGTTGTGTGTGTGGATCAAGTATGAACTAGTCTATAGTATAGTATGAAGCTTCAATGATCAATTCAATCAAGTCATACACAACTAGTATGAAGTCAAGTGACCTATCTCACTTGTAGAAATGAACATATATGACCCCTCACCAATGTGATTATACTTGATTGAAAGCCTTTTACTTTGCTTCCATTTTACATACTTTTGATTAAAACAACTCAAATTTTTGAGAATCGATGTCATAAACATTTTGAATGAACTTTGACAATTTTGCCTTTGGCTTTGGCCCCATACAATTTAGTACAAATCGCTTTCCCTTTTTCCTAGTCAAATACTAGTATGTGCGATGGTTTTTTCAAATCAAAATTCTCTTTTCAAGATTGAAATTTGTAGAGCTTTTGAAAAAGAAAAAAAAAATGTGAGGAGATATATAGGCACAAGTCTACACATGTATTAAGATCAAGCAAGTCTCTTGACCAATCATTCATGACAAGCTTGAAGATCTATTTACAACAATCAAATGTAGATTTCTAGATGTCGCTCACACTTAGAAAATGTCCATACATAACAAGCTAAGCTTGAAAATGCACTATGCCATTAGTATGAAGGTACTAGGCCAAACTCACATGTGATACACACAACACAAGCAATCAAACTTTTTGGAGATTTTTCAATTTTTATAGGTTTTTGAATTTTTCAGCATGCTAAAAAATAGAACATGAAAAGTCAGATCAACAAAAACAAGTACAAAACAAGCTTGAAAAAGAAACATTCTAAAATGAAAACATAAGCGAACAACCAACAAAAGTCACAACATATAGAAAGAATTGATGCATGGACATGGTCTAATGCTTATACATATGTACCCTTCTTCACCCACATGACACGTGCGTTTGGGGTGATATCCCTAGAGGATTGGGTACTTGAACTGTGCTTCTCAAACCTTTGAGAGAAGCTTGCCAAACAAGAAGTGATGGTATCTATTATCTTCATCACATCGCCTAAACCAGGATCAGCTTCTCGCCTTTTTGATTGCCTGGCGTTCCAATTCCCCCTTCCTTTTCCTCTTAGCCTTTTGAGAATCCACTTTCTTCAATGCATGAAGTTTATAGCAATTAGGTCTTGTGTGTCCTTGGATTCCACAATGGTGGCAAAAATGTTGAACATGAGAACCTCTTTGAGACTTCAGAAGAGAATTCCCTATAGCCTTAGGTTTAGCCACCAATGGGTTTTAAGGTTTTGTCAAAACCTTCTAAACAGTTCCATTTGGCTTCTTCTTAACCTTCACATTCTCAACAATTGGAGTTGATACCATTGGGTCCTTAGCTTTAACAAACTTTATCTCCTTGGACACATTAGTGCTTAAACTACTTTCTCCGGTGTATCCTAAGCCGTTTTTGTTTGAAAAAGGGTTTTGATGTGCAAGCACTTCGTCAAGTTTCTTGGAGGCAACACGCTCCACTTTGGCATTGGCTTGAATCACCTCAAGCTCAAGAAACTCGATCTTGGAATAGGCTTCGGTTAGTTCTTCATTCAACACCTCAACTTCACACTTCATTTCTTTGTACCTCATGAGTATGCTCTTGTAGTCTTGTTCAGCTTTCTTCATTTTTCTAACGGCTGCCTTTGCTTCTTCATCTTCATCATCGAATTCTTCCCCAATTCTCATAAACTCTACTTCGGTGTGCTCACCGAGTTCTTCCACTAGAAGGCTCAAATCTTCTAGCAAATCCACGAGTGCAATAGCCATAAATGCGGAGTAGTTTCCTTCTCCATCACAACTTTCTTCCGAATCCGAATTGGAGCCTTCCGAGTCACTAAAGGTAGTTGCAAAAAATTTACCCTTTACTTTCAAATACATGGGGCATTCTTTCTTCACATGCCCATGCCCTTTGCACTCAAAGCACATGACCACTTGAGATGGAGAAGAATATTTGGAATCCTTCTTCTTGAAGTCTTTATTGTCCTTCTTGAAATTTGAGAATTTTCCCTTATCAAAAGACTTCCCATCCCTCTTGAACTTTAAGAACTTACAAAAGTTCTTAGCAAGGTACGCCACTTCCTTTCAACCTTATCCTTATCCAAGGAGTCTAGAGCTTCCAATCTCTCATTGATTGTTTTGAGAACAAGAGATTTACTCTTCCTTTGTGATGGTAGAGATAGCTCATAGGTTTGAAGAGAATTGATGAGTTCTTAAATTTTAATCTCATCAAGGTCTTCGCTCTCTTCAATGGCAGTAACCTTCGCACGAAAACTCTCCAACAATGATCGTAGAATCTTCTTCACAATCTTGGAGTCCTCCGTCTTTTCTCCCAAGTTGAATTTGCCAATCACCACTTCATTTAGCTTTCCATAAAATGAGTAGAATGACCTGTCTTCACTCATCTTCAACTCCTCGACTCGAAGCGAGTGGTGAGCATTTGCAACTTGGTATCCTTCACCTTTTTGGTGCCTTCATAGATAGTCTCCAAGATTTGCCACGCCTCCTTGGCAATTATAACATGGGAGATCCTGTGAAACTCATCAAGTGAGACACCACAAAAAATAGCATTTAAGGCCTTGCTATTAGCATTAGCATTAGGTAATGAAACCACAACAAGTGAACCTGCTCCGGTACCAATTGAAAGCTCAAATTTGTGTGAAAACACAAAAGCTTGTTTAGACCCCCAATTAAAAGTTACGACTCGGTTGTTTTTACTCTAACTTAAACTAAGTGCGAAATAAGAGTAAATGGGAGTGAACAAATGATAAAACTACTCTAAGCCATATTCATCAAATAACATTAATAAAATGAAAGCTAAAAGAGTAGGAAAGAATGATGCAAACACAAGATAACACCGAGACGTGTTATTGAAGAGAAAATCGAAGAACTCAGCGAAAAACCTCTCCGCTGCCCTCCAAGCGGTAAATCGATCCACTAGAGAATAAGTTGGAATACATGAATAACAAAAGACCCTCCAAGCCTAGTCTATCCCATGTACTTGAGCCCTCCAAGCTTCTGCTACCAACTAACTTGATGAAGTCTTGTCTTCTCTAGCTTTCCGAATCGCGCAATTCAGCCCAATTGCATTTGCCAAACGATTGGCTTCTTCCAATACTTCCCAACAACACCAAAACCTCACTTTACACTTAGATTGGGTGTAAAAAGTATTTAGGCTATCAACCTCTCAAGTATATGGATATGGAGAGGTAGGAGTAGAGGAAAACCATACAAGATTGTGTAAATGATTGTGGGTATGACAATCTCTAACTCTCAAGTGTATATGCTAAGGTTTTCTCTCTGGAAAAAAAAAAAAAAAAAAAAAAAAAAAAAACTCCTTACAATATTTGGGTATTGAGGATATATATAGTGTGGGTGAAGACATGGTAAAACAAATATGAAAAAATAGCAAAATAGAATGTTTCACGGGTATTTCGTGGGAAGGCCTTACCTGCGAATTACTTGCGAAAACCAGTTGTCATGACTCTTCACATTCTAGTCATGCGCTTAGCACATGACTTATTTCGCTGGATAGCTTCTCACAAATCTTCTCACGAAATCCACTTGGTCTTTAATGAGATCTTAAGTCTTCACACTCTTTCTCACATACAACCCTTACAATAAAATCCCACATAAAATACAGGGTAAACATGATTGAACATAATTACAATCAAATTTGATATGGAATTAAAGCCAACACAAAATAGTTGTAAATAACAACTTTACACCAACAAATTCTCTTTCGTCAAACCCTTGGCCTTAACTCTCTCTCTTTTCTACATATCCCAACCAATCCAATTCATATTGTAGAAGATTATTCTAATGACAACTTTGTTATAACCGATATTTTATTTGCTATCGGATTGTTCCTTTTCATTGTCTTCATTATGGTAACGAAAATACTTATTTCCTTCTGCAAGCATTCTTTGCCTCCCGGTCCTCATCAGATCAGGAACCTTACCACCGGTGACCAACAACACTCCATCAACGCCACTGAACTTGACCTCAACGAAGCCGCTCTACACAACTATCCGAAGCTTATATACGCCCAAGCCAAGCTCCACAAGGGAAATTCTACTGCTTCTTGCTGTTCAATATGCTTGGCTGATTACAAAGACACGGATGTGTTGTGCTTGTTGCCTGATTGTGGTCATCTCTTTCATGTCAAGTGTGTTGACCCGTGGTTACAGCAACATGCTACGTGCCCCGTGTGTTGGAACTCGCCTTTTGCTGAGACGGCTCTTTCAGTAGAGCGGTATTAAAAAGACTATATTCAATACATAAAACTCTCACTTGTGAAAATAAAATGAATTACCATATCCTTAATAGCAGCTTTTTTGGGAATGAAGTGGTAGCTAGCCCACCTTTTCGTGATTCATTCAAGCATGAAAAAAGCGGATTTGAAATGAGGGCCAAGGTGCCAACATTTTGTTCATGGAGATCCCTAAGGTGCATTCATATTCTATATTAGTTAGCATTGGTAACATTCATGACACAATATTCTGCTTATGTACTGAAATGGGTAATGATAGGTTGCTTCTTAGCAGTCCAAGTATAAGATAAGTGGCCAAGAAAGATCCCAAAACCAATGGTCCATCATTTTCCAAGTCAAAGTCAAAAAAGGTATAGAGTTGAAGTGAGCTTTTGGGGAAAGACAAACCATGATCGATGGCCCCTTTTAAGTTGTGCAACAGCTATTTAGCAGTTGTCCAACGATCAAAGGTAGACAAGTTCATGAATTGACAGAGAAGACAATATCAAACAGACTAAGAGGGCTAATAATTTGCTGATGCTTGGTGTCATCAAGTAGAGGAGTACGTTCAAACTGGGAGAGCTTTATGAGGCATTAGGGGTGGAAGATGGTTTGGTACCAAACATACTAGTGCGGTGGAAGAGCTCGAAATATACGCAGGGCTGGCTCGAGATATTTTTTGGCCTATGGTGACAGTGTTCAAATGGAGCCTCTTTTTATATAATTTAATAAGTCAAATTGAAGTAATTTTCATTTATTGGTAAAAGAAAATTTAAAACTTGTTTTATCAAAAAATCTAAACCATTTATCAAAGTATCAGAATATTATATATATATATATATATATATATATATGATTGTATTTTAACCTCTATCAATGGCTAAATAAATAAGCAATTTTATATTCAAAATCATCATTTAACGATAAAAATGAAAAGAAAAAAAATTTAGATCTCTCTAGTCTTCATTGTTCACATCACCCTAAAATTGTAGTAGCATTCACCTAGCTAATGTTACGTAATAAAAGAGAAAAATTATAAAACATTTTTTCTGTGCAACACATGGGTCACTCAATGGCTGTGTGATAAGTTTAAAAGGAGAAATATTAAAAAGGGTCCGATTAATGTATGCCCTAAAGACACATATTAAGCCATCCATTGAAAAGGCCGTCAATACTTTTTCAATTCTTGGAAAAAAAAATTAAGAATAATTGATTATTGTGTGCTCTAAGGGCACACATTAGCAAAATCCTATTAAAATACTAAAATGCTTGACTGAATAATGACTAGAAATAAAAGGGTGAGGGGGTGACACATTGACAGTAAATGACGCTACTTTTTTAATATGTGGCTTCTATTTTGTCTTCTAGAAAACAAAATTTTAGGAGAAAAAAAATTGAGTGAGAGCTTAACACAAATCTAAAAGGTTTTTTTAGAGCTAAACCCAAAGGGAGAAAGATCAAAACCACAACAAATTTCAAGCTGCTACAAGAAAGTATACCATGTTTCGGTAATACCAACTTAGCATCTATTTTGGTATTTCCTACCCAATAAATGAGTGACACCTGTTTCAAAAAACCACATCAGACTACTCCAATAAATGATTAATTTATCTCCCCGATAGTATAGAAGATTGTGAGATTGTGATTAATTTATTAGAGTAGTCTGATGTGGTTTTTTGAAACAAGTGTCACTCATTTATTGGGTAAGAAATATCAAAATAAATGCTGAGTTGGTATTACTGAAACATAGGGTCCGTTTGGATTGAGCTTATTGTTGCTGAAAACTGAAAACTGAAAACACTGTAGCAAAATAATTTTTAAATATGCAAATAGTATCGTGGGACCCATTTTTAATATTTTTTAATACGTGAACAGTGCATGAACAGTACTAAACAGTACTAAACAGTGCGTGAACAGTGACCCATGTGAGGTTACTGTTCACGCGCAGAAAAAAAAAAAAAAAAAAAAAAAAAAAATTTGAAGGAAAACGTGGACGTAGCAAAACGCGGTATGCAAACGGTCACATAGTATACTTTCTCAGCTACTACAGAGAATTTAAATGGAGAGAATGACAAAGTTTCTAGTAATGAGTATAAAAATCTAATTAAGGTTCAAGATTTTTTTTTTTGGGTCTTTTATTTTTAGTTTTTCCTTGTTGAGTTGTTGGGAGAGAGAAAGATTTTTCTGTTTGTGTTTTGGGAGATTGAGTTGTAAACTCTAATTAAAACTCCCACACAGAGATCGAACCGTCAAGAGCATAGTTCACAAAGAGATTTTTTTTTTTTTTTGTGTTTTTTTTTTCTATTTTTTCTTAGATATAGATGAGAGATTATCAGTTCTCTTGCATGGCCCACATTTTTTTTAATGTTTTTTCTTGGGTTAAAAAATTATTTATATGGATTATTTAATATTTGGAGCTCTTTTTTTTTCTTTTTTTTGAGAATGTATTAATATTTGGAGCTTAATTAATACTTTTACACATAAAGAGATAATTTTATTGGTTTAGATTTAGGGTCTTATTTCACTTAAGGGCCTTAGGCAATTGCATCAATTATATCTAAGATAGAGCCAACCTTGAATATACGTAGATTGTGATAGTTGGAGACCATAAGAATTATGCACAGCATGAATAACCATAGATGTGATAGTTCATCCAAGTCCTTCAATGGGTAGTTATATTGTTGAATCAAGGTTAGCATATGTGATCTATGAGTGTCATTGACCAAGATATCATCAACATGAAATGTTATCGAAAAGGAGTTAAAATCTTCTATACCACTTTTTGTGTACCACTCTATGTTCCACCAATCAGTATTTGTCATGTTTTTATTTCACTTTCCTTATAAAAAACAACTAAAGTTTAAAATAGAAAGTAATCATACACATGGTAAGTAGTAATTGGTGGAACATAGAGTGATACACAAAAAGTAGTATAGAGGATTTGCATTCATCAGAAAGACCTTGATATATATATATATCAACAAAACAAGCATGTAATCTATTGATTTATTTAAACAAATTAACCTTCCATCAATAAATTAAACATTCAAGCATAAGGAAATAATAAGTAAGAACATCAATCCCATGGCTTTAGTTGGATTCATTCAAACAAAGTAACATTCCCATCATGATGTTTTATCCAAGCATAAGAGATATAGAATAATGGGACAATGATTTAAGCACTTAAGCACATGGATATGAACATATAAGCTCTTGTAATGCCCTTTTTTTCGAGGACGTAGACAGTCATCATTACTTAGAAATCTTGCCAATATTTTAGTTCCATCCTTCTCGAGTTGTAAGAAATTCATCCGCAAATAGGGCACCAAACACTAGTTTTTATGGTTTTCACACAATTTATCCTATTTTTACGACATTATTTCACGACTCTCCCAAACTCCGTTCGGTTCACTTGAGATATTATAGGAAATAGCTTGATATATTTTCTAAAACTATCCACTCTTTGGCCCAATTTTTGATATTGGATAAGTAAAATGCCTAGTAAAGTAGTGTCAAAAACTAGTTTTTATTTAAAAGGTTTCTACTTCTTTGTTTTTGTAAAATTAAATGAAATTTGATTTTATCAAGATTATTGAATAAAATTAAAATGACAAAATGTTTTGTACTTTTTCATCATTTTTACAATATCATGTTCATTTCAAATCTGATTTGAGCCCATGAATAGTCATTTTAAAGGGAAGTCAAATATCCCCAATATGAACTTAAATTTATCCCAATCGGGTGGTCGGACTTTGGTCAAATCAAGATTAAGCTAGGGTAGAGCGTAGTGAAACTTGGTCAAGCTTGTGAAAATTGTTTAGAAATATTAATTTTAACATGAAATTATGTAATTTGGATAATTTGATGGAATTTAACCTAATTTGACTGTAACCAAGGACAATTGGGTCATTTTGATGATTAAATCACGAAATTTGCTAACCCGCAGGTTAACAAATTGAGATAAATTAATTATTGTTTTGAACAAATCCCATTATTCCAACTAGAAAAATAATATTTTTGGTATTTTTTTAATTTGAAATTTGAAATTTTGAACTTAAAAACGAGGTCAGAGTCCAACTATATATACTGGCAAAATATATTTGATCTCATGAACTTCAAGCAGACCTAGTAAGGTTGGTTAGCTCTCTTGTTTGAATCATACAACTTTCTGGAAAAAAATATTCTAAAATATTTCTAGGTTGTTTAAATAAAGCTTATTTTAACATTATGCGTCCGTTTGGATACCAATGAAAAATGAAAATTATTTTATTATTCAACTTATTTTTTATACTATTCATGGGCCCCATTGCACTTTTTGGTACTATTCATAAACCTTACTATACTATTTCAGCTAACTTTTACATTTATCTATCGTACTTTCAGCAATAAGTTTTCAGTTTCAGCAAAATAAGCGGTATCCAAACAGACCCTATATCTCTTCTCGTCCTTAAAATAATGCATGAAAGGTTTTTATTTTATTTTTTCACTGAGTTACGCAAACAAAAATTGAATGATGATCTTTGTTGACTATTTCCGGTAGGTATAATATACAAGAAAAACTAACAAAGTACAACATACTAGTGTATATTCGGGAATAACTTATTAAACTTTCTGGTTTTTGTGCTTTGCTCGTTACTATAGGAAAAAACTAAAATAAAAATAAAATAGGTTAGATTGCTTTTTTGTTGAAAATACTTTTTTTTTTTTTTTTGAGTAAAATGGAACCTACAATAAATAAAAAGATGAGCAACAGCTATAGAGTGAGACCTGAAAATAGTATTTAACCGTGATTTTTTGAACAAAAACAAGCTAGGTGGAACCCGTAAACAGTAATTGGTTATGTGAGAAATAAACTAACTAAATATAGAGTTAAGCCTCTTTGTTATGGGAACCACTTAGAACCCACAAACAATACAAAATATAAGCAAAAATCTCCTTATATCTTGTTATCACATCCCAAATGAAATTATGTTTAAAGAGAGAATTATGCTGCACGTTTTGCTTCAGTGAGAGAAGAATAATATAATTCCATAAAAAATAGAGAAGAATAACTATAAGGAATATTACACTACCTAATAAATTTTTATTAAATCCAACCATTGTATTACATGATCTTAACATGTACACCAAGTTTCATATCAATCAAAAAGCCATTTGCTATTCGATCTAGAAACTCTTTTTTTTTTTTTTTAATACACAATTTTAAATACAAAAACTTGAAATTTTAAATACAAAAACTTGAAATTTTAAATTTTAATTGATTAAACAGCTGTTGATCTCAAATCATCTAGAAATTTAGCAAGTATGTGGAGTATAAGAAGAAAATCTAATCCAACGGTAAATTTGTTAAAATACGCATTCAATAAAAATTATTGAATATATAGCATAACATAACTTAAAAAATACAGTAAGTATAACTTGAATCAAAATCTATATATATATCCGAAGTAAGAGTGATAAAAGTATGGCAAATAACTCTAATTCAATGTGTTTCTAACCAAATCCCAACTTGGTCAAACTAGAACCCAATGGAGCCAATCCTTTCCTAGGTCTTGGTCTAACATGTTACGTGGATTTTTCCTGGTGTGGATCTTTATCAGTTGTATAAACCATTACTCAATAGTCTGAATAATGTAATTGGAGAGAAATTTCTCTTTTCTTTGTATTTTTTTTTTTTTTCAGAGGATTGGAACATGACAGTTGACCATCAAGCTAGAAACTGGATATAATGATATATAATAGCAGCCCACCAAAGAATCTCACCGGATGCTAGCTCTCCACAATCATGCCCACCTTTCCTTTTCTTCTTAACAAGTCGAAAGCCTCATCGATTTCCCGAACTCATTCTCTCTCTCTCTCTCTCTCTCTCTCTCTCTCTCTCTCATAATCCAATGATGCCTTAGATAACATCAACATGATTGGAGCTGGATATGCCGTCGGATTCACCCTTTTCATAGGAACCATCCTTTTTGTCTTCCTCATGATTGCAATTTGCTTTCACGTGCAACGTACTTCTGCCTATCAACACCAACAGTCCACCGGAACTGTTCCCGTACACTCCATCAATAACTTTCATCCAGGTATTGATGAAGCCACTCTACGCCAATACCCAAAGCTCCTCTATGCCGAAGCCAAGCTCCACCAGGGAAACTCTACCTCATCCTGTTGTTCAATATGCTTGGCTGATTACAATGACAAGGATGTGTTGCGCTTGTTACCCGATTGCAGTCATATCTTTCATCTTAAATGTGTCGACTCCTGGCTACACCTGCATGCTACATGCCCGGTGTGTCGAAACTCGCCTCTTCCTGAGGTGATGGTTTCAGTGGATGTGACATCCTGATAAATGGAAGAGCTCTTTTATTACCATTACATTTGCTCCAATTTGTAAAAGTGATCAACGAGGAGTACTGAATAATATTTTTCACACTAATTTTTTATGTAAGACAGAATTTACCATTAGACTTTTGTTAATTGTTAATTTTTTTTTTTACGTCATTTTTTATAATTTTAGTTTTAGGGTAATTATTTTCTTATTTTTAAGTGCATACAATGCCTTTTAAGTGAAATTAGAGTTCTATTATGATAAGTATCGATTAGGGTCTGTTTTAGAATATATTTTCTTATTTATCAAGTTTGAAGAAGACTTCAAATAAGTCTTCAAGTGGATTTCAAACCTATCATCTTGTGAATCAAAGAACTCTTCGTAAATTTGAGATTATCTTTAAAAAGCAAGTATGTTTTGTTTCTTGCACCTTAAAATAAATATGTTTTATTTTTCGCAGGTATTCTATTGCATTACTTATTCCTTTTTATCACTCATAGTCGATTATGTTAAAGTTGGGACAGTTTTGTTTATAATTAGGAATATATTTGGTACGGATTCATACACTTTGTTTGGTACGATTTTGTTTGATTTTGTACTAAAGAAAATTTTTCACCAAAGTTTTTGTCATGAATCATTAAAGAGAAGTGCAAACATTGTATTATTGATTTATTGTATAAATATATGAAATGGACGGTACAAGTGGGCCTAGAATTTCAGTAGATATGATAAAGTTGGGAGTAGAATTAGGAAGATTCTCAAAAATAAAAATTAGAATTAGTTTAGACTATTCCACGTTGTTCAGACTATTGAGCAATGGTTTGATAAATTGTATTAAAATATGAAAAAGGAAGAAACGGATTTTTTTTTCCCCTTTCGGTCTGCACCACGCATGAACTTCTCCGAACAATTATTCTACAAAACTTATCATAGTAAGTTGGATATCCTGTATTTCTACCTATAAAAAATCATAAGCTTCAAATTTGGTTCTTGATAGTAGCCTTTGAAAATTTCTCTTCATCATGCTTGTGAAAAGTTTATTGGGGAGGTGTTAAAAAAAATTGCAAATACACGAAATTTTCTTTTTTAGAAGAAATATATGAAGTTTTACAATTTTCTTTTAAAGGTTTTCATATTCTTAAATAGTTACATAGTAGTTTATTATTAATTGTCATTATTTATTATCAATGTGGATAAGTGTGACCATTTTTATTTTCTTAAGTTTGTATAATATTTTTATTTTTATTCAGTTGTTATTTCCTATTTTTCATTTTTTTTATTAAAAATATTTCATTTTTTTATAAAAAATATTTTAAATTTGTAGTGGGTTTTTTTTGTTTTGCTGGGCTGCCTCTTGCGGTACTATTATTGTACTGGGCTGGGCTGCCTTCTGCGGTACTAGGCCCAAGTGTTCTGAGTAAGGGAGTTGAGACCGGTCCAACTGGAACTCAAATTGGTCTAGCTTGTGCGTAAACTATGCCTTGTCTGCCAAGAACATGCTTACGGCAGGCAGAGCTGTTCTGAATGAGTTACGGCAAGCAGACATGATAGTAAAGCGAAAGGAAGAATACTTCGTCTTCTTGGCTATAGTAAATAGTTAATCTATATTTATTAATGATAATCACAACAACTATAACTTAAAGAAGGCAAATGAATAAGTGTTCAGCATATGGGTCAATCAAAGAAAAAGAAAAGAAGAAATAAATCTGAGTCAATCTAGCCTGCAAGACCCAAAACCAGAGAAGGTAGAACACTTCTTCTCAACGCAATTAATCTCCCGGGAAAAGAATCCTGCCACGGAAATTAATCACTTTGAGGGAAGTGGACTTGAATGGTTAGTGCCTAGAGGAACCCCTTTCTTTGCTTTTGGCAGAGGGCAGGATTTTTGAGAGGGAGAGAGGGAAATAACCTATTGGTGCATGCCTACGGAACTAACTCTCTCTTTCTCTTTTCTTTCTTTCTCTGCTTTCCATTTTTTCTCTTATCTTTCCTTTTTCTTCTTTCTTTCTTGTTACTCCTTGTTTCTATTTCCTAGTTTTCAAGTTCTCAATCCTATCATCTTCCTCACCATCATTGTTGTTCCTGTACACAGCAAAGGCTTCTTTTTTTAGTACCTGCCGTGACTGGATTTTACTATTTTAGCCCTTAACCGCTTTTGTCTGGTCTGAGTGTACTTGCCGACCACCACGTCTATGTGCCACTCCCCATCACCAGACAAAGAGGACTATTTTGTTTGTTAGTCTACCATGGTACCCCCTTCCTGCTACAGTGTGGGTGCCTTCTCTCTCCCTATCCCTCTGACCCATGACCTCACTGTGTCCTGTATTGGCTGGGTATAGGCTGGTGAGGTCTAGGCCTTGCGTGTGCCTTCCTTCCATGTATGTCCAAAAATCTACCTGCTGCTCTCTCATCCGTCGTGGTCTGGAGGCTTGCCTGCACAGCCTGCCGTTCGTTCTTTGACCTTTTATGTGAGCTGCTTTTTGATTTCCCGCTCCCTTTAGGGGCTAATATTTATTTGTTATTGGGCTTTACATTTCTTTCGGCCCATTTCTTGATTTCCTTCATTTCCTGCCATATTACTCTGTCATTCCTGCCGTAATAACTCAATCCTGCTGAGCCTCTTTAGGCCTGCCATTTACTCTTTCCCCCAGTGGCTTAACATGGCCATTGGTTTTCCTACTTATGGGCGCTTGTGTCCCTTTTATTTTTTCTCTTGGGCATCCTTGACCTATTTGCTTCCTTTAGGCCTCCTTATCCATTTTACTAACTCTTCATTCCCATGGGCTATTACTAACTTCATTGGACTTCCCTGGCCCAATTACTTCATTCTCATCCTTGGGATTCATGGGCTTGTCATTAACCCCTTACTTTCTTTGTTTGCATTACTTTTGGGCCTGCAGTGGCCCATTCTCACTTTTCTACATCATATACTGCCCATGGGTACGTTATTTCTCTCTTTCCGGGCTTCTTTAAGCTCATTTACCTCCTCAAGGCCCATTTGTTTATTTCATGAACCTGTGATCCATCATTCTTGCCGCTTGGGCCTGATGGTTTTGCCACTTGTTTGCCAAACCTTTGCTACCCTTGTTGCTGGGCTTTCTGCCTTCCACTTGGATCCTCAACAAAATTAAATGAAAAAACTAAACCCATTGACATTACATTAATTATTGACCCATATAGCCACATTCATTTATACATAAATATTATACTAAGTGTTTACTTAACCAATCAAATAATTAAAACGTCATTTAATTTTTTAACAACATACACACATGTAACAAACTCTCTGTATTTTCTAATTCTTAAATTATATAAAGTGATATTATATTTATAATATACATGCACACATTCACACACATCACAATTCACACAAATAGTATTATGAAAAAATAAATAAGTAACGTATACAATCAGTATCACACATGTACATGATATAAATTTATAATAAAGAGAGATACTAATTTAGATAGTTAAATTTAAAAAAAAAAAAAAAAAAAAAAAAAAAAAAAAAAAAAAAAAAAAAGAGGAAGAAGAAGAAAGAAAAAAAGGATGAGATGAGATTCATGAGAATGAGATTAGAAATCAAATCAAAGAGAGAAAGTGAGATAGATTGGCTGATTTGTGTTGTTATTTGGTTTTGGATTGGGCTGTGATCAGGGGGTGCAAAAATACTTTTTTAAGTGTCGTAGATCAAACTAATAAAATAAATATTTTATATATATAATGTTTTTTTTTTAAATTTCCAAGTCAAAAGATAAGGTACAACTACCCCTGAGTAAAGTCCAACATTAAATAAGAATAATAAGAGAGAATAGTTAATTTAATATGACTAGGTCCAAACTCATAGGCTTAAAACATTTTGGATCAGTTGATATCTTTATATGTTATAGGGAATAGTTAATGAATGCCCTAAGGGCATTTGTTAATGAAATATTTTAGGAAAGTTTTTATAAAAACAGAAAATAAGCAATTAATTAATGTTTTGACAACTTTTTCAATTTTCCATATATAAAAGTGCTATAAAAACTTTCCTACAATTTTATATAAACAATTATCCTAAAAATATCCATTAACATACATTGTCCACAACAAAAAGAAAGAATAAAGCTAGAATGGTATATAACTCAGATTATATGTTTATTATTTGCCTGAAAATTTAAATTCATTTCTTTTTTCCTTCAAAAGTTTAAATATAATAAGTTTTGCTGAGATGCTATCTTTCATGTAAAATTGAATTAAGTCATGGGTAATTGAAATCTACAAGTTTTATAAATAAAAAAATTAAATCATGTATTTATATGGTATCTGTAATGTATTTTAGTTTTTTATAAGATAATTTTTCCTTTATTGCACCAACAATTATTTGATCCATAAATAACAAAGCAATAGGCCAATGAAGAATCATTTAGGAAACTGTCATTCTAATCCATCTTTAAAATAAATTCGATTTTCTGTTCAACTAATATCTCAGAGACTTTACACGCTCTCCTATCTCAAAAATCAACAAATACTACAAAATAAGAAAAATAACAATAAATTTAAGAAAGCAATATTTGAGAACTCAAAGTCCAATTAGTTTACAAGGCACCAAATTATGACTTTATAATTGCTCGCCATTTAGAGATTTTAAAACTTGGCTTAATGTGTCTGGTTCGACTGGAAGGGAGTTGTCATGAAAGGCCTTAATTAAATGGGTGACATGTGGAGCAATAGAGGAGATGATCATGAATTGTTTAGCGAGGGTAGTGCCCGTCAGGCAAAAGGTTACCATTCAGTTGCATCGGAGCTCTGATCAGGTTGGGTGTTGGTTCAGTATGGTATTGATAACTTTGTTTTAAGGTAAATTGCAAATTACACCCCTAAAGTTTTGGGTGATTAGATTTTACACCATAAAATTTCAGAATTTGAATTTTACCCTTTCAAATTTGGGATGTTTGAATTTTACACTCTAACATTTCAAATTTTGGATTTTACCTCCTAAACTTTATGGTTGTTTGGATTTTACATCTCTAAATTCTGAAATTTTATGGTGTAAAATCCAAACACTCCAAAAATTTAGGGAGTAAAATCCAAACACTCCTAAAATATAGGAGATAAAATCCAAATTTTGAAACGTCAGGTATAAAATTCAAACATCACCAAACTTTAGGAGGTAAAATTCAAATTATGAAATTTTATGGTGTAAAATCCATCCAATCACCCCCAAACTTTAGAGGTGTAATTTGGAATTTACCCCTTTGTTTTATATATACTTAATCTCATGAGCTATAAGAGCATTTACAACAATGATATTAAAAAATTAGCTTTCAGTACCTCCAAACCTACTTTATCTATGTTAATACCACATTTATTAATACACCCTACATCTCATCTCTTATTTTTTTACATCTATTCATATATATATATATATATTGAGATAAATAAAATTCTACTCTAACTTAATCTAAATATATATGTGAGTAAAACTCCATCTTAGACAAAGACGAACCTATGTTAGCATTGTATACCTATCTAACCGGAAAATTAAAAATTTCCTCCAAACTTTAGGGGTGTAATTTGCAATTTACCCATTTGTTTTATATATATATACTTGATCTCATGAGCTATAAGAGCATTTACATCAATGATATTATAGTTTTAGCTTTTAGTACCTCCAAACCTACTTTTTCTATGTTAATACCACATTTAATAATACACCCTACATCTCATTTCTTATTTTTTACATCTATTCTTTTACTTATATATTTATTTTTTTAGATAAATAGAATTCTACTCTGGCCTAATCTAAATGTATATATATGTGTAAAACTCCATCTTGGACAAAGACAGACCCACGTTAGGGAGGACCACCCACCCCCCCCCCCCCCCCCATTTTTGAAAAACATATAGCACTATATACCTATCTAACTAGAAAATTAAAAATTTCCCCCAAAATATATTTTTTTGGCCCCCCTCCTTCAAAATATTTACATATTAACCCATGAAAACCAAAAAGAAAACTGCAACATCCTTTTGCACATTGCATATTGATCCAAAAATAATAAGCAAATCCTCAGGTCTAAACCAAAGTAATTATCCCTAGAATAACATCAATAACCTCCAGACAACCAAGAATTAACTACTAAAGAAATCAAAATTCCAGTCTAAACAAAAAATTACGCAAAAAACAAACAATTTCAAATGCCCAATTTTTACCCATTTGATTTCTCTCTCTCAATATCACTGCTCTCATCTTCCACCACTCCTCACTACCGCTGACATCAAATCCACACACTAGTCGGCAGTCGCACTGTGGCTCGCAGCTATTGGCTTGGTCTTCTCCGGTCTATTGTGTCCACACTAACAAATGAGTTGAATCAACTGAGGTATGTCGTCTCTTCTCAAATCTGAGTTGATTTCTCTCTCTTTAATGTCTTTCTCTACTCTGATATGAGTTTATTTCTCTCTATGTCTCTATTTTGCCATCGTGAGAGATTGATAGTGCAATTAATGTATTTTGTGTGTGTGAGTTTACCATGTACATTTTAAGAAGTCATCCTTTGTAATACTGATTGAGTCTTGACTCTTGAATTTGAAAAAAGAGATGGTCAGATAAGGACAAATGAGATAAGAAAATAAATAAAAAATAATAATAGAAAAACTAGAAACTGAAAAGGTGAGGCAATCAAAAAGTGAAGCCCGTGGGAACTATGAATCAAATGTGAGCCGTGGATAGTAATAAATGTTATTAATTGATAATGCTTGTTTGTTGGTTTATTTTATGAATTAATAACTATTTTTAGAAAATAATTTATTAACATTAATGTTGCTGTAGCCTGTGTGGTATGTTTGTTTGGTTTATTTTTTAAACTAAATTTTGAAACAATAGAGCTATATAATATGGAAATAATAAAACTTTTATTTGAATTGTTGATGATGGGAAAATTATCTATAATATTTGATTTTTTTTTGTTTTTAGCATATTTAACATGGTGTATCAATGCTAATATTTAACATGGTATCAGAGCTACCTTCTTGTGGCCATGGTTTTCTGTCCTTACGGTATATTTAAGAGCAATCTTTGTCTTTCTCGGTGTTTTTTTCGCTGTATT
Organism: Quercus agrifolia; assembly: GCA_029955455.1. Lineage (NCBI taxonomy): Eukaryota > Viridiplantae > Streptophyta > Magnoliopsida > Fagales > Fagaceae > Quercus > Quercus agrifolia. The sequence goes on from JARQAD010000010.1 coordinate 33,836,872, forward strand.
CATCTTCTTTGGCTTCCTACTGCTGCCGTCAAAACTCTCCGGTATAGTCATGCCACCGTTAGAAGTCGCATCAACACTGCAAGACCATTGCCTTTCTCAAACTACCGTCACAGAGCCAAACTTCATTCAAGGGATCTTCTCAATCTTATCAAATCTCAAGATTTCATCAAGCTTCCATCTTGAGTTTGAGAGGGGGTGTTAGAGATATATTAACCCATTAGCATAGGCCCAAGCCTAATTCTACCTTGTGTGCAAGCCAAGTCTCCTACTTGTACTAGAAGTCTATTAGTTTAAGGTTTAGTCTACTATATATACACATGTTATGATTCATTGTAACACAGGATTTGTACTATACTCTAATATATTATTGATGTAGCCCTTTAGGGTTTCCTCCGTAGATGTAGGCTATTAGGCTGAACCACGTTACTCTCGTGTGTTATTGTGTTCTATACTTTATGCTTTCGCTTCCGTGTCCATACTAGCATATTCAACATGGTGTATCAATGCTAATATTTAACATTTTTAAAGAGAAAAAATAACAAATAATTTGAAGCTAATAATGTAGCATTGGTTCTAGTATTGATGTCCCAATTCGTGAAAATTAATTTTCAAACAAAAGTCCAAAAAATTACCACAAATTAAATCAGTATCAATCCAAATTGTGAAAATATGATATTATAATGTTTAATGAACATAATAAAATTCGACAAAACTTGAGTAGATGTTAGTTTTGATTTTTATAAACTTTTTTGGACTTATACTTTGGCTCCCCAACTTCGAATCTTGGTTCCATCCCTGATTTGAAGACTTGAACCCTGACCCTTCCCTTCACACTCCACAAGCACTTAAACTTGTGAAATGACTATTGCACTAAGGAGGCGCAGTGGTATTCTCAGTTGTCCCAATCTCAACGCATTTTGCTGGGAGAGTTTGAGTTAGAGGAGGTAGGCAAGAGAGTGGAGAAGAAGGGAGAGAGAAGAGAGAAAAAATATTATAAGTAGAAGAAGAGAGAAAAAGGATTTTTTTTTTTTTTTTTATCACTTTGTAGCTATAGTAAACTCCAAAGATTTAGCTTGGTTAATTTTAGTACCACCAATGTAGTATGATTTTTAGTGTTTTAGTTGCTAAAATAGTCACCAGTGTGAATGCTCTAAGCAAGCGTGGCAGGTTAGTTAGCTTTTTTGTTTGAATCAAATAACGTTCTGGCAAAAAGATATTCTAAAATATTTTCAGGTTTTTTAAATGAAGCTTATTCTAACTACATAACTTCTCTTCTAAAAAATAAGGCATAAAATTTTTTTTTTTTTTTTGAGTGACGCATACAAAGATTGAATAATGATCTTTGTCGGCTGTTTCCGATAAGTATAATATACAATAAGAACTAAAATAGTACAGCAGATTATGTTTAACAAAGAGAGAATGATGCTGCACTTTCTACATAAGTGAGAGAAGAATAACAAAGTTCCATAGAAAAGAGAGAAGAATAAGTGAATAACATGGTTAGAAAGTAGGACATAATATTATTTTAGTCCTACGATTTGGGGTTACAGCTAATTTGATTTTTATATTTTAATATGAATTTAACCAAAAAATAAAAAATGGAACGATCTAGAACAATGGAAGTTGGATCACTCAATATCTGCTTTAGAATTTGTATTTTGAATCTTTATATCTATTTTTCCCTAGACCTATTTAGAGATCAGCTTGGCAAAGTATAATTTACAATAGAATTTGTAATTTTGTCATTAAAGTTTAACATTACGAAGGAAACATAGGGACTTGGCTACAGAGATCATAAGGTGGAGATTTGCAATGAAAGCTCTAACCCTAGAGATCACAATCTAGCGGTGATGAACCTGAAGAGATGTGCGTCATTTTCAAGCACAATCTTAGCAGCTCGTTCTGAAGCACAACCTGAGGAGCAGCTCGGCGTTAATTTTTTTTTCTAGGATTCTATTTATTTGTGTGACTGTGTAATCAAGATCTTTTTTTTCTTTTTTCTTTTTTGAGTCTGTGATATATAAAAAATTGCAGACCTGAGAAAAAAAAAAAAAGTTTTGTTCAACAATGGTGGCTGGGGTACAAGGTATATAGATTTTGTGGTTCTGTCATCAGTTTGAATCTTGGCTTTTGTGAAAGGTGTTGAGGGTTTTTGCTCTCTCTCTCTCTCTCTCTCTCTCTCTCTCTCTCTCTCTCTCTCTCTCTCTCTCTCTCTCTCTCTCTCTCTCTCTCTCCAGGTTAAGGGATTTTGTCTAGGTTTGATTAAAGTCCTCAATAATAGGACTGTCCATAGGTCGATTCAAGTCAAGTTTGTGCCAAATTCAAACTTGACTAGACAACTTCAGGTCCCCAAGATCTAGACTCGCTGCCTACTAGGAAGAGGAGTTGGTTTGAGCGAGTTGGGTCTCCTTGGGTAATGCTCGGTTGTCAATCAGAGTCCAACAAGAGAAATCTGGCAGAAACTCATTGAAATTGGCCAAAATTCAGCCAGATCTAACAAGATCTTGATGAGAATGGTCAAATCTCATCATATCTAACTAAAACTAATTGAAGAATATCTCATACCAACGGAGAATAGCATGATTCAATGTGGAGATCAATTGAGTCAATTGGAATCGGATTCATGTTAAAACCTGCCACTAACTGTCGACATCAGTTTCTAAAGGTGAAGACCCGTCATCGACTATCACATGCATGAGGTCAACCAATTTTCAGGTTGGCTCAAACTGTTTGGTTGGGTGAGCTAGGTCCACAATTCGGTTGGACACCCTTCCTCAATGTACATACTCTAGGTTTGGATTTTTCTAGGTTAAACTCTACAAAGAATTTTTTGGGTTGCTATGTTTGGCTACCAAGAAAGTGCAAGTCTCTAATATTGAATTTTTTGTTTCTAATTTTTTTTTTTTTAATATTTAGATCCTAACGTGGCTTTTAAAAATAGCAATTAAAATATTTATTATTATTATTTTAGTAGCCACATAGGTGTGAGTTGTATCAACTGTGCAATCCGTTAGTTACGTAAGTAATTTCCGTTAGTGAGTTAATGGTAAGGACCAAATTGACTTCAAGTTGAAAATAACATGGACCGAATTGACTGCTACTAAAATGTATGGATCAAATTAACTATGACCCCAAAATATAATAACCAAAATGGTATTTCACCTAGAAAGTATGTTAATTTTTTTTTTTTTTAATCTTTCTAAAAAAAAGATTAAAAAAAAGAAAAAAAGAAAGGTCATCCTAAGTAAGAGTCATTTATACTATCCATAAGATGATTCATCTCTTTAAACTAGACTTTTATGTGGTTCAAAAATATCCTCATTAATGAAGTGTAACTTCTCTTCAAAATAGGATCATAAATGTTAAATAACAAATTTAATCTTTTTATTCCCTAAAATTTAGCATTTTTATGAGTCCAAATCATCTATCCCAACTTATATGCTCTACTCTATACTCCACCAAACATATCAAGCCATGCAGACATTACTTATTAAACACAAACTGATGACTTAAATGGAGTCAATCTCCTTCCCAACTCACATTACAAAAAATAAAGAAAAAAAAAATCACAAAACCACTCAAGCACCATTAAATTACCCAACTACAACAAGATTCTACTACCATGGCTTAAGGATGGCAATTTTGCCCCGCCCCGCAAAGGTGGTGGGGTGGAGATGGGGTGAGATTTTAGCCCCGCACCATAGGGTAAAATAGAGATGGGTTTAGACTTTTTAGACTAAACCCACCCCGCCCTACATTGATAAGCATCAAATTGTAAATTTTTCATATTCTAAAACCCTACTATTTAAACAAACATATCATTAGCTTATTGTATTATACACAACAAGGCTTTTTGCCCCTTTTCTTTTCTTTTCTTCTTTTTTTTTTTTTTTTTTTTTTTTTTTTTTTTTTTCCATCTAGCAAGTTTGGAAATAAGGTACCAATTTTAACATTTTCTTTTGTCTTTATTATAGACAAATTTATATACTATTGAATCCTTGATTTTGTATTATGAGATTTTTGTTTTTGTTGTGATATTGTCTTGTTAAACACTTTAATAATATTATTCAATTTTTGCTAAAAATTAGTTTGATTTGATAGGATAAATTTATTTGTAATTTTAAGTATATTTTTATTAACAAAATAGGTTTTATTAAAAACAATTATAATAGTTATGGGCAAATTAACGACAAGTAGTGTTTTACGGGGTAGGGCGGGGCTTCATGAGGCCCTAAGGGGCGGGGTTTCATGGGGCCCCAAGGGGAAAGGATGAGGTAAGAAAATTTTTCCCGCCATACGAGGTGAGCCGAGGATGAGGTAAGACAAAATCATATGAGGCGAAGGTGAAGACCACATCCTTCGGACCCGCCCCGCCCCGCCCCGCCCTATTGCCATCCCTAGCTACTTGGAGAAGACTACCATGGTGAATCTCAACAGCAAAGAACAGAGTTTGCAAGCCTTCATGATCAAGCCAATACCCTATTTTTCATTCTTTCTCCCAAACCCATATGAGATTGTTCCTCACACAAAAACCAATTCATTGTACAGATTTGGGAGGGTTTTGTGGGCTCCTTTGCTTTCTATCTATTATTTTGATGTATAAAAGAGAAAATTGAACTGATGGGATAGGCTAGGATCCCTATGAGTTTTTTTGTTGTTGTTGTTGTTGTTGGATGATGGTTAATTGGCCAAGAAGACAAGCATGGGTAGATGTGTTGTCTCAAACATGGGTAAACAACTGTAGTCAAGAAGCACTATTGTTGGTGTTGGAGTAGTTATAGGGGCTAAGATTTTTTATGTATCACCATGGGAGGTGGTCCTATGATATTCTATTTTTGGATGTACCGAAATAAGAGTTGGTGGCTAACAAGATCCACCAGCGTCATCTCCTCTAAGTGGCCATGGTGGTGGAACCTAATTGTGGCTGGGTAAATAAAATTTTCTTTTCTTTTGGGTTTGGAATGTGTGTTGGGAGGTAGAGGAGAATAGGAGATTGACTCCATTTAAGTCATCATTTTGTGTTTAATATATAAGTAATGTTCACGTGGCTTGATATATTTGGTGGAACATAGAGTGAAGCATATAAGTTGAGATAGAAAATTTGGACTCCTTTTTTATTCCTTTTTCATGCCAAATAAAAGTAAAACACCCCCAATTTAAAAAGTAAAAATAAAAAACTAAGAAAACTCCTAAAATTTAGCCTTCTTTCTCCTCGGTCACTTTCATCTTATTTTTCCTACTCAAACTTTTCTCTATATTATTACACCACTTTTAAACGCACTTTCAAAAAATAAATTGCAATTTCTACTTATCTCTAAAGTTTATCCTTTTAATTTGTTTAAAAAATAAAATATACATATTTCCAAATTATAATAGATGCAAACTATCAACTTTTACTCAAAAAAATAAAAATAAAAAGTCTCTAAGCACGCACAATGCGCATGCTTAGAGACTAGTAAAAATAAAAAATCACTTTAGTCCAATATGATTCTAATCCAAACCCATTTGGGTCGAACCTAAACCCGATCAACCTAACCCTTTGCCAGGTCTAACCTTGGTCAACATGTTAAGTGGATTTTTATCAATTTTATAAATCATCGCTCAATAATTAATTTTTGCCAATTATATCTCTACAAATATTAAATTAAGAAGATAAGAAGAAAGAAAAAAAAAATCCATTTATAATTTGAGAAAGTGAAATTGGAGAGAAATTTCACTCCCTTTTTTTCCTTTAAAAAAAGATAATAAATAAATGGGAACATAACAGCTGACCATCCGAGGTAGAAACTGGATATAATGATATAATAATAGCTGCCCACCAAATTAGAATCTCACCAGATACTAGCTCTCCCAAATCATGCCCACGTTTCTTCTTAACATGTCGACAGCCTCATCGATTACCCCAAACTCTATCTCTCTCTCACATAATCCAATGATGCCTTAGATAACACCAACATGAATGAAGTTGTAAATGTCATCGGACTCATCTTTTTCGTTGGAACTTTTGTATGCGTCTTCCTCATGTTCGTAATCAAAGTAATGATTCTAAATTGCTTTCCCCCTCAGCGACCTTCTGCCCATCGAAACCACCAACATGGCTTCTTGTCAACTACAACCCTCCAACAATTCCAAGAGTCCGTTGGAACTGTCCCCCAACACTCCATCGATACCGTTGAACTAGGTCTTGATGAAGCCACCCTACGCAACTACCCAAAGCTTATCTATGCCCAAGCCAAGCTCCACAAGGGCAACTCTACCTCATCCTGTTGTTCAATATGCTTGGCTGATTACAATGACACGGATGTGTTGCGCTTGTTACCTGATTGTGGTCATCTCTTTCATCTTAAATGTGTGGATTCCTGGTTACGGCTGCATACTACATGTCCGGTGTGTCGAAACTCGCCTCTTGCTGAGGTGGCGAATTCATTTGGAGCGACATCCTTGACTTGATTAATGGAATTGCCTTTCTACAACTGTACCATTTGCTACAACTTGCAAAAGTGATTGATTAGTAGTGGATAACTTTTACATAGATCTACTATTTTATTTCTATTATTTACAGTCAATTATGTAGTGTAGCAAAAGCTGTAACAGTTGTGTCTCTAATTGGAATATAATTGGTATAGATTCATGCACTTTGTTTGGTGAGTTTTCACTTGATTTTGTATTAAAGAACATTTTCACCCTTATCAAAAAAAAAAAAAAAACAAAACAAAACAAAACAAAAACAAAAACAAAACAAAAAAAAAAGAACATTTTCACCAAAGTTTTTGTCAAAAATGGTTAAAGAGGAGTGCAAACATCGTATTATTGATTTATTGTATAATATACGAAATGGACAGTAGAATTAGAATAATTAATATTTATTCGAAGACTAGCCTAGAATTACAGTAGATATAATAATGTTAGTATTATTAGTATACTACAATTTGAATTAGGATAGTATAATATAGTGAGTTTAGGCCCTAAACCCGTATCAGTTCTCAAAAAAAAAAAAAAGTATCAAAATTTTGAAAAAGGAAGAAAGTAATTTTTAGTTTTTCTTTCCATCTACACCATGCATTATAGAAATCAAATGGAAAAATGCGCTAAAAACACTAAAATGTTCACAATATAATATAACAATGACTATAATTATAAATTTCATCAATCTAATTCATAAACATTTGAATTACTTTTTTGTAATCGGTGACATATCAATTTGTAAGCCTATAGTAAAATTTATGGCATTCTTAGTATCACTAATAATTTTTTTTTTTTTTTTTTAAGTGCATAACCATTAAAAATGTATATATATTTTTATTAAATTTTGGATCTTTCACAATGGAGACGTAGGCTTTTTCCCTAAGAGGTTTTTTCTTTTCTTTTTTATTTGGTTGTAGTGGGTTCTGGCCTAAGTAACCTAGGCCTTGGGCCGGCTTTGCTAGAACCATAAGCTTTAACATGTTGAAACTATTGGCAAAGTACCAGTATACCACCACACATTGTCTTTGTGATCTACAGGTAAGAGGGAAAATTTTATGTGTATGATTAATTTTTCTGACTACCCATTGTTAGAAAACTAATCTTTCTCTCACAAAATTTAACTTTCATTATCATATATCGTCGAACCATTTCCATCATTCCTAGGTTCATTGCCAATACACATAGCCTTGCCAAAAGCCATTTTCATTATGTTGATCTAAACACAAATTACCACGGTAGCTTATTTCAAGCAAGGGACGGGTTATTTAACTGAACAAAGTTTCTCTCCCAACTAATTTGGAGAAAAACCCTTCAAACTTCTTATATATTTTTATATTGAATGTGATTTTTGAAAATCTAACCATTGAATTGTAGGTTCATTGCCGATTATGACTGACTCAATTCTTTGACATGTCATGTCATACCCAAGGCTGGCTCAACAACTTTGAGGGCCTAAGTCGAAAATTTTAATTGGAGTCTTTTTTATATTTAAATATTAATTAAATAATATTTATTAATTTTTTTATTTTTTATTTAAAATCTATTTTTCTTGCTTTCTGAGATGCAAAACTATTAGTTAAATTTTTGTATTTAAATTATTCTAAAAACTAATTTATTATATTATTCAATAAATTTTTTTTTTTTTAAAAAGAATATTATTCAATAAGTTAGTATCACCATAATACAAGTTGATATAATATAAATCAAATTATCCATTGGTGTGATAACTTACAGTAATAACGGATAAATTAAAAGTAAAATTGACGATACAATGGGTGGGATAGTGTGTGCCTATACGTGTACAATGTAACAGTGGTTGAGTTAGCGTCTTTAGTGATAATGTGTGGGGCCTGTGGATCCGCTAGTTGTGCTTGCTATAGTACTTATATGCAGTGTGCTGTCCTATCAACTGTGCAATAGCCAATGTGCAGATTAAAAAAAATTGAAAAAAAAGGCCGACACCTATCAGTTATCACAAACCATACTCAATCTTCACGAAAATTTTGGAAAGAGAGAGGAGGTTACCTCAGATTGCTATGCCCACACACAGCAGCAACACACCTTCCACCACTGCGAAGGTAGTGAAACTATTGCAAAAAATGATAGAATGAAAGAAAGCTTATAAAAAAATATCAAGGATTCAAGATGAAGAAAAGAAAGATGAGAATATAAATGGAAAGACAGAGAGATATAGACGAAAGATTTTTTATTATTTCTGTTTTCTGTTTTTATTTTTACTTTTTTTTTAGAAATTTATAATTTCTAAAATATTTCAAGACATTTACATTGTATTATTAATGAATTTATCTAATATTAATTTTGAGTTTAGCAGATTTGAAGAATGAGTTAATGAATTTGTCTTTTATGATTTAATTTTAATTTTTTGGCCGAATTTTGACTATTTTTGTTTTTTTGTTTTTTAATCTTTTGTATTTTAAGATACAATAGGGCATTTTTAATGCATTTATTAACCAATAAAATGACTTAAATTTTTTTAAATTAAATTATATATATATATATTAATACAAGTGGGAGCCTTCTTTTATTTAAGAGCCTTAGGCGATGCATCACTTGTATCTACGGTTCTGCCAGCCCTAGTTATACTATTTCATATAGTATATGCATGCTATGATAGTGGGGCATAAATTGGAAAGAAAAATAACAAATATTATTATAGCATGCATATTTTATAATATCATCATATATTATGTAATAATTATAAAAAAATAAAAAAATTATTTTTTAAAATTTTTCATATATTAAATGGATTATTGATTATTGACTAGTTTTTTTTTAAAGATTATTTTTCCTCCACTGTCACATAAATCCTAAATAAAAAGTATAATTAAAAAATATTGACTGCCTTGGTTCTTTGACACGTTAAACACCTACCAAAGGTATTGCTCAAAAAGTCGAAGAAATTTTATGTTCATGACTCATGATTGCTTCTTTCTTTTTTCTTTTTTTTAATGAACGACTCATGATTACTTTATATAGTTTATAATTCCCCCAAAAGCTGAACTATCCCAAAAAAATAATAATAATAAAGGTTGAAAACAATTATCATTTTTCCTTTTTCATAATTTTTTTTTTTTTTTAAAGCTTATTTGGAAAGACAAATCATCTGCCGAAACAACCTTAATTTTCTCTACTTATAAAATCAAGAAAAAGAGAAGCAGCCCATTGGAATTTGTCAAATACGATAGAGTTGGGTAGATTTTTTCTTCGGATAGTGACTTCTAATATAGCCGACTAGCTAAACAATCACCAGATACATTTACTTCTTTAATTAACAAATCCATTTGCCCAACCAATTCTCTTTCATCAAACCCTTTGCCTTAACTCTCTATCTCTCTTTCTACATATCCCAATTAATCCAATCCATATTGTAGAAGATTATTCTAATGACAACTTTGATATGACCGATATTTTATTTGCTATCGGATTGTTCCTTTTCATCGTCTTCATTATGGTAATGAAAATACTTATTTCCTTCTGCAAGCATTCTTTGCCTCACGGTCCTCATCAGATCAGGAACCTGACCACCGGTGACCAACAACACTCCATCAACGCCATAGAACTCGGCCTCGACGAAGCCACTCTCCGCAACTATCCGAAGCTCATATACGCCCAAGCCAAGCTCCACAAGGGAAATACTACTGCTTCTTGCTGTTCAATATGCTTGGCTGATTACAAAGACACGGATGTGTTGCGCTTGTTGCCTGATTGTGGTCATCTCTTTCATGTCAAGTGTGTTGACCCGTGGTTACAGCAACAAGCTACGTGCCCCGTGTGCCGGAACTCGCCTCTTGCTGAGACGGCTCTTTCAGTGGAGCGACATTGAAAAGGTCATATTCAATATATAAAACTTTCACTTTTATGAAATTTGGGAGAACTGATCCATAATTAATGAGCCTTTTAAGTAGAGCAACACTCTTGACTAGATAATTGAACGCATGTATGGGTAACTTTCACATATGTATTTGTAAGTGATTGTACATTTGAATTCTGCCTTGATTCATTATTGTGGTTTGTTACGGTAGATTTTACATTTTTTCTTTTTTCTTTTTTCTGTTTTGGCTATGATCATGAAAAATATAAGGGGTTTGTGAAACTAACGAGCCTTTAACTCAACTCTATTCCCCTCTATTCTCTCTCATTCTCCCTCCATCCAAACAATCATAAATAACTACCCCTGTTTTGTGCACATGACCGCAATAGGAAACTTAAAGCATCTAATTGATTTTCACATCACTCATAATAGCCCAATAACATTGATTGCTTACCCTCCACGTAATGTTTTGCCTTGCAAGGAAACTACCTTTCCATACTTATTCTTTGCTTTATCTCAAAAAAAAAAAAAAAAAAAAAACTCATTCTTTGCTTTCTGTCGTAAAAAATTAAATATAGAATAAATTTTCTAGTAGGTACGGCTGACAAAGTAAATGCATAAATTCATATAAACAATAGTAGCTACACAAAAAAAGTCAAACACGTAATGCAAGGTATATGGCTAGTAATCAACAACAAAGGTGACTAAAAAACCGGCTGATAAAGTCAATACTCAGCAATGATAAATAACACGTTCATTGGATTTACTGATTTTCACACTTCCTTCATGTTAGATAGATTTTAAACTAACATTTTCCTTCGATACTTTTATTAATTAAAAAAGGGAAAGGTTTTGTTGCACTAATTATTGCATAATGGATTATATGGCAGCAAAATGAAAATAACAAGTGGGCCCTTTAACACATTTGCTTTTTTTTTTTTTTTTTTTATTGCTACATTACCTACAATCAGAGAATATTATGAAATAAAACATATATGTACAACAAAACTTTTTTTTAAAGGGCAAATACGTACGATAAAAACATAGTAAATAATTATGAAATAAGACATATATGTACAATAAAACCTTTTTTTTTTAGGGGAGTTCCACATAAAAATGTTTCTCAAGAAACAAAGAAAAAGAAAGAAGAATTCCACATAAAAATAATATATGTTGTTTTGAGCAAAATTATGATAGGATAGCGCCCCTTCAATTTCAATTTCAATTTCAATAGAGCTTTTCTGATTTTCACCTATTGATAAAATTTTGTAACAATTAATAGATTATTAATTTTTATAAAAGACATAACAAAATGAAAATAATAATCGTAGAGATTTTTTTTTTCTAAATCAATTGGTGGGCTAATTTTGCCCATATATATTATCTAATATATAATAATATTCAAAGTATGAAAATAAGTCAATTTCTCCACTAATTTGAACCAAATTAAAAAAAAAAATTAGAAGAAATTTAAAAAGTCTTTAATTTTATTTAAATGATTTTTAATCTATGAATCGTCTCAATAATGTTTAGCAAAATATATTGTTAAGTTTCATAATTGGCACCATTATGCATGAGTTTATTATTTATTTTTTTTATTATTATTATTATTATTATTATTATTATTATTATTATTATAGATACCTTAGATTTAATTGTGCAGCATCTACTACAAGATGATTATTGTATCATTTGATTAAGACACCATTTGATTTTTTGGATGAATAGAATTCAAACATAATTAATCTAACTAAAACACATAACCCTATAATAATTAATGTTGGAGCCAAGATTTGAGGTCAGAGGGAGCAAATTTATCAGTGATGCACAAATAAACATACATATATGTGAATACTTGAGACTAATTTATATAATAAAAATTCATTCATGTGAGGTCTAAGCAATATTCTTAATATAGAAAATCTATTAAATAAGAATATATTTCTTATATTGTGTGTATCCATTAAGAGTTAACATTAAATATATCATTGTGTATGTGTGTTTTTATTTATTTATTGAAAATTTCACTTATGAAAATATTTTTAGTAATTATACAAACTTCAAATTGTATATTATTTTATTGCTTATATACAAATTTTTGAGGAGAAGAATAAATTATTACATTAGAATTTGAGTTTTTTTTTTTTTTTTTTATAATATTGGACAAAACTTAGGTATAATTATTTAAGTACAAAATAAATATGAGCATATAATTGTATACTTGCACTTTAAACGTAATAATAATTTTTTTTTTTTTTTGTTCTATTTCAATTAAAACTCTTGCTTTTTTTTTTTTTCAACCTTTTACTTTTTTTTTTTTTATATAGGTTTTGGTCTTTTAAAAGACATGGGTAAAATATGATTTTTTTTTCTTTTATAAATTGCAATATAAATGAAACAAATACATAAAGCAAATCTATGAAAAAAATAATTAATAGGAAAAATTCCAAGTTTAACATGGGATTGGGAAGGTGGGAAAATAGATTAACAAACCATATTTTTTTAAGTAAAAGTTATAAAAAAAAAATTTATTATTGTTAAATGAGTGCACTGTGGACATGTACTTATCAAAGCCCGAAACTAATGAGCAAAACACACGTCATAAAATACATAGCATAGCAACAATCATGCATATCACTCTTTAAGAATTATATATGGGAGGGCCGAGGGGCAACTACCCCCTCTTGACCTTCCCTGGCTCTACCCTTAAATGATTTTATCCCATTAGTTTTTCTTTTATTCCTTAGTTAGAATTTTTTAATAATTTTTTACTAAGTCTAATAATTTTAGCATAAAGTCTACTTTTGTATTGAATGTTATCAGTGTCCTTTAAAATTTTTTGGAGTCTTCATATTTGGAGATCTGGATTAGGTTTCCATTAAAATAAATAAAAGAAGGTTAATTCAAATTGTAGACCTATTCGGTTTCAAAAAAAAAAAAAAATTTGTAGACCAATTCAACGCGAGCCAAACGGTCCAAACGTAGAAGAAAGTAATAACACTTTTTAAAAATTATCCTCCTAATAACCTTTCACCTGTGATTTCTAATAAAATATATCATCACGTCTAAATGTCCCAATCAATATGTTCTCACATATGACGAATACTTTAATATAATATTATAAATTCATCAATCCATCTCAAATTTGATAAATTTATTGACTTTCTGTTATATATATATATATATATATATATATATTGTTAACTTTTTTGTTAACATTATGTTATAAACTTTTGAAATCTCACATTTCTATGTCATTATTACTATTTTTTTTTTTTTTTTTTGGTTACAAATCATATTATTTTAATCTAATTAAATTCCTAAAAAAACTAACTAAAATGACCCTTCTTTTTATAAAGTGACCGAACATTACAAAAAATAAATTAACTACATTGGGAGAACCATGTCAGTAGTAACCATGTCAGGAGAACCCAAATATAGCATCTAGCATTCTAGCTTACACAACACCTACATCAAATTTTAACTCTCTTTTTTTCATTTTTTTTCTTTTTTTTCTGGTGACTTGGTGCAGACATAAGATATAGGCCTTCATTTATATAGACCTAAGTTTTGGAACTCTATTTAAGAATCTTGGGTTCACTTTTGTAAGACAGAGTTTGATTGATAAATAAAGTTCCTTTTAATTGGTTTTATGGTCTTTACCATGAACTATCTATTGCAAGCCACTCATTCCCACAAGCTCAAGTGCACCACCAAAAGGACCACGCTTTTCTCATTAGATGTTTATTTTGAAGATAAAGTATAATCAAACATAGCTCATGCTGCTCATCAGAGTTATTGTTAAAGAAATAATTGTGTTGATCATGTCTATATGGACGTAATTGGTTATTGGGTTGACCATACTATATATTTGAGAACTGAAATTTTTCAATACATAAAATTTAATTTAGTTTTACACCATCTGTTTTCGTAGCAGAATTTTTCATGTAAATATGTTTTTCTTGGGATATTCATATCAGGGTAAATTTTGTTGCACATAAGTCACAATTTGCACACACACCTCGAAATAACAGCACTCATGATTAGAGTGTGTATAATAAACGCCACTCTTGATATTAGTTGCAAAAAGTAAATGGTTCAATTAACGGGTGTCTATAAGGCATTTGTTAAATAGATCATTCTAAGAAAATTTTAATACCACTTTCATAGGAAATATAAAAAAACTATAAAAAAAAAAAAAAAATAGTTACCTTTATTTTTTCCATAAAAAGTTTCTAAAAAATTTTCCTAAACTATTAATACCTGATACCATAAGGTATCCATTAACTTTTCCCAAAAGTAAATATGACAATCATGATCAAGTAGTGAGAAATCAATGCATATTTCAAGATTTACTTTTCGTGTGTATGAAAAGAAATAAGGAAAATGTTAAAACTACTGTATATTTTATTACAAAATGTTTACAAATTAATGTAACAAAAATGTGGTTGATGGCCTTTGACAACATTGTAAAATAATATCAAAATTTCTTTTAATGATTGATGACACATTAATTTATAAAACTAATGTAGTCTAGTTTATATATATATAGAAAAATGTAGTATATACTTTATAATGTTCTTAGAACCACTAAACAATGATGTCAAATGAAAGCTACAAAAATGAAAGTATATCGTTGATTTGCAAGATAATTGAATGACGTATTTCTATGTAATATAGCCAAAAAAAAAAAAAAATGCTTACCTCTAATACTTTTTTAACTAGAATCTTCCTCTTTCTTTTTTTTTTCTTTTTTTTTTTTGTAGAAAAGGGAATATTTACTAAAAATCAAATATAAACAATACAAAGTCTAAGATAAATAGTACCCTGAGCATTAGCTAAAAGCATTTAAGTGTGCTTCTCTTTGCCAAAAGATTCACAACGGTTCATTTCACGATAAATGTGCTTGATATAAACAACTAGCTTGTTTAAAAGACTGACGGGCTATTTGGTAGTGTAATTAGAACAACATTTTTAAATATTTAAACAATATCACACGTATTTCTACATACTTTTTCACTAACACATATTTCTAAAAAATAAAAACAACGTTACAAAAACGACTTTACTAAATACTCCCTTATAGTTGAAAGTTGCTATTGTCCATTTTTCGAGTTAAACCCTTTCTTGTTCAAAGGAACAAAAAACTCTTTTACGTATATCGATATCAATCAAGTCATGACCAACAATGCAAGATATCATTATTTAGTAACAGAGAAAATCCAACCTACCTAATCAAACCACATACATGAATCTGTACAAAATTAAATGTATAATAAATTTAAATACCTCTAATTTACAAAACATGCGTTAATTATGAGACCCCAATGTTTCCATTTTTTCCGGTCAAACACCTTCCTCCTCCAAAGGCACCGCCTTGGCCAGAGGCGAGTACCGACACACCGGACACGTAGCATGCAGCAGTAACCACGAGTCGACACATTCAACATGAAAGAGATGACCACAATAAGGTAAAAACCGCAACACATCAGTGTCTTTATAATCAGCCAAGCATATCGAGCAGCATGATGTGGTAGAGTTGCCCATGCCTTTATGGAGCTTTGCTTGGCTGTAGATGAATTTTGGGTAGTTTTCTAGAGTGGCTTTGTCGAGGCCTAGTACGATGTTGATTGCATCTCGTTGTGCTGTTGTGAAGGTGCCAATTTGGTTGGATGGCGCGACAGTGCAATAGCAAAGCAATGCTACAATCATGATCATGACAAGCAGGGAAACCAAGAGTTTAATGGGATATGTAAACGCATTTAGATTGTTTGAAGACATTGCTAGAATCTAAAATGAAATGAAAGAGTGGGGATTGTATTTGGGGTTGAAAAAGGACAATGCGTGAGAGACTTTGGTGGTGTTGTTATTTTAATGAAGGAAACACTTTCGTATCTGGTGAATGTTTATGTTTGCAGCTTTTTAGTATGTATATTTCAAGTTGCCATATGGGGATTGTTAATTGGTCTTATAATATTGCTTAAGTGCAAAATGCTCCCCTTAGTCCCCTACTTGTACTAAAATTTAAAAGCTCAAATCAGATTAATAATTATTATTATATTTTTTTAAATTATGGAAATAGACAAAGTCGTCGTCGAGATGATTAGTTTTTTATTTTTTCGAAGGCGAGAGTGGCACGCACTCTTGTACAGTTGTATGGCTTGCGTGTTTAAAAATAGACATGTGTCCACATCGTCACGTGTCTAGTAGCATTGGTCATTGGATACAAGCTACTCCCATTATTTTTCATACATAATTTATCTAAAATTTTACTAAATTTTCTAAGTAGGTCTTAGAAATCTAAGTTGCACTAAGTGGTTTTACCAAATTATATAAATATTTTGGATAATTTCTTTTTTTAGATAGAGACAATAATTTATTTATTCTTACTAATTTGTTGGATAAAATAACAATAAATATTTTAACAAAACATGCAACATGCATCTAAGTTTCAATTGATAGAGACAACAACTTATTTGTTCTTATTAATTTCTTTAAATAAAGTAACAATAACTGTTTTAACAAAATATGCAACATGCATTTTAGATAAAATAATAATACTTGTCTATAGATATATATATATATATAACTAAAACTTTTGACTTTTATTGACCTCTCCAGAGCTTACAACATCATTATTATTATATTTTTAAATAAAATTATTTTTGTTTAGTTCAAACTTAAAAAGGAGTGAAACTTTATCTCTCTAACAAGTTCAACTTAAACTCAAACTCTATAAAATTATTTTAGTCTACCTCACAAATAGGTAAGTTCCCGTGCATAGCACAGGTTAGCGACTAGTTTTAACAAAACATGTAACATGTATCTAAGTTTTAATTGATAGTGACAATAATTTATTTGTTCTTATCAATTTCTTTAAATAAAGTAACAATAAGTGTTTTAACAAAACATGCAACATGCATATAAATTTCAGTTGATAGAGACAACAACTTATTTGTTTTTATCAATTTCTTTAGATAAAAGTGTTTTAACGAAACATGCAACATGCATCTAAGTTTTAGAAATTTAAATTTCACTCCAACTAAAATTCTATTATCAAAATCTCAAAAATTATATATATATTTACCAATGGTCTTTCCATAGAATCTTTCTTGCACCCCAAGTTTTTGTTTTATTTTTTATTTTTTGTGTTTTCCAAGTTACAACTTATGCATATTGTCAGGGGTGAGGAACTGAAGAGGGAGAATCATAGAATAAAACTTGCCCAAGGGGCAGTACTTCCCAACTATATGTCAGGAAAGGCTCGGATCAATCTGGGTAAGATTTTTTGAGAAACCGAGGAGAGCGGTACACCCGAGGACCCCGAGGGACAAGTGCTCCTCAGGGGACCAGAGATTAACCATCTAGTCCACAAAGCTGAGAGCTAAGGACGGAAGGAGAGATGTGCAAGTGAAGAAGGGAGGAAATTTCCAGATATAGTACTCATCACCTCCGCATTCAATGCACTACATCAACTTAACTGGCCGCATTAATGGTAGAATAATCCTTGAATAGTGCCCTCACATCTTGCAGTGTATTCTACCACCTCCAGCAAGGCCCTGATAGGACAAGCATCCAAGTGGAGGGCTGAGATGCAATCCAAGTAGCTATATAAGGAAAATGGACTCCTCCAAAAAAGGATATAGAAAAAAAAATTAGAGAGATAAATATAAAGTGTAATCAAGAACTTTGTAACCAAGAAGGGAATATGATATGTACTACTGATCCTCGGACAGACCCGAGGAGGAATTGATACAAAATTGTTTGTCTTTCTTATTATTATTCTCTCACAAAGCTAATACCTAAATAGTTGATCTCTCTTTAAATTGTTTAACGAAATCAACAAGGCTTGAAAGGTTGGCCTTGATAACTTACCTCTACAAATTAATTGTACTGGGTCACCATATAGTCCATACCTATTGAACTGGGGCCAGGCCATTGATCTAGTCCTCTAAACATATGTATTTCTATATGATAATTTTGATTAAATAAATTCATCTTATTTGTTTCTAAATTTTCATGTATGGATATTATGTCAAGGAGGTCTACTCTAAAGAAGGAAAACAAGGGACACCCATTTATTTCTTAGTTTCTCTTAGATAGGTTTTTTATTTTATTTTTTAATTTATCAACTTTTGAATTATTTTGTGTGTTTTAGGTTTTGGTTATTCTATGAATTTGGTTTGTCAGTATCTTGATTTTTTCAATTGGCTATCACTATAAAAAATATTTGGTTCAAAACATGTCTTTCATGTGCTATAGTGCAATTTGGTTCCAAGTTACTTTTACTTATTGATTGTTAAAAATTTATCAATTTTTATATCTTAAAATTATGTTTGTGCTTTGTATTAATTTCTTTGTATGCAAAATCCTTACAATATTTCTTCAAAAGTCTAACTAAATTCAATTTAGAATTTCTACTATATCCTTTTAGATCATAGATAATATTTGGCTAAATTAGATTTATTTGTCTAAATTCCTATGTACGTCCATCTTTACTCAACTCTTTTTCATTTTTTTTTTAAAGTTCAGAAATTTGGATTGTTTTTCATGTGTAATATTTACATATGTGTTCTTAAAGGCTAAAGAACAATATAATTAGAGACACTACTCAAGTTGTATAGGTTAGGGTGTTAACCATTTGAATAAAAGTAACACTAAAACAGATGATTTAAATATCAAAATAAGACTTAAAAATTTAATTTCTTTTAGGTCTACAAATATAGTTGATTTTTTAATCCTAAGTTTGGAATGGATTATTTTAGGATGATCTTATTTATGCAAGAATTAAAAAAAACAAAAAATAAAAAATAACTTTTGAGTTCAAATCACCCTCTTCATTAATAAATAAGGGATTGTAAAAAAATAATTAGAAAAGGTTTTACTGGTAATTTTAGTTAGAGATATTATATATAACTAAAAATAAAGAAAAATTTGCATTTTATATAATAATAATTTATTTAATTAGAAATGAGTTCTAAAATTATGTAATAAAAACTCATTTAGTTATTATTTCTCAAAAAATATATATAAAGAAAATTCATGATTAAAGTCATCCAATGCATGAAACTTTCAGTACTAGTGATTTATTAATGGATGCAATTAGTAAACAAAAGGTTAAATTGCAAACTAAATTTCTAAAGTTTGGAGGTGTTTGAGATTTTACACCCTAAAATTTCAAAATTTGAATTTTATCCTAAAGTTTTATATATTCTATTTGCATAGGCAGCCCTTCCATCTATATTTTTCATTAAGTACTACATATACTTACCACGCATGTTTAGTTTGTCCAATAAAATGATGCCGCATCACTTTTGTAACCTAAAAAGATTTTAAAAAATAAAATATGGCATAACATAATAAAAAAGACATAACATCATATTATTGGATGAACTAAAAAAGTGTGTAGACACCACATTTTGTATCCCTTATGACTCGGCCCTCCGTTCGCTAATGATGCTCGAACTCTAAGGCCCAAGGCCAGTTTAAAGCCTAATAAAATATTAAATTGACTTGAGGAATGTTAAAATGGAAATTATAACCTTTTAAATGAGCAAAAATATATTTTTGGAAAATTAAATGACCAAAGTGGCCCTCAGTTTGCATACGTGAGTCGCGGCCAGCGTACGTGAGCTAAAGCATGCGTATGTAGGCACGTTTTTGCGTACACAGTTAAGGTTTCAGAAGCATATGAAATGTAAGTTTTCTATAATAATGGTTGAGGTTTGAAATGAATCCCACATCATCTGGGAGCCATTTCAAACCCATTTTTTTCCACTATATAAAGCCTTATATGGTACAGTTTCAAAACACATAGAAATCTCACGGGAAAAACCTAAGATTCACTAGAAAATAGTGAATCAAAAGGGAGTCTTTCACAAAACACCTTCAAGTCTCTTTTTATTTGATTGAAACCTTTTCTAGTCCCAATCTTTTAAGTTTAAAATTACTAATCACTCTTTCATTGAATTGTGATAAATTTGACTGAGGGAATAGGTAAAAAATCAAGCCTAGGAGCTTTTCCTTTAAGGTAAGCTTTAAAACCTTTTTTTTTTCTTTTTCTTTTTTTTTTTCTTTTCTGACTTAATCTTTGTTTTAATCTACTTCTTTTGTTTAGTTTATGTTTGCTTATATTTGTCTAGGTTAGTTTTAGGTTTTCTTTATATCTTTAAGCATGATAGGTTGTTAGATTGTACGTTTTGAGTTTCTACTCTGTTTCTATGCTGATTAGGGTTTTCTAGGTAAGGATTTGCGCATGCATGATCTAGCTTGCACACGCAGGCTAAACTCATGCGTATGTAGACCTGTTCTAGCATGCATGATGTCATTATCCAAAAAACCCAAATTTTTGTTTCTTTTGATTCTGCCTTCACATGTTTATCTACATAGCCTCATTTTCACATGTTTTTAAGCCTCATAAAATGTTTGCTCACCTTTTTAACATGCTTGTTTGTTATCACATGTCTAGATTAGGGTTTAGTCTAGGGTTTCTTCGTTTTAATATCATTCATTCAAATGTTCATGCATTGATGTCATAGGTGTTGTGCTACTGCTAAGAGGTGAGTAAGTCATGCATTAGCAATGCTCATGCATTTGTGTTAGGTTTTCTTGGATGTATGGTTAGGGTTTCTAATATGTTAATTTTTTGTGTCTGACATGTTTTGTTTGATGATGCACTTGCTGCCATGTTTTGTTTTAAATAGAGTTTTTCATATGTTAGAAGTATGATTAGGGTTTCTTTTGTTTAGCTCTCTTTCATTTGGGTAGATGGATAAGTATGTTTGTTTAGGGTTAAAGATGACATGTTGTTTGTTAGATGCATGTTAAGGTGTGTGTGTGTGAGTCTAGAATACTAGTATTTAGATGGTTTTTAATAGGGTTAAGACATAAGACACAATAATAGGAGGCCAACCTTAGGATTGGGCGATCTTGGGTGACTAATGTCTTCCCAAACTCTGGTAGTAAGATCAATGGTCTTTCCTCGTAAGGATGCTAAGGATGCTATATTCATTGTTTCTGAACCATATAATTAGGTGGCGACTCCAATTGACCCCAACTTTTCCCTTACGCCCACAATGTGGCAAGCTTATGTGTCCCTTAATGGAAAATATGAATGAGGATGATGTTGATGGAATCAGAATAGAACTTCAGGGAATAAAATCTAAATTCTAAAATTTCAGAATGTAAAATCCAAACACTTGAAAACTTTTGAGTGCTTTTAGTCTCTACAACACCAAATGAGCAATTTTAGTCCCTTAAATTTAGAAAAAAAGAGCTCCTTTGGTTCTCCGGTCTAGCTTTGTTTAGAAAGAAGACATATTTTTAATGACGTAATTTTTTTTAATCAAAAAACTATTTAGTGGATTTGCCCAACCCAAACCCAATTTGGGGATCTAGTCCAATCTTGGTCCCTACTTACTTAGGTTCAAAAAATAAAACCTTTTCAAAATACACTTTCATTTACGATCTATATTTTTTTTTTCTTATTTCAATTTAAATATTCTTTCTTTAATCATTCCTAAAATCTATTATTTTCAAATTTTTCCATAGTTATATTTATATTTTTAGCACTAGATATGCAACAACAAATTCTAAGTCCACAAGATTTACACATAACTAGAATATTGACAAATACAGTGATTTTATTTATTTATTTATTTTATTTTGGCTTACCTATAATACTTTTTTAACTGGACATATTTTTTTATTTTAAATATACAATGACAAGTGGTAATAAGTTTTAATTTCCACATTTTATTTAGTTAGTGGGTGACGTAGCAGTCTCTCATTAAAACAAACTTTTTTTTTTTTTTTTTTTTGTGGACTTCATGTTTAGGCTATCTATTGTCCATAAACTTTATATATATATATATATATATATATAATTTTAGATTTTAAAAACTTGAATTTTAAACATTTTATGAAAAAACGAAAAAAAAAGTAATCTATTGATCTTTAATCTTTTGAAAATTTTACAAGTATGAAATATATAAGGAAAAAAATGTAATCTAACGATGGATTTGTGAAATGACAAAATTTAGTTATAAAATTAGTTGTAGCCTAAGACTACAACTTTACTCAATAAAATAAATATTATTCTATATTTTTAAAATCTAACCGTTAAATTGCATGTTCTTTATACTCTTAATATACATATCAAATTTTGTGTCAATCAAATATTATTTACCGTATGATATATAAGTTTATATTTTATACGTAATTTTAAACTGCAAAAACTTACAATTTAAACAATTTATTGATGACACAGCTATTAATTTTTAATTTTCTAAAAATTCTGCAAGTATGGAAGATATAAAAAGAAGATGTAATCCAATGGTAAATTTGTCAAAATTCATATCCAATAAAAAGATATTGAGTAAAGTTAGAGCCTTAAATTACAACCATTTTTATAGCTAAACTTTGTCATTTGGTAATATTCACATCTAATAAGAAGATATTGAGTGCAATTGTTTCCATTAATTATAAATTAGTTTGTAGCCAAACTTTATCCTATAAAAGGAAAGGAAAAAAAAAAAAAAAAAAGCTCCATTGCGATTTGCGACTTACCGAGTAACAAATGGGCCCTTTAACACATGTTGCTTTCTTTTTATTGCTACATAATCTGCAATCGGAGAAGAACAATATTATGAAATAAAACATATATGTACAACAAAATCTTCTTCTTTTTTTTAAGGGGAAATATGTACAATAAAAACACAATAAAATATTATGAAATAAGACATCCCTCAGACCTGCCCCGCCCCATTGCCATCCTTATATCTGTACAATAAAACCTTTTTTTTAGGGGAGTTCCACATTAAAAGGTTTCTTTAAAATAATAATAATAATACTCCCTCCATCCCACTTTTTTTATCCTGTTTGAAAAGTCAAACTTTTTAAGGGAACATCATTTATTGTCCTGTTTGAAATAATACTTCATCCATCCCACTTTTTTTGTCCTGTTTGAAAAGTCAATTTTTTTAAGAAAACATCATTTATTGTCTTGTCTACCTTTTAAAAATGTATAAGTTTCCAAAACTACCCTTAAAAAGATTTATCAAAAAATTGAATTAGTAAATTAATATGAATATAATAGGAACATTAGTAAATTAATGATTTTTATTTTTAGAAACAAGACAATATTTTGAGACATCTTAAAATGGAATAGATGGCAAAAAAAGTGGAACGGATGGAGTATATGTTGTTTTGAGCAAAATTATGATAGGACAAAGGCCCTTCAATTTCAATTTCAATAGAGCTCTTCTATTTTTCACCTGTTGATAAAATTTTGTAACAATTAATAGGTTATTAATTTTTATAAAAGACATAACAAAATGAAAATAATAATCTTAGAGATTTTTTTCTAAAGCAATTGGTGGGCTAATTTTGCGCATATATATTATCTAATATATAATAATATTCAAAGTATGAAAATAAGTCCATTTCTCCACTAATTTTAACCAAATTATAAAATAAATAAAAAAATCAAAGAAATTTAAACAATATTTAATTTAATTTAAATTATTTTTAATCTATAAATCGTCTTTAAAATAATGTTTAGCAAAATATATTGTTAAGATTCATAATTGGCACCATTATGCAAGAATTTTTTTTTTTAATTATTATTATTATTGTTATAGATACCATAGATTTAATTGTGTAGCACCTACTACAAGATGATTACTATATCATTTGGGTATTAAGACATCATTTGATTTTTTGGATAGATAGAACTCAAACACAATTAATCTCTTATTCAACAATAATAAACTTTATTAATTAATCTAACTAAATTCCATAGCCCTACAATAATTAATGTCAGAGCCAAGATTTGAGATCAGAAAGGGCAAATTTTTCAGTGATGCACAAATAAACATACATGCACGTCAATACTTGAGACTAATTTAAATAAATAAAAATTCATTCATGTGAGGTCTAAGCAATATTCTTAATATAGGAAATCTATTAAATAAGAATATATTTCTTATATTGTGTTTATCCATTAAGAGTTACCTTGAATATACAATTGTGTACTTGTGTTTTTATTTATTTATTGAAAATTTCACTTATGAAAAGATTTTTAGTAATTATACAATATTCAAATTGTATATTATTTTATTGCTTATATACAAATTTTTGTGGAGAAGAATAAATTATTACATTAGAATTTGAGCTTTTTTTTTTTTTTTTAATAATATTGGACAAAACTTAGGTATAATTATTTAAGTACAATTATACTTCTTAAATAAATTGGAACATATGGCTGTATACTTGCACTTTAAATGTAATAATAATGTTATTTGTTTTTTTGGGTTCTATTTAACTTAGAACTCTTGCTAAATTATTTTTTTTCAACCTTTTACTTTCTTTTTATAGGTTTTGGTCTTTTAAAAGACATGGGTAAAATATGATTTTTTTTTCTTTTATAAATTGCAATATAAATGAAACAAATACAGAAAGCAAATCAATGAAAAAAATTAATAGGAAAAATTCAAAGTCTAACATGGGAAGGTGGGAAAATAGCTTAACAAACCATATTTTTTTTAGGTGAAACTACATTATTGATCCTTGAAGTTTATCCTATGAGCACAGTTAGTCCATCAAGTTTCAAGTAAGCATTATTAGTCCTTCAAATTTAAAACATGAGTTCTGTTATTAATATGTTAACAACTGTTAGCATTATTGCCTATGTGGCTAACGGAACAATGATGTGGCATCCATTTAATACAAATGTTTTACAAAAATGGCTTGGCAGCTTTGTTTTTTTTTTTTTTTTAAGAAACTTACAGGTCAGATTTTAGTTTTAATTTAAAAACGGGATTTAAAATAAAAACTTTCAAAATTTAAATGTAAGCCGACTGTTTATCTCCATTCTGCCTTCTTCGCCAGATCATCTATTTTGTCATGAGTTTCATTTGCTTTATTTGAGATTTTTTTTTTTTTTTTGGTTGAGGATGAAAAAGGCGAGAGTGGGTTTATTGATAGCGTTGATTTTTTCTCGGTGCAAGAGTTGGTCTTTGTTTGTTTTTTTTTTTTTTTTTTTTTTTTGGTGTTTTTAAACTTTCACATACCGAATATGAGTTTAGTATTTGAACTTTCAAACACCATTCTTGGTTTTCTATTTTAGTCCTTAACTATCACTGAATCCTTCATCTTTTTTTTTTTTTTCTTTTTTTTGTTGAAGCAATTGTATCTGAAACAATTGCGGTACTTTAGTACAAATAGGGGTTGAATTTGGATGTATATGCCTATGTGTGGAGCTGTTCCTCTTTCTTCTTTTTCCATTTGGCTTCATCATTCCTTGTGAACACTTAGATTTGGATTTGAGAAGAAGATTAAGGTTAGATTTAGATTGAAAACCTAGTGAAATTGAAATTAAACGGAAGATTTAGATTACATTCAGATTTGAGAAGAAGATAATTTGAAATTGAAATATTCACTGCTGACTTAAAAGGTAATCTCTGGTATTATGCAAATGAACCAACTAGATTAGAGTTTGATTTTGGGCATTGCCAACAGATGGCAGAGGAAGAAGACGAAAGAGATAAGTGGGAAGAAGACGAGAGAGATAAGGGGAGACTTTTTATTTTTAAGCTTTTAACATAATGATGAATGAATTAATTAATTAAAACGTGTGCGTATAAATTTATTTTAAAGTTAATTTACATGGCATAATACATGTAAAATCTATTTTTCTTCTTTTTAATAAAAATAAATTTTAATGTCAGTAAAAAGATGCCACGTCATTATTTCGTTAGTCACATAAACAATAACACTAACAGCAGTTAACAAAAGGACTAACAACATTTATGTTTTAAATTTGAGGGACCAATAGTGCTCACTTGAAACTTAAGGGACTAATTGTGCTCATAGGGTAAACTTTAGGGACCAACAATGTAATTTCGCCTTTTTTTTAAGTAAAAGTTAGGAAAAAAAAAACATTATTATTGTTAAATGAGTGCACTGTGCACATGTGCTTATCAAAGCCCGAAACCAATGGGCAAAACACACGTCATAAAATACATAGCATATAGCAACAATCATGCATATCACTCTTTAAGAATTACTAGTTTCCAGTAAAAAGATTACAATTATGGATATCAATAGAATTTATTTATAGTTATTTAATTATTAGATTGCCTAGAAATTATACAAATTATACTATTAAATGTTTCAAAATATAGGGAAATGATAAGGAATGCTCTTAGGACTAGGGATGGCAATGGGGTGGGGCGGGGCCGAAGGATGGGGTCTTCGTCCCCGCCCCGCATGGTTTTTTCTTGCCCCATCCCCGCCCTGCCCCGCATGACGGGGAATACTTTCTCACCCCATCCCTGCCCCTTGGGGCCCCACGAAGCCCTGCTCTATCCCGTAAAACTCTACTTTTTGTTAATTTGCCCTACAACTAGTACAATTTTTTAATGAAACCTATTTCATTAATAAAAATATACTTGAAATTACAACTAAATTTATACCATCAAATCAAATCAATTTTTAGAAAAAATTGAATAATATATCCAAGTGTTTATCAAGACAATCATAAAAAATAAATAAATAAATAAAAATCTCATAGTATAACACAACAAAATAAAGGCAGAGAATCGCAATGGGTAGAATAAAATATGCTAATATTAATATGTTTGTTTAAATAGTAGGGTTTTAGGGTATGAAAATTTTACAATTATAACTTTTAGTAACGCGGGGCGGGGCGGGGACGGGGAAGGGTGGGGCGGGGTGGGTCTAAAAAGCCTAAACCCATCCCCATCCCGCCCCGTGGTGCGGGGCTAAAATCTTGCCCCATCCCCGCCCCACCGCCTTTGCGGGGCGGGATAAACCCGCGCGGGACGAAGCGGGGAGGGGCAGGTTAAGTGAGGCGGGGAAAAATTGCCATCCCTACTTAGGACGTTGGTCAATAATTCATTTAAAGAAAGTTTTTATGGGAAAAGGAAATAAAGCAATTAATATTTTGATAATTTTTTTTCATTTCTTATAAAAGTAATGTTACAACTTTCCTAAAATTGATTGTTAATAAATATCCTAAGGACATTCGTTAGCATGACCCTTCAAAATATTCAGATATCAATACTTTAGTTTTGTTCCTGTCACTTATCTCGTAAATGCTATTTTTTACATTTTACTATCAAAGATCACATACATAAAAAAATAAATAAATAAATAAAGTAGAATTTGTTATATTAAGTAGATAATATAATTTTTTATGCTATATTTTATGTCAAAATCTAAATACAAGAATTTTTTTATATATATAAATTAACTATAATAATAACAACATAAATCATATTAGACTTTATACAAAAAAGAGCTTCTATATCACAAGCATAGTTTATAAAGATGAGTATATATTGTGTACAAAAAGAGGTCTAAAAAAACGAATGTATCCATATCTACGCTTTCTTCTCTTTCTCTATCGATTGGCTCACAGCTGAATTTTTTTTTTTTTTTCTCATCTCTATATCTCACACTTTTCTCTATTTGCGGCTGTGAAGAACTTGAGCAGCTGAACAAAATGACAAGGCACACACGGCAAGATTGAAGAAGCATCTACATTCGAGGGTTAATAGGTGAAAAGACAGAAATACCCCCATACAATTTTAGCCTACCCACAGAGTTGAGAATTAAAAAGACTAAAAAGGCCCCCCTCCCCCCCCCCCTCCCAACTTTTGCGTTTGTTTGTTTTTTTTTTTTTTTTTCACTTCACGCATTTTGCTTTAGGTAAAGGGACAATTATCACTGTAGCAGCATTGTAATAGTACTGTTTATGAACTATAGCAGTATTGTTTATATATTGTTCATGAGACCCACAACCACTTTATTAAGAAAAAAATATTAAAAATTGATCCTACGACACTATTCATATATTTAAAAATTATTTTGCTATAGTGTTTTCAGTTTTTAGTTTCAGCAAAAATAAGTTGTATCCAAACGGACCCTGAGTGTTTGTTTGGATCACGTCCATGTTTCGCGTTTTAGGCTTTTTTTTTTTTTAACCAGCACTTAATGCACTGTTCGTGGGACATGAACAATGTATTTAGGCCAATAAACAGTGTTAAACAGTAGTGAACAGTAATAAACAGTAACCAATTATTTTTTTATTTTTTTCAATTTTCAGCAAAATAAGCAATATCCAAATGCACATTAATGGTCCATTTAGATATAGTTTATTTTACTAAAAACTGAAAACACTGTAGTAAAATAATTTTTAAATGTGTGAATAGTACCGTGTGACCCACTTTTAATGAAAAACTTACTGAAAAGTGAGGTTTGTGGATCCCGTAAACAATGGGACTCACTGGTGTGCCCTGTCCACGGCTTATTTTGCTAGGTGAACAGTACACTGATAGAAAAATAAAAAATCACAGCTAAAAAAAAAAGAAAAAAAAAAGGACCACCGCTTTTCTATTGCAAATAAAGTTCCTTTTGGTTTTATGGTCTTTACCATGAACTATCTATTGCAAATTTGCAAGCCGCTCATTCCCACACGCTCAAGTATCATCATCGTCGTCGAAGTCAAACTGCACCACCAAAAGGACCACCGCTTTTCTTATTAGATGTTTATTTTTTAAGATAAGTATAATCAAACATAGTTCATGCCTCATGCTGCTCATCAGAGTTATTGTTAAAGAAATAATTGTGTTGATCATGTCTATATGGACGTAATTGGTTATTGGGTTAACCATATCTATATATTTGAGAACTGAAATTCTTCAATACATAAAGTTTAATTTAGTTTTGCACCATCTGTTTTCGGAGCAGAATTTTTCTTGGGATATTCTTAACAGGGTAAATGTTGTTGCACATAAGTTAATTCACACAATTTGCACACACACCTTGAAATAACAGCAGTCGTGATTAGAGTGTGTATAATAAACATCACTTTTGATATTAGTTGTAAAAGGTAAATGGTCTAATTAATACACGGGTGTCTATAAGGCATTTGTAAATAGATCATTTTAAGAAAATTTTAATATCATTCTCATAGGAAATATAAAAAACTGTATATTAAAAAATAAAAAATAAAAGTTAACTTTTCCCAAAAGTAAATATGACAGTCATCAAGTAGTGAGAAATCAATGCATATTTCAAGATTTACTTTCAGTGTGTATGAAAAGAAATAAGGAAAATGTTAAAACTACTATATATTTTATTACAAAATGTTTACAAATTAATGTAACAAAAATGTGGTTGATGGCCTTTGAGAACATGGTAAAATAATGTCAAAATTTCTTTTAATGATTGATGACACATTAATTTATAAAACTAATGTAATATAGTTATATATATAGAAAAATGTAGTATATACTTTATAGTGATCTTATAACCACTAAACAATAATGTCAAATGAAAGCTACAAAAATGAAAGTATATCGCTGGTTTGCAAGATAATTGAATGACGTATTTCACTGTAATATAGCCACAAAAAACAAAAAAAAAAAGGTTTATCTTCGGTGCTTTTTCAATTGGAATCTCATTTTATTTTAAAGAGAGACTGCCACGTCACTCACTAACTAAATAAAATGTAAAGATTAAAACCCACTATCACTTGTCATTATATATTTAAAACAAAAGGATATGTCTAGTTAAAAAAGTACTAGAAATAAGTCAAAAAAATATCACTATATTTGTCAGTATTCTAGTTATGTGCAGATCTTGTGGACTTAGAATTTGTTGTTGCATTTCTAGTGCTAAAAATTTAAATATAACTATGGGAAAATTTGAAAAATATAGATATTGGGAATGATTAAAGAAAGAATATTTAAATGGAAATGAGAAAAAAAAATAGATATATATATATATATATATATATAGTTCCTAATGGAAAGTGTATTTGAAAAGGTTTTATTTTTTGCCGAAGTAAGTAGGGACCAGGATTGGACTAGATCCCAAAATTGGGTTTGGGTTGGGCAAATCCACTAAATAGTTTTTTGATTAAAAAAAAGGAGAATTACACTTTATTACCCTAAATTATATATCAAATTACACTTTACACCATAAACTATTCAAATGCACATTTTGTACTCTAAACTATCACACTTATTACACTTTGCACCCCAATGTTAGTTTTACTATTAAGTTAGATAGAAATTAATAGCACATAATTTATATATGATTTTTGCTTAGATGACACACTGCTTAAAGACAAAAAAATCCATTCACAAACAATTAAAAACAAAAGCTTATTTTATTTTTATTTTTATTTGGGTTGAAGATTTCTCTCACCCTATAGTGGAAGCTTTGTATTTTGACTTGCTTTTTAATGAAAGTTGCAGTTTTACCCAAATAGGAACAGCGGTAAAAAGCTGCAAGACTTTTTGTTACCTGGGCATAAGTATCTGTATGATTTTATAAAACTGATTTGAGTTTGCACCTGGTATATGATGTAATCTCCACCATTTTGTATATGATGCAGTCACCATTTTGAAGTTATTAGGTTAAAAAATATTTGCTTTTTATCAATGATCCGTGAGGGAGAGAGAGCAGGGAAAAAAAAAAAAAAAAAAAAGGAAAAGTTTTTGTTTTAATTGATTGTGAAGATGGGTGTTTTTGTCATTTAATTTTGTTCCATCTAAGAAAAATTATGTGCAGGTTATGTGCTATTATTTCCCATCTAATTTAACAGCGAAACTAATGTCAGGGGTGCAAAGTGTCATAAGTGTGATATTTTTATTTAGGAAAATTACTCCATATTACACTTTGCACTAGATTACATTTTACATCATTAAAAATATTTCTTCTTTCTAAACAAAGCTAGATTGGAGAACCAATGGAGCACTTTTTTTCTAAATTTAAGGGACTAAAATTGCTCATTTGACGTTATAGAGACTAAAAGTACTCAAAAGTTTAGGGGTATTTAGATTTTATATTCTAAAGTTTTAAAATTTAGATTTAATCCCCTGAAGTTCTATTCCGTTTGCATCAACATCATCTTCATTCATATTTTCCGTTAAGGGCCACATAAACTTACCACACTTGTTTAGTTCATCCAATAAAATGATGCCATGTCTTTTTTATTATGTTATGTCATATTTAATTTTTTTTTTTTAATCTTTTTAGGTTACAAAAATGATGTGGTGTCACTTTATTGGACAAACTAAACATATGTGGGAAGTATACATAGCACTTAATGAAAAATATAGATGGAAGGACTGCTAATACAAACAAAATATATAAAACTTCAGGGTAAAATTAAAATTTTGAAATTTCTAGGTGTAAAATCTCAAACACCTCCAAACTTTAGAAACAAAGTTTGCAATTTAACCTTTTGTTTACTAATTGCATCCATTAATAAATCACTAGTGCTAAAAGTTTCATGTGTTGCATGACTTTAATTATGAATTTTCTTTATATATATTTTGTTAGGATCATTGTTGTAATGCATTTGTAACTCAATTACTGCCTTGTTGTTGTATGAGTGCCTTATTGTTGTAGTTAACCATAGTTAGTGAGGCAGGGTTAGTTAGATCTATGGAGTGCAGAGTTAGTTAGAAGTAACAGATCATGTATAAAGGTTACGGGTAGGATTGAAAGACATTTTAGGCAATTGATTAATGAATACTCTCATTCTTTCTATCTCAGTCTCATACTCTCTATCTCTTCTATTTAATTTCTCTCTATATTCCTCTACTTCCTGTATCTTGTTTTGGAGGTGCAGCTATCCTCTGAATCAGCTATTACCAATTCAAGCCATTGATAATCCTTGCAATTTGGTATCAAAGAAAGCTTTCCTTATCATCCATGACAGAGACGTGTGCTACAGCTACAACCAACGAAGCTATTGCTTCACTTAGAACCACCACTGATCATCATACCAAAGAATTCCAGGAGATGCGAATTGTACAAAATTCATACAAGAACCTTGAATGAGATGAGTCAGCAGTTGAATATGGTTTTGCAAAAATTAAGTTCTTTAGATCAAGTTTCGCAAGGGTTTCAGTCTCAAAGAATTGGGGAGAATACAAACCCAAGTTCTGGCTCTGCGTTATTACCTATATCTCGTCCCATGAAATTGGAATTTCCGAGATTCTTTGGTGAAGATCCTGCAAGTTAGGTATACAAGGCCAATCAATATTTCAAATATTACAACACACCCATTGGAGATAAATTGATGTTAGCTTCATTTCATATGGAAGGTGAAGCTCTAATTTGGTTCCAGGAAGGTGAAGAAACAGTGGTGTTTAGTGATTGGGAATCTCTAGTTCAAGCTCTGCATGTGAGGTTTGGCAACACTGCATATGATGACCCTATGGAAACTCTAACAAGATTGAGGCAGACTTCTACTATGGCAGTGTACAAGGCCCAATTCAAAGTGTTGTCAAACAGAATCAAAGGACTTTCATCTTCACATAAACTGAGTTGCTTTCTCAGTGGGTTGAAGGATGAGATCAGGCTTCCTATATGTATGCTCAATCCTCAATCACTAAATGAGGCTTTTGGGTTGTCCAAGATCCAAGAGGAGTACAATTAGAGCTGTAAAAGGAGTTCCAAGAATCAATTGGAATCAGGTAAGTCCTCAATTCTAGATCCACCTCCTAAAGTACCAACACTGACAGATACTAAGAACAATAGGTTACCAATTAAAAGAATATCTATTGGCCAAATGGAGGAAAGGAAGAAAAAGGGCTTATGTTACAATTGTGATGAGAAATGGGGTCCTGGTCATAAATGTAAAAATGCTATGCTATTTCTTCTTGATTGTGTGGAGTTTATGCCTAATGCTAATTTAAGAGTGCACATTATTGAATTAGATGATAATAATGGTAGTTACGTTTTTGAAAACCCCTTAAATTGTCAAGATATTAGTGTTAGGAAGGCTGGTATTACACTCTCTGCCCTAAGTGGTACCCCTACTTCTGGTACTACGAGGGTGAGGGGTAAAGTTAAGCACAAATATGTGGTGATTTTTATAGATTCAAGCAGCACACATAATTTTTTTTATACTTCACTATTCTCTCAGTTCCATATTCCTGTGGATAATTAAAAAAGTGAAAGGTTTTGTTGCACTAATTGCTGTATAATGGATTATGTGAAAGCAAAAAGAAAGTAACAAGTGGGTCCTTTAAAACATATTGGTATATTACCTGCAAAGGGGAAATACGTACAATAAAAACATAGTAAATAATTATGAAATAAGACATATATGTACAATAAAACCCTTTTTTTAGGGGAGTTCCACATAAAAATGTTTCTCAAGAAACAAAGAAAAACAAAGAAGAATTCCACATAAAAATAATATATGTTATTTTGAGCAAAATTATGATAGGATAGTGCCCCTTCAATTTCAATTTCAATAGAGCTTTTCTGATTTTCACCTGTTGATAAAATTTTGTAACAATTAATAGATTATTAATTTTTATAAAAGACATAACAAAATGAAAATAATAATCTTAGAGATTTTTTTTTTTTTTTCTAAATCAATTGGTGGGCTAATTTTGCCCATATATATTATCTAATATATAATAATATTCAAAGTATGAAAATAAGTCAATTTCTCCACTAATTTGAACCAAATTAAAAAATAATAATTAGAAGAAATTTAAAATGTCTTTAATTTTATTTAAATGATTTTTAATCTATGAATCGTCTCAATAATGTTTAGCAAAATATATTGTTAAGATTCATAATTGGCACCATTATGCATGAGTTTATTATTTATTTATTTATTTGTTTGTTTATTTATTAATTATTATTATTATTATTATTATTATTATTATTATAGATACCGTAGATTTAATTGTGTAGTGTCGACTACAAGATGATTATTGTATCATTTGATTAAGACACCACTTGATTTTTTGGATGAATAGAATTCAAACATAATTAATCCATTATTCAACGATAATAAACTTTATTAATTAATCTAACTAAAATACATAGCCCTATAATAATTAATGTTGGAGCCAAGATTTGAGGTCATTGTGAGCAAATTTATCAGTGATGCACAAATAAACATACATATATGTGAATACTTGAGACTAATTTATAATAAAAATTCATTCATGTGAGGTCTAAGCAATATTCTTAATATAGAAAATCTATTAAATAAGAATATATTTCTTATATTGTGTGTATCCATTAAGAGTTAACATTAAATATATCAATGTGTATGTGTGTTTTTATTTATTTATTGAAAATTTCACTTATGAAAAGATTTTTAGTAATTATACAAACTTCAAATTGTATATTATTTTATTGTTTATATACAAAATTTTGAGAAGAAGAATAAATTATTACATTAGAATTTGAGTTTTTTTTTTTATAATATTGGACAAAATTTAGGTATAATTATTTAAGTATAGAATAAATACGAACATATGATTGTATACTTGCACTTTAAATGTAATAATAATTTTTTTTTTTTCTATTTCAATTAAAACTCTTGCTCTTTTTTTTTTTTTCAACCTTTTGCTTTTTTATTTTATAGGTTTTGGTCTTTTAAAAGACATGGGAAAAATATGATTTTTTTTTTCTTTTATAAATTGCAATATAAATGAAACAAATACATAAAGCAAATCTATGAACAAAAAATTAATAGGAAAAATTCAAAGTTTAACATGGGATTGGGAAGGTGGGAAAATAGATTAACAAACCATATTTTTTAAGGTAAAAGTTATAAAAAAAAAATTATTATTGTTAAATGAGTGCACTGTGGACATGTACTTATCAAAGCCCGAAACTAATGGGCAAAACACACGTCATAAAATACATAGCATAGCAACAATCATGCATATCACTCTTTAAGAATTATATATGGGAGGACCGAGGGGCAACTACCCCCTCTTGACCTTCCCTGGCTCTACCCTTAAATGATTTTATCCCATTAGTTTTTCTTTTATTCCTTAGTTAGAATTTTTTAATAATTTTTTACTAAGTCTTATAATTTTAGCATAAAGTCTACTTTTGTATTGAATGTTATCAGTGTCCTTTAAAATTGTTTGGAGTCTTCATATTTGGAGATCTGGATTAGGTTTCCATTAAAATAAATAAAAGAAGGTTAATTCAAATTGTAGACCTATTCAACGCGAGCCAAACGTAGAAGAAAGTAATAACACTTTTTAAAAATTAACTTCCTAATAGTAATAACCTTTCACCTGTGATTTCTAATAAAATATATCATCACGTGTAAATGTCCCAATCAATATATTCTCATATATGACGAATACTATAATATAATATTATAAATTCATTAATCCATCTCAGATTTGATAAATTTATTGACTTTCTGTTATATATATATATATATATATATATATATATATATATATATATATATATATATATATATATATATATTGTTAACTTTTTTGTTAACATTATGTTATAAACTTTTGAAATCTCACATTTCTATGCCATTATTATAATTTTTTTTTTTGGGGGTTACAAATCATATTATTTTAATCTAATTAAATTCCTACAAAAACTAACTAAAATGACCCTTCTTTTTATAAAGTGACCGAACATTACAAAAAATAAATTAACTACATTGGGAGAACCATGTCAGTAGTAACCATGTCAGGAGAACCCAAATATAGCATCTAGCATTCTAGCTTACACAACACCTTTTTCTCAACAAAAAAAAAGCTTACACAACACCTACATCAAATTTTGACTTTTTTTTTTTTTTTTCTTCTGGTGACTTGGTGCAGACATAAGATATAGGCCTTCATTTATATAGACCTAAGTTTTGGAACTCTATTTAAGAATCTTGGGTTCACTTTTGCAAGACAGAGTCTGATTGATAAATAAAGTTCCTTTTGGTTTTATGGTCTTTGCCATGAACTATCTATTGCAAACCACTCATTCCCACAAGCTCAAGTGCACCACCAAAAGGACCACGCTTTTCTTATTAGATGTTTATTTTGAAGATAAAATATAATCAAACATAGCTCATGCTGCTCATCAGAGTTATTGTTAAAGAAATAATTGTGTTGATCATGTCTATATGGACGTAATTGGTTATTGGGTTGACCATACTATATATTTGAGAACTGAAATTTTTCAATACATAAAGTTTACACCATCTGTTTTCGGAGCAGAATTTTTCATGGAAATGTGTTTTTCTTGGGATATTCATATCAGGGTAAATTTTGTTGGACATAAGTTAATTCACACAATTTGCACACACACCTCGAAATAACAGCACTCATGATTAGAGTGTGTATAATAAACGTCACTCTTGATATTAGTTGCAAAAAGTAAATGGTTCAATTAATGGATGCCTATAAGGCATTTGTTAATAGATCATTTCAAGAAAATTTTAATACCACTTTCATAGGAAATATAAAAAAAAAAAAACTGCCAAAAAAAAAAAGTTACCTTTTATTTTTTCTATAAAAAGTTTCTAAAAATATTTTGTAGGGTCACAAATTGTAGCCCACACCCAGATGGAGACAGGAGATGGGCCCAATAAGCCCAATACAATAAATTTGTAAGAGAGTGGGCGAAAGAGTTGGGCTAATAACGGGTCTTACAACAGTTAATGAAGGTTAGGAGTTCGGCCGAGGAGGCAAAAACGCACAAACGAGTTAAGATCTCAGGTCCGAGGAGAAAGTTTTTGATTAATTGGTGGATTCAAGTAAGGTCTGAGGTGTAGGATCTTAGATAAAATGTTCTTCTTTAGGTTGTGTTCTTTCTTTTTGTTTCCTCCCCTTCATCGTTGGAGGAGACATCAGAACTTGAAGGGGTGTGATTTCGTTGTGCTCGACAAAGCTTCTTTTTCAAATCTTCTATTTCACGTTGCAAGTCCTTTTCATCAGCGTGCCCTTGCACCAGATGGCTCTTTCGTCGATAGCCGCTTTTCCCAGCATGGATCGTTCGCGAGCTACCCTCACGTTGGTTATCTACGTGGTTTTCCCGTTCAAGATTATGGAGTTCATCTTGTTGACTGACGTTCGCTGATTCTGCATGAGGTGGACTGGCCTGTTGTGGTCCTGAACCTGCCATAACTATCGTAAACTTCTACTAGCGCTAACTCTTCCCACAGACGGCGCCAATTGTAGGGTCACAAATTGTAGCCCACACCCAGATGGAGACAGGAGATGGACCCGTTATTAGCCCAACTCTTTCGCCCACTCTCTTACAAATTTATTATATTGGGCTTATTGGGCCCATCTCCTGTCTCCATCTGGGTGTGGGCTACAATTTGTGACCCTACATATTTCATAAACTATTAATACCATAGGGTATCCGTTAACCTTTCCCGAAAGTAAATATGACAATCATGATCAAGTATATTTCAAGAAATCAATGCATATTTCAAGATTTACTTTTAGAGTGTATGAAAAGAAATAAGGAAAATGTTAAAACTATTATATATTTTATTACACAATGTTTGCAAATTAATGTAACAAAAATGTGGTTGATGGCCTTTGACAACATAGTAAAATAATATCAAAATTTCTTTTAATGATTGATGACACATTAATTTATAAAACTAATGTAGTATAGTTTATATATATATATATATAGAAAAATGTACTATATACATTATAATGCTCTTAGAACTCTATATATATATATATATATATAGAAAAATGTAGTATATACTTTATAATGTTCTTAGAACCACTAAACAATGATGTCAAATGAAAGCTACAAAAATGAAAGTATATCGCTGATTTGCAAGATAATTGAATGACGTATTTCACTGTAATATAGCAAAAAAAAAAAAAAAAAATGGCTTACCTCTAATATTTTTTTAACAGGAATCTTCTTTTATTTTAATGAAAGACTGCTACGTCACCCACTAACTAAATAAAATGTGGAGATTAAAATTCACTACCACTTGTCATTGTATATATATTTAAAATAAAAGAACATGTCCAGTTAAAAAAGTACTAGAAGTAAGCCAAAATATTTAAAAAAAAAAATCACTATATTTGTCAATATTCTAGTTATGTGTAAATCTTGTGGACTTAGAATTTGTTGTTGCATATCTAGTGCTAAAAATATAAATATAACTATGGAAAAATTTGAAAATAATAGATATTAGGAATGATTAAAGAAAGAATATTTAAATTGAAATAAGAAAAAAATATATATATAGATCGTAAATGAAAATGTTTTTTGAAAATGTTTTATTTTTTGAACCTAAGTAGGTAGGGGCCAGGATTGGACTAGATCCCCAAATTGGGTTTGGGTTGGGCAAATCCACTAAATAGTTTTTTTGATTAAAAAAAATTACATCATTAAAAATATGTCTTCTTTCTAAACAAAGCTAGACCAGAGAACCAATGGAGCTCTTTTTTTCTAAATTTAGGGGAATAAAATTGCGCATTTGGTGTTGTAGAGACTAAAAGACTCAAAAGTTTACAGGTGTTTGGATTTTACATTCTAAAATTTTAGAATTTAGGTTTTATCCCCTGAAGTTCTATTCTAATTCCATCAACATCATCCTCATTCATATTTTCCATTAAAGGACACATAAGCTTGCTACATTGTGGGTGTAAGGGAAAATTTGGGGTCAATTGGAGTCACCACCTAGTTATATGGTCCAGGAACCATGAATATAGCGTCCTGGAACCATGAATATAGCGTCCTTACGAGGAAGGACCTTTGATCTTACTACCAGAGTTTGGGTTCAGAGTTTAGGTATACTCTTAGGAAGGTATTAGGCATCCAAGATCACCCAACCCTAAGGTTGGCCTCCTATCATTGTGTCTTATGTCTTAATCCTATTAAAAACTATCTAAATACTTGTATTCTAGACTCACACACACACACTAACATGCATTTAACAAACAACATGGTATCTTTAACCCTAAACAAACATACTTATCAATCTACCCAATTGAAAGAGAGCCAAACAAAAGAAACCCTAATCATACATCTAACATATGAAAAACCCTATTTAAAACAAAACATGGCAATAAACAAAACATATCAGACACAAAAAGTCAACATATTAGAAACCCTAACCATACATGTAAAAAAACCTAATACAAATGCATGAGCATTGCTTATGCATGACTTACCCTTTTACTTACCTCTCAACAATAGCATAGTACCTATGGCATCAATGCATAAACATTTGAATGAATGATATTAAAATGAAGAAACCCTAGACTAAACCCTAATCTAGACATGTGATAACAAACAAGCATGTTAAAAAGGTGAGAAAACATTTTTTGAGGCTTAAAAACATGTGAAAAAGAGGCTATATAGACAAACATGTGAAGGTAGAATCAAAAAAAAAAATTGGGGTTTTCTGGGTAACGGCATCATGCATGCTAGAACAGGTCTGCGTACGTATGAGTTTAGCTTGCGTGTGCTAGCTAGATCATGCGTATGCAAATCCTTACCCAAAAAACCCTAATCCACACAAAAACAGAGCAAAAACTCAAAACGTACAATCTAACAACCTATCATGCTTAAAGATATAAAGAAGACCTAAAACTAACCTAGACAAATATAAGCAAACATAAACTAAACAAAAGAAGCAGATTAAAACAAAGATTAAGTCAAAAAAAGAAAAAAAATGTTTTAAACCTTACCTTAAAGGAAAAGCTCCTAGGCTTGATTTTTTACCTATTCCCTCAATCAAATTTATCACAATTCAATGAAAGAATGATTAGTGATCTTAAACTTAAAAGATTGGGACCAGAAAAGGTCTCAATCAAATAAAAAGAGACTTGAAAGTGTTTTGTGAAAAACTCCCTTTTGATTTACTATTTTCTAGTGAATCTTAGGTTTTTCCCATAGGATTTCTGTGTGTTCTGAAACTGTAACGTGTAAGGCTTTATATAATGGAAAAAAAATGGGTTTGAAATGGCTCCTAGATAATGTGGGATTCATTCCAAACCTCAGCCATTATTGCAGAAAACTTACATTTCATATGCTTCTGAAACCTTAGTTGCGTACGCGTGCTTTAGCTCACGTACACAGGCCGTGACTCACATACGCAGACCGAGGGCCACTTTGGTCATTTAATTTTCCAAAAATATATTTTTGCTCATTTAAAATGTTATAGTTTCCATTTTAACATTCCTCAAGTCAATTTAATATTTTATTAGGCTCTAAACTGGCCTTGGGCTTTAGAGTTCGAGCATCATTGGGGAACGGAGGGCCGAGTCATAAGAGGTACAAAATGCGGTGTCTACACACACCTATTTAGTTCATCCAATAATATCATGTTATGTCTTTTTTATTATGTTATGCCATATTTTATTTTTTAAAATCTTTTTAGATTACAAAAGTGATGTGGTGTCATTTTATTGGACAAACTAAACATGTGTGGTAAGTATATGTAGTACTTAATGAAAAATATAGATGAAAGGGCTGCCTATGCAAATAGAATATATAAAACTTCAGGATAAAATTCAAATTCTTAAATTTTAAGGTGTAAAATCTCAAACACCTCCAAACTTTAGAAATTTAGTTTGCAATTTAATCTTTTGTTTACTAAATGCATCCACTAATAAATCACTAGTACTGAAAGTTTCATGCATTGCATGAATTTAATCATGAATTTTCTTTATATATATTTTTTGAGAAATAATAACTAAATGAGTTTTTATTACATAATTTTAGAACTCATTTCTAATTAAATGAATTATTATTATATAAAATGCATATTTTTCTATATTTTTAGTTATATATAATATCTCTAACTAAAATTATCAATAAAAAAATTTCTAATTATTTTTTTACAATCCCTTATTTATTAATGAAGAGGGTGATTTGAACTCAATTTTTTTTTTTAATTGCATAAATATGATTATCCTAAAATAATCCATTCCAAACTTAGGATTAAAAAATCAACTATATTTGTACACCTAAAAGAAATTAAATTTTTAAGTCTTATTTTGATATTTAAATTATCTGTTTTAGTGCTACTTTTATTCAAATGGTTAACACCCTAACTTATACAACTTGAGTAGTGTCTCTAATTATATTTTTCTTTAGCCTTTAAGAACACATATGTTAATATTACGCATGAAAAACAATCCAAATTTCCGAACTTAAAAAAAAAAAAATGAAAAAGAGTTAAGTAAAGATGGATGTACATAGGAATTTAGACAGATAAATCTAATTTAGCCAAATATTATCTATGATCTAAAATGATATAGTAGAAATTATAAACTGAATTTAGTTAGACTTTCGAAGAAATATGGTAGGAATTTTGCATACAAAGAAATTAACACAAAGTACAAACAGAATTTTAAGATATAAAAATTGATAAATTTTTAACAATCAATAAGTAAAAGTAACTTGGAACCAAATTGCACAATAGCACATGAAAGACATGTTTTGAACCAAATATTTTTTGTAGTGATAGCCAATTGAAAAAATCACGACATTGACAAACTAAATACATAGAATAACCAAAACCTAAAACACACAAAATAATTCAAAAGTTGATAAATTAAAAAATAAAATAAAAAACCTACCTAAGAGAAACTAAGAACTTAAATGGGTGTCCCTTGTTTTCCTTCTTTAGAGTAGACTTCCTTTGACATAACATCCATACATGAAAATTTAGAAACAAATAACAATAAATAAGATGAATTTATTTAATCAAAATTATCATATAGAAATACATATGTGTAGGGACTAGATCAACGGTCTAGCCCCAGTTCAATGGGTATGGACTATATGGTGGCCAGTACAATTAATTTGTAGAGGTAAGTTATCAAGGCCAACCTTTCAAGCCTTGTTGATTTCGTTAAACAATTTAAAGAGAGATCAACTATTTAGGTATTAGCTTTGTGAGAGAATAATAATAAGAAAGAAAAACATTTTTGTATCAATTCCTCCTTAGGTCTGTCCGAGGATCATTAGTACATATCATATTCCCTTCTCGGTTACAAAGTTCTTGATTACACTTTATATTTAGCTCTCTAATTTTTTTTTTTCTATATCCTTTTTTGGAGGAGTCCATTTTCCTTATATAGCTACTTGGATTGCATCTCAGCCCTCCACTTAGATAGCCACTAATCTTCACTTGGATGCTTGTCCCATCAGAGCCTTGCTGGAGGTGGTAGAATACATTGCAAGATGTAAGGGCACTGTTCAAGGATTATTCTACCATTAATGTGGCCAGTTGAGTTGATGCAGTGCATTGAATGCGAAGGTGATGAGTACTATATCTGAAAATTTCCTCATTTCTTCACTTGCACATCTCTCCTTCCCTCCTTGGCTCTCAGCTTTGTGGACTTGATGGTCAATCTTCGATCCCCCGAGGAGCACTTGTCCCTCGGGCTCCTCGGGCATACCGCTCTCCTCGATTTCTCAAACAATCTTATCCAGATTGATCCGAGCCTTTCCTAACATATAGTTGGGAAGTACTACCCCTTGGGCAGGTTTTATTCTATGATTCTCCCTCTTCAGTTCCTCACCCCCGACAATATGCATAAGTTGTAACTTGGAAAACACAAACTTGGGGTGTAAGAAAGATTCTATGGAAAGACCATTGGTAAATATATATATATATATATATATATATAATTTTTGAGATTTTGATAATAGAATTTTAGTTGGAGTGAACTTTAAATTTCTAAAACTTAAATGCATGTTGCATGTTTCGTTAAAACACTTTTATCTAAAGAAATTAATAAAAACAAATAAGTTGTTGTCTTTATCAACTAAAATTTATATGCATGTTGTATGTTTTGTTAAAACACTCATTGTTACTTTATTTAAAGAAACTGATAAGAATAAATAAATTATTGTCACTATCAATTAAAACTTATATGCATGTTACATGTTTTGTTAAAACTAGTCGCTAACCTGTACTATGCACGGAAACCTACCTATCTGTGAGATAGACTAAAATAATTTTATAAAATCTTAAATTGAATAAGATAGAGATATAGAGTTTGAGTTTAAGTTGAACTTGTTAAAGAGATAAAGTTTCACTCCTTGTTAAGTTTGAACTAAACAAAAATAATTTTATTTAAAAATATAATAATAATGATGCAGTAAGCTCTGCAAAGATCAATAAAAAGTCAAAAGTTTCAGTTATATATATATATATATATATAGACAAATATTATTATTTTATCTAAAATGCATGTGGCATATTTTGTTAA
This sequence comes from Quercus agrifolia, assembly GCA_029955455.1. NCBI lineage: Eukaryota > Viridiplantae > Streptophyta > Magnoliopsida > Fagales > Fagaceae > Quercus > Quercus agrifolia. Next base: position 33,880,213 of record JARQAD010000010.1, read on the forward strand.
AACAATTATGGTTACTTTATCTAAAGAAATTAATAAGAACAAATAAGTTGTTGTCTCTATCAATTGAAACTTAGATACATGTTGCATGTTTTGTTAAAATACTTATTGTTATTTTATCCAACAAATTAGTAAGAATAAATATATTATTGTCTCTATCTATAAATATATATATATATATATATATATATATATATATATATATATATATATATATTTATATTTATATAATTTAGTAAAACCACTTAGCGCAACTTGGATTTCTAAGACCTACTTAGAAAATTTAGTAAAATTTTAGATAAATTATGTATGAAAAATAATGGGGGTAGCTTGTGTCCATTGACCAATACTACTAGACACATTATGATGTAGACATATGTCTACTCTTAAATATGTATTCGTATTCAAACGTGTTTAGTGACCAAGCCATTCCTAAAAATAATAGAGGGAGCCATACAACTGTACAAGAGTGCGTGCCACCTTTACCTCTCACCTTCGAAAAAATAAAAAACTAATCATCTCGATGACGACTTTGTCTATTTCCATAATTTAAAAAAATAAAATAATAATTATTAATCTGATTGAGCTTTTAAATTTTAGTACAAGTAGGGGAGCATTTTGCACTTAAGCAATATTAACAATCCCCATATGGCAACTTGAAATATACATACTAAAAAGCTGCAAACATAAACATTCACCAGATACGAAAGTGTTTCCTCCATTAAAATAACAACACCACCAAAGTCTCTCACGCATTGTCCTTTTTCAACCCCAAATACAATCCCCACTCTTCCATATCATTTTAGATTCTAACAATGTCTTCAAACAATCTAAATGCGTTTACATATCCCATTATACTCTTGGTTTCCCTGCTTGTCATGATCATGATTGTAGCATTGCTTTGCTATTGCACTGTCGCACCATCCAATCAAATTGGCACCTTCACAACAGCACAACGAGATGCAATCAACATCGTACTAGGCCTCGACAAAGCCACTCTAGAAAACTACCCAAAATTCATCTACAGCCAAGCAAAGCTCCATAAAGGCATGGGCAACTCTACCACATCATGCTGCTCGATATGCTTGGCTGATTATAAAGACACTGATGTGTTGCGGTTTTTACCTTATTGTGGCCATCTCTTTCATGTTGAATGTGTCGACTCGTGGTTACTGCTGCATGCTACGTGTCCGGTGTGTCGGGACTCGCCTCTGGCCAAGGCGGTGCCTTTGGAGGAGCAAGGTGTTTGACCGGAAAAAATGGAAACATTGGGGTCTCATTAACGCATGTTTTGTAAATTAGAGGTATTTAAATTTATTATACATTTAATTTTGTACAGATTCTTGTATGTGGTTTGGTTAGGTAGGTTGGATTTTCTCTATTACTAAATAATGATGTCTTGCATTGTTGGTCATGACTTGATTGATATCGATATACGTAAAAGAGTTTTTCGTTCCTTTGAACGAGAAAGGGTTTAACTCGAAAAATGGACAATAGCAACTTTCAACTATCAACTCTGAGGGAGTGTTTGGTAATATTGTTTTAGTAACGTTATTTGTCTTTTTTGAAAATATGTGTGAGTAAAAAAATATGTAAAAATACAGTGACAAAGCTAGAAATTTATTTTTGGGAGGCCATATATAAATTTGTGTGTGTGTGTGTGTAAAATGTAAAATAGTAATATACAATATTTCATAACTCAATTTTTTTCCCTTTTATTTATTGAGATAATTGTTAAAATATTTATGTGTTCATTTTAAAGATGATGAATGTTTAATTATTGTAATTTGTTGACATATGTATTTATGAATTGTATTTTATTTAAATGAAAATTAAGTCTATTTTTGGACTTTCTTATATATATATATATTTATATATATATATATATTATCAGGTGTGGGGGGCCAAAATGATAAGGTTATTTAAAAATTTACAAAATTTTTAGGATATTTTCAAAAAAAAAATTCAAAACTTTTGGGGGGCCCAGACTCCTTGGTCATCAAACAGCTCTGCCACTGTAGAAATACATATAATGTTATTTAAATATTGAAAAATGTTGTTCTAGTTACACTACTAGACAGCCCATCAGTCTTTTAAACAAGCTAGTTGTTTATAGAGCTTAAATTCGGTCCGGAGCGGGCGTAAAACACTACTTTTACGCCGGTAAATGAAAACATGCCACGTTGTTATTTGGATTGATTCACAATTCTTATCTTCTTCTTTGGATTTTTCTTTCTCTCTCTATTCCTTATTTAACTCTCTCTTCTCGCGTCTTTTTTTTTTTTTTTTTTTTCCTTTTCCATAGCAACTGATCCATGCATCAACGCAGTGGCAATGGGCATTAAATCTGAAAGTAAAAAAGAGAGCCAGAAGACAAGCATATCAACCTCAAAAAGTAAAAGCTTTTAATCTTTAAGCTCCCAAAAAACCCAGATTCAGCACCAAACAAAACCCACAAAAATTAATCATGAAATATCTCATTTATAAATTCAGAGCCACTTGAATTCATTCAAGATCAGTTCTAAACTTAACATGAAGAGCTAAAAATCCTCCATCACAACACAAAACACAATCAGTAATATTATAAATTAATTGATAAATAAATAAAAGCCAAAAAAAGAAACGTTCGGAGTATCATCTTCACTCACGTTGGTACTCTGAAACTACCAAATAGGCATACTTTATTCTAATTTCTAAGATCGTGAACCCAAACAAACAAAGAAGCAAAGAATTAGAATGTAGAGTAGCTCCTCTGACACATTCATAGCAATAAACAAACAAAACCCATTAGAACAAATTCCAGAACAAATTTTGGCTCAATACGGTGTGTTTCGGCTATTTTGGTGCTATTTGGTGAATACCGGCCAAAATGCAAGCTTCGGCCGGAATAAGTTTTGGTGTTACTTTTCTTTTCTTTCAACTTGTTTCTATCTGAAACTTTTAGATTTAATACCCACTGCCACTGTGTTGATGTATGGATCAGTGCAGGGAAAATGAGTACACAAGAGAAGGAAAACAATGGATTTGATGGTATGGAAATGAAAAAAAAAAAAAAAAAAGGCAAGAGGAAAGAATTAATAGAGGAAACAGAGAGAGAGAAAATCTAAAGAAGAAGAAGATGATGAGTGGGTCCGTGAGAGGAGAGAGATGAAACACAAAAATAAGTCAAATAACGATGTGACATATTTTCATTGGTTGGCATAAAAGCAGTATTTTATGCCAGTTCCGGACCGAGTTTAAACTCTTGTTTATATCAAGCACATTTACTGTGAAATGAACCATTGTGAATCTTTTGGCAAAGAGAAGCACACTTAAAAGCTTTTAGCTAATGCTCAGGGTACTATTTATCTTAGACTTTGTATTGTTTATATTTGATTTTTAGTAAATATTCCCTTTTCTACCCACAAAAAAAAAAAAAGGTTGTTTATAACTGTTTATTTGTGGACTTCATGTTTAGGCCATCTATTGTCCATAAACTTTTTTTTTTTTAATTTTATATAATTTTAGATTTCAAAAACTTGAAATTTAAACATTTTATGCAAAAAAAAAAAAAAAAAAAGAAGGTAATCTATTAATCTTTAATCTTTTGGGAATTTTACAAGTATGAAATATATAAGAAAAAAAATGTAATCTAACGGTGGATTTGTGAAATGACAAAATTTAGCTATAAAATTAGTTGTAGCCTAAGGCTACAACTTTACTCAATAAAATAAATATTATTACATATTTTTAAAATCTAACCATTAAATTGCATGTTCTTTATACTCTTAATATACATGTCAAATTTTATGTTAATCGAATATTATTTACCGTATGATCTATAAGTTTATATTTTTTGCACAATTTTAAACTATAAAAACTTACAATTTAAACAATTTATTGATGACATAGCTATTGATTTTTAATTTTCTAGAAACTTTGCAAGCATGGAAGATATAAGAAGAAGATGTAATCCAATAATGAATTTGTCAAAATTCACATCCAATAAAAAGATATTGATTAAAGTTGTAACTTTAGGTTACAGCCATTTTTATAGCTAAATTTTGTCATTTGTTAATATTCACATCCAATAAGAAGATATTGAGTGCAATTGTTGCCATTAATTATAAATTAGTTTGTAGCCAAACTTTATCCTATAAAAGAAAAAAAAATGCTCCATTGCGATTTGCGACTGACCGAGTAACAAATGGGCCCTTTTAACCCATGTTGCTTTCTTTTTATTGCTACATAACCTGCAATCGAAGAAGCACAATATTATGAAATAAAACATATATGTACAACAAAACCATTTTTTTTTTTTTAGGGGGAATATGTACAATAAAAACACAATAAAATATTATGAAATAAGACATCCCTCAGACCCGCCCCGCCCCGCCCTATTGCCATCCTTATATATGTACAATAAAACCTTTTTTTAGGGGAGTTCCACATAAAAAGGTTTCTTAAAAATAAAAAATAAAAAGTTCCACATAAAAATAATATATGTTGTTTTGAGCAAAATTATGATAGGATAGTGCCCCTTCAATTTTAATTTCAATAGAGCTCTTCTGATTTTCACCTGTTGATAAAATTTTGTAACAATTAATAGGTTATTAAATTTTATAAAGGACATAACAAAATGAAAATAATAATCTTAGAGATTTTTTTTTCTAAAACAATTGGTGGTCTAATTTTGCGCATATATATTATCTAATATATAATAATATTCAAAGTATGAAAATAAGTCCATTTCTCCACTAATTTTAACCAAATTAAAAAAAAAAAAATTAGAAGAAATTTAAACAGTATTTAATTTTATTTAAATTATTTTTAATCTATAAATCATCTTTAAAATAATGTTTAGCAAAATATATTGTTAAGATTCATAATTGGCACCATTATGCATGAATTTTTTTTAATTATTATTATTATTATTATAGACACCGTAGATTTAATTGTGTAGCGTCTACTACAAGATGATTACTGTATCATTTGGTTATTAAGACATCATTTGATTTTTTGGATAGATAGAACTCAAACACAATTAATCTTTTATTCAACAATAATAAACTTTATTAATTAATCTAACTAAAATCCATAGCCCTACAATAATTAATGTCAAAGCCAAGATTTGAGGTCAGAAGGGGCAAATTTATCAATGATGCACAAATAAACATACATGCACGTCAATACTTGAGACTAATTTAAATAATTAAAATTCATTCATGTAAGGTCTGAGCAATATTCTTAATATAGGAAATCTATTAAATAAGAATATATTTCTTATATTGTGTTTATCCATTAAGAGTTACCTTGAATATACAATTGTGTACTTGTGTTTTTATTTATTTATTGAAAATTTCACTTATGAAAAGATTTTTAGTAATTATACAAACTTCAAATTGTATATTATTTTATTGCTTATATACAAATTTTTGTGGAGAAGAATAAATTATTACATTAGAATTTGAGCTTTTTTTTTTCTTTTAATAATATTGGACAAAACTTAGGTATAATTATTTAAGTACAATTATACATCTTAAATAAATATGAACAATTTCTCAAAATAAAAATAAAAAATAAATACAAACATATGACTGTATACTTACACTTTAAATGTAATAATAATATTATTTGTTTTTTTGGGTTCTATTTTGATTACAACTCTTGCTAAATTATTTTTTTTCAACCTTTTACTTTCTTTTTATAGGTTTTGGTCTTTTAAAAGGCATGGGTAAAATATGATTTTTTTTTTCTTTTATAAATTGCAATATAAATTGTTGAGGGGAAAATTTCTAATATCCCCAAATAGAATATGGGGTAGCCAAGCCAAAACTCAATGATGGGCCCTTAAAATAAAGCTCAAAGGCTATCGGTGTGGTGTAAGTCCACCCAAGCAAGAGATAGAGGCTGCACCCTAACAAGAAGACAACAATAAAGCCCAATAAACATGTTAGTATTGTTAGTTTATTATATTATTAGTCTTTTTACGGCGTCATAGTTCAAATCAGTTCTCTAGCTGTATGGTATTATCTCCAGCGGTAGGGGTAAAATTATACTTAAAGTCCAGCAATCAATGATAAAATAAATTTAGAAAAGTGTTCACTCCTAGGGGTCCTTGTGTGCCTTGATCAAGAGAATTTATAGTACTTTCAGCCATCATTACATCAATTGTGAGAGAAAAATTCAATTGTTACAAATACATTATATTTTTCATCATAATAATAAACAATGATTAAAGGCTCCGCAGTTACAAATAAAAGAGGAAAAATAAGATGGAATAAAGGGAGAGAAAGATCTCCAGCTCAGTGCAGCAAGTATTAAACTAAGATTTTGGTGAGTGTATAATTATAAGGCATGAATGAGGTGAATGTGGGCTATTTTGAATGAGTGAAATGGGATTAACACTGAGATTGAAGCTTTTTGTGAGTAATGGGTTGTTTGTGACTAGTTGGAGGACATTTTGAGCTGTGATTGTGTAAAGGAGGAAAAGAGTATCTGAGATTAGATGAGTGTGGGCTAAGGATGATGAGTGGTGAGCTTGAGGGAAGCTAAACCACGAGCAAAATAACAAACAAACCCAGAATTTCAAAGAGGGTAGCTAGGTTGGTCACTTATGGGACGTTTATGAAGTAGGAATGTGTAAGTAAGGTGGTGAATGTTGGTGTTATGGTGACTATAGGCTGAGAAAGGTTATGAGTGAGCTCTAGAGAGCTTGGGGAAGCTTAAAGAAAGCAAATAGGGAGTTAAATTTTTGCAGAATGTAGTCAATGACAGAAGTTCTTGGAGAGACTTTTTTTTTTTTTTTGTGGGCTGAGGTGTGCATATATTTATAATGAAGCTTTAGGGAAGTATTGATTGACAAGAATCCAAAAACGCATGACTCATCAGGGGTGACGAATCAAGGTTTAACTTTCTTGTGATTTTTAATTAGAAGTAGGAAAAATTCACTTTGAGGGGTTGTCTTACTTTTTTGGGTAATGATGAGATTTTAGAACTTTTTGCATTAAATGCTAAGATTGCTGAGATTGTGTTCAGCCAATGGGATTAAGGCAAGTATCAAGAACGAATTCTAATGCTGCAACTGAGATTTGGTCCCCAAGAAATAAGATTCAACACCCCAAGCCAAGTGTCAAATTCTTAGTCACTTTAGGGGGTTCCACTGGAGATCCCTTTATGCCCTCCAAACCACATGTTTCCAATTATTTCCCCTTTAGGATTCATGGGCTTGGCACATGAATTACGTCTTGAATGTTTTTAACATTTTTAGCATCAATTTGTTGGAATTTGAATAATTTGGTTTCAGCTCCCCTTCCATTGGAGGTGCAGTTTTGGGGAAGATAATGAAATTCCATCATCCTCTGGACTTCAACTGATGTGACAGCCTTTGGGCAATTAGTTGTAATGTTTGAAATAATAGGACAAGTTTCAAAATACCTTTGTAAGTAATATTTACTATGATGAATTTCATATTGCAAATAATGTTTCATGGTTTCTAATAATCACATCATAACTTAAATGATGAGCTTGTGGGTTTGAATATTTACCATGAGTTTTGGTAATAAATATTATGGATGTTGTGATGTAAGATAGATAGTGAGCATGAGTTTAATATGATATAAATAAATATCATGGGTCCAATAATCATAACTTTTCATGAGCTTTTATAAGATGTTTGCCATGGGTTTTGAGAATAGATAATTCATACATTCCATGAGCTTGTAATATTACAGTAATATGTTTAAGAATCTAAAGTATTTGTTCATTATTGGACTTTTAAGTGAAATAATTTCGATGTAGTATTTTGCTAAGTATTGATAACCTTGGGCTTTCGATAAAATAGTGCCAAGTAATTAGTTTGGGTTTTTAATAGTGCCAACGTAAGTTGGGTTTTTGATATTGCCAATGAGAATTGGGCTTTGATATTGCCAATGAGAATTGGGTTTTAAATATTGCCAGCGAGAACTGGGTTTTGATATTGTCAATGAGAATTGGGCTTTGATGTTGCCAATGAGAATTGAGTTTTGGATAAATAAATTGCCATGGGTTTAAATCATGGGATTTGATTATGAATTTGAATTCCATTGATAAAATTGTTTTGCCATGGACTTGAATCATGGCTTTTCAAATATTGTCAAGCATAAGTATTCTTGGGCTTTAAATAGAATAGGATGTGTTCATTGGGTTCAAATGGTCAGTTTTGGGCTTAGTTAAATAATAATAATAAAATTTGATAAAATATGAGTTTTTGGGCTTTTTGTGATAGTTTATATCATGACCCAGTTTAGATAATGAGATATGAAATATTTGTGATTAATGGAATAATAGAGCAAAAAATATTTGGGAAAACCCAATAACTCGTTAGTGGTATAAATAGGTGGTACTCAAATAAAATTAGGTGTAAAAAAAAAGTACCCTAACATAAATGAAACAAATACAGAAAGCAAATCAATGAAAAAAATTAATAGGAAAAATTCAAAGTTTAACATGGGAAGGTGGGAAAATAGATTAACAAACCATATTTTTTTAAAGTAAAAGTTAGAAGGAAAAAAAAAAAAAAAAAAACATTATTATTGTTAAATGAGTGCACTGTGCACATGTGCTTATCAAAGCCCGAAACCAATGGGCAAAACACACGTCATAAAATACATAGCATATAGCAACAATCATGCATATCACTTTAAGAATTACTAGTTTCCAATAAAAAGATTACAATTATGGATATAAATAGAATTTATTTATAGCTATTTAATTATTAGATTGCGTAGAAATAATACAAATTATACTATTAAATGTTTCAAAATATAGGGAAATGCTAACTAATGCCTTTAAGACATTAGTTAATAATCCATTTAAAGAAAATTTTTATGGGAAAATGAAATAAAGCAATTAATATTTTGACAACTTTTTTCATTTCTCATAAAAGTAATGTTAAAACTTTTCTAAAATGGATTATTAACAAATATCCTAAGGGCATTCGTTAGCATGACCCTTCAAAATATTTAGATATCAATACTTTAATCCTGTTCTTGTCACTTATCTCGTAAATGCTATTTTTTATATTTTACTATCAAAGATCACATACATTAAAAAAATAATGTAGTATTTGTTATATTAAGTAGATAATATAATTTTTTATGCTATATTTTATGTCAAAATCTAAATAGAGGAATTTTTTTTATATAAATTAATTATAATAATAACGTAAATTATATTAGACTTTATACAAAAAAGAGCTTCAATATCACAAGTGTAGTTTATAAAGATGAGTATATATTGTGTACAAAAAGAGGTCTAAAAAAACAAATGTATCCATAACTATGCTTTCTTCTCTTTCTCTATCGATTGGCTCACAGCTGAATTTTTTTTTTTTTTTTTTTTTTTTTCTCATCTCTATATCTCACACTTTTCTCTATTTGCGGCTGTGAAGAACTTGAGCAGCTGAACAAAATGACAAGGCACACACGGCAAGATTGAAGAAGCATCTAGATTCTAGGGTTAATAGGCGAAAAGACAGAAATATCCCCGTACAATTTTAGCCTACCCACAAAGTTGAGAATACAAAAGACTAAAAAGCCGCCCCACTTTTTCTCTACGTAACAAACAAAGTTACAAGCAAAAAAGTAATTTACACCAGGGGTGTCAACAAAAAATGATAGAGGAGAAGACAAAAAATGATAGAGGAGAAGACCGAAAAGTGGTTCAAACTTCAATGTTTTTAATAATTTTTTTACTAAAGGATCGGTTGAATAGAATTTATTTTACTAAAACTAAAAACACTGTAGTAAAATAATTTTTAAATGTGTGAATAGTATTTGAGATCTATTTTTAATGAAAAAGTTACTGAAAAGTGAAATTTGTGGATCCATGAACAGTACATGAAAGCACAGGAGAATTGGTTAACAATTGCGGCTGAAAAAAAAAAAAAAAAAAAAAAAAAAAAAAAAAAAAAAAAAAAAAAAAAAAAAAAAAAAAAAAAAAAACCACTAGAGCTGAAAACGTGGACGTGGACGTGGATATGTATCCAAACAAATACTAAGTATTTGTTTGGATCACGTCCACGTTTTGGACGTTTTGCATTTAAGGCTTTTTTTTTTTTTTTTTTTTTTTTAAGCAACGCTTAATGCACTCTTCGTGGGACATGAACAGTGTATTTAAGCCAATGAACAGTGTTGAACAGTAGTGAACAGTAATAAACAGTAACCAATTTTTTTTTTTCAGTTTTCAGTAAAATAAGCGGTGTCCAAACGGATCCTAGGGATTCGTTTGGACATAGCTTATTTTGCTAAAAACTGAAAACACTGTAGTAAAATAATTTTTAAATACGTGAATAGTGTCATGGGACCCATTTTTAATGAAAAAGTTGCTGAAAAGTGAGATTTGTGAGTCCCGTAAACAATGCATGGAACCCACTGGTGTGCATTGTCCACTGCTTATTTTGCTAGGTGAACAGTGCACTAATAAAAAAGTCAAAAATCACAGCTCAAAAAAAAAAAAAAAAAAAAAAAAAAAAAAAAGGAAACACAAATGCAAAACGTGCTACTTTTCAGCTATCCAAACCACACCTAAGTCTTATAATTTTAGCATAAAGTCTACTTTTGTATTGAATGTTATCAGTGTCCTTTAAAATTGTTTGGAGTCTTCATATTTGGAGATCTGGATTAGGTTTCCATTAAAATAAATAAAAGAATGTTAATTCAAAGAGAAAACATTCCATCAGGAGCTGGCGTAAAACCAGTGTTTTACGCCAGCCAATAGGAGACTGCCATGTCATCTCCTTTTAAAATATTATTATTTTAATAAAAATATCTCATCATTATCTCTCTCTTCACGGTCACTCTCTCCCTCTCTCTCTTCTCACTTCTTCCTTTTCTCTTCTTTCTCTCTCATTCTCACTTTTTCCTTTTCTCTGTCATTTTTCTCCACCACCACCACCTTGAAGGCAACGGTAGCCACCATCTCTTTTTCTTTTATTCTCCATAAAAGATTATGCTTTACTCTACACTGGCTTGCTTTTAATGAGTCACTTAAATCCCTCTCCAAATCAAACCAAAACCAAAACCCAATCTGAGAGACAGAATCGGAGTGAAAGAAATCGAGAAGAGAGAGAATCGAAGAGTGAAAGAAGAGAGAGAGGCCGTTGTTCCCAACCACACACCACGCGCCGTCGACGTCGACCCCTAGCCCACAACCCACAACCCACAACCCATATGCTACAATGGCCCGTGACCACTCCACTGAGCCACAACCATCGGACCACCCTACAACCCAGCAAAAACCCACGCCACAAAACCCACAACCCACAACCCACAACCCTCATGCCACCACTGCCACGACCAAGCCACCAACACAGCGTCGCCACCATCGAGAGAGATTGGCAAAGAAAGCCCTGATTTGATGAGAGAGGTTTGAGTTTTAAGAGAGAGAAGTCTGAGTTTTTTGAGAGAGAGTTGATGAAACCCAGTCAACAACGATCCATGACCCACAGCTACCGTCGCCTTCAAGGTGGTGGCGGTGGAGAAAAACGGCAGAGAAAAGGAAAAAGTGAGAATGAGAGAGAAAGAAGAGAAAAGGAAGAAGTGAGAAGAGAGAGAGAGAGGGAGAGAGTGACCGTGAAGAGAGAGAGAATGATGAGATATTTTTATTAAAATAATAATATTTTAAAAGGGATGACATGTCAGTCTCCTATTGGCTGGCGTAAAACACTGGTTTTACGCCAACTTCTAATGGAATGTTTTCTCTAATTCAAATTGTAGTCCTATTCTATGCGAGCCAAACGTAGAAGAAAGTAATAACACTTTTTAAAAGTAACTTCCTAAATCCTAATAACCTTTCACCTGTGATTTCTAATAAAATATTTCATCACATCTGCATGTCCCAATCAATATATTCTCACATATAACGAATACTATAATATAATATTGTTAATTCATCATTCAATCTCAAATTTGATAAATTTATTGACTTTCTGTTATATATATATATATATATATATATATATATATATATATATATATATATATATTTGTTAACTTTTTTGTTAACATTATGTTATAAACTTTTGAAATCTTACATTTCAATGTCATTATTATAATTTCTTCTTTTTTTTTTTGGTTACAAATCATATTATTTTAATCTAATTAAATTCCTACAAAAACTAACTAAAATGGCCCTTCTTTTTATAAAGTTAACCAACATTAAAAGAGATAAATTAACTACATTGGGAGAACCATGTCAGTAGTAACCATGTCAGGAGAACCCAAATATAGCATCTAGCATTCTAGCTTACACAACACCTTCTTCTTAAAATAAAAAAGTAAATAAAAAAAAATAGGTAAGCTTCTCTCTCTCTCTCTCTCTCTCTCTCTCTCTCTCTCTCTGGTGACTTGGTGCACACATAAGATATAGGCCTTCATTTATATGGACCTAAGTTTTGGAACTCTATATAAGACTCTTGGGTTCACTTTTGTAAGACACAGTTTGATTGATAAATAAAGTTCCTTTTGGTTTTATGGTCTTTACCATGAACTATCTATTGCAATTTTGCAAGCCGCTCATTCCCACACGCTCAAGTGTCGTCATCATCGAGGAAGTCAAACTGCACCACCAAAAGGACCACCGCTTTTCTTATTAGATGTTTATTTTTGAAGATAAGTATAATCAAACATAGCTCATGCCTCATGCTGCTCATCAGAGTTATTGTTAAAGAAATAATTGTGTTGATCATGTCTATATGGATGTAATTGGTTATTGGGTTGACCATATCTATATATTTGAGAACTGAAATTCTTCAATACATAAAGTTTAATTTAGTTTTGCACCATCTGTTTTCGGAGCAGAATTTTTCTTGGGATATTCATAACAGGGTAAATGTTGTTGCACATAAGTTAATTCACCCAATTTGCGCACACACCTTGAAATAACAGCACTCGTGATTAGAGTGTGTATAATAAACATCACTCTTTATATTAGTTGTAAAAAGTAAATGGTCCAATTAATGGGTGTCTATAAGGCATTTGTAAATAGATCATTTTAAGAAAATTTTAATATCAATTTCATAGGAAATATAAAAAAATAAAAAAAAAATAAAAAAACTGTAAAAAAAAAAAAAAAGGGTTTACTTTTCCCAAAAGTAAATATGACAGTCATCAAGTAGTGAGAAATCAATGCATATTTCAAGATTTACTTTCAGTGTGTATGAAAAGAAATAAGGAAAATATTAAAACTATTAATATATTTTATTACAAAATGTTTACAAATTAATGTAACAAAAATGTGGTTGATGGCCTTTGACAACATAGTAAAATAATGTCAAAATTTTTTTTTAATGATTGATGACACGTTAATTTATAAAACTAATGTAATATAGATAGATAGATATATATATATATATATATATATATATATATATATATATATATATATAGAAAAATGTAGTATATAATTTATAGTGCTCTTAGAACCACTAAACAATAATGTCAAATGAAAGCTACAAAAATGAAAGTGTATCGCTGGTTTGCAAGATAATTGAATGACGTATTTCACTGTAATATAGCAAAAAAAAAAAAAAAAAAACTTGGTTTATTTTCAGTGCTTTTTTAACTGGAATCTCCTTTTATTTTAATGAGAGATTGTCACATCACCCACTAACTAAATAAAATGCGGAGATTAAAACTCACTACGACTTGTCATTATATATTTCAAAATGATATGTCCAATTAAAAAAGTACTAGAAATAAGTCCAAAAAAAAAAAAATCCACTATATTTGTCGGTATTCTAGTTATGTGCAGATCTTGTGGACTTAGAATTTGTTGTTGCATTTCTAGTGCTAAAAATATAAATATAACTATGGGAAAATTTGAAAAATATAGATATTGGGAATGATTAAAGAAAGAATATTTAAATGGAAATGAGAAAAAATATATATATAGTTTGTAATGGAAAGTGTATTTGAAAAGGTTTTATTTTTGGCCTAAGTAGGGACCAGGATTGGACTAGATCCCAAAATTGGGTCTGGGTTGGGCAAATCCACTAAATAGTATTTTGATTAAAAAAATAGAAAATTACACTTTATTACCCTAAACTATATACCAAATTACACTTTATACTATAAACTATTCGAATGCACATTTTGCACTCTAAACTATCACACTTATTACACTTTGCACCTCAATGTTAGTTTTACTGTTAAATTAGACAGAAATTATTAGCACATGATTTATACATGATTTTTGCTTAGGTGACACACCGGTTAAAGACAAAAAAACCCGTTCACAAACAATTAAAAACAAAAACTTATTTTATTTTTATTTTTATTTGGGTTGAAGATTTCTCTCACCCTATAGTGGAAGCTTTGTATTTTGACTTGCTTTTTAACGAAAGTTGCAAGTTTACTCAAATAGGAACAGCGGTAAAAAGTTGCAAGACTTTTTGTTACCTGGGTATAAGTATCTGTATGATTTTATCAAATTGATTTGAGTTTGCACCTGGTATATGATGTAGTCTCCACCATTTTGTATATGATGCAGTCACCATTTTGAAGTTATTAGGTTAAAAAATATTTGCTTTTTATCAATGATGCGTGAGGGAGAGACAGTTGAAAAAAAAAAAAAAAACATTTTTTTGTTTTAATTGATTGTGAAGATGGGTGTTTTTGTCTTTTAATTTTTTTCCATCTAAGAAAAATTATGTGCAAGTCATGTGCTATTATTTCCCGTCTAATTTAACAATGAAACTAATGTCAGAGTGCAAAGTATCATAAGTGTGATATTTTTATTTAGGAAAATTACTCCAGATTACACTTTGCATCGGATTACATTTTACATCATTAAAAATATGTCTTCTTTCTAAACAAAGCTAGACTGGAGAACTAATGGAGCTCTTTTTTTCTAAATTTAAGGGACTAAAATTGCTCATTTGATGTTGTAGAGACTAAAAGAACTCAAAAGTTTAGGGGTATTTAGATTTTACATTCTAAAGTTTTAGAATTTAGATTTAATCTCCCGAAGTTCTATTCCGCTTGCATCAGCATCATCTTCATTCATATTTTCCATTAAGGGCCACATAAACTTGTTACACTTGTTTAGTTCATCCAATAAAATGATGTCATGTCTTTTTTTATTATGTTATGTCATATTTAATTTTTTTTTAATCTTCTTAGATTACAAAAATGATGTGGCGTCATTTTATTGGACAAACTAAACATATGTGGCAAGTATACATAGCACTTAATGAAAAATATAGATGGAAGGACTGCTAATACAAACAGAATATATAAAACTTCAGGTTAAAATTCAAATTTTGAAACCTCAAACACCTCCAAACTTTAGAAATTTAGTTTGCAATTTAACCTTTTTTTTACTAATTGCATCCATTAATAAATCACTAGTACTAAAAGTTTCGTGCGTTGCATGACTTTAATTATGAATTTTCTTTATATATATTTTGTTAGGATCTGTTAGGATTAGTGCCCTTAAATCCTATTGTATGATGCTATGTATGTTATTATGTATGACTTAATGTTGTGATTAATAAAGTTTCTTTATTATTATCTAAAATAATGGTAACATGAATATTTGGACATTATCATATAGTCCATGAGATGCATGGTATGTGATTTATGTGATTTAGTCACAGAAGATATAGATCACAAGTTCTTTGTAAACTCAGAATTTTGGTTCGTAGTCGGTGATGAAATTGGGCATTTCATCTACGAAAACTATAACATATTAACTAAGATGATTTGTCTTCATCATGGAAGTGGAGACTTCTAGTTGATATGTTGATATGTTTTAAGAGTTAAGACATATTGAATTGGACCGCTGTGAGATTTATTATTCTCCTAACGATTGTCAAATGAATAATAAATCTCATGACTTCTATTTGCATGAACTCTTAATCCTGAGAGAATAATGGACCTAATCATGAGATGTAGGTTGCTTTGATATATCAGGAGTGAGATCTAAAGTAACGGTTAAAATCTCAGTATGTTGGACAATCACATTTAGTGTTGATGGAAGATATATTCTCAAAATGGAATTCATAGTTTCTTAATGAAGATATAAAATATTCCTTTAAGATAAGTTTAATGGGTTTAGTTATTTAGAGAGTTAGGCCTAACCACTTTAATAAGAAATTACTGAAGTATATATTTATGAAATTGGATTTCATAAATATATGATAAATAACTTAAAGGATTAAATCGGGTACTCAAGAATTAAGATGTAGTAATATTTAAAGTAGCAGTCTACATTCATGACTTTGTATTACTACAAATATTTTATGAAGGGGTTGCATGAATAATATAGTTTTGGGATATAATTTATTAATAAGGCCTAGAATGCAATTATATTTATATAGTGGTATCAAATATAATTAATGGTAACTTTGGACTTGTCAAGAGTTGACAAAAAAGCCCAAGGCCCATTAGAGCTAGTGTCTTATTAGTCCCGTTTGGTCCCATTCCAAGCCATACACTAAAGCCCAATTAAAAAGGCCCAATAGGTCGGCCTAATTAGATAATCAGTTAGTTATAAATGGAGAAACATACAGAATTTTATTTTAAGAAAAACATCATTGTGAAATGGTGTGTATGTGCGAGTGAAGCCATTCGATTATTCTCCCTTAGAAACTGATTGAGAGACCACACTTCTTGGGTGTAAAGTGGAATTGGAGTAAAGAGTAAAAGTATTCCCAAGTACCTCTAATCTTTTGTTTTGAATTTCACCACACCAAGGTACACTATCTTGTTCTTAAATTCTGAAAATTACATAATGCATGTTATCAATCATGAATGAAATAGATCCATGTTTGTTGATTTCACTATGTGTTTTGCATGAGATACAAAACCAGATTTACCAACAAGATCATTGTTGTAATGCATTTGTAACTCAATTACTACCTTGTTATTGTATGAATGCCTTATTGTTGTAGTTAATCATAGTTAGTGAGGCAGGGTTAGTTAGGTCTGTGGTGTGCAGAGTTAGTTAGAAGTAATAGATCATGTATAAAGGTTACAGGTAGGATTGAAGGACATTTCAGGCAATTGGTTAATGAATACTCTCATTCTTTCTATCTCAATCCCATACTCTCTATCTCTTCTATTTCTTTTCTCTCTATATTCCTTTGCTTCCTATATCTTGTTCTAGAGGTTCAGCTATCCTCTAAATCAGCTATTACCAATTTGGTATCAGAGCAAGCTTTCCTTATCATCCATGACAAAGACGCGTGCTACAGCTGCAACCAACGAAGCTATTGCTTCGCTTAGAACCACCACTGATCATCATACCAAAGAATTGCAAGAGATGCGAACTGTACAAGAAATTCACACAAGAACCTTGAATGAGATGAGTCAACAGTTGAATATGGTTTTGCAAAAATTAAGTTCTTTAGATCAAGTTTCGCAAGGGTTTCAGTCTCAAAGAATTGGGGAGAATACAAAACCAAGTTTTGGCTCTACGTTATTACCTGTATCTCGTCCTATGAAATTGGAATTTCCAAGATTCTTTGGTGAAGATCTTGCAAGTTGGGTATACAAGGCCAATCAATATTTCAGATATTACAGCACACCCATTGGAGAGAAATTGATGCTAGCTTCATTTCATATGGAAGGTGAAGCTCTAATTTGGTTCGAGGAAGGTGAAGAAACAGGGGTGTTCGGTGATTAGGAATCTCTAATTCAAGCTTTGCATGTAAGGTTTGGCAACATTGCATATGATGACCCTATGGAAACTCTAACAAGATTGATGCAGACTTCTACTGTGGCAGTGCACAAAGCCCAATTCAAAGTGTTGTCAAACAGAATCAAAGGACTTTCATCTTCACGTAAACTGAGTTGCTTTCTCAGTGGGTTGAAGGATGAGATCAGGCTTCCTGTACGTATGCTCAATCCTCAGTCACTAAATGAGGCTTTTGGGTTGTCCAAGATCCAAGAGGAGTACAATTGGAGCTGTAAAAGGAGTTCTAAGAATCAATTGGAACCAAGTAAGTCCTCAATTCTAGGTCCACCTCCTAAAGTACCAACACTGACAAATACTAAGAACAATAGGTTACCAATTAAAAGAATATCTCTTGGCCAAATGGAGGAAAGGAAGAAAAAGGGCTTATGTTACAATTGTGATGAGAAATGGAGTCTTGGTCATAAATGTAAAAATGCTATGCTATTTCTTCTTGATTGTGTGGAGTTTATGCCTAATGCTAATTTAGGAGTGCACATTATTGAATTATATGATAATAATGGTAGTTATGTTTCTGAAAACCCCTTAAATTGTCAAGATATTAGTGTTAGGGAGGTTGGTATTACACTCTATGCCCTAAGTGGTACCCCTACTTCTGGTACTATAAGGGTGAGGGGTAAAGTTAAGCACAAATCTATGGTGATTTTGATAGATTCAGGCAGCACACATAATTTTGTTGATACTTCACCATTCTCTCAGTTCCATATTCCTGTGGATAGTGCCCAAATCTTGGAGGTAAAGGTTGCTAATGGTGAGGTACTTAGAACTCAATGTTTGTGCAAAGATGTTCCTATTGAATTGCAGGGTCATCAATTTCTGGTCCAATTGCATGTTTTGCCTATGGGAGGGTGTGACTTGATCTTAGGAACTCAATGGTTAAGTACTCTTGGGGTTATCTAATGAGACTTCAAGCTATTGACAATGTGCTTCTTTTATGGCCAAGGGTCTGTGCTTTTCCATGGTTTGAAGGGAGCAGGAGGTACTCACATTCAAGATGGGATTCATTTCTTAAAGGAACCTATAAAGAGGGGCTTGGTCTTGCAGATTTCTAGTTCCATTAGTCCTACAGAGGGTGCTGCTTAGGTTCCTACCCAGGTTACTACCTTGCTTGAGGAATTTAAGGCAGTCTTTACTACTCATGTTGGCTTACCCCCCATTAAGGGGCATGAGCATCAATCCAGCTCAAGGAAGGTGCCCAAGCTATTTTCCAAAGACCATACAGGTATCCCTTTTATCAGAAAAATGAAATTGAGAAGATAGTCAAGGAATTACTGTCTATAGGTTCAATTAGACATAGTTGCAGTCCATTTGCATCTCCTGTTCTTCCAGTTAGGAAGGCTGATGGTTCATGGAGGATGTGCATTGACTATAGAGCTTTGAATCAAGAGACTATTAAAGAAAAATACCCTATTCCTGTCATTGATGAGTTATTGGATGAGTTAAGAGGTGCTTGTGTGTTTTCTAAGTTGGATTTGAGGTCTGGTTACCGTCGTATCAGAATGAAGGAAGAGGATATACCCAAAACTGCTTTTAGAACACATGAGGGGCATTATGAATTCTTGGTTATGCCTTTTGGCTTGACCATTGCCCCCTCTACCTTCCAATCCTTGATGAATACTATTTTTAGGCCTTTTTTTAGGAAGTTTTTCCTTGTGTTCTTTGATGACATACTGGTTTACAGTAAGACTCTTCCTAATCACATTGGTCATCTTAGATTGGTTTTGGAAAAATTGGCCTAGCATCAACTTTATGTTAAACAGTCCAAATGCATGTTTGCTTGTGATGAGGTGGAGTACCTTGGACACCTTATTTTTGGAGAGGGAGTTAGAACTGGCCCTAAGAAGACTGCTACTATGCAGCAATGGCCAATCCTCAAAGATGTGAAGGCCTTGAAAGGGTTCCTTGGATTGACTGGGTACTATAGGAAGTTTGTGAAGGGTTATGGCCAAATTGCAGCTTCTTTGATTGCACTTTTGAAGAATGATTCATTTGTTTGGACTTCAGAGGCTTCCATTTCTTTTCAAAGGCTTAAGGAAGCTATTTCTTGCCCTCTAGTATTGGCTTTGCCTGATTTTACCAAACTTTTCATTATGGAGTGTGATGCTTCTAGTTTGGGTCTTGGAGCTGTCTTGATGCAAGACCACAGACCTATTACTTATCACAACCAGGCTTTGAAAGGAAGTAAGCTTTCTCTCTCCACTTATGAGAAGGAGTTTTGGTGGTGGCAGTGAAGAAATGGAGACCTTACCTATTGGGAAGGCCTTTTGTTATCAAAACTGACCATCATAGTCTTAAATACTTGTTGGAGCAAAGGGTGGGTACACCAACCCAGCAAAACTGGATTTCTAAACTATTGGGGTATGCTTTCTTAGTGGAGAATAAGCAGGGTAGGGAGAATGTGGTTACTGATGCCCTTTCTAGGAGACAATGTGATGATGCTGATGTTTCTTGTTTTGATTTAGCTCAGTCTGAAGCTTTGGTTCTTGCAGCAAGTGGCTCATGTAATTCTGATGCTTATGGTTCTTCTAAAGGTACTTTATGTATTATATCCTTTCCCACTCCTTCTTAGCTGTCTGATCTTAAGAGCAGCTATGATTTTGATCCTAAGATTAAGGCAATTTTGCAGAATGTTCAGTCAAGTTCCAATAGTTCTCTAGGGTTTACCTTCTGCAATAGGCTGCTACTTTACAAAGGTAGATTGTATTTGGGGGACTCTAATCAGGATTTGAAGGGTGTGGTGTTGCAGTAGGTGCATGACAACCCTTTGGGGGGTCATTCTGGTTACCTCAAGACATTGCATAGGCTTCAAAAAGATTTCTATTGGTTTGGGTTGAGGTAAGAACTGAAGCAGTATGTGAAAGAGTGTGATACTTGTTAAAAACTTAAGCATGAGACTTGTTTCCCTGCTGGTCTATTGCAACCTTTGCCCATTCCTGAGAAGCCATGGTTGGATGTGAGCATGGACTCTGTTGAAGGATTGCCTAAGTCCCATTTGAAGCCTGTGGTGTTTATGGTAGTGGATAGACTCACCAAATATACTCATTTTATGGCTTTTTCCCACCCTTACACTGCTACCAAGGTTGCTAATCATTATCTGCACTTTGTGTTCAAGTTGCATGGTATACCATCTACTATTGTTAGTGATAGAGACCCAGTGTTTACCTCTCTTTTTTGGAAAGAATTGATGAAGTTACAAGGTGTTTCATTGGCCATATCCTCTGCTTATCACCCGCAGTCTGATGGCCAAACTGAGGTGGTTAATAAGAGCTTGAAGCATTACCTAAAGGCTTTTGCAACTGATAGACCTAGTACTTGGGTGGAGTGGCTGCCCTTAGCAGAATTTTGGTTCAATACCAACTTCCATACCTTAATCAAGATGACACCCTTTGAAGCTTTGTATGGATATTCTCCTCCAAGGATTTAGACTATGTGGCTAGTACTATAAGAGTTGATGCAGGGGATTTAATGTTAAGGGACAGACAACATATTCTGTCTTTGCTCAAGCAGAACTTGTGTGCTGCTTAAGAACGTATGAGGTGGTTTGCCAATCAAAAAAGGATGGAAAGGTAATTTGTAGCGGGGGATTGGGTATACCTAAGATTACAACCCTATAAGCAGACTTCGGTGCACAATAAAAAGCTTGGTAAACTTGCTGCAAGGTACTATGGGTTTAAGGTTATTTAGAAGGTTGGAGTAGTATCATACAAGTTGGATTTGCCTCTGGGCTCCTTGATTCACCTTGTGTTTCATGTGTCCAACCTTAAGGCTAAATTGGGCAATCAAATGGTGCTTAGACCCACTCTACCTGCTATGAATGTTGATTTGGTGATTACCCCTGAACCTATGATGATTTTGGATAGGAAATCAATCTAGCTAAGAAGCAAGACTGTGACTCAAGTGTTAGTGCAGTGGCAAGGGGAGAGAAAGGAAGATGCTACTTGGGAAGTGCTATATGACTTGCAAGCTAGGTTCCCTCACCTTGTGGGCAAGGTGCTTTAAGGGGGGACAATTGTTAGGATCATTGTTGTAATGCATTTGTAACTCAATTACTACCTTGTTGTTGTATGAGTGCCTTATTGTTGTAGTTAACCATAGTTAGTGAGGGAGGGTTAGTTAGGTCTGTGGTGTGCAGAGTTAGTTAGAAGTAACAGATCATTTATAAAGGTTACGGGTAAGATTGAAGGACATTTCAGGCAATTGGTTAATGAATACTCTCATTCTTTCTATCTCAGTCTCATACTCTCTATCTCTTCTATTTCTTTTCTCTCTATATTCCTTTGTGTTAGGACATATGTGAATTATATAGAATTGGCTAATCCTTTGACAAAACACACTTTACTTGTAATTGGGTAGATCTAGGATGTGTTTAATGCTTCAAGGAACAAGGTTTTAAGTTCAAGTGTTAAAGCCATGCAAGTCTATCCAAGAATCAAGTGAAGAAGTGCTGGATTTTAAATCTCAACAGCTAGTATCTATAAAGGTTTAAAAAGCTGTTTCAGCCTGATGCTCGACAGATAACCTATCTATCGAGGTTTATGAAAATTGGTTTTTCAGATCTGATTTCACTCCAATTTGTGAATATATGTTTGAGCTTTCTTTTCTCACAACCCTAAATATATATAAGGATTGTTTTAAGGGCCGTCACAGTTGATGCAAGTGGATGCAACTCAATGCAAAAGTTTTTCATAAGCATATTGTGAATCGGAAACATATGCCCTAGTTCATCTTTTTATTCAAAAAGCTGCTATGTTTGTACACCGTAGGGTTTTGTAACCAAGGAGCTTCGTGATCTTCATCGTGTTAATGAATTGAAGAACTTTGCAGCCAACATCTTTCTGAAGTTGGTGAGTAAGCCACGTACTGGGATCTGCACATCGAATTGGTTAGTCACGTGCTGAGAGCCATGCATCAAAAGGAGAGATTGTCACTACAGAACAAGTCCAATTGGATATTGGGGAAAGGGTTCAATTGTAGGTTGGTATAAATAAGATTATCCTAAAATAATCTATTCGAAAATTAGGATTAAAATTCAATTATATTTGTACACCTAAAAGAAATTTCATTTTTATGTCTTATTTTGATATTTAAATCATCTATTTTAGTGTTACTTTTATTCAAATGGTTAACACCCTAACTTATACAACTTGAGTAATGTCTCTAATTATATTGTTCTTTAGCCTTTAAGAACACATATGTTAATATTACACATGAAAAACAATCCAAATTTCCAAACTTAAAAAAAAAATGAAAAAGAAGTTAAGTAAAGATGGACGTACATAGGAATTTAGACAGATAAATCTAATTTAGCCAAATATTATCTATGATCTAAAAGGATATAGTTGAAATTCTAAATTGAATTTAGTTAGACTTTTGAAGAAATATGGTAGGAATTTTGCATACAAAGAAATTAACACAAAGCACAAACAGAATTTTAAGTTATAAAAATTGATAAAAAAAAATTGATAAATTTTTAACAATCAATAAGTAAAAGTAACTTGGAACCAAATTGCACTACAGCACATGAAAGACATGTTTTGAACCAAAGAATTTTTTGTAGTGATAGCCAATTGAAAAAATCAAAACACTTACAAACTAAATACATAGAATAACAAAAACCTAAAACACGCAAAATAATTCAAAAGTTAAGAATTTTTTTAAAATAAAATAAAAAACTTACCTAAGAGAAACTAAGAACTTAAATGGGAGTCCCTTGTTTTGCTTCTTTATAATAGACTTCCTTTGAAATAATATCCATACATGAAAATTTAGAAACAAATAAAAATAAATAAGATGAATTTATTTAATCAAAATTATCATGTACAAATACATATGTGTAGGGGACTAAATCAACAGCCCGGCCCCAATTCAATGGGTATGGACTGTATGGTGGCCCAGTACAATTAATTTGTAGAGGTAAGTTATCAAGGCCAACCTTTCAAGCCTTGCTGATTTCGTTAAATAATTTAAAGAGAGATCAATTGTTTAGGTATTAGCTTTGTGAGAGAATAATAATAAGAAAGACAAACATTTTTGTACCAATTCTTCCTCGGGTCTATCCAAGGATCATTAGTACATATCATATTCCCTTCTTGGTTACTAAGTTCTTCATTACATTTTATATTTCTCTCTAATTTTTTTTCTATATCCTTTTTTGAAGGAGTCCATTTTCCTTAAATAGCTACCCGGATTGTATCTCTGCCCTCCACTTGGACAACCACTAATTTTCACTTGGATGCTTGTCCCATCAAGGCGTTGCTGGAGGTGGTAGAATATATTGCAAGCTATAAGGGCACTATTTTGGGATTATTCTGCTATTAATGCGGCTAGTTGAGTTAGTGCAATGCATTGAATGCAGAAGTGATGAGTACTTTATCTAGAAACTTCCTCCTTTCTTCACTTGCATGTCTCTCCTTCCCTCGGGCTCTTGGCCTTGTTAACTTGATGGTCAATCTCCGGTCCCCCGAAAAGCCCTTGTCCCTCGAGCTCCTTGGGTGTACTGTTCTCCTTGATTTCTCAAACAACCTTATCTAGGTTGATCCGGGCCTATCTTGACATATAGTTGGGACATACTGCCCCTTGGGTAGGTTTTATTCTATGATTCTCCCTCTTCGGTTCCTTACCCCCCCCCCCCCTCACAATATGCATAAGTTGTAACTTGAAAAACACAAAAAATAAAACAAAAATGTGGGGTGCAAGAAAGATTCAATGGAAAGACCATTGGTGAATATATATAATTTTTGAGATTTTGATAATAGACTTTTAGTTAGAGTGAGATTTAAATTTCTGAAACTTAGATGCATGTTGCATGTACACTTATTGTTACTTTATCTAAAGAAATTGATAAAAACAAATAAGTTGTTGTCACTATCAATTAAACTTAGATAAATGTTACATGTTTTGTTAAAACAAGTATTGTTATTGTATCTAAAATGCATGTTGCATTTTTTGTTAAAACAATTATTGTTACTTTATCTAAAGAAATTGATAAGAACAAATAAGTTATTGTCTCTATCAATTGAAACTTAGATACATGTTGCATGTTTTGTTAAAATACTTATTGTTATTTTTTCCAACAAATTAATAAGAATAAATAAACTATTGTCTCTGTCTAAAAAAAAAAAAAAATTATTCAAAATATTGATATAATTTGGTAAAGCCACTTAGCACAACTTCAATTTCTAAGACCAACTTAGAGCATCTTCAACAATCTCTCCAAATTTTTGTACTGTCTAGAGTATGAACAGTAATTTTTACCTTTTACCTACTTACTCTTTCAGATACACTTTCCAACAAACTCCTTTCTTTTTTCTATCCCATTAAAATATTTTTTCTTAATTCTTTTTTTAATCTTCCTTCATCCATTCATAATGGTTATATTTTTTTAAATTCTCAATATCTATATTTTTTAATCTTCCAACAGAAATATTTTTTACTTTTCCAATAATGTTTTTTTAACAAATATCATTGAGCACTTGTTACAACGATATACTGAGTTATAAGATCATCTAATTAATGAGAAGTGTTACCTTTATAATATTTTTGCAATAATTTCACAAAAGAATCATATGTGGTAAGTTGTTACCAGTTTTAATTTGAACCCACTACTAAAATTATTTTTTTACTCACCAATATTAGCTAATAACAATTCGTCACTTACAATTTATTGTGAAAATACTATGGTAACATTTCTCAATTTTGATTTCTTATTCTTTATTTTATTTTTCATTTTTCTCTTTATTTTTTTCATCCATACGTTTCTTTTCTTTTTTTCTCTTGTTTTTTCTCCTCCACACACGTATACCTACTCTCCTCTTTATCTTCAACTTTTTCACTTTTTTTTTTTTCTACTTCACTCTAGAACACCCAACAGCTCTCTCTCTTTCTCTTTCTCTTTCTCCTCTCTCTATCTTCACTTTTGTTCTTGTTTTTCTACTTCTTATACTCCTAACAGTACATAGTTAATTTCTCACCACATACCTCTTGCATAATTTTACAACTCC
Source organism: Quercus agrifolia (assembly GCA_029955455.1). Lineage (NCBI taxonomy): Eukaryota > Viridiplantae > Streptophyta > Magnoliopsida > Fagales > Fagaceae > Quercus > Quercus agrifolia. The sequence goes on from JARQAD010000010.1 coordinate 33,905,925, forward strand.
ACGGACCAATCACAGACCAAAGTTCATAATGTGAAAAATCTCATTTGAGAGAGAGAGAGAGCCGATGGAGAACAAAAACCGTATGGGTCTCTCTCTTTTCTCTTTTTTCTTTTATTTTTCTCATTTCATTTGGTTTATGAGAAAAATTGTTTTTGTGTTTGGATTGTGTTCTGTGTTTTGTAGCTGTTGAGATAAAGAAGAGAGAAAGAGAGTGAGGAAGAAAGAGAAATAGAGAAAAGAGGAAAAAACGTTTTTTATTCAACCGGGTGATTATTTTAAGGGATAACAATGTTTAGAGTTGTCACAGTAATTGCTACAGTGCCCTCTTCTTAAAGAGAACTACTGTAGCAACCCTAAAATAAAATTTAAAATTAGAGAGGCTGTTGAAGACTGTTTTTTGTGTGTTTACTCTCTAAAATTGGCTTTAAAGATCTTATTGGAGATGCTCTTAGATAATTTAGTAAAATTTTTAAAAATTTTAGAAAAAGTTTTTATGAAAAAATAATAGGTGGAGCCGTACAACTGTACAAGAGTGTGTGCCACCCTTGCCTCTCGCCTTCGAAAAAATAAAAAACTGATCAACACCACCACGACTTTGTCTATTTCCATAATTTAAAATTATTATTATTATTATCATTAATCTGATTGAGATTTTGAATTTTAGTACAAGTAGGGGAGCATATTGTACTTAAGCAATATTATAAGACCAACTAACAATCCCCATATGGCAACTTGAAATATGTATACTAAAAAGCTGCAAACATAAACATTCACCAGATACATCCCGAAACTACATAAGTGTTTCCTTCATTAAAATAACAACACCACCAAAGTCTCTCACGCATTGTCCTTTTTCAACCCCAAATACAATCCCCACTCTTCCATTTCATTTTAGATTCTAACAATGTCTTCAAATAATCTAAGTGTGTTTACATATCCCATTATACTCTTGGTTTTCCTGCTTGTCTTGATCATGATTGTAGCATTGCTTCGCTATTGCACTGTCGCACCATCCAACCAAATTGACACCTTCACAACAGCACAACAAGATGCAATCAACATCGAACTAAGCCTCGACAAAGCCACTCTAGAAAACTACCCAAAACTCATCTACAGCCAAGCAAAGCTCCACAAAGGCATGGGCAACTCTACCACATCATGCTGCTCAATATGCTTGGCGGATTATAAAGACACAGATGTGTTGCGGTTTTTACCTTCTTGTGGTCATCTCTTTCATGTTGAATGTGTGGACTCGTGGTTACTGCTGCATGCTACGTGTCCGGTGTGTCGGGACTCACCTCTGGCCAAGGCGGTGCCTTTGGAGGAGCAACGTGTTTGACCTGAAAAAAATGGAAACATTGGGGTCTCATTAACGCATGTTTTGTAATTTAGAGGTATTTAAATTTATTATAAATTTAATTTTGTACAGATTCATGTATGTGGTTTGGTTAGGTAGGTTGGAATTTCTCTGTTACTAAACATTGATGTCTTGCATTGTTGGTCATGACTTGATTGATATCGATGACGTAAAAGAGTTTTTTGTTCCTTTAAACAAGAAAGGGTTTAACTCAAAAATGGACAATAGCGACTTTTAAACAAGCTAGTTGTTTATATCAAGCATGTTAGGACATATGTGATTCACTTGTTAGAAATATATATCATTATTTTATGTAATTGGTTAATCATTTAACAAAATACACTTTACTTGTATTTTGGTAGATTTATGATGTGTTTAATACTTCAAGAAATTGTATTTCAAGATCAAGTGTTAAAGACATGTGAGTCTTTCCAAGAAACAAGCTAAAGAAGTGTCTGTCATTAAAACTCGACAGCTAGTCATCTATCGAATTTAAGATGCTGTTTCAGCCCCGTAGCTCGACAACTGCTCAACAGCAACCTGACAGATAAGCATCTATCGAGGTTTATGAAAAACAGATTTTCAGTTCTGTTTTGACTCTAATCCATGATTATATGTTTAGGCTTTCTTTTTTCACAACTCTAGACATATAAAATGATTATTTTAAGGGCCGTCAAAGTGGACACAAGTTGCACAAGTGTTGAAAAAAGTTTGTTCAACCAAATTATGACCGGAGACAGAATTTGCCTTAGTTCATCATTCTTGTATAGAAGTTGCTGTGTTTGTGCACCGTAGGGTTTTGTGACCAAGCATCTTCTGAATCTTCATCATGAATGAATTGAAGAACTTTGTAGCCAACAACCTTCTCTAGTTGGTGATTAAAGTCGTGTACTGAGATCCGTGCAATTGGTTAGTCACGTACTGGGAGCCATGCATCAAAATGAGAAATTGTCACTATTGAACAAGTCCAATTGGATATTAGGATAAAGGCTTAACTATAGGTTGGTATAAAGTACTGAGATTCTTTTACTTGTAATAATTTGTTGTGATAATAATGGAATTTTCGGAGTGGTAATCTTAAAATCACCCAGTGGGGTTTTTGCCGTGTTGGTTTTCCCTATTCATAAACAAATCACCGTGTTAATTTATTTTCTACTGCACTTAGTATTAATTGGTGATTTGTTTGTGCTACCACACGTTTGCATGTTAATTTGATTAATTAATAAACTTGACTAATTAATCAATTAATTCATCACAATGGGTCAATTCGTTTTTAGCCTATCAAAGTACACTTACCGTGAAAGGAACCATTGTACGAATCTTTTGGCCAAGAGAAGCACACTTAAAAGCATTTAGCTAATGCTTAAGGTTCTATGTATCTTAGACTTTGCATTGTTTATGTTTGATTTTTAATAAATGTACCCTTTTCTACCAAAAAAAGTTGTTCATAACTCTTTTTCGGTGGACTTCATGTTTAGGCCATCTGTTGTCCATAAACTTTTTTTTTTTTTAAATATAATTTTAGATTTTAAAAAATTGAAATTTAAATATATCATGTAAGAAAAAAGTAATCTATTGATTATTAATCTTTTGGAAATTTTGCAAGTATAAAATATATAACAAAAAAAAATGTAATCTAATGGTAGATTTGTCGAAGGACAAAATTTAGTTACAAAATTGATTGTAACTTACATGGTTTTGAAACTCGAACCAAACTAGGCGGTTCGACCAGGAAAACCGGGAATCAGATTGAAATCCGGTTTTTTAAGCCTAAAGAATTGGGTATCAGTGAGTTGTGGATCCAAACCTGAGCTCTCACACCTTGTAAGCAAGACTGAAGCCATGACCACCAGACCAAGTGCTCTTCTTGGGAGCTAATATGCAATATTATTAAATTTATATTAAATTTACATGATTTATAGTTTCTAAACTTCTATGTCATCTTTCTCAACATATTAAATATTACTAAATTAACTTTTTATTTAAGAATAATACCTATGCAATTTATGAATTTATTTTAAAAGTCATTTTTAGTTAATTAAAATGATTTCTCTTAAAAGATTATTATAAAAATTTCTTTTTATGCTTATTTATGTTGTACTATTTTTTATTAACCTTATAATGTACTATTTTATGTATTTTGTGTCAATTTTTAAGATATTTTTAGTCAATTTTGCTAATATTTACAAATTTAATATATTTATTTATATTTAAATAATTATTAAATTAATTATGACATCATCACGGTTCGACCTCAAAAACCTTGAATTTCTCTTTTTTACGATTCAATGAACGGTCCGGGTCTGAAAACCTTGGTAACTTAAGGTTATAACCTTAATAAAATAAATATTATTACATATTTTGAAAATATAATCGTTAAATTGTATATTCTTTATGCTTTTAATATACATATCAAATTTTGCGTCAATTGGATATTATTTACTATATGATCTATAAGTCTATATTTTATATACAATTTTAAACTACAAAAATTTGCAATTTAAATAATTTATTGATGACATAGCTATTGATCTTTAATTTTCTAGAAATTTTGCAATCATGGAGGATATAAGAAGAAGAGGTAATCCAATGGTAAATTTGTCAAAATTCATCTCCAATAAAAAAATATTGAGTAAGGTTGTAGTTTTAGGCTACAACCAATTTTGTAGCTAAATTTTGTCATTTATCAATATTCACATCCAATAAAAAGATATTGTGTGCAATTGTAGCCATTAATTATAAATTAGTTTGTAATTAAACTTTGTCCTATAAGAAAAAAAAACCATTGCAATTTGCGACTGACCAAGTGCAACATAAAATGCCTAAAACACAAACAGCCTTGACGATGGCCTAGCTAGGAAACCCCAAACTTGCAACAAACAGTGAAAAGATTGTGAAACATGTGCCTTACTTGGAAATCAACACATGATCCCCTGGTTCAACCTATCAAAATGTAATCCAAGGAGGATTAGTTTGAGACTTGAGAGGATTAAGGCAAATTCGAAGTGGCTGGTTATTTACCACACCTTCTTTTTTTTCTTTTTTTCTTTTTTCTTTTTTTTTTTCTTTTTTTTTTTTCAATAAGCCACTAAATGATTTGATACTTGATAGTTCCCCAAGAAATTTATGGATTTTTTAATTTAATCTCTCCCCCTTTTTCCAAGATGACTGCATAAAATTCAAAAACCATAATTATCTTCAAGTATTATTCAATAAAACTTTAAATACACACTTGTAGTAAACTTTAAACCAATGAGATATGACATATATTAATTCTATTTTATCAATTCAATGACAAATCAATTAATTAATCATAGTCAGATAGTTTAAACCCTAATTTGCAATAAAGCATATTAACTGTTAAAATTTGATGTGATTGATCTTTTAATTCGATGTTTGATTTTCGCATCTCTAATGCATTTTGGAATTGATTTCATGTTCATTGAATAGTTCAAATAACATTTTTTACCCATCAAATTATCCAAAGTGGAAATTATGGTTTTTCCATTAATCGAAGTTTGGTTCCAAAATGGTTTGTACACTTAAGTGGTCTAGTTAAATAAACAACTAGACCAACTTAGGTATTGCTTCATGGGGTTATCAATCAAACTATCTAGATTTAGTAACTATGCAAAAAACTGTTGAAAGAGAAATAAAATCAATTTTGTAAGCTCTCTTTAATGGAGCTCTATCTCTTAAGTATTTTTAAAACTATGGTTGCTTCTTAATCAACTTTTAGCATTGGAGATAATTTTTTTTTTTTTCTAAATATCAATCTTTTTCTTTTGCCAAATAATATGGAAACTTTATTTTGCACTCGAATTATGTTAATATATGGATTTGTATTATGTAATCCATTTATAAAACAGTTATAGTTATAAAATTTTAATTCTTTATTGACCTGTTTTCATTGTATACTAAAGTTATAATGAAATTTTGTGTTGTAGATAAAAATACTAGCAAAATTACTATCCAACTTGAGATGCAATTCTCTAGTATGAATACTTCCACTATTAGATCTACTACTAACATTGAGTATATTGGTGTCCAATTCATATTAAATATTTACTTATTTTGCTTTACGTAGCATATTTTGTTTTATTTTTCATACTTTATACGATAAATACACCTAAGAAGGTTGAGAACTTGATAGGATCCATGACATCTAGCTCTTTTTTTTTTTTTTTTTTTGGCCCATTCTTTTGTGGTGAAAGATTATTGAAGTTTGGACTATGTAAATTTAAGAATTTATGTATTATTTAACTTTTATATTTGAGTGTTTATGGTTTTTTGTTCTTTTATTTGTTTTGAAATGAAGACAAAGACATAATAATCATGTTTCTTTTTCATTTATATTTTTTTAGTATGAGAAAAAATACAGGTCATACTAAGTTGACCTAACCCTCAAAAGACTAGGTAAGGATCATAGGATTTGCAACCATTTAGGATGATATATTTCTAACCAGAACTCAACCGGGTCAAACCAATTGACTTGAACTGTTTGCCACGTTTATATAAGATGCATGAGAGACATTCAGGCAACAAAGGAAAATTTTGGGTGAGGTAAAACATATTCTCTTAAGTTATTGGGGGTGTCAACAACATATTAAAAGGGATGATAGGTTGAATTGTGTAGGATCAATGTTGATGCTGGAATATAGTGGCAACTTATGTGGCAACCACATAGGCGACTGTAGTGTCATATATTTGCCAGTATAGTTGTTTTTTATTTATCTTTATTATTCAATCAAAGTTAATCATGAGTCTTGTTGGTAGTTGTTCCAATCTAATAAAATTGATCATAAGGTGATGTGAAGTCTAGGGAGTTGTCATCTGTATTGGAAGTTGTCAAGTATTTAGTGGAAAACATTTATTTCACATGCAATGTATTCACCTATAATTATCAATAAGAAATCAAAAGAAGGGAGAAAAGTTTTTATTCATAAAATTATTTGCAAGTAGCGTTGCTTTGGAGTTGAGTGATTCCTCCTAACAATCAAGTGTGTGACTTGGTTGCGTTGAGTGACATCCGTGCTTAGTAGTGTTAAGTGACATCTGCTACGTCCGGTTTAGTGGCATCGCGAAACTATTCAACCTATCATTAGGTTAAATCTTTGATTTAGCCTATCTAGTATGTCTTGGCCTGCATCAAATGCATTCTGTGCATGTTTTGTAATGCTCAGTGGTTGATTTTAAACAAATGCAAGATCTCTACTGAGTATTTGTGAGAGGTAGCCTTAATTGTCTATTGTAGTTCGCTGTAAAATAATTAAGGTTAATTGGAAGTATTTTTCTATATGTTATATTGTATATATAACTAGTCGCTAACCCGTGCAATGCACAAGATAGTTAAATTTAAAATCACATTTATTTAAAAATAATAATAAAAATAAATAAAAAATAAAACAAATAGAGAGTACTCCTGTATGAAAAATCTACAAATTAAAAGTCAATAGAAAAATTATTTTATAATTTAAAATAGTTTCTCATAGGTATTGTATAGGTATCAACCAAGTGGGATGCATATTTTAAATTTTAAAAAAAAATTAAAAAAAAAAAAAACATAATGGTGGGCGGTGACTGCTTTAGTTTTATTATTTATCCAAAAAAATAAAAAAATTTGATAGGAAATGAACAAATAAATTGTAGTAGAATTTGAATAGTTTCCCATAGGTATTATATAGGTATCAACAAAGTAGGATGCATATTTTAAATAAATAAAAAAGACAAAACTTTGTCTTCTAACTCTCACATGCACCAACGCTACAGCACCACCATATGTATAGAGGTTATTGCACATCCTTATTTAGTTTCTTATCAATGTGAATTTCCACTTTTAATATGAATAATGCACTTCCTCACTCCATATTATTCTACTAATCAATCTGAGATTCCAAAATCAAGTAGGAAACATCTAAAACATTCCCATATGAACTATACTTCTCCATTTTTTTAAAAATACCTATGGACTATATCACAACATTAATATAAAATTGATTATTGATGACAGGAAATTTGTGGTTTCGATGGTCAAGAATAAGCTCTTCTTCTTGTTATTGATGACATTTTTTTTATAGAGTGGCTTTTCCAAGATCATATGAGGGTTCTATATATAACATACATAGTAGTACAAATTACACAAACGTTAGAGAAAATTTGATTGATGAAATTGTTAATTATTAAATCAAAATTACGATTAAATCTAATATTTAATTATAAAAACAAATTTTTACAATTAAAATTTTCACATGTAGATTTTTCATACTAATAAACTTACTCACAAGTCACAACAACAACAATATTATAAAGTAGTAATCATAGAGAGTTAGAGCATTAAAGATGGCAATATGTCCTTACCTCTGCATTTACTCTAAGCAATTTCATGAATACAACGTTACAAAGTGGTCTCATGAAGTCCCATACCCTCTTTGCAAAATCTTCAATTTGTTATGTGTTTTCTTTGTGAAAATTTGAGTGAGTATGAAGGGTTTCGACCTTGGCCAGGGTTTGTATTTGTTGAAATTTTTGTTATAAAATTTTAGGTGAAATAGAATTTTCAGGCTCTTGAAACATATATTTAATAAAGTTTTACTTAAATTAAACTATTATAACACTTGATAAAATAATTATGTGTTAAAGAGAAATAATAAATATATAAGATATAAAACCTAAAATAAAAAGAATCTAAAAATAAATAAAATAGTAGTGACGTGAAAAATTATGGAAGTTGTAGAGACTTCGGTTATATATATATATATATATATATAATATGCATATTCTTGTTTAACAGAAATTGATAGATAGTTTTATGCTTCTAATTGGTCGTTGGTCAGAAGAAAAACCAGACACTTCGATTGGCTTGCTGAACTAAGCAATGATGTCATACCATGACCTTAAAACTTATGGACTATGAAGAGGGGAAATTCAGCTTTTCTTTCTATTCTCTAATCGTTTTTTTTTTTTTTTTTTTCCTCAATTTAGTTACTCACTGCTCTACAAGAACAAGAAACTTCAATCTTAAAATCCTTAATAAGCACCTGTAGTGTTTTAAGTGAGATAAGCTTGCGCTTTCATCTATATTTCATTCAAATAAAAAAAAATAAAAAATCGATGAAGAATTTTCCTTCTAACTAATCATTATACTTTCAAGAATTTTAGGTGTTAGTTACGTGGAAAACTTGGATTTTATAAGTGACCCTGCATGCTCCCCTTGTAGTTTGCGATAATTTAGAGAGCAAAACTAGCTAGTCCTCGGGACAACCAGGGAGGACCTACGTGGGGTCGGCTCCAGGTCCTTTTTTATATTTATTTATGGAGTATATATTTCAATTTTTTAGTTGGGCCCTCCTTCCAAAACCATAGGTCCCCTTTTTCCTTAATAAACTTAGTTAGTCTCAATCAAATAGTCCTCGGGACAACCAGGGAGGACCTACGTGGGGTCGGCTCCTGGTCCTTTTTTTTCTATTTATGGAGTATATATTTCAATTTTTTAGTTGGGCCCTCCTTCCAAAACCATAGGTCCCCTTTTTCCTTAATAAACTTAGTTAGTCTCAATCAAATAGCAACTATCTAACCCAAAAACTTAACAAAAAAAATAAAAACATTCACAATGATGATTATATTTTAGTAAAAAAAAAAAAAAAAACTATTTTACCACTAAAGAACCCAAAAAATCATGTGTATTGAAGAAACTAAAACTAAATATTTTTCAACTATAATAAACTAAGAATAAATACTAGTTGACTATACCAATCGTCTATAGTAAGTTGTTAAAAATAAAATACAATATTTTATTAAAATTATATCTCTTCCTTCAATTAAAAAACTCAAATTCTCTCGCTTTCATTATTATTTTAATGAGTTGTTTATATTATTTTAGATGAAGTGATAAAAAAAATAGAACATTCGATATTAGATGTATTGTAGAATGAGGTGGTAAAATAGATAAAATAGTTTTTTGAGGTATTAAAAGCTAAAATTTTAGCATCACCACTATAATGCATAACTTCAACAAAAAAAAAATCCTAGCCAGCCTATTATTAATAAAAAACATTATTTTGTTTTTGTCTTTATTGGTAAATAATTGCATCTTAATGTATTTAGAAACAACTTTGAATATTTATAATTTTTTAATGCTATATGAATGCCTAGTTGGAGTTTTTTTTTTTTTTTTTTTATTTCGGCCCCCGTTAACTTAAAATTATGGATCCGTCCTGAGGACAACTCAAATGCAAAATAGACAAAATAATAAATTAATAATCCATTGGAACGTTTAAATTTAGTTATAAAATTAGAGAGAATTTGTACTTAGTGATAGTATTGAAACAGCAGTTAAGAATCCCCATATAGCAACTCCAAATATGCACCAAACAAACAATCACCAGGTACTCATTCCCAAAACTAGCAAGCACTTCCTTCTTTAAATTAACAACTCCAAAGTCTCTCACGTATTGTCCTTTTTCATCCCAAAAATACAGCCCCCCAACTTTTTTCCTCTATGCAACCCACTCTTCCATTTCATTTTAGATTCTAACGATGTCTTCGAAAAATCTATATGGGCTTGTGTGTATGATTATGCTCTTCTCTTTCATCACTATAATGTTGATTATTTTACTAATTGTTTGCTATTGCACTGTCCAGCTATCCCTCCAAAATGGTAATCTCACAACTGCAGAACAAAATGCAATCACCATCGAACTAGGCCTCGATGAAGCCACTCTAGACAAGTACCCAAAACTCATCTATGCTCAAGCAAAGCTCCTCAAGAACAAGGCCAACTCTACCACATCATGTTGCTCAATATGCTTGGCTGATTATAAAGACACAGACGTGTTGCGGGATTTACCAGATTGTGGTCATCTCTTTCATCTTGAATGTGTGGACTCATGGTTAAAGCTGCATGCTACATGTCCAGTGTGCCGGAACTCGCCTCTAGCCAAGCCGGTGCCTTTGGAGGTGTCTCATTAACGCATTTTTTGTAGGTATTTATTATAAAGTACTATAAATTTGTTTTGCACAGATTCATGTATGTGGTTTGGTACTTTTAAGTTGGATTTTGTGTGTCACATTTTTTATTCGAATTCTTCTCTGTTACATAATAATTACGTCTTGCTTTATTGGTCATGTATTAAAATATATCATGACCTGATTTGACATCGATATATGTATAAAAGTTTTTCTTTCCTTTAAACAAGAAAGGGTTTATCTAATGAAGCTTGCTTGGGTTTTTTTTTTTTTTTCCAAAACAAGAAAGCGTTTAACTCAAGAAAAATCGACAAGAACAACTTACAACTATCAGTCTGCTAAAATAGTTGTGTTCATAACTCATTTTTGGTGGACTTCATGTTTAGGCCATAAAAGGCTCACAAATGCAGACAAGCACGATTGGTCCAACAAGGCCCCAAACCTTTTCACATATAAAGAAAGCCCCCATTGCGATTTTTGGCTGATTGAGAGCTACATAAATTGCCCAAAACACCAAAACGGCCTAATGGATGGCCTAGGAACCCCAAATATGCCACAAACAATGAAAAGATTGCGAAGTGTGTGCCTTACTTGGTAATCAACATGATGCCCCTAAAGGGTGGTCCAACTTATGGCTCAAGCTCATAACAGGTCCAACCTATCAAAATTTATGCATTTAAGAACGGCGTCGATCTCGAGAAGTTGGCGAATGCGGAAGATCCATTTGGGGAAGAATTGCGGAGGACTGTGGGCATCAGAAATCACTATGGCCGCTCCTCCATTTACTGCCACAGATATATAAGGTGTCTCTTTGGTTGATTTCTATTGGAATTGTCTTCCTTGTTTACAACTACTAAAGTTTTCTCCAAAAAAAAAATACAACTACTAATGTTATAATGAAACTTTGTGCTGTAGATAAAAATACTAGCAAAATTACTATCCAACTTGAGGTGCAATTCTCAAGTATGAATACTTTCACTATTGTATTTACTACTGACATTGAGTATATTGATATCCAATTCATATTAAATATTTACTTATTTTGCTTTACCAAGCATATTACGTATGTTTTATTTTTAATACTTTATATGATAGATACACCTAAGACAATTTAGGACTTGATAGGATCCATGACATCTAGCTCTTAGTTTCCCATTCTTTATTGGTGAAGATAAGATTATTGAACCTTGGACTATGTAAACTTAAGAATTTATGTAATATTTAAATTTTATATTTGAATGTTTATGTTTCTTTGTTCTCTTATAAGAATGGTCATTAAGAAACAGTATTGGCGGCTCCAGGAATTTTTTTTTAAATGGTCATTAAGAAACTTAAATATAAAAAGAGAACTCCATATATTGATTAAAAACAAAAACAAAAACGAAAAAAAAAAAAAAAAAAAAAAAAACACACACACACAAATACATAAAGTCTTACATTGCATGACAGTCTCGTTATTAATATTGCAAGCTACATCTCTCTCAAAATTTTAGTTAAATAAAAAATATTTTGGGTTTTTGCTTTTCGTTTGTAAGGACCTAATGTATTGTTAAAGTGATCAAAGTTTAAGGACAAAGTTTGACTACAAACTTAATTGTAACCTAAGGCTACAATTTTGACTAAACAAATTAACATGACTATATATTTTGAAAATCTAACAGTTAAATTGCATTCTCTTTATATTCTTAAAACACATGTCAAATTTCATTGCCAATCAGATTCTATTTACTATTCAATCTAAAAACTTATTTTTATGTATAATTATAAAAACTAGAAATTCAAAATTTTGATTGATGAATATAGCTATTGATTTTTAATCTTCTTGAAATTTTGCAAATATAGAGGATATAAGATGAAAATATAATCCAATGATGCATTTGCCAAAATTCACATCCAATTAAAAAAAAAAAAATTGACTATCCTAGTCTACAACAAAATTTGTTGTCAAACTTTGTCCAAAGTGTAATTATGTTAGACCTAAAAAAATTTAGAGTGATCAAAATTTTTATTTAAGGATAAAAAATCATAATTTAAAAAAAAATTATATATAATAATAATTATTATTTTTTCTAGGTCAAGGTAGTCTTGTACAGTGACTACCCTGGACCCAACGTAGAACTGCCATTGGAAGACAGAGACATAATAATCATGTTTCTTTTTTATTTATATCTTTTTTGGCATAAGAAAAAATATGGGTCATACCAACTCCAAGTTGACCTAACCCTCAAAATACTAGGTAAGGATCATAGGATTTGCAACCTATTTAGGATGATATATTTTTTACCAGAACTCAGCCGGGTCAAACCCAATCAACTTGAATTGTTTGCCACGTTTATATAAGATGCATGAGAGACATTCAGGCAACAAAGGAAAATGTTGTGTGAGGTAAAACTTATTCCCTAAAGTTATTGGGGATGTCAGCAACATAGATTAAAGGGGATAATAGATTGAGTTGTGTAAAATCAATGAGTTCTGTGCATGTTTTGTAACGCTTGATGGTTGATTTTAAACGAAGGCAGAATCTCTAGTGAGTATTTGTGAGAGGAATTAATAAGCCTTAATTGTCTTTTGCAGTTCGCCGCAAAATAATAATAAATAATAAAGGTCGGAAGTATTTTTCTATATGTTGTATTGTATGTATAACATTGTGCATTCTTGTTTTACACAAATTGGTAGATAGTTTTATGCTTCTAATTTGTCGTTGGTCAGAAGAAAAACCAGACACTTTGATTGGCTTGCTGAACTAAGCAATGATGTCATACCATGACCTTAAAACCTACGGACTATATATGGAGAGGGGAAATTCAGCTTTGCTTTCTATTTCTAATCAATTTTTTTCCAAGTTTTTTACTTACTACTCTACAATAACAAGAAATTCCAGTCTTAAAATCCAGATGCATGCACTTGTCTTTTGAGTGAGATATGCTTGCGCTTTCATCTTTATTTCATTAAAAAAAAAAAAAAATCGATGAAGATTTTTCCTTCTAACTAATCATTATACTTTCAAGAATTTTAGGCGCGCGTTAGTTAGTGGAAAACTTGGTTTAATAAGTACATAAATTATCTTCGGAGTTGTATTCCTTTTAAGATAAGTTTTGGGACCTACACCTATAACATCTTCATTTGCTCTTCTTCTTCTCCTTAGTAAATAAATAAATAAAAGTTAGGGATTTGAAAGTGTTTGGACATTTGTCCACGCACAAAGAGAAGCAACAACCAAAGCTAAGAAGCAACTAAAGTGGATTTTCAAAAATATTATTTCACTATACTCCAAAAGTACGTAAATATTTTCTAATCTTAAAATGATTTAACTACGATTTACTGTCTTCACAAGAGAGAAAATTTGAAAGGACAAAAATTATCATACCCATGTGCCATTTACATATATAATAAAGTGAGCCCGCATGGCGCATGCTACCTTTGTGGTTTACGATAATTTAAAGAGCAAAACTAGTCATCAGGACAATCCATATGCAAAATAGACAAAATAATAATCCATTGGAAGTTTGGAACGTTTAAATTTAGTTATAAAATTAGAGAGAATTTTGTACTTGGCAATAACATTGAAAGAGCAATTAAGGATCCCCATATAACAACTCCAAATATGCACTTAATAAGTGGTGGCTATAGGAATTGTTTTTAGGTAGGTACAAAAAAATTTAAATTATACAAAATTTAATAAAGAGATCATTTGAATATATCAACATCACAAACAAACAAAAAATGCAAATACATGAAATATTACAATTTTTTTTACTAATAAAGAGAATAAGAAAAAAAATATGTATATATATACTAATAAAAGATAAAGTGTAAATTGAAAATGCTAATATGAAAATAATAAAGTGACCACAATAATTTCATAACAACTCTTATACAACAAGTTGTTAGCTTGTTATTGGTGGGTAAAAATGTCAATATTAAGCCCAAATTAGAATTAATAGCAACTTACTACATAAGATTTATTGTGAAATTATTATGAAAATGTTGTGGATGTAGTATTATTTTAATATTTATTGAACTCAAATAGAGCCGCCAGTGCACCTAATAATAAACAATCGCCAGGTACTTATTCAAGCATTTCCTTAGTTATATTAACAACACCAAAGTCTCTCACGTTTCGTGACTTCTGTCCTTCTTCAACCCATATAAAATACAGCCCCCCTATTTTTTTCTCCATATATGCATCCCACTCTTCCATTTCATTTTAGATTCTAACCATGTCTCCAAATATTCAATTTGTGCTTGTATATATGATTATGCTCTTCTCTTTCATCACTATCATGATCATAGTTATACTACTGCTTTGCTATGCCACTGTTCACCCATCCCTCCAAATTGGCAACCTCGCAACTGCAGAACAAAATGCAATCACCCTCGAACTAGGCCTTGACGAAGCCACTCTAGACAAGTACCCAAAGCTCATCTATGCCCAAGCAAAGCTCCACAAGAACAAGGCCAACTCTACCGCATCATGTTGCTCAATATGCTTGGCTGATTATAAAGACACAGACGTGTTGCGGGATTTACCAGATTGTGGTCATCTCTTTCATCTTGAATGTGTGGACTCATGGTTAAAGCTGCATGCTACATGTCCAGTGTGTCGGAACTCGCCTCTAGCGAAGCCGGTGCCTTTGGAGGTGTCTCATTAACGCATTTTTGGTAGGTATTTATTATATAGTATTATAAATTTGTTTTGTACAGATTCATGTATGTGGTTTGGTTTTAGGTTGGATTTTCTTTGTCACATTTTTTATTCGAATTCTTCTCTGTTACTTTACAATTATGTCTTGCTTTGTTGGTCATGTATTAAATTATATGACATGATTTGACATCGATATACGTATAAGAGTTTTTCTTTCCTTTAAACAAGAAAGGGTTTAACTCAAGAAAGGGTTTATCTAATAAGAGCTTGCCTGGTTTTTTTTTTTTTTTCCCCCCAAAACAAGAAAGCGTTCAACTCAAGAAAAATCGACAATAACAATGAATACAAATCCTCTCAAGAAAAATCGACAATAACAATGAATACAAATCATCTGTACTGCTTATTATATACCATTCTATGTTTTACCAATCACAACTTATCATATTTTGATTTTACTTTCCTTATAAAATAACTGAAGCTGAAAATGAAAAAAATAATAATAAATAAATAAATACATTACAAGTTGTGATTAGTAAAACATAAAGTGGTATAAAAAAATGGTAGAGGGGGTTTATATTCAACAACAACTTACAATTATCAGTCTCCTAAACTAGTTTTGTTCATAACTCATTTTTGGTGGACTTCATGTTTAGGCCATAAAAGGCCCACCTATGCAGACAAGCAAGATTGGGCCAACAAGGCCCCAAACCTTATAACATATAAAGAAAGCCCATTGCGATTTTTGACTGATTGAGAGCTACATATATAAAATGCCCAAAACACGGCCTAAAAGATGACCTTGGAATCCCAAATATGCCCAAATAATGAAACGATTGCGAGGTATGAACCTGACTTGGTAATCAACACGATTCCCCCTAAAGGGTGGCCCAACTTATGGCTCAAGCTCATGACAGGTCCAACCCATCAAAATTTAATCCAAGGAGGATTAATTTAATAATTAGAAGGGTGGGAATGGAGATGACAATTTTGCCCCGTCCCGCTTGACCAGTTCTAATGGGAATAGGGATGACAAAGATGGTGGGGTGGAGATGGGGCGAGATTTTAAACCCACACCACGAGGCGGGGTGAGAATGGGTTTACACTTTTTAGACCCACTCCGCATTAATAAGGGTTAAATTGTAAATTTTTCATACTCTAAAATCCTACTATTTAAACAAATATATTATCAACTTATTTTATTCTACCAAATGTGGCACTCTACCTCTATTTTCTCTCTAGCAATGTTGGAAATAAGGTACCAATTTTAATATTTTCTTTTGTCTTTATTAGAAATAAATTTATATACTATTGAATCATTGGATTCCATTCAATGTCTTTCTCAACATAGTTTTCATCATGAACATGATAGAATTTTTTCTACTTTTATGAGCTACGGGTCTAAATGTTTGTATAGTTATTTCTATCATGAACAAATTGGAACAACATAGTAGCTTGTCCTAGGAGGTACGGGTCTATACATACATACATTCATATATATACATGTGTGTGTGTGTGAGAAAAAATAAAAGCTCTAGATTAGTTTCACTCATAAAAATAATATATATACACATATACATATACATATAGGTATATATGTTAGAAAAATAAAGAAAAAAGATGTTATTAAAAAAAAAAAAAAAAAAAAAAGGACTTCCAAATTAGTCTCGAGAAAGAGATAAAGATGTTATGAAAAAATAAATAAAGACAAAGAAAAAAGATGTTATAAAAAAAATTAAAGACAAAATGTATTGGGTATTATTAAAAAATAAACAAAATATTTTCTTGAAAGTTAACTCACTGTCCCTATCGGTGTGTTTGGTTTTGTATCTTGAAGCATTTCTTTTGGGAATTTGAATATACAAGTGATAGCTTTGGTTGTATTTTAACGTTTTCTTTTTCTTTATTAGAACAACTACTTCAAATATTCGGCTTGGAAGTTTAAAACTCATTATTTCATTTTATTTATGTATTTTTTTTCCTTTCCCATTATTCTATATTATCTTTGTTGGAGAAATATAGTTTGTTCATTACTAAGTTGCTAAATTAACATCAGGAAAAAAAATGACTTCACATGATAACATTGATAGCTCCAATCCATCTGCACCTATTGGTAGCAATCAATTTTCTTTGATAGTAGATGAAGATAATGCAACCCTGTCATCACCTCTATTGGATAGGCCAAAAGATATCCAGCATAACAATGAGATAATTGAAGGAGAGACAGCCCGACAAGCACATGTTGAATGTACCAAAGAACTAGTCCTTGATTGTAAGACTCGCTAGAACTCTACCTATTTCATGCTTTCTATTGCTATAAAGTATCAAAATGTCTTTAATCAATTGAACATATGTGAGTCATCTTATAAGTGCATTCCAACAGAACAAGAATGGGAGATGGCAAGTATTATATGTGAGAGATTAGCAGTGTTTCACAAGGTTACAGAGCTATTCTCGAGTATCTCATACCCTACAGCTAATATTTTCTTTTCTAAGGTGTGTGAAATAAAAATAGTTTTGAATTCTTGGTTTACAAGTGCAAGTGATGTAATTAGGCGTATGGCATTTAAAATGTTGGAAAATTTTGATTGTTATTGGAATATGATTCATGGTGTTATGGTCGTGGCAACCATTTTAGACCCAAGATATAAGATTGAATTGTTAGAATAGTATTTTCTAATAATTTATGGTGATGAAGCTAATAATGAAATTCAAAGGGTTAGAGATATTTGTTATGAAATTATTCGTGACTATAGTTTTGGGAGAATGGGTAGGGAAGGTACTTGTGGCCCTTGTGTGGGAGAGGATTTGCAAGTTCATGACTCCCTCATAGACTTTGAAAGACATCTTAGTAAGAAAAAAAAGGTGTGGGAATATTAAATTGGAGTTGGAACGTTACCTTGAGGATGATTTAATGCCAAGAACGGTGGATTTTGATATTTTGGCATGGTGGAAATCTAATGGCCCTAAGTATCCTACTTTGCAACGTATTGCAAGGGATATTCTTGCCATTCCAGTGTCAATTGTTGCCTCGGAGTCATCATTTAGCACAAGTGATCGATTGTTAAGTCCACATCGCAGTAAACTTCATCAAAAGACTGTGAAAGCATTAATGTGTGCTCAAAATTGATTATGGGCTGAAATTAACGGTAATTAAATTTACTAGTTTAATTATACAATGATTTATGTTGCTACATTCTTTATTATATTTTTCAATTGTTTGATTGAATTTATTTTACCTTTTTTTAGGCTCTTCATCTACAGTAGATGGAACTGAAGATACATTCCAAAACATCCCGAATGATTATGATGATGAAGAAGAAAGTGGTGTCAAATGATGGAAGAAAGTAAAGATTATTTTTGAAGAACCAAGCAAATTTTTTTTTGGTTATGTATTAGGAGTTTGGATTATTTTGTTGTGTGATACTATGAGATTTTTGTATTTGTTGTGATATTGTCTTGTTAAACAGGTAATTTTATGTAATTTTAAGTATATTTTTATTTGTAATTTTATGGGATAAATTTATTTGTAATTTTAAGTATATTTTTATTAATAAAATAGGTAATTTTATTTTTAAAAAATTGTAATAGTTGTAGGGAAAATTAACAAGAAATAGAGTTTTGCGGGGTGGGGCAGGCTTCATAGGGCCCTAAGAGGCGAGGATGGGGCAAGAAAATTTTCCTCGTCATAAGGGGCAAGGCGAGAATGGAGAAAGACAAAACCATGCGATGCGGAGTGAAGACCCCATTATTTGGCCCCGCCCCGCCTCATTGCCATCCCTAAGTGGGAATGATTTTTGAGAGGCTAGGGGTTGTTTAGTGTTGTTTAAGTATTGGCGTTTAAAATGTTGTGAAAATTGTGGTTTAAAAAGTGTTGTGACTTGTGAAAACACGTGTTTAAAGTATTCATAATGCAAGAAAATTGTGTTTAGTACCATATTTCAAATAACATATTTAAAAATGTGAAAAAAAAAACATAATTGTGTGTTTGGTATGTATATGTTTTTTTATTTTTTTTAATTGATAATTTTTTAGTAAAAGAATACTATTAAAAGGAGAAAGAAAAAGAAAAAAAAAAGAAAAAAAGAAAAGAAAAGACAGAGACAAAGAGGTGGGCCTGTCAGAGAAAAAGAAAAGAAAAAGAAAATAGTTTGGTTTGGTCCATGGGGCCTACACTTTTCAACTTGTCTATATATATATATATATATATATATATATATAAAACTGAAGTTTTTGAAACTCCTACAATTTTCCACATCAGCATTAAAAAAAATAAAAAATAAATATATAAAACTGAAGCTTTTGAAGCTCCTACAATTTTCCACGTCAGCATTAAAAAAAAAAAAAACTATTAAAAAAAAAAAAAACTAAAACCCTTACCTATTTCTCCCTAAAACAAACTCGATAAAATTTACTCTCTCCAACTCCTAAACAAAACGCCATACAAAAACCTATTTCTCAGTCTCTCCTTCAAACGCTGCAAGACCCATACGCAGGAACCCAAAAACAGAAAACCTAGACGCAGAGCTTTCTCTCTTCCCTGGCGACGGTAAGCTTCAATTGAAGAAAGTGAAAGTAAACCTAACATTAGACTACTAGAACGGCTACATGTAAAATCTTTTATCTTAACTTATGGTTTAGTTCAGTTTTGTTTCAAAACACCTTTTAAGTTTTAACTATAAATAACACAAAAAGCTCTCAAACAGATTCTTTTTTTTTTTTTTGATAGAAGCTCTCAAACAGATTCTATTCTACAAAAAAACGCAGAACCGCCACATCAAAAAAAAAAGAAACACAAAACTGCGAAATGCTGAGACAGAGATAGCAATTTGATTTTGAGGGTCCTTCACCATTCTCTTTGATTTTCGGGTTGTGGCCTACTTCCTCTCAAAAGGTAATCTCCTCTGCCCATAAACACCGCCGCTGATGGGTTCCTACTCTTTCTCTGATAAAAAACTTCCTCCACCCATAAACAACACCTCCGATGGGTTCCCATTCTTTCTCTGATTTTTTTTTTTAAAAAAAAAAAAACAAATCTAAAAGGTAAATTAGATTTGTTATATGTTTTCAAATTTTACAATTTCAGTTGGCTTTGGTTCTAGATTTAAATTAAAAAATTAGGGCTTAGAAAAAAAAAAATATATATATATATATATATATATATATATATATATATATATATATATATATATATTTAATTCAACTCTTTGGATTTAAATCATTCAGTTTCTTTGCAGAGATGAAGTGGAATTTTTCACAATGTAGAGACTCTAATTTCATCACAGCAAAGGTATTAATTTATTTTTCTAATATTCTCTTCAATTATGGTTTGTTGTCAATTTAGGAATTTTAGTTCATACCCCTTTTCCTCTCTATTTATTGATATGAGGGAAAACCCCTAGAAGATGAAATCCTATCTGAGTATTAATGGTTAGTGATCTTTTAAACTTAATCATGTCACTTTAATTTTCAAGTTTTGTTTTCCCACTTATCTATTCTGTTATTCGTAAGGGGGAGTGAAATTGGGGAATTCTATTGGTTTGATCCACTTTTGGTTTTTTGGGTTGCTATGGTTGAATGGTTGGCCTTTGGTTCAACGCCCTTAAAAAGGGGTTTTTAGTAAATTTTTAATTGTGTAGTTTCGGTATTTGATGTCCTCCACCATAAGAATTCTCAGTTTATGCTCTATTTGTATTAATATGAGACCTTTATTATTATTATTATTATTATTTTATTTAATTAAAGTTTCTAGGCTATCTCAAGCTTTGGTTTCATGTTTAGTGTCTATTTATTTTGTATTTTAGTTTGATTCAAATCTTCTTTAAGAGTAGCATCTAGATTTTTGAGAGGTTTTGTTTGATTCTTTGTTTGGTTGCAGACCCTAGCTTCTTTTCCAATGTCCTCCTTCAGTAACCCATGGGATTATTTTCTGCTTTCTGTTATGCACAGCGAAAGACCAAATCTATATAGTTTAGAAGCTGTCTGCAAATTCCAGCAATAGCAAAGTGAAAAGGTAGAGCTGTGTTTTTCCTTCTTCTATATCTATTTTTGAAGCATATTTCCTAAGACTTTACTGTCATCCAAGATGATATATTGATTGTTGAATCTAATGGGCAAATTGTGGGTTATTTTTCATTGCTATGTTGCCATAACATAAAACAACGGGGTCTTTTGGGATTAAGTGAAGCGCTTATTATTTAGCTTTTTGTTTTATTCTATTTCCGGGCTTGAGAATACTAGATACTTTGAAGAAGCTTTCTTGTCAGGGTTTTCAGATTATAGTTCTGCTGACTTCAATTTTGTTTTCATGGTAAGAGGAGTTAATCTTGGGGATTAATTTTCCTTGATATTTAGTCGGATTCTTCTTGGGGTGGGGGAAGGACATTATGGGTAGTTGGTTTTGATGCCTTACTATTTTGCATGGCCTTACTTATAGTAAGGCCAGATTGTAGATTGTCCGAAAATGCTATTTTACAGAATATTTTGATGTCAAATATATTTTCACCATTAACAATAAAAAAAAAAAGTGAAGCGCTTATTACTTTAGACTCTAACGTGTCTTTTAAACTTCTCAAGTTGCATAGTTCTTCTTCTTCCCACAACACCCCCCCCCCCCCCCCAAAAAAAATCCATTTATTTCTTCTCCCTCTCTTTCTATTTGTTCTCCTCCCTCTCACTGCCTCTCTGTACTTTATTTCCAAAGGTTAGATCTCTTCTCTCATTTTATAATTTATTAATCAAATTATACCCATCTTTGACACAATCCAAAAGATACAATGAACGGCCAAAACTGATTTAAACTTCTTAACCTCTTGCGATTGCCGCAACAATTGTTTTTATTCTTCTTACACACATATAGGAATATCGGAGAGTAAGCGGTGGACGAGCAAGAGTCAGAGTTGTTGTTATTTCCATCTCCTCAATACTCAGTCTCCACTCCCATTTAAGCCTTTCTCTTCCCTAACAACGGAATTAGCCAACTCCTCCAAGAAGGTCACTCTCTCTCTCTCTGACTAAATCCATTTTAGTACGAATAGCATTAGATATTCTTGAATCGTTTTAACTTTTATTTAGTTTTACTAATTGGTTTATATTTTAATTGCTTTTAGTTTGAGTATTGTTGGTTTCAAAAGTCGATTTGGATTATAATAGTCTAATCACACCTTAGAATTTGTTCAATTAATTGGGTTTGCTCGTTTGTTTCCATCTCATTAATTTTTTAATATAATTTCTTATTATGATTTTGTAGCCGATAAAGGTAATCGTAAATGTGCACACAGAGATGGATGGAGAGAGATTAAGAGAGGAATTCTAGGACTGTCAAACTACTACCATGTCAAATCATCACCCACCTTTAACCCTACCTCTTGACACCTTCATATATTGCAAGAACCACTACTAGTACAGGTATTTTTAACAACAAAAATTTGTGTTAAATATTATTTAGGTTTTGTTATTTGTTAGTTTTTTTTTTATATTTAATTTTGTGAAAAATAATTATTAATATAACTCATATTTGTAGTCTAATTATTGTGTTAATGGTTTAATTAGGCTGACAACTGTTCACAGCTACTTATGCTTCACTATCATCATTCTTTTGAACCCTTGGAAGGGTGAGCTTCAGTAATTTGAAATAAAATGATTTAGAAAGAAGATAAAGTTTTTCACTTATGAAAAAAAAAAAGGAAAGAAGATAAGGTTTTAGTCAATAGGCTTTCTATGTTGCTCCTATGGTCATAAGGCTAATCTTCATTTTCCAGTATTCAAACTAACATTATTGCTGCTGTGTGCTACTATACTAAGGCTTGGTGCTGCTGTTTGTGAATTTTTGTTGTTGTTGTTGTACATGCTAATATGCATTATGCTTCTATTGTACTTAGTGTTAGTTGTATTGTGATAATTGGTAATTGTTGGCATTGTACTAGGAATTGATGCAAAGTCCAGGATGTTTTGGTAGTTATTGGCAGATTTTTAAAAAAGCACTTAGTGAGAAATATTAACATAAGTTGTGTTTGTTTGCTTCATGTTAATAGAAAGTTGCAAGGTAAATTCAAATGTTGATAAAAAGTTGGCCTCTTAAGAGTGTGCCACCTCAGCTTTGGAGTCTTCACAATTTTACACCTCAACAATATTTTTAATTTTTATTTTTAGCAAGGTATTTTAGTTAAATATTTTACTTAGTTTGAACTTAGAACTACTTTGAACCCGATAATGCACTCCCCCTCTCTCTATCTCTGTAACCTCAATAGGCTATGGCTGCTACCGTGATTTCAAATATCTCTAATAGCAACCTCTGAGGAAAACCATCCAAAGGCAAGATGGAATGTGGGGTGCTGCTGCAAGTGTTGCCTTGAAAAGAAAAGACTGCAGTTGATTCAAATGCTCCAACTACTGCTTGTAGTGCACGCAAGACTGAGACATGGCTAATGAATAACTTTATATGTAATAACATTATAATCTTATTTCACAAACTTCAAGGTCCTTAATGTTTTTCTTTTAATATGTTTTTTTATTTATTTAAATGGATGTAGTTTATTTAAAGATATGTAAAGCATTCTTGTGTTTGCATGTTGTGCTCCCTTTCTACTGTTTATTAATTGCACCATATATGACCTTGCAAACAAACTGAATAATAGAAGGGATTATGTTAAAAAAAATGATAAGAGACCTTAAAATTTTTTTTTTTTTTGGTATACTAGAGACCTTAAATTTCATGAAAGAAAGGATGCAATTGATAATAGATGTAGGATGCCTACCAGTAGTTTGAGGTTGTTAACTAAAGGTACAAATAAGTAATACAAAGTTAGATGTTTTTAACTTTGTACTTAGGTAGAACACATCAATCGAATTTCTCATATTGGTGTAGTGTTTTAAGAGATTTGAACTTCGATAAATACTCATGTATTATTTAACAATCTTAAAAATAAATAAATAACACTATTTTGGAACTTAGTTATTAATTTTCCCGTGCATCGCACGGGTTAGCGACTAGTTTATATTAAAAAGGAACCTATAACAATGTTACTTGAAAACTAAAAGCTAGTATGAATGAGTTTTCAAAATATATGTTATAAATACTCTAATTTGAGAATTGTAACTCAAACTTCCATAATAAAAACATCACTACAAAATGCATTTTTTTAATCTTTTTTACCAACAATTTTCAGCATTTAAATACCGAAAACTATTGTTTGAAAGTTGGCTGCCTAATACACTTCTACCAAACCCTTTTGTTGCTGTGTTCGCTAAGGAGCATATGCACTAAGGATAGTGGATTATTGTATATACACCCTATTTTAATATTGGTTAATAAACTTGAATCCACAGTCCCAAATGATAACACCTAGACATGATATATTAATCAGGCAATCAGCTAAGACACTAAAAGGCAAGAAAAAGAGCATAAGTATTGCATGCATCAACCATGTATACACGGCCTCAACTGTGCCTTACACATGGCTTTCAACTCTTGCGTATGGAGGCCGTGGCTGAAATCCTAAAAAATGGAAGGTTTTTTGAGATACAATTTTGTGGCAAAGCAGTCTTACATTGCTTAAACACAACTTTCTCACCCAAACTTCCCCATATAATGAGGGTCTTCAATCAGTAAAAACAGCGAACTTAAGGAGAGTGGGTATACTAAATAGTATTCAGGATTCTAAGAAAGCAATAATAATTATAAATAAATAAACTTTGCTTTCTTTTTCAAAACCCTCTCTCTCAAGGTTTTGATTGCTCTTTTGTACTTTGAGTTAGTCTAAATCCTGAGGGGACCGGCCAATTGGGTTTTTGGGCCAGGTAAGTTCATTTTTAGTTTATGTATTTCCATGTTGTATTGAACTGTTTTATTCATTTAAATTCACAATTTATTTCCATTTTCTTTTTCTTTTTTCTTAAAAAAAAAAAAAAAACCATCTTGCTTAAATTTCAGATAAGTGTTTTGTTTATTTTAGTTTAAATATATGTAGATTAACGGTTGTTGGGTAAGGGTGTATACACATTTTAGGGTGCATATCTCTTATGGCATTTGTGTGGCCCATATGAGTGATTTAAATTATGTTTTTTTTTATGCGAAATTAAATTATATTTCTTATATACCTTAGGTGGTATCTATTTTTTTAAAAAAAAATTATTTAAAATAAATAAATCAGATAAAATTTAAAGGTATTTTGCCTACTTTACGATAATTATTCTTTATTATTAGGTAAATGGTATGGATTTGAAGTCTCTGATTTAGTCTCCAAGATAGCAGCCAGCCCATAGATGTCCATGTCATTGTACTCAACTTTGAAAATTATATATGGTGTGCCAGAAACTCCCTTAGAGCCGAGAATAAGATGGTGAGCTCAATCAACTTTGCTATACTTGGACAAATGGAAGGAACTATCAAAATTTAATAAGGAAGTGCAGCCAAAACTAGTGGTAAGCAAAGGAGGCCCCCGGAGTTGGGTAAATATAAAGTTAATTATGATGGAGCCATATTCTAGGATTAGAATTTGTCTAGCGTGGCTTTCTCTTATGTTAAACGACAAGGTAATAGGTATGCTCATTTATTAGCAAAACAAACTTTAGGCTTGGTAGATTTCTCTACTTGGATTGAAGAATGTCATTATTTTTTAGAAAAAACTCTATTCCTGGGGTCATCAAATAGCCCATGGCCCATGACTCGACCTATAAACCCGACAGCCCATTGGGCTAATGAGTGGCCCGGTCCGTTGTTATTGAGGCCCATGGGTAGCCCACTAGCCCAGTGAGTTAGGCCGTGGGCTAGTTTTTATGCCCATGGACACCCAGTGGGTTAGCCCAGTAGTCCAGCCCGTTGGCCCAACTTGTTGCCCAGTCCAATAACTTAGAATTTATAACAAAAATTTATAGGAGGTGTATGAAGAATTGATCTTGAGATATTGTAGATTAATTTTTTAAGAGAACTCTCCCAACCACTAAGATGCTTAAAGTAATTGTGCTAAACTTAGTTTACTAAATATATATTTTTCTAGTAGTCTAGCAAATTTGAATTAACCATTTGATTTTTTTTATTAAAGATAAAAAATAAAAAACTATTTGAAGCCTTAATAAAAAAAATTAAATAAGTTTCCATCAACAAAACCAAAAATTAAAACTTGATTTGACTGTTAAAAAAAAAAATTGTAATTAAGTATTAAATTCTTTGATTCTCTCATTTAAAAAAAAATAGATTGATTATTCCCTTATAAAAATTGATTCTTTCTTTATAAAAAATAATAAAATAATATGCTAACACAATCCCATTGATAGCCCATTAGACCCAACCTAGTAGCCTAACCCGTTAAAGACAAAATGGGCATTACCCATGGGCAGGGTTATGGGCTGGGGTTTTCTCTTTCGATCTAGCCCGACTCGACCCGTTAACTAGTTAATAGCTCATTATGCCCAGTTCATTATGCCCTTGGGCCAAGTAAAAATGGGCTGGACCAGCCCGACCCGGCTCAAAATAAGATGGTGAGCTCAATCAACTTTGCTATACTTGGAAAAATGGAAGGAACTATCAAAATTTAATAAGGAAGTGCGGCCAAACCTAGTGGTAAGCAAATGGAGGCCCCCGGATTTGGGTAAATATAAAGTTAATTATGATGGAGCCATATTCTAGGATTAGAACTTGTCTAGCATGGCTTTCTCTTATATCAAACGACAAGGTAATAGGTATGCTCATTTATTAGCAAAACAAACTTTAGGCTTGGTGGATTTTTTTGCTTGGATTGAAGAATGTCATTGTTTTTTAGAACAAACTCTTATCTATGATGTATTTGTTTCTTTATTTTTGTGTATAAAGTTTTAGTCTTTTAATAAAAAAAAGAAAAAAAAGGAACTTGTCTAGCGTGAGAGTGGTAATACGAAACCAATAATGGTTGGTCTCATCAGTTATAGAAGCTATGTCATACCGGATTGAAGAACAACTATAGGTGGAAAAGGTGGAAGCAATGGCAGCGTTTATGGCAGTAAAACTTGCTTTGGAAATTGGCTTATTGGATATTGTTTTGGAATTATGACTAGTTTAACAATAACAATTAACTCCTATCTTTCATCTCAAAAAAAAAAAAAAAAAAAAAAAAAAGAAAAAGAAAAAGAAAATAACAATAACAATTAACAGGGCCTTCAAAGTGATGAATACATGAGGATGCTGGCTTTGGAAATTTGCTGCAGGATATAAAGACTTTACTGGGAAACCTCAAGATTGGGACCGTGACTCACACTGTGCAAAGAATTTAGAGCAAGAAATAGTATGGGTAGAAGATGAGTCTTTATTTGTGATAGTATTCGGCAGAAAAATTGTCTTGCACTAGTTGATTCATTTTAATCGAATTTCCTTCATTTTTGTTAAAAATTTAAAAAGAAAAATTAAGACAATTATTAATTTTTGGTATAAGAAGGATTAAATATAAGCTTTTGTTCGATGATAGGATACTTTATAAAAAGAGCTCAGTGGAATCTATTGCGTTAGGAAGAGATCAAATTTAGTTAGATCCTTAATTGAACAAATTTGGGTGCATAATATTAATACTTTTTAATCCCGCACCCAATCACCTTGACTTTAACAAAAAGACATTTTGTCCAAAAAAAAAAAAAAAAATTCCAGACATTAAGTAACCGTTTGGATTGCGCATTTTGCGCGTCTACGTTCAGCGTTTTTTTTTTTTTTTTCAGCGCATGAACAGTAAAATCACATGAATTTATTGTAGAAAGACAAAAATCATTATTCACGCATTGTTTACGCACTGTAGCAGCACTGTTCACGTATTTAAAAATATTAAAAATGGGTTCCACAACACTATTTACACATTTAAAAATTATTTTGTTACAATGATTTCAGTTTTCAATTTTCAGTTTTAGCAAAAATAAGTTCAATCAAAATGGACCCCAAGTATACATTTGGATAGTTGAAAACTTATTGTGTATGTGTTTCACCCTTTTTTTTTTTTGGACGCATGTTCCAGCACTTTTGAGAGATTCTAGTGGGTTTCATAGCTTCTTTTTTCAACAAAACTTTTATTAAAAATGAGTTTCATAGCATTATTTACACATTTAAAAATTATTTTGCTACAGTGTTTTTAATTTTTAATTTTCAGTTTTTAGCAAAATAAGCGGTATCCAAAAGAACCCTAAGTGTCAATTTTGCTAACTTCATTTTTGAACTTTTAATTTGAACAATTACTCTAAAGACATTAAGCTAGTGAAAGTAAACTTTTTGTAATTATTTTCCATTAAATCCAAATATATTCTATCTTTTTTTTTTTTTTTAAATCCAAATATATATAACATAATATGTACATAATT
Organism: Quercus agrifolia; assembly: GCA_029955455.1. Taxonomy (NCBI): domain Eukaryota; kingdom Viridiplantae; phylum Streptophyta; class Magnoliopsida; order Fagales; family Fagaceae; genus Quercus; species Quercus agrifolia. Next base: position 33,934,199 of record JARQAD010000010.1, read on the forward strand.
AATTTCTTTCAAACCATCAAATTTTAAAGTACAATTAATATTATTTATAAGAAAACAAAAGTAGAATTAATATTATAGATTCCAATTAATTCAATTAATAAAATCTTATATCATGAGTTAATTGAATAGGTTAAAAATAAAATTTTATATTTAATTATTTGTATCTATTAAAAAGATCAATTTTATTTATTTTTATTTAGAAGATATAAAAAAGATCAACTAAACATAGTGTTGTGAGAAATGTCATTAAAAGTCTAAAATGGTCTAAAGAAATTTAAGAAAAGAATTTCTAATCACATTTTTAAAAAAAAAAATTGTTAAACCCACCAAAACCACAAATCTTTCTTCACATTCAAAGTTGAAATCCAATTTTTGCTGGCAAATTACACATTCTCCTCCACACTGAACTCAACTCTCCCTCCTCTTCCAAAATGGCAATGGTGGCTACCACCACCGCACCACCACCACCACCGTCTCTACTAAACCAAGACTCCCTATCACACATAGACCTCTCAACACTCTCCCAATCCGAACTCCACTCCCTCTCCCTCTGCTCCACTTCGCCCTCTCCCTCCACTTTCCCCTCCCCCCTCCTCCCTCCCAAAATCGACCGTTCCCAGTTCAACGAGTCCGCCGGCTCCCGTCGCCAAACCTACTCCCGTCCCTCCATCTCCGCCGGCCACCGCCGCCGCGTCGCCGGCCTCCTCCCCACCCCTAAACTCCCTCCCATCCCCGCCGACGACCCCGAACGCGTCGAGAATCGCTACATCATCAACCACCTCAAGCAGTTCCTCAACCAAGACCCTCGATTCGATCGCTTCGACCTAACCCTAACCCTTCCTTCCATCTCCTCAATCTCCATTGCCGGAGACGACAACAACAACAACAACAACAACAACAACAACAACAACAACAATGAAAAGGTGAGCTTCGGGAAGAGGAAGAGAGGGAGGAAACCTAAGCTGAAGGCTTTGCATTTGGAGGAGGACTATCGGAAGTTGGAGATTGTGAATAAGAACGGCGTCGTTGTGGACCTCGAGAAGTTGGCGAATGCGGAAGATCCTTTTGGGGAAGAGTTGCGGAGGAGGACTGTGGGGATGGAGAGTGAAGAGGCGTTACTTGGTTTTATGAGGGAATTAGGTGGGCAATGGGGGAGTAGGAGGAAGAAGAGGAAGATTGTGGACGCCGCAGCGTTCGGAGACGCGTTGCCGGTTGGATGGAAGCTCTTGTTGGGGATCAGAAGGCGCGATGGCCGCGCCTCCATTTACTGCCGCAGATATATAAGGTGTCAATTTGGTTGGTTTCTATTGGAGTTGTCTTCCTTGGCTGCAATTAGTACTTTAGTTTTGGATTCTTTCGCTTCTTTTAGAATGAAATTTCTTATGAATGTTAGGATGATTTGCAAATGCTTGATTACCCTCGGCATTACAACTGATACATAGTGTGAAAACTTGATCATCGGATTGCCCCCAACAAATTAGAACTTAATTAGAATTCAACTAGGAACTTGCCAAGTGCCTTGTAGCTCAAGTGGTTGGCACCTCCTGTCGTTTCCACCCAGCCTCGGTTATCAAATTATCATAAAAACTTGCTAAATATGGAAAATTAAAATTAACACTTGATACGAGCTAAAGTAGCCTATGTTTACAATGATATGTTATGAGTTCCTAACTTAATCATTTGTTTAAGACTAATGTCTTAGACTTTATACCAAGTGATTCAAAATAAAGGATGTTATTTAAAATGGAATCTTGCACATGCTATAGTTCCATTTCCCAGAATCCTGTTTTGCTATATAATATGATGTGGAGTCGTGTTAATTCGGTAGAAGGAATGACAATGATTGTTGACATTTCAGCTCTAGTGTAGCTGTTTATTTGTCATATGTGCCATATGGGTTTAGAGATTAAATTAAAAACTGAAAAAAATTCTGTAACTATTAAGATTGTGAAATTATTTCTTGTTACTCTGTATCTTTGTTCCCTCTTCTTGCTGGGTCTTAGATGTTCTCTTAATTTATTGTTCCAGCCCTACTGGACAACATTTTGTGTCCTGCCAGGAAGCTGCTTCATACTTGCAGTCCTTTTTTGGTCTTAGAGATGCACAATGGCCCAGTAGTCAGATGGTTGAAAATATTCAGCAGGACTACAGACTAACTTCTGAAACTGTAAGTAAATATTTGTGTAGTTCTTTGGCGTATTTTAATGTCATTCAATAAGGTTTATGGGGGATGTGCAGCAGCTTGTGGCTGTTACCCAAAAGGATGAAGACCGAAGGCAAGAAGTCATTTCTAGTTCAACTGCAGCAAGAGTTCCGATATCTAGCGAACAGCCGAAGGAAGCGACGTTATTGGGAATGGACAATCTTGCAGATGTCCAAATACGTGATCTATTTGAATGTCACAAGTGTAGCATGACCTTCGATGAGAAGGATACTTATCTGCAGCACCTATTGTCCTATCACCAGAGGACTACGAGGAGGTACAGACTTGGTTCTTCTGTTGGGGATGGAGTGATAATTAAAGATGGCAAGTATGAATGCCAGTTCTGCCATAAGGTATTTCTGGAAAGGCGTCGTTACAATGGTCATGTGGGGATTCATGTAAGGAATTATGTGAGGAGGGTAGAAGAAGTGCCTGGTACAACTCTTCTTCCAATGAGAATCGAGTCTCCAACCAGGGATGATGTTCCTTCAAGGATCTCAAAAATGGATGCTTTGATAGAAATTGCTCAGAATTCTATTCTAGAGACTTCTACTGTTAAACCTAATAATGAACCCAATGGTGGTTCCAGTCCTAATCAACTGAATGTCGTTTCTACTCAAGAAATTCCTGCTTCCAATTTTAATAATGACACAAATCTTGGTTCTCCTCTTAGTGGACCAGAAATGGATGATGACTCGAGTGACAGAACTCTGGATCAAGATTTAAATCAGCTAGATGGTGAGCATATTAGCACTGCTGAAAATATGGAGAAGACTACTGATGAAGTAGTGGATTCTAAGATGGATTGTTGTTTGGGTGCCACGACTGTCTTACCTGCTAAAGATCAAAATGCTAATACAAATGAAGCTTTTTGTAAAAAAGACAGTTTGGCATTTGTCAATAATGAAAATGACATTTCTGGGGTTGAGCAGGAGGGAGTTCCTGAAGGCCATTTAGTTGCTCAGTTTGAAAATCAGATTATTTGTGAGGCTAGGGATAATATTAATTTGAGTTGCACTAGCACTTTAGACCACCCCAAGCCTTGTGAAGTCAATAATAATATTGAGCTAAAAGTTGGTGTTGGTGGCATCAATGAAGGGCCATCCAAGAATGTTGTGATGGAAATTGTACAGCAAACTTCTGAAGAAAATATACTCCAGCATGGGGTTTCTGACTCCCCAATGTCCCCAGAACAACTTTTGCAAAAATTTTCAACATTCAGTGCAACCTCGGATAAGGTTTGAGGCATTGTTGTTCCAGCAATTAATAATAAAATGAGCATCACCTCTGTGTGTTTTACCTAGCTTTTCTATACCTTTTCTGTTTTGTTAGAAGTCTACTCTACCATACTTTTTCTATGTGGTTGTTAAATATGGTAACCCATATTTTTCCAGTTATTCCGTTAATATGTGAGTCTTGGGAGATGCAGGAATTTATTGGATTGTTCTGTCTGTTTGTATATTGTTGCTTAATTAATTGTGCTTAGATTTTTAGCATGTTGCCTGTGAGACTGTTTTGTCTAAAGGCTTTCCTGTTGTGTTCTGATGGTTATATGGTTACAAGGGGTAGTACTATAGTTTGGGGACTATGTATCATTGCAAAGTAATATATCATAATGGATAATTTTTTACTTATTGAAGTTAGTATTGCTTTTAATTTGAGTGGTTTGCCAAAATTTAGCTGCATATACTTCTTAATGTACATTTAACATTTGTATATTGTAAATTAGGTTATATAACATAGTTGAGTCATGATGTTCATGTTCTGTAGATGTAAATGGTCTAGCTCCTTCATTTTTGGCAAATTGGTTGATACAATGTGTAAGGTTTCAAAGAACTCTTCTTTTTACCTTCCCAATGTTTGTGATGAAGATGTTCAGTTTTTCCAGTTCCATCTTACAAAATTAATTATTTTTTTATTTTTATTTTTATTGACAGGGAGACCAGTTACACAGTGTTGACCAACGGCATGACAATTTAACTGGGTTTGAGGAGCTGAGGTTGGATGAAATAGAACCTCTTAAGTATAGCACTGCAACTGGGCAAGAATCTCTTTCCTTGCAGGAGGTACCCATGGATTTGACGTATAGCGTAGATATGGAAAGGGAATATGCTTCCTCTGTCCAGTTTGAGTCAGAAGAAGTCATGTTAAATATGGGTGGGAGACATCAGCTTACAACTGTTTGTGTATGGTGCGGAGTAGAGTTCAACCATGAGGCTGTTGATGCTGAATTACAACCAGATTCTGTTGGTTTTATGTGTCCAACCTGCAAGGCAAAAATCTCTGGACAGTACATTAGTGGTTCACCAATGACTTCCCATCGTCTTTGATAAAATGCATCCTTTTCAATTTGCCACGGGACAAGCTTTCCTTGATGTGGGGTAATTACTATTTCTCAATAAAAAAAAACTATAGCAATTAGTAATTTAGAATGTTTCTGTTATATAAATTTTAGTTGTCACATGACTTATCAATAAATAAATAAATTAATAAATAACATTTTTGTTGTCATACTTATAAGGTATTTATTTTAGGTGTTATAAGATTATTAATTTCTTTTTTTAGTAATTTATAATTTGCCCTCTTGGTTCAGCTTAAATTTGGTTTACTAATCTGTGGTGGTAAAAGTGACACTTTATCCACTGTGATTCACTCAGTTATCTTTACCTATTAAGTCTCCAATGTGTAGATCAAGAAGTGACACTTTGTCTCCTTGTGGTGGGTCCCTTCACATGTAATTTCTGTCCAACTAAACTGAGGAAGATTGCCACAATGGGGCAGGGTGTCTCTTTCTAAACCACTGGTTGGTAAACTAATTTTGGGCAAACAACAGGATGGTGTCCTCTTTTTTAATAAGTAGTCACCTTTTTATTTTTATTTATGTTTATAATTCCCTCATTAAGATTTTTTTATTATTATTATTTTTAAATCATTCTTGGTTTCATAGAGATAAGTTTAGAATAGTTATTATAATGTGTTTTTTTTTATATTGATTCACAAGTTGATAGAATTACTTTTGCAATCCTGTTAGTTTCTCATGGAAATGTTACCACTAAAAAAATGTTACCATTTTGCTGCCCATTATTGACAATTAAATAGCAGCTACTAGGTATTGAAAAAAAGTATTTATTGATTTGGGGTTTGTTCGAAATTTAGCACTACTTTAGGTTTCTCAATAGATTTTGAATGTTTCTTGTACGTGGCTTGATGTTTAAGGGCTAAATGATGATTAGCTAATAAAAACTGATTGAATCTTAAAAAATAAATAAAAACAGATTGAATCTTGATCTGTTTGGTATGAATACCATGAATTAAAGGAGAAAAGAAAAGAAATCACACCTAGGAAGGAGATGGCAATAACATCCTTAAGTCTTTAAGAAAAGCTGTTGGAATCTTTTTTTTTTTTTATAAACACTGTTGGAACCTTATTGGACTCCATTTCTAATATTGACAGAATGCATAAAAGCTCAAAAATAATTGAAAAAAGAACATCTAAACCAAGTAGGGTACTAATACTACAAATTCAAAATAAAAAGAAGACCCAAAAAATAAGCAAAAAAACTCATGGGCCTCTGGAATTGAAAATTACCAGATTACCACTGGCATAGTGAAACTTAAAAAATCTTAATTAAAGGTACTGATAAATCTAGTCAAAAACTATTGAAACAAAATAGAAGAAACGTCAAAAACGTAGAAAAGGACTCATGAGTGTCTGTTACATTGCATTGTAGCAAATCTGCAAATTACCAGACTACCCCTAGCATAGTGAAACTTAAGAAAACTATCTATCAAAAAAAAAAAAAAAAAAAAAAAAAACTTAAACCTAAAACTCAGTGTTAACTAAAATAGCCTAAGAACGTGCCAATAAGGGCCCATATTGGGACTAAACAATTATATTGCTGCAACAAGATATGGTTTGAAGCACAACTTCATTGCATGTGGTCTGATATTAGCAGTAGTGGTAACTGGTAAATTAAACTTTCATCTTCATAGTTCTCTCACTTTTAGTATAAATGAAAATGAAAATGTACATGTCACCTATTAAGGTTCACCATTTTGTGTGACCTACATAAAAAGGTTCACTATTTTGTGTTGGGGGAATGTCCTGTTTCTTAGCATAAGTATTGTTTTACTTGTTAGAAGTATATTCAAAACTAGTGGCTATGTTAACCATCCACTTTTTATCTAGATTGAGGCATGTCAAGAACTTTTGGTTATAGCACAAAAATTGAGTTTGGAAACACAAGTGAAACAGCTACTTTTCCTGCCCATGATTAAATATTGATAACCTTGACGCTGACCTCTTTATTTTTATTTAATTGTATTATATTAATTTATTTTTGAAGCCCATGGCTGTACGAAGATTTCACTCTTTACATACATGGGGTTTCATCCCAAGAAATTTTACCAGTGATTCAGAAATTAATGGAGGACAAACCTTAATAGTGGAACTAAGCTTCCTGTGATGAATATTGATTGGGTAATTCAGGAAAGTTATCATAAAGGGTTAAAGGATGAAAGGTTTAATGGTGTTGGTTTTAAATCAAAATATAGTTTGAAATTATAATGGGAATATATTGCTCTAATTTCTGGACAGTATGGTAGGATTTTAGTGCTAAGCTTACGCACATGAAGTTGCTAACAGTTTCAGAGGTCAGATTTAAGGAATTAAGTGAGTTTTAAAAAGTGCTGGTTGGGAGTGAGTGAGATACATGCAAATAATGTGATAGAAAACAGACAAGGAGAGAAAAGTCAAAATATCTTAAAATATCATAAGGCGTCCACTGCTGAGGATATAATCCATTGTGTCATAATTAATTGTGCCAAGCTTTTAGCCTGGGGCAACTGATATAGTCAGTAAAAAATGATTTGGTGAGAGGTTCTTCTGGGTCGGGTCTAACAAAGGCATGAAGTGGACTTGTGAGTTTTCAGGCTTTATTACATTGACGTAAGGTGTGGTTGTTGGATACAATTGTTTTGGCATGATAGTTTTTACAGTGAGGTTGCTTTGAAATTATTTTTTCAACTTGTTTCCCATCATTGACAATAAGGAAATGACTAAACAACCATATCCTCCAATTTAGGCATAAGTTGAGGATTTAATTTTGATCCCCAGTTAGAGCGTTGGACTGTGGAGGGACCTTAAAAAGGTCCATTCTCTTTTTGGAACTGTGTTTATAAATCTTTGACAAGTGAATATTTATTAAGGAAAGAAATTATTGTACTTTTAGAGAGAGAGAGAGAGAGAGAGAGAGAGAGTAATTGTAGATTGGTACGGTATGATCGAAGCAGCAGTAAGATATTGTATTATCTTTTACTACACTCTGCAATTGCAGTTATTTTTGGTCACTTGTGTTCTCTCTTTGTGGCATTTAAAGAGTGACAAGTTGAATGGATACACTTTGTGGCCGCTGGAGAAATTTTCAGAGAAAGAGTCCAAGAAAATAATTTTGGCTTATGTGGTAGTATGTGAGAAATAGTTGTAAAAGATTTTCAAAATATGTGAAATTCTCAGTTGGACATGGGAGATGCTTCTAACAGAAGCATGTGTGGCGTGTTGGTGAATCGCTCAAAATTATTTTCCCAAACTTTTTTGAAACTGTGGTTAATAGACAAGCTAGTGTTGCTGAATGTGTGAATATGCTCAATGATATTGACCCATTGGTGTCATACTTTTTTATCGGCCTTGAACGATTGGGAGCTTGAATCTATTGGGGTTTTTTTGTTACTCTTTCTCATCTCATACTTCTTTGAGAGGCATGGATGGGATGTATTGGACTTAATACAAGAACCACAAATTTGATGTGAAATCCTTCTATAGGGATTTACAAGGAAACTATAGGGTGGTTTTACTTGGCGAGAAATTTGAAGCACCAAAGTTCCAAGGAAGGTGGCTTTTTTGTTTGGAAAACCTACCATGGTAATGTACTTACCATGGATAATTTTTGAATCTGAAAGATTACAATTGTTGATTAGGCTGTATGTACAAAAGGGATGGGTAGAATATTAATCACTGTCTTCATTGTGCATTGCTAGGGACCTTTGGCCTATGGTTTTTTCTGTGTTTAGTGCCTCTTGGTCATGCCTTTTTTCAGTGAAAGACCTTCTAGCTTGTTGGAGAGGTGCTTTCAAGGGCCATCAAAGTGCTGATGTGTGGAATGCTATTCCTCAATTTCTTATGTGGTACATTTGGGAGGAACAGAATTCTTGGTCTTTTGAAGGGGTTGAATCCCCATAGCTTCAAATGAAGTTTTCTTTCTTGGATCGATGTTCGATTGGTTAAAGGCCTTAGGGATTTTTTTTTTATAAGTAATAAAGATATATATTCAAGAACACTACCTTATGCAGAAAAACATAAGGCAGAGAGAAAAGTACAAAGGGAAAAGAAAGAGAAGAAAGAAAAAAGAAAGGAAAAGATACTAATTACACAGGAGAGAGCTAAGGAACATAGAGAGAGAATCACTAGAGGTGAGTCCCCAATTCCTAGACCAATCAAACAGAGAGCCACTAAAAGAAGCCAATAGTTGGTTAGCTGAACTTTCCATGTCCTCAAACGTCCTCCTATTTCGCTCCCTCCAAAGACACCACATCAAGCATAATGGGGCTAAATTCCAAATGCTAGACAAATGCTTTCGAGGCCAATTCCACCAACCAAATAGAGTATCCGCAACCGATCTTGGCAGGACCCAAGAAAACCCAAAAGATATAAACATCAAACTCCACAACCGATAAGCCTTACCATAATGAAGTAACAAATGATCCACCGTCTCCCCATTACAACAGCACATGATACACCAGTCAACAAAATCCATCCCTCTACCCCTCAAATTGTCACCTATAAGGATCCTATCCCATACAGCAGTCCACACAAGGAAGTAAACATGCTGAGGAGCCTTAACCTTCCAAACACCTTTCCAAGGAAAAATAATGGGCAAGGGGCTTCTCAACTTATTGTAAAACGAACGGATATCAAAATCCCCATTCTTTGTCAACTTCCATCACATATGATCTCCATTCTCAATGGGAGGTAGATTTGAACCCAAAGTACGGAGAAATTCATCCACACCACCCATTTCCCAATCATTTGGTCTCCGAATAAAATGAACATCCCAGCTTTTCCGTTCCTTTATCCCCAACCATTCAAGAGAAGAGGCCACCGATGCCTCTTTATTGGATGCAATCCCATACACACTCTCAAAAGTCAATTAAAGTGGAGAATCCCCATACCATTGATTTGTCCAAAGCTTAACTCTATCTCCCACTCCTATCTCAAAGTGAATATTTTTGTTAAATTCCTTCCAACCCATGCAGATACTTCTCCACAAGCCACACCCATGTACCCCTCTACCTAGCTTGGAAGTCCATCCCCCCATTCTTCCCCAAACTTGAGAGCTACAACCCTTCTCCAAAGCCTTGTCTCCTCAATCCCAAACCGCCATAACCACTTCCCTAGTTAGGCTTTAATAAAAGTAGTTAATTTCTTTACTCTTAACCCACCATTTTTCAAAGGTGCACACACCTTGTCCCATCTCACCAAATGTGTCTTGGAGTCCTTCCACAAGAAATCCCTTTGCAACCTCTCAATTTTATTGGCCACATGCGTAGGGATGGTAAAAAGAGATAAATAATAAGTGGGGAGACTAGATAATGTGCTTTTAAGCAACGTTAGTCTTCTACCTTTTGACAAATACATCTTCTTCCAACCGACCAACTTACGCTCAATTATCTCCAAGATAGGATTCCAAACAGTAGGGGACTTGTGGGATGCCCCCAATGGCATACCAAGATAGGTCATAGGCAAAAACCCAATCTAGCATCCCAAAATCTCATTCAAGACATGGACATTAGGAACTTCCCCAATGGGAACCATCTCACTCTTCAGCGCATTAACCTTTAAACCTGTCACTGCCTGGAAACAAAGAAGAAGCATTTGAATATGTAGAATCTGCTCCTCATCTGCATCACAAAACAGAATCATATCATCTGCAAACAAAAGATGCGAGACACATACCCCTCCACCCCGTCTACCATCAGCCCTAAAGCCTCGAAGCAAACCAGCCCCTTTGGCTCTTTTCATCATCTTATTGAAGACCTCCATCATAAATTTCAATTGTTCATTGTAAATTTAGGTGTTTTCTTGGTGTGTAGCTCTTGTATTACTCTCAGCATGTACCTGGGTTTTGTCCTTTTTCCTTTAATATAATTTTATTACTTGTAAGAAAAATGAAACACCAACTTTACAGAGCAAAGTTACGTGGTTTAGTGATTAGGAACAGGTGTCTCTAGTCTGTTATGCTACAGTCTGACACTGCCTTTTTAGATTATTGATCAAAGCTGCCTATGGCAATGCTTGAAGATTGAAAGCCCAAAAGCACGGTATATGCCAAGAGCCTTGTGGCTCAATTGGTTGGCACATCTTGGTGTGTCCATGACATCCAGGGTTCCTCCCTCTCCTGTGGTAACTATAATTATCAAAAAAATAAATAGGGATAAAATAAGTTGCATTGCTTGACAATGACATTTCTGTAGATTCCTAACCAATAAAATGTGCCCCTAAGATGTCAAGAGTGTTGCTAACCTGTGCTCTCAGAAATGAATCCATGGTTCATGGCTGATCCATATCCTAATTTCCAAATTTTGAAATGACTCCATCCCTTTAGGGTGTGATAAACTGTCTCATAGGTGATGTCCAAGACAGTAAGGTTCAATTGCCTGTGTTGAACATTTGGGTTTGGTCATTTGATAACCATTTTGTGTCCTTAAAATTTTCCCTTCTTGATAACCATTTTGTGAAAAAAGAAAAAAAGTTGCCTTCCCCTGTCTCCTCTCTATCCAAAATGTTTAATTCGTTATGCACAAAAGAATCAAAAATTGAGTGCAAAAAATTGTAGTAAGTTACAGTTAGTTCTTCTCTAGTTGTGTATACACTCCTTATGTGTCATAAGCCTAACTTGCTTAGTGTTCCTAAAGATTATACCCCTACTAAAACTAGGAAGGCACTTTCTTTGAATCAAATATAACTCAAGCTAATATGAGAAGAAATTTCCTATAGCCTAATGCATATCAGCTCTGACACCAATGAACCCTGGGATTTTACTTTTCTCCAAATTTGACATGAAGATATTTTTTTACCGTATTCAACAAAGGATGTTTATGGGCACACTTGTTGGAAATTTTACCACAATTCATAATGCTAACTTAAGCATTGATTAACTGAATTCAGAAAATCCTCTGTAAACTAAAATCTGTTTCCTTGCTTTATCTTTGGTAGAAATTTCTTCAGCATTAAAGCATGCTCACAACTCAAGCTTTGCACAAAAATACTCAGACCTTGCAAACTAAGATACTATGCTGTCGAATTATAAACTGGCTCTGTTGAAATGAAGCAAATGCTAACATGAGGGCGTCATATATATGTATCTAATTCCAGTGTTTATATCTATTTTTGCCACAGCTCTCAAGTTAGTTTAGTGTTATCACTTCTTTAGAATGGTAGGCCTACTATCGTGTTATTGATACTAATGCTGTTCTTTTTCAATTTTGGCAGCAGACTGGTGGCTGAAAGATGCTTATATTGGCTCTGATTAAAATTTTGATGGCATTCTGGGTGGCGGTATGTCTGTGTGTGGTTTCTAATTGCTGAGATTAGCTATTAAATCTTAAGATCGTAGGTTTGATGGATATGTCTTTGTTGCATCATCCTTATGAAGTGAAAAAGAAACGAAGGCCGGCTGAGTATATGTAGTTGATATACCTTTTGTTTTTCTACTCCTTTTAGGTATATGAGAAATTTTATCTATCTACAAGCCAGGAAATTAAGTAACACTAGCATCTATAAAATAAATAAATAAATAAATAAAAATAACTAAAAAGAGAAAAGCTTATTGCGGTTGTTTAATCCATGCTATAAAATTTAACTAGGTAAAACACAGGAAAAGGGAATGTTCTTGGTTTTGTGGCCTGAGCACGGTAAACAATTTAATTAATATTTATATGATAATACAAATAAAAAGAATAAATTTATAATATTTGACAATATTTACTCTATAAGGTCTAAGCAAACATTCAAGTTAGTTAACAAGTAAGAAAAAGTTAAAAAAGGTTGGCCATTGTGTACATAGGAATTGCTCGCTTCTCCGTTTATGGTAGCAGCCATATCAGAAATATGGAAGATCGATAGTCCTCAAACTACCCTGACTCCTAATGTGAGCCTAAGCAATATGGTAATATGCTTTCTAAAGTAGCATGGTAGTGACCATTAGAGCATTCATATCAGTTCGTGCATAATAGAAAAGAAAAAAAAAAAAAAAAAAAAAAAAAACACACACACACACACAAATATATATATATATATATATATATATATATATATATATATATATATATAATTTATACAGTTTTGCTTTAAAATGACTAACATTAATTTGTGTATAATTATGTAAATTTACAAGTTTGCTAAATTGAGAGCAATTACATCAATCATGCTAAAATGGAAAAAAATGATAAAATTTACACAATATGGCAATTACATCAATCATGCTAAAATGGAAAAAAATGATAAAATTTACACAATATGGCATAACAAGGACTCATACCAGATTGTCTAAACTTGTGTAAATATACATTTGTATTACAGTAATAGTGTATATTTACACGGTTACTGTAGTTTATATTATTTTCACTTTCACTTTTCATTCTCTCACACCACTACTCTCTCTCTCTCTCTCTCAGCTTCCCTCCTAGTCATTCTTCTCCTTCATAGTCGTTCTCCGACTAGAAACTCAGTTTGATTTTTTCTTGGTAGCGCCACCTAGGCCAGATCTTTGATGAGCGATTTGATTTTCACTTTTGGGCTGCCTCGATCTTCTCCTTGAGGTGTTGCCTTCCTCGACTCTGTGTCTCTATTGGGCAGTGTTAATAGATTTGTATAACCCCAAGGCTATTTTTCAATTTTAGTAGCCCATTTTTTATTGATTTATTGTTGTGAAAATTTTTTTTGTTACCTAAACAAATAGGGTTTAATATTGGAGATTGTAAAGAATTGGATATAGTTGGGCGTGATTATCAAATGGGCATCATTGATTTGGTTCTTATGGGTGGATTCATTAGCTAATGTTGTTTGATGATGAGTGATGACCAATGTTGTTTGGCGGAGGGGAAGGGAGAATACGAGAGAAAGGAAAAAAATAAAATAAAATATAATAAAAAGACAACATTTTAATAAATTATAGTGTAGAATACATAATCTAATGTGGGTTCTTTGAAAAGGTAGTATGTTAAATAGAAAAAATAGATTCTTATGCTAAAATAGACACAATTTTTTACACAAATTGATGTGAATGCTTTAACCATGTAAATTTACACTAATACTATTAATTTTGTATTTAGTTGTTTAATCTTTCTTTACGTATCTTGAGGATGAAGGAAGAGAGTGAATGTTAGTTGTTATGTGTGAATAAAGAGAAACAATTTTTAAAATTAAGAAAAATTGATATTTTAATGAAATCTATTATAAAATAGATAATCTAATATGGAGCGTTTTGAAAAGTAAATATTTAAAATAGAAAAAAGTAGGTTTTTATACTAAAATAGATAGAAATTTTTGTACGAGCTGATGCAAATGTTCTTAGGTAGAAACAAGTTCAAGTTTTTCAACCAAGCATTTATATATCTTAGAAAAAGCTTGTTCTAAGCTGTAAATGGCCAGAGTATTAGCATTTGGTCTGGGAAACCAAACATGGCTCTAGTTGAAAAGAAAGTTGGCTTTTTAGCTGTAAATGATCGGAGTACTAAAAGCTCTTAGATACAATGTATCACAATTCTTAGAAATGTTTCGATACGGGTTTCAATACACACCCGCTTAACACATACAATTTAATCCAATCAAATTCATATAATCTAAGGTTATATAATCTCTCTCATACAAATTTTTGATGTCCTTGTCAAAGTTGACATTATTTTGCTAATTGCAATGCTCTCAAGTCATAAAAGAGGTTTGATATCAATTCAATCAAATCCATACAATCCAGAGTATCACACCATATCTTCTCAACTTCCTTTTTTGTTGGTATGGTAGTTGCCAACCTCTTTCAATATTCTTAGAATGGCTATAATGATCATATGTTATGTTCTCTTTGACAATGAAACTTATAATGTTCATAAGATTGCCTTTAAGTCCCCATTTTGAAAATATACCCAAAATATCGGCTAAAATTGTAAAATACTCATTTCTCACAAACTTTTCAGCAAAATGCCCCATATTTGAAACTATTTAAGGATATGCCCTTATTTTAAAATTTGATTTTCTAAAAATCAAGTTTCAAATGTAAAACTTGATTTTTGGACAATCAAGTTATAGCGAAATGAAAATTAAAAAAAAAAAAAAATTGGAACTCGAGTTCATGGAACTCAAGTTCCTTGAAAATATTCAAGTGGAACTCGAGTTCTTTGAATGGAACTTGAGTTCCACAATTTATTTATTTATTTTTAAGTTTCATTTCATTATAACTCGATTGTCCAAAAATCGAGTTTTACATTTTCTAAAAATTGAGTTTCAAAACAGGAGTATATTTCTAAATAATTTCAGACAGTGGGCATTTTGCTGGAAAGTTTGCGAGAAAAGAGTAAAACCACATTTTGGCCCAAAATATCTAGAGTGCTTTCTCCTAAAAACAACACATCGATCCACATACTGGCAAGACAAATTCCGAAATCGATAGACTGCAATGTCAAAATCATATTGGAATAGTGAAGAAACAACAAAGGCATCAAATCAATTTTTTTTATGGCATTTCAAAATATGAGAGTGAATTTGTTGCATCATGTACAAAAGCATTCCATGATTTTTCATCATAGTTAGCATAGCATATGATCATAAGAATCATTATAGTTTTTCCACAACAGTGTTCGTCAATGGTGTTAGTAGTCAGGGATTGTGCCGGATTTGGTCTTGCCTCTAAAGTTTGTGTCTACCTTCATATCCCATCTCTCTGTTGTCACACCTAGGCCGGTGTGGTTTCTTTAAGGAAAACATATATTTATGGGATTCTAGCATTTAGGTATATTTTCAAATTGGGGAAGAGGAGGCAAGAAGGAGAAGGCTAGTATCTTAAAGATGGTCTCATGAGATCACCCTCTCACATCATGTGACAACCCAACATAATGTGAGAGAAACATCTCTTTAGACCTCTTTTGCACAATTGAAGGATGGTTATTTATGTGCAACTTATTATTAGTTTCTCTAATATTCTAATAAAATTTAGCTTAACTGATTTATATTTCAATTTCTAATAAAAACATTTAGGATTTAGGTCGCCGCCCTCAACTATCGATGTATAAATTTTTTTTAAATAAATTTCCTTGTAAAAAATGGTAATCTTTAGTTATTTTATGGACAAAATAGAAAGACACTAAGAATGGTATAGTGATTTGATCATACTATATATATTTGTTTATAAATTGAAAATTTTGTGATATAGTGGCTCATATAGATAGGCATGTTTCATGCCTACTAAAAAATGAAAATATATATACTTCAAATTTTTTTTTTTTTTTTTACATTCTTAATTTTGTGTTACTATATATATATATATATCCTTTTTGTTGGACATTGTTTCAATTGTTGCAAAAACAACTAAATTTGAGCAAGAATATCATATTTCGAATCAATTGTTCCTCACATTAAAAAAAAAAAATCAATTTTTTTCTCCTATAAATCTTAGAAAAATGATATTAAAATTTTGTTATGCTTAAAAAAATTAATATAACAAAATAAACATATTTATTGTATTAGTTATCTTTCTAATTATATAGAATAAATACTACAATGTTAGTTATCCTTGCTCCAACCCTCCCACCCCCCCCCCCCCCTGCGCGCACGCACACACACACACACACATATTACATGTCACACAAAGGAGTTAGGAAATTTAAAGGGATGAGATTAAATTTAGTGAATTCACAAATATTTAATTTCTTTTTATGATTTTTGTGTCAATTGTTGACAAAACAACTAAACATGAGGAAGAATGTCATATTTTAAATCTATTATTATTATTATTATTATTCCAATTTTCTTATATAGAGTTTATAAAAATAATCATATAAATTTATTTAATATAAATAATTAATGCACAACTATAGATAATTAATATATGTATTTACTCTATTGGCTAATTCAATGAACTAATATATATATATATATATAAATTGTGAATTGGATATTTGTATCATTTACCCCACTTGTGGTCACATGCAACTGTTATAGTTTACCACCTAAATAGATGGTGGGGTGCTACTTGCAGGGATTGTCACAATTGGTGCCGTAGTTGTAAATTTTGTAGTTTAGGGTAGATTTCTATAATTAACCTTGCTTTCCCCCTTTAATTTTGACAATTATATAGATTTGGGTTTACTTTTTTGGAATCTCTACATATTTTTTGAAAAATTCAATAGTTAGGAAAGAGGAGAATTTGAACCTTTGATGCTTTATTTGAAAATGAGAAGAGGTGCTAACTAATTGAACTACAAAACTCTTGGCATGAAATCTCTTCATCCAACTCTCTCCATTTTTGGCCTAATTAAGAAATCTCTTTTGCTTAACATTCTAGCTCCTAATGAATTTAGCATGCATCATCTAGTGCTTAATTAGTGAATTTGCATGTGTTGTTATAAACTTATAATCCTTGCGAGACTAGGCTTTAGTCTTATTCCAATGGTAGTGACCTACATCTCACACGACACAGCTCTATGCATGTGTAAAAGGAATAATGAAACTGGATTGATATTGTGAACGCTTGTCGTCATTTCAGTTAATTAGCCGTCGATCTATATGCCTTGCATAACCTAGTACTTCATTTGAAAAGACACCTATGGGATGCCTTCGCATAATCTATTGATTAGAAAAGACTCCTGCTTTAGACTCACCAAGAATTTTTTTTTAAATCTTTTATCAAACGGGATTATTATTATATCTTGTTCCAATGTCAAATAGAAAAAAGTTTATAGCAAACATGTCTCACACAAGAACATCTATGCATACATCATATTTATGGATGCATGTTGCAACTATATAGAGCTTATGCCATTTGTTGAAATTCTATTATATTTATATTTAAAAAATTAACTATTTTTATTTTATTTTATAAAAACGTAGTCTTACACAATATCATTTTACTAAAATTAATTTTATTCATTTATTTTTACTCTTTATTTTATTATTTAATTTTAACTATAATTTTGAAATATTATTTTTAGTTTACATATGATTTTTAATAAATTGCATGGAAATAATACTTATTTTATAACAAAAAGTGATGCTTAATTCTAGTAATCTAATGCACTACAAAAAAGAAAAAAGAAAAAAAAAAAGAAAAAGGTCTACACTAGTGCGGAGAAAATGGGCAAATACCCATTTCAAAAAAACAATTCAGAATTTTGCCCTATTTCTCAAACTAATTAGGAAAATGCCTCTCTTTTTAAACTTGATTTTCTCAAAATTGAGTTATAAAAAAAAAAAAATTTATGGAACCCTATAATGGCATTTTAAGGAGCCTATAGTGACGTTTTAAGGACCTATAATGACGTTTTTTAACTCGATCTCCCTAAAGTCAAGTTATATTCAATTTTTTTTTTTTTTTTTTTGCCTATAACTCAACTTTGTGGAAATCGAGTTAAAAAACGCCACTATAGGTCATTGAAACGTCATTATAAGCTCATTAAAAACGCCACTATAGGGCTTAACTCGATTTTGAGAAAATTGAGTTTCGAAAGAGAGACATTTCCTAATTAGTTTGAGAAAGAAGGCAAAATGCTGGATTGTTTTTTTAAAAATGGTAAAAGCCAATTTTTTCCACACTAGTGCTTTCCAAACGACAGTATAATCTAATAGTGTCTATTGCCACTTTTCAGTACTGATGCTAGAAATGCCACTATAGGAATTTTTCAGATTTTAAAATGCAGTAATAGGTTTTTGTAAGCTGTAGTGGCACTTTAAAAGCGCTGCTATAGGTATCTTTTTATTTTATTTTTATTATTATTTTTTTTTAATACATAATGTGGGCTAAATCCAGTATGATCACGAAAAAGGAATATGATAATGGGAAAAAAAAAAAAAAAAAAAAAAAACAACCAGATCCGCCCTGGACTAGTTTACATTTTTCTAATTAATTACATTGAGCTTTTTATTTATTTAATTTTATTTTTAGCTTCTGGTTAAGCAAAAGTGCGAATGAGAATCTAAGAGACCAAGAAGAAAGGGAAAGCAATTGTCAGCCACCGAATAAAGGTTAAGGCATGTGATTCTTGATTTCCAAATGGAGAGAGAATAAAGTGAAAAGGGAGTTCAATTGGACGCCAACGATTATGCACCCTTGGTATATAGATTTTCGTGAGCTATGATTACGACATTTTAAGGAAAATTATATTTTATCCTATTATTTTATAGTTTGAGTGTATTTCAAATTAAAATTTCATAAGTTACAAACCCTATAATTTGTGGAATTTCAAATTATTCCTTATAATTTCATAAATTACAAATTAAACCATGAACTTTTGAATTTGTTTCAATTCAATTCATCTCTTTGTATCTCTCGGTCACCGATCTCATTTCTCAAAATTTGAATCGAAATTGATCTAAAGATTCATAATTTGATTTTTCGTTAGCATTTTCTTACGTTTTGGGCTGGTGTAATCATTTTTGTGTATTTAATAAAATCTGAATTAGTTGGAGAATATGTTACTAAGTATTTCTTAGATTAAATAACAGATAGTGATCACAATATATTTTTAATATTGGTTATTTTAGTGCACATTGTAATTAATAGTATGTATTTTGATATTGTGTATTTTTTTTTCCTGGCCATAGGCGGCCCTTAGAGTCTATTTGTTTAGGTTTTTTGGAATATTAAAATAACGTTTTTAAAATTCAAAACTCTGTTTTGCAACTATTACTTTTCAAAGTTTTTTTTTTTTTTTTTTTTTTTTAACAAATGCTCATTTTAAATTTAAAACATAATTTTTTAATAGTTTATACAAACACACTTTTAATGTGACAAACTTGTATTTTGAGTTTTGATAATGGAAAGGTTCCTACTTTTTACCTGTTAAAATACTGGTTTTTCTTATAAAAATTCAATATATTTTGATTATATGTATATCTTGTGTTGGTGTGAGGTGTACAAAGTAGGGAATGCGAGAGAGTGCAAGTGTCTTGGTGTAGTTCACCTTCCTCACACAAACTCCATTCTAAATATCCTTGCAGCAACAGCGCCTGCTTGTTTTTGTTCTTATGGAGGTCTCTCCATCTTTATCATCAGGTGTGTTATGTCGGCGTCCTCATTTATTTGATAAATATAGTGTATGATTCTTGAGAGTTTGGTAAATGCTATATTCCTGAATTTTGTTATGTGGAACTCAGTACAAATGTTTTCAACTTTATGTGGAAGTTAGTACAAGAATTTCAACTTTTTAAACTTAAAAATTTTATGGTTTAGTTTGAAATTTCTCCTAGACTATTGGGTTTAATTGATAACTTATAAAACTATGAAGTTTAATTTAGAATTTTCATAAATTATAATATGTAAAATGTAATTTCGTCTACATTTTATTTTACTTAAAGGAAAAGGAAAAAAAAAAACAGAAAAAATTCTTGGCTTTGGGGTTGGAGCTTTGCCCCATTGGAAGACCAACCTTGCAAAGCACTAGCTTTCTTTATATTATTTCTTTAAGAATAAAATTCTTTTCTGTTTCATAGTACTAATTCATGCCCTTTTAGTTTTTTTTACCCAAACTTTAAGCAATTGTAGCTCTTGTAAATATAAATTTTTTTTTTAAACAGGTTAAAAAAATATAATCACTTCTATATCTTTTTCTTTCCCCCTTTCACATTTAGCAAATAGTCTTAAGAGTCAGCGTTATCAAATATAAATAAGCATACACAAGGTTTGCATTCTTCAAAGGAGGTGTGAATTCAGGGCCGCCATTCGTACAAGCTTTGAGGTCGGTGTAGGGCTCTGAATATAACTTTTCTACAAAGTTATGTTCTAGCATTTTGAAGGGTGTCAATTTATTAACAGTTATATCAATAAGCAAAAGTCAAAAGTTTCTCATTCTATATATCCCCGCCGAAAATAAATTATGCTAGATTTCATGCATATTCAATGAATTCGGCTCAATAAAGAGTGTCTATATAGCTAGCTAGCTCTTTGGCGAGGAAAATTTATCGGCAAAAATGGAAAGAAAAGTTACATGCAAACGGTGCAATACACAGTATTCAGAAACTAAACCGGAGTCAAAATGCAAATGTCCTGTCCCAACAGGCGGGCAGTCAGGTGACAACCAAGAACGGCATCATCGGTTTTCACAAATTGTTAGAAAATTTGCTCAGGGGTTCAAGAAGTGCTCAAGCAGTAATGAAAGCACAAATGTTTATTCAATGAATGTTAAGCCATCTGGTACAGGTTCTGCAGAGAGACACCCAAGGAAGAGGGCACTTCTTTGTGGGGTTACTTATAACAACAAGAAATACATGCTCAAGGGAACTGTTAATGATGTGAAGTCCATGAGAGAGTTTTTGATAAGTCAATATGGTTATCCCGAAGAGTGCATTCGCGTCCTCACAGGTAATTACCAATTATTATTTGTCTATATGATCTGAATATTGGTGCTTTTACACACATACAACATATATGCATGTATGCCATCCACAAGTTTCCTAAACTTTAATACAAACATATGTACTACTATTTCCTCAATTGTTTCCTTTGGATATCTTTACTTATTGTTATGTGATTGTTCACATGTTTATTGGAGTCTGCACTCCCTTTGAAGTTTTAGGACGATGCAAGAGTACTGAAACAAGCCAACAAGAACTGCTACAAACACCGAATAAGCCACCCAAAAAAACACATACTCTCACATTTCAAATAGGAAATGGAGATTTGGACCATAATTCTCCATAAAGGAAACTAAACAATGACACTGAGTTATAAAACTCTTAATTTGGTAGGATGTTTAGGTACTAGCTAGCTATAAATTGTGTTGGTCTGATTGCATTGGTTAAGTCATAGGTTCAATTATAAGCTGTAGCTGATGTAAGCAGGTTGTAACTAAGAGATTAGTTTGTCTGCACACGCTTAAATAGAAGTAGTTAGTTTGTTAGTTGATGGTTAGAACCTGTTAACAACTAAGCAGTTACTCATAAGCTGTTACTGTGGCCTACTGCAATTGTATCCATATAAGGAGAGTCCTGCACTGGAATGAACCACATATGATGATGAATAATATTGAATTAGCTCTCCTTCGGAGGCTTAACTAGTCTTTACCTCACCATTAAGCACTTAAGAACCCCTTTGTTCATATCATAGGACAATTTTAAAAGCAGTTTACCTTTGGACACACTCAAATCTTGGTTGAACCTATACCTAAATTTTCAACATATATGTTTGATTGTCAACTTGTAATTGGATTACAAGACTTACACGTAGGGCTACAACAGATACTTATTAAAGAAATGAATTCGGCGTGCTAATTAAAAAATGACCCTTAAGCATGTTATAGATTTGAGTGTGTTGTTAGAATTTTCTTTTGAAAAATTCGTAAAATGATAAATAGATAATATGCTTAACTTACCCTAAAATATTTTTAGTATATATATAACAATATCAAGATATCATAAAGTGATAAATATAGAATATGCTTCACTTGTCATATCAAGTTCTCCTAAAATATTTCAAGTAATATATATAAAAGATGAGTTCAAGTTACATTTGGTGTAACTTGATTAGAGTTACACTCATTTTACACCCATATATATAGTTTTATAAGTCAATTGACACGTCTTAATATTTTCAAGATCTAACTAATGTGTGGATGAAGTGATTAATATGTGGCATAGGAGTTGTCTCTATGACTATGAGGGTGAAGTCATTTGAGAGGGGTATAGAGCTCTCAAGTGAGAGGGATAAATTGGGTAAATGTTATTAGGTTTTTGTGATTTTTTTTTGCTATGATTTGTAATTAATTTGTTGTTATTGTTTTTGCTTAGACCAGATTTATGATTTGTCCAAAGATTTTTCTTATTATCCGGATATGCGCATTTTTTTTTTTTTATAGATTTTTCTTGCTATCTATTTGTTCGATTTCTTGGATCAATTTGTAAATTTTTTTGGGGAGAGGGGGTCAAGTATATAAATTTAAGAGACAGAATTAAAATTCTTTTTGTTAATATACATGCTAGTATTTTTCTTTTCAAAGGTTGTTTTTTTTGGGGGGGGGGGGAAGACCCTTTCATTCCTTGAGTAGTTCTGTCCTTGAGTGGCAATAGTAGCAATAGTAGTATTGTGGCATCCACATTCTGCAATAGTGTGGCAGTGGTTTTAGTGGGAGGCACTAATGGCGGTTAAGGTAGTATTAATGGTGAAAACATGGTGGAGATAACGTCTATGGCGGTGGTGTGGTGGTGGTTATAATGCCAAATTGAATGGAGGTGGTGACTGGTGAGTACAAAAAGGAACTAAAAAAAAAAAAAATTTATTTATTTATTTATTTTTCTAAAAAGCGGAAAATTTTTTCTAGTTCTCAGAATTAGAAAACTTTTATTCTCCTATTTTGGGTTATTTTTTGTTGACTTTGAAAAAATATTTTCGAAAGATTTTTTGTTGCATTAAACATTATAAAATGTTTTCCATGGAAAAAAAAGAGTGTTGTAATAATATATATATATTGATAAGACGTAATAAAACAATTTGTTCTAAATGATTCTAATCACCTTAAATATTGAACTTTGTTTGTTCTTAGGATTAGTAAGGCTATCATCTCCAGTTGATTATGCATTCCATTTTATATTAATGTGTGTTTATAAGTTAGTAATATTTCATTTATTAATTTAATTTTCCTTTCATTAACGAAGTAAAAATTCTATTTAGACCCTTATGCAATTTATTTAATAGAATTATTTATTTATGTTAAATCACCCAATTGCTAGGTAATCCTCACAAATATGTAGTTCACCACAGTAACGGGAATACCAAATCTTAAAATAAAAGCAATAAACACAAGCCACAATTTGTTATTGAAGTAGAAAATTATATATAGAATCTTTTCAAAAGAAAAACTACTCCGAGAATTTAATCCCAACAACCTCTTATCATAAGCAAATCTTAAGTAAAAAAATTCTTAAGCGAGCCTCAAATAGGTAAAATGACATTTTTCAAACTATGGGTAGGTAATGTGCATTTGAGCTTAGATACAGGTGGTTTTATTATAATTATCCCTTAAAAGAATGTTCAAATAATGTTTTTGCTTTAATTTTTGCCTCTCAACTAGAATTCTGACATTTATCTCATTAATTTATTTAGAGAAAATAGTCTAGAAGATTAAGCTTATCAAGTTGGTTTTGGGATCATCAGGGCAAAACTACTCAATGAGTTGTGGGGGCCATGGCTCCCCCAAAATTTTCAATAATTAAAAAATTACCCTTAAATTTAGTTAAAATTTTCAAAAATATATAGATGGCCCCCCAAAAAGTTTCATATAATTCTCATGTAGAACTCTTAAATTGGATAAATTTTATGCTTGTTATATATTACTTTAGCTCCCTCTTTCTTAAAATTCTAGTTCTGCCCCTAAGGATCATGATTTGGGAAATCACTAATCACAATTGTACTATATCTCTGAAAGACTCTTCACAATCAGAACTTCATCTGCTAACTTCCATTTGAAGCCTTCTTTGTTGGCTTCAATATTTGGTTCATGTAGCCAAGTTGTATCTCCCTTGATAACTAGTTGATGTGATTTTTTTCTTTTGCCCCCTCGACATATAACTCATAATTTGTCATTCGTAAAAACCTTAATGCCATAATGCAGAAGATGAAAAAGAAGATATATTTAGTCCAACGAAGAAAAACATACAAGAATCTTTGAAATGGCTTGTGGAGGGTTCAGAATCTGGAGACTCATTGGTGTTCTACTTCTCTGGACATGGCTTACGGCAGCCTGATTTCAATAACGACGAGCGTGATGGGTTCGATGAAACTATTTGTCCTGTTGATTTTATGCAAGAGGGCATGATTCTTGATAATGAAATAAATTCCACCATTGTTTGGCCACTCAAGCAGGGTGTCACACTTCATGCAATTGTCGATGCTTGTCATAGTGGAACTATTCTTGATCTGGAGTACATATACAACCCAGAAATGTGAGTAATTTTTTCTAATTAGTAAAAGTAACTCATAGAGTATTAACTATTAAGAGATGACACATGTAAATAAATTAATTAGTGATTAGACATGATGATAAAGATCTATTATCATGATTACGTAAATTTAATTCTTGCTCTATCTATATAAAAAAATTGTAATGCATGGTCGATTATGAAATTTTGAGGACTAATTTATAATTAATGGTTGGAAAAAACATCATGACATTGTTTGTATACAATACAAATTGTAATTGTGACTTTTTCGCTTGAGAATTGCAGAAAAGAATGGGAGGATAACA
The DNA here is from genome assembly GCA_029955455.1 of Quercus agrifolia. Taxonomy (NCBI): domain Eukaryota; kingdom Viridiplantae; phylum Streptophyta; class Magnoliopsida; order Fagales; family Fagaceae; genus Quercus; species Quercus agrifolia. The sequence continues at coordinate 33,958,899 of JARQAD010000010.1, forward strand.
GTGCTCCGTCAAAAGCAAGAAAAAGTACAAGCGGTGGAATTGCAATTTGTCTCAGTGCTTGTGATGATGATAAAATGGCTGCCGATACCACTGTAAGAAAATTTCGTAATTCAGTATTCCAAATTTCTTTTTCTATTTTTTATTTATGGTAAATCACTTTCAATTCTATAGGTTATAACTCTGTCTTTGCCCATATACAATTAAGAATAATCATAATTATTTTTTCAAAAAAAGAATAACCATAATTAGAAACATATACAACAACGATAACAAATAAAGCCTTATTCTCAAAATTTTGGGTCTACAAATCTTGAATAGATTAGTTAAAATTGGTTATATGTATTATTTTTCTCCATTCTATTGTATCTATAATCATACTCTTTGTTACTTCTTCAATTACCATCTCTTTTGTTATATCTAATAATTTTTTCTTTTCTTTTTTCTCTCTTAAGTTGGATAAACTTGCTCTTTTGTACTAATGCACTAGTCACTCTTCTGTGAACATGACTGAACCATCTTCAGTGACGCTTCATCTTTTCATCAGTAGGGACTACCCTTATCTTTAAGAAAATTTCTTTATTTCGAACCTTATATTTCCCTATATTCTCACTTACTATAGGGACAGATCAAGGAGTTCAAGATAGGGGGCTAGAGTATAAGAAAAAAAAAAATCATTAAACTCCAAATAAGAATTCATTTAGTATTCATAAACTACAAACAAAGACAAAGAGACAAAATCATTGATCCAATAATCCTTAATATATTACTTACCAATCAACTCTATACACACTTTTCGTAACTTAGCCAAACATATTCAGTAGTCTTTTAATAATTAGAACAGTATTTTTTTATTAATTATGCTATTTTTTTATTAGAATAATTAAGATAAAAATAAGATAATATGAAAATTAATAAGAAGTAATAAATATGAGGCAGTGACCAGTTGGCAGAAGGAAAGTGGGGTTTTAAAATTTTTTTTTTTTGAACAATTTAAAATAAAAACTAATGGGTAAATCCGTAAATGAAATAATCAAAAAGTAATTAATTATTTGCTAACCTGTACCCCATCTTTTTCCCAAGTCCCAACTGCCCCTTCTTTTATTTTTCCCCCACACGTTTTTTTTTTTTTTTTAATTATTTTTTTTGTGAATTTCAATGGTTGATTTTTTGTTTGGGCAGGGTTTATTTAGATATATGATTGTTGTTGTTTGGACTGGATTGTGATATTGTTTGGGCTGGATTTTAATTTTAATTTTAGGAGGGCGGCCAACCTTCTGAAAGCAAGGGGGCCGAACTCTTTTTTTACTTGGGCCCAAGTTGAACGTGGGCATACTACATATACTATTTATTTTACATGCGTAGAGCCAGGGAGCCCGGGCCCCTTGAACCCCTTGTAATAGGTATCCTTTCTACAATCAAACAACACTCTTATGCCCTTTTTCATTTCATCCATTCTGCTCTTATCCTATGATTCACATCATTTTTAATCTCTCTAATTTTTATAAATTATCGATCCAAGAATTTCCCTATCTTACACATAAAATAAATGGTAAATTATAATTTATCCTATGTGATTTGTTTTTATCATAATTTAGTTTATAAAGTTTTGTTTGCTAGATGTTTCCCCTAAAGTTTGGACAAAATTGAAACTATTAAAATTCCATCCAAGTGAACATATTTCCTTTTCTCAAAAAAACAAAGTGAACATATTTCCTATAATTTAGATTTTAGAGCTTCTCACCAAATTTCTAACTTGCATCAACTTCATTTCTAATTTCATCTACTAAAACTATATCATTTGTAAAAAGCATATATCAAGAGACTTCCTCTTGCATTGATTTAGTGAGTTCATTCATCACTAGTGTAAAGAGATATGGACTTAATGATGATCTTTAATACAAACTTATAGTAATAGGAAACTCACTTGTGATTCCTTCACTTATTCTTACACTAGTTACCACTTTTTTGTGCATATCCATAATTAGTTTAATATACTTTAGAGGAACACTTTTTTTTTTAGCCAAAACCCACTACATAACCTCTTTAGGAACCCTGTCATATGATTTCTCTAAATCAATGAAAACCATATTAAAATCTTCACAGGCTTTTCCATATTTTTCCATTAAATGCCTATGTAAAAATATATATATATATATATATATATTTGATGGTATATCATCCTGGCATAAAACCAAATCGATTCTCTGATATTGTTGATTCATGTCTTAACCTATGTTTAATCACTCTTTCCCTAAGTTTCATAGTATGGCTTATAAATTTAATTTCATAGTAATTAGTACAGTTTTGAATATTTATTCTTATAAATAGGTATTAAAGTATTTCTCCTCCACTCACTAAGAATTTTGTTAGCACTTAAAATCTTATTAAAAATGTTTGTCGACCATCATACACCCACATCATCCAAGCACTTCCAAACTTCAATGGGAATTTCATCCAGTCCCGTGGATTTTCCAATTTTCATCCTTAATGCATCATTTGCCTTAGCCATCCTAATTCTTCGAATGAACCTATGATTTCTAACCCCCATTAGGTTACCCAAATTGCTCCAATCAATCATATCTTTTTCATAAAAAAATGTTGGTCGAAATAACTTTTCCATCTTTCTTTAATCTAGTCTTCTTTCATTAACACTCTTTGTTCTTCATATTTATTTCACCGAACACCATTCAGGTATCTTATTTTCAACTATAATGCACCCAACTTGTTATATAAGTTATCATAAGCATATTTAGCTTCTTGGACAACCTTTTTTGTCTTCCTCTTCTTAATCACTTTATACTTTTCTTACGCAACATTGTCTCTACATTTATGTGGGCTTCTATAGCTCTTTCTCTTTAATATAATTACTGCTTGAACCTTTGTATTCCACCATCAAGTCATTTTAACTGGTCACTCACATCCTTTATATATATACTAGCCTTAACACACGTGCTTTATGTGTGCGATGAGGATTTTTTTGTAATAATAATAAAATAAAAAAAAACTTGTGTTTTTATTTTATATATATAATTTTTATTTTGAGAATCTAATTTATATGTGGATAAAGAAATTTAAAAATCAACAAGAGAATGATCATATTTTTTAGGCAATGTTTTAGTAGGAATTATAGTTATATTTTTACCGAATTGTCATTTAATTTTGTCTATACTTAATTAAATATAGAAGTGTAGGGGTTTTTTGAATTAAAAAAATGAGGATCCCAAACAGGAGAAGTCCCTTAAATAATAGTATACACACACACAGACACACATATATATATATATATGAAATTTTACTACAAAAAAAGTTATATATTTATTGTATTATATACTAGCATAATAAATTTGAATTGAGCCTTTTATATTTTTCAGGTTTAGATCAACGGATTTGCATGTAAATATAAATGTTACAAAATTGCCTCATCCTCCTGAGAAATTATTGTGTACTCCCGGAGTAGTACCATAAATGCGTACTCCCTCGTTTCACGTGAATGATGGGTCTCATTAATTAAATTCATGGTGGGACTCACTATTTATGTGAGAGGAGAGAGTATGTATTTACGGTACTTCGGGAGTACCTAATAATTTTCCCCTCCCCCAACTCCGCCAAAAAAAAAAAAAAAAAAAAAACAAAATCAGAGTTTAATTAGAAGCCTATTTAATGGATACAAAATCAGAGCATAACTAGAAGCATATTTGAGTATATGATAAACTTTGTAGGCTTTACATTATAAACTCTCGCAAGCAAGATCAAGTAAATGGTTGTAACAAATTATTTTATTTAGCTATTTTAATTTCTTATTATTAATTTGTTAAGCAACAATCTATGTGAAATTTTTCTGTCCCGAAGAAAAGCTTTTACAGATTATATTACCATTAAAACGTGCAGGCTTTCACAGGAAAAGCAATGGCTGGTGCAATGACATACCTTATGATCGAAACGATCAAGAAAGATCCCGAAATAACATACGGACACCTACTGGAAAGAATGCGTGAGATGGTTGAACAGTTTAACGATAAATCATGTCTCGGAAAGTTCTTACCAACAGTTTTTTATCACAGAAAAATACAGGTTGGATTCCCTCGTATACTTACAAAATGAGTTTGTTTGTTGTTTACAAATGTTTTGCTTTTTTTTTTTTTTTTTTTTTTTAAATAATCCAACTTTTAGTTTTATTTATTTATTTTAAATGAACTAATTTTTAGATTTTTGTAACACATTTAACATAGAAGTTATCAAAAATCATATCTTTTGATAAATACTATATAAATAAACTACCATAAATAAGTAATTTTTCAAACTGACATAAATTTAAATTTAGTTGTCCACTATTTCACTTTGAACCACCTCAAAATGTTTGTCCAATTTTTTTGATAAACACGATATAATTTCAATTTACTGTATCATTTTCATGATAATTGTTATTTATCATCAAAGCTAAGAAACCAATCATTTTTTAATTTTTTTGGTCTAAATGGAATTCGAAACTCAGATCTCTTATTCCACAACAAGAAAATTTTCTAGTTGAACTAATTAGATCCCATCGGTCCAATTTTAGAAGACAATGACCACTTAATTCTTTTCTAAAAATAATAGTAATAACAATAATTCTGCTACTTACAAGAATATACCCATGGGCTAGGTCCTTTTTTTTTATTCGAGGTTTAACTTAAACCCAACTCTTTTGTTTTTTTACATTTATAAAATTGATACTTTCACTTATATATGTGATATAATTTACTCAAATTTAAAGAAAGTAATTTGGATTTTGGACTATAATAACTATTTCCGGAAACTGACCAACTATAAATGCTTGATATAATTTCATTAGTCCTAATGCATTGTTTCTATGCATTTGGATTTTATGGAGGAGTGCAGAATGCTCTGCTATCATCGTCGGAAACGTTTGAGGTTTACACGAAGAAATTTCTGCTGTAATCCTATGCGTTGGAAGGGTGCAAATCGCGAAGAAATCTCTGCTGCAAATCTTGTGCAGAGAGGGAAGTGAGAATCAAACCAAGCTGTAATTGTAAAGACAAGTGTTATTTCTAATAAATAAATGAATAAATTTTGAAAATTAATGAGCAGTTGCCACTCTGGCTAATGCATGTCTTTTACAACTTTTATGCTGAACTAGATAATTTCCCGATACGCAGATGCTTGGTAATTTCATTTGAAAATAATTTTTATTTTTTTAAGACCCATATATAATAATCATTTTGTTATATAGTATTAATGATGTTTCTCAGAATATTGTTGAATACTTTGAAACTTAATTTTCTTAATTCATATTTTATAATTTTTCCTTATCCTAGAAGTAGTTTATGACTATTGAGTGGATTTTCTTTACTTATATATATATATATATATATATATATATATATATATATATATATATATATATATATTATATTGTAATTACATAGTTATTAGAAATTTCTAGGAGTTAACACCATATTATAAATTTAATATTTAAAAAATAAAATAACATCTAGATAAAGGTAGACTTTATTTCTAAAACCAAACACTTCCTCAACCACTTCATTCTCATCATCAAATCCTAAGACCCCAATCTCAAACACCTTGTTCGTAATCTAAATGAAAAAAAAAATTTATTTGTGTACCAACATAAAGAGAACGTAATCAAAGAAAGAAAAATTGGCTAAATATACTTCCATTTATCAATATTTAATTGCCTCCAATATGGCTTTTATATCCTTTAAAAAAAAAAAAAAAAAAAAAAAAACAACACCAACAACAAAAAACAAAAACCAAAGAGAATGCTAAAATTCAAGAAAAGTATAAACTAAAAATGGGAAAACTAATCTTGTATTATTAATTTTACACATGAGCTTTGTCTTTATATAGAGAAGTAGAGCACAACAATTAACTTACAATCGTACATCAAAACTAAAACAACAAATTAAAGCATTTGAAACTAATCTTAACAAATCACAACAACTATAATTTATAGCACTAACAAAAGTAATCAAAAAAATATAGGTGGATAAGTACTATACATGAAAGATACACGAGAAAGAATATAAAAATTATGTGAAGAACTACCTAATTGTAGAGTTGATGGATAGAAATAACAATATGATTGTGATTTATACACTGTTTTACACTATTCCTGAATAGCTGCAACTAAACTTGAGGTTGCAATTAAAGTTGATATAATCTTGAATCTTGATTCACAACAGAGAAAACTCCAAAATAATCATTGTTTTTTATTTTTATAGTTGAGGCTCATACCAATACCACGTTAAATAGTAGTAAAAAAAATGACAAAGACACCAAGAAATTGTGAGGGCTAAAACAAAATAAAATAGAACTTAACCTATGGCATGAAGACGAAAGACTATGGGTCGGTGTATATATAGTAGTAGAAGTGTAAGAGGTGAAAAGGGTGAGTGGAAACACGAAAAGTTTTGTACTTTGTGAGAGAGAGATGAAAGTCTTAAAATAATGAACTCAAGAAAATAAGGGGTCTTTATCTTTTAAATTTTAATTAGTTCTTATCTATAATGTAGCACTTGAGAAATGTCCTAATACAATGAATCTAAGAAAATAAAGAATTCTTACCTTTTGAATATTTTTTTCATGGGAATTATATATAATCTGATGTGGCACTTGAGTAAATAATTTATATAAACAAATTCCTTGTAAAAGAGAGTGTTATATGACAGAACCTCATACTCTCCCACATGAGGTTTCTGCTTTTATATATATATATATATATATATATATATATATATATATATATTGATTGATATTGATATAAATTGATTTTAGAATTAGGGTGTAAAAAAGCAAAGGCATATATACTACAAAAAAAACTTGACTATGCTGGCGCAAGTGATTACACGATCTCATTTAACTTTTTTTCTCCTCCTATTTTCACTATCTATTTTATTATCCAGTTTTAATTATATTATTAAAATATTTTTTAATTTAGATATAATTCATAATTAAATTGTGTATCATACGGACATAATACTAATTTTATAAGTAAAAGTTATGCTTAATTTATTTAATATTTTATTTTAAATAGATAATGAAGGAGGGAGTGGTGGGGTGTGAACTATAGAGATGAAACACCACATAACACTAATGTGATTACCACTTGCTAATAACTTTGAACCCGTAGTGAGGACAAAACGGGCTTCTGCCCTTTTCGGGCAAATTAATTAGCCTTTTGTCATTCTTTCCAAATTAAATAAGAAAATGCCCCTCTTTTGAAAATCGAGTTAAAAAAAAAAAAAAAAATTCTGGAGCTCTATAGTGACGTTTTTAAGGACTTATAGTGACGTTTTATAACTTGATATCCATGAAATCGAGTTATAGGCAATTTTATTGTCTATAACTTGATTTCATGGATATCAAGTTACAAAACGCCATTATAAGTCCTTAAAAAGGTCACTATAGGTCATTAAAAACGTTACTATAAGGCTTAACTCGATTTTTAAAAGAGGAGCATTTTCCTATTTAGTTTGGGAAGAAGGGCAAAAGGCTAATTAATTTGCCTGAAAAGGACAGAAGCCCATTTTGTCCCCCCGTAGTGATGCTTAATTGGAGTAATCTAACGAAATGTTTGAAAATATAATGTGCGCTAAATATGGTCCATCACTTTTTTTTTTTTTTTTGGAGAATCAAATATGATTTATCACTAAATTTGTATCACTTTGAAAATATTTATTTATATTGAGCTTTTGGTTATGTAAATGCGCGAATGGGAATCCATGAAACCAAAAAAAGAAAGGAAAAGCAGATATGCTGTCCATCGTCGGCCACCGAATAAAACATAGGGCATCACATTCTTTACAAAGTGATAGAATAAATTGAAAAGGGGTCATATGTGTTCAATTGGTCGCTAATCATCGCACCCTTTTTGTGATATAGATTTCGGTAAGCAATGGTAAAAGTGTATAACATTTGAGGAAAAATTACACTTTGAACATTATTATTTGTGACGGTTTCAAATTAATCGTTGGAAATTTGTGTGTGTATATGTATTAAGTGGAGAAGACCTTCAAAAAAAAAAAAAAAAAAAAAAGTGGAGAAGAGGGATTCAAACCTATTAAAAACTCCAAAATAAATATCATTGACTCATAAATTACAAATAAAGCACAATAATTTAGGGAGTTTCAAATTAAATGTCATAGTTTCACAAATTAGACACTAAACCATGAATTTTTAAATTTATTTCTGATAATGCTTGGATGATCAGTGGGCTGAAACTGTCTTCGACGTTACCAAAGGTCGCTAGCAAGTCCTGAAAACAAAGACTAAAATCAAAGGTGACCGGTGGAGGCCAGCCAAAAATCCTCCGATGGCAAAGTTAGTATCTTTGTGATTTTTGTTTGAAGGAAAAGTGAATGGAAGTTCTCAATAAATTACCTTGTTCGTAGATCAGTGCTTTTATAGCACACCCACGGAACAGTCGTCTCCCTTCATGTAAGTCGACGGTTTTAACAGTAAGTTATAACTGTTTTTGGTACCGTATCGTTTGGCCCGATTGATCTAACCGTCGTTGGCAACGGTTCCCATCAATTTTGTCGATTACGGAAAGGTATGATGTCCCATGTCTGGTCAGTGATGTTCATCGCCTAGCATACTCAGGACGAGGTTAGGCTAAGGACGAGATTACCTAAAATCTCGTCCTTCCTGTTTGGCTAAGGACGAGTTATCCTCGTCCTGACTTTCACGAGTTGAGGTCGTAGATCAGGACGACCCATCATGGACGAGTATAGAGTTGCAATTTTTTCCGAGTATCATCAATTTCAATTTAAACAATCTCTTCTCTCACTCCACCACTAATCTCATGGTTTAGGATTTTAATTAATTCAAACATAATAAAAAATTCATAATTTTATTTTTAAGTTATATAAAATTATATGGTTTAATAAGAAATCTCGTCAGGCTATTGGGTTTAATTTAAAACTTAGAAAATTTAAATTATAAATTATAATGTTTTAAATGCAATTTTTTCAACATTTTATTTTACTTAATAAGAAAAAATGGGAAAACCCAAGGATTTGGCACTTTGCCCCTAGGAAGAAATACAAATTCTCTATTCCACTCGTTGTACTTCGCTTTATGTTCCATCAATTATGTCATGCAATGTGTTTGTTTGTTTGTTTTTTTTTTTTTTCATTTTAAACTTTGATTATTTTATAAGAAAATTCAAAAAAATATATAGTAAATTGTAATTGGTAGAGCATAAAATAGAATGCAAAAAGTGGTACAGATAATTTATATTTTTATAAGAAGTCCAACCTAACCTATTCATTCTTTTAAGCATAAAAGTTTTAGCTAAAAAAAAAAAAAAAAAAAAAAAAAAAAAAAAAAAAAACAAGTGCATAGGTTGAGGCACTCTAAAAATGGAAGCATGAGTTACATGCAAAAAAAAATTGGAAGCAAGCGTAGTACATGCAATCAGTGCAGCACAATAACAAAAATGGAGACAACAATTCATTGCACAAAATGCAAATATAAGGTCTTGGTCCGGACATTCAAGTACCAACCAAAGACAGGATCAGCGGTTGCCACAATCAAGTAATTTTGCTCAGAGGTTGAAGAATGAGAAGGGAAAACAGATAGGTCTATATCAATATCCTATTCTAGTCCTCAGCCCTCATTCAAGCAGTGAAAGCCAAACGTTTTTTCTCTGAATGTAAAGCTATCTCGAACAGGTTTTTGTGCGACTCACCCAAGGAAGAGTGCACTTCTTTATGGGGTTACTTATCAGAAACGGAAATACGAGCTTAAAGGAAACAAGTCCATGAGAGATATGATGATTATTAACTTTTTGGTTATCCAGAAAAATGCATTCGCGTCCTCACTGGTAATTTCTAATTATTAGTTATTAGTACGTGTCTTATGATCCGAATGGTACATAAAAACAAAGATATATGAGGTTTTTTATGCTGAGTTTTAAATTCTTTTTTTTTTTTTTTCCTTTTTTTCGAGAGTTGCTGAGTTTTAAATTCTAATACAAATATATTGGGAAAATTTTCCTTGATTCTTTAGTTTAGATAGTATGTAGGAGACAATCACAATGTCTTTATTTATTTTTATGGATAAATTGCAAATTACACTCTTAAAGTTTGGAGATATTTAGATTTTACACTTTAAAGTTTTAGAATTTGGATTTTATCCCTTGAAGTTTGAGAGTGTTTAGATTTTACACCTTAACGTTTCAAAAATTGGATTTTAAATCCTAAAGTTTGGTATTGTTTGAATATTAAACTCCAAATTTTGAAATTTTAGGGTGCAAAATCCAAACATCCCCGAACATTGGAAAGTAAAATCCAAACACTCCTAAAATTTAGGGAATAAAATCCAAAATTTGAAAAGTCAGGGTGTAAAATCCAAACATCTACAAACTTCACAAGGGAAAATCCAAATTCTGAAATTTTAGAGTATATAATCAAAATACCCGAAAACTTTAAGGGTGTAATTTGCAATTTATCATATTTTTATTTGATTATTCACACAATAATTAGAGTTTGCATTCTCTTTGAAATTTGGAACAAAACATAACATACAAAATTTTAAGATCATAAAGGATTTTCTCTAGCTGAGTTCTCCATTTAATAGATGAGGCAGAGGTAGGAGGATTGAGAGGGATAATTACACTCTACCCCCTTGTAGATAGTTAAAAAGAAATGTGAAAATAGCATTTTGGTTCATACATTTTGAAGTCACAGTTAATCGCATTCCTGCTTCTTTAATTTACCATCAATTTGGTTCCAATCATCAACTCATTAATGAAAAATGCATACACGGTTAATGGATTGCACCATTGCCATACTTTACGCCTACGTGACTTCTAAAATATTAATAATTTTAATTTTTGTTGTTGAATATTTTTTATATGTTAAATAAATTTTTAGTCATGTAGGTATTTTTTGTTAGTGCGTTAATAATAGAGACCAAATTAACTACAAGCTGAAAATAATAGGAATCAAATTAACTGCTACCAAATTGATTATGACCCTAAAAATGTACGGACCAAAATGGTATTTTCACTAAAAGAAATTGTTTCTCATGGGTTCAAATTAGTTCAACTTATAAAATCACTTATTATCAAATAAGAGAGAGAGAGAGAGATTCAACCACTTACACTAAAAACTGATTGATATTTTGACATCATCACGATAATAAAGAGAAATCACACACACACAAAATTGTTTGTCCCCTCCTCCCTCTGGGAGTGTCCACGGCCTTGGTCGATCAAGTCTAGTTTAGGCTTAACCCAGACTCAACTTTATCCTGTTAGGTGGCAAAATGGAGGCCTGCCATCAACCATGGATCGAATTGAGACTAATTTCCATAAATCAAGTCTGTTTCATTCAAAATCGGGAAAGGTGGTAGATCTTTATTGTGTGGTGAATCTCCACCAATTGTAGGCAAAGATTGCTTGATGTTCACTAGATTTGGACGGAGATCACAAGATCTCCACCAAATATGGATGGAAAACTCATTAGAAAAAGGTGGAATAGAAGTTTTTTGATCTAATCGGCTTCGACAGATCAAGAGAAGTGAAAACCGAGACTCAAACCAACTTTGTCAAATCTTCATCTCCTAGAAAAGTCATCGACCACCATGGTAATTGGATTGGTTGGAGTTTCAACCGGATGGCTGTAGGTCAAACAATTCCGTCGAGTCTAGTTGGCTTTGGAAAGCCGTACCCCCTCCCTTGTAAAAGGTTAATTTAATTTGTAATCTATTGGATTACCTTCAAGAGAAAATTGTTGGCATAAGAATTTCCAAAAGTCATTAAATGATAAAAACAGAATATGCTTCACATGTCATATTAACTTCCTGTAAAATATTTCAAGTACTATTTGCTTTTTATTATTATTATTATTTTTGTCCTTGTTAGCAACGGAACTTGGAAAAACCAGAGCTTAAGAAGGATTTCATAGGATACCAAATTAAGCATATCGTGACTCAAAAAATTTGAAGATTTATTGGTGACTCAGGTTATACGTATGGTGTTCAAGCCTAGTAAAAAATGTAGGAAAAATATAGTTTGTATCGCATACAAAACATATGCAGCGAAAAATTAACGGATTTACTTCATTCGCAATTGATAACATGTACTATGTAAATTTCAGAATTTAAGATCAAGAGAGCGTACCTTGGTGCGGTGAAATTCAAAACCAAAGATTAGAAGTACTTAGGAACACTTTTAATCTTCACTCCAATTCCACTTATGCCCAAGAAGTGTGATCTCTCAATCAATTTACATGTATGTGTTCAAAGGAGAATAAGAGAGTGGCTTACACTCACATACACACCATTTCATACATTTCCATGCATTTCAAATTCGGTATGTTTCTCTCCTTATATATATAACTGATTATCTAATTAGGTTAGCCTTTTGGGCCATTCCAATTGGGCTTTAGCATGTGGCTTGGAGTGGGATCAAAAGGAACAAATAAGACATTAGCTCCAATGGGTTTTGGGCATTTTTGTCAACTCTTGACAAGCCTAAAGTTACCATTAATTATATTTAATACTACTGTATAAATATAATTGCATTCTAGGCCTTATTAATAAATTATATCCCAAAACTTTATTATACATTGACCCCCTCATTAAAATATTCGTAGTAATACAAAGTCATGAATGTTGATTGTCAATTTAAAGATTATTACATCTTAATCCTTGAGTACCCGGTTTAATCCTTTAAATTATTCATCATATATTTATGAAATCCAATTTCATAATTATATACTTAAGTAACTTCTTACTAAAGTAGTTAAGCCTAATATTCTAAATAATTAAATTCATTAAACTTATCTCATGGAAATATTTTATATCTTCGTTAAGAGATTATGAATCCCATCTTGAGAATATATGTTCCTTCAACATTAAATGTGGCTACCCAACATACTCAGGTTTTGATCGTGACTTTAGATCTCACTCCTAATATATCAAAGCAACATACGCTTCATGATCAAGTTTATTATTCTCTCTGGATTAAGAGTTGATGTAAATAGAAGTCGTGAGATTTATTATTCATTTGATAGTTGTTAGTAAAATAATAAATTTCACAGTGGTCCAGTTCAATATATTTTAACAATTAAAACATATCAACATATCAACTAGAAGTCTCTACTTACATGATCAAGACAAATCATCTTCGTTGATATATTATAGTCTTCACAGATGAAATGCTCAATTTCATCACCAACTACGAACTAAAATTCTGAGTTTATAAAGAATTTGTGATTTATATTTTTTGTGGTTAAATCACATAAATCACATACTATGCATTTCATGGATTATAAGATAATGTCCAAATATTCATGTTACTATTATTTTAGATAATAATAAAACAACTTTATTAAGCACAACATAATATCATACATAATGTCATACATAGCATCATACAATAGGATTTAAGGGCACTAATCCTAACAAAAAAAAAAAAAAGTTCTAGAAGGCCTGGTTTTGTAGATGCTCAAGCCATAGGCATTGTGAGTCAAGCTAAGGATGGCGATAGTCCTGCTTCTCTGATCTTGACAGAAACGTTTTTAGGATTGGATTCCGTATTTCTTGGTGGAGATTAACAAAACTTTCGTGGGAGTTCCTTGACTTTGCAAATATGGCTGATGGAAAGACTCGACATGATTGCCACACCTACTATTGCTGATTATGGTCCTAGCAATTTCCTTAATAGGACTGTCCTCAAAACCGAATGTCAAACTGAAAGTGACTAGGTGAAATTTCTGAACAAAACATCCAATGTCTCAATTCGATGGAATTGTTATTGGTGGAAGTGCCCACCTCCTTTGTTGTGGTCCCTGAGATCGGATCACATCTTCATAGTTGGATTAAGGAAGGCAACTTTCTATAAGGTGGATAGACTCTTGAGGCAATTCCAATATAAGCAAGGAATGCCTGGTGGTAGAGGAAGAAAACCTTTTATCCTTGTGGACACTAATCCTACTTCTATAAGGAACATGTTGTTGGGCTTGGAGATGGCTGACTGAATGGATCAATCTTTTGTTAAAGTTCACTTTCATAGGATGACCACAGACTATTCTAACTGGCTGGTGAACAAGATTGCGGACAAGGAGGCTAACATGGTTGCTATGAAAAAACAATTTCTTAGAGACAACTGAGAAAGACATGAGGCTAACAACTATGGGTTTAAAAGGAGGGACAAATATGACAAAGTACCTAGTATAGATGGAATCAATGAACAATCAAAGGAGAAAAGATTGAAGAAAAAATGATCTTCTTATTTTTGGCTTTGAACATGTTTATTTTAAAAGTTGATGTGAAATTCTTGGGTTTAGGAATTATTTAGGACTTTCAAGTTAAGGGTTTTGTTTAGAGTTTTGGTTTTTAGGGTTTTTATTTTTATTTTTTATTTATTTATTTATTTATTTAGGGTTTGGGTTTTGAATTCTATGTAATGGCATGGTTTAATAGAATGGTTGAATTTTGAAAACAATATTTTTTGCTTAATGGGTAAATGCTGGATTTGGGGAAGTTGTGACCGAACCAATATATGGTTGCCTACATACCTCCTTGGCAGAAGGATCAGGTCATCATGTAGTTCATTTTTTTTTGCCTTAACTTTTGCCTAGGTTGCCCTTTTGGGTTTTCAACCTAGCAGGCTCTCTTACTCTTTTTTTTTTTCTCTCTCCTTTTGGGTAGATTGCCCTTTCGGGTTTTCAACCTACGCTTTTTTTTTACAAACCTAGGAAGGGAAATAATATAATTTACAACCACTTTAGACGTGGTGCTTTTATACTACCACCTCAGCCGTGGTATTTCTTTCAATTGATCCATATTGGTTGGCTTAGTAAAAGGGTTTGCATCTAAGCCCATCAACCTTACTGCTCTACCAGAGTATATCTACTTGATAATATATGGACCTGCACAATTTTGCTTGAACTACCCGTTTGTCACTTGAACCGGGGCTCAAATCTCTTTCAGCACTAAATCTCCCAATTTCAAATCTCTAGTTCTTACTTTATTGTCAAAAGCTTTCCTAAGCTTCCTTTGGTAACCTTGAATGTGATTCAAGGTCTTGAGTCTCTTCTCATCCATGATGCATAATTGGTCATATCTACTTTGCAACCAATCTACTTCAGGGATTTCACTTTCCAGTATTGTTCTTAATGAATGAACACCCATTTCTATGTGAAGGACTGCTTCTATCCAATACACCAAGGAATAAGGAGTGGCTCATGTGGAGGAACGAATTGATGTCCTATACCCCCAAAGTGCATAGGGTAATTGTAGATGTCAATCCTTGTAATTTTTTTGTGCTTTTCTTCAAAATTTGCCCTATATTCTTATTAACAACCTCAACTACTCCATTAGTCTGAGGACGATAGGGTGAGGATCTATGGTGCTGAATATTGAATTGTAGAAGTAGTTTCTCTGTTTCTCCCTTGAAAAGCAACCCATTGTCTGAGATAATTTCATATGGTACCTTATATCTGCAAATGATATTTGTCTGAATAAGCTGAGCAACTTTCTTCGAGTTCAAAACCTTGTATGAGGCAGCTTCCACCCATTTAGTGAAATAATCAATAGCAACCAGTATAAATTCATGGCCATTAGATGCTGTTGGGTGAATCTTCCCAATAATATCTATTCCCCATATAGAGAATGGCTAGGGTGAAGTCACGATATGTAATGGCATAGGAGGCATGTGCTTCAGATCTTCATGGACTTGGCATTGATGGCACTTCCAAACATGAGCTGCACAGTCTAATTCCATTGTAGTCTAATAATAACCTTGCCTTATTATTTTCCGTGACAGCATGTGTGCATTCATATGTGGCCCATAACTTGACTCCTCTTCAATTATTTGTTGTGCTTGCTTGGTAGTCACATAAAGGAGATGAATTCTGTCATATGATCTTCTGTAAAGCCTCTCCCAACAAATAATATAATTAGTGGATAACCTTCTGATGGTTAGTTGGTCATTCTTGCCTACAGACTTTCGCTATGTCCCATCCTTGAGGTACTGCAGAATTTCTGAATACCATTCACCTTCTCCATTCATTCCCTTATCTTCTTCTATTGACATGCAATAAGCTGGCTCTTCTTTTTGTTCCATCACTATTGGTCGAGCTTCATCATTCTTAGGTCCATCCATCATCGATGCCATTGTTGCGAAAGCATTTGCAATTTGATTCTGCATTCTCGGCACATATTGGTATTAGGTCTTAATGAATTTTGAGGCCCACTTCTGGAGACATTCATGATTAGGCATTAGCCTTTTTTCCTTGATCTTCCATCAATTCTAAATCTAAGAAATTATCAAGGCTGAATCACCATATACTTCCAACTCTTTTACTCCAAGGCTTAGGGTCGCTTATAACGCCATAATGCAAGCCTCGTATTCAGTGGCATTATTAGTGGCAAGAAAGCTGAGCCTACCCAAAAAATGGGATATGTGTCCCTTTTGGGGAGATTAAGAGAACTCCAATGCCATTTCCACTTTGATTAGTTGCTTCATCAAAATACATCTTCCATGATTCTAACTCTATCCCCATGATATCCTCATCTGGAAAGTCTCCTTGAATCTCTTCAGCTTCTTTAGGTGAACAGTAGGCTAAGTGATCAGCAATTGCTCTCCCCTTCATAGGCTTCTAAGTCACATATTTAATATCAAATTCTGATAGAAGCAAAACTCATTTAGCTATCTTCCCATCTTGCACAGGCTTTTCCATTAGATATTTCAAACGGTCTATTCTTGCAATCAACAAGACCTTGAAAGCAAGCATGTAATGTCTGAGTTTTCAGGTTGCCTATACATGTGCTACACATGTCTTATCAAGTGGTGAATACTTCTCTTCATAAGCCAACATCTTCTTGCTAATGTAGTAGATCACATTCTTTTTCCTAGACTGCTCTAGTTACTAAGCTAGCAAAGCCCCCATTGTTGTATCTATAGTTCTGAGATACAACAATAATGGCTTTTTAGGTACTAGTGGAATCAGTATTGGTGACTTCATTAGATAATTCTTAATCTTCTCAAAAGCTTCTTAGCATTGTTCATTCCATACTGTGGGAACTTTTTTCTTGAGTAGTCAAAAAAGTGACTCACATGTCATGGTGAGCTGGGCTACGAATCTACTGATGTATTGTATCCTCCCTAAAATCCTTGGATCTCCTTCTCAATCCTGGAAGGCTTCATCTCTATGATTGCTTTGATTTTGTTAGAATCGACTTCAATTCCCCTCTGACTTACCATAAACCCTAACAGCTTTTTGAATGTTACGTTGAAAGTGCGCTGCTTTGGATTTAATCGTAACTTATAGAATTGGATTCTTTCAAAGAACTTCCGTAAGGCTAGTATATGCCCTTCACGGTCTTTAGACTTCACTATCATGTCATCAACATAAACTTGTACTTCTTTGTGGATCAAATTATGCAACAAAGTAGTGGCTACACATTGGTAAGTAGCATCAACACTCTTAAAGCCAAATGGCATGACCTTGTAGCAATGTGTCCCCCATGGAGTAATGAAGGAGGTCTTCTCCATATCTTCCAAAGCCATCTTTTTCTAATTGTATCCAGAAAAACCATCCATAAATGATAGCAAAGCATGTTCTGCTGTGTTATCAACCAAGATATTAATATGAGGTAAAGGAAAATCATCTTTCGAGCTAGCCTTATTGAGATCTTGGAAGTCTACACACATTCTCACTTTCCCATCCTTCTTCAGTACAGGAACCACATTAGCTAACCATTCTGGATAGTTGACCATCCTCAGGAATCCCTCATTGTACTGTTTCTTGACTTCTTCCTTGATCATGAGAGTCCACTCTGGCTTCATTCTTCTCAACTTCTGCTTAACTAGCTTCATGGTTGGAACTGTTGGAATGCAATGCTGCACTATATCTGTATCAATACGAGGCATGTCTTCGTATAACCATGCAAATGCCTCTTTGAATTTTGTTAGTAGGGTAACTAATGCATCTTTCTTAGAGGAGGTTAAGGTGTTGCCCACTTGTATCATCTTAGGTTCATCATTAGTTCCCAAGTTAATAGGTTGGGTTTCTTCTTTTATAGGTTCTACATACCCTTGTTTTAATTCCTTATTATTAAGAGTTTCTTTACCAATTTCTGAAATAAAAACATTCAAAGCCAACAAATAATTAGAATTAGAAATCACATTATAAGAAAAAGAGCTCTCAATAGACTTAATAGAAACAAACTCTATAGGAATACGATCATAAACAGACTTAATAGGAACAGTAATACTAGTAGAAATAGACTTAATAGGGATAAAAACAATGTCTTTGGCAAGAGTGATTGGCTCAATGGTCTTGATCTTTTTCACAAAGTCTTCCATGAGGTGGACAGCTCCCTCCCATTCCCAATTCTTTAACTCAATTATGGCTTCAACGATTGTGGGTGGTTCCCAATGAGTTCCTTCTTCCCTCAGCATCAGTACCATGGGGTCTTAATCCATATAATCTATGCCTTCACCATCAGTCTTAATCCACATAAGCATCCAGACGCTCTATAATGTCCATCCACTCACAAAACAGATCTTGTTTTCCTTTGTTGCTTGGGTGGATGTATTGGGGGAGGTATTCTAACTCATTCCCTTCCATTCTCTCATCTTCACCTTCAAGACTCTCTAGTGTTAAGTTTCTAAAATTGTGGATCATCAGCTTTTTGTCTAGAATGGCTAATCTAGCGTCTATGTCATCTTCTTCCTCAATGTATAGGGTCAGTGAACCAAGTTTTGAATTATGGAATGACCCTAACTCGGGAATTTCTCTACCATGCTTGTTATATCTAGGGACTGACCTTGAACTAACATCAGTAATGCATCTCCATTCCGAGGGCTGCTTATAGGGGTAATCATCATAATCTATATCATCATCCTCTTCATCTTCAACTTTATCTTCATCTCCTACAGCTTCGAGCACATTTTCTAGCTCGTTTTCTTCACTTCAGTGCCATTCTCCATATCTATAGGTTCAACTTCAGCATCATCTTCTATATCTCCATCATAGTAGTCCACATTATCATTAGAGTGGTCTTCATGGAAAGGTCTTACATCTTCATCTTCTCTATCACTAGGGGGTTCACCCCAATCATTGCCACTATATTGGCTATCATAGTCTTCACTATTATTGCTATTACTATCACTGTTGTTGTCATCCTCGCCATCTCCATTGCCACTGCTACTGCTATCACTACTACTATCATTCTTGCTGTTACTACCTTTATCATTGTCACTAGGGGCTTTTCCGCCTTCCTTATCTTCATCACTTGTTCTTCCTTCATACGAGCCCTTCAATGCATGTTGGCAAGCCTTCCAATACTCTTCTTCTTCTATATTGCAAACGACGTCTCCCAAAAGCGTAGACCTTGCATCAAGGTCCATGTAATCAGCCCAATCATGACCCAATTTGTGTCTTCCTTCTTCAGCTCTGGAAGCTTGTTGTTACAATCAAATAATAGCTCAAACCCAAGCACCATTGTTCTTGACTCAAGATCGAATCACGGTTCAAGGAATCCCCAATAGCATTGACTATCTCTTGCTTTGACAAACGTTCTGTTCAACATGGGATTATAAGGCTTTAGGGGTTCCGAGGGACAAGGAAGTCCCTTGGCTTTAGCCTTTGCACGGGCCATTCTTCTCACCTGTATCTCTAGCAAGTCATAATTAATGGGCTTATAACCTAGCCCAAAAGGTAGTGTGGTAGTGGGAATTATTGGGACTTGAGCAATTGCCTTCTTCCCAGTCTTCCCTAAGTTCATCCCTGAAAGTAGTTCATTCTCCTCATCATTGCCACCGCATTGTTGTTACTGTAAGGAGCAAATTCCATGGGGATCCTTTCCACTTCCTCTTCTATTCTTCCAAAATCGGGATTTTCAATTTCAAATCCATCCAAGGTCAATGGCTCGTTCTCAGAATCGATACCAAAAATGGGCTTCAGTATGGTCAAAGTATCACCATATATGGTAATTATGGCTCCTTCATGTAGAAACCAAACCTTTTGGTATAAGGATGAAGGTATGGCCTCTGTGTCATGGATCCATGGTCGCCCAAGGAGCATATTGAAGCATGATGTTATGTACAGGACTTGAAATTCCACCTTCTTGATTATTGGCCCTATATTGAGCTCCAGTGTCACGGTTCCCGAGACCTCCCTGCTATTGTTGTCATACGCCCTCACGTGCTGTTGTCATACGCCCTCATGTGCTGTTCCCAAGAAACTTGCAGTCTTTAAAGGACACACAATTTAAGGTACTTCCTTTGTCAATTAGGACCATTGGAATCCTTTTGCCTTTGGCATCTACAGTAATGTGCAATGGGCCATTGTGCTGCTTCCCCTTCTTCATCAAATCTTTGTCAGAGTAAAAAATTGTGAGTTCCCTACTTATAGACCCAATCATAGCATTCAAATCTTGAGATGTAATGGTTGTAGGAACTTGGATTTGATTGAGAAGGTTTAGCAGATTCTAACAGTGCTTGTATGATGCCATGAGTAAACCCCATAAAGATATATTGGCTTTTGTCTTCTGCAGCTGCTTGAGGATCTCATCCTCTTCAGTGGGTGTCTGTTGGGTAGATTTTTTAAAGGCTTCTATCAGGTTGTCTATCTCCAGGTGTGGGGGTTTAAAGTGTCTCCCCCCATTGTGATATGGGCAATTTTTGATAGTTCATTTAGATCGATATTTTGGGGTTTGAAGTGTCTCCCCCCATATGTGGGTGTTGGGTTGTTTGATTGGGGTTCAAAGTGTCTCACCCCATATGTGGATGTTAGGTTGTTTGATTAGGGTTCAAAGTGTCTCCCCTCCATATGTAGGTGCTTGGTAACTTGCTTAGGGTTTGAAGTGTCTCCCCTTATTTATGGATGTTGGGTAGTTTGGGGTTTCTATAACATCTTCACTCCATATGTCATACACTGCAGTGGCTGTCATACCATCAACTCTTCCCATGTCATCATAAAGCATTCGGGTAAGTCACAAATCAACTCAGACGGGTCCTCTTCTCCTTCCTCTTCAGTCATCAAGCAATTAATTCTCTCTCCTCTCCCAAAATTGTGGTTAGGCAAGGGATTATTAGTGATGCTAGGCCTTGTAGGTGGTGTAATCACATTAGTGTCTATTAGATCTTGAATTACATGACGAATGCCAAAACACTTGTCAGTGTAGTGGCCAAGGCTTTGATGGTAGGCACATCTCTTACTCACATCAAATCTTGCAGGCAATGGGTTTGGGATTGGTCTTGGGTGTAAGGCTTTTAGTTTTTCAAACACTTGACTAATACGCATATGTAACTTATGAAATTTCCTCCTAGGCCGTGGAGGTGGGCCTTGTGATATTTGCACGAGGGCAATAAGTTGGTAAGGATCATTTTTGTATATATTAGAGACTTCTGCAGTTTTAGACCTAGATCCTAAATTCTTTTCAAACCTTGGTGGGTCCTCATTTTTTATATTGCCATTATTTATTGTATCCTCAATTTGGGTTCCAGTAACAATCAAAGCTTTAAAATTAGGGAAATATTGAGCAAACAAATACTTGTGGTATACAGGAAATAAGTTTTTAACAACCATGGTTAATTGTTCTTCTTCACTTGGCCTATTCATCATCTGTGCAGCTTTAGACCTCCACTTGGTAATGAAGGTAGAGAAACATTCTTTCGTTTCATTCTTAGTGGTCTCAAAATCTCTCCTTGTCACATCCACCTCTATGTTTTACTTGTATTGATTGTGAAACTCGTGGCAAATGTCCTCCCAACTCCTTGGTCTAGCATCATCTAGGTTGAGAAGCCACCTAAGAGTGGCTCTAGTCAAGATATTTTGGAACATTTGAGCAAGTAGTTCTTCAATTGCTCCTAAGGGATGCATGGCTCACATGTACATCTTCAAATGAGACTTTGGGTGGACAATCCCATCGAACTTATCCAAGGTTGGCATCTTAATCTTAGGAGGCAATCTCACATCGGGGAAAAGTGAGAATTATTGGTAGTCTATGAGGTCTTCCATCTTGCGAGTTCTCTTGATCATCTATTCCACCTTGTTTATCCTTTTGTTGATCTTCTTCTCACCTTCCATGGTTGGGGAATTATGATCAGTCTTGTTCTCCTCTTGGCCACCCTTCAAGTTCTAAAATTGTTGTACGATAAGGTTCATGTCTTCCCTCAATTAAATTTGACTAACTTTGTGTTTAGTAGCTCTTGAGTGTTCATGGGTTCTTCAGTGTTTGGATGTTCTCCCCCTTTCACCATAGTGATGGAGTCTTCGAACTTCTTGTGGCTTAGGCTGTCTTATAGGTCGAACATAGGATTGTGATGTTGCAGCAGTGGAGTGACTTCTATGCTCACGGGCTTCAATATCGTGATGGGCTTGGAATTGGAACTACTAGCTTGAGTGTCGGTCTTAGGTTCTCTTTGGAGTCTTCCCTCTGATCTTGACCAAATTCTCCCTTAAGAAAAAGCTTGGTTGGGTCAATCAAAACTAGGTCCCCATCTACATCAATCAACCAACCAAACAAACACACACAACATGTAATGCAATTTTAACATAGACCGGCATAAGTGTAGGTTCTAAGTCATTACATTGTAGGTGGGTTTGTTGTTTCAATGTTTCCTATAGCTAGGATGTTACACCTCCGAACTTTTAATGTAATGAACATTACGTTGGTCCAAACGACATGGTATATCCTTTATAGTCAACAAGAAATGATTTAATGACTTTGGGCTATGAGTTGGTGAGTTCACCACTGGGTACCCAAATCTAATGAAGACCGGTGATCCATGGTTACTACCACCATATGTTGAGATGGGTGCATGCATATTTGTTGTTTTGATGGCACACACTATGACAGTTAGGGAAAGCTTTTAACAATCAACATGGCAACACAAACAAAAAATATCATACAAACATCTCAAAACATAGACAATCAAACAAACAACAACATACAAAAAACAAGGGTATATAGTTGGTCACTTAAAGTCTAATATGAAACTTAGCCCTCGACATCCCTAATGGAGTCGCCACTGTGAGAGACCGGGAACTTTCAGGGTGCTCTCAAAAAGAGATTTGGGTGCTTTAAAAAAATTCTCTTTTGGGTAGTGGTGTGGAGTCGCCACTTATTTTTTTTGTACAAAAAAATAAGAAAAAAATAAATTCAATTACGTATTCAAAATACATCAAATGTCATTGATTGAATAAAAACGTACAATTTGGTAGATTAACCTTACAAGGCCTTGGTCCTAGTTACAATCTATGCAAAAAAACTACAATCTACCAAAATTAAAGACAAAACACTAATCTACTAACCAAAATCCTAAGTTAGGGGGATAGGTTACGGAATGGGAAAGACAAAGTCTGGTCTTCTAGGCTCTAATGACCATTATATACCATTTTTGATGATGCTAAATGATATGTTATAATACACATGACAAACACTTGGCAAAAATCAATTTAAATAAATTTGCCTTATGAATAATGTCCTCTTTTTAAAGAAATATCAAATTTGTTTTGAAAAAAAATAAAAAATAAAATAGGATTTGATTTGTAAAAATCATATATGTTTTTGTAAAAGAAAAAAAGAAATAGTTTATCAAGAAAAATCATATCTGTTTTGAAAAATTTTAAAAATGAGGTTTGATTTGTAAAAATCAAATCTGTTTTTGAAAGTAAAAAAAAAAAAAATATATATATATATATATATATATATATATATATATATATATATATATATATATATTTAAAAGAGGATTCATATTCATGAGACAAACTTATTATGCATGCATCACATATTAAAAAAGAAAGACTTTAACCAAACTCTTAATTCCTTCTTTGGAAATTTCGAAATTTGCAATTTTATTAAAAGAAAAATTTTTAGAAAAATTTTCATATTTGTATTTAATGAAAATATAGATATGTTTTGTAACCAGAAAAATTCAAATCTTTATTATTGTAAAAATATAGACCAATTTTATGACCAGAAAAAAAAAAAAAATCAGAACTATATTTAATGAAAATACAAATCAGTTTTGAGACTTGAAAAAATTCAGATCTATATTTAATGAAAATACAGATCAGTTTTGAGTTTTTTTAAAAAGGTTTTGATGATCATTAGCAGATCTTGAAATCAAAGAAAAATTTAAAACAAACAATCAACTAAGGAACATGTCAATGAAAATTTCAACTAAATATCTAAGCATGACAAACATGAATGAAGAACAAGGCACAATAAAAAAAAAAAAAACATATTAACTGCATTCATGCGATGAACAACCACAACATAATAATTAATGGAAAAGAAAAATAAAATAGATAGAAAAATATAACTAAATACTTCTTGCATGAGCGTGCTCTTCATAAAAAAGAATATTTTAGAGATCAAAATTTTTTTCACTTCTTTGAGGTCTAAAATACTTTACTTACAAGAAAGAAGTTCTTAAAGTAAAAGCCTCTTGAACGTCTTTAGCGTAAGGGGAGCAGAGAAGTCAGAAAAAAAGAACCTTAATTTTGATCTTTTTCCTCATTTATGTAGGTTGGGATGCTCAAAAAATAAGCTGAATGAGATCAAATACGAATTGGAACGCGTCCTTATCTCTAAAAATCCAAAAAAGATAGACTTTATCTCAATCAGGAAGCTCTCGGGCTGGGCCGAGCCTTTGGGCCAATCGGCACTTGGGAAGTGCCGATTAGCACTCCAAGAGTGCTGACAGGCCCTCTTGGGCGCCAGGCCCGCGTTTGAATTTTGGTCCAATTTGGACTCATTTTTTGAGGATTTTTAGCCGGAAATTGCACCTAGACACATTTTTTATTAGTATTCTAAAAATTAATCCCTTTTTCTTGATATTCAGGTCTTTAAAGTGATAATTATCTTGTAGATAAATATTCTAAAAAGACTTAATTATCCACAACTTCTTTGTTATCTGATTATCCATTTTATTCCCATACAAGGAGGCCTACTTTTGACACTAACCAACAACCAATCACAAAATTATTTAATTAATTTTAATTGTTTGATCAATTAGAATTAATTTTAATTAATCATGCATGATCGGTTCCATCCAAATAAAATGCATGCGGACCATGAAAACTTGATCATGTGATATCTTTCAATCCAATGGTCCGATTTGGAAATCGGGCATACTGTCGCGACCGTTAGAATCTCAAAATCATTTTTATGATATGCAATAAATGAATTAATGCATGTAATACAAATCTAAATTTTGGGTATATGAATGGTCACTCCGGTCATCTTCCAAGATTAAATTATGGGTGCAAAATCGAGTGTCTATTACTTGAATTGTCCTTTTATAGGTGATTTGGGTAATTGTTGTACATAATTGGAGGCGACTATTCCTCAATGTGTAATGGTTGACGAGTAATGGTTGTCTTTTAATGTGTTGAATGTGCTTGAATGGTTACTTCTTTTACTTTGATGGCCTACTAATGAGGTAGTCCACCCTAATGATTTTTCTAGACTCATTAGATAATAATGCTTTTTAGTTTTTAATCTGTAATTGCAAAAATTACATCAAATATAACTTGAACTCATCTCACACACGTGTGTGTGTATATATTACCATTATAATTGGACATGTAAGTAGGAGTTACAAGCTAGTTTCATTATAAAATCAACAAAATGGTCTAAAATGTCCTTTCAAATTTTCTCTCAATTAAATAATAACATCAACAAATTAACAAAGACTTTATCCTTCCACTTTTTTATACGATTCTACCAAACAAGATAATAAAGAATTTATCTTATTCTTAGTGCTTCTTTCATTTCTATATTTTATTTTCCACCACTCCATTTTTTAGTCCTCCAAAGACCCAACCGAGAACTTGGCGAAGTACTAACCAAGAAGTTTCTCACTTTTCCCTCGAATGTGTGGTACCAATAGCTAATGCTTCATTGATGCAACGAGCATCAGCTTCTCAAATCAACTTTCTTTTCCTACTTTTCCGAATGACGAGGCCTGATAGAAAAGGAAACGGAGAGCCGATCGATCTCTAACTATTTATGAGTTTCGAACCTCTATAGTCTAAGTCTATAGTAATCAGTAATCACCAACACGACCATCGATCACAGTATATTACTTCTTCCATGACTTTCCAATTCCAAGGACCCTTTTCTTCTTTCTCTTCTTCTAATTCTATCATCACCCATAGATGTACTTACGACGTATTCTTAAGTTTCAGAGGCAAAGATACTCGCTACAACTTCACTGGCGATCTAGACAACGCTCTGCATAAAAAGGGAATCAATACCACCTTCATAGATGTTGATGATGATGAGCTTGAAACTAAAAGAGACGAAGAACTTTCAGAGACCCTTGTCAAAGCCATAGAAGGGTCAAGAACTTCAGTGGTTGTACTCTCTAGAAACTATGCATCATCCACACGGTGCTTAGACCAGCTGGTGAAGATCCTTGAGTGTAAGCAAACAAAGGGACAAGTAGTTCTACCAGTGTTTTGGAAAGTAGATCCATCGGATGTAAGGCATCAAAGAAAGAGTTTTGCGAAAGCATTAGCTCAACTTGAAGACAACACTAAGATGCAGAGTTGGAAGACAGCCTTAAAAAATGTTGCCAATTTGTCTGGCTGGCACATAGCCAGAGGAAAAGGGTATGTGTATCTAATTCTTGTGCTTTCATTTTACTTCACTTTACCATGATCTTTTCTCTCTGTTTACTACAACACATACACACGACTATAAAAAGAGATCTGGGTATTTACTTCACTTTACCATGATCTTCTATTTGATTCTTCTTAAATTTTAGTTTTTAGACAAGAGAGTGGGAAATTAAAGAGAAATTTTGAGACAAATGTCCTGGATCTGGAGATGAGCTGAATCTTTGACAAAACTGTTGTGAAAATACACAAGATTAAAGAAGAGAGAAGAAAATAATAGACACAATAGCACTCTCACAAGACCCACCCAAGCCCAAATACCATTAGCTCTCTCACACAAAGAATAAAGCACCCATTATATTTGCACTAGTCTTGTAGAACTATACTTTCTAACGTAGTACAATTTCAAACAACAGCCGCATAACCACACCCACCCCCCCCCCCCCCCCCCCCTCCCCCCCCCCCCCCCCCCCACACACACATATATATATATATTTATAATTATATTACATAAGGTCCACTAGTTCAATTCCTAAACCAAGTGGAACTTGGTTTACTAGTCCTTGTTGTTCAGGGCAAAACAAGCAACACAATACCAAGTAGGCAAAGTCACCAACTTTGATTTCCAAAAGCCATATTACAACAAATCTCCACCTTGGCTCAAGCCTCACGAACTAACACCTCTGTCGCCACCACCATAGCCCATAGTGCTATCACAAGCTACAAACACCAATCAAGTCCAAACAATGCTTGAACTTGACCTTTGAAACTGGCTTTGTCAACATATCAGTTGCATTCTCCAAAGTGTGAACCTTTTTAGGAGACTCTTTTTTTTTTTTTTTGGTAACAATTAACTCCCTTATCTTGTGGAACCTCACAGCAATATGTTTTGTCCTCACATGATAAACTTGATTCTTTGCCAAATAAATGGCACTTTGACTGTCACAATGCAACTGTATTCCTCCTTGGTTCAAACCAAGCTCTTCAACTAGCCTTTTCAACCATAGTGCTTCCTTTGCAGCTTCACCAGTAGCCATGTATTCAACTATAGTAGTAGACATGGCTATTACGGAATTGTAATGTGGATCTCCAACAAATAGGTCTACCTGAAAATGTGAAAATAAAACTTATAGTAGACTTACTATCATCCATATTGCCTGCATAATCTGCATCCACATACCCTACCACTAAATTATTACCCTGTTGCCCCGCAAACAAGATCTCATGTTCTGAAGTACCTTTCAAGTATCTAAATATCCATTTCACTGCATTCTAGTGCTCTTTACCAAGTTTTTCCATGTACATGTTGACAATACTCACTGCATGAGCCAAATCTCGCCTGCTGCAGACTATTGCATACATCAAACACCCAACAACACTTGCATACGGGACCTTTGACATTTCTTTGAGTTCCTTCTCATCCTTTTGGCATTAACTCCCAGACAATCTAAATGATTCGCCAATGGAGTGCTTATAGACTTAGCATCTTGCATGTTAAATCTTTCAAGAACCTTTCTAATATAGTTCTTCTAAGACAACCACAACTTTCTTTCCTTCCTATCCCTACGAATCTCTATACTCATAATTTTATTAGTAGCACCCAAGTCTTTAATGTCAAACTCTTTGTGCAATAGAGACTTTAGCTTATCATCCTCACACATTCTCTTAGTAGCAATTAACATATCATCGACATACAGTAACAAATAAATATAAGATCCATCAACAAGAACTTTAACATATACGCAGCAATCATTCGTATAACCAATCTGAATCATATAGGAATCAAACCTCTTGTTCCATTGTCTAGGTGATTGCTTGAGCCTATAAAGTGACTTCTTCAATTTGCAGACAAGATTTCCTGTCCCAAGTTGCCTGAACCCCTCTGGTTGTTCCATGAAGATCTCCTCCCCCGAATTCCCATGAAGGAATGTCGTCTTCACATCCATATGTTCCAATTCTAGATCCTAATGTGCTACCAAGGCCAACACCACCCTGATAGAAGTATGCCTAATCACAGGTGAGAAAAATCTCATCATAGTCAATCCTTTGTTTTTGTGAGTATCCCCTTGCTACCAACCAGGCCTTGAATCGTTCTCCTTCCATATCTGATATTGCTTCCTTCTTCTTAAACACTCACTTGCAACCTATCAGTTTATTACCCTTTAGAAGTTCTCATAACTCTTGAGTCTTGTTCTTATTCAAGGATTCCATATCCTCCACCATAACTTCCATCCACTGGTCCTTTTCAAAGATATCAATTGATTCCTAAAATGTGGAAGGATCTCCGCTACTGATTAGTAAACAATAAGAAGTAAGATCCTTGAATTTGTACCTGACTGGTGGTCTTTTGTTGCGTTTAGGCCTGTCTGATTTCGT
Source organism: Quercus agrifolia (assembly GCA_029955455.1). Classification (NCBI taxonomy): domain Eukaryota; kingdom Viridiplantae; phylum Streptophyta; class Magnoliopsida; order Fagales; family Fagaceae; genus Quercus; species Quercus agrifolia. The sequence goes on from JARQAD010000010.1 coordinate 33,987,893, forward strand.
ACTACGAGCTTCTTTTTCTAGTTAAGACTCCACTTCATCTAGGTCCACCTGCACAACTGATTTACCGCTATAAGTACTGCCTCCTACTACTTGAGATTCATCTTCCTTTCTCAAAGCTTTTATCATGGGCTTTTTGTTGAAGACCACATCTCTGCTTATCATCACTTTTTCTGCAACCGGATCCTAAAGCTTGTACCATTTTACCCCTTTCTTAAACCTAAGAAAGATGCACTTCTTTGATTTTGAATCAAGCTTTGACCTTTCTTCACTAGGAATATGCACATAGGCAGGACACCCGAAGATCCTCATCAAAGAGTAATCAACTTCTTTCCCAATCCAAACCTCTTCAGCAACTTTCCCATCAAGTGAAAACCTAGGTGATCTATTAATGGTGTAACAAGCCATATTCACAGCTTCAGCCCAGAAGACCTTAGGAAGAATAGCATTCAGTCTTATGCACCTATCTATTAAGCCTCTCAGCTTTTCCATTTTGTTGAGGTGTTCTTGGTACCATAAAGTGCCTCTTGATGCCATGCTCTTCACAAAATCTCAAGAACTCCTTATTTGTGTACTCAGTGCCATTATTAGCTCTAAGGCACTTGACCTTCCTTCCCGTTTGGTTTTCCACTTCTTGAATTTTTCAAAGGCATCAAACTTTTTTTTCAAGAAGTAAACCCAAACTTTCCTAGATTAGTCATCAATTAAACTTATATAATACCGAGATCCATCTTTAGAGACAACCTTTGACGGTCCCCAAATATTAGAATGAACATTATCCAAAATACCTTATGTCTTGTGTGTGGAAGTTTTGAATTGCACCTTACACTGCTTTCCTATAATACAGTATTTACAAAAATCTAATTTGCATGTCTTAACTCTAGCCTACAAATTTCATTTCTGCAAATCTCTTATACCATGCTCACCTATATGCCTTGATCGCATATGCCACAAGAGTATATCATCTTGTTGAGATTCAGTAACTACAACAGCTCCACCTACAATGGTGCTACCAAGCAATTTGTAGATATTATCATTTATTTTCCGTTCCTTCATCATAATCATAGCACCCTTTAATACCTTCATTATCCCATTTTCAGACTTATATCTAAAACCATCAGAGTCTATGGTTCCCAATGAAATAAGATTCTTTTTCAAATCTAGAACATGTCTTACATCTTTTAATGTCCTCACAACATTATCAAACATATTAACTTTAATTGTTGCTGTTCCAACAACTTTACAAACAAGATTGTGTTCCATTAGAACAGAACCACAATTAACTAACCTATAAGTGTTGAGCTAGTCCCTGTGAGGTGTAACATGGAATGAACATACTGAATCCAAAACCCAAGAATTGATCAACCAGTCTACATTTGATGAAACAAAACACAGATGGGTACATTTGATGAAACAAAACAAAAATCTACATCTACCGCCACTACGTTGGCAGATTTTGAGGACCCTTCCTTGTCTTTATCCTTGTCTCTTTTCCACTCTAGACAGTCTTGCTCTATATGCCCCTTCTTTTGGCATTTATAGCACTTCATTGTCTTACTCTTAGATTTGGATCTACTATGTCCCTTGGCAAAATTGTTATCTCTGTCTTTCTTTCTTCCGCGATCTTGATTACCTTTTGCCATGAGTCCTTCCCCAAAACTCTTACCTAAATTTTGTTTCCGATGGTAGTGATCCATCAAGGCTCCTAAGATCTCTTTAAACTCCAAAGTCTCCTTCCCTTAACATAGGGTTGTAACCAAGTGTTCATAGAAAGCCGGGAGTGAGGTCAAAAGCATTGTCGCCTTATCTTCATCATCGAATTTTATATTGATCCTCAACATGTCACTAATAATTTGGTTGAGCATGTTGATGTGCTGAGCCAAATCTACACCCTCTACCATCTTAAGCCCATAAAGTTTCTACTTAAGATTCAATTTATTTATGAGGGACTTGGACATATACCGGCTCTCCAATGTCAACCATATAACAGTAGTTGATGCCTCATTCATGACATCGTACATAAGCTCATTTGCCAACATAGCCGAATTGTACTCACTGCTCTCATCTTGAGTTATTCCCATTTGTTATTGGTCATCTTCTCTAGTTTCTTTGTTTTCCCATACAAAGCGTTCACCAAACTTTGTTGTACCAGCATGTCTTTCACCCTTCTCTACCATAACCCGAAGTTACTAGTTTCGTCGAACTTAACTAAATCTACCTCGACAATAGAAGCATTAACCTCCATTGGATCAATCAACCTAGAACTTTGATACTAATCGCTGTGAAAATACATCCACTAATGCAGGATTAAAGAAGAGAGAAGAAAATAATAGACACAAGGATTTATGTGGTTTAGCAATTGTCTACATCCACAGGCGGCAACAGAGAAAGTTCCACTATAAAATAAGGAGATTACAATAGTAACATAATAGCACTCTCGCAAGACCCAAGCCCCAAATACACCCTTGGCTCTCTCACACAAAGAATAGAGCACCTATTATATTTGCATAGTCTTGTAGAACTATACTTTCTCATGTACTACAATTTCAAACAATAGCCGCATACCCTCCCCTCCCCTGCCAACACACACACACACACACACACACATATATATATATATATATATATATTACCTAAGGTCGGCTAGTTCAATTCCTAAACCAAGTGGAACTTGGTTTACTAGTCCTTGTTGTTAATGGAAAAACAAGCAAAACATGTGTGACTTGGTTTCCAATACCAAGTAAGCAAATTCACCGACTTTGATTTCCAAAGTCAAGCCATATTACAACAAAATCAACCAGCATTCTTTCTACAATGACTTTGATTTTGATTTTGATTTTGTTTTGTTTTTAGGCTAAATGATTATATATATATGTTATTTCTTGGCCAAAATGCAAATTTCACCATCTAAGCTTTATCTCTATTCATTTCAATCCTCTAAGTTTGTATTCGTTTATTTCAATCATCTAAATTTCAAACCTTCTCAATTCAGTCCTCTATAACTTGTCATCCATTGCTGCTATTAAGCTCCCAAAACAGCGTCCCTTTAACCTTATCTTAATATTTAATTTTTGTTTTATTAATTAAAAACGTTAATTAAAAAAACCCCAAAATTAAAATAACAAAATAAGCAACCACGTTGTCCCTCCCCACATCTAAAGAACACAAAATTGAAACCCCACCCACCCCTAGCTTAATTGGATAATTGAGAGATTGGGAGAGAGAAAGAGATATTGCAAGAGGGAGAAGGAGAGTGAGAGACCAAGAGGGAGAGACAAATGGAGAGGGTGTTTTTTTATGGCTCAGCTCCAAGTTTACTCGGCTGCTTGGCTCTGCTCAGCTGAGTATTGGTTTTTAGTTGTGGACGGAGAGGAAAGAACGATTTCTATAATGCAGTTGGTTTTTTTACTAATCTGTTAAATAATACAAGAATTCACCTCGAGCTATTAGTAATTCTTAGATACTCTCGAAGCACGGAGAATAGTGTTTCATTCTCTCATATTTATGATGAGGTCCACCATGAATCAAGAGAAAGAAACACCATTTCACTATATTTCGAAAATACTTGAAAGAAATTTCCCCCAAGTCATATAGCCTTGCAGAGGAATTGACGCAGTTTATAAATTTCACGTTCAGGATGATGCAAATAATGAAATTCCCTTTATCCCTACTCCTTACTGTGGAGGTGGCAGATCCTTTCTCTTTACAACTTTACTCACCCCCGTCAGGCAGCTGTTAATACGTAGGTAGGGGCAACATCGGCCTGTTCAAGACTACTTGTGCCATGTGGATTCTTTACTTCAGTTGGCTTCCTCAGTCCAATCAGGCGGGTCGATTTACTTGAGCCGAGATTTGGTGGATGCATCGTACATGTCTCACATACCAAGTAGCAAACTACATGCATAATGCATTTGATACAAGAAAAATATTGTAACTACATCATTTTCTTTTTCTTTTCAGGTGAAAAATACTCGACTAACTCTATGTTTTATCTTTTTATGGGCAGGAATGAATCTGAATTCATCCAAGAAATCGTTCAAACGGTCTCTATCATAGTAAATTGTACATATCTAAATGTTGCAAATCATCCAGTTGGAATAGAGTCTCGTGTACAAGACATCAATTTGCTTTTAAGTATTGGGAGGAATAACATACGCATGGTAGGAATCTTAGGAGTTGGTGGAATTGGTAAGACAACTATTGCCAAAGCAATTTATAATTTGATTGCTCACCAGTTTGAAGGTAGTTGTTTTCTTTCAAACGTTAGAGAATCTTCCAAGAAAGAAGTTGGACTGGTTCAACTACAAGAGACACTTCTTTCTAAGATCCTAAGAGATGCTAGAAGTTCAAAGGTTGGCAATGTTGACCGAGGAATCAATGTGATTAAGCATAGGCTTTGCTCTAAAAAGGTTCTTTTAATTCTTGATGATGTGGATCATTTGTTTCAATTAGAAGCATTAGCTGGAAAATGTGATTGGTTTGGTTTAGGAAGTAGAATCATAATAACAACAAGAGATAAATCTTTGCTAACTAAACATGAAGTTAATTTCACATACGAAGTGAAGGAGATGGATCACAATGAAGCTCTTGAGCTATTTAGTTGGAATGCCTTCAAAAGAAACAACCCTATTGATGAATATATTGAACTCACAGAATGTGCAATACATTATGCTAGAGGCCTTCCGCTAGCTTTAATGGTTTTAGGTTCGGATCTATATGGTAAAAGCAAAATTCAATGGAAAAGTGAATTCGATAAGTATGAAAGAGTTCCTAACAAAAATATTCAAGAAATACTCAAAATAAGTTATGAAGGATTGGACGAAACTGAACAAGATATTTTCCTTGATATTGCATGTTTCTTCAAGGGGCGCAACATATATGATGTTATGAGTATTTTAGATTCTTGTAGTTTATATCCAGATTCCGGTATTGCAAGACTTTTTGAGAAGTGTCTCATAACTGTTAATCGGTGGAACATATTGTCAATGCATGACTTGTTACAGCAAATGGGCATGGAAATTGTTCGTCAAGAATCCCCACAAGTGCCGAGAAAACGTACTAGGTTATGGTGTTATGAGGATGCTCTTGAAGTACTATCTAAAAATAGGGTACAACTTCTTTTCTTCACTTTTTTTTTCATCTTTTTTTTTTTTTTTTTTTTTTTTCCACATAGTAGAAGCAATGAATTTTTTCTATTAAATATTCAAGAAAATATACATTTGTCAATTTTTATTTTCAAAATTTCAAATTGTAAATACTTTTGACAAATTCTAATGTGCTATGTGTTTCACTTAATGCTTTGTCCAATTAGGGATCAAATAAAATTCGGGGCATAGTGTTGCGCTCTTCTAAACCAATAACTGTGCAATTGGAAGCTAAAGCTTTCAAACAGATGAAAAATCTCAAGTTTCTTATTGTGGATGATGTACGCACTTGTGGACAACTAACATATCTCCCCAATGGGTTAAGATTGCTTGATTGGCCTTCTTATTCTTTTGCCTTACCATCCACTTTTTGTCCTAAGAAACTTGTCCAACTCAACATGCCACATAGTCACATTACATTGGAGACGCTAATCAAGCAGGTATGCTTAATAGTATTTATGAATTATAAATCTTTAAATTTAATTTAAAAGTTTGTTGAAGACTTTTGAATTTGTTTCTTCAACAGGGGATCCAGTTTGCAAATTTGAAAATTATCAACCTTACTGAATGTGATTCTATTATAAAATTACCTGAGTTGTGTGCTCCAAACTTAGAAATATTAAACCTTCATCGTTGTAAAAATTTAGTTGAGGTTGATGAGTCCATTGGATATCTTGATAACCTTCAAAATTGGGAGCTCACTGATTGCGAAAATCTCCGCATTCTTCCAAGTCACCTTATGTTGAAATCTCTTTACATTTTTCGTCTTGAGGGCTGCTCAAGGCTTGAGAAGTTCCCTGATATTCAACCAGAAATGAATTGTTTATCAGTTTTAGAATTGCAACATAGTGGTATTAGAGATTTACCCTCATCAATAGGTTATCTCACTATCCTCAAATGTTTAAACCTATATGATTGCCAAAACCTTATGGAACTTCCAGATACCATCTATAAGTTGCGGCTACTTGATGAATTATCTATTTGTACTACCAAATTGATACCGACACACGATCCTTTTGATAGCTTTTCTGAATATGGGTTTATGAGGTTAAAACATCTATATCTCAATGACGGTGGAAATCCAATTGAATTAGATTTTTTATCAAAGCCCAATTACTTCCCTGTATTGAAGTTTCTAGATCTAAATGGAACCAATATAAGTACCATCCCCGAAAGAATCAGCAAATTTACTAGATTAGAGGGACTTCGATTAGACAATTGCAAGCAGCTTCAGGAAATTCCAAGTCTTCCACAATCTATATCAAAAGTGTACGCAACAAATTGCCTGTCGTTGAATCCACAATCATTAAGCAGATTATTGACAAAGGTATCTCTCTCACTCTCTCTCTCTCTATATATATATGAGTTAGTCATAAAGAAACACATTATTAGATTATTAAATTGTAGTTTTTTTGAATTTGCTAATTGCTTGCAGTTTGAAGAATCTTACCACCAAGAATATGAGATTCTACAGTCACCAGGCCTATCATTTCCAAAATATGAACTTATACTACCAGGAACTGAGATTCCCAAGTTGTTCAACCATCAAAGTTTTGGAAATTCCATCTCATTTTGGGTTGGTCAAGATTTTCCAGCAATTCTTTTGTGTATTGTTTTTGGGCTGGAGGAGCAGATAGGTAATGGATTCATTCCCGCATTTCATCTAAGATTGATCATCAAATGTCGTGAAAAGACAGTAGATATTTTGGCAAATGTAATTGATGGAGAGAGCGAGTCTGATCATCTGTGGGTTTCTTTTGTACCTTATGGCGAATTCCATGAGACATTTGATGACTTAAATATTTATGATCAGAATGAGGTTGAAATTGTATTTAAAACCGTTTCTACATATGATCCACCAAAAATTACTCCAACCATAAAAAGGTGTGGTGTCCATACAAAATGCGTCTGTCCTCAAAAATTTGGTGAATCAAACATGTACCACCAATGTCACTCCGCCAACCCTCTCCAGCCTTTACTACCTCTCTTCCCTAGTTCAACGAAGATAACAAATCATGGGATTGACTCTAGTTTGAGAGGCCTTTATGGTGATGACTCGGATGTAAGAGAATGCCAACCTCCTCTGGTCCCTGATGACACTAGACGCCTTTTGTTTCCATCTACAGTGGGGCTTCCATTGGATATGATAAATGGATCTGACTTAGGCTTAGGCCGATTGGTATTTGAATCAACCATTAGTGATGGGTGTGATTTGGGTTCATCTTCAATGGCCCATACCGTAAGCAATGAATCTGACCTGGATTCACATCCACCATTGAAGAAAATGAGGACATCATGATCAGTTCAAAGAAACAGGACTTCATCTAAAAATGACATAGAAATTTTTTTCTTCTCTGTCGATTTCTTTCAGTTCTTTCACTCGCGTTTGATGTAAGGTATGTCACCCTCTTTAGTGCAATGTTTCATTTCATCTTTGTTGCCATTTTCACGTTCTTCTTGCCGTTACTCTTATTGATTGTCTCCTCTCTATTATGGTTGGATTTAAAGTATGATACATCTTAATCTATGGAAATAAGGATTATGTTACCTTTGAGGTTGATCCATATATGGATTGAGAATTTCAAGTTTGAATTGGTAAAATGTTCTTATTAGACTTCTTTGTTATAGTGTTCTAGTTGAACCTTTTTGCCTTTCTTTTTTTGCTTGGGCATGCTATTTTATAGCATTGAAATGTAAAAGCATACACCGAAGCCTATGACTTCAATACATTAAAAAGTAAAGAATTTCTTTCTCAAAAAAAAAAAAAGTAAAGAATTTCATCATGCATATTATGGAGCTATCAGATATAGTAGCTCCTAATGAAACTCTTTTGTCCTCAAATTTTTCTGTTTTTGTGTCTAAAATTGATCTTTCTGTCCTTTAGGATCCTTTAGTATGTATTTTATGCTGATGAACTTCATACTTATGCAAATCGGTACAACTATAAGTCCTTGTTTCTATGGTATGTGATGTCCTTATTTTTGAGACATGTCTTCTATACCTCTGCAGATTATAGTTATATATTTTAGATATCTTTTGGATCCCCCAACTTATTCAATTTCTTTGGATGCAATTTAGATGCCATGGATATCCACTTCATCTCTTGCGTGCTTGCGTATCTTTCAAAATAAATTAATATGATTACTTCCAACTTCCCAAATAGTTGGGTTGAAGCTTTGTTTGATTATAGTAATTTTCTAAGGTTATGTGATAATCAATCTGTACAAAAAATTGGGAAAAAAATATATGATTGTTTAATAAAATTACCTTAAAAATTGCCTTTTTATGTGAGTGTGTCATTAGTCCCACATCGATCATGTATCAAGTTGATATGAGCTTAATTAACAACTACAATGAGCCTCAATTATAACGAAACTAGTGTTAAGACTCTGTCACTTGGGAACGTGTTATTAATCAATTGTTAATTGGGATATTAGTTATTTTGATTCAATTGCAAAATATTTTTTGTAGAGAATTGGTGCCCTTTATGTGAGTAATTGTAACATAATTTTGCTGGTTGTTCTCCCTCTCTTTCCTGCTTTAGTGCTTTTGGACCTTGAATGTTGCTTGCTCTTGAATTTTTTTTCCCCCCAACTTGCAGGCAATAGAGCGGAAACCTACATAATAATTTCTTGTTAAAATTGCCATATTTTGCTGGTGAAGTCATATTATGCATTGTCTCAAAATTATACATTGCGATTGGGCTCCCGATTTGGTACAAATTCCTTGAAGACCACATATCAAAGTTGAGGTTTATAGTGTACCTTTGTGTTAGAACCTCTTTCCTTCTCCCTTGTGTGTGTGTTTGTTTCTCCAAAAAAAAAAAATGTTGAGGTAATAGAAACCATATTTGACGCCGTCTCAGTTAAATCACTAATGCCTTTGAGATGTCAATTGATTCTGATAAAGACACAAACTTGGAAGTTGGAATTAGAATCTAAAATGTCCTTTTAGAAATGGAAGTAATAATACAATGGGAACTAAGTACCACTAGAGAAGATTGCCGTTGAAAGGACGAACACAACTAAAATTGTTATGACACTGTTGAGAACTAGATTTCCAATTTTGATGAGTTTTCTTTGTTGTTTATTCTTATTAGCTAGTTTTTTCAAATGCAAAAGGTGGAAAGGCTGAACAACTTGTGGCTACAGTACTCAAGAGCAACTCAATGGTTGATAGATGAATTGTCTGTTGGTTCAGTAGAGCCATACTCAACTCATGTTGCAGTAGGTCCTTAGCATCAGAAAAGACAAGTGATTTAGGCCTTGTTTGGTTTAAAAAAATGGTCACTCATCACTCAGTTTTCATCATCCATCACTCATCACTCAGTTTTCATCACTCATCACTCATCACTCATTACTCATCACTTAAAACACCCCACCCTGTTTGGCACCATCACTCATTTGTCATCACTCAATATTTTTCAACTATTTGTGGGCCCCATTCATGTACCTTGTGCAGCTTTTACTTTATTTATTTATTTTTTTTCCTTCAACTTCCAGTACCCAAACTCAGTGAAAACCGAATCAGTGAAAAAAAAAGAAAAAAAAAAAAAAAGAAAAAAGAGAAGAAGAAGAAACCCAGAAACCCGAAAGAAAAAAAAAAAAAAAAAAAAAGAAGGAAGAAGAAACCCAGCAACCCGAAAGAAGGAAAGAAAAAAAAAAAAAAAAAAAAAAAGAGGAAGAAGAAACCCAGCAACCCGAAAGAAGGAAAGAAAAAAGAAAAAAAAAAAAGAAACCCAGAAACCCGAAAGAAGAAAAGAAAAAAAAAAAAAAAAAAAAAAAAAAAAAAAGAAGAAGAGAAGAAGAAGAAACCCAGCAACCCAAAAGAAGGAAAGAAAAAAAAAAAAAAAAAAAAAAGAGGAAGAAGAAACCCAGCAACCCGAAAGAAGGAAAGAAAAAAAAAAAAAAAAAAAAAGAAACCCAGAAACCCGAAAGAAGAAAAGAAAAAAAAAAAAAAAAAAAAAAAAAAAGAAGAGAAGAAGAAGAAACCCAGCAACCCAAAAGAAGGAAAGAAAAAAAAAAAAAAAAAAAGAGGAAGAAGAAACCCAGCAACCCGAAAGAAGGAAAGAAAAAAAAAAAAAAAAAAAAAAGAAACCCAGAAACCCGAAAGAAGAAAAGAAAAAAAAAAAAAAAAAAAGAGAAGAAGAAGAAACCAGTGTGATGGGACAAAGCACTGCACGAGGGGCCCACTGATGCACTCTATTTACGGAAATGCCACTGAATCATGGATGATGAAAATTGAAAACAATTGAAACTTGTTTTTTTTTTTATGCCTCATCACTCAGATTTTTGAGTGATAGAATCACCAAAACAGAGTGACCAAAACAGAGTGATGGAGTCCAAACAACATTTTTTTCGTGGGTCCCACCAATTTTGGATGATGAGTGATGAGTTTTGGATCATATCATCCAAAACACCCTTCATCTAAACAACACCTTAGCAACTTGCATATTGTTGCTTGTCTCTAGGATGTATCATTCTTTACACATCTGTGATAAAGATAAATCCTTTCGGTTTGAACAAATTTTTATTATTGTTGTGACACTAAGACACATTGTCACTGATCATACGCTAAGACTTCACTGATTTTTAATAAAGTCGATTGTTCTTATAAAAAAAATTGTCGATTGTAATATAATTGTATGTGCATGAATATACACAATGAATTTTGTTTCATTACATTGAAGGAGGACGGTTTGATGTATTGGAGGCTTTGGGTGAAAACTGAATTGAGAACTTTTTTATATTTAAATGACTTTTTAAATTTACTTTTTTAATATTATCTAAACTCTATTATCTTGTTTTAGATGCAAAATTACTAATAAATCAAATAGAATTTTTTTTTTTTTTTTTTGAAAGCCTATAGACACAAAAATTTGACAAAACTTTTCACACTTGTTAATGTGACAGATTGATAGTGATAAGTAAAAATGTAATATTAATGGTGGACCTAGATAAGAAATAGTAAAAGTTTTCCAACATGAAAAATGTTAAGAAATTTTTTGTATATTGCTTTGTTTTTTTTTTTTTTAAAGTACTATATTCACAATATTTTCACAACAAATCCTAAGTGTTAAGTTGTTACTAATTTTTATTTAAACTCACTACTAAAATTACTTTTTTGCCCACCAATAACAGATAATAACAACCTAACACTCAGAATTTATTATGAAAAATAATGTTGACGTAGCATTTTTCTCTCTCTCTTTTTTTTTTTTTTTTCATTTGATAAAAAAATATTATTTTATTTATTGACTAATATTTTAGTTTAATTAATAATATTACAATGAAAGAAATAATTTTATTGGTTAAAATTTATTGGGTGGCATTTAGTTCAAGAAATGTTGAATTTTTGAAGTTTCTAATGGTTAATAGAACTGAAAGATTGATTATTGATAATACATTGAAAGCATATTCTTGGTGCACAAACATATCCCTCTTGACGAATCAATTGGAAATGGGCATAGATCTATAGATCCTAGTAAGCAGTAGACTCTGCTTTGTTGGGTAAGCAACTGCTAAGATTTTGCCCAACTTATTTTCCTCCCCTTCATGTTTTGGGCCTCAGGATTTTTTTTTTTTCCCCCAATATTAGCATCTCTAATAGGCTCTATAAAGCCAATTTTGGAGAGTAAGAACACAAATTTTAAGTAAACACCCTCCAACAACCTCTCTAACTCTTTTTTTTTTTTTTTTTTTTTCCAGAGTTGCTACAGTACTTTTCTTGACATGGAGAGCACAGTACATGTAACAACTCCAAATCAATATTCTCTCTTAAATTTAAATACCTGGTTGAATAAAAAATTATTCTCTCTCTCATCCCTTCCTCTTTTCTCTTTGTTTCTTCAGAGCACTCTCTCTCTCTCTCTCTCTCTCTCTCTCTCTCTCTCTCTCTCTCTCTCTCTCTCTCTCTCTCTCTCATTTTTTGTCTCTCAAATGTCTCTAAATGAAGACAAATAATCAAAGCACAAAACACAATCTAGTTCTCATAAAACAAATTGTAACAACAAAGTGTTGGTGCAAACACAATAATAATGGAAATAACACAAAGAGAAACTGAATAATACTTCTGAATATTATTAATTTGAGATTAGAAAATACACAACACAATTTGGACTGAGACATGGCACTCACTCTCTTTAAGGAGATTCAAGCCCTTGGTTGGCTAAACTTTGTAATCGATGCAAACCTTCTCTGATTTGTCTCCTCCAGGATACAACAACTCAACAAATGTCGTATGGCTAAAACAACCTTTTGCACAAAGTGTTCAAATCCAAAACTCCATCAGAAAGAAGGGTGGATTTTTTGGTGTAATAACGTTGATACTTCCTCCATTCATCTCCGTCTTGCGCACGTATCTAGCCCAATATATGAGTCAATTTATATTAGCCCATTAATTACCACAATTAAAAAAAATAAAATAGTCTCTCTCCTTTTCAATGTGGGATTAAATATTTTCACTAATTCCTCATCTTTCATATTAACTCCAACATCTTTACATTTATATTGTAATATAAATCAATTTTAATTATATAATATTAAAATGCTCCAACACAAAGTGAATCAAAACAAGAAAAGAAGGAAGAAAAAATGGGTAATTATACTTTACCACCCTAAATTATAACCTAGATTATGTTTTGCACCATAAACTATTCGAATGCACAGTTTATACCTTAAATTATGATCAATGTTACATTTTGCACCCCTAAATCAGTTTTAATGTTAAGTTGGACAGAAATATGAAACATGTGACTTGCACATGTGATTTTCTTAAAGCCAATTTTGGAGAGTAAACACACACAAAAAACCCTCCAACAGCCTCTCTAACTCTTTTTTCTTTTTTTTTTTAAGAGTTGCTACATTAATTCTCTTGACATGAAGAGCACTGTAGCAACTCCAAAACAATATTCTCTCTTAAAAAAATAACTGGTTGAATAAAAAATTATTCTCTCTCTCATCCCTTCCTCTTTTGTCTTTGTTTCTTCAGAGCATTCTCTCTCTCTCTCTCTCTCTCCCTCTCTCTCTCTCTCTCATTTTTTGTCTCTCAAAATTCTCTAAATGAAGACAAATAATTAAAGCACAAAACACAATCTAGTTCCCATAAAACAAATTAAAAGCTCAATTAGTGTGAAAATACTAAAACTTGTTTAAACCCCAAATTTTAAATTACGACTAAATTGCTTTTACTCTAACTTATCTAAATGTGGAACAAAAGTAAATGAAGTTCAATAAATGTAACACTACTTTAAGCCATAAGCACACCACAATGATGCAAACACAAGATAACACCAAGAAGTGTTATCGAAGAGGAAACCAAAGTACTCAGCGAAAAACCTCTCCACGACCCTCCAAGTTGAAATTGATCCACTAGTGAATAAATTGAAGTACACGAATATCAAAAAGACCCTCCAAGCTTAATCTGCCCAATGTACTTGAGCCCTCCAAACTCCTGCTACCAATGGACTTCTCGGAGTCTTGTCTTCACTAGCTTTTCAGATCCTGCAATTCCGCCTAATTGCATTTGCCACTCAATGGCTTCTTCCAATACTTCCCAAATGCATCAAAACTTCTCTCAACACTTAGAATGGGTGAGGTAAGTGTCAATGGCTTCTTCCAATACTTCCCAAATGCACCAAAACTTCTCTCAACACTTAGAATGAGTGAGGTAAGTGTTTGGGTTAAGAACCTCTCAAGGATGTGTAAATGGAGAGGTGGGAGTAGATGAAAACTTTAGAAAAATGATGTAGAGAATTGTGGGTAAAACAATCTTTAACTCTCAAGAGTTTGGTTACGGTTTCTTTCTTAAAAGTTTCTTCAAAAAATTATCCTTCTTCTTCTTACATTTCTTGGGTAATAAGGGTTTATATAGTGTTGGTAAAGAATGGGAAAAGTCACACTCCAAAAAGCAACATGCAATGGGTTTCGTGGGTCACTTGCAACTTAAGCCTGTCAAAGACTCTTCAAATTCCAGCATGTGTTTCTCATGTGGCTTGTTTGTGGGTCATCAGTCGCGGGTCAGTTGCAAGTCCAGTCACGAAAACCACTTCTTCACAAATTCTTCACCAAACTCTCACAAATAGCCCGTACATAAAATCTCACAAAAATACAAGGAAATGATTGAACAGAATTACAATCAAATTTGACATGAAATTAAAGCCAACATAAAACATAGTTGTAAATCACAACTTCTTTACACAAATTGTAACAACAAAGTGAATTAGAACAAGAAAACAAGGAAGAAAAAAATGAGGTAATTACACTTTACCACCCTAAACTATAACCCAGATTATGCTTTGCACCATAAACTATTCAAATGCACAGTTTGCACCATAAATTATTCAAATGCACAGTTTGCACTTTAAAATATGATCCTTTTTTACACTTTGCACCCCTACATTAGTTTTAATGTTAAGATGGACAGAAATATAAAACATATGACTTGCACATGTGTATTTACTTAAGTGGCACAAACTTAAAAGACTAAAAACCCCATCTTCTCAATCAATTAAATTTTTTTCCCTGCTTGCTCTCTTTCTCATGCGTATACCCCTCCCCAAATCAAAATCCCTAAAGTCATAAATCCACAAAGCAAAATCATCTTCGGCACAACCACTGTTTCACCACTATGACATTTTATTTATCAACTTTCAGATAAGCCGATGATTTTGCAACATAGCAAGTGAAAATTCCTAAATGGTTTTGAAGGAAAAGTTGTTACGATAGAGCAATGAATAATGGTTTTCAAAATAACCCTCCATGCTAGCTTCCTAGATTGCTGTAAAAATGTGCACAAATAACAAAGAACAGCAAATGATGATAGAAAAATTCAGTTGAAAGCTTTGTACATGATTCAATTATTAATACCATGGAGTAGTATCTTCTTTTCCTTCCCTAGGCATCAGGATTGAAGAATATCAAATGTCATCCATATATACACACTTCCCATCCTTGAAACACACCAAAGAGACCACATTACCAACTATATAAATGTGGATAGTAAAAAAAATATTGAGCTACAACAAGCATGGAAATCTAGATCATTTTTTCCCCGAAAGTTATCTAAAATATGAAGTCCAGAGACTGATGCTTCTAGGAATAATAGTGGCAGAGTAGTAGTGATTCCAAAGATGATTTTGATTTGGGGATTTAAGGTTGCAGGGATTTTGATTTGGGGGAGAGGAGCTGATACGCAAACACATGTGAGAGACTAGGAAAAAAAAGTTTTGTTTTTAATTGACTAGGAAGAGGGGGATTTTGGTCTTTTAAATTTGTTTCACTTAAGAAATACATATTTGTAAGTCACGTGATTCATATTTCTGTCAAACTTAATAGTAAAACTAATATTGGGGTGTAAAGTGTATCAAGGATCATAATTTAGGGTACAAATTGTGCATTTGAATAGTTTATGATGTAAAGTGTAATATGGGGCATATTTTAGGGTGATAAAGCATAATTTCTCCATAAAGAGAGAGAGAGAGAGAGAGAGATAAGAGTCGATCTGATCCAACTATAGGTTCGCATGCAATTGGTGGTGGGGAGGATGACCAGCGGTGGTGAGTAGATGATCTCCACTGGCCTTCGCAACTGCAATGTAGATGATCTCCACTGGCCTTCGCAACTGCAATATCTCTCTCTCTCTCTCTCTCTCTCTAGGTGATTTCTGTGTGTGTTTTGCAAAGATCCTTAGCTTAAATGAGGGAGGCCTTCTTTGAGGATGTGGTGACACGAGGGTGTGGTGACGATGTGATGGAGCAGGGGTGATTTCTCTTATCTTCTCATTTGATGATAATGAAACCAAAAAGGAAAGGGGTGGAGAAAAAAAGGAAAACATGTGGTGTGTGACTATGTGGTGGACATTTTAAAAATAATAATTAGTATATAAGTTTTTTTTAAAGAAATTAATTATAAATTAATGAATAATGAGAAGAAAAAAAATGATTGGTCTAAACATGTGGTGGACTTTTTTTAATGATAAGTAAGTTTTTTTAAGGAAATTAATTATAAGTTAAAGAATAATAAGAATAAAAATCCCTTAAAAAATATTACCATTTGAGAAATATGACTATTGGAAATTTTAAAAATGTTATCGTTGGATAATTTAAAAATATAGCTATTAGAAATTTGAAAAATATAGTTATTAGGAATGAATAGAATAATGCATAGTAGAGCACTTTATAGTTCTCTCTCTAACTTGAGAGCTTCTCTCTCTTTAGGAGAGACTTTTCTTCAAGCCAAGACTTTAGCTTTCACTATTCAACACCCAAACACACCCCCTTTTTCAAGTTGCCTTTACTTATCAAGGTTTCTTTTCTCTTTATCTATTCCAAGTCTCTATGTTTTTTGGTTTTCTTTTCCCTTTCTGTCATTACCAAGAAGCTAACTTACTCCCTTCAAATAGAAGCTGACTTATCCTATCAAACCAAACAAACATCCACTTTTTCTTCCTTTACTCCTTCCTTGTCTTTATTTCTTTAACAATATGTATCTTGTCTCACCTTAATACCTTCTCTCCTTCTCCAAACTCTACTGTCTCCTTTCTTACTATTCTCTTGTCCCTTTCTCATCTACTTTTCTTCTTTCTTTTCTTGCTTTATTTAGTGTTTTTATCCATGAGTGACCACATTCCAGTGAGGGACTACACTTGGTCCAAGAGTAGTGGGTCAAAAGTTAGTGCTAACCCCTTTATTGATGAATCAGACCAAGAATCACATGGAAGTGAGGAAGACAAAGCTTCATTTTCTCAACATGGACCGATTATTGAAGTAGATCTTGATGAAATTAACATGCAAAGGGATTTCTGGTCTCACTGTGCAATGGGTTTCATTTTGGATTACAAAAAGTTCTTTATTACTCATCTACAGCAAGTAATCGACTTTGCATGGAGCATCAGAGGCTCCGTGAAGGTTGTGGGAAGAGATTCTTTCTTTTACCTCTTGCATTTTGAACAAATGGAAGACCTTGATCGTATGTGCGATGAAGGTCCATAGGCTGTTGATGGAGCACTTCTGATTTTGTAGAAATGGAGACCAAATTTGGTATTTAATAAGTTACACCTTAATTTTATATTTATTTGGGTTCAATTTCATGGTCTTCCACTTGAGTGCCAATACCCTAAGATGGCAAAAAGATTGGGTCAAATAATGGGGGTTTTGGAAAAAGTTAATTGGGAAGATCATCTTCCAAGGAACAGCAGGTTCTTACAAGCCAAGGTTTGAATTGATCCTTGGATGCCAGTGTTCTCTGGCTTCATGTTGCCACTGGATGATGGTACAAGGACTTAGATACAATGCAGATATGAGAGAGTACACAAGCTCTGTATGAGGTATGGGTTGATTGGCCACTAGAGGGCAATGTAATGAAAGCTTAGCAGAGGTTGAACAGCTTCTTATTAGACAAAGGAATAGGATACAGAGATTTCATCTTGTTCAATATGGATTTGATTCCATAGAACCACAATTCCATAACGAACTTAGAGCCTACTTTAATTAGAGGAGAATGTGGACGACTAGAGCAAGGGTGGGAGATATGTGGCAGGAACATCAATTCCAATAGCAACAAACCTCTGATCAACATGGTCTTGATAACGCTGATCATCAATAGGGTATAGAGTAGCATCAGCAACATCCACAGCATGCAGCTCATAACCAACTAGCCTAACCTCATCAACAAACACAATCCTTAGTACAACCCCAACAAACTCCCAACCCTCAACCTATGGACCTAAACATTCAAGGCTTATCCCACGTTGAGGGGGAACATACAACTCTATACTCGGCTATTTATTCCCTATCCTTTGGTCATAATGCTATTCCACCAACATCTTTTAATTCTCATATCTCTTCCAATCCTGACAGACCTAGCCCTGATAATAGCCCAGAAACTATGCTTAATCACCTAAATGCAACAATGGCCCAACCATCACCTTTGCCTTATCAACCTGATTCCAACCAAGGTAACACAACAAACTCTGACATGAGAAGAGGAGAGGGACCTTTTATGACCAATGGTCTCTTACAGGAGAGCCCCAACTCTAGTGATACCACAGAGAGTGAATCCCTAACTGCTACTATGTTTAATCTAGAAAGTTTGAATGAAGGTCACCCTGACTGGACACGTGGGCTTGCAGTCTTAACGGATAACCAATCTCATTACTCTCTAATTCTTACGTTAACTTCTTGGTCCGAAACATTGATAGTGCTATATTTATTTTTGAAGATGGGAGCCCAAGTGAAGGACCACAGATCAAAAAGGCTCAATCAGTGGGTAATACTGTACATGAGGCCCATTACAGTTATGGATCACGTCTGGTGAGAGCCCAAAGTCTAGATATAGGATTGGAAAATACAGGCCAACATGGTCCTCAAAGGCAAAACCCAATTTCAACATCTCCAGTGACCTTTAATTCTGACCCAGGACAAAACTCAAATCTTCGGTGCAATGAAAGCACAAGTAATAGTAGAGGATTAACAAGGAAAAGGCTTGGCATGAAGATAGGAAGATTGGGGAGGAACATCCATCAAAAACTACTCTACAATTGCCTTGACAATGAAGGTAACCCTGCTTTCCTTAAGGGTTATACATGTTGTATTGTTTTATACTATGCTTATCCTGTTGATGTTCATATCCCTTTTAATCCCTTTTAATCCAATAGCCATGAGGATTCTAAGTTGGAATTGTAGAGATTTGGGCAAATCCTCTGCAGTTCTGCAAGTTCAAAAAATTTCCCATGATTTTAATCATAATGTCATGTTCTTAATGGAAACCCATCTAGCTAGTAATAAGGATAAGAATATTTGGAATAAATGTGGTTTTTTTTTTTTTTTTTTTTTTTAATGGATGTGAGGTTCCTAGATTGGGTTTAGGTGGAGATCTTATCCTTGCTTGGATGCAAAGGAGTTTTCTCAGGGTGGTTCATGAATCCCCACACCTTATTCATATTGATGTTACATATAACAAGGGAAAACCTTTATCTATAACCTTTGTTTATGGCCATCCTGAAT
Source organism: Quercus agrifolia (assembly GCA_029955455.1). NCBI lineage: Eukaryota > Viridiplantae > Streptophyta > Magnoliopsida > Fagales > Fagaceae > Quercus > Quercus agrifolia. The sequence goes on from JARQAD010000010.1 coordinate 34,007,036, forward strand.
TAGCCAAGAGGAATGAGGTTTGTCAACAATTAAAAGCTCTAAAAGATATAGCTCAACCTAGTTGGCTTTGTATTGGAGACTTCAACCAAGTGCTCTCAAGAGAGGAAAAGTTCTCTTTTAACCAAAACCCCATTGCTGGTGCTGAGTTATTTCAACAAGTGTTGAGTGATCTTCAACTTTGTGACTTGATGGCCATTGGGCAACAATTCACCTAGATGAATAAAAGGGAGGAGGAATCTTTTGTTATGGAGAGATTAGATAGAGCTTTTGCCAGTACTGAGTGGATCAACCAATACCATTTATATTACCTAAGGAATCTCCCCATTATCAAGTCTGATCATGGACCTATAATCTTGGATTTTGAACATCAAACACCCTTCAGAAATAGACCCTTTAAATTTAAGCAAATGTGGATCACCCACCCCAATTGTAGGGACATGGTTAGTAAGGCCTGGGAATGGTAGTCTAATGGGTCTAAAGCTGTAAAATTGAGGAATAAACTTAACAACATCCAAACTGTAGCCAGAAAATGGAATAGAGAAGTGTTTAGTAGAGTAGAGATTGATATTAAATCAAAAATGGATCAACTACAGCAATTGCAAAACTCCATTAATTCTCTTAAGGACATTGGAAAGGAGAGGCGACTAAGGGAAGAGCTAGAGGACTTACTTGATAAGGAGGAACTTAAGTCGGCTCAAAAAGCTAGGACTAATTGGATCCTCTATGGTGATAGAAACACAAAGTATTTTCAAACTATAGTAAAACAAAGAAGAGCAAAAAACATAATTCTTCGGTTAAAAGATGGGGATGCCAATATTACTGACAATCTTAATGAGATTGAAAACATTCTTCACTCTCACTTTGAGTCAAATTATGAAGATTGTAGTTTTAGAAGTGTGGATAACATTCTAGAAGAGCTCCAAAATCTCAACATCCTTACTTTAATAGATGAGCAAAACTTAGCACTCAACAAACCAATATCAGACTTTGAAATTAAGTGTGTTATGTTTCAAATAGGAGCCCATAAAGCACCAGGTCTTGATGGCATCCCTGCTTTCTTTTTCCATGTTTTCTGGGACATTATGAAAGAGGATGTTACAAGAGCTATCCAAGCTTTCCTCCACTCAGGTTCCTTATTTAAACCTCTAAACCACTTCTACATTGTTCTTATTCCCAAAAAACCCTTCCCTGATGAAGTTTCTCACTTCAGACCTATTAGCCTATGCAATGTGATCTATAAGGTGATATCCAAAGTGATGGTTAATAGGTTGAAACCTGTAATGGAAAGTTTGATAACTCCATACTAGAACGCTTTCATACAGGGGAGAAACATTTCTGATAACATTATTCTGGCTCATGAGATCATGGATACCCTAAAGAAAAAGAAAGGAAATAAATTCTCTTTTGGAGCTCTAAAAATAGACATGTCCAAAGCCTATGACAGAGTCAACTGGAATTTCTTGAAAGCTATCCTAACAACCATGAAGTTTGATCCTAAATGGATTAGATGGATTATGGAGTGTGTTTCTTCTATGTCATACACTCTTCTAGTTAATGGGAGTTTAACTTCAACCTTTCATCCAACACAGGGCCTAAGGCAGGGAGATCCATTATCTCCTTATCTCTTTCTTTTGTGTGCTAACATTCTCACTATTTCTTTGCTACAAGCTGAATACTCTAATAAGATCAAAGTAATGAAAGTAGGAAGGAGTGGTATTTCTTTCACTCATCTCTTTTTTGTAGATGACTCTCTTCTTTTCTTCAAGAATGACAAGAACTCCCTAGGTAATATCCAATCCATCCTAAATTGGTACTGCTCTATCTCGAGCCAGAAAAAAAAATTTAGCCAAATCTGACCTTTTTTGCTCCCCAAACATGGCCAAGGAATGTCAAGTATCCATAGCTAGAGTTTTGAATGTGACCCTTGTCCAACACCCCAGCAAATACCTTGGTATCAATTTTAAGTTGAGAAGGAATCGTATTGCTGATTTTCAATTTTTGATTGATAAGCTTAATTCCAAGCTGCAAGGTTGGAAAGCTAGGCTTCTTTCACAAGCTAGCAGAACTACCATCATCTATTTTGTCCTCCAATCTCTTCCTTTATACACCTTATCCTATTTTAAGGTTCCTGAATCTATTTGCAACAAGATGGATTCTATTGTGAGATCTTTTTGGTGGGGTCTTGAAACTGGAGAGAAAAAACTTTATTTGATCAATTGGAATAAAATCTGCAAGCCTAAAAGATTGGGGGGGGGGGGTCTTGGCATTAAGAAGTTCAGCCCTATGAATCAAGCTTTGTTGGCAAAACAGTATTGGAGACTTATTAACAGTCCCCAATCCCTCTTAGCTAGAACCTTAAAGTTAAGTACCATCCTAAAGAATCCTTGCAAGGCCACACACCTAAAGCACACCATTCCTGGGTTTGGAAAAATATTGTTTAGCAAGGTGATCCTATTCTTAGGGAAGGCAAATGGTTGGTTGGAGATGGTTTTGATATACACCTTACACATCTTGATTGGTCACCAAACTTAAGGGATAGTTCTTTTCTTCCTTTTCTACAAACAGGCACAGTAGGAGATCTTATTGATCATAATTCTAGAAGTTGGAAAGTGGATTTAATTAGGAGCTTATACCATCACCCTAAAGCTGTCGACATTTTGCAAATGCCCATTCCAAAATCAATGATTCTAAGGATATGCTTATGTGGAAATACTCAAGGGATGGGAATTACAGTACCAAGATAGCTTATAAGTTGTTAACTGAAGACTTTTTAGGGTCACAACAATTCCAGCAGGAAAGGAAGATATGGACTACAATATGGAAAGCCATGTTCCCTCAAGGATTATCAATTTTGTGTGGAAACTTCTCCATGACAACTTACCTACCAAGGCCACTCTACATAACAGAGGAATTAGTAATGATGACACTTGCCCCTTATGTAATTCTGAAGAAGAGACTCCTACACATCTGTTTCTCTTATGCAGCATTTCTAGAGCCTGTTGGATCGGATCTTGGTTTGCATACTTCTGAGATCACCAATGTGTCTATTCAGTCTTGGCTAAAAGACTATATCAGCTATTGCTTAAATAATGAAGATCAAAATTTGGTCATCCTTCAATCAATGTTTACTATTTTGTGGTTAATTTGGAATCACAAAACACAGAGTGCTTCACCAAGGCTTGAACCCAAATCCCTTAGAGGTTATACTAACAGCCAAAACTCTATCTTGCAGGTACAGGAAGGCTTATGCAGGTTCATTCCATCCTACCAGAGAGCTTAGAGTAGCCAAGTCAGCCCATCTCACAGCTACAGGGCAGTATTAGCTCATCATCAAATTAGCTGAAGCAAGAAGAACAAAGCCACAAAGGAGAGCATACACTTTTGTAGCTGTAAATATGCAAGGAGCAGAAGGGGTTAATTGTAGTCTCGCCAACACAGCAATAGGAGCTCTACTTGAAGCAATGGTGGAAGTTGGTATCATAGATAAAAACTATGGCATTCGGCATGTTTTGTTCTTAACTGATAGGGTCAATCTCCATCAAGTTTTCAGATTGAGGAAAAGCACAAATTGGCTGGATAGCAGTAGGATAGCTGACTTGAACTTTCTTTCTCAAAATGGTTTATTTTGTAATACTTTAGTTGTCCCTCATGTAGTAGTTAAGGCTGTGTGATGTCTTGCTAAACAGGCTGTGAACACACCTTTATATTATAGGTGGTACAATCCTACTCTATGTAACCATGTATGAACTCTTCCTTTGTTTGGTATCAAAAAAGAAAAAAATGGAATTAATAGAGGAAGAATAATGAAAGATTAAAAAAAGAATATAGAAGGATTAAAGAAATAATAAAGAAATAATATTTTAATGGGATAGAGAAAAAATGGAGAGTTTATTAGAAAATATATTTTAAAAAGTAAGAAAATAAAAGAAAAATATAAATATTCACAGTCCAAATAGTACTAAAATTTGGAGAAGCGAGATGCTTTAAAGTGTATTTAACTATTGATTACAAAAGCAAATAGAGACAGAGGCGTTTGGTTTGCCGTAATATTACATTATATCGTAATTTTTTTTTTTTTTTTGAGAAACTTATACCATAATATTACGTTATTTTAATCTTACATTAATTTAATCTCAATACAAGAATACAACGTTACATTATTTAGGAAGATGATATGATTAAAATAATGCGATATATTTTATAATTTTAAATTATGATAAGATTAAAAAAAATTAATAAACTAAAAATTTAATATCAAATTATCGTAAAGTCCGTTACAAGAAACCAAACGACTCATCAATGATGGTAATATTGCGATGGTACCTATCAAGGCTAAAAGCCATAGAGCCATTCCAAGAATAATTTCTCTCTCTTTGAATTTCAGTCCTTGGTTCATTTCTATATTTTATTTTCCACCATCCCATTATTTTAATTTTTTTTATTCTCCCAAGAAGCTTCTCACTTTCTTTATTTACAAGTTTTACATTGTTACTCGATAGTCTATAGCAATCAGTAATCACCGACACGAGAATTAACCACAGACAGTATTCTTCTTCTTGAGAATTTAGCTATTTTCTTCCATGACTTTCCAATTCCAAGGACCCTTTTTTTCTTCTTCTTCTTCTTCTTCTTCTTCTTCTTCTAATTCTATCATCACCCATAGATGTACTTACGACGTATTCTTAAGTTTCAGAGGCAAAGATACTCGCCACAACTTCACTGGCGATCTATACAACGCCTTGCATAAAAAGGGAATCAATACTACCTTCATAGATGGTGATGATGACGAGCTTAAAACTAAAAGAGAAGAAGAAATTTCACAGACCCTTATCAAAAGCATAGAAGGGTCAAGAACTTCAGTGGTTGTACTGTCAAGAAACTATGCATCATCCACGTGGTGCTTAGACCAGCTGGTGAAGATCCTTGAGTGTAAGCAAACAAGGGGACAAGTAGTTCTACCAGTGTTTTGGAAAGTAGATCCATCAGATGTAAGGCATCAAAGAAAGAATTTTGGGAAAGCATTAGCTCAACTTGAAAACAACACTAAGGTGCAGAGTTCGAAGACAGCCTTAAAAGATGTTGCTAATTTGTCTGGCTGGCACATAGCCAGAGGAAAAGGGTGTGCTTATCCAACCTTATCTATTTACACTTTACTATGATCTTTTCTCTTTCTATTTACTACAATGATATCCATTGTATATCCTGGATCTAGAGATTAGCTGCATCTTTCTGCAATTACTTTGATTTTGATTTTGATTTTGTTTTGTTATTTTGCCAAATGATTTTGTTTTATTTTTTTAATTAATTATTTGTTTTATGTCTATGTTGGTCAAAAAGTATGTTTCGGTCAATAAATAGGCTACCAGATAACTCTCTTATTTCTTATTTCTTTGTTCTTTTTTTTTTTTTTTTTTAATTTTTGAAAAACTTGTTAGAAATTTATCCTAAAGTTCTTTCTCCTCAAAATCTGAGATTTGGGGAGGTACCATTTGAACTAAAGTGTTTGGTGGTATCCCATCACAAAAAAAAATAATAAAAAAAGTGTTTGGTGGTAGCTCCCAAACAAACTTCAACCACTGCTCCTGCTGTAACTAAAATTTCACCATGTTTTGTGCTTTTAATTTTCTTATTTTTCAATAAATTTAAGTTTCTGATTATGGTCAAAGAGTATTTAAGTAGCCTTTATTAATTTGGTTAGGAAACAGCACTAGTTGCACTACTCAAAATAGCTATTTGATAGTTGGGCCCAAAGCTTGAATTGGGTGAGGTATCAAACATATGGGAAGAGATTGTGTCTAGTGAAAGTTTTCATTAGACACAGTAGGATTCAGACACATGTCCAAGAGTGAACACGTATCCGCAATCCAATGTGTCCAATGAAAACTTTCACTGGACACAAGCCGTACCCGAAATACATACGGGTATGAGAATGTGATTGAAACAGGTAAATTTTTAATAACAACTCAAATGCAAAATCATTTTAAAATTTTCACCTCTTTGATGTGTAAATCACATACAAGGAAATTAACAAAACTAGATGGAGAGACCAATATAGCTTGTTTTTAAAATTGTAGGACTAATATTGCTTATTTGAAACATCATGAGCTAAAAATGCTTAACATGTGAACTTCAATGAATAGGGGTGTGCATGAGTCGGGTTGAGGAGTTTTTTCAACCCAACCTACCATGGCGGGTTAAAAAAAATCCAACCTAACCCATCACAGGGGTCCAACCCAACCCAACCCAAAGCCCCCGTGGATTGGGTTGGGTCGGGTTGGACCCATGGATTGGACAGTTTTTTTTTTTTTAATTACTATTATTATTATTAAATTGAGTATTAGAACAATACTATTACAAATAAGTGCAAATTTATAACTAAATAATCATGAGCATAACACCAAACAAACATAAACTATATGAGAAGAACTTAGAGTTTGGGTTTTATTTAGGAAAAAGGGGTAGAAAAAAGTAAATAACAAAATTATATTATATATATATATTTAGTATATTTTTTAAAATTAAAAAATATATTAAATATAGGTGGATCGAGTCGGGTTAGACGGATTTGTAAATCTCATGACCCATACCCAACCCAACCCACCAACTCTTAAAAAATGACCTAACCCAGTGGGTTGGGTCGGGTTTGATTGGTTCGCTGCACACCCCTATCAATGACAAACAATGTATTTTGGTTAGAAAAATAATGATAAATTTAAATTAAATGAATTCAATTAAGGTTTTTGTTTATAGAAGAAAATCGATTAACCCAAGTTACAGAAATTTCATTCTTTTAAAGGAGGTTCAAGTCCCCTGTTGTTACAAAAGTCTAGAAATTCGTACAACAAAAACTTTTTTTGATTTATAATCTTCATGATAAAACAGCCCTACTAAATGGTTAAATTACTTAAATTGATTATATGCTATTTGTTAAACCCAATGTTTTACCAAAAAAGTACCAAAATGTTATCTTCATTTAGCTCTTACATAAACCATTCTACATCATTATTCTATATCACATATCTCACACACCAAGTAGTATGCATGATGAATTTGGTACAAGAAAAATATTGTAACTAAATCATGTTTTTTTTTTTTTTTTCAAGTGTAAATTACCCAAGTGACTTTTTTTTTTTTTTTTTAATGGCTAGGAATGAATCTAAATTTATCCAAGAAATCGTTCAAACGGTCTCTATCATAGTAAATTGTACATACCTAAATGTTGCCAGTCATCCAGTTGGAATAGAGTCTCGTGTACAAGACATCAATTCACTTTTAAGTATTGGGAGGAATGACATATGCATGGTAGGGATATTAGGAGTTGGTGGAATTGGTAAGACAACTATTGCCAAAGCGATTTATAATTTGATTGCTCACCAGTTTGAAGGTAGTTGTTTTCTTACAAACATTAGAGAACATTCCAAGCAAGAGTTTGGATTGGTCCAATTACAAGAGACACTTCTTTCTGAGATCCTAAGAGATGCTAGAAGCTCAAAGGTTGGCAATGTTGATCGAGGAATTAATGTGATTAAGCATAGGCTTTGCTCTAAAAGGGTTCTTTTAATTCTTGACGATGTGGATCATTTGTCTCAATTAGAAGCATTAGCCGGAAAATGTGATTGGTTTGGTTTAGGAAGTAGAATCATAATAACAACAAGAGATAGATCTTTGCTAACTAATCATGAAGTTAATTTCACATACCAAGTGAAGGAGATGGATCACAATGAAGCTCTTCAGCTGTTTAGTTGGAATGCCTTCAAAAGAGACAAACCTACTGAAGAATATGTTGAAATCACCGAATGTGCAATACATTATGCTGGGGGCCTTCCACTAGCTTTAATGGTATTAGGTTCAGATCTATATGGTAAAAGTATAATTCAATGGAAAAGTGCATTGGATAAGTATGAAAGTGTTCCTAACAAAAATATTCAAGAAATACTCAAAATAAGTTATGATGGATTGGATGATAGTGAGAAGGATATTTTCCTTGACATTGCATGTTTTTTTAAAGGAAAGCATGCAGATTATGTCATTAAAATATTAGACGGGTGTGGTTTCTTTCCAGATATTGGTATCCAAGTGCTTATTGATAAGTCTCTTGTAACTATTGATGAAAATAACAAATTGGGAATGCATGACTTGCTGCAAGACATGGGTAAAGAGATTGTTCGACGAGAATCACCAGAAGAACCTGGCGGGCGTAGCAGGTTGTGGTTTCACGAAGATGTTCGTCATGTATTAGAAGAAAACAAGGTAAGAGTCACATCTAAAACATTTTTCAAGAAATATATATATCATTCCAAGGAATGATTTTTTTTTTTTCCCGGTTGGCACCATGAGTGTTTCAGTTTAAATAGATTTTCTAAGTTAGGAAGAATAAATGAAATCATTTGGTCACCCTTTCTCCTATCAAATATGAAACTTTGAAAGTGGTTACTCACTTTGGACATTAAAAAAAAAAAAAAAAAAAAAATTACCCATTTACAAATCACAAAAGGAGAAGCAAGATAAAGGGAAGACAAAAACATAATAAATTTCTTAATTTTCCACAAAGTGAATATATTTTGTCAATTAATTTTTTGAAGTTATTATAAGTTTTGCAAATGTTAAATATGGAGAGCTTTAATTTTTTGCATCTATTTTTGCTGGCACGCTTACCCATTGTCTTGCTAGGGAACAAATAAAATTGAAGGCATACTGGTAGATTTGCCTAAAAGAGAGGTGATACAATTGAGTTCTAAAAACTTCATGAAGATGAAAAGACTCAGACTGTTTATAAACCGCAATGCACTCTTTTCTGGAGGGCCTAATTATCTCTCTAATGAGTTAAGATTGCTGGAATGGCCTGAATATCCATTACAATATTTGCCATCCAATTTCCATGGAAAGAGACTCGTTGTTCTTAATATGCGCAATAACCTCTTCAAGGGATTGCATAATGGATTTAAGGTACAATTATTATTTTCAATATTCTGTCCTCTAAATATGTTGGACACTAATTGCTATGGCTGATTTATTTCCTTTTTCTTTACAGAATTTGCAAAACTTGGCAATCATGGACTTCTCTAATTGTGAATTCCTAACCGAAGTCCCTGATCTTTCAATGACGCCAAATTTAGAGAAATTGGCTCTTGAAAATTGTACAAACTTAGTTGAGGTTCACTATTCTGTTGGATTCCTTGATAGGCTTAAACTTATGAAATTTGTCGAATGCCCTAACCTCAGGAGTTTCCCAAGAAGCCTCAAGTTGAGATCTCTAGAATTACTTATGCTCGAAGGTTGCTCTGGGCTTGAGAACTTTCCTGAAATTGATTGCAAAATGGAACGTTTAGAATACATTGGCTTAAGAAGTACTCCTATAAAAGAATTGCCTTCATCTGTTGAGTATCTCGTTGGGCTTAAAGAATTAAATCTAGATGGCTGTGAAAATCTTATGAATCTCCCAATTAGTATTCATCAATTGCAACGTCTAAAGCGACTTTTTCTCAGAGATTGTTCAAAACTTGTCATACAGTCCATGCCCTTGATTGTATCAACAAAGGAACCTGAAATTTCATCAAGTGCGGAATTAAGCATTAGTAATGATGATTATTCCTCGATGGTATTTCCGGAAATGCGACTATTAGATATTGGAAACTGTGGGCTATCAGATTCAGATTTCTTTATGACACTTGCTTGTTTCTCCAGATTGGAGCAGCTAGATTTAGCAGGGAGTGATTTTGTTAGTCTGCCTTCATGTATTGGTGGATTTGTTGGATTGAGGAGCCTTAAATTGGATGATTGTAAGAAACTTCAAGATATTCAAGTACTTCCACCAAAAATGGAAGACGTATATGCAAGTGGGTGCATATCATTGGAAAGTTTTTCAGAAGTTTCAAAAAGACTTCAATTTAATACATGCGAGTTACCAGCACTCGAGTGGATTGATTTGTCCAGATGCCATAAACTGGTACAGAATATAGGAAATGATGCGGACAATCTTTTATTAAGTGAGGTAATTCATTTTATATATATGTATATGCCTAGACTAGGGGTGGCAAAATTTGGCTCGACTTGCGAACCCAATATGACTAATCCATTTATAAACAGGTCATGGATTGAGACTAAACGAGTTTGAGTTATATTCGGATTGACACAGCTAACCCGTTTAATAAACGGGTCATGTTTGTGTTCAGCATACAAACCCACCTGACCGGTTTGATTCGTTTAGCTTATAAAGTTATTAGTTGTTTTGATATTATTACTTAATTTATGGTTTTTTTAATATATTTATTACTATATTTATAGTTGTAATTGTATTTTAATTTTATATATATGGGAATTGATAAAAATTATATTAGTTAGGTATGACCTATTAATTAAATAGATTATAAAACGGGTCATTTATATTGACTTTTACATGACTTGTTAATTAAACGAGTTAAACGTGTCGGGCTGGGTTGACCCGTTTTATAAATTGGTCGTATTCGGGTTGAGGATTCCTAATACATTTAGTAAACAGGTCGAATTCGGGTTAACCCATATAGCCGAATACTCATGACTCAAGATGACACGAACTCTACCCGCGAACACGAATTGCCACCCCTCGCCTAGACATATAGAAGAATGAGTTTAAATTACATGTTAACTTAATAATTTAGTATATTAAAATAGTCTGCATAATTCATATTTGCATTATGACTTCATATGCATATAGTGAGGTATAATCCATGTCTGTGTGTGTGCACGTGTGCTGGGGTTTGTTTTTGTAAGGTATGATGCTCCAAATTTTTTATGTTTGTGACAGGGACATCAGTTGAGTATGATATTTCCGGGAAACAAGATTCCAGACTGGTTCAGCCATCGTAAAGAGAATTCAAGTAGCAATATATGTGAAATAGATATTAATGAGCCTTCAAATGTGGATGGGGAGATAATAAGAATGGCTCTTTGTGCTGTTATTGGACTAAAGGATGCAAAAGTACCCAGTCGTATTTTTTGTAGTGTTAACATCATCAGTAATGGTTTACCAATATATGGAGATGATAAAGCATTTCATTTATCCAACTCAGATCATGTTTGGCTGCGTTACTATGTTCCAGAACACAATGAGCTGAAGGGGGACAAGCTGCAAGTTAGGTTTTGGTGCTCTACGAAGTCGGTGTCCTTTACAAGTTGTGGAGCTCATTTGGTTCGCAAGTATGAAGAGAAACCGAAAGATTGTATAGTACTGAATGAACACAATGATTTAATGAATGATATTCAACCTACCAAGAGGCGCCGCACTGATGGTGGTGATGGTGACAACTCGGAATCCAATTTGTACCCACTAGTACCACAACAAAAGAGGTGTCCTTAACCATGAGCTTCATAGTTTCTGATGATTGACTACTGGTAAATCACATCTGCAAGCTTTTCTGATGGTTGAGGTGCCCTTCAACCATCACAATAATTGTTCTTAATTGTATCTGATTTACTGCTTGATATGCTGTGATCAAACTTTGGTGGGATGGCTGCAGCATTTGAATCTTATCAGCCTATTCTTGATTGCTACTAAAAGTAACAGTTTATAATTTTTACAGTAATGGAATGACTTAGCTCTAGCGTTTGCCTCTTGATTTGTATCTAATCCAAGTTTGGAAAACTAGACATGCAAACCATATTTTCGGGTGTTCAGAGCAAATGAAAACTCGGGTTCAATTCAGGAAATCTGGGGACAAATTCAGATTTGACTATGAAGTAGTTTGTGCAGGTAAGCATTTGACAGCGTCCCTAGCGTCATAAAGTAATGAATGAAGTGTTTGTAGTCGTTCTTGTCATTGACTTAGCTATTTTGATTTCAAATTTACAAAAAACTTGTTTCATTCACACAGAAAATTGAAATTCAGCCATCATTCCCAAGCATTCCTTTATTCATTGGTTGGTTGTAAAAGATAGGTTATCAACTTGTGATAGATTGATCAAATGACGCTAATGCTGTTCTGTGTAGTTTTTGTAGAAATCAATTGGAGAAACGGGATCATTTTATTCTTTGAATGCTCATTTTCTACTAGAGTTTGGAAGAATATTTTCTGACAATGTTTCAGGAAGCAAATTGTTAATAAGTGGGATGTAGTCATTGAGTGGGGCAAAGAGTTGAAGGGAAAGACTATTCAAGCTCCAACAGGAAGACTACTTATTGCAACTTCTGTTTATCACATCTGGAGGTAGTTAATAAGCCATTTTAGGAAAAATTTGATACCAATTTTACAAGAAATATTTTTCTAGAGGTAGTTAATAATCCATTTTAAGAAAAATATTATACCAATTTTACAAGAAATATAATATATTGTAAAAAAAAAAAAAATCAGTCATTTTTTTCCTTTTTCATAATGAATGCCATGAAAGTATCCACTAACAAAATCCTTATTTTTATATTCTAAATAAAGTATAAAATAACAATAAATAATTTTATTTTGTTATTATTGTTATAGTTCCAAGAAACTTGAATGCCAAGAAGCAAGGTAAAGGAAAAAAAAAGTTATTAAAATAGAAGCATAAGTGTGCATAGTAAATGTTGAAGATGATGAAAAAGATGATGGATAAGAAGAAGATGCCTCTAATGAGAGATTTGCAAGATTATGAAGATGTTGTAACCTTCATTTTGTATTATGTAGATGAAGTTGATCGGTCATGATGAAAAAGAATTATTTTTGTTTACATTATCTCTATATATTAAAAGGATTCAAAAAGTAAGTTATGGCTTAATAAAATGTAAAAAATACCCCTAGTCTAATTAGATAATCCATATTCTTAAAAAAATAAATATATAAAAAAAAAGGGTTAAAATTGTAATTCAAAAAAAAAAAAAACTACCAGATAAAATTTTTTCCTAAAAATTAGCACACTCTATTTAAATATATCTCAAGCATGTTTAATACATTTTTTTTTTCCCTAAAAACTAGCACACACTAAATCCAACATTTTACTCAATTTCAAATCCTAAATTTGATTTTCTTAAAAGTTCATTTATGTGTAACTTCACTAACAATAGATAAATTCAAATTGAAAAACTATATTAAACTATTAAAAAAAAAAGTCTCATTGCACATGCGGAGCGCGTGTAATGATGATAGTCATGGATTATTACTATTACCTTCAACCAATTTTATTGTGGGTGTTATAAATATATTTGCATTTGATTTACTTACTTAGTTTTGCTATTGGATAAGTTATTATTAATTAACCATTAGTTAAATATGATTCAAGTTTATAACAAATAGACTTTTAATATAGGTATATTTAAAATTTTCTATAAATTTATAAAGTGTTTACCAGGGTTAAAAAAATAAAATAAAATAAACCAGAACTCAATTTTTACAATTATATGCATAACACGCATCATTGGTACAGGGAAATTAAGAGGGTCCTCCCTATCTTTAAATGACATTCTAGAATCAATTATCTAGTATTTAATGTAAGCTTAGCTAACGGAGTTCCTATTTAACTAGAACTAGAAGGGCCAATTATAACTTACTCTCTATGGTTTGACTGAAATTTAAGTTGCATATTCGTGGTTTGAAACATAGCATTTTACCCACTTAAGATTAGCTATGTTAGAGATCTATAACCTACTTTTGTTAAAAATTGAACTAAATATGTATTTTTGCTTTCCTTTTATGTCTCTCTCCTTCTAAAACATAAAAATCATAAAAGAACAAGAGAGAATAAAAAAAGAAAAGAAAAAGAAAATCCATGGGCGAACCTAAATATAACACAACTCTTAAAAAAATATTTACTCAAAACAAATACTTAATTTCATAAATTAATTTTAACTTGACAACATTGTGTTGTAAGTTATTTCTATGTATTAAAATCATTTGTAATTGATCGTGAATTAATCAAGAATTACATTCTAAGGAAGCAATATCTATTTATTTAAGTTTAAATCTCTGAACCTTTCTAAGGGGTTCAACTTCTAAAATTTCATCATTTGGAACAAAATATTGAGTAATGGCTTCTTAGAACTTCTTTTCCCCTCTTAAAATATGTATAAATCATTAAATTGTGGATATTTTCCCATTACCTTAATTTGAAACCAATATATTTGAATTTTATAAACTAACTAATTAAAAAATAAAATTGAACAACCATGTGTAAACTACTATATATACGCACCCAATACCAAACAAAACCTCCGATTATTATCAAATATTAAAACATATAAATACATAAATTCTAAGCTAATTACTCAAAACTTTTTTTTTTTTTTTTGAGGAAGAATTACTCAAAACTTAAACCATCATTTCCAAATCTAAAAATACAGAACTTATAATAAATAACACTATTATATCTTATATTATAATATATTATGTAAAGTCATAGACGGTAGACACTCAACAAACATATATTATATTATATTATATTATTAATTAGGATGGTCAGACAAGCTTGGCAATTGTGTTTACATCCAAACAAACGCATATAATATTTCTCCAAAAAGAGAAAAAAGAAAAAACAGACATATAATAGAGTCAATCAAAGTTGAAAGTTACAACTGTAAGCCAGTAACGACACACATTCAGTAACAACAAACATTCTCAAATCAAAATTAAAAAGAGCATAAACAAGAGAAATTATAATATTGTTCTAGTAAAGAATCACACCTATTTAAAAATGTTAAGTCAGAAAAAAGTTTTAAACAGAAACTGTGGGGGCCAAAACTTGAGCCTTTGTGTTGGGCTTGGATCCCACTCTTTAATAACATTGCGTCCGAGGAGAAGAAAGCATGAAAAAGGCCCCATAATAGATAATAGAGCAGATAAATATCCAGGGATGTTGGTCCGAGAGGGTCATCCTCCTCAGATCTGACACATGTCAGTAAAGTGAGCTTCGTCTTACCCTAGACCACTTTCCAGGATGCTCCAGCGACGAAAATAGACTTCAAATGTACATGGAAGGGATAAGAACACAGAAATATCTAAGGAAAAAGCTGCTACCACCACATTAAATGCATTACAGCAGCTTTCCTGACCGCATTAATGTGGAGAAGACCTCTGAACAGTGTTTTCAACCACTTTTACTCCCAGAAAATCAAAAAGCTGTGGGAAAGGAGACAGAAACTCAAGTACGAAATTAGATAGTAGACAAGTGGATGGTGTGATTGAATAAAGAAGAACTATATAATGGAGTAAAGCCTCAAGAAGAAAGGGATCGAGAGATATTAAGGAAAAACATTGAGGAAGATTCACTGTAGCACTAGGAAGAACACCAACAGAAATAGCCAATTTATCCAAGAACTTACTCCTCGGATACCATCTGAAATAACCAACTTATTCAAAAACTTACTCCTCGGACTTGAGTTTACCATTTGATTATGTGTTTTATACTCCTCGGGCAGACTCTTAACCCTAATTAACTGTTGTAAAACCCATCACCAGCTCAATTCTTTGACCCACTCTATTACAAATTTATTGTATTGGGCTTATTGGGCTCATATCCTATTCTATCTGGGTTTGGGCTACGATTTGTGACCCTACAATTGGCGCCGTCTGTGGGAAGAATTAGTGCTAGTAAAGTTTACGACAGTTATGGCGGGTTCAGGACCACAGCAGATTAGTCCACCCCATGCAGAATCAGTTAACGTTCATCAATAAGGCGAGCTCCACAACCTTGAACAGGGAAATCATGTAGATAACCAGTAAGAGGGCAACTCGCAGACGATCCATGCTGGTAGAAGTGGCTATCGACGAAGGAGCCACTTGGTACAAGAGCATGCTGATGAAAAGGATTTGCAACAAGAAATTGAAGACCTAAAAAAGAAACTTCGTCGTGCACAACGAAAGCAAACCCCTTCAAGCTCTGATGTTTTTTCCAACGATGAAGGAGATGCCAGTTACAGGGAGTGCTCAGAAACTCCACCCAATGAATCCTATTCTTATGAAGAGGAACACTCTCACAAGAGGAGGAGAAAAAGTTCGTCTGGAAGGGGGGTAGGAACTAAGGTCATGAAGAAGGCTCTGAACCAAATTTCTAAGTCCCCCTTTACTTGGGGAATAGAAAAGGCAAAACTTCCCAGACGTTTTCACCAACCTACTTTCTCTATGTATAACGGACGTACCGATCCTGTAGAACATGTAAGCCAATTCAAACAGAAGATGGCGGTTCACTCTCAGGACGAAGCCTTGCTGTGCAGAGTGTTCCCCTCCAGCTTAGGACCAATGCCGATGAGATGGTTCGATGGGTTGAGGACTAATTCCATCAGCTCCTTCAAAAAGCTTACTCAATCATTCTATTCCCGATTTATTACATGCAGTAGGGTTCCTCAGCCCCTAGATTCTCTACTGTCTATGACAATGAGGGAAGGAGAATCTATGAAGTCATATGCTGAAAGGTATTGGGAGATGTTCAATGAGATTGATGGCGATTTTGATGAAGTCGCTATTAGAACTTTCAAGGTCGGCCTTCCCTCCGAACATGGTTTGAGAAAATCCTTGACAGGTAAACCGGTCACCAGTTTGTGACAACTAATGGATAGGGTGGAGAAGTATAAAATGATAGAAGATGATCAACAACAAGGAAAAGGGAAAGCTAACCTTGTCCTTCAAGAAATGAGAGAATTTAGGCCGGACAGATACAATAATAATCGGTCGAGAAGGGATTATATGGAGCAACAGGTGTCAAATAACAATCAGGTGGTCGGAGCTGTATTCTGAGAGCCTGTGCATCAAGTCTTGGAAAAGGTTAAGAACGAGCCCTTCTTCAAATGGCCTAATAAGATGATAGGAAATCCTGAAAAGAGAAACCGAAATCTCTATTGTCAATACCATCGAGACCATAGTCACACTACCGAGGATTGTAGAAGTTTATGGGATCACCTGGACCAACTTGTCCAAGCAGGCAAATTGAAACAGCTATTGCATCACTCTAGTAGTTTGGGTGGTCAGACTAATACTCGGCCGGAAAGGGAGAATCCTTCACGACCCCCTCTCGGAACTATCAACGTTATTTTTGTGGCGCCTGGCAGAACGGGGTCGTGCCCCTCTAGAGTAATGTCCGTGGCTCGCCTGTTTCCCGAGGATGATTGCCACGAGCCGAAAAAAGCTAAACTAGACCGGTCCCTGGTCATGGGATTCTCGGACAAGGACAAGATTGGAGCCATTCAGCCTCATGATGATGCCCTGGTGATCATTCTCCGAATTGGAGGTTATGATGTGAAGAGAGTGATGGTGGATTAAGGCAGCGCGGCCAAGATCATGTATCCTGATCTTTTCAAGGGGCTGAATTTAAGAATTGTAGTATATGCGTATTCTCCTTATACAGCAATCGTCACCAGACCTTGGCTTCATACTTTAGGAGCGGTCTCTTCCACCCAACATCAGAAGATCAAATTCTCATCCGGAGGCAAAGTAGAAGAAATACTGGGTGATCAAACCATGGCGCGACAGTGCATGATAGTAGCCATCCGACACAAGCCTGAAGTAGAATTTGTGACTCACGGAGAGGAGTTATAACAGTTAAAACCCCCAATGATACCTATTGGTGGGACATCCGATGAGGTGAAATGTGAAGATCTTGTGAAAATCACAATAGGTGACGATTCAGAGAAGTTTTTTCAGGTCGGATCCCAACTACCTCAACAAGAGAGGGAGGAACTGGTAGAGTTCCTTAAACGAAACATTGATGTCTTTGCCTGGAATACTTATGAAGCTCCAAGGGTGGATCCAGACTTCATTTGCCACCACTTGAATGTTAATCCGTTAACAACTCCTAAAAAGCAGCTCCCTCGTCGTCCATCTAAAGAGCATGCAGAAGCAGTCCGTTAGGAAGTGACGAAACTCAAACAGGCTGGGGCTATCAAGGAGGTCTTCTATCCCGAATGGTTGGCAAACACGGTAGTAGTCAAGAAAAAGAACGGGAAGTGGCGAGTGTGTGTTGATTTCACAGATTTGAATAAAGCTTGCCCTAAAGATCCATTCCCTATGCCCAAGATCGATCAGCTGGTGGACGCCACTGTCGGCCATCCTCGGGTGAGTTTCTTGGACGCTTTTCAGGGTTATCATCAGATTCCTTTAGCCTTGGACGATCAAGAAAAAACTGCTTTTGTTACTCCAGTCGGGAATTACCATTACAAAGTGATGCCGTTTGGCTTGAAGAATGCAGGTTCCACCTATCAGAGAATGATGACGAGGATGTTCGAATCATTACTGGAAAAAAAATATTGAGATTTATATAGACGATATGGTGGTGAAAAGCAAAATGGTGTCGGAGCACCTTGGGGACCTTCAAGTTGTCTTTGAAATTCTCAGAAGCTATAAGCTACGTCTAAATGCTTCCAAATGCTCATTTGGTGTAGGATCGGGCAAATTCTTGGGTTACATGGTTACTCATCGGGGAATTGAAGTTAATCCCGACTAGATTAAAGCCATCAACGATATGCGAACTCCTCGAAACCCAAAAGAAGTGCAAAAGCTAACTGGAATGGCCGCCGCTTTGAATAGATTCATATCTCGATCAGCAGATAGATGCCGACCTTTCTTCCTATTGATCAACAAATGGAAGAACTTTGAATGGACAAAGAAGTGTGACGAAGCCTTTCAGCAACTCAAAGACTATCTAGCTCGGCCGCTGGTCATGTCTAGTCCTGAGCCAGACGAAGTTCTTTTTGCCTATATTGCTGTAGCCTCGTATGCAGTGAGTTTGGTGTTGATACGAGTTGATAATAGTGTACAGCGGCCAGTGTATTATGTGAGTAAGTCGTTGCATGAAGCGGAAGTGCATTATCTACCACTGGAAAAAGCTATCCTGGTAGTAGTGCTTGGCATGCGCAAGTTACCTCACTACTTCCAAGCGCATACAGTGGTTGTTCTTACACAACTCCCGCTAAAAACCATACTCAGAAACGCCGATTACACGGGAAGAATAGCCAAGTAAGGTACAATTCTGGGGGCTTTCGATATCAAGTACATGCCTCATACCTCCGTGAAGGGACAGGTCCTCGCCGACTTGGTGGCAGAATTCACCAAACCTGAAGCGGATGAATTACTGGCTGACAGAAACAAGGATGAAAAATTGGTGGATACAATCTCCCAATACTGCCCTCCGACATGGGAAGTACATGTAAACGGAGCATCAAACCAAAAAGGTTTAGGGGTTAGATTAGTACTAACGTCTTCTGAGAAAGTTATCGTTGAGAAGTCTCTGAGGTTAAACTTTCCAGCTACGAATAATGAAGCGGAGTATGAAGCTCTATTGGAAAGAATGGCTATGGTCCAAAGAATGGGAGGGAAGTCCATAAAACTCTTCTCGGACTCAAGGTTAGTTATCGGTCAAGTAAAAGGGGAATTCGAAGCTAAGGATGAAAGAATGCGGGAATATCTTAGTCAAGTTAAAATTATGCAGACGAAATTTGAATCCTTTAGCTTACTACATGTCCCAAGAAGTGGCAATGCGCATGCGGACTCTTTGGCCATGCTTGCAACCTCCTCGGCACAGAACTTGCCTCGAGTAATCCTTGTTGAGGACCTACACAGAGCCTCGGTAAAAGTAAACACAGTTCAAATCAATCAAGTGAGAGTGGGGCCAAGTTGGATGGATTCTATCACGCAATTCTTGAAGGAAGATATTTTGCCTGAAGAGAAAATCGAAGCTAACAAAATACGAAGAAAAGCTACTAGTTATTGGTTGTCGGAGGACAGCAAGCTATATAGGCGTTCCTTTTCAGGGCCTTATTTGCTATGTGTTCATCCCAACCAAACCAAATCACTCCTGGAAGAGATGCATGAAGGAATCTATGGAAGTCATACTGGAGGCAGATCCTTAGCACATAGGGCCATTACTCAAGGTTATTGGTGGCCAAATATGCAGAGAGAAGCTTTGGAATACGTTAAAAAGTGTGATCAGTGCCAGCGATACTCACCGAGCATACACCAACCAGGAGGAATCCTTAATCCACTATCTAGTCCATGACCATTTGCTCAATGGGGCTTAGATATCGTCGAACCTTTTCCTAAAGTAGTGGGAAACAAGAAGTATCTCATAGTCAGCACAGACTATTTTACGAAGTGGGTTGAAGTGGAACCTCTAGCCAATATTCGTGATGTGGATGCAAAAAGATTCGTCTGGAAAAGCATTGTTACTCGATTTAGCGTCCCCCATGTGCTCATCTCGGATAATGGACTCCAGTTCGATAGCAAGATGTTCAGAAGTTATTGTGGCAAACTGGGGATTACTAACATATATTCTACTCCGGCTTACCCCCAAGGAAATGGACAGGCTGAAGCTGTGAATAAGGTCATATTAAGTGGATTGAAGAAAAGATTGGACGATGCAAAAGGTAAATGGGTAGAAGAACTTCCACACGTCCTCTGGACGTACAGAACCACGCCTCGCAGGTCCACTGGAGAGACCCCTTTCTTAATGACTTACAGAGCTGAAGCTGTTATCCCTTTGGAGTTTGGGTTCCCAATGACGAGAACCAGCTCGTTCAATCTAGAAGACAACGATGAGCAACTGGCAAGAGGTCTAAACTTAATTGAAGAAAAGAGAGAGAACGCAATGGTTCAGTTGGCCCATTATCAACAGAAACTAAAGCGGGGTTATGATGCCAATGTAAGGATAAGACCTTTAACTCCTGGCGACCTGGTACTACGTAAAGTTGTGGGCTCGGCAAAAAATTCGGCGTGGGGAAAATTGGGGCCAAATTGGGAAGGACCATATCGTATCACCTCCAACGCTGGCATTGGAGCATACTTCTTAGAAGATCTGGACGGGCTTGTAGTGCCCCGTCCTTGGAATGTCAATAACTTAAAGAGGTATTATTATTAATAAATGTTTATTTGATCAATACTAGCTCTTTATGTGAAATGTATATGCCACTTTCCCAGTTTTATTAAGTGTTTAAACTTAAATCCAATCATGCATGGAGTCCTCGGACCAGATGATTTGAGTTAGTTAACACTCTCCCAATTCTATTAAGTGTTTAAATTTAAATCCAATCATGCATAGAGTCCTCAGACCAGATGATTTGAGTTAGTTAACACTCTCCCAGTTCTATTAAGTGTTTAAACTTAAATCCAATCATGCCTGAAGTCCTCGGACCAGATGATTTGGGTTAGTTAACACTCTCCCAGTTTTATTAAGTGTTTAAACTTAAATCCAATCATGCATGGAGTCCTCAGACCAGATGATTTGGGTTAGTTAACACTCTCCCAGTTCTATTAAGTGTTTAAACTTAAATCTAATCATGCATGGAGTTCTCGGACCAGATGATTTGGGTTAGTTAACACTCTCCCAGTTCTATTAAGTGTTTAAACTTAAATCCAATCATGCTTGAAGTCCTCGGACCAGATGATTTGGATTAGTTAACACTCTCCCAGTTCTATTAAGTGTTTAAACTTAAATCCAATCATGCCTGAAGTCCTCAAACCAGGTGATTTGGGTTAGTTAACACTCTTTTCCAGTCCCACCAAGTGTTTAAACTTAAACTCAATCATGACTGGAGTCCTCGGACCAGATGATTTGGGTTAGTTAACACTCGTTCTAAGTTCCCTTAAGTATTTAAATATAAGCTTAAGCGTATGATTTAAAGTTCCTGTTCGGTTTGGTTATATTTATTGTTGCCTTGTTACTATTAAAAATGCTTATTCAGTTCATATATTAACCCAAGTTCTGGACCTTTTTAGTTGAATTAGTCTTCTAACATTCTTTATTTGCCAAATATAGCCATGCGTATAACTCAAGTAAAAAAAAAAAGAATGAAATGACAGCAGAAGAGTTCGCCATTATTTATCATAACTTGTAAAATAAAAGGAGTATATCTTCATTAATAATGAGAGCGAAGTACATATCTTTAACAAAAAAATATATATACAAAAACAGTAAACAAGGAAAACAAATGCAATACTAAAACTAATGTCCTAAGCTTTTGTCTTGGGAGCTTTTGGGTCAGCAACTTGCTTGGACTGAGAAATGGCAGTATCTAAAGCCTTGCCTTTGCCATTCTCTTGGTTATTGTCGTTACCCTAGGGAGCCTCAACTTTTTTCCCTTGGCCAGTGTCTTGGCGAGAATCTGTTGGGACTTCCACAGGAGCAGGAGGGGCTTGATCTGCTACAGGAGCCTCAGACACTTGGGCTGGTTGCTCTTGGGGAGGAGAGCCAGAACCTGGGAGCTCTCGGATGTCCGAATCGTAATATATGCTCTCAGGTCGTCTTAGGCTGGAATCAGCAGGGATCCCAGCGGCATCAAGGGCTTTACCCCAAGTGATGTTGCAGTAATCCCTAGCTAAGGAAGAAAATTCCTCAGTAAGCCTACTCTGAGTCTCCTGCACCCCCAGGGCATACGAAGCCTGCTTTTCGGCTTCAACTGCCTCCTTTAGTAGTTGGGCAGCCTTCCTGGCCTTGTGGAGTTCTTCGCGGAGGTCTTTCACCATCTGCTTTTCTGTTGCCAGATTAATTTCGCAGTAATGCAGCTCCTTGTGAAGGTCTTCAGCCTGCCTCTTAGTCGTTTTTAGACCCGCTTCAGCACTGGACTTCTCCTTGAGAGCCTGTTTCACCTACTCGGCCATTTGTGCTTGTTTGTCTCTCAGTGCACCTAGCTGAGCCTCTGCGGTCTCTCAGGCGTCATAGGCAGCCCTCGTCTCGTCGCGAGAGTTCTTCACCCACTCCTCAACCACAAAAACTTGTTGCGTGACCTAGTACGTGTAATGATAAAGTGACTTCTGTTATAAAATGCAAGTACACGTAAATAAAGGAAAAATGAGCAAAATAACTTACTATGGCCAAGTCCCTTTTTAGGGAAAGGAAGAGATCAGGATGGTTGAAACTCCTGTAGGCCGCCATATCCTGAGGAACGAGGAGAGGCTGTTCCAGAGCCTCAGCCAGCAGGCCCGCATGACCCCCGCGAAAATGCCTAAGTGTGGCATCAAACGCGACGGGCGCACCATCAACCTCCAATATGGGTGACCAAGTTCGTGGAGACCGACGTACTTGGGCCGTTGGGGGTTCCTCTCGGTTGTCCACGGAGTAGGACCTCCTGCTTCTGTGGTCCTGTGTTTGTCTGGCCTGTTTATTTCCTTTTAAGGGGCCCAACTCCCCTTCCTCGGCAGTATCCACTGGCCTTTTCCTCCTTAAATCTGGGCTAGGTTTCAACCCGAGGTCAGCAGGAACCTGAGGTGGAGGAGGAGGAGGATTTGTAGGAGGTTTGGACTTATTCTTATCTTGAGGGGATGGCGCCTTATTCCTGTTCTTCATCAGTTCCTTCAGGCTTGGACCAGTCTTGGGGGCCATTTCTTCCTCCTCGTCTGAAGTGTCGGCAATATAAGTTACCACCTGGGAAGGGGTTTGCATGCACGAATGCTCGTTTACTCCATCTTCAGCCTCCGATATAAGGATTGTTTCCTCTTCAAACTTGAAGTCGTCAATTTCTTGTTCAAGGGAAGAAGAGGAAGCTGTTCCTTCTCCGATAATGGCTTCTCCAAGTGGTACTTGTTGTAACGGTTGGGCAGCAAGAGGTATCCCTTGTGGGATAGGATGGTCGACGGGTGGATGGTTGTACGGAGCAAGAAAGTTCGGTCGAGAGACGTCTATACGTGCCAAACAGTGATCGCCTGCTCGGATAGAATTGCCGACGTCCAGAAATGACCTAGAAATTGGCTCAAAGTCCAAAATCAGGTGAACTGCACGAAGTTGCCCGTCGTTGTTCACAAAAATTTGTGATCTGAGCAGGTAATTAAGTGCTGGAACGTTGATTAGGCTAAGCTTTGGGTTGGTATACAATTTATCTGTCAAGTAAACGAATCAAATAGTTGAGAGCCTCGGCAATACAAAAATAACTGAATAAATAAATGTAAATGCATCAAAATAATATTTAAAGTACAGTAAAGTAAAGCCGAGAACTCCTTAAGTCTAATGTTAGAAACCCTAAATCTAAGTTGCTCAACCTGGCTCTCCTAGCTTGGTTGGGCAAGGTAGACCGTCACTCCAAAGGCCCGACAGGATGAGGTAGTCATCTTTCATCCCTTTGTTAGATTTGGGGAGGCAGGAGATCAACTTGACTACACTGAAGCGGGACTTAAGGTAAAATCCTGCTCGAGTTTCTATATGTCCTTCGTACAAGTGGGTGACGTCGTACCAAGTCAATCCCAGCCCCGGATGTCGGTCCAAGGCGTCAATTGATCCTAAGACTCTAAAAAAGTTGGGAGCACATTGGTGGGGGCAGAGCCTATGGGCACGTAGGTAATCCCTTGTAATCCTACCCATGGGGACAGTCATGCCTCCTTCTATGAAGGCAATCATAGGGATTACGACCTCCCCCACTTTTCGGTCAAACTCTACCCTTTCTGTGGTGCAGTGTCGTACCACTACCTCCTGGGGAATGTGGTACTTTTCTTTGAACAACTCTATCAAAGTAGGAGTCTTTACTAGACGCTCAAATCTATCCATTTTTAGCTTGCGAAGTGTAGAATGGTTAGCCGAGGAGGTTAGCCGAGAAGATAGAGGAAGTTCGAAGAGCGAAACTTACGTGGGGTAAGATGCGGACTGATCTTCTTGTCTCTGAAGGATCTTTGAAGTCTCTTTTGTGAAGGTATGGTGAATGCGGAGATATGAACGCTCTGAAATTGCAAACTCTGATGAAAAGAGAAAATAATAACGTTTGGAAGCTTTTATACTAGAAATGAAAAATGAAAGGGATGCAATCCCGCCCAAATATTGAAGGTAAGGCCTGAACCGTTGGATTGGAACTCCACCATTGGATGTCTGGACCGTAACGCAGTCCAAAGCGTTTAATGATTTTGTGCAAGTTCCCAAGCGTCAGAAACTCTCGTGAAATGGCAGAAACGACCCTTCCGCGTGCCTGGGTTCAAAAATCCCTGTGGACTTAATTGTAATTACAGATACACATCAAAATTATAATTTTTCTCCTCGGATGAGAGGGAAAAATCAGAATTTTGAGGGGCTATTGTAGGGGCCAAAACTTGAGCCTTTGTGTTGGGCTTAGGTCCCAATCTTTAATAACATTGTGTTCGAGGAGAAGAAAGCATGGAAAAGGCCCCGTAATAGATAATAGAGCAGATAAATATCCAGGGATGTTGGTCCGAGAGGGTCATCCTCCTCGGATCTGACACATGTCAGTAAAGTGAGCTTCGTCTTACCTTAGACCACCTTCCAAGATGCTCCAGCGACGAAGATAGACTTCAAATGTACATGAAAGGGATAAGAACACAGAAATATCTAAGGAAAAAGCTGCTACCACCGCATTAAATGCATTACAGCAGCTTTCCTGGCCGCATTAATGTGGAGAAGACCTCTGAACAGTGTTTTCAACCACTTTTACTCCCAGAAAATCAAAAAGTTATGGGAAAGGAGACAGAAACTCAAGTACGGAGCTAGATAGTAGACAAGTGGATGGTGGGATTGAATAAAGAAGAACTATATAATGGAGTAAAGCCTCAAGAAGAAAGGGATCGAGAGATATTAAGGAAAAACATTGAAGAAGATTCACTGTAGCACTAGGAAGAACACTAATAGAAATAGCCAATTTATCCAAGAACTTACTCCTCGGATACCATCTGAAATAACCAATTTATTCAAAAACTTACTCCTCGGACTTGAGTTTACCATTTGATTATGTGTTTTATACTCCTCGGGCAGACTCTTAACCCCTATTAACTGTTGTAAAACCCATCACCAGCCCAATTCTTTGACCCACTCTCTTACAAATTTATTGTATTGGGCATATTAGGTGCATATCCTATTCTATCTGGGTTTGGGCTACGATTTGTGACCCTACAAAAACTATCTACAGACTCCGCAATCTATAATATCTATCGAGATGTGCTACGTTTACAATATTTTCACAACACAACAAATTATAGGTGGTTAGTTAATATTGATTCAAATTTGAACCTAATACTACGTATCCGCTTGGATACCAATTATCACGCGGCTGCGTCTGCGTTTTTTTTTTTTTTTTGAAGCGTGTTTTGTGGCTAAGGTGCTTTTCCAGTGGGTCTTGTACATTGTTCACGGGACCCACAAACCTCTTTTTTCAACAAAATTTTCATTAAAAATGGGTCTAACGACATTATTCACGTTTTTAAAAATTATTTTACTACAGTGTTTTCAATTTTCAACAAAAAAAGCAGTATTCAAACACACATTAAGATTACTTTTTTGTCCTAACAATAACAACCAGTAAAATATAGGTTTTTTTTTCCTTCATGCTTATCTTTTTATTCCCTAAAATTTAGCATTTTTTATTTATTTTTCATCTAAATAAAAGTAAAACACTCCAATTTTAAAAATTAAAAAACTAAAAGAACTTCTAAAATTTAGCATTTTTTCCCCCTCATATTCATATTATTTTTCCTACCAAAACTTTTCTCTATAGCCTCACACCACATTCAAACACATGTTTAAAAAAAAATTTACAGTTACTGCTTTTTTGTTATTTCTAAAGTTTATCATTTTTTATTTTTTTATATAAAAATATTTTTTTTAAAATTATAATAGATGTCAATTATTAACCTTCAATAAAAAATAAAAATAAAAATGACTCTGAACGCGCACAATATGTGAATAAGTAACGCGCACAATACGTGAATCTTTCAAATGGTGAATAAGTAATGCGCTATAATTACGCTATAATTTCTCCGGAAAGACTCACGAAATCACGAAGAAACCCAGAGAGAGAGAGAGAGATAGAGAGAGAAATACTAGTGACGGCAGAAGTTGTGGAAGTTGCCAAGAAGCCCTCTAAAAGCGTAAATTTTACATTATGGAACGCGTAATTTTTTTTTTTATTATATATGAAACACGGTATCAAGTTTAAGTGTCGGAAACCTCCGAAAGACTTTCTTTATTGACTATTTAACTTTCATTTTCTATAAGCTTCACTCGCTCTACTTTTCCTTCAACCCCTTGTTCTCCAACTTCTTTTCTTCTATGACCTCTGAATTCCAAGAACCCTCTTCTTCTTCTTCTTCTAACACCCATCAATGGACTCACGATATATTCTTGAGTTTCAGAGGCACAGATACTCGCAACAACTTTACTGGGCATCTGTACAACGCTTTGCATAAAAAGGGCATCAACACCTTCATAGATGATGAGCTTAGAAGAGGAGAAGAAATATCACCCGCACTTCTCAAAGCCATAGAAGGGTCAAGGATTTCAATCCTTATACTCTCTAAAAACTATGCATCATCTTCATGGTGCTTGGATGAGCTTTTGAAGATCCTTGAGTGCAAGGAAACAAAAGAACAAATGGTTCTACCAGTGTTTTTCAAAGTAGATCCATTGGATGTAGAGCATCAAACAAAGTGTTTTGGAAAAGCATTTGATGAACTTGGAGACAAGGTTAAGGATGATGTCAAGATGCTGAGGTGGAAGGATGCTCTAATTGATGTGTCCAATTTGACTGGGGGCTGGCTTTTTTCCAAAGGGTAAATCTATCTCTAACCACTTCTTGCCTTCATTTTACAACTTTTTTTTTTTCTCATTCCAGTTACTAATAATGCATTTTTGTATTATAATTACATTTTGATCCGATTCTATTTGTAGAATACTATATATAATAAATTAACTTTAGATTCTCATTTTTTGGTTGTAGGCCAACTTAAGAATTAAGATGGATACACATATTTTAGGGGCTAATTTTATTTATTTATTTCATATATTGTGTAATCCTTTTTTATATTTTACTGAACTAGAATGAAATAGTTTTGGAATTAGCCACTCTCTCAGTATTTAATTTTTCATTTCATTATAATTAGTAAAACAGATTTGAGACGAATCTATTTTCAAAGCTACTCTGTTTCTTTCCTTAAATTTAGTTTTGGTTTAGATTTTAACAGAGAGAGAAGCAATGAATATATATATCTGTAATCCCACCTACTAGTCTTAGACCCCAAGGAACACAGTGATTAATGTAGCTTTGGCAGCCCCCTCTCACTTGCATCTCTGGAATTACATTGTTGTCATTTTTAGTGCTTTCAATTTTGAAATGGATTGCGTAAGTCTATAGTTTAGTGGAGATATTACTGTCACTCAGTACCTGGGGCAGAAGAGTATCACTTTCCAAAATAAAAATAAAGATTTTAGAAGTAAATAAACCTACCTTGTAACATAGAAACCTGTTTCTGATTGAGGATCCAATAAAGGGAATCTGGGCTTTTCTAATAAAGAGAAGGACTTTGTGTTCAACCCATACATATGAGTGTGAGGTGGAGGCGGAGGTGGAGGATTATTCCCTATCTTCTAGCCTACCATTATCATTTGTTAGTTGTTGCGGGGAAAAAATAAAAATCTCATATCTGGATCATGTTCATGTATTTCAATGTTTAAAGTATCCAACTCACCAATACTTCTTCTCTATTGACTTTGTAGGAATGAATCTGAACTTATCCAAGAAATTGTTCAAAGGGTTTCACTTGTGGTAAATCGTACATACCTCAATGTTGCTAAATATCCCGTTGGAATTGAGCCTCGTGTACATGAAGTAAATTCGCTTTTAAGTATTGGGAGGAATGACATACGCATGGTAGGGATTTTGGGAATCAATGGAATTGGTAAGACAACCATTGCCAAAGCCATTTATAACTCGATTGCTTATCAATTTGATGGTAGTTGTTTTCTTGCAAACATTGGGGAAACTTCAAAGCAAGAATCTGGGTTGGTCCACTTACAAGAGACCCTTCTTTCTGAGATTCTAAGAGATACAAGAATTTCGCAGGTTGGCAATGTGAATCGAGGAATCAATGTGATAAAGCAAAGGCTGTGCTCTAAAAGGATTCTTTTAATTCTCGATGGTGTGGACAAATTGGTCCAATTAGAAACATTAGCTGGAAATCGCAATTGGTTTGGTATAGGAAGTAGAATTATCATAACAACAAGAGAGAAAGCTTTGCTAGCTAATCATGAAGTAGACTTGATATACCCAGTAAGGGACATGGATCATAACGAAGCTCTTCAACTCTTTAGTTTGAATGCCTTCAAAACAGAAAAACCTTCTGAGAATTATGCTGTACTCACAGAACGTGCGATACGTTATGCTAGAGGCCTTCCATTAGTTTTAACAGATTTAGGTTCGGAGCTATATGGTAGAAGCATAGTTCAATGGAAAAGTGCATTGGATAAGTACGAAGCAGAGAGAAAAAGAAAAAGAAAAGTACGAAAGAAATCCTCAAAAAAAATATTCTATAAAAATTCAAAATAATTTATTCATACCTAAGTTGAATGCTATTGATGGTCATTATTATTTTTTTGTCAACTCTTTGAAAAGCTTTGTAAGGATTTTATTTGGTAGACCATGCTAATTGTTCATCATTGATTGTTTTATTTATAAAAAATATATAATATTTTGTCACTTCTTAACTTAATTCTCGTTATTTTGGTATAAATTTTTTTTCATGTTCATGTTTCAAATGGGATATGACCAACTAATTTTTCAGAATATGATAAAAAATTTCAATGAAGTTTATATTTGAAAAAAAAAATGAAAAAAAAAAAGAAAAGAAAAGAAAAAGATTAGTTTTAAGTGCATCGTAAGTGGTTTCAAATGAGATCTTAATATAATTGGATGAAAGTAATTTTAGGGACTTAAAATAGTTTTAAATATGTTAGAAGTATTACAATTTAAAGTGTTACACAGATGTATAATAAATTTTAATTAAGCACTTTATAGTTTTTTAGTTGAGATTCATGAATCTATATGTAAGGATTTTGGTTTCTAGAAAAAAAAATTTAAGGACATTTGACACGTAGTTAGATATATAATGACTCGGTACAAAATAGAAACTCAATTAGATTCCAAAGATATATGGCATCAAAAATTAAAGAAAAGTAGAAGGATATTTGACACAAAATTAGAATGTAATTTGAATCCAACTTGAATGTTTGATTGAACTTTATCTCAATTTTTCATTATTGTTAATGTATATTATGTTTTGTTATGGGCTTTAGGCCCAACTACTTTCTTTACTTGTATAGCACACTTATACTTATACTACACTTTACTTGTACCGCACACTTATACCTCCTATATAAGACACTGATGTATATTTTTTCATTAAGAAATACAATACAATCTTTCAGTATTTCTAACATGGTATCAGAGCCACTACTCTGACCTTTTCTTAGCAGTCTTGTCTTTATTAGCGTGACTCCTTTTTTTTTTCAGCATCGCTTCCGCCATCACAACCACCGTCGCAGCCTTTCGCCGTTGAACCGCCGACGTCATCCAGCCGTCGTCCTTGGGTTCCGGACCTGCAGCAGCCGTTGTTAAGGAGTTTCACACTGCACAGACCACTGCCGCTCGCATCACCGTCACAAACATTGCTCCGATTGCAGTTTTGAACCTACCACAGAGATCGTCTCGCGCTGATCTACAAAACTGTGGAAGATTCAACGTCATCGGAGACCGCACGCGCCCCCACGCGCCGCTACAAGTTTCAGAACGGTTGATCACGCGCTCCACGTGCCGCCACGCGCTGCCAGGACCCTCCACGCGCCGTCACGCGCCTGCACGCGCCAGGGTTCCTCTGCTGACGTCAACCCTAGGTGACGTCATCTGCCACGTCATCCGCTGACGTCATCTGCCACGCACCTGCTGACGTCATCGTTGACAGCATTGACTTTGACCGTTGACTTTGCTGAGGGTTGACTTTGACCGTTGACTTTTTTTGCCATAGTTGACTTTTGCAGTCCAGGTGCTCCTTACCCAGTTTTTCGCGTAGATTTCATTTTTGCATATTTTGCTTCTAAATGAAGAATAAGGACAGGTCTTCTTCTTGTTGCAATAATTATCGTCGACAATCCAGCAAACGTTTTTGCAATTTTTGCAAACGTTTTGGCCACAGTATTGAGACTTGC
This sequence comes from Quercus agrifolia, assembly GCA_029955455.1. Classification (NCBI taxonomy): domain Eukaryota; kingdom Viridiplantae; phylum Streptophyta; class Magnoliopsida; order Fagales; family Fagaceae; genus Quercus; species Quercus agrifolia. The sequence goes on from JARQAD010000010.1 coordinate 34,037,861, forward strand.
TATCGTCGTAACAAATCAGCTGTTTCAATTTCTGCTGCTACTGTTGCTAACACTGAGAGTGTACAACCAATGGCTCCTATCTCTGCACAGTCTAAGTCTTCAGAACGCACTTTCACCATGTCCACAGATGACTTTAAAAATATCATCGCCAATGTTATTTGTATGGTTGGTAATACATCTTACTCCTCTTCTCTCTCAGCTTTATCTAGTATGTCTCCCTCCTCTTGGCTTATGGATTCCGCTTGTTGCAATCACATGACACCTCACTCGTCCTTATTTTCTGAACTCAAACCTGCACCACACCCTCTTAATATTCACACAGCAAATGGTTCCACAATGTCTGGTCATAATATCGGTTCTGTTTCGACTTCCAACCTTTCGATTCCTGGGGTCTTTAATGTTCCTGACCTTTCTTACAATTTATTTTCTGTGGGACAATTAGCTGAGTTGGGTTATAGCATTATATTTGATTATTCTGGGTGTATTGTGCAGGATCCGAGGACGGGACAGGAACTTGGGACCGGTCCCAGAGTTGGGCGTATGTTTCCCGTGGACAACCTTCGTCTTCCACTTGTTGCTCATGTTTCTGTTGCTGCAGCTGCTGCAGTTTCTTCAATTCCTTCCCTTGCACTTTGACATGCTCGTCTTGGTCATGCATCTTCCTCTCGGGTACAACAATTGACTTCTAGAGGTTTGTTAGGTTCAGTGTCTACAGAAAATTTTGATTGTGTCTCATGTCAGTTTGGAAAACAACCAGCTTTGCCTTTCAATTCTAGTGAATCAATTTCCACTGATATCTTTGACCTTATTCATTCTGATGTTTGGGGGCCTTCCCCGATCTCTAGTATTGGTGGATCTCGATATTTTGTTGTCTTTGTTGATGATTATTCCCGCTATAGCTGGATTTTTCATATGAAACACCGTTCTGAATTATTGGAAGTATATTCTAATTTTGCAAAAATGGTTGAAACTCAATTTTCCAAACGTATCAAAATTTTTCGATCTGATAATGCTCTTGAGTACACTCAATATGCCTTCCAAGCTGTTTTGCATTCCTATGGCACTGTTCATCATCTAACTTGTCCAGGTACCTCTTAACAAAATGGTAGAGCCGAACGAAAACTTCGTCATATTCTTGACATTGTTCGTGCTCTCCTTCTCTTTGCCAAAGTTCCTGCTCCTTTTTGGGGCGAAGCTGCTCTTCATGATGTTCATGCTATTAATCGCATTCCAAGTCCTATTATCCACAATCAAACTCCATATGAGCGCCTTTTTGGGTCACCTCCAGATTATCACCACCTTCGCTCCTTTGGTTCTGCTTGTTTCGTTCTTCTTCAGCCACATGAGCATAACAAACTTGAGCCTCGGTCCAGGCTTTGTTGTTTTCTTGGCTATGGCGAAACTCAAAAGGGGTATCGGTGTTATGATCCTGTCTCTCATCGTCTTCGTGTCTCTTGAAATATTGTATTTTGGGAACATCGCTCCTTTGTCGAGCTCTCTCACTTCCGTGCCTCCCTATCTTCCTCCTCTGTCTTAGATCTTTTTCCAGATGAGGCACATATTCCCTCTATAGTTGCTCCTGATCCTATTGTAGTTTCTCCTGATTCCCCTGTAGACTTCTCTGTCCAACCACCAGATATCCTTGATCCCTTTCCTAGTTCACCATTTAATGAACAGGTGGAAGATGAGCAGGTTGAAGACGAGCTACCCAACCCTGAGCTTGGGTCCCCTGCTCCTGCTCCGCCTGATGATCATGCACAAGACATTCCACCTCGTCACTTAACTCGGGTAAGATCCGTTCCTACACATTTACTTAACTATCATTGTTACACTGCCCTTGCTACACTGCACGAGCCTCACACCTATCGTGAGGCTTCCACTGACCCTTTATGGCAGATTGCAATGAAAGAGGAGCTTGATGCATTATCTAAAAACCATACTTGGGACTTAGTGACTCTCCCCCCTGGGAAATCTGTGGTTGGTTGTAAGTGAATCTATAAGATTAAGACTCGCTCTGATGGGTCCATTGAGCGCTACAAAGCTCGTCTTGTTGCAAAAGGTTTCACATAAGAGTATGGGATTGATTATGAAGAGACTTTTGCTCCGGTTGCTCGTATCTCATCTGTTTGTGCCCTCTTAGCTGTTGCTGCTGCCAGAAAATGGGACCTTTTTCAGATGGATGTCAAAAATGCATTCCTTAATGGAAATTTAAGTGAAGAAGTTTACATGCAACCTCCTCCTGGTCTCTCTGTTGAATCAAACAAGGTTTGTCACCTTCGACGTGCACTTTATGGCCTTAAACAAGCTCCACGAGCTTGGTTTGCAAAATTCAGCTCTACCATCTCTCGCTTGGGTTACATGGCCAGTCATTATGATTCTGCCTTATTTCTTCGTCACACTGACAAAGGCACTATTTTACTTCTCCTGTATGTGGATGATATGATCATAACTGGTGATGACTTTAATGGCATTCAAGAACTCAAGGTTTTTCTCAATCAGCAGTTTGAGATGAAAGATCTTGGACATCTCAGCTACTTCTTGGGTCTTAAAATCACTCACTCTACAGATGGACTTTATATTACTCAAGCCAAGTATGCTTCTGAACTATTGTCTCGAGCTGGACTCACTGATAGCAAGACTGTTGACACTCCAGTTGAGTTTAATGCGCATCTGACTCCCACAGGAGGGAAACCATTGTCTAATCCTTCTCTTTACAGACGATTGGTTGGTAGCCTAGTTTATCTCACAGTCACTCGTCCAGACATCTCCTATGCTGTTCATCAGGTGAGCCAGTATCTGTCTGCTCCACGATCTACTCACTATACTGCTGTTCTGCGCATTCTTCGATACCTGAAGGGCACTCTCTTCCATGGCCTTTTCTACTCAGCTCAGTCCCCACTTGTACTCCGTGCATTCTCTGATGCTGATTGGGCAGGGGATCCCACTGACCGCAGGTCCACTACAGGTTATTGCTTTCTCCTTGGTTCTTCTTTAATTTCTTGGCGAAGTAAGAAACAAACCTTTGTGGCCCGCTCCAGTACTGAAGCAGAATATCGTGCCCTTGCTGATACCACATCTGAGCTCCTTTGGCTACGATGGCTTCTTACAGATTTAGGTGTGTCCACATCCTCTGCCACTCCCCTTTATTGTGATAACCAGAGTGCCATTTATATTGCTCACAATGATGTCTTCCATGAACAGACTAAACACATCGAGATTGATTGTCATTTTATCCGGTATCATCTTGTCCATGGTGCTCTCAAGCTTTTCTCCGTCTCCTCCAAAGATCAACTTGCAGATATCTTTACCAAGTCACTTCCTAAGGGTCACACTCGTGATTTGGTTGACAACCTCAAGCTGGTCTCACATCCACCTTGAGTTTGAGGGGGGCTGTTAATGTATATTATGTTTTGTTATGGGCTTTAGGCCCAACTGCTTTCTTTACTTGTATAGCACACTTATACTTGTACTACACTTTACTTGTACCGCACACTTATGCCTCCTATATAAGGCACTGATGTATATTCTTTCATTAAGAAATACAATACAATCTTTCAGTATTTCTAACAATTATAATAGTACAATATGTGTGTGTGTGTGTATATATATATATATATATATATATATATATGATATGAAGCCGCAAGAAGAGTTCTTTTTTATTTTGAGAGATAGGACAAAATTTGAGAATTGGAGGGATCAAGATACACAAACGCTTAAATTGTGTTCTAGCATCATTTTCACAATATTTGGTATAGGCGGCTGTGAAGTCTGAAGCCGAGCATTATCATATTCAATGGATGCAAGTATCATTTGCATGGTATGGCACATTTTGATTTTTTTTTTTTTTTTTTTCCTTTTTTGCGAGAATGATGGTATGGCACATTTTGATTGGTATCACTGTGTCAGTTAGATTAATATTCTTTGGTTGGATGGGTGATACATGGTTAATGAGTAAAAATTAATATTACGATTCAAACATGATCGCCATAAATAAAGGTCTTTCAAAATTAATAAATCCACCGAATTTCAAAGTAATTGTTAGGATACTGACTGTGTTGTGCCTAGTGGTGTGCTTAACTGTGCCTGTAGTTGTAATGTACTTAAATCATGTGCAATGCATGTGCAGTACCGGTTGAACCTATAGGCCATTTAAGCCACCGTCTAAGGCCCCACTTGTAAGAAGGCCCCCAATAGTACTAATATATTATATAATGTGGCTTTCTTATCTTAAAAAAAAAAAAAAAAAAAAAAAGCCGTCCAAAAGATGTAAGATCCAGCCCAAATTATTTAAGCCCTTAATTGGAAATTGAGAATAACAAATTATTTCTAACCGTTTCTCACAAAAAAAAAAAGGCTAAAATGACATTAAGTCCAATCACATCACCAAATTTTTAGCTTTCTAAAATAAAAAAAATAAAAAAAAATCACCACATCCAAGTATCCTCTGGATCAAACCTTTGTACCACATTTCATTAAGAAAACCTATGTTTATTACTTAAAATGTAGAGAGGCAGAGAAAGAGAGACACTGATTTTCTCAATATACAAGGTACAAAAAAGGCTAAAATGACATTAAGTCCAATCACATCACCAAATTTTTAGCTTTCTAAAATAAAAAAAAAAAAAAAAATCACCACATCCAAGTATCCTCTGGATCAAACCTTTGTACCACATTTCATTAAGAAAACCTATGTTTATTACTTAAAATGTAGAGAGGCAGAGAAAGAGAGACACTGATTTTCTCAATATACAAGGTACAAAATGCAAAAGAAAATATAACAAAAGGCAGAAAAAAGAAAGAATAGACAAGTAAGAAAAGGCAGAAAAAAAGAAAGAAGAAAAAAAACACTCACTCTCTCCATCTTAATTCTAAAAAAAAAAAAAACAGTCTTTTTAGTTGGCTTACTCGTCAATTGGTGTTGGCAATAAACTTGGTGTGTTTACAAATCTTCATTTTAGGTTCGTTTTTTGTTTTCTCTTCCTTTGCCTCTTTTGTCTTCTTCATGGTTTGATTTGCTACTGGGTATTTATTCTCTTTTTTTGCTTAACTTTAGTTTAGTTGTACTATTTACTCTCTTAACTTTAGTCTCTTTTGTTTGTACTGATTTCTTTAGTATTCTCTAGAAGGCTATGGAATGGACAACATGTAGGACTAGGATGGATCAATACTTTAAGTGGGTTAACCCACTTAAAGTATGATCCATCCTAGTCCTACACTTCTTTTTTTTTTTTTTTAAGAAATCAAATTTAGTGATATGGAACTAGAAGTTAAAGTATTGATCCTAGTCCTACACGTTTTATTTATTATTTTTTTTAAAGAAATCAAATTTAGTGGTATGGAACTGGAAGTTAAAGTATTGATCCTAGTCCTACAGGTTTTTTTTTTTTTTTTTTTTTTTTTTTTTGGTAAATCAAATTTAGTAGTATGGATGGATAGTGGGCTGGTCTTAGTGGATCCAATCAGATTTAGTCCTACACATTTTGCTAAAAAAAAAAAAAGATTTACTGCTACAATCCTACACAAAAAAAGAAGTATTGATACCAAAATTAGAAATTTAGAATAATTTACTTTGTATTAATATTAATTTTAATTTATTTGTGCAGGTTTAAAGTGTAAAGTGATCATATTCAGTAAAGCTACAATTGTGCGTTTGATAATTTAATTAGTAATTTTGCCTCTCAAAAAGCAAGAAAAATAAATTTTAATTAAGAAAATATATGAATTTATAATTAAATATAATAAAAGACCACCTTTAAAGCTTTCACCTAAGGTCCCCAAATTCATTAAGCCAGCCCTGTGCATGTGCAAGGTGTAATGCTTGGTGTTGTATTTCATTGTAGCAATTAAGTAGTTGGTTAGTGCTGAAGAAGTGGAGGCAATTAAGGGAGTTAATTAGAAGGTTGTTAGTCAGTTAGTAGTTACTGGTTTGACAGTGTGTGCTTGGCAAGATCATGATTGATTGTAATTGTATATAAACAGAATTGTTGAGTGAGAATGGATAAGCATAGAATCAACTAAGTTCCTCTTCTCTATTCTTCCCTAATTCTTGCTCTATTTTGGAGGTGGTTACCCTCGAAGTAACTGACATTTCATCATCCTAGTTCTCCATTTCTGTCATCACCCATTATCTTCCTTCCACTTTTTCTAATTGGCCAAACCCTTAATAGTAATGGATGAATGACTGATATTTATTTTCCTCAATTTTTGCAATGAGCAATAAACACTTGCACCAAAATTAGACTTTAAGGTCTATCCTGTTGATATCACCACTGGTTTAGTTATTTTCACTAGTACTTAAGCCAGAAACTAGCTATGCCCATTTCATAGCTTTTGTGGCTATGAGAAGAATAAGAAAAAGATTGGTTGGATTTTGAGGGTGGAGAGACTCATTTAATGCATCATCACTTATTTTTAGAAAGATGAGGAGGTGGGTAATAGTGTGTTTTTAACCATTGGATTTAATAAAAATCAATGGTTTAAAAAATATGTAACTCTTGTAAAGTTACACACACTCCACCATTATATATAGAATTTTAAGTTTGGTAGAAGTTGATATGGAAAAAAGAAGGTGTTTACGTATAACCTTTTTTTTTTTTTTTTTTTGAGAAACTACGTCTAACTTAAATACTTATTAATCTCTTCTCAAAACAAAATATATTTATTACGTTATTGGCAATTTTTTTGACTCAATCCAAAAAAAATTTGTAACTCAGTATGAACAAATAACGTTGCAATCTTTTGTTTCTTATGGCTAGTAATCAAAATTAAGTTAAATTAATCATAAAAGATTAGATGACAAATTTATATTGTAACCAATTTAAGATGTTTAATTTTTTATAAACTTAGAAATTATAGGAGAATATTTTGTTACAAAGATCTATTTTTTTAGATCTAAAAGATATAAACAAATAATTATTTTTGCTATTTTTCGTTTCTTATGGCTGTGTAGTAATATAATTTATGTAAAAATAAATAGTAAAAAAATATATTGATAATAAAATGATTAATTGAAGAATTTATTATCAACTTAGAAATTATAGAAGAAGATAAGAGAAAAAACTATACCTAGTTTATTTTTATAAATCTAAAAAATTACTCAATTTAGTGAGGGAAAATATCACATGACACTTTTTTTTTTAGCTAAACGTGACACATTAATTTGATTGTAAATCAGTGTCATGGGCGGCTAGCCATAGTGCAGGGGTTCAAATGATCCCCATAACTTGGTCAATATATATATATATATATATAATATAATATAATATAATATAAAATTTTTATCTATTTTGACTCTCTAAAATAAAATTTTGAACACCCTGATCCTTTTTTTTTGTTAAACACAACTAAAATAACCTTAAATATAATCCTCTTACTAATATCTTAGCATTTAAAAAAAAAAAAAAAACCAACAACAAGCCAATTTAATCTAAAACTTGAAAATAAAAATTAGTTGTTGAATCTAAAGTGCTTTTTATTTGTTATTTGTTGAGTGAGGACCGGGAGCGTAGAACAGGCCAAGAGTAGTGATTGAGTGACGACAAAAGCAAATGTTAACACAATAAAAATTAGTATTTATTTGAGAATAATTTATCTAACTTTTTGCTAAAAGTATTAAATAAGTAGGAACTCATATGAGACCCGCAAATATTAGGAAAAAAGTGAAGTAATAAGTTGGCTTATAATCAAGACCCAAACACACTTAGTACAATTACAAAGAACAATAGTTGTCAATGTTGAGTTAAATTGTTAAATACAAAAATTGTAAAGACTTAAAACAAACTAATAAATAAAATAATTTTGAGCAATAATAATTAAAATTCACTTAGCGACAATAATTAATATGTTTATTGTATTAAAAAACAATGGATGATTTCCAAAATTTTATCTTAGCAATAATTAGTATGTTCATTATATCATGAAACTATATGTCAAATGAACTAATAGTTTATATTTTATTTTTTTACAAATACTATGGACAAATTTGTAATAAAGAAACATTGTAAACCACAAGATTCAATTTTTATTTAAGATTTATCTTCTTATTGAGCCCCTAAAAAAATTTTCTAAAACCGCCACTGATCAGTGTCACTACTTTTCAACACACAAACAGTTGGCCAGTTGGCCCGCCTTTAAATCTAGCTGATATTGAATCGAATCACGTAAAAGAAATTTCATCCATAGAAGAAAGAATCTAATTCTCCACCATTCCCTTAAGTGCCGAATATTGACATATGGTACAAAAAAAGATTCCTGCATGGTTCACTTTAAAATCTTCAGGAACTGGGTCTAGCACCATTAGGTGTAGTATGCAGAACATTAAGTAATGGCAGGCAAAAGTGAAAGGTGCAGTTGGTGTGGGGTGCAACTACTTGTGCCCACAGAAACCAAAAGCATTCAATGTTCTGTATGCCATGGCATAACTCGGGTTCAATCAAATGATCGTTGGGTTCAAGTCCAGGACTCAATTAGCCATACAGCGAATCGGTTTAAAGACCTTGTCAATACAGTGGTTGCTGGATCGGTAAACAGCTATCCAGCATGGAATGCACAAGTTTATGGTTATTATCCTCAGCTGCCACCACCGCGACCATCACCGCCATTGATGCCTCCTAACCCGCATGGGAGGAAGCGAGCCCTGCTATGTGGAATTAGCTATTATGGGCGTAGTTACAAACTCAAAGGAAGTGTGAATGATGTTAGGTGCATGAGATACTTCTTGGTTGAAAAGATGGGTTTTCCCAACGAATCCATACTCATACTCACAGGTACTAATTAGAGAATCTAATTGATTAATTGGAATGACAGTTCAAAATAATTAGGTAAAACATTTGGATGTTTAAATTTTTCTATATTGTGCTGATATAAGTCAGGACCAACAGTTAGTTCGCACATACATACCAAAGCTAGGACCAACAATTTCATACAAGGTACTGACTTATAAAATTGATGTAATAACACAATCCACACGCATCAATTTTCAACTCAATTCTCCTCATTGAAAAGAAACATCCTCCTTTCAAAAGAAGTTTTTAGTGCCAACCATCTTTGGACTAAACAATATCTCAATTTGATGTAAATGTGTGGACTGCGTTTAACTATTAAAACAAAGAAGTTCAAGGACATTTCTTGAGCACTAGTTAACAACTTACAAGCTTCTTTGACAAATTAAATGTCTAAGCTGTCACCTAGTTACCAAGTACGAGTAACATTCTAAATTAAGAACCAGTAGATCAATGAAAATGCAGGTGAGCCTATCATTATATATAATGATATTAGCTAGGGGCCAATATCTGATAGTTATGTTTGAACTGAATAATTTTATTTCAATATTTAATAGAATTCTAATCTTGAATCATGAGCGTAATCAACAAACTAACTAGCACTTCAAATTCTAGCCAAGTAATAAATGGATTCTAAATCTTTCTAAAATAACAAGATTAGTGGCTCGCGGTCTCAAGGGAATCTGGATCAAAAATTAATATTTTACCTTCCCAAAACGAAAAACCAAAAGAGAAACAAAAGTAAATTATGCTATTTATTCGTATCCTTCCTGCTAACATTTTGAACAACCTACAGAGGACGAGACAGACCCACTTAGGATCCCAACAAAACATAACATCCGAATGGCCTTAAAATGGTTAGTCCAGGGGGTTCAGTCAGGTGATTCACTGGTCTTCCATTTCTCGGGCCATGGCTCAAGGGAGCGTGACAAAAACATGGATGAGATTGATGGGTACGACGAAACACTATGCCCTGTCGACTATGAGACTCAGGGGAAGATAATTGATGATGAAGTGAATGACACCATCGTTAGGCCAATACCCCGTGGTGCCAAACTTCATGCCATTATCGATGCCTGCTATAGTGGAACCGTACTTGATTTGCCTTTCCTGTGCAGGATGAATCGGTATGATACTTGTTTTATAGTAATGATTCTTGATTAGTTGATCATATTGAAAACAGAAGTACATTCTTGTGTTGGAGCAGGGAAGGAGTATACACATGGGAATTTCAAACATATACACCAAGTGTTTATAAAGGCACCAGTGGTGGGCTAGCGATCTCTTTTGGTGCTTGTGATGATCAGCAGACTGCTTCAGACACAACTGTGAGTTATATATACTTCTTCAACAATATATCTATAGATTTAGATAGCTACACCCCGAAATAATCTGACCGTTTAAAATAAGAGATGAACATACTAATTTGGCAATAGGGTAGTACTGTTGGTTTTCCTAGCCAATGAGAAATTTTTATGCATCTTTCTAATTGCTATCAAGGATTGTGATTGCTTTCAAAGTGCACTCTATTGAGTGATTGTATTGTATAGGTTGTACATATCAGTGTTTGTATCTATTACTTGTAGTTTTGTACATATAGGAGTAAACTACAGTAGCATAGCATAGTTAGTCATGAAACGAATGTCGTTTATATTGTACAAGTTAATGAGTTAGTTACAGGTTCACTCCATGTGTACAGTTGGTATTTGATAGTTAGTTTGTTATTTTATGGTTTCTTTTCCCACCTCTGTTCTCACTAAATAAAGAACAGAGTATGATAAGCTTATTCAATGAATTCATTTTACAAGTTTCACATCGTTCTTTTCTCTCTCTATGTTTTCATTCCTCCATTGATGAATCTTTGGAGCTTGTATGCGATTCAATATGGTATCAGAGCTAAACTAGTTCAGAGATCATTCCAATCTGGTATTCTCTTATTCTTACTAGTTCAATTTTGTTCCTTCTTGATTTCTTAATGCTTCTTTTAGACCAACTAGAAATTTATTTCATTGTGTTTCTGTTGATTCTTGCATTAAGATCATCATCCTATAGGTTTTGATTTCTTAGTGTGTTGAAATCTTGATCTTAATTCTCCTGTTCATAATTGAAATTGAAATCTTCAATCTTAGGGTTTCAATTTGATTTTTGATCTTAGGGTTTGTTCTATTCCCAATCTACAGCTTTCTGTTGTGATCTCATCAAGATTGTGAATTGCATCTTGATTTGATTTACTTTTACACCATCACACAAAATCCATTTCTTATTTCTTGAAGAATTCTCGAGAAAGTCAATTCTTGATTTTCTTTGTTTGGGACTTTGAATCTTCATAATTTTTCTTTGATAATACTGCTCTAAATATGACCGAGAGTACCTCTAGTGCTACTGCTCCTACTGTCCAGCCTTGGGAAAACACATCTAGCCCCTATTTTCTATCTAGTGGTGATAATCCAAGAGTTTCTTTAGTGGTTCAATCTCTCACCGAGGAAAACTATAACAACTGGAGTAGGGCAATCCTTATTTCTTTGGATGCCAAAACCAAATTGGACTTCATTGATGGTTCTATCCCTAAGCCTCAATCCGTTGATCACTCACATTACACAGCATGGTGTAAATGCAATAGTACTGTCCTAGCCTGGTTGTTTAATTCCATTTCTAAGGATTTGCAGTCAAGTATAGTGTATTTCAAGACTGCCAGAGATGTGTGGCTTGACTTACAGTACAGATTTGGCCAAGAAAATGGACCTACAATTTTTTACTTGAGAAAGGAGATTAGTTCTTTAACTCAAGAAGATTTAACCATCAATGCATACTACACCAAATTTAAGGGACTTTGGGATGAGTTTTCCAATTACAGGACATGTACATGTGGTCATCAAGTTGAGGATTGTACCATGTCTTTTCTAATGAGGCTAAATGAGATATATGCAGCTGTCAAAGGCCAAATTCTCCTTATGGAACCTGTGCCTCCCTTGAGCAAAGTGTTCTCTCTTCTACTGCAAGATGAGAAGTAGAGAAAGGTGGGTGCTAGGAAGAAGGTTTTGGTTGATACATCAGTAGCTTTGGCAACTTTTGGGTCTAAAGCTGGTTACACCAAGAACTTTGTTAAGGCCAAGAATAGCAGACCACAATGCACTCATTGTGGAGCCATGGGACATGTTGTTGACAGATGCTACAAGTTACATGGATATTCTCATGGGTATAAGTTCAAGAACAAGGGTGGTCAGCCTTTTGCAAACAATGTTATTGCTGCTGAAGATCATGCTAGTGAACCTATTACACTCACCAAGGCTCAATATCAACAATTGGTTGGATTGTTGAACTCTCAATGTCACTTTGGCAATCAAGCACCACCAGAGGCATGTTTGGACAATACTCACCAAGTTGCCACCATCATCACTCAGAATTCAATGGATGTTCAAGCCCAAAACTTATCCGGTATCTGTTTTTCTCCTTCTCTTGAGCATTCAGTTTTCTCTTCTAGTGTCAATACCTCTCATATTAGTACATATGACTGGATTCTTGATAGTGGTGCAACAGACCACATGGTACATTCCATTCATTTCTTTACTACTATCACTTCTTCTGTTCAGATTTCAATTAGACTTCCTAATGGTGACATGATTAAGGTGACTCATGTTGGAACTGTTAAAGTTTCAGCAACTCTAACTCTAAAACATGTCCTTTGCATTCCTAGTTTTTCCTTCAATCTGATTTCCATAAGTAAACTAACCTAAAATCCTTCCTGCTGCTGTATTTTCCTTTCTCATTATTGTTTTCTTCAGGATTTACTGCATTGGAAGATGATTGGGTTGGGTAAGAGACATGGAGGACTGTATATTTTGCAGTGCACTGATTCCATCACTTTACCACCTTTTGTTTCAAAGGTCTTATCCAAATTACCATCCTTTCTTTGTAATAAAAGTGTCAATGTCTGTAATCTTGACCCTTCTCATGTTGTTGCTACTTCAAATAATGTTGTTAGATTGTGGCATTACAGCTTGGGTCACCCCTCTTCACAAAGACTAGCTTTGTTGAAATCTATTGTACCTGATCTGACTTCTTGTAATAATAGCAAATCCTTTGATTGCTATGTCTGCCCTTTAGCTAAACAACACAAGTGACCTTTTCCTAAATTCACAAGTGTTTCCTTGTCTTGTTTTGATTTGATCCATGCTAATATTTGGGGACCTTATTCTATTCCTTCATTAAATGGCTCAAAATATTTTCTTACTTTGGTTGATGACCATAGTAGATGTACTTGGGTTTATTTAATGAAATGTAAGTATAATGCTTCTTCCTTAATTCAAACCTTCTTTCAAATGATTCTTAATCAATTCAAGGTGTCCATTAAGGTAATTAGAAGTGATAATGGTCCTGAATTTTCTCTTTCTTCATTTTATGCTTCCAAAGGTATTTTACATCAGTTGTCCTGTGTTGAAACACCACAACAAAATGTTGTTGTTAAAAGAAAACACCAGCATCTATTGAATGTTGCTAGGGCCTTGAGGTTTCATGCAAATTTACCTTTAAAATTCTGGGGGGATTGTGTTCTTACAACCACCTATCTCATCAACAGATTACCTAGTCCCCTTCTAGGTAATCTTACTCCTTATCAAAAATTATTGAATCATCCTCCATCCTACCAGCATCTTAGATCTTTTGGTTGCCTAAGTTATGCCTCTACTTTAACTAGGAACAGATCCAAATTTGATCCTAGAGCAAAGGCATGCATATTTCTTGGATATCCTTTTGGGACCAAAGGGTATAAGTTGTATGATTTGTCCAATAAAACTATGTTTCTTTCTAGAGATGTTATCTTCAAAGAAGCTATTTTTCCCTTTAAGCATTGATTGCCTAAACTTGCTCCTAGTTCTCCTTCCACTTCTCACAATGTGTTTCCATCTCACACTCCACTTACAGAGTCCATTCATTCTATTTCTGTTGAGTTTTCCCTTCCTTTCAGTTCTGTTGACACTGCTGTACCTCCTAATCAGTTTCCAGATCTTGTTCACCCTGATTTGGACTCTTCTTCACCTGTTATTGCTGTTCAACCTGAACCTCCTGCCCTTACTACTCCCTTACCTGATTTACCTGTTGTTAGAAAGTCCATTAGGCCTTATAAACCTCCCTCATATCTTCATGATTATCATTGCAATTTAGCTTCCACATCCATTCCTAATCATCACTGCAATTTGGCTTCAGCTTCCCTCATACCTTCCCATGATTCCATTTCCCTTGACAGTCCAAGTATCCTTTATCCACTTTCCTCAACTCTCTCTTATTCTAAGTTGTCTAATGCACATAGAGCCTTTTCCGTTACTTTGTCTATTGCCAAGGAACCCACTTCATATGCTAAGGCTTTGCCTAATCCCTTGTGGCAAGCTGCCATGAAGGCTGAGATTGATGCCTTTCAGGCTAATAAGACTTGGGTCATGACCAAATTGCCCCCTGGTAAAGTACCTATTGGGTGCAAGTGGGTGTTCAAGATTAAACTTAAAGATGATGGTTCCATAGAGAGGTACAAGGCTAGATTGGTTGCTAAAGGCTTTACTCAAACTGAGGGAATTGATTATTATGAAACCCTCTCTCTTGTGGTGAAGTTTGTGACTGTTAGAACTCTTTTGGCTATGGCTGCTGTGTATGGTTGGCATTTGTCCCAATTAGATGTCAATAATGCTTTTTTGCATGTGGAGTTGAATGAGGAGGTGTATATGGTCATCCTCCTAGATTTGGCAACAAAGGGGTGGTGTGCAAACTCACTAAGTCCCTTTATGGCTTGAAGCAGGCAATGGTTTACCAAGCTCTCATTCACTCTCCTTGATCATGGTTTTCTTCAATCTAAATCAGACTATTCTGTCTTCACTAAGGTCAGCAAGGGTTCAATTCTCATCTTGCTAGTCTATATGGATGACATTCTAATAGCTAGCAATAATGTGGAGGTAGTCAATACATTCAAAGTTTTCCTAGATGACAAGTTCAAGCTCAAGGATCTTGGTACCTTGAAGTATTTCTTAGGCCTTGAGGTTGCAAGGACTGAGAAAGGCATCAGTTTGTGTCAAAGGAAATTCATTTTAGAACTACTTTCTGATACAGGTCTGCTAGCAAGTAAGCCTGCTAATGTGTCTATGGATCAATTAGCCAAGTTTAGGAGTTCAATAGGAGAAGATGTTCCAGATCCATCTTTATTATAGAAAAATTATAGGCAAGCTGCTTTATTTGACTCTGACTAGGCCTGATATATGTTACTCAGTGCATAAACTGAGTTAGTTTATGAGTTCTCCTAAAATTCCACATCTACAAGCAGCCTATAAGGTGCTTAAGTATCTTAAGAAGACACCAGGACAGGGCTTATTTCTATCTGCAAGTTTTGAATTGAGACTCAAAGCCTACTATGATGCTGACTGGGCAGCTTGTCCAGACGCCAGAATATCAGTTTTAGGGTTCTGTGTCTTCCTTGGTGATTCTCTCATATCCTAGAAATGCAAAAAGCAGCAAGTGGTGTCCAGATCATCTACAGAATCAGAGTATCAAGCAATGGCTACTATCACAAGTGAAGTTGTTTGGTTGCTGGCCTTGCTTAAAACTTTTGGTTTAGATCACAATCAGCCAGCCTCTCTATATAGTGATAGCAAGGCAGCCCTATACATTGCTGCAAATCCAGTATTCCATGAACGAACAAAGCACATAAAGGTTGACTACCATTTTATTCAAAGTAAGCTTCAAAATGGAGTGATTAAGACATTCCATGTTCCGACTAGACACCAGATTGCTAACTGCTTCACAAAGGCACTTAGATACAAGCACTTCTACTTCCTTCTATCCAAGATGAACCTAATCAACATTTATGGTTCATCTTGAGGGGGAGTATTGAGTGATTGTATTGTATAGGTTGTACATATCAGTGTTTGTATCTGTTACTTGTAGTTTTGTACATATAGGAGTAAACTACAGTAGCATAGCATAGTTAGTCATGAAACGAATGTCGTTTATATTGTACAGGTTAATAAGTTAGTTACAAGTCCACTCCACGTGTACAGTTGGTATTTGATAGTAAGTTTGTTATTTTCTGGTTTCTTTTCCCGCCCCTGTTCTCACTATATAAAGAACAGAGTATGATAAGCTTATTCAATGAATTCATTTTACAAGTTTCATCATTCTTTTCTCTCTCTATGTTTTCATTCCTCCATTGATGAATCTTCGGAGCTTGTATGTGATTCAATACACTCCATCTTGTAAATCCTCCATGCTGTTGCATCACTATTGATTTATATATATATATATATATATATATATATATATATATATATATATATATATATATATATATATATATATATATCTGTGATCCACTGGCATTCATAAGAAATTGCAAGAATATTATAAAGGAAGAATTGAGAAGTCTTGGCTATTAGATTGATTTATTTTGAAACATGGGAAATGATATCACGGAAGCCTAAAGAAAGCACACACGATATTCTCTTTATGGAACATAAACTAAACTGTTAGTTCCTGGTAGTAAACCTCAAATCCATAAGGGATTTCCCTGAATCCACAAGGAAAAGAAAACTATAATCCACCAGAGAAATAATTTGACAAAAGTCTGTGTTTATTGATAATAGTCTAATTTGCCTCTAATGACTACAAAACATATAAATACAGAGAAAAAAAAATTCAAAACCCTAATTCGCACTAATTACACGATTAGATGACAAAATACCGAAATTTACCAATATGGAAAAATTGAGTTAAATGCAGAATCATAAACTACTGACCTTAAGGGTCATTCCAAAACAAATGAGACCTTATTCTGACTTTTAAACTAAAAGTTGTTAAGGAAAAACAAATATTACTATAAATAGCAAAAACACTGTTTTCAGAGCCCTAATGAAGGAATTCACCTAAATTTTGGCGACATTCATGAATCTAGATCAGAACACTATTTCTCTTCAACCTGCCAAATTTCATACAATTCCAACACTATCACCCCGATGGCCTCTACTAGCACTCCCTTTTGATCTTGCATTGTGACTTTCTACACCCCTACTGCTCTAGGAAGGCATGTTCTATCTGTTCTACGTCAGGAAGCATTTGTTGGGTATAAATGTGTTTGTGAAAGTCCCACGTAGAAAAAAAACAAAGAATTTGACGAATTAATATAACATGGTTGGACCGTCATGAGCCTTGTGCTTAACTGGCACATTTTGGTATTTCCAAATGAAGATGTGAAGGGTTCCATCCCCCTACGAATTTTATATATATAATATAGGTAGTCAAGTGATCATATACACGCCTTTTAGAAAGCTTTTTATGCTATATGCGATTGCAATTACATGAAGGTCTATGAACAGCGTATTTCCTAATCTTAAATCCATGTAGAATGAAGTTATGAAAAGTGAAAATGGTCAAGGTTGACAAACATAATTGAAAGCAAACACTTAGAGACAAAATATTATTTTATTAATTGGATGGATAATATATGTTTAGTATCCAACTTCCAAGTTTAGGCTTTGGCAGGTAAGGCTTCAACAGGTGCCTTGACTTATTGCTTCATCCAAGCTGTGCAAAGTGAACCTGGATTAACTTATGGCCGCTTGCTTAATTCCATACGCCAACAAATTCGTGAGGCCAAAACTGGAATACGCCTCAATGGTCCAATTGCATCTCTCATTAATAAAGTATTAGGCGCAGACTTATCACAGGTACTATTAATTACTATCTTGGTAAATGTAGTTAGTTGATTCTCTCCAAAAAAAAAAAAAAAAAAATGTAGCTAGTTAATTAATTCTTATATACAGTTTGTTTGTATGTCTGTGTGTGTCTATATATATATATATATATATATATATATATATGTATGTATGTATGTATATATAGTGATACATTAAAAAAAAAAAAATCCACAGAAATTTACAATTAGGGAAAGAGTTAGGATTTACCCTTTGGAGGGGCCAAAGTATTAAGATAAAAATTTCACCATTTAAGAATAAGAATTAAACAAAGATTCAAAAATAAAGTACATAAAAAAATAAAACTAACCTATTTTTGGTGTTAACAACAGAGTATAAATAAAAGAGATAATAAAATGATTGTTTCTTAACACATTTTACTTTAATCATATATGAAAACATAACTTGATATTCTTTTGATTTCACAGTAGTTTCCTGAACTCCAAAATTAGAGGCTACCTTAAATTATCTTATAAAAAAAAAATCATGTTATCATATTTTATTTGGGCACTTAATTCTATACAAAATAAAATAAAATAAAAAAAGCCTTGCAAGGAAAAAAAAAAAAAATTGATCAATTGATGACTATGACAATGACAATGTGAGAAAAATACAATTTAAAAAAAATGAAAAAACTAAATAATTTGTAATAAAAATATCACTTCTCTAGTTTAACTCTATTGAAACTATTCAATAGTATTTTTTATCATCAAAACTTTAATAAAATAATTATATAAAAAATAAGATTTTTTTAGCAAAATTTGTTCAATTTTTTTAGCTATTTCAACACCCAAACATAGGACATATATAGTTAGCCTACGGTTTCATTATTTCCAACGCAGAAATTAGTAAAATAAATGAAATAATATATTTTCCCATCTCAAAGTTGAAGCATTTTTTAGTCAAGAAAATAAAATTATTAATAAGATTGTTATAGAAGTCTTTTTTTTTTTTTTTTTTCAAAATTAATTCCAGAGATAGAGAATGAAGAAATGGGAGCACCTCAAGGTATTACTAGCCCTAAGAATACTTCTTGAGATGGTTGGTATCTTCCATATGATAGTATCACATGTCTTCAATATATACGACAGTATGACATTTAAAAAATAAATAAATAAATAGTTGGGAGAAAGGGAATTTTAATTTTAAATATCTCCATTAAAAACATCATGAGGTCTCAGTTAAGCTACAAAGCGTTTAACTCGCCAATATCACTTATGTCTATTTATGTATTAACATTTTTGAAAAAAAAAAAGGATCATAGGGGTGGATTTGTTGGTCATTTCCATTTCTTTTAGTAATTTTGCACTTACTAAATTCTTAAAAGGGGTTAGGTATCCTTTTGGAAAGGGGAAAAAATTCAAGGACTAGGAAGGCCATGGCCCTCCTAGCCTAGGTCTAAATGCAGCTCCATTTCGGTTTGACCTTGGTTGAACCCCGGTCTGACCTCAAAAATCTTAAACCTCTCATTTTTTTTTATTCTTTGAATAGATTAGATTTTAAAACAATATTTTCTCCCCTTTTATCTATGGGGCAGTTCACAATTCCTCCTTAAATTATAAAATTAAACAATGTCTCCTCTTAACTATCTTAACTATTGAAAATGAGCAAATAGCCCTTACCATTAGTTCAGTTATGAACACATAACATAATCTTTTAATTTTAAAATTTTCCACAACCAAATTACTAAAATGCCCCTAAGAGGGGACTCTCTCTCTCTCTCTCTCTCTCTCTCTCTCTCTCTCTCTCTCTCCAAAAAGTAATGCTATAATTACTTTGTGATTGCAGGAGCCTCAATTGTCATCATCAGAGAAGTTCGACATTTACTCAAAGCAATTTCTATTATAACTTAGTTTACCGTTAGCTATGGGTGAGCTGCTATTCAAAAGTAATGAATTTTATCATCTAATTATGCATTTGGTCCTCAAACTTTGTCACATATTTTAAAACAATTCTAATATTTTGAAATGTTTCATTTTAGTACTGGTACTTTAAAGTTTGTGTCAAAAAAAAATCTATGATGTCACTCTTACTTTAATTTTGAGTTGAGATTGTTAAGAGAAATCTCAGGGATTTTTATAGTAGCATATGAGGAAAGAGATTGGTTATTTAAAAACTTTGTTTGCTTGTTGTATATCTGTTTGAAGATGGATAAAATCAAAGTAGAGTTAACAGAAGGACCTTTTACATGAACTTATAAGCATAAGGACTAAAATGAGACACTTCAAAGGATAAGAATCCTTTTGAAACATGGGAAAAATGTTAAGGGCCAAATGTGTAATTAAATCTAATTTTATTCATAAGATTGTCAATAGCAACTTGGGATCACCTTCCATTGAATATTTTGTATATTGTGTTAAGATCGCTATTTATTATCTTATTTTGTCGTAGCCACATGTCAGCTCTTTATTCGTTCACTAATTCCTATTTGAAGGCCACAGCAACACAAGATAAGAAATTGGGCTAAAAACCATATCTTATGTCCATGTCAAGAACTATTCAAATGGCATCGGCTTTTTCTGCATGTTCCTCATAGCCAAAAGAATGGCTTATATTTTGCTACATCACAAATAAAACTCACGGCCCATATTTCATCACTTCTTTAATGGGCTCGTGGCTCACATTTTTTCTACTCCATAGATTAGGCTTATGACCCGTATGTTATGTACATCAAGATATAAACTCATGTTTCGTTTTCTCTTTTATCATGGATTGGGCTCAAGTAATATATATATAATCCTCAATGGATCAAGATTCATGGCTTACATCATTTCTATCAATTTGGAATGCGCTTCCTCAAAAAATTATCCATATTTACTCAATGAAACGCCCATATAGTTGTAACTAGATTTTAATCATAAGTTTCAACGGCACCAAATCAATATAATGATTTATTATTGAAATTTTAACCGAACCCACTACACATTATCTCCATATTTCTTCTTCCTCTTCTTTTTTTCTTTTGAGAGAAAGGTAAGAACACATAATCTCATTCTCATTTATTACAACTAGGAGCGTGCATTGGTTGGATTGAGGAGTTTTTTCAACCCAACCCACCAAAGTGGGTTAAAAAAATCCAACCCAACCCAACTCATTACAGGAATCCAACCCAACCCATTTGGATCTGGTTGGGTCGAGTTGGACCCATGGATTGGACTTTTTTTAATTATTATTATGATTATTAAATTGAACATCAAAACAACATCACAAATAAAAACAAATTTATAACTAAATAATTATTAGTATAGCACCAAACAAACATAAACTATACAAGGAGAACTTAAGGTTTGGGTTTTATTTTGAAAGAGTGGCAAAAAAAGTAAATAACATAATTGTATAATATTTTTTAAATATATTAAATATAGGTGGATTGGGTCGAGTTACGTGGATTTGTGAATCTTATAACCCATACCTAATCCGACCCACTATTAAAAAAAATTCATAACCCAACCCAACCCACCAACCCTTAAAAACCGACCTAACCTGACGGGTTGGGTTGAATCAAGTTAGTTTTGGCAAGTAGGCAGGTTCGCTGCACACCCCCTAATTATAACTCATTAACTCTCATTATGCAATGCACTAGTTTAAGGATTATATAATTATTCAATGTTTTGGTAGCACAATAAATTTGTTTTCCTCTCTTTCACTTGAATAGTAGAACTAACCATAAATTTAATTAGTAAAATACAATATTATATGAGAGGGGGAATACGCATTTATTATAATCTCGAAACATTGAATAATTATTCGTATAGTAAAAAAATTTATGTCACAACTTTTATATGATCAATTATGAGAGCATTCAAATCAGCTCATGCAAAAATTTCTATCTATTTTAGCATAAGAACTTACTTTTTCTATTTTACATACTCACTTTTCAAAAACTTCACATCAAATTATCTATTTTACACTACATTTAATTAAAAAATCAATTTCTTTTGATTTTTTTAATTGGTTCTCTTTTTTCACATACAACAACCATCATCCACTCTCTTCCTTCATTCTCAAGATATATATATATATATATATATATATATATATATATATATATATATATATATATATATATAAAGAAAGAAAGAATAAAAAATAAAATGCAATATGAGTAATACTGGTATAAATTAACATGGTTACAATAGCAACGATATATTTTTACAAAACTTTGTATGACTTGATGTGAGTGAATTTTGAGTTTGGTTGGCTACAATATAGTTATTTTTCTATAATGAGAGTACTGATATAAGTAATTTGAGTTTTAGGGAAAAAAAAATGAAGGGTTCATGTAAAAAAAGATGATGGTTATTTTTCTATAATACGAGTACTGATATAAGTCATAACTTTTATTAAGACCGTAAACGAATCAAGTTGTTTATGAATAACTCAAGCTTAACTTGAGAAAAAGTTTGTTTATGTTCTTTTATTTAGTAAACAAGCTAGACTCATGCCCAACTTTAGGCTCAATTATTAAACGAGTCAAACTTAAACATAATAATGTGTTCGTAAAGAAACTCGTGAACATGATGGCTCAATTTAACTATTAATAATACTACGTATTTATATGCGTCCAAGTAGCTCGCAAACAAGCTCGAGCTTGCTCAATAGGCATATGAACCAAGTTTGAATATGTAATCTTGTTTAGTAACGAGCTTAAGCTCGACTCGTGTTCGAAATAAGATGAAATAAACAAGCCTGAATTTTTTAAAACTTGACTCAGCTTGGTTCATTTACCTCCCTAATTTCTATAAATAATGTTATTCTAAAAAAATTAAAAAGAGATGCTCAAGTAGACACTATTCATAATGTCAAAAAAAATTAAAAATAAAAATAAAAGACAAAATACCGATAACATTTGACTTTTGTTAGCATTCACACCCCAAAATGTCATCCTATTCTACTTTACTATCATAAAAAATTATTTTATCAAATATACAATATTATTTTACAATACTCCAGCATCCCAACTTTTATTTTACAATACAACATATTAAAATAATATTTCTACACAATAAAATAATATATCCCAAAGTAGGAGAGAGAAAGTGTTGGAATTATTTAATAAAAAATAAGAGAGAGAGAGAGATAGAGAGAATTAAATAATAATAATATATCTCTTTACCATTCAGCTGCAGTGCAATTCTACATACATGTAGAATTGCACTTAGCAATATTGCAAATTTTTTTACAATACTTGGCTTTTACAAGTTCTAATGGAGTGAAAATTTTGAGCTTAAATGCTAAAAAATGCTTACATTTGGCATAAGTGAATGCCCTTATTCTCAATGCAATATTCTTAGTTCCGATTTTCCTTTGTAAAAATAAAAAAGGAAAAAGGAAAAAGAAAACATCACAATGATAACAGTA
Organism: Quercus agrifolia; assembly: GCA_029955455.1. NCBI lineage: Eukaryota > Viridiplantae > Streptophyta > Magnoliopsida > Fagales > Fagaceae > Quercus > Quercus agrifolia. Next base: position 34,060,731 of record JARQAD010000010.1, read on the forward strand.
CAAACTGTCAACCATTCAACACATAGAGTAGGTAAAGATTAAAGAGTTAGATAGGGAGAAATTAAAGAAATAAGAGTAAAGTAGAGAAATGAGTAAGAGAGCGAGAGATGGTGACAGAATGAGACGTACTAGATGGTATTGATTGGTGGGACTGCACAAATTTGGGATAGACTTAGGCAGTACGGCTCACATGGTGCCTTCTACCAGAGTCTGGATTGTCCAGACTAGACTCTATTTTGATTTATTTGGCAGTGCGGCTCACATGGTGCCTTCTTGGTTGGATGGGTGATACATGATTAATGAGTAAAAATTAATATTACGATTCAAACATGATCACCATAAATAAAGGTCTTTCAAAATTAATAAATCCACCGAATTTCAAAGTAATGGATGAATGACTGATATTTATTTGGCGTAAATGCATTTTGGTCCCTACATTTTAATTTTATTTCTATTTTGATCATTAAAATAAAAAAGCATTTTATTTTGGTCCCTACCGTCATCTAACTAACGGAAATATCCTACGTGGCAGACGGAGTGTACTATTGGTACGCTAAATGTTGATGTGGTCAATAAAATAAGAATAATGTTACAGATACAAACTATTTTATAAAAAATTTTACAAACTATTGATGTGGTGAGTGATTATTGATAAATAAAAAAGTGATATTAATGATAGGTCTAAATAAAAACCAATAAGAGATTTGTCACATCAACATTTTGTAAAAATGTTATTGTGGGTACTTGCCCCGCCATTAAGCAGTGTTTGTCCGCTTTGGGGAGCCAAGCCCTCACGGTTTTGTCACGAAGGGGTGGGATGTCTCGTGCTAGGATAGGGACCGAGTCCCACATCTCCTAAGTAACCCTCCCACTCGTGCTTTATATGCCCTTGAAGCTTGCATGAGTGTACCACTGTGCACTCATGCAAGCTTCAAGGGCATATAAAGCACGAGTGGGAGGGTTACTTAGGAGATGTGGGACTCGGTCCCTATCCTAGCACGAGACATCCCACCCCTTCGTGACAAAATCGTGAGGGCTTGGCTCCCCAAAGCGGACAAACACTGCTTAATGGCGGGGCAAGTACCCACAGTTATAAAATAGATTGTATCTGTAGCATTACTCATAAAATAATACTCTTTTTATCCCAATTTGTTTGTCCTATTTGAAAAGTCAAACTTTTTAAGTGATTATCATTTATTGTCTTATCTGCCTTATAAAAATGTATAAGTTTACAAAACTATCCTTAAATAAATTTATCATTTTTTTTAAAGAGTTATTCTTATTGAGACAACTAAAAAAGTGTCCCAATTAGATTGATTTTTTAAATATTTATTAGTTTTCTTTTCAAATAGTTTTGAAAATAAATTAGGGGTATAATAGGAACATTAGTAAATTATGACTTTTATTTTTAGAAACAGGACAATATTTTGGGACATCCCAAAATAAAATAGAGGATAAATAAACTGGGACGGAGGGAGTGTTAAAAAATGTCACGTCAACATAAAATAATGATTAAAAAAGACAAATTAGCATCCACATCAACTTTTGATTTAAAAAAAATTAATTTATCAATTTTAACAAAATAAAAAAAAAATGAAAGAACCAAAATTCGAACCCAAAATACACAAAAATTCAGATGTAGTTTCATCTTAAACTTGAATAAAAAATAACACAAATCCATAAAATTCAATTACAAGAACACAAACCCATCAAAAATAAATTTACCAACAAGACAAACACAAATGACCAGCAAAAACATACAACCAAACACCACCAAAACCAGCAAAAACTCCACTAAAAAAATAAAAAAAATATCCCTCAATCCTTAAGGGTGTGTTTGTTTGGAAGTGAAATAGGGTAGATGAAAAACTTTGGAGAGAAAATGAGAAAGAAAACTTGTTTGGTGAGTGTTTGGTTGGAGGCAGGAGAGGGAAAAAAATTAGTGAGACCCGGATGTTTTCTTCTTGAGTCCACCAAAATATTTTCTCTCCAAAATAAAGAGAAAACTGAGTGGGAGGAATTTAATAGGTAAATGAAGAAAATATCCATGTGCAAGTGCACATAGGCTTGTCCAATCCATTGCTCTTTTTTTTCCTTTTTTTTTGTCTGGTCTGATTTATACGTTATCCTTGCTCTCTTCCTTCCTTTTTCTTTTTTTCTTTTTTGTTTTTTAATGATGATGATGATTTGGACGTTGCCTCTTACTTTTTTCTTTTTTCTTTTTTCTTTTTTCTTTTGATTTCCTGGGCAGCTTCGTCCAGTCGCTCTTCTTCTTCTTTTTTTTCTTTTGCTTTCTTTTGTAATTTTTTGTTTTTTTAGACATGATTTCTCTTTTCTAGATATGATTTTTTATTTTCTAATAAATTTGGGTGATTGTTTTCTTTGTCATTTTTTTTTTTTAATAAGGCTTCATTTTATAATAAGGGTATATGAGTAAATTTATATAAACACATTTTACCAGCAAAACCATCCAACCAACACACCACCAAAGGTCCAAAACCAGTAAAAACTCCACTAAAAAAAAAATAATAATAAAAAGAAAATCTCTCAATGCTTAAGGGTGTATTTGTTTTGAGGTGAAATAGGATGGATGAAAAATTTTGAAAAGAAAATGGGAAGAAAATTTTTTTTGGTGAGTATTTAGTTGGAGAGAGAGAAGAGAAAAAAATTGATGAGAGTCGAGTGTTTTCTCCCTAAACCCACCAAAATATTTTCTTTCCAAAATAGAAATAAAACTGATTGTGGGAAATTTAATAAGTAAATGAAGTAAATGTCCATATGCACTTGCTTGTCCAATCTGTTGCTCTTTCTTTCTTTTCTTTTTTTTGTCTGATCTGGTCTGTACGTTGCCCTTGCCCTCTTCCTTTCTTCTTCCTTTTTTTTTTTTTTTTTTTTTGATGACGATGATGATTTAGACGTTGCCTCTTACTTTTTTTTCTTTTTTCTTTTTTCTTTTGATTTCCTGGGCAGCTTCGTCTAGTTGCTCTTCTTTTTTTTTTTTTTTTTCTTTTCTTTTTCTCTTTTGCTTTCTTTTGTGATTTTTTTTTTTTGACATGATTTTTTTTTTTCTAATAATTTTTGGTGATTGCTTTTTTTTTGTCACTTTTTTTGTTTTAATAGGGCTTTATATATGAGTAAATTTATACAAACATATTTTTTCATCCCAAATTAAAAAGAGAGAAATTTAAATTTTTTTCTATTTTTTCACTTTTCTACTCTTCTATCATTTTCTATGCTCCCATCCTTCTACTCTTCCAACCAAACAGACCCTCAAATTTCCCCTCCCACGTCTCTACCCTCTCCGTAAAAAAACACTCAAATGCTCATAAAAAAATCTACAGAAAAGCCACCAAAAAGTACTTAGAAACAGCCCCAAAACCCTCTGAAAAACCAGGAAAAAAATATAAAAAATCCTAGACGAATCTCATGGACAGCAGTAATTATCTAGAACTTTCTCATGAAATTATTTTGGCCGTTCTTGCCACATATATGTTCATTGAAAATTTAGGACAAAACCATCACGTTACACTATCATTGATTCCCATATATTCTCAAAAAGGTTGAATTGAGAATCAAAATTGTAGATGTATTTTTCTCTTTTCGGCTGCTGGACAAGATTCATGCCTCAACCCACACATGGATACCCGAGCCGGGCCCTAAGGAGCAAATACTGTAACCAATCCCATACTACCTCCATTTTACTCTCATTTATTTAATAGATCTAGTCCACATGAAGTTTACTGTAACTTTGGGAAGAATCACAAGTTCTGATCTGCCACCATAAGGTCTACAATGCCAATCTGCCATAGCTTTGACAGTTGTGAAAGCTCCAAATATGGGTTTGTAAAATCTTGGGAGAGAAAGAAGTGGAGGAGAAATAAGGATAGAGTAGAGGAAGGGGATGATGAGCATTAGACATTAGCGAATATAAAAATTTGAAAGATGCTACAAAATTTTCATTGTTGATTTTATTTCAATTCAAATGAAAATTGAGAATTTTTTTTTTAAAAATTATAATGCTAACGTGGCATTTATTAAATGCCAAATAAATTTTTTTAATATTATTTTATTGACCATGTCAGCATTTAGTGTGCCAATAGTACACTCCGTCTACCACGTAAAATATTTCCATTAGGGAGATTATGGAATGAACCAAAATGGAATGCATTTTTCATTTTAGAGACTAAGTAAAATAAAAAAGTATGGACCAAAATAGAAATATGATCAAAATATAGGAAACAAAAGTGCATTTACGCCTATTTATTTTCCTCAAGTTTTGCAATGAGTAATAAAAACTTGCACCAGAATTAAGAAATTGAATTGACACATGACACAAAATTAGACTCTAAGGCCGATCCTTTCGATATCACCACTAGTTCAGTTATTTTCAATAGAATTTAAGTCAGAACCAAACAATGCCCATTTCATAGCTTTTGTGGCTATGAGAAACCTCTGGATCTTGGCTATGGAAAAAGATATGTTAATGTTTGTGCCTTAGCCCTTGATTCCACTGGATCAATGGGATCCTGATTTTGATTTCCTAGGTATTCTAGATTACATTGCTTTGATTTGTGAAAGTTTTCATACTATTTCTTTTATCAATGTTCCATTGTGATGTAATAAAGCTTCTTTGGCTTTTGCCAGTGTTGCAAAAGAGAATGAGAAGATTGTTGTTTGGCTTGAAGAATGCCGCTCTTTTCTTTTCACATTGTACAACATGAATATGAATGAATACAACAATTATTGTTTCTTAGTTTTGCTGAAAAAATTTATATATATATATATATATATATATATATATATATATATATATATATATATATATTCACATATAAACATAAACAATTTTTTTTTCTTTGAAGAATATAAAACAAATAAAAACCCATAAAAACAATTTAATATTTAATATTAAAAATATAATCAAACTTATTTGAAATCTAAAATTAAGAAATAACACAAATCATAAATTAAGAAATAAAAGTAGAAAAAGAACAAAAGAGCATACATGATTGTTTCCTCTTTGACTTTGAGATGTAGAGAGAGAGCAATGAAAGTGTAAGTATGTAATTGAAACTTGTTGGTAGGAAAGAAAAAATAAGTATGAAAAAGTTGACAATTCATAAATGAAATCTTCGAACCAGTTATTGTAGGAGAAAACAAATGAGTACAAAAGTTGAATATTATGAATTGGCTTAATCCGCCTATCAATTTTTAATGCGGAATTTGTGAATTTAAGTATATGAATGAGTTTTTATTTTTCTTTTTGAAGTTAAAAAAATAATAGGTTAAACAAAATGCAACCTGTGGAGGGACGAACCTCTCCCTTAGAAGGTATTGTCTGCTTTGGGTGAAGACCCTCACGGATTTGCTCAATCCCACATTGGAGAGAGATGCCTCCCACATTCAGCTTATAAGTGCTAGGCCTAAGTGAAGGTGTACCACTAATGTGAGATCTCACATGAGTGGTACACCTTCACTTAGGCCCAGCACTTATAAGCTGAATGTGGGAGGTGTCTCTCCCCGATGGGAGAGGACTGTGAATCACATATGGGAGGGAAGCTCTCTAGTCTATGAAACCTTATAAATCCCCGGGCCTAGACGAGTTGCATGCTGGATTTTTTCAGCGGTTTTGGCTCATAGTTGGGGATTCGGTGAAAGAGGAAGTAATGAAAGTTTTCCTTGAAAGAAAGGTGTAAGAATATCTTAATAAAACCCTCATTGTTCTTATTCCCAAAGTCCAAGGTCCAGAATCTATTGGAAACTACGGGCCTATTAATCTTTGTAACTCTATTTACAAGATCATTTCCAAAGTCATTGTTGCTCGGCTTAGACCACAATTAGAGAACATTGTCTCGCCCTTCCAAACAGCATTCATTCTAGGTAGAAGAGGAACTGACAATGTTATCATTGTTCAAGAATTAATTCACACCATTGGGCAAGCTAAGGAAAGAAAGGGGTATATGGCTATCAAGATTGATCTGAAGAAGGCCTATGACAGGATTAAGTGGAGTTTTATTAGGGAAATACTCTTCAAGTTCAATTTTCCAGACAAGCTTATTGAACTCATTATGAGTTGCATATCCTCGGTCTCAACTTCCCTCCTCTTCAATGGTAGTTGCTTGGATTCATTTTGCCCCTCTAGAGGCATTAGGTAAGGGGACCCCCTATCGCCCTATCTATTCATTCTCTGCATAGAGTATTTGGGGCATTTAATTGAGGATAAGTGTGCTGCCAAGGTATGGAATCCAGTGAAAACTTCCAAGAATGACCCTTCTTTTTCGCACCTCTTCTTTGCAGATGATCTTGTTTTATTTGTTGGTGCAGACCCAGAGAACTGTCTTGCTATTAATGAAGTTCTTCAGGAGTTTTGTTCTAGATCCAGCAGAAGGTAAGTGAAGCAAAATCTCATGTGTTCTTCTCGCCTAATGTGGAGCCTGATCAAAGAGACCATTTGTCAAACATTCTTGGTTTCAGCTCTACCTCCAACCTTGGCAAGTATTTGGGTTTTCTATTAAAACTTACAGGGGTTCGTAAGCATGACTTTGATTTTGTGTTAGATAGAGTCAAGAAAAAGCTAGCAGGGTGGAAAGCTAATTTACTCTCCATGGTTGGCCGACTGGTTCTCATTCATGCTTCTTCCTCCACCATTCAGAACTATGTCATGTAGCATGCTTTGCTTCCAGATAAAATCCTCCAAGGCATTGATAGGGTAAATAGGAACTTTTTATGGGGATCTTCTAACCATGCTAGGAAAATGCATTGGGTCAAGTGGAATGTTGTAACTAAGCCTAAGGAATTGGGAGGCCTTGGGCTGCAGTCGGTTAAAGGTAGGAATATAGCTCTCCTAGCCAAACAAAAATGGAGATTTCACATAGAGAATTATGCTCCTTGGGCCAAGGTTCTCAAATATAAATATTGTAATAGGTAGAGAATCAATTCGAGGAATGAAACTAGACTCCCAAGCTCCCCTACTTAGAAAGGTATAAAGAAATGTGAGGATACTTTTTAAAAAGGGATAAAATGGATTCCGGGCCATGAGAGTAGTCTTAATTTCTGGTCTGATTGCTAGTTTAATCTTGGCTCCATTAGAGCGCACATTCAGGGTCCCCTTCCTCCAGACTCGACCAATCTTAAGCTTAAAGATGTGATATCTCTAGGAAGATGGAACTGGTCAATGATTCCTTTCAACCTCCCCTTGGAGATTAGAGATGAAATTCAAGCAATACCAATTCCCCTTATAGCTAGGAACAATGACAAGTTGGCTTGGAAATTTTCTCCAAAAGGGAACTTTGACATGGGAAGTGCTTATCTCCTTGCCACAAACTTGATGGAAGCAGAATCTTTTGCTGGTTCTCGGATTTGGAAGCTTCAAACTTTGCTTAGAATCCAAATTTTTATTTGGAGATGCATGCATAATAGTATTGTTGTCAAGGAGACTTTAACAAAAGAGGAATTCCACTTGCTACCACCTGTCTGATGTGCCATTCTGACTTAAAATCCCTCACTCATGCGCTCCGAGATTGCAACTTGGTTAAACCAATATGGCACAACTAGGAACCCATTGTTTGAACACATCTTTTTTCTCTCAAAGCATTAGAGATTGGTTGATTTCTAAATTAAGCCTCAAGTCTTCTTAGAATGCAGCTAGTATACCTTGGAATATTCTTTTCCCTTTTGCGGTATGGATGATTTGAAATAGAGAAATCAAGCTAATTTTTCCAATAAGAGGGCCAATCTGAACCTAGCCAAGTCGATAACCATGCAAGCCACTGAATTTCTCCTCTGTGCTACTCAACTAACTCGTAATAATCACATGGTGGTCAAGCAAGCCAGATGGGAAAAACCAGAACCAAGCTGGTTTAAACTCAATACTGACGGGTTATCAAGTGGCTCGGTAGGTATAGCTACTGGTGGTAGCTTGATAAAGGATGAGGTTGGCAACTGGGTGATAGGATTCTCTAGGAGAATTGGAAGAGTTGATAGTTTTGTTGCTGAAATCTGGGCTCTCCGAGATGGTCTTCAACTCTGTCATCAAATGAACGTTCGTGCAGTCATGATAGAACTTGATGCGAAGGCATTGGTGGATGTTCTTAACAACTCTTTATATTGCAATTCTGTGATCTCCCCCTGTTGGATGATTGCAAGCTCTTAATTAGTCAAATCCCTCAGGCTCGCGTTAAGCATACTTACCAGGAAGCTAATAAATGTGTGGATCATCTAGCTAATTTAGGATTGGTTCAACCTTTGGATTTTATTGTTCACTCTAATCCTCCTTTGGAGTTGATCCCTCTGGTTAAGGCGAATTCTCTGGGTTCTTGTTGTAACAATCTCTGCCCTGTTCTTTCTTCTTTCAATTAGTTTTAAAACTCTTTCCTTTAGACCCAAAAAAAAAAAAAAAAAAAAAATGAAATGGTTAAGAGAGCAAGAGATGCTGACAGAATGAGACATACTGGATGGTTTTGATCGGTGGGTTGCGTCAATGTGTCGCTCTTGTTAAGTGGATTAGGCAATGGGGCTCACTAATGGTGCCTTCTACCAGAGTCTAGATTATCATGTCCAGATGCTCTTACCTCCTTAGCTGATGGATCTTTAATATCAATAGATTTGATCAAAGCGTTTACTCATTTTCTTTTCTTTTTTCTTTTTCTTTTTTTGATAAATTACAAATTACACCTTTAAAGTTTGAGAGTGTTTGAAGTTTACACCATGAAGTTTCAAAATTTTAATTTTACACCTTGAAGTTTCAGAACTTATATTTTACCCCCTAAGATTTGGGGATGTTTGAATTTTACACCATGACATTTTAGAATTTGGATTTTACCCCCTAAAATTTAGGAGTATTTGGATTTTACACTCTAATATTTGGGGTTGTTTGGATTTTGTACACTGAAGTGTCAAAATTTTGGGGTATAAAATTCAAACAAATAAAATTCACGTCAGGTGCACATTAAAAATAAATAAATAAATAAAGAATGGCTGAGGTGGGTAATTTCATTTCATTAGATTATTTGGGCTAGATCTTTTTTTTTTTTTTTGTTATTATTGGGCCTGAAGGGCCAAGAATTGCGATTCCCATTTGGATTAGGATAACAATATGTATATACCTGATTTAAGGGTTTTTTTTTTTTTTTCTTTCCATCTAGCAATTTTAGTTTTATCAAATAAACTAAGATCTATTGATCCATCACTTGATAGTTTTGCCATGGTATTTTCTCTAAATTGTTCGAAAACTCTTGTGGGGAAAATTTTGAATTCTGACAATTTTTAAATTTCTTCTTTCTTTACTTCTTGTTTCTTTTGTAACTCTTCTAAATGTTCTTCACTGAAAGTTATTAATTTTAAATTTTCTATTTTTTGTCATGGGATCATTGTTTGATCAATAGACTATGCACATTATTTGTTTATATAAGTAGAAGATATATACAGCCTACCAAAAGATAGTCCAATACTTTTTACATAGCTACAATTCAATTCTTACCAATTAAAAGTAAAAATTGACTATGCCAAAAATAATTATCTATTTCTAGTTAAAATAAATAATAATCATCTATTCAGAATATGAGTTCTTTTTTTCATTGGAGGACTAAGAGCTTCCGAGAAGCATTACACCAGCGAGTATAGGAGGCATGGAGGTTGGGCCAATCGGAGGAGGGGCAATGTGTGAAATGATGAAGCCACAAAGACAAAACCTGCTCTTGGTCCTCCTCTTGTTCCAACATCTCTATGCTCTCTTCCAACACTCTCTCTAGCTCAACTCTTTCACTCATGCTTAGAATTGGCACATCTGTGCCATTGCTTGCTCTACATAGCAATGGTAGCCATGATAAGAGCATCTTCTTCTTTGTTTGCCTTTGTTGCTCTTTCTTGCTTTCTTCAGTTTCATAGAGTCCCAAATCTTTGGCTTGCTTGAACAAGAATGCTGCAATAATTAGATAGCTTAGTATTTCAAACCTTAGGTATAGAGTGGGCGACAGATCTATGTCAACATCTTTTTTTTTCTTTTTTTTGAGGGGGATCTATGTCAACATCATGATTAATAAAAATTTGAATTACTATTTGTATAATTGACAACTCATCAATTTTAGTTTGTGTAGTATTCCTAAACGTCAATTCGACCAAAAAAAATCAATTTGGACATCACAATTAGTCTCTTTATAACGACAACTTGAAATTGAATGAACTCCTCCGCATGGTATATATGTGATACATCTTACAATTAAATTATGGGCAAAACTTAGGTAATACTGTTCCTTAGATGTGATCTCATGATCAATCTTTGATTTTAGGGTTTTTTCTTCTTTTTTTTTTCTTTTTCTTTAAACGATATGGTCCAAGTTTTAACAAAGTTGGCATTGCTTTCATCTAATGTGTTGCATTGGTATTTGACTCAAATAATGAATGCATATGCTGGAAAAAGATTGAGAATGAAGGAAGTAACCTTAAAACCGTGTATACTGTATAATTGTAATTAGAATGTCGTGCACCCCAAATCTAGTGGAATTTTCAATTTTCTAATAATCTTTCCTTGGTTGAAAAGTCAAATCAAGATGGCAATAGCAGCCAATCCCTATTAAAACTTGTTGTTAAAATAAATAAATCCCAAATTAGAACTAATCTTCACTTCCATGCCTGATGATGACAAAATTAAGGTCCTGATTAAATAATCCTGATCGAGTAAAGGTACTACAAATACAATTCATAAACATGTCCGGAACGCAGTTTGAAGGACCACCAAACTAATGACCAAACCAATCATCAAGCATTACATTGACTTTGTCCCAAGTGACACATTACGCACCAATAATACGAATAAGTCATCCAAGAAGCATATTCTCTCGCATATCTTCCGTACTTGTATATCTAATCAAATTTAAATTTATACACTGAAATATTTTTACGTGATAGATTGTGATTGGTTGTCAATTATTTACATGTACTCAATTTTTATTTTTATTTTTTTAACATTTCCTTACGATAGCATAACCCCTTTTCTTTTTTGAGAATCGTATCGGTATAGCCTAGCTAATTACTGTTGGTACTCACTTGGTACATTCAGCCATAATTAATTAATTTGAAAATTACACTGTATAGTTCTAAAGCTTTACTTTTATCTCCAAACATTAACATATTTGCTTTATATCTCTATCAGAGTAGGGTTGAAGCTCATTCCTGCATTCACTTTTGATTGATTTGATTCTTAAAAAAAAAAACCTTTTGATTGATTTATATTAAATTATATTCGTGTACTTTGAGTTATATAGATCTATTTTAAATTATATTCATCTACTTTAATTTATATAGGACAAAAAAATATATACTTAAGCATAGTTGTTGAGATGACAATGCATATTTGTGTTAACCAAAAAAAAAAATGCATATTTGTGTTTTTAATTTAATTAAATATTTTTATGTAATATATTTAAGACTTATGACAAACTTTTGTCTTTCATATAGCCTTTTCAAACTTTACTATTTTAGACATAATTGTGTTGGATTTATTTTAAGTACAATAAACCAAAAAGGCAAAACAGTAAACTCTGATAATCTAATTCAGGCAAAGCATAATAATCATATTCTAGAAATTTTAGAAAGAGAATAAAAGTAATACACCTGAGATCTTTACAAGGGAACCTTGTAGCCGAGGCTGAGCCCAAAGACCCAGCCAAGCCAAATTCGACGCCACCGCCCACTTGGAAACAGCTTCCTCCGCGCAGCCACAAGCCACCAACTTCTGAGCCAACCACAACAACTCAGCCGCCAGTTTCTCACCCGAACAAGGCTCCAACCGGTCCATCCCAACCGGACTCTTCTTACTAATCCCGAACCTCCGAACCACCTTCAAAACCCGGCTCAAGCTATACTCGACCGGTCCAGAACCAGAGCCGCCATCCCCAGCACGGTCCTCCTGACCCCCTTGCTCAACCACAGCGGCTTCAAGCTGAGTAAGAGTCCTATCAAAAGCCATTGAAAGTACCTTACGGTTGACTTCACGTAAAGCCTCTGAACCTTCCGTATTATTCTCATCAAGAAGCCTCTCTGCTAAAGATCGAACAACTTCATACTTTCTAGAGCTAACTGGGATGTCATTAACTATGGACAGAAGCTGTGAAAGTGCTCGAGAAATACCCGAGTCGCCGGTGGGCACGTAGTTATTGTCAGTCTTCTTTGTAGTAGGGTTTTGGGGAATAGGGTTGAGGAGGGAAGGAAAGAAAGAAGGAAGAATACGAAGAAGGAAAAGGAAGGCGGCAATTAAAGTGTAGCGAATGAGTTCGAGGAGTTTGTATTTTTCGGCTATGTTGACAACGGATTTATCGGCATAGATGAATAGAGTGGTCAACAGATTTCGGAGGAGAAGAGGAGCCATGGTGGTCGGAGAAGAACCTTCCATCATGCCCATATGCTTGTTTTTGGTCGATGTGGGTTTGTGTGAATCAGTGAAGACGTGCTTATGAATTTAAGGACTGAAGGAGTGATATTGGTTGTGGGTTTGTTGATAGATAGGTGGTGAGATGTGGTCTGGTTGTAAGGAAGTGAAATTGAGATTCCTAATGCTATTTATTAGAAAGAGGTGGGGTACAACTGTTTGGTAGCTGTGTGCCTGCGTTCTTATAGAAAGACAGTTGCGTGAAGACCACAATTAATTTTCCTTTTATTTATTTAGATTTTAAAAAAAAAAATTTTGGTAAAATACAGTAACTTACCCTGAGATTTGAAATAATGTTAAAAGCATCCAAAACTTCTTTGAAATGTCCAATTTAGTCCTCTAAACATTAAAGGCGTGTAACGCGGTTTGTGCATTAAAGACATGAGAGAAGAAGAGATGGGAGAAAGAAAATCCACTAGGATAAGATTTGGCATGGCAAGCAGGCAAGGGAACAGAAAATAGAATGAGAAAGAGAGAAGAGATAGAGAGAAGGCTAAGTGTGTGGACTTTAGAGGTGTGGAGTTGATTGTGAGGATAAGAAGAAAGAGTGAAACCACTAGCGGGTGTGGTACAACTGGTAGGTGACTGCTGAGGCTTCACTACATCCCAAGTTTGAGTTCTCACGGAGACTATAATTGCAATTTCTAGTAAGTCCCAGAAACTAATAAAGCCTGGGGTGTGTGTGAGTTCGGGGTCTCCAAGCTCCGATTCGAGTTAGTGGAACCCAAGAGCTTACTCAAATGTACCATGGGGCATGGGACAATGACTGCCACATGTGAGTTCCTTTTTTTTTTTTTTTTTTTGCTCTCCAAAAAAAGGGGGGGGGGGGAAGAAGAAGAAGAAATAATGGAGAAAAGATATTAAATAAATAAATAAATTCTTTGGGTCTAAAGAAAACGGTGTTACACGCAGTTTGTCTTCAAGGACCAAATTGATTATTTTTAAGAAGCTTTAGATGTGCTTGACATTATCCTAAACCTCAAGATAGGATAGTGTAATTTACCCTTTTTTAAAGAGAGATAGATTCAATTTGATTTCTCTTTATCGTGAGATCATCAATTAGTTTTTGGTGTAGGTGAAATTAAACTTCAAATCTCTTATTTAAATACAAGAAACTTTATTAGTGTGAGGGCCAATTGACCCCATATGTTCAAATTGCATTGGAAAGGGCTGGGCCCAATACCCAGTCCGAGGATAAGAGAGTATCCGAGGACGACCAGTAAAGGAAGAAATGAAAGTTACACTCCGAAAAGAGGTAAAGAATACCTATGTAGGATTTAACCGTGTCCGAGGACAACGACCACCTCGGAACGTCTGTCCGAGGTGGTCAGTAGACTTATCAATCTCTTAAGGTAATGTCTCAGACAAACCTTGCAACAAAGGGGATGAGAAAATATTAGATAAAGGATAAGAATGAGAGAAAACAAATATCTGGAAGTACTGTTACCCCCGCATTAAATGCTGCCCAGCTAACTCTCTGGCCGCATTAATGTGGAGGTGATGCCTGAACTGTGAACAAGCAGCCTTACAGCTAAGAATGGAAGGTTCAAGAAGAGGCAAGGGAAACAGAGAAAAATGACTCCCAACACCTGACCCACACGTGGATGGAGGAAATTGTGTAAAAACCATAGTATATAATATGAAGAAAGATAAAAAGAGGAAGGGACAGAAAAGGGAGGAGGAAGAAAAAGAAAGAGAAAAAGAGAGCAAAATGTTGAAGAAATACAACAGTAAAAAAGAAGAATTCATTACTCTTAGTCCCAGTACTAGGGCATGTCCGAGGATACTTTTTGCATCTGTGCGCGTGTAACTCTTTCCTTTTAACGCTATATACCAATATCTTTATCCTAGATTCAGACTAGCATTTTCTCCCACTCTCTATAAATTTATTGTTCAGGCTTCTTGGGTCTGGGTCCATTCCTGTTCCGGGTTTAAGCCAAAGTTGGTCCTTACAATTGGCGCCGTCTGTGGGAACTGCTTGATCTGATCATAAAGAGATTTTGGTTTAGTGCACCAAATGGAAGAGTCAGGTTCGCATCAACCAACGATAGGGCCACATCAGGGTAATGATAATCTGCACCAGGTGGAATCGGGAGGTTCACAACATAGCCAATCGGAGGTAAACCCTCAACAAAGGGGAGATCGTGAGAAAAGTGGGCAAACCATGCACACTAATAGGAGTCAATTGCGTGGGAAAAGTCATGTGTCCCATGCAGAGAATGAGAAAGACATGCAACGTGAAATTGATGAGTTGAAGAAGAAGTTACGCCATGCACAGCGGAGGCGAGCATCATTTGAATCTGAATCTTCTTCTAGGGATACAGAGGATGTCACGTATAGGTAAAGATCCAGAACTCCGCCCAATGAAACCTTCTCCGGTGATGAGGAACATAGTAGTTATAGGTGGAAGAGCAAAAGTACATCGCACAAGGGTCTAGGAATCAAGGCCATGAACGAAGCATTAAATCAGGTCGCTAAATCGCCTTTCACACGTCGGATTGAGGGTGCAAGCTTTCCTCGGCGATTTAATCAACCAACCTTCTCTCTTTATAATGGTCGGACAGATCCGGTGGAGCATGTTAGTCATTTTAATCAAAAAATGGCCGTCTATTCAAAGGATGAAGCCCTAATGTGTAAGATCTTTACGTCTAGCTTGGGTCCAATGGCGATGAGATGGTTTAATGGCCTCAGGGAAAATTCCATTGACTCCTTCAAGAAACTTACCCAATCCTTTGGCCCCCGCTTCATCACATGTAACAGGGTACCATTACCTTTAAGATCTTTGCTATCTATGTCTATGTGAGAGGGAGAGACTCTAAAGGCTTACTCAGATAGATACTGGGAAATGTTTAACGAGATAGATGGGAGCTATGATGATGTGGCCATTAGTACATTTAAGGCTAGATTGCCGGCAGAGCATGAGTTGAGAAAGTCACTCACTGGCAAACCTGTCACCAGTGTACGCTTGTTGATGGATAGGATTGACAAGTACAGGAGGATTGAGGAAGATCAGTTGCAAGGAAAAGGGAAAGCGAAGGTGATCCCTCAGGAGAGGAGGGATTCCAGGTCGGATCGATTGCAGAACAATCGACCTCGGAGAGACTTTTCAGGGCAATCTGCATCTGCCAACTCCTTGGCGGTCAACGTTGTGTTTCGGGAACCAGTGCAGAAAGTCTTAGAGAAAGTAAGGAATAAGCCATTTTTTAAGTGGCCGAATAAAATGGCAGGAGATCCAATCAACTGTAACCAAAACCTGTACTGCCATTATCATCAGGATCATGGTCATACTACTGAAGATTGCCGGAACTTGTGGGACCATTTGGAACAGCTGGTCCGAGAGGGGAGGTTAAAGCATCTATTGCACCATTCTAGTGGCCGAGGAGGCCAGACTGGTTCGGCATTTCAGGGAAATCCTGCATCGAAGCCTCCTCTTGGTACCATAAATGTCATATTTGCTGCCCCAGGGAGGACTGGATCCTGCCCTTCCAGGATAATGTTGGTATCCCATTATTCCGATGATGAGCCTAATTCAGTGCCAAGGAGGGTCAAGACGAACGTACCTCTAGTGCTGAGTTTTTCGGAGGCGGACAAACAGGGAACCATACAGCCACATGATGATGCTCTGGTGGTTACCCTTAGAATTGGTGGATACGATGTGAGGAGAGTCATGATTAACCAGGGAAGTGCAGCAGAAATTATGTATCCTGATCTCTTTAAGGGTCTGGGTTTAAAGTCAGAGGATTTGACTACCTATAGCTCACCTTTGGTGAGTTTTGAGGGTAAGATGGTTGTCCCTAGGGGCCAGATCAGATTGCCTGTGCAAACTGGATCAAACGTGGTTGAGGTAGATTTTATCGTGGTAGATGTTTTTTCCCCGTATACGGCCATCGTGGGCAGGCCTTGGCTGCATTCCTTGGGTGCCATTTCCTCCACCCTTCATCAAAAGGTAAAATATCCTTCTGGAGGTCAAGTGCTGGAGATAGTGGGAAGCCAATCTATGGCTAGGCAATGTTTAATTGTGGCAATTCAACACAAACCAGAGACTGGCACTTCGAATAGTAAAGAAAGTAGTTTATAGCAGTTAAAAACCCCGTCGTCACCGCTCAATGGACCAGCCGACAAGATGAAATGTGAAGACCTGGATAAGGTGATCATAGGGGATGACCTGGAGAGATTCTTTCAGGTTGGGGCTCGACTCCCCCTACAGGAGAAGGAAGAGTTGGTTGAGCTTTTGAGAAGAAACGTAGACATGTTCGCATGGGATGCCTACGAAGCCCCTGGTTTAGATCCGAAATTCATTTGCCATCGTTTAAATGTAGACCCCTCAGTCACTCCAAAAAAGCAGCCACATCGGCGCCTTTCTAATGAACACGTAGAGGCAATTAAGAGTGAAATGGTTAAACTTAAACAGGCAGGGGCTATTAAAGAGATATTCTACCCTCAATGGCTGGCAAATACCGTGGTGGTCAAGAAGAAGACAGGAAAATGGCGTGTCTGTGTGGACTTTACAGATCTTAACAAGGCTTGCGCCAAAGACCCATTCCCTATGCCGAGGATAGATCAGTTAGTAGATGCAACAGTAGGCCATCCTCTGATGAGTTTCCTAGATGCCTTTCAAGGTTATCACCAAATACCATTGGCAATGGAAGATCAGGAAAAAACAGCTTTTGTCACTCCAGTGGGGAACTACCACTACAAAGTAATGCCTTTTGGCCTGAAAAATGCAGGATCAACTTATCAACGGATGATGATAAAAATGTTTGAACCGCAGTTGGGAAAAAATGTTGAGGTCTATATTGATGATATGGTTGTGAAGAGCAAATTGGTGTCCGAGCACTTAGCAGATCTTTCGAACATTTTTGAAATCCTGAGGCGGCACAAGTTGCGTCTGAATGCTTCTAAATGCTCTTTTGGAGTGGGGTCAGGGAAGTTCCTAGGATACATGGTGACTCATAGGGGAATTGAGGTAAACCCA
Organism: Quercus agrifolia; assembly: GCA_029955455.1. NCBI lineage: Eukaryota > Viridiplantae > Streptophyta > Magnoliopsida > Fagales > Fagaceae > Quercus > Quercus agrifolia. The sequence goes on from JARQAD010000010.1 coordinate 34,078,130, forward strand.
AACCAGATTAGAGCAATTAATAGCTTGCAACCACCTCAGAATCCAAAGGAAGTGCAAAAGCTTACTGGAATGATGGCAGCTTTGAATCGGTTCATATCTAGGTCAGCAGAAAGATGTAAACCTTTCTTACTTCTATTACATAAATGGAAAGAGTTTCAATGGTCCAAGGAATGCGTCACAGCATTCCAAGAGCTTAAACGCTACCTATCCCATCCACCCATAATGTCTAGCCCAGTGGTGGACGAAGTTCTCTTTGCCTACCTCGCCGTTGCTCTACATGCCATAAACCTTGTGCTCATACGGGTGGACAATGGTATACAACGGCCAGTTTATTATGTGAGCAAGTCACTTAACGAGGCTAAGGTGCACTATTTGCCACTAGAAAAGGCGATATTGGTTGTAGTCCATGCCACAAGGAAGCTTCCCCATTACTTCCAGGCGTATACTGTGGTTGTGCTAACTCAACTTCCCCTCAAGTCATTGCTTAGGAGCGCTGATTATACAGGGAGAGTAGCTAAGTGGGGTACGATTTTAGAGACTTTTGATATAAAGTACATGCCTCGTACATCTATATAGGGGCAGGTGCTCGCTGATTTGGTGGCCGAATTTGCTGAATGTCCTAAAGAGGTGGAAATGGGAAGTGAGGCACTGGTCGAAAGGTTGGTCGACGTGGCCTTTATTCAGGGCCTACCACCTTGGGAATTATATGTTGACGGAGCAGCTAATCAACGGGGTTCAGGAGTGGGGCTAGTACTGGTGTCACCTAAGAAGATTACTATCGAGAAATCCTTAAGACTGAATTTCTCAGCTACAAATAATGAAGCAGAGTATGAAGCTTTACTGAGGGGGATGGTGATGGTTCAAAAAATGGGGGGAAAGGTAGTAAGGGTTTTTTCAGACTCGAAACTGGTTGTGGGACAAGTAAGAGGTGACCTGGAGGCACGAGATTCAAGAATGCAGGAATATTTAGGTCAAGTCAGGAGTATACAAGAAAAGTTTGAAGTTTTTGACTTGTCTCATGTTCCTTGAAGTGGGAACACCCATGCAGATTCGTTGGCCACCCTTGCCACGTCCTCGGCCTAGGATTTGTCTCGGGTAGTATTGGTGGAGGACCTATATACGCAAACTTTAGTGCATCATGGTGCTCCTTGGATCCATCAGATCACGCTGGGTCCAAGCTGGATGGATTCTATATCACTGTTCCTGGAAAAAGATGTACTGCCTGAAGAAAAGTCTGAAGCTGATAAAGTGCGAAGGAAAGCTCCTCGGTTCTAGCTCTCCGAGGATAGAAAATTGTACAAGCGCTCTTTCTCTGGACCTTATTTGTTGTGTGTGCACCCAGAGGCATCAGAATTTGATGTGCATAAAATATATACAATAAAATACTCACATATCTACATATTTAGCCTTACTTTTATGTTATTTTGTGACTGATTATATAATATCTTTGTGTTGTAGGTAACAAGGGCTTTACTTGTAAAGTGGGGCTAGGCCAATTGAATCAAGCCAACTTACATCCAGCTAGGCATGAATTCAAGAGAAGACCAATCCAATCAAATTTAAATCCAATTGGAGCCAGGAATCAAAGGAAATTTGCATCAAATCCAAGTTCAATTCGGATTAGGATTTCAGCCTACATATCAGTTAGTATTTTTGGCATAAATTTCAGCTCAGAAGTCCAATTGATATGATTCAAGTTGGGCTAGAAAGATAACTTAAAGGGCTACAACTTTGTAGTTTACCAAAAGTCCAAATTCAGAAATTAAATGGGCCGAAATCGTCAGTTAAGTGTAGCCTAAAAATCTGGGATTTTCTCCAAATGGGAATTCAACTTGTAATAGGATTCCTTGACCTATTTAAAGGCTCTTTAGGGAAAAATTCAAGGAGGGAGTGCTAGGGCTGAGGGCTGAATATATAGAGAGCTGCGGCTACCTCTTCCATAACAGTTAGTTTTATTTTATTTGTCTAGTTTAATGTTTAGTATTTTATTTTTGTGTTTTCTTTCAATTACTATGAGTAGCTAAATTTATAATTAGGGTTAAGGATGAAACCTTGATAAGAATTATCAGTATTATTTATGTGATTTAATTTTTCCCACAATAATTGTTCTTTATTGATTTAAATTGTTCTTGCTTTATATCAATTAACTAAGATGAGATTCTAGATATGAGTTCAATCATGTTTTTCTCATGATTTAGGATTTGTCTTAATTAATTGAATGCTTGGTTTATTAATTCTTGATTATAAAATTAGATATCATTTGTGATTTGTCTGTCAATGGATACAATTTATGATTTGATTTTTAGAATTGGATATATCTTGTGATTTGTTTGGCTACGGATACAATTGATGATTTGGTTTTATACTTAAGAAGCGAAAAAGAACATGCTTTAGATTTTTAAACATAAGTTTTAATGATGATATTTCCCATGATAGCAAGATTGATTTCTAGATTATCATGCAGTGGCTGAGAAAAATTAATGATCATAAATATATGCTGATATAACTTACAAGGCAGATTCCAAAATCTTAATTTCTTTCTCTTGATTGTTTACATCTTTTTATTGCTTTATATCTTTGCTTAGATTAATTATTTTTTTTAGTTTATTTAATTTCAAAACAACCAATTTTTATTAAACTAGATTAGGATTAATTTGGTTAAGGTTTGATTTAATTTCCTACGTTCATTCAAGTCCCTGTGGGTTCGACCTCATTCTTGTCTAACTATACTTCGGTACGGTTCGTACACTTGCGAGTATTTTAAAATTTCACAACAAATCACTTCTAGAGGAATTACATGAAGGGGTTTATGGAAGTCATACAGGAAGAAGATCACTGTCTCACAAGGCTCTTACCCAAGGATATTGGTGGCCAAACATGCAAAAAGAGGCGCAGGAATATGTCAAGAAATGTAATCAATGCCAGAGGTTTGCACCCAATATTCATCAGCCTGGAGGGGTGCTCAACCCTCTTTCTAGTCCGTGGCCTTTTGCTCAGTGGGGCCTAGATATTGTGGGACCTTTCCCCAAGGTAGTGGGGAACAAAAAATACTTCCTGGTATGCACAGATTATTTCACTAAGTAGGTCGAAACTGAGCCTTTAGCCAATATCAGGGATGTAGATGTTAAAAGGTTCATCTGGAAGAGCATAGTTACACGATTTGGGGTTCCCAATGTCCTCATCTCAGATAACGGTCTTCAATTTGACAGCAAGGCTTTTAGGAAGTACTGTTCTAATCTGGGGATAAAGAACAGGTATTCCACTCCAGCCTATCCGCAAGGAAATGGACAAGCTGAGGCTGTTAATAAGGTCATCGTGAACAGATTTAAAAAGAGGTTGGATGACGCCAAAGGAAGATGGCTTGAAGAGTTACCACACGTTCTTTGGACATACAGGACAACACCTCGGAAGTCTACTGGAGAGACCCCCTTCTCAATGATGTATGGGGCTGAAGCTGTAATCTATCTAGAGAGCGGTTTCCCTACCATGAGGTCTAGCGCATTCACCTCGGATGGAAATGATGAACTGTTAAAAAGGAATTTTGATCTAATTGAAGAACGACGGGAAAACGCTAGGGTGCAGTTAGCCTATTATCAACACAAGCTAAAGTAAGGCTACGATATGAGTGTGAAGCTGAGACCATTGGCCCTAGAGGACTTGGTTTTGAGGAAAGTTGTGGGAAACACTAAAAACCCTGCTTGGGGAAAATTGGAGCCCAATTGGGAGGGACCATATCGCATTACGTTGGTAGCAGGAATAGGTGCATACTACTTAGAAGATTTAGATGAAAGAGCTGTACTTCATCCTTGGAATGTAAATAACCTGAAAAGGTATTACTATTGATAAGAAAAATTATACTATGTTTTCTTTTGATTCTATTTATCTTAATTATCTGTTGAAATATTAAACAGAAACTAAGTTATGTCAGGTCCTCGGACCACAAACTTAGTGGAAATTAATATCCTATGACATCTGTTGAAATATTAAACAGAAACTAAGTTATGTCAAGTCCTCGGACCACAAACTTAGTGGAAATTAATATCCTATGACATCTGTTGAAATATTAAACAGAAACTAAGTTATGTCAAGTCCTCGAACCACAAACTTAGTGGAAGTTAATATCCTATAGTATCTTTGAAGTATTATACAAAGGCTGGTTTGTATTAGGTTCACCTACCATCAGCTTGCTGAGAGTGAGTGTTCAGGAAATTTCCTTGGAATACAAAAGGGAAAACTTCTTTCTATCACATCCTCAGATCGTAATCATTGTAAAAGTAGTTAGGCTTGCCATCTCAAGGGATACACTCAATAAAGTATAAGTTGTATCAAATCCTTTGGAACGTGATACTTAATGGAAGATATTAATTTTTAAGCCAAGTGTTGTCTTATTTTATAAGTCATAAGTCAGTCTTATAATTATTAAATTAAAGGTCAGTATATTTCCATATATTGACGTTTTGCTCATTATGTAAGTGTTGAGATATACCTTGGAGGTGATAGGACTTATTAAAGAGCTTGGTCAAAAAAGAAAGAAATATGCTTTTTAACGGGATTTGATGATATGTTTTATCAATGTACTTCACTCCTTAACGATCTATGTGGGAGAGAGCATAAGAGATGAGATGAAATGAAAACCATACATTCAAGTAGAACAATATTACTGACAAATATAATTAGGAACAGAGAATAATGCCTCATATATTATAAAAATTTGTACTTCAATAAAAAAAAAAGGGTGGGGGGAAAGAAAGTAATAATAACCAAGTTACAACCATTATAAATATCATAAAATAAATAAATAAAAACTAAAAAACTAAAAACTAATACAAAGCTTAGGGTTTCAGCTTGATCTGAAGCTTGGGCTTGGGAGCCTGGTCAGCCACTTCAGGGGTGATCTCTTTCTCTTTGCCCTTAAAAGACTCCTGCGCAGGTAAAGTGATTAAAGCTAACTGCTTCTCAAAATCCTGAGAAGCTGTCCCTGGTTGAGGGGCTTCAGTCACTTTATCCGAGGAGGGTCCCTTCTGAATCTCTTTCTCTTTAACCTGTTCTGGTTGGTCAGTAGAAGAAGGGTGCTGAGGAGGGGCTTTAGTAATCGGTTGGGGCGCGAGAGGGGCTATCTCAGTCTGCTTAGGGATCTGCAGGGCTGAAGGAAAGATAATGCTTTCTGGTCTCCTAAGTTCAGATGAAGCTTCAACCCAAGCCTGGTTGAGAGCCTCTTCCCAGGTCTAGGCACAGTAGGCACGACACACAACGAGGACCTCTGCCCGAAGAGCGTCCTCGATCTCAGCTACGTCGACGTCATAGCCGTGCTGCTCAACCTCATCCCTCTCCTTCTTGGCTTTGACCTTGTCCTCCTCAGCCTACAATTTGGCTTTTTCGGCTAGGTCCTTAAGCTTGTTAGCCTCCTCTAGCTGCTGCTTCAAGGTTGCCATTTGCTCCTTGGCCGTAACCAGCTGCCCCTTAACCTCGTTGGCCAGCTTTCTTTGGCTCTCGGCCTGTGTCTCAGCGCCTTTTAAGGCCGAATCAGAACTCTTCCTGGCCTGTTCCACAGCCTTTAACTTCTACCTGAGGTCAGCATTGCTGTCTTCAGCAATGGCTAGCGTCTGCACAGCAGCACTCATTCTTTTTCTTTCATCATCCAGCTGCTGTGAGACGGAGTGGTACATCTCCTCCATTCTGAAGGTGCTTTGAACAGCCTTTTAAAATAATAATAATAATAAATAAGTGTTATACCAAATAAAAAGAAAAGAAAGAGGCTAAGGGGGGAAAGATACATACCATTCCTAAAAACCGTTTGGCTTGAAGGAAGACTTCATTCCTCCTCAGTCCTCGTAGCTCCACCATGTCCTTGGGGAGTAGGAGGGTTTCCTCTAGTACTGAGGCCACGTGGCAACCTATGCCCCCATTATAGTCTCTGATTGATGCGTCATCAGTCAGAGGCTCACCACCAAGCATGGGGGCTGGAAGCCATGCTTGAGGTTCGGGCAATTGAACCTCGCCCCTTTCTGGTCCTCGGCTGGGGGCATGACTGACTCTTTGTTGCTTGGTTGGCCTGTGGGCCTCTTCTTCGCTGGAAGGACGAGGTCTTCCAGTTTCTATTACCTCCTTACCCTTGGGCTCCCTTCTCCTCTTAGGGTCAAGTTGTTCAGTCCTGGAGGGAGGAGGTGGCTGAGGGGCACAAAGAGGAGATTTAGGTGGGGGAGGAGGAAGTTTGGGTTGAGCAGGCTTCCCAGCCTCCCCCCTTCCTGGCTGGCTCTCCAGTAACTCTTGAAGGCTGCGCTGGGGTTTCCTCTGAATGCCCATGTCTTTAGGTATGTTTGGTGATGGAGAAGATTGATTGAAGACTTCGTAGTCGTCTGTGGCTGAGGTGAGGTCCACAAAACCTTCTTCCTCTTGTTCAACTTCTTCTTCCTCCTCTACTTGGAAAACGGGGGGGGGGGGGGGGGGGGGAAGATGTTGCTGCTGTTGCAAGGCTGGCAACGGGTAGTGGTTCTGTGAGCGGGGAGTATCTGGGGAGAGGAATGCCTTGAGGGACTACGAACCCTTCGTAGGCGACATTAATTCTGCGAAGCCGAGGATCCTTTGCTTTTATCACGCACGAAGGAGCTTGGAATGCGCGCGATATGGGGTTGTAGCCGAGGATGAGATGTGCCGCCCTCAGCTGACCGTCTGACTCGTTGACGTAAATTTCAGCTTGAAGAACCCCTGTCCAAGCTGGCTTTGTTAACTAAGCGGAGTGAAGGCATAGTGGCGCGGGGATCTGCAATATCAGTAGGAACAACGATGAACCATTTTAGTACCAGCAGACAACAGTGGGAATACCAAAATTATGTAAAGTTAAATGTTAAAACTAAATGGTTAGTTTCCCACTTTGTTCACCCTCTTTAACTGGGCATGGTAAGCCATCATGCCATCGCCCAGAGAAGATTAGAAAGTCTTCTTTTAATCCCTTGTTAGATACAGGGAGACACTGAATCAACCTAACCTCGGCGTGCCTAGATTTTAAATAATATCCCTGCTTTTTTAGGTGTTGAAGATTGTAAATCTAGTTTATATCATGGTGAGTTAGGTTTAGGTTCATTCTTTCGTTCAAGACTTCTATACACCTTAACACCCTAAACATATTCGGCGCGCATTGTGTAGGGGACAACCTAAAGTACCTAAGGTAGTTCCTAGTGAAGGTACCCATAGGAATGACCATCCCTCCTTTTATGAAGGCAATCATAGGGATGACCACCTCGTTCGTTTTCCTTTCATCATACCACTCACCCTGTGCCACGTATCTAACGCCCACATGTGGAGGAATATTATACTTAGTTCTAAAACTCCTCATTCCCTCCTCGGTGTCTACTAACTCCTTAAATCTACCCATTTTCTAAGAAGTTCTATAAGGGAAATTTCGCAATAAAAGGAATAAGAGTTGGAGATAGTTCAGGAAGACTTACAGGTGTGTGAAATGGTCCTCGGACAGGATTTTGGTATTTGTAGACGCGCAGAGGAGTGAGAGAAAGAAAGGAAATATCAGGTTTAGAATACGGGTTCTAGAATAGCGCAATCGTTTAAAGTGAAAAGAAACTGATTTGAAAGACTATTTATAGTGGTGCAGAAATTGGGAGCGGGAATTCGCCCGCTCAAATTCCCAGAAAGCTCAACCGTCGTTGGATTCTCATCCAACTGTTGAATGTGGGAGACAAAGGAGTTGCCAAAATTTAATGAAGGCACGCCCTGGGCACTGAAGAGTCAGGGATGAGTCACAAGAAGACAGACACGTATTGTTGCGATTTGACCTAATGAAACCAAATCATAAGGTAGATCAGACGAGGGAATCAAAATCCTCCTTTTCTCCCGAGGAGCTGAAAAGCAAGATTTTGAGGGGCTATTGTGGGGGCCAATTGACCCCATATGTTCAAATTGCATTGGAAAGGGCTGGGCCTAATACCCAGTCCGAGGATAAGATAGTATCCGAGGACAACCAGTAAAGGAAGAAATGAAAGTTACACTCCGAAAAGAGGTAAAGAATACCTATGTAGGATTTAACCGTGTCCGAGGACAACGACCACCTCGGAACGTCTGTCCGAGGTGGCCAGTAGACTTATCAGTCTCTTAAGGTAACGTCTCGGATAAACCTTGCAATAAAGGGGATGAGAAAATATCAGATAAAGGATAAGAATGAAAGAAAACAAATATCTGAAAGTACTGTTACCCCCGCATTAAATGCTGTCCAGCTAACTCTCTGGCCGCATTAATGTGGAGATGATGCCTGAATAGTGAACAAGCCGCCTTACAGCTAAGAATGGAAGGTTCAAGAAGAGGCAAGGGAAACAGAGAAAAAGGACTCCCAACACCTGGCCCACACGTGGATGGAGGAAATGGTGTAAAAACCATAGTATATAATACGAAGAAAGATAAAAAGAGGAAGGGACAGAAATGGGAGGAGGAAGAAAAAGAAAGAGAAAAAGAGAGCAAAAGGTTGAAGAAATACAACAGTAAAAAAGAAGAATTCATTACTCTTAGTCCCAGTACTAGGGCATGTCCGAGGATACTTTTTGCATCTGTACGCGTGCAACTCTTTCCTTTTAACACTATATACCAATATCTTTATCCTAGATTCAGACTAGCATTTTCTCTCACTCTCTATAAATTTATTGTTCGGGCTTCTTGGGCCTGGGTGCATTCCTGTTCCGGGTTTAAGCCAAAGTTGGTCCTTACAATTAGTTAACCCAAAATTTTACTTATATCTCTTAAAATAATTTTAATAAAATAAATAAGATTCATATGTCATAAGTTGTAATAAATAAATTTGAAAATCATCCTAGTTTTATTTATTTTTTATTTTTGATAATTCAATAATTAAGATGAGAAAATTTAAATATTAGATATCTTCGTTAGAAATACCAAAATATGCTAACTAGTTGAGCTACACAACTCTTGACTTATTTTTACCTTTCAAATTTGTTATGGACAAAGAAATTTATTAATTGATGTCTCTCTTTATATGCCATACATGATACCATTGTCATTTAAATTTTTCAAAAGTTACCTTAAAATTAGATTCGTGAAGAATCAAATATATTATGGCCCATTAAATGTGCTCCAGATCTGCCATGTTTTTTTGAATGAAAAAGTTTAGTTACAAAATTGGTTGTAACTTAATACTATAACTTTACTCCATATCTTTTTATTGGAGGTAAATTTTGACAAATTCATCATTGAATTACATTTTCTTCTTATATCCTCTATGTTTGCAAAATTTCTAGAAAATTAAAAATCAATAACTATGTCATCAATAAATTGTTTAAATTGTAATTTTTTGTAGTTAAAAATTATGTATAAAATATAAGAATATAGATCATTTAGTAAATAATATTTGGTTGATACAAAATTTGACATGTGTATTCAGAGCATAAAAAACATGCAATTCAACAGTTAGATTTTCAAGATATGTAGTAACGTTTATTTTATTGAGTAAATTTATAACTTTAGGTTACAACCAATTTTGTATCTAAACTTTGTCATTTTTTGAAAGTGCTAGAGGTACTACTATTTTTATTACAATGGCAAAGTTTAGTTACAAAATTAGTTGTAACCTTAAGCTACAAATTTACATAATATCTTTTTATTTGAGGTGAATTTTGACAAATCCACTATTGGATTACATCTTCTTTTTATATCCTCCATACTTGCAAAATTTCAAGAAAATTAAATATCAATAGCTATGTCATCAATAAATTTTTTAAATTGCAAGTTTTTGTAATTTAAAATTATGTACAAAATATAAGCTTATAGATCATATAGTAAATGATATTCGATTAACACAAAATTCAACATGTTTATTAAGGGCGTAAAGAACATGCAATTCAACGGTTAGATTTTCAAAATATTTTGTAATATTTATTTTATTGAGTGAGTTTGTAGCTTTAAGGTACAACTAATATTGTGGCCTTAAGGTACAACCAATTTTGTAGCCAAACTTTGTTCTTATTACAATAATAGATTTTGGCTTCAAACATGTATGAAGCCTTAAGCTCCAACCAGCAATGTGAAGATGACATTTGTACCTGTCATGTCCAATGCACATGATTCACTTAACTCAAATAACCAAGTGAGTCAATTACATTGCACATGACAAGGTGCATATTATCTTTGATCTTTCTATGGGTGGTTGGAGCCAAATATTTTCCTTAATACAAATGCTTTATGAACTAAGATGGTAGCTTAGGTTTCTAATGACATATCAGCTATTCATGAACAGAGTCACTTGCCCCTCAATTTAATATATATATATATATATATATAGAGGTACTAATTCTAGCAATTTAATTCAACAAAATTGCACATGGCCCCCCTTAAGGATATCATTGTCCCTCTCAAAAGCTATAAAAAAATTTATGAATCTAAAATTGAAAAATAAAATTAGAAAGCCCAAAAAAAAGTAGCCCAACAAAAAAAAAAAAAAATTACCAATAGCAAAGTTAAAGAAAATTTAGTCCAATCAATGAATTTTAGAAAGGCCATCATTAAAAACACTTGAATCAAAACTAATCTATGAACTAAATTCTTTGATTATTTCATCAAATTCCAACTATGAATATTATCAAAACTAGTATAAGCTATTATTGAGTCTAATTAATATTGAGATGGCAAGATGATAGACGTAGAGAGAGATGAGATAGGTAGAGGGGAAAGGGAGAGAGATCAAGTTGCATAGTTCTGACCATGGAGTTGGATTTCAAAAAGAGATGAGAGAGGTATAGATAGTTTGGTTGGCTTAGGAAGAAGAAGATGAGAATGGGAATGGGGCTATTGTAGAAAAGAGATGAGAGAGAAATAAAGTTTGTGTTTTATTGTAATGTCAAAATGTGTGGGTCCTAGGCTTTTCAAAATATTTACCACAATGTCATTTAGCATTGTTACTAAAAATTTGAAAACTACTCTAAATGTGCTCTCAAAATATAGTGTTTAAATACCCTAAATTGAGATATGGAACTTAAATACTCTCGATCAAACACACTTATTTTTAGGGCCCACAATTTTTGTTGAGGATAAATAGCAGATAGGGCCCACAACTTTCATGTTTAAACATTGAAAGTTGTTTAAACTCACATACAAACAAACCCTACATTTTGTCTTATTTTTTGTGTTTTACTTTATGTTCCACCAATCACAACTTGCCATGTGTTTTGTTGTTGTTGTTGTTGTTGTTTTATTTTTGTTTTTGTTTGTTTGTTTGTTTATTTTTTTTTTTTTGTTTTATTTATTTATTTTTTAACTTCGGTTATTCTATAAAGAAAGTCAAATGTATATAAACAAGTTGTAATTGGTGAGATATAAATTAGAACACAAAAAGTGAGAAAAAAATATTTGTATTCTCTTTTTTATTAAAACAGTATATTACTGTTTAATTAACAAAAATCAAATAGTAATCTACATTAATTGCTTTTGAGGAATTGCTACCAGAAAATAGGTGAGGAAGGAGGTGAATGTCAACCAAGCAGAAAGAGTTTTAAATTTTTGACAAACTCCTTGGGCTTTTCTAGGTTAACTGCATGGCCTGCATTCTTGATAATGACCAACTGTGCATTTTCCTCCACATGCCTATTCCAAACATGTCAAAATTCACTTGGTTAAGTTGGTTCAGAATAAGTAATGGACTTTAAAATTCAAATAATAAGCTGAAACTTTTGCATTACCTTCGTAATCTGTACCCCAATTCCAGAGGGAATATCTGATCTTGCTCTCCCCAAATTATTAGTGTGGGCTGGTTTGAGAGATAACCAAAAATTTTGAGACAATGTTAATAAAATGAAGCAATAAATTAATAAAAATAAGTGTTGTGATACTATGATTGAATAAGACATTACTTTTCCCTCAACAAAATAAAATAAAATAAAATAAGACACATTACTTCTGTATATGCAATTACGAGGCACCAGCTACTAAGTAGTTGCAGATATTCTCTTTTCATAAACTAGTTAGAGCAGCACATGAAAGGCACGTGTTTACTGTAGAATAAGAGCATTGATTAAGGTTAATTTTAAATTTTATTTATATAATAAAATAAAGATATAAATCATTTGATTTTTAAAGTATTTAGAGATTTACATTAATCAAAAGAGACATTAATTTTAAAAATTTTGATAATTATACCATAAAAAATTAATCTCATTCATATAAGAATTTTGATTACTCACAAAATTAGGGAAGCTATTTAACATATAAATATTTATTTTACTATAATAGTTTTTTAGTACCTATTTGCTAAAGGCAATATATCCACTCAATAAAAACTCCTAAGAATGATAATGAATATCATCATCTTCCAACAATAAGTAATTGAGTTTTGCTATTAAAAAAAAAAAAGTAATAACAAGAGGCATGTGTTATCGAATTTTTCATTAAATAAATTATAAGTTTCAAAAATTTAAACCTAGAAAATCAATGTTCTTTAGATAACAAATAAAACAACTTATATTATCATTTCAACTTTCCAAACATTACTATCATCTAAAACTCAAAACACATGAAGAAAATTTTTGGGATGTTAAAATTTAGTGGGAGTATTTTAGACATTACACAATAAAACATTTTAAGAATTATAAACTTTCATTAAGGTTTAATCGAGAGAATCACAATATGATATATTTGCTCCTTTCCAAAATATTAAGGAAAAAATTGTTTGATTTTAAAGTTAAATGAGGAATTGTAAACTAGCCCAAATATAAAGGATAAAAAGTTTTTTTTTTTTTATCTTAAGTTTTTGTTTTTGTTTTTGTTTTTGTTTTTGTTTTGTGCGTGTGTGTGTGTGTAAAACTATGTGTTTTACTTAAAATGGTGAGTAAAGAAAAAAAAATACAAAAAGTCAACTCAAGAAAATTGGATGTGAAACAGTGAATTTTGGCTTAACAATGTTGACGAAACCAATAAAAAATTTCTAGAAACATAACAAAAAGACACAACATTTTCATAATACATTTATAATTTTGTTATATTTTATTTTGACTTGTAAAGAATTAATAGCTCAGTAATTTTGAAAATATTGTGACGAAAACAAGATGCCTCAACATTCACAAAAAAAATGTTATGTCCACGACATTTTCATAACAAATTATAAGTAGTAGATTATTACAGGTTGTTATTGGTGAGCAAAAAAGTAATTTCATTAGCAAGTTTAAATTAAAACTAATAACAATTTACTATCTACGGTTCGTTATGAAAGTATTGTGAAAAATATTGTGGATGTAACACTTTTTTGCATAATAACTTTATTTTTAGTTATGGTTGGTTCCAATATGATTTCTTATTATTTTATTTTGATCTACAGGAAATTAACACCTCAAAAATTGTGAAAATATTGTGCCAATTTGTTGTGTTAATATTTTATTATTTTGTGAAACATTGCAAATTGAACAAAACAAAAATAATATAGCAAAACTACTGTAGCTTTACGCATTCCAAAAAAAAAAAAAAAGGCCGATGAAACAGTGCAAGTTGAACAAAACCAAAAATACTGTAACTTCAAGACATTCTCTCTTTTTATATATAGATAATATAAAACAAAACAAAACAAAAAAAATAAACGGTGTACTAGAGAAGAAAAAAAATCCATTTCATTGGATTGACCAAATGCCTTAAATAAGTATGAAAGATTTTTTAGTAGCATTAGAATGAGTCCAAAAACTTGACTAAACCAAAACACTATTTCTAACATTATTCCTAAGCCTATTGGCTCTTTTTATATAATATTGTGAAAAATGTTATAAACATAGAACTTTTTTTGCACAATAACTTTATTTTTAGTTGTGGTTGGTTCCAATATGATATTTTATTTTATTTTGACCTATAAGAAATTAACATATTAACAATTGTGAAAATATTATGCCAATTTGTTGTGTTAATATTTTATTATTTTTTAAAACATTGCAAATTGAACAAATCAAAAATAATGTAACAAAACTACTATAGCTTTACGCATTCAAAAAAAAAAAAAAAAGGGCCAGTGAAATAGTGTAAGTTGAACAAATCAAAAATATTGTAGTTTCAAGGCATTCGCTCTTTTTATATATAGATAATATAATATAAAACAAAAACAAACCGGTATACTTGAGAAGAAAAAAAATCCATCTCACCAGATTGGCCAAATACCTTTAAAAAGTATGAAAGGTTTTTTTAGTAGCATTAGAATGAGTCCAAAAACTTGATTAAACCAAAATTTTCCTAACACTATTCTTAAGTTTATTGGCTCTTTTTATATAGTTAACAGAAATAAAAATAAATAAATATGGTAGTTGCACATATTCTCAATGAATAGAAGACATTCAATTAGTTACATGGAATATAGGATAAAGGTAAAAACGCCCTTTGTGATTTGGGTTAAGGACAAAAACATTCTTAAGAATTTCAATTTTTCCTTATAACTCTACAAGGTTTCCGTATCCATCAAATTACTCTCTATCACCAACTTTTGTTAGAGCATTAGTATCCGGCTTCTAAACAATATCTCATTTTACCATCTTAAAAGCTACTTTATTTATTATACTATTCTATTTTACAATACATCCAACATTCCAACTTTTATTTTACCATATAATATATTAAAATAATATAATAAAATAACAAAACCCAAAATCCAATCCACCTCTACTGGGATTTTTTTTTTTTCCAAAATAACACCTATTTTCAAACAATTTTGTTAGTTAACATCGTTTCCAAACTATTTAGAAAACTAACCTTTCGAGTGTCTTAGACTCGATTTCAATGTAGAAACTCAAGTATCAAAGACTCGATTTCTATGAAAATCAATGTGGAAATCGAGTCTCTTCCACAAATTCACTAAGAAGAAAGAGGTAGAGATCACAAAGAAGAAGGCAAATCAACAAAGAAGGAAACAACAAACCTAGATCAATCAAAAACAATGAACCCACACCTTTGCTCTTTGAACTTCTGTGGCCAAGCTCCTTGGCTCTTCCTCCGACCATCATCGCCACCATCAGCAGTGGTCTGACCTCCAACTCATCTCTCTCAACCCAAACCAAAACCATTTTTGTGATTTGTGGGTTTGTTCCTAAAGTGGGTGTGGTTTCTACTGTGGGTAGGTGTTTGTGGGTTTGTTTCTAGGTTCTTGAGGTTGTTCTTGATTTGGTTTTTGTGGATTTGTTCTTTATTTGATCTAGAAAAAGGGTCTGGCCTCTAGAGAATGAAGAACAAAGGAAAAGGAAACAAGGAAAAGAGCAAGGAACTCGAGTTTCTAAAACTCGAGTTCCATCAATCTCGAGACTATTTCACTCGATTTGTTATAGTGAATTTGACTTTTACAATCTCGAGATGTTAGTTCCCTAAATAGTCTTTAAACGATGCTAACTAACGAAATTGTTAGAAAAATGACGTAATTTTGAAGAAGAAAAAAATCCCCTCTACTGCGACTGCAACCACCTGCTGCCACCACTACCACGAAGAACAAATCCAAACTGATTTTTATCTCCAAAACTCAGTACCCAAACTATTTTTTACCAGTTGAAAACCCAAAGTCATCTTCAAGCATATATGGAAGCTTCCTCTAAGTATACCCATCCACAATGTCAAGCTCCTTCAACAACCTTATGGCATTTTTTACAGTGAAATTTCCAGCACCATGAACCCATACAACCTTTCCTTGTCTGCAGATCTGCACACAACCCATGGATCAACAAAACCCAGAAACCTCGGCCACCGAAACTCATGACCACGCCACCACTATCACCACGGCAACCCCCCACCTCGACCACCATGAACCCACAAAAAAATTCATCCCACAATCAAATCAAACCCATATCAAAATCTGAATCCAAGGAAACATACAAAGCATAAAGCTAAGAAAGAGAAACAAAATTTACTTTGAGAGATTCAGAATTTCATAGGCCTTCTTGAGCTCGATTTCGAGCTCCATCAACTCAGTAGCCTCACTAGCTCTAATCACAACAACCAAGGCACAAATAGCAACAACGGCCTCCGCAAGATCTGGGCTTGGGTTTGGGCATTGCTGGACAAGATGGTGGCCAACAATGGCCTACGCGACCCAGTCGCAGAGAGATGTGGGAGACGGAGAGACAGACGCTAAGAGAGAGAGAGAGAGAGAGACATGGGAGATGGATGTATAAATTTTTACAATTACAAGTCCTTATAAAGCATGTTTTTTGTACTTTGATGTTAAAATTTAGCATATTTTCACATTTACAAGGCCGGGTACAGATGCTCTTAGTCTCACAACCAAAAAAACATCACTTGACCTCTCCTGAGTCCTGATCCCATTAAAAACTCTCACTCAACTCATTCACGTCAAACACAAAGCTAAAGGGTTACTTCACCATATTTCAGAGGAAACACACAAAGGCTTTGATCTACTAACGTGAGGAGAGAGTTTTCATTGCCATTGCAATGGGGGTTCATTGCTAAGGGTGGATACGGAAGAATTGAAATCTTAGGGGATATTTTTGCCATTGAGCTAAAAGCCTAAACTATCGAGTGTATTTTTGTCTTTTAACGTAGAAAATATATACATATATATTAAAGTTAACTCCCTTAGAATTAAATATTTTGTTATAGTAATTATATTATGCCATGAGGCTTATAGAGTAGAAATCCTCGCACTATTTAACAATTGAGTTATTATTATTATTATTATTATTATTCTTTTTCCAAGCCTTTTTTTTTCCAACTCATTAAGAACAATTCTCATATAAGCATCTAATGTAGCACGGTGGCAGCATAGAAGCAAATTTAAAAAAAAAAAAAAAAAGAAGAAGTTCCAAGACGTCTGTTATCATTTATGACTAATAACAATAAGGGTAAATTGTAAATTACACCCCTAAAGTTTGGGGGTGAATGAATTTTACACCATAAAGTTTCAGAATTTGGATTTTACCCCTTGAAGTTTTTGGTGTTTGGATTTTACACCTTGACGTTTCAGAACTTGGATTTTGCCCCCTAAAGTTTAGGGTTATTTGGATTTTACACCCCCAAATTCTGAAACTTTATGGTGTAAAATCCAAACACCTCAAAACTTTAAAGAGTAAAATCCAAATACTCCTAAAATATAGGGGGTAAAATCCAAATTTTGAAACATTAGGGTGTAAAATCCAAACATTATCAAACTTCAAGGGGTAAAATCCAAACTCTGAAATTTCAGGGTATAAAATCCAATCACCCCCAAACTTTAGGGGTGTAATTTGCAATTTATCCTAATAATAATAATGATAAGTGGCTTTTGCAGCAATGTAAATAGAATCGGTCAGTAAAACCATTTAATAAAAGAATTTGTAATTTTGTAGTTATCATCCCACACGATAATGGTAATGGCATAGAAAAAAAAAAATTGAAGTTTTAAAAATGTACATAACAACATAGAATTATATAGATACTAAAGATATGAGACAAATTGATTATGAGCCTATATATTAAGTTTGAGATTCCACAAGTTTACCACTTATATCAATAAAGTTTCTCTCAGGGTTTTTTTTTTTTCCTTTTAATGTTAATTGACATTAAACACGCTAGCTTTTCATTCAGTATGAATAAGAGTGAACAAGAGTGATGATAACCTGTTTGATCACAGGAAGGTCGGAAAGTGAACGATCTTTGAGTACTGTCTGAATCAATTCTCTCCTTTCTTCGACAAAGCCTTTACACATCACCTGTCCAATTTGAAAATAATAATAACTCACTTTTCTTAAAACATGACAGGTCATTTATTTATTTTTTTTTTTTTTGAGAATTCAGATCATTGATTTTTGGTTCCATTGATAGTGATACCTCCTGTTCCTCAATGAAAATATCTAGGTTCAATTCTTCTGCCTCCAATTAATTTAATGTAACAAAAATAGATGAGAGACATAAATGGTTTAACTAGTATTTTTAGGAAAATTGTTAATAAGGTATATTAGAAAAGTTTTGATATTATTTTCAAGAAAAATATAAAAAATTGTTAAAAAAATTAATTACTTTCTCATTTTCTTATAAAATGTTTTTAAAAATCGTTCTTAAACTAAAACTAGTGCCCTTAGGATATTCTTTAACATTTTCCTTGAATTAAGGCATTTGCTTCAAAATGAGTACGTAGTTGGTTATAATTATTAAATTCTTTTTTTCTTTTTCTTTTTTCCTAGCCGAGTATAGGTTGAGGGAATCCAAACCTCAAATGGGGGCCGGAATGTCACCAGGAACTAGGCCAGACCCTAATCGGAAATTCAGACTTACTTTCAAAAGCATTTAAATTTAAACAAATTAGATGTCACATTTTCAAGCCATTTTTGCTCAGTAATGCAATTTGAAAAATTATTTGGTCAAATAGATTTGTTTCAAACATATATCGAAAAATACAAAATAGCTTCTTTTTTGAACTTGACTCTTTCAACATTTGACATGAAACTCACCTCTTTAACAGCCAAGTTCGACTTGAAACTAGTAAAAAGAGGCTAATATTTTTATAAAAGTTTTGAAACAACTCTATTTAACCAAACCATTTTAAAATTTTTTTATTATATAGAAAAAATAAAACTTTTTTATAGTTGTATAAATTTTAACGTGATTTAGTCTTACAATATTGAGAATGGTAAAAACTTAACTTTTTACTAAAAAATTTACTGTAAATTAAACATTTATATTGTCTTTATAATATCCTTATAAATTTATTCTCATTTATAATTTTTATTTAAAAAAATATTTGAACCTCTCAAGTGTTTGAATTAAAAAGGTTTAACTTTTTTTCTTTTGAGAGAGGGAGATCATAATTTTTAAAAATTTTATTATTTTTGTAAAGGGGTTAAAAAATTTTTACAAGTGTCTAGCACCTATCACTCTGTTTCCATAACTCATTACTCAAAAATGGTGAGACCAACACAGAGAAGGCTATTTGGATTTGTTTTCAACTCTTATTTCCATCACTCAATTTTCTAATTTTTGAGTAATGAGTTAGTAAAACTGAAAACAAGTTTTTGGTGTTTTTGAGTTATGAAAACTGAGTTATGATGGCATTCTTGTAAATATACACACATTGAGGGACCCACGGTCAGAGTACTTCTTAGGTCCAGCCGCAATTGTTGACCTCACACCAACGATTCGATCATGTGTTGAACTTACATGATCACTTCACACCACAAAAAGTGATGAGTGGGTCCCACAAAAAGTTTGAATTTTAGAATTATTAGAAGTTGGAAATAAGTGCCAAACATGTCACTTTAAAAAGTATGGGCATTTTCAGTGATGAGTGATAAATGATGAGTGAGGGGTAGTAGGCATCCAAATAAGGCCACTTTTAGGGCACCAAAAACGATATCAATATACATGTTCATCTTATTTTATTTCTATTAATTCTCCCCAATTTGGAAGTAAAATTTTCCTTTCCCGAGACAATGTCTTGCTACAATATTAATCAATTTAAATTTTGGTCCATGATTGTCGTTTTATTGATTTTGACATTTGGATCTTTATGAATGGAAAAGAATACTTTCTTCTACTAGAAAGTAATCACTAGGGATGGGTTAAAAATCAGGGGAACGACAAAGCAAAGTGTAACGCCTACATTAATCAATTGCTTTATCAAGCTAGAGAAGAATGATTTCATTCTTTCCAGTCTTAATATGTGTTTGATAAGTTTATTTTAAGCCTTATTATTTAATACATAAAAACTTGATATCTATATTTAGAGTCCCCAATAAAGCTTAATTTGGTGACGATATTGGCAAAGCTTAACTATAGTATATTATGCTAAAACACCTATTTGAAAGGATCTAATAGGTCAACCCAATTAACCAACCCTCAAAATTTTCCATAAACCTATCCAAAATTCCATAAACCTACAATATTAATCCATTTAAATTTTGGTCCATGATTGTCGTTTTATTGATTTTGATATTCGGATCTTTATGATTGGAAAAGAATACTATCTTCTACTAGAGAGTAATCACTAGGGATGGGTTAAAAATCAGGGGAACGACAAAGCAAAGTGTAATGCCTACATTAATCAATTGCTTTATCAAGCTAGAGAAGAATGATTTCATTCTTTCCAGTCTTAATATGTGTTTGATCAGTTTATTTTAAGCCTTATTATTTAATACATAAAAACTTGATATCTATATTTAGAGTCCCCAATAAAGCTTAATTTGGTGACAATATTGGCAAAGCTTAACTATAGTATATTATGCTAGAACACCTATTTGAAAGGATCTAATAGCTCAACCCAATTAACCAACCCTCAAAATTTTCCATAAACCTATCTAAAATTCCATTACCTAAACAAGCAGAGACAATGCATAACATAACGTGAAAGAGAAACGTGAAGAGAGTCTTACATTAATGAAATCTGAGAGGAACCAAGAGGGCATAACCCTAGCTTGTTTGACAAACGAAAGGCTTATCAATTGCCTTAGCTTCTCGGGCTTTTGTGGTAATAAAATGCTTGCAGCCTCATCCAAATCCGGAACCTTGAACAAACCATCCTCCATATCCTTCTCCTCTAAGCACACACCAGCACAACACAACACCACCCTCTCCACAGCCTCTGGAAACTGCGCTGCCATGCTATACCCCACAAATCCGCCATAGCTTATCCCAACCAAGCTCATTCTCGGCACGCCATGCGCCTCCATTAGCTTCATCACGCAACTTGCTTGGAAAGACTCGGTACGCTCAGGCCTAGAAGTGAATGAGTGGCCAAAGAAAAGAAGATCCGGGACATAGACGTTGAACCGTGTTGTAAAGTGGCGGAGATGCCCCCCATATTGCCACATTGCATTGGCACCGAAGCCATGGATGAGAAGCAACGTGGGCTTGGAATGTTTGTGGATTTTGGGGACCCAACAATGCATGACTGTGCCATCCCCCAGATTTGTAGTGACAGAAGAGAGGCCTGCATTGGTGAAGGAATAGCGGTAGAACCAATCCCTTGAAGCTGTAAAACTAAACCATTTGGACAGCTTCATAGGAGACATATATATATAGAAAGATTCAGATCCTGGGAATGATTCAAATATGGATTAAAGATTGAGAATTGTTTCCCAATCTGAGAAAAAGGACTTGGGAGTTTGTTATAGTTTCAGTATCAGAACTAGGAATTAGCAAATGATGACAATTTGGATGTGTGGGAAAGAGAAACAAAAGGTTGATTGGGAAAGTTATTTTTAGTAATTTTAGTTAATGTTGAGATGGCATATCGGACTAGGATTTCGGAATACATACGACCATAATAAGGTAGGAAAATTAAGGAGACACGAACTTGGCTAAACTAGATTTGGTGATAAATTCTCATGTGTCCATATTTAAAACGATTTGAACTTTATACACTCTTGTCAATTTCTTTAATTAGCTGCCCATCATATGTCACATGTCACTAATGATTATGACTTATCATTAGATGGTGAAGATATTCATGCATTTGACATTTTCTTGCATGAACAGATCTTCATGATGAAAATCTTATGAACAGATTCTACAAATTTCATGCATTTGACATTTTTAACATTTATAGCATATCATTTTATAAAACAAATGGATCTAAATGCAAAGAACATAATTTTTTTTATGAAAAGATTTTCCAAATCTCATGCAAGGACATTTCGACGTTTAAAGCATGTCATCGTATCATCATTTTACAAAACACATGGGAAATTTATCTCTTTCTTTCATTTTTAATTTTTTTTCTTCTTTTTAAGAATTGAATAAATAAATTGTTAAGTTAGTTTTGGAGGTAAACTTTATCTAGTAATAATAAATCAGGATAGGTTTCTTATTAATTATTTTGTAAAGATATATATCTATGTCTCAATAAGAACCTGTCACTTGCGATTTATTGTGAAAATGTTGTAAAGATATTGTGGACAAAATATTTACCTTTTTGTTACCATTTTAAAGATGCATTTTTGTACTTAGGAGTTGGGTAAACAAATAAAAGTGGGATAAATTTTTAGATTAGTTTTTAAATAAATCTTAACTAACTTATCCTTCAAAAAAATATTAAAGTAAGGGGGAAAATAAATATATCTATTTATTTTGAAATTTGATGGTGTGATAAACCATCTATTTATATTATAACTTGATGTTGAATATAACCGTAGGGAGAAAATATTATACATAAGTGGATACGATTCATGTGGTCCTTCTCTACGGCATTGGTGTTTCAGTGAAATCTCCCTTTGGGAGGTTGGTTGGTTTGCCCCAAGAAAGCTAATTACTTATGTCTCCCTGTTTTCTTTTTTCTTTTTTTTCTTTTTTTCTTTTTTTTTCTTTTTTTTTTTTTATGAAATCTAATTACTTCTGTACTATGTTGTGGTGATTTCTGGGGTTACCCAACGAAACAGTCCGGGACGACCAGGCTTAAAATATAGTCATAGTCTTGAACTCTTGAGAAAAATAAGCTGAGTAACTGAAACAAACAAACAAAAACCCAGGGAAAAAAGCTTTGCATGCACAGTAATGCATGCAAGTAGGCAACGCTTTATAATTATTTCTCAAATGATCAGATTAAGATTGCTTACAATGAAAAAATATGCACAGCACAGGAACAGAATAAAAATGCAGCAGCCGTATACAAAATTTCACCTCTTTCTTTCCTTTTCTTTTACTCCAAAAGGTTGAAAACAAAAAGAAGGGTCTATATTCTTGGAAACCCAAATCTAACTTGCAAAAGTGCTCTTTGTTGGTTTTCTTTCTGATGGAGGAGAGAGAAGAGAGACCAGTGAGCTTTTGTATCAACTCATCAGCTTTCTAAGTCTCTTTTCAGCTCGACTTGCAACCTTATTCTGTGGTTCAAGAACAAGAGCATGCTTGAAATCTGCACACAAAGAGAAGAAATTCTATAAGAGGGTTGAATATTATAAATCCTGTATTAATATTTTACAAATCTCTCTGCATATGTAAATGAATGAACCAATGTATGCATTTTGTGTGCATGTGATTCATGTGTATTAAAAGATCAAAGCAAGCAAGTTTAGTGTGTCCCATAACACGACATGGCAACAGGGAAATTCATACGGATCATAACAACAAGCAGGTGGCAGAACACAATTTTGATTGGCACAGTTGATAAAAGAAATGAATTACATCCTATGGGAGTCCAAATACTTGACTTATCTGATGTTTAAAAAACAAACACACATATAAGATACCATCACTTAAATTTGCAGCAGGATCTAGAAAATATCCTACACACACATACAAACAGAAGTATGGACATATAACTTAATCATCAACAATCCCCAATATTTTGACATTCGAAAAATTTGATAACTAGAAAATGCATATGGGCATGTAACACACTCAGACTGAACATTTTCTCCACCTCTACTGCAGAGGCATAACTGGACCGGTACTATGAACACCTTTTACAATATGACTCTACAAAAACTTAACTAAATAAATAAATATAAAAAAACAAAGTCATGCTATTTCCATTAAAAATTAGTGGTTCATCTACTCCCAAGAGGTAGAACAATCAGCTAGGGACCACACTTCATGAAGCAGAGGTCTCTAGTTAGAGTCTCCCCTAGGAAACAAAATTTACTTGTCCAAAAAAAAAAGTACATCTCATAAGGATTTAATATGCACACCAACATGTTCTATGACTCAAGGATATAGGTCTTGGGAAAGTCCAGGTCGTTGGTGTATATACTAATTCCTATGGATCAGTAATTAACCTTTGAATTTTTCTGCAGCTCACTGCATACAAGGTGAACATTTTTTTTTATTAAGTTCTGCCCCATTTCAGGAGTAGAGAAGATTCGAATTAATAACCTTCACTTCATGAGATGTGGTCCTAGTAATTTGTGCCACCCCTTGTGGTTTCATACAAGGTGAACACTAAAGCAGTGTGAATCTGGCTTCTTACCTTCAGCAGATTCTTTATAATGGAGGAGTGATTCTCTAGCTGTTCCACGCCTCAGATAAGCCTTCACATTCTGCACAGAATAAATAAAAATTTACTGTTTAATAAGTAACAAGAAATATTATTGGAAAAATGGGAAGCTAATGTACAAGTGATGTATACAAAAAACTCATCAAAATGAGAAACAAAATTTAAAAATTACATTGGAAAGAGGAGTCAATAAAGTCTACAATAGAATGCCAAACATACGGGACCACACGAACAACAACCTTAAAAATGTTGATTGCAGCTTAATAACAAGGAGCTAGTAGGACCGTTTATTCTTTTCAGATTATCTACATAAAGCAAAAGGAGACTAGATTCCAAGTAGAACTCCTGTGCTTAGCAAACCAATTCCTCCACCGCTCCACCCAACAAGTATGTTACTTATCCTTCTAGGCATTACCCAATGAACACCAAATTTAGCGATAACAAAAGACGACAACTCATGAGTCACTACATAATGAAATAACAAATATCTACAAACTCTCCTTTACATTTGCATGTAGAACGCTAGTCTACTAATATAATACCTTGTTTAATAAGATTATCAACTGTTAAAATTTTTCCAATGCTACTATCCTTGCAAAGAACAAAACTTTCTTTGAGACCTTGCCACACCAATAACACTGTCAAGGAAATGGCTTGCCATTAGATCCTCTTAACACCTCATAAAAAGAATGAACATCAAACTTACTGTTGGCATTAAGCCTCAACCTCATACAATCAAAACCTTCTCCTCTAGTGGTATAAAGAATATAAGATATCAAGCAAAGAACCAACAAATTTTGATTTCAAATCTTGCAAGGCTCTTACAAACTGGTAATTCGACAGATAAAAGTTTTTTCCACCTAGGTAACCTGCACTCCCTTTTTCTATAATTGGACTCCACACCACTCTTGCCTTGTATGAAGATCCCAAGGAAATACCAAGATAGTTCATAGGCAACAACCAACTTTACAACAAAAAAATACTGACCAAAACAGAGATTCCTTCAACTTCCTATACAGGTACACCCAAATCAAAATTAAGGCCAAACACTGCCTGAAAAAAATAAGAAAAAGTTCCCAAAAAAAATTATGAGGTAAAGATGTTCTACTTTTGCATTAAAGAAACATATAGTATCATCCCCAAAGGGTAATTGAGAAATCTTAGTGTACCACCAAAACCATCCCCAACCTGAAATCCTGGTATAAAGTCACCATCCACAACTCTATTTAGCAATCTACTAGGGATCTCCATTACCTTAACAAATTAAGGAGATAGTGGGTCTTCTAGTCTCAACCCCCTAGAGCTATTGAAGAAAGCAGTTGGACTCCTAATGACCAAGACAGAGAACTGGTCCATAGTAATCCAGTTGACCAGGACACATCATTAATGTGTGGTTAGTGTTCAAACACATACATCTCAGATTCCCATGTTCTGACCATGCAGGACAGTAGGCAAAAATCATTTGCAATTCTACATGTTTTTTGTTACTCAAAATTCAGCAATATTTATATGTGCTTAAACCCCTAACAACAACATCCAAGTCTTAATCTCTAAAATTTGGGCCGGCTATGCATCCTCAACATACTAGTAATGGTTGGCTTTATGCATTCTTTTCTGCCATTCTACTTTATTTGAAGTCATACTCTCTTTAACCTCTTTTTTTTTTGGATAAGTAAATAATATAATTTATTGAAGAAAAATGACAGCCAATACACAAGTGTTATGGGGTTATAGACATCCATACAATCAAAGATTACAAACCCAGCTTCTTAAGTTCCGTTGTCAAACGTTCCAACACTTCAAAAGCCCGTCTATTCCGCTCAAGCCAAA
This sequence comes from Quercus agrifolia, assembly GCA_029955455.1. Taxonomy (NCBI): domain Eukaryota; kingdom Viridiplantae; phylum Streptophyta; class Magnoliopsida; order Fagales; family Fagaceae; genus Quercus; species Quercus agrifolia. The sequence goes on from JARQAD010000010.1 coordinate 34,103,838, forward strand.
TGGCCCACATGAAACACAAAGGAATAGCCTTCCAGCTTTTCCCATTTCTAAACTTACCAAAATGCTGCCTCCAACACACCAACAAATGTACCACACTCAGGCATAACCCACTGCACTCCAAATAAACACAAAACCAAATACCATAATTCCCTGCTATACTCACAAGGCATTAGAATATGATCAACACTCTCCCCACTTTGCTTGCATAAGAAACAACAATTAACCAACACCATTTCCCACGCCTTTGAAGGTTATCCAAAGTAAGAATTTTTCCCCACATTGCAGTCGATTAAAAAAAAATAAAAATAAAAAAGCAACTTTCAGAGGTATTTTGGCCATCCGAATTGTTTGGTAAAGACCTACTGCACCCAGCAGAAAATAGACCATAATAAGATTTAGGCTAAATTGCAAATTACACCCCTAAAGTTTGGGGTGTTTGGATTTTATATTCTAAAATTTCAAAATTTAGATTTTATCTCCTGAAGTTCTATTCAGTTTACATCAACAGCCCCTTCATCCATATTTTTCGTTAAGTGCCACATAAACTTGCCAAGTGTATATAGTTAATCTAATAAAATGATGTCACATCATTTTTATCATGCCATGTCATCTTTAATTATTTAAATTTTTAGGCTACATAAATGATGTGGCATCATTTTATTAGACAAACTAAACATACATGGCAAGCTTATGTGCCACTTAATAGAAAATATGGATGAAGGGGCTGCTAATGCAAATAGAATAGAATTTCAGGGTGTAATATCCAAACACCCCCAAACTTTAGGAGTGTGGTTTGCACTTTAGCCTCAAATAACTTACTAGTTGTAGGACTCCATCAAATACGATCTTCAATTTCCAGTCTGATCTTGATGGAATAAATGAGTCATGAAGTCAGCCAAAAGCACCAACTCCCAGTCATGAACAGCTTTGCACAAAAGTAACATCCCAATGCATAGCCCCCATGTTCCAGCAAATATATTCAGCCACATTTGCTTCTTTATTAACAGCTAAACGGTATAGAGGGGGAAACAACTCCATCTGACCTTAGTAATATGGCCTACTTCAAAATTAATATACCTGGAAAACAACTCCCAACCAAATCTAATAAACTTCCACAAACTGAAGCAATGCCCTCCCCACACTTCCTTTGAACTCCAACCACCCCATTCACAACCACATTTTCTAGCCACCACGGTCCTCCACAAAGCCTGCTCCTCCATAGCAAACTGCCTAAGCCACTTCCCCAATAGAGCTTTATTAAAATATACCACCTCACGCACACCCAATCCACGCTGCTGTATCGGGGCACAGATTATTTGCCAATTAAAAAGGTGAAATATAAATTCATCACCCATTCCGCCTCAAGAAAATCACCCATTCCACCCCAAATACCTCATAGGCTGTTGAAAAACCTTACAACCCAAAACACCAGCTAACTCAATGCACCCCTGGAACCAGCCCCAAAGGGGACAAGTTCAGACCTACTCAAATTGATTTTTAAACCCGACACAGCCTCAATACATAGCAAAATACATCAGACGTAGTATCAGCCAGCTCAGTACCACAGAAGATCAATGAATTGTTAACGAACAGAAGATTGGAGAGATTGTCATAGGAAAAATGGAAGAATGAGCCTCCTTGAATCCTGTAAAAAATTTACCCCAACAGATTTATCTACCAGTTTACTAAGTAAACTCCTTAATTGACATGTCTTTTTTCTACTACGTTTATTAATGTTATCTTTTGTCTTCCTCTTCCTTTCTGCTACTTCAACTTGAATCAACTCACTCTTTCTCATTGGTACATTAATCATTTTCCTCTGCACATGACAAAACCATCTCAAGATATTCTCCCTCATATTTCAATCAGTAGAGGCCACCCCTATCTTTAAGCTAATTTCCTCATTTCGAATTCTATTTTTCCTTATATCTTACCCATCTTAACATTCTCATTTCAATTACACTCATTTGTGAACATGTTGCTCGACATTCAATAACGCATGTATAGCTGGTCTTATAGCAATATTTAAAAAAATTACATTAAATTAACTTAACTGGTACTCTACAACTACGCAATACTCTAGACGAGCTTCTCCACTTCATCCACCTTACTCTTATACCATGTTTCACGATAGTAAAGAAAATGAAAACAACTATAAAATATATTCCATATTACCAGATCAATCACCAAGAGCCTTGTAGCTCAATGGTATTGCATGTTCTCCTGTATGATGAGAACCAAGGCTCAAATGCCCCTTCTCCCACTTATTATAAAAATTGAATTATCAAAAAGTGATACCGGATTAATCATTTAAGCATGATAGGACCTGATATGTGGTATTATGGACAATGGCTACAAAATTAAAGAATTGAAAGATGCAGATATTTAGAGAATGATTTGCAGGGACTAGTCAGTACAACAAACTTGTCTGCTCACCTTCTTATCAAGTAATATTGCCTTACTGCAGTCCTCTTCAGCTTGTTGAAAACTGCACGTATTCAGAACAAATATGAAGACTTTGGCTATAATGCACAGAAATTAATAATATCAAATAATATATTAAAGAACATACCATCCCAGCTCTAGGTAAGCAGCGGCACGGTTGCAAAAGTAAGTTGCAATTGTTGAATTCAAATTGATAGCTTCAGTGTAGTATTTGACAGCCTTATTCCACTGCATTCCCTTAAATGCAGCATTTCCCTGCAACAAGATTTTATAACAAGAAAAGGCTCAGACAGCATACCTTATGTGTGTGTCCGTGTGTGTATGCATCTCTATATCATAAGAGACTAATAATTAATATAGATAAGGCTCTTGTCTTAAATCTCAAACAAGACTTGTTGCATTGGTGATGAAAAAAATAAAAATTCAGCAAAATATAAAACTTAAACAACTAAAACAACATTCTCAAGAGAAATGTAACCAAAACAGTTTTTGGATGCCTGTAAACTGACATGGATAAATAAATCTTCAGCACAAGAACATCATTAGTGGCAATAAAATAACTTAAATGTGCACCTCTTTAGATACACTCAATAATGACCAGAGAAATTCATTATGAAAAGCTGACCAAGCACTTTTGGAAAGTTGCAACAGAAATCATGTTGGAAGACAGTAATAAGACAGCATACAATACATGATTCAAATTTTTCCCTTCAAGGTTCCAAAGAAGCTTAAAGGACCAGAAAAACAATTAATCAGACTTATTATGGCACTGACACACAGCAAAGTTCTAAATCCATTTACGTTATCAAAATTCTAAAAAAATAATAATAATCTTATGTTTGATCCAATATGAAGAAATACTAGTGATTATGTACTCTTTAAGTTTTGAAGCAGTCAATCAATAGTCCATATCCTTTGTATCTGAAGTGACATATAAATACCAGTTCCAGGCACAGCAATAACTTCAGATACAAACATATTCATCTGAAGTGAATGCCAGGCATAGAAGTTTACAGGTTTTTTCTTCGCAGAAACAAACAAATCACATCTTTCTGCTCGCACTACGGCATCATATCCATTCACTCCATAAATGTATGATAATTCACTTATCAACAAACAGATGACGTAGAAGTAATACGGAAGCAGAGGGATGTAAAATCTAAATTAGCAAGAAATTCTTTTCTTTTGCAATATGTAAAATGTAGTAAAATAGATCCCCTAATTACGTCTGAAAATTTTGAATTACTTCCCTCAAATCCTTACATGATTTAAGAAGCAGAAGGTAGATTCAACAAGAGAGAGAGAGAGATAAAGACAGAGCAGTTATCAACTAACTTTAAAATGATCATCTCTAACATCTATCCCCAGCCACATTATTTCTTTTTGAAAAGTAAAACAAGAAGACACTAAATCCTGCCATTACAGATTGCCCTAGTTCAGGAAAACTTGAGTAACAGTGAGAGTGCACACAGTAATCCATTTGCACCCATGGAACATATGGGCTTATTGGCAAAAGGAAAAATGAAAACATACTGAAACTTTGTTATCTGGGAAAGATGGCAGTATGCACACCAAAAGCCTCATGATCAGGAAAGGTCAAAATCCAGTCCCTAATCTTATGCATTAAGTGTTGGTAAGTACAAATAGAGCACTAATCAAAAGGGAATGTCAAAAATGCTTCACCTGATCAATAACTAGATTAAAGATTGCACTAGAAACTTTTCATCAAATGCAGAATCAATATTTCATGACAAAATACTTAAGGGTGAACATACCTTTTCTTTCAAGAGTTCAGAAGCATCCATGTTACCATTGGTATCTGGCAAATGCACTGAATTGGATGCAATGCTAGCTTGCTCTTGGAGAGATGAATACATATCCAAGACCATATCAAGAAGAAATTTATCAGCACCATGGAATGTGATAAATGAAACAGAGATTGGACAATCATTGTGCTTTCCTAAGGGAATGGAAACCTGCAGTAAAATGCAAAATAGATATAAAAATTCTACTAGGCTACAGAAACTACAGCATAGAGACAAAAACTGAAGCAACAAATACAAAGTCACCTGACAGCATCCAGATATGCTAGCAATGCTTGACAGTGCAAATATGCGATCATGGAATTCAGCTGAAAGTCCCTTCTTTGTATTCAGCTTTAATGGGGAGTCAGCCACCGTAGGAATTACTAATATACCATCATCCTAGAGAAAGAAGAAAAAAACACAATAATAAAGTGGACAGATAGTGGCACATGCAAGTGCAATTCCACATTGTCTTGTGTGGCCAATTTGGAGGAAGCAGAACAACCAAAATCTCCAAGGTTTGGAATGATCTGTCATTAAAATCAATTATTCCTTCCTGAGTTTTTTTTTTTTTTTTTTTTTTTGAGGTTGTACAATGATTGGGGTTTTCATAACTCAGTTGATTCCATGGATCACTAAAACCTATGTTTGTAATTCTTTAGAAGGCTCATTTGAGCTTTCCTTTTCTTTAATAAAATTATTTATTATTTATCCCAAAAAAATATTCTCAATAGGACCAACTAAAGGAAATGGAAGAACAACAATAATATTATTTTTTTTTTGATAAGTAACTTAGAAGTATATTGAAAAAACACAGCCCCGTACATAGGAAATGTACTAAAAAGGCAAAAACATCAAGAAATCAAAGTGCAATGATCAAGTAACTCAGAAAGGGAAATACAAGAAAAAGAAGGTAAAACCAAACACCATTCGAGAAGAGTAGCAAAGAAAAAAGACTTAAACTCAAGAATGGACCGTTCACGATCCTCAAAGCTTCTCGAATTCCGTTCTCTCCAGATACACCACATCAAACAGTGCGGCACAATCCTCCATACAACTATATTACGATGCCGCCTAAAATTGCAAGACCAGCAATCCAACAAATCCGCTACCCTTTGCGGCATCACCCAACAAATACCAAATAAACAAAAGATCATACTCCATATCTCAGAAGCAAAAGGACAGTGAAGGAGGAGATGATCTACCGATTCCCCACACCCTTTGCACATAAAACACCACTCAAGAACAACAAAGTGCCTCTTCCGAAGATTATCAATAGTTAAAATCTTGCCTAAAGCCACAGTCCAAGAGAAAAAAGCAACCCGAGGAGGAACCTTCGATTGCCACACCATTTTCCAAGGGAAGGGAGTGACAGTAGATGGGGAAAGAGAATGATAATACCCACTCACCTTAAAACCTCGACTGCAGCTTGGCTTCCAACAAAGTTTGTCAGCACCAACACCCCGGACCTTAGTGGAATAGATTAGGACCAAAAACGAATCCAAAGAAAGAGACTCTTGGTCATTCACTAAGCGACGAAACCGAATGTCCCAAGTAACTCTCTCATTAGCATAACTCATCACCTCAGAGACCGAAGCCTCCCTGGTCCTACTAATATTATACAAATCTGGAAACTCCTCCTTAAGCGGACGATCCCTACACCAAACATCATCCCAAAACTTCACACGAGAACCATCACCCACATCATAATGAAGGCACTTGGAGAATTTCAACCAGCCACTTCTAATGCACTTCCACAAACAAACACCATAAGTCCCCGCCACAGAATTCGTGCACCAACCACCCCACTCATTCCCATACTTTGCCCCAATGACCCTTCTCCAAAATGCGTCAGAAGAACAACAATAATATTATTAGAACTTAACACTATGAGTTGAAGTCCATATGAAACATAATAAATAAGTTGAGGGTACCTTTAAGAGATTTTGAAGGGCAGCCCGCATCTCAGTTCTGACTTTATATAAAATTTTCATGTTCTCGTGTGTGGTATTAATTGCTGCAAGAACACGATTAGACACATCAGGTCCTAGCTTGGGTTTGACTGAATTTACCCATTCTTCATGATTTGTTTTGAATTCATATCTGAAAACATGTGCACACATCATAGATGTTAGTGAGAAGGAAACCAGGGCATCATCTAGACTGCAATAGTACTACCAATATCCAAGGGCTGCATCAGCTAGAGAGAGAGAGAGAGAGAGAACTTGTAAAATATCAACTTTGTATCACAATGGATGGTATGGATATGAACTTAAATCATCTAAGACATTTTTAGAAGGAATTATAAGCAGGAGAAAAGGCTTACAGAACTAAGCAAATCATTCCCTACCAAGACTGGCCCAATGGTATACCATGAAGGAAATTTGCAGCCAATGGAGTAATCTTACATCAATACCATACAGGTTATAAGCTAAGTACAAACCATCTTTCTCTGAACAGCTAAGAACACAAAAACTAATCAAATTTAAGTAAGACATTAAAAAGTAAAGAATCTTGTGAGTTTGGATTTTTTTTTTTTTTTTTTTTTTTTTTTTTTTTTTTTTTAACTTTCAGATTTTTTTTTAGCTTATTTACAACACTTTAAAGCCCCACTTTTTCCTAAGTACAATTGTACTTTCGCCCACTTTCAACAAAAAGCTAATCAAATGCTTCAATCACACATCACATGATGGCCCCACACATGAAATGCTCTTAAGCTGCCAGAACTGAAAATTACTGTAAAGATAGCAAGTTAACTCTTTTTCCCTGGCTGCATCACCTGTGTAAGAGAGAGAGTGCTACTTTAGCATTTGCTTCCTTATAATACACATCACACAGATACATCCAGGACATCTTTATAAGCCTCAAATATATCAAATGTTGAAGTTAGACTAAAATCAAGGTTACATCAGCAGATCATTGGACATGAACAAACCAGTAAATGTTCTCAGTACATCGTGTGCATATATATATATATATATATATATAATTGTCAGCTTGATTTATCTAATTTCCAAGCAATGGTCCAGATTCACCTATTGAGTAATGACAACTTTCCTAATTTCCAAACAATGTTCCAGATTCACGTATTGAGTAACGACAAAAATAGAAACCTTGAACAAGAGGGAAAACATGAATCTCAAATCTGATCATATATATGTATTAATGAAAACCAAAAGACCCAAGTGAAAGGAAGAAGAAAAAAACTAAATCTCCTGAATACCTTTGCAATGAAACCATTACAGAAGAGAGCGCTTTTAAAGTAGATGTCCCATTTTGCAAGTTGGATGACGGCTCTTGAAACCGTTTTAAACTGGGCACATTTGAACCAATATACTGACCAAAATTCGTATGCTTTGGAGGCTGGTCTGTACAACCAACAAAAAAAATAGCAACTTCAACAACAGCATTACATTTCTTTAGGTAAGTATCGTTGTCCAATTAGAACCAACATATTTTGTAGCAAGTATTGATAATCAGTCATAAATAAGAGCAACTAAATAGGAAACTACAGATTTTTTTTATACACGTGTGTATGTAAAAATCTATGTACATATTATATTATCATGAAGTTCAGCTACTTACACCCAGAAAGGTTTTCAATTGCTTTGTTAACAACATTTAATGTCTTTTGTGTGGGAACCTTAGAAAACTGAAAGAGGTCATCAGCAAAAATAAGACGTCTTGCCCTTCTAGGCTCCACTGAATTTAGTTTAAGTAAAACATGTCCAACACGATGTAGAATAGATGGATCACGAGCAAAGCATCCTGGAAGACCGGACAAAAACAAGGTAAATTAATAAGGAAAAATTAGAAACAAATAGGCAAAACAAAGTTACCCCCACTACGAGTGCATGCACATGTGCACATACAGACATCAGTCTTGGGAAAAGGAAAACTACAGTCCACGTAATTCAAATTCTAATAAAGTATGACTCATTTGCAAGACTATAAACTCATACATCCTGCCCCACCCGATTTGCCCATGAAACCAGAAAAAAGGAAAAGCAGACACAGAGAGATACAATCCTGAATAGATACAAATCTGGTTGCCAACATGTCCACATGGTCATTCATTATAAACCTAAAGAGTCTAGGAATTTGGCACTAATTATTTTCCATACCAACAGTGTCTAAGCTCTGTGAATTTCGCAGTACTCCAATCATAGATACAGCCCCGTGAGACGGTCGAAATCCAAGGATACCACAAAATGATGCTGGGATTCTGACACATCCAACAGTATCAGTACCTACAAATATAAGAACCTTAAGAGGATCAGATGGCATTGTTAAGAAGCAAAAACATACAAACAGGTTTTTTAGTCTCCACAATGAGGTAAGGAGGACATAATAAAAAACATTAATAGGCACATCAACCATAAAAAACAACAAGCACTTAGTATGCACTGACTATCCTCATTTTCATCTGATTTTTATAGACATTACTAACAAAATCAGGAAACAATGGCAATTGACTGGCCACAAGGGTGGGATATTGTTGTATTTATTTTCTTATCTTGTATGAACTAGCATAGTCATTATTGATGTGATTATATAAAAGTGGTTTTTATGTTTATTTTATGTTGGGCCCATAATAGTATGGACCAACCTCTTTTTCTTTTTTTTGAGGGGCAGGGGGGCTTTTCACCCTAAATAAATGGCAATTGGCCCATTAAGTTGCCATTTTTTTTTTAATATGGGATAACAGGGTTTCAGAGTAGCTCTCTCCTCCCCACCCCCCCCCCCCCCCCCACATCCTCCCCACAAACAACCATCCTTTTCATCTTGCAGCCACCATCAATAGAAAAAAATCAAGAATTTCAACTTTCAAGGCTTCCATGGAGGGCTCAACATCAAGTTATGGCAGTAAGTTTTTTTGAAACATGGATGGTTGGGGCTAGGAGGATTCAAACTCTGCATGTCTCCGTTGGAAACACGAGGAGGTACCAATTGAGCTACAACTGACAAGGCTCTTGGCATGGCAGTAAGTTTATAACAAAACATTTATACATACTTTGATAAAATGGGCATATCTTGAATAATGCTAACAATTGGTATGGAAAAGGAAAGGTAAATGCCCATGTCTCCATTGGAAACACGAGGAGGTACCAATTGAGCTACAACTGACAAGGCTCTTGGCATGGCAGTAAGTTTTTAACAAAACAGTTATACATACTTTGATAAAATGGGCATATCTTGAATAATGCTAACAATTGGTATGGAAAAGGAAAAGTAAATGCCCATGCCTTGATTTTTGCTCAGAATGTTGACAAAAGCTAAAGATAAGTTAATAAAACAAATCTAGTGTCACACACACACACACACACAAAGTTCTGTGAAATAAATAACAGATTCCACCCCAAAAGAATAAACCTTGAATGCAATAAATTCAAACACTACTTTTACCAAAAGAACAATCCATTTTATTCACCAGAACTGGACCTGAACAATACAATGGATGAGATTGCAACGCAAAACATAAGGGGGGGAAAAATACCAAGAGCAAAATCGACAAGTCCAGCTGCAACCGCCACAGCAGAGCCACTAGAGGAACCTCCGGGGATACATGATGGCATTTGTGGATTGGTGGGGGTTCCATAATGCCGGTTCTCCCCAGTTATCCTGAGATAACAATCAGGCACAAGCAGCATACACAAGTTGGCGTAACTTTGAATCTTTTCGACAGAGACAAAACGAGCAATGGTGAACTTAGAAAGGCTTACCCGAATGCCAATTCATCCATAACAGTCTTGCCAACACAAGTAGCCCCATTTTTCAACAAAGCAGTCACTGCCACCGCCGTCTTCTCTGAAGCCTCATGTGTTCTCTCCCAATCTCGACACCCAAACCCCGTCACATAATCCTTCACATCAAATCTACAAAACCCACCAAACCCATCAAAAAATGTACATGAAATATCAGTTTTTTTTTTTAACACTAGTAAACCCCAGTCCGATCTTATGGTAAACTCTACAACAATATAAGAATGAAGTCTATTTTTTGTTCATATAAAAGTTTAGGAACAAAAATCGAAATTCCACAGTGAAATCAGGAGAAGAGAGAGTGGGAGAATAGAAAACGAACATGTCCTTGATGGCGAAAGTAAGAGAAGAGAGAGGCAGCCTAGCGGCAGGAGGAGGAGGCTGAGGGAAGGGGAGAAGCTCGAATCGGACGACGAAAGCACCGAAGTCCTTTCTTTGGGCAGCGGCGTTGGCACGCCTCCGCCTCCTCCGGCGGGTCTCGGTGAGGATCACGACGCCGGCGGCAAGGCCGATCCCAAGTGCGATCAACAGCTTGGGATTGGAAGCATTGGCCTGTATAACTTTTACTGCCTTTGACATGGAGCAAGGATTGGAGGTGGAAGGAGGCTTCTTTGGAGGGTTTTGGGAGGGTTTTAGACACACTTTGGAGCTTTGTTTTGGACTTGTTTATTTATTTGGGTGGATGCTTTGATGCTTCTCTGTCTTGATGAAATTGTGTATTGTGCTTGACTTGGACAGGAGGCGCGAATATTCTACTGCATGAACTTTTTTCTTTTTTTTCTTTTACTGATTTTTAGGGAAAAATAAAGTCAAGTGTTCGAACACCTTGTTAGAAAAATTATTGAATACTTAAAAATATCATAAATTAGTGTAATTCGTGTGATGCACGAAAAAGCTATTAAGTATGACTCATCATTTTAACTTTTGCAATCTCTTTGGTCACATAAACTAGTCGATAATTCGTGTGATACACAAATATAACTTTTGCAACCTCTTTGGTCATATATTAAGATTTCAATCTTAAAAATTTGATATGAAACATTAAATTACGAACTTTCTTTTTGTTTTAGCATTGACATTTTCTTGGAAAATATCAATCAAACAAAAAATTAAAAATAAAACAATAAATGTTGTGATGTAAGTTTTTTTTTTCTTTTTTTGAAAATACCAAGTATTTTAATACACACACGGAAAGAGAGGAAGAGATCTTAAAGCAACTTACAGTAGTGTATATTCAAAATGACTTAACTCTTGGATACACAGCATAATAGTCATATATCCAGCAATCATATATGTAACTTATATATGACTATTATTAAGCCAAATAATATAGTTTAATGAATTTTATTTATTACAATATTTTAAAAAAGAAAATCATAATAAAGTTATCAAAATGGTTATCGTGGAAAAAATAATTCACATTTTGGGTTTTCTTGTAAATAAACAAATATATTAGTATATTTATACTTTTATAAATCATGAAAGCTCTCCACTCCCAAGTCCAGCAACCTACCCACGTGATACCACATTCCAATGCTTTTGCCTTTTATATTTCCAAGTCTCATTTAGCCATCTCACTATACAAGTTTGAAAACTCTTCGAACTTACAAAGTACAGATGCAAGCCTTCAAGAACTAAGAGAAATGCTTCTTCATCCATCCCAACCCATGGCTAAATTCTTTCTTCTACTTTTTTTTTTTCCCTCACAAATCATTTAGTAGCAAATTTGAAGTTTTATGTTTGATCATTGATGTGAGGAAAAATAAACACGGAATGAAATTAAGAACATTGATTTAAAAACAAGGAGCGTCTTACTACTGCCACTACGGCATCAAGGTAGTGTTGAGGAAGAAGGAGACAATAGAGTTTGTGGAGCAAAGGAGTTTGACTTTCTTTTTAAAACAAATTGGAGGAAGCTGATGTAGAGAATCGCATTTGAAGGAAGAGAAGGGTAGAGAAGAGAGAATAGACAAGATTTTCAAAATTGAGGAAAATATTTCGAGTTTTAGCTTCTTCTTTTTCTTTTTCTTTTTTTCTTTTTTTTGTGGGTATGGTAGGTTTTGATTCTTGGAGATCTCTATTGGTTTGTGGGTATAGTGGATATAGTGGGTTTTAATTGAGGAATTTGTGGGTATGGTGTCTTTGTCGTGGGTCTGAGGAAGGAGATCTGCCTTGGGTCTTAACATTGGGGGAGCTGGTAAAGGAGGAGCGTTGGGTTGGGGGAGCTGGTAAAATGAGCTTAAGGTCTACATTTTAGAGAAAGAGAAGGCAGAGTGTATGTTAGGGTCGGGTTTATGTTTTTTTTTTTTTGGTCTATTGTGCTAATGTGGGAAATTGTGGGAGTTTCAAAGGTTTCAATTTTATATATATATATATATATATATATATATATATATATATATATATATATATATATATATATATATATTTATATAGATGCGTACTCTCCTCTCTCACATGAATTGTGAGTCCCACCATAAATTTAAATAGTGGGATTCACAGTTATGTGAGAGGGGGGATACGCATTTATACTAACTGTATTTTACCTTCTTGTTTTTCGTTTTTCTTTTCTTTTTTTTACTTTCATGTTAAAAAATTTAAATACATAATTTGTTTTTTCTATGACTGATTTTTAACGAAAAATCTTCTACTAAAAAGCCTGCCAATTTGAGGTTTGAATTTTGTATTGGAACAAATAATCTTTTGAACATTAACATTAAGGGTCCGTTTGGAAACCGCTTATTTTTCTAAAACTGAAAACTTTTTGCTGAAAATATTGTAGTAAAATACCCTAAAAGCTAGCTGATTGTTTTTTTTGCTGAAAATATTGTAGAAAAAAGCTGAAAGTACTGTAAAAATAAATAATAAAACAAAAACAAAAACAAAAAAAAACACACACACACACACACACTTATGTGTAATTTTAACCCTATTTTAATACTTGAATATGCAAAATGACTTCCAAACATGAAAAACAAATATTTAACAACAACAACAATATTGATCAATAATTCACCAAGTACAACCGCCAACATAAATCGGAATGTAAAAGAGTGATATCCTGTGCTTATTAGTCAAATAAACTATTTATAAGATTCATTGTCTATTATTATGATTATTATTTTGGGTGAAACTAATTTTTTATCACGAAACAATGTACTCAAATTGGTAATACCAGTAAAAAACTATTCTTCATAAATTACCCATGGAGATAATGTGTTAATTATGTAAGAAATAAATAATTTTCTTTTCTCATTAGAGAATCACTCACCTAACTTTTACTTTGATAAGGCCCTTTAGATATTTAGTGGGAACTTTTGGAATTTGTCAAAAAGAATAAGGGCATAGATGTAAATTCTTGGTTGGGTCAATCTTCATAAATTACTATTGCTTTTGGATGTTAAATTGTTCTTTAATGGCATATTACGTACTTGATCAAAGTATAAGATATTTATCTATTGTTATAATATTTTCAGGATCCTCCTGGCACACTAAATTGTCGATGTCGCCATGAAGAGTTGACACGTCGAGATCCTATGGTAGATGAGCGTGTGATTGCCATAGTGAGGTTGCTTGGTTTAGAGCATCTACACATGGTCCCATCCATAAAGCTTGATCACTGCATTTGTAGAGCGATGGTGCCCAGAGACCCATTCTTTTCACCTTCCTCATGGTGAGATGACGATCACACTACAAGATGTGGAAGTTCTAATGGGGATGCCCATTGAGGGTGAGGCAATGGTTGGGTTCACTAAAAGAACTTGGAAATCTATGTGTAATGAAATGCTTGGAATTCAAATTCCAGATGAAAATAAAACCATGCTAGATGGTCAAAGGATTCAAATAAAAGCACTTGTTGACCGAATTGCACAACCATTGCCTCCGGATGCAAATGAGTTGTAGGTTCATCAATATGCTCGCTGTTATGTACTAGCCCTACTAGGGGATATGGTATTTGCTGACAAGTCCGGAGATAGGGTCCACCTCATGTGGTTGGAGTTCATGGAGAACCTTAATGATCCACCTAAGTATAGTTGGGGAAGTGCAGCCCTATCATGGTTGTACAGACAATTGTGCAAGGCAAGCGAAAATACAGCAAAGCAAATTGGTGGAGCATTGATTTTGGTCCAATTGTGGATATATGCCAAATTCCCGCATATGTCCCCACAGAAGGTGCCCCCACCAGAAGGTGTTTATGGTCCACCACCACCACCAATTCCTTTTGCCATGAAGTAAGTATATATTGCATAATTATTGTGTTTATCATTCGAGTTTTACATAAACGACTAATGACCATACTATGTTATGTGCTTGTAGGTGGGCAGGGGCTAAGTGTACAAAGAACACTCCAACACATGTGCTTTCCGCGTATCGCAATCAACTTGCCACGACACGGCTCGACCAGGTATAATATTTGTTTTATATAACGCTTATATCAATTTATGTCTTTGATATTACACCCATTATAATCAAAATCAATTTATGAGATAATTGATTAATGTGGTTGCTTTTGTTGGGGGCTATTGTAGGTTAAGTGGGAGCCATATGCAGATGAATTGAGCCGCCTTTCTCCTAATTTTCACATCACTACTAGTAACGTGTGGAGGTCGAAAGTTCCACTCATATGTTTTTGGCTCGTAGAGTTCCACCTACTTGATCGTGTCCTTCGACAGTTTGGGCTAAAGCAAGAAGTACCCGAAGATGCTGATACTAATCGCAATTTGCATAAAATAGATGCGAGGGGCAAGGTAGAAAAAAATTGGAGGGTGGAACATGAACTCCATATTCAGAAGTGGAATTATCGTTCTGAGTTCGTCTGTCATGGAGAGAGGATAGAGGAGGTGATGTCACGTCATCATCCATACATGGTGTGGTATCGTAGGATCACTCGACTGTATATCGACCGCAATAGCGCTAAAATGGAAATTTTGGTAATGTGTACAAATTTAGTTTGTTTTGCAAGTTCAGTTTGATGTCATGTCTATGTCCTATGTAATAATGTCTGTAATTTAATGACAGATTGCCAACCAATTGGCTGTCCTTAATTGGTTTAATGAAGACTCTGAACAATACAAGTTCATCAAGAAAGCCCTTGAGGATGTGGATGAAGTTGATCGCATAGATGTGCTAGCTAGTGATGAAGTAGCAAACCACACTGAAACACCAGATGTAGGGCCCAGTACGAGCTCAGCTCCTCCAGTGCATACACGTTGTGGACTTGCCCCCATTTCTTATCTTGCCACTGAGACCCCTAATCCACCCTTGTCCACCCTTCATGACACAACCGGGCCCCCAATGCCACCCATCCCTCCCATTAACACCGAAACTCCCTTGTGGTTTACCCATGCTGGATTCGAGTCCTCCCCACACATCACTACTGTTAACCATAACTCACCCACGGCCCTATCCTATAGCTCCCCCCAGACAGTTATACCCACCCCTAGCCCTCAAACACCCCAAGTTGAAAGTTTGTCTACCAGCCCGAGTCATACACAATTGCCTCCTACCTCTTCTCCCTTGATACATGTTGCACAAGCGACGCAACCACATGATGGACACGTTGAGCAGGGGCAACGTGATCAAGCTGAGCAGCCACACGATGCAAATGATCATGCTCCACCTAAATGGAAATCAACTCGCACCATCCAACCAAAGAGATGCGGCACAGGTTCCCACCTGGTATTCCAAGTGCTTTATTGTTATTTTAATTTCATCTATTTTTTGTGGTTCTATGTGCATGAATTTGTTTGTTTGTATAAGCCTACAACTGGTTTTATGAGCAGGTTAGGGCTCCAAATGAGTCATTAGAGCAAGTTGCAGCTCCAACTGACAGAAACGCTCACCCTACAACCAAACAGTACACTAGGCGCAACCAGAAAAGAAGTAAACGCGGGGAGGGTGCAACCTAAAGGATACCCATTTTTTGAAAAGGTGTGGTTTTTGCATTTTCTGTGATTTGAATGGTCTGTTTAATTTCTTGCATTATCTCTTTAAAGTGAGAAGCATCTTATTTGTTACAATGCAGTTATTTGTTTCACAAGAAAATATGTTAACGGTAGATGAATTGAAGATTTTTGTAGACCTTGATATATATATATATATATATATATATCTCTTTCGTAGTTGTGTTCGTTCTGAATTGGTATACTATTTCCATTTTTCTGCTGCCTGATTGCTTTGATGGAGTGTTTTTTTTCTTCTTTTTTTTCCTTCTTTCCCTAAAGCCGAAATATGTCCAGATTCTCTGTTGTTAGTGCCCTACATTAGATAACCACTCCAATAGTTGCCTTGCTTGAATCATTGAAGATTGCACCATCTAAGTTCACTTTGAAGACCAAGGGAGGTGGGGGTGACCAGCAACAGTGGGAGGCTTTGAATGTGTGATCATTGATGTTTCTTTTATAGTAGTGTTGCTTGGAATATTATAAATTTTACTGCATAGTCTTTGTAAACTAATTTATCAACTTTTAACTATAATACGAAAAAGTAATTAAGAAATTTATTTATTATGTTATTGATATGATACTAATCACATTCATTGTCATATCATATTTTAAGATTTTAATAATAAAATTTGTAGTAGTTTTAATATTTTCATTTTACTAAATATATAAAGTTATGAACCAGCTATTAATAAAATTTTAAATTGCAATAGGAAATAGGAATTATCAGATAAGCATAATATTTTACAAAGCTAACCTAATAAAAGGTGGTTAGGATAAGACAAAATTCAACATTTTTTCTCTTACATGTATCATTTATGTCTAACCCATTAAAAAAAAAAAAAAAAATATATATATATATATATATATACATCAGCATTGTACATGATGACATTCACTCTTTAATTGGGCTGTATATTATGCATCAACTGGACTATGAAATTCTAATGGACCTTGGCCATATCAGAGTCAGACCCTTGGTCGTTGGAGTCTGCTTGACATATCCTTCACATCAACTTCATCAAGGAACTAACCAATAATCTTCCTTTGCATTCTCCTTAAATTACCAGCAGACTCCATTGCCTCATCCAAGACAGCTCGAGCATCTGCCAATGACACCTCAAGCTCGTTATGAATAAAGTAATAAGAGCACATTTGGCTTAGAATCCTATCATGTCTTTCTTGAAGCCTTAGCACTCTTCAGCATGTTCCAATGCCTCACTAATCATTCTTAGCTTCTCTATTATGATTTGCTTCTTGTGCCGTTTCTTCAAGTTTGGCATACAGAGGAAATAAGAGAAAGATAAACCGACTATGGCTAAAACAATGCGGCAATAATCCATGAATTTTTGTCTTCTGAAGGAGATATGAAAATAGGCGAAAGGATGAAGAAAAGTGTCATCAGATTCTTTGCTTTGGTTGTGGGATTATAATAAGCTACTTTTGAGTTTCGCGTTCCCTTCTCTCTTTTTTTTGTTACTTGGGAACCTATTGGTTGCTTTATAAATGGTCTTCGATTTTTGTAGACCTTGATATATATATATATATCTCTTTCGTAGTTGTGTTCGTTCTGAATTGGTATACCATTTCCATTTTTCTGTTGCCTGATTGCTTTGATGGAGTGTTTTTTTTTTTTTTCCTTCTTTCCCTAAAGCTGAAATATGTCCAGATTCTCTGTTGTTAGTGCTCTCCTTATGGACACGGGATTATGGTGGTGTGCATGAGGCTATTTGGGATATATTACTTTTGCCCCCTCATTCTTGAAATCCTAGTTCCGCCCCGGCATGTTAGGATGTATGTGCTTTGTATGTCAGCTGGGTAACTTTAATCTTTATCTTACTTCCTTGTAATAATGTGGAGTTAATTTGTTAATTGTTAGGCTTCACTTTTCGTATATCGGTGCTAGATAATGTATTTTCTTCATTATGGTGTGTTGTGGCTAGAAAATGATCAGACTTGCCTAAAAGCATTATATTAGTAAGCTTGATGTCCAGCTGTTTCATACTTGAATATAATAACTTGTTTTTAACATTTTTAATATCTTAAACTAAGTTCTACTGGCATTGTCAAAAAAACTGAGTTCTACTTTTCTATTTTTTTTCAAGGGAGGATTTTCATAAGGAACCCCAAGAGCAGAATCCAGATGTCAAGTCAATGCATGCATGATGTAAGTGCAGAAAATCTTTTAATACTATATGCCTGGCTAGAAACATTGTCACAGCGTGCATTTTTGTAATCAGTCATGCCTTAAATTTCCCTTGGATGTTCAAACTTGAGTCAGTTCAACCCTCATCTTACCTAGAATTGAATTTAAAATGATCTTCTGAGTAGTTATATTGGTTAGAATTTGAATTTTTTTTTTTTGGGTGTATATTCTAGTGTAGAGTTTATTGGTTAATATTTGTTTGAGATGTTTATTACATATGGGGACAATTCTTACTTGGATACTTTTCTATTTTATTTTATTTTATAAAATTATTAGGAATACATGAATACAGGGTGTAAGCAAAAAATAAACCAAGTGAACAACAATTTTATAACTTTGTATGCGTTAAGATTGCCCTTTACTTTTGGAATGGGTGACAAATATAGAGGGTTTTCTTGATGGTTATTATTTGTGGTGAGGGTGGTGGCACTGTAAGTAAAGGTTGTGCCATTTGGAAAGGCAGTGGTAGTTAGGGTCTCTTGTCCCCACCGGTTGCTGTTGTTGTTGTTGTTTTATTTCTTTTTATAGGTAATTGAAATTATTTAAAAATAAAAAGGTGCATACAGCATGTATACAAATCAAAGAAAAATAGCAAAGCAAATCAAGAATACAAAAGGAAATACATGAAACCAGCTATAAATACAGTAATAGTAGTTGCACAAATGTATAGTCTAGAATTTCGACATGTGAGATCACAGTTTCAGTCCTATACAAGTTCTTGAGTTGGATTTACCAATCATAAGTTTTCAAGATGGATGTATTACAATTTCTTAAAGATAAAACAATGATGCATGTGTTACATACCACACCTGCAGCCCCTGTTGTGATGGCCATTGGTGCTGTAACTGCACTGAGTCCAGATGAACACATGATAGGAATCTTGACAGCCTGTGAAATGGAGTATGTGAAATGGAGTATGCGACAGCTAGTGTTAGTGTGGCCTATAGTTACCAATATGCCAAGCAAATTCATTAATTAATAACAGAATTGTTATTTAGTGAACCCTTAGTCAATCTTTTCAATGTGACCTTCAAAGAAGACCTAATAGTTATGCCTATTGCATTTTGCACCCTGGCTGCCATTCACTCATGCAGATCAATTTCTGTACAGATTAAAAAAGAAAAACTCTATGGATTTAGATAACACCATCTGTGGTTAGATAACCAATTAAGTTTTAATTTGACCACTAACTATTACTGTCACGAGATATTTTGAGGCATGGCATGTGCAGGCATTAGCAAAGAAGTATGAGGAACAAGTATTTGTTTTTGTATATAAAAAAATTAAAGGGCAAAATTAAAAAGCATATATAGTTAGGGGTATGTCTTCTATTTTTTCCTTCTGTGATTTCTTGTTTGTTTATTTCACTGGTTAGAATTTTCTTTGCTTTTAATGCTGCACAGCAGTATGGTTTTAGATGGAAAAAATTGAGGTTTCTAATTAATAGCTTTGATAGCTTGAGAAAAAATTATTAATTATGTGGGGTAAGTATGAGCAAAATTAGGCATTTTAATTTCAATTTATTTTCATATTATGTGTTTCAATCGTCTTAAAAGTAATTATGTGGATAAAGTATGATTAAAATGTGTGGACTATTTTGAGATTGTGGTTGAAATATGATAAGAGTGTAGTAGCTCTGTGCCAATGACCCTTAAGTCAGTTGCCACCTCTTGGTCTCCCCAACTTAATGTACCCAAAAAAAAAAAAAGGTGTAGCTCTGTGACCAAATTGATGTGAGCCGGGATGTTGAGATATGGCATGAAATTTTACAATTATACGTGGCCCCAGACAGAGTAGAGTCAGTAGACTGGAAAAAAGTAGGAGTTCTCTTGTGTAATTGCAAGGGAAAGAATAATTATGCTTGAAAGAAAAAGTAACTAGAACAAATAGGCACTAAACGTAAAGACTATGCTCAGAGGATGAGGCCAGATAAGTTAAAATCCCTAGCTTGTACTTAAGGTCTTGGTTCTTCACTTAGCCAGAAATATCCCTGTTGGTGGTTAAAAAGATTTATGGCATATAGCAGTTAAGAATTGCTGTTGGATCCCCATTTTTGTATTGACGGTATAGTTATGATTTGTTGATTGCTAGAGAAAGAAACTTTGTCCATAAATAGAGTAGGGAAGAGAATTTTTTTTTTTTTTTTTCTCAATAGGTTACAAAAAAATTTATTAAGAAAAAATAGCCAACCCAAGTTCATTGGGGATGAAAACCTTAAGTACAACCTTAGCCAACCCAAGAAAGCCACCCTTGGAGTAACCTTAGATTGCCACACCAACCTCGAAGGGAAAGAAAGAGTAGGAAGGTAGAAAGAAAGATGAAAACCTCGAACCTCAAAACCTCTACTCCTTGCTGGTTCCAATGGCAGATTTTTAATGGTTTTGGATGGGAAAGACCTTGCTAACAACAAATGTGAACATTTAGGACTGAAATTACAAAAAATGAACTTTAAGGATGAGAATGACAATTGACACAAACTTGAATATAGTGTGTAATTTGGATTTTAGCCTACAGTATTTGTACTCAAGGGATGAGATTGAAGCTGGTATTTTATGGAAAATGGAAATTTGTTTCATTGTTGACAGTGAGCTCGTCTTTTTTATTTTTGTTGTGTATGGACTGCTTATGCATGTATTAGGAACCACTGGTGCCTTGGGAGATTTAATAGTGATGGTTATCTTATCTCCTGGAAATAATTGACAAGAAGAAAAAAAATTCCTGGAATTGAGACTCTATTAGGTGCTACAGTCTCAATTAACACTTTGCTATGTGTTCTTGCTGAATTAAATCCCAAATTTACCTCAAGGAATCATGTCTTCTGTCTCCTGGAAATACCCATCGGCTTAGCTCTTGTATTTCATCAGTTAAGGTTTGTTCCTGCAGAAGTTAAAGGAGCATGTCAATTGTCATGCATGTGCTTAAGATTTAACCTCTATGGACTTCACACACACACACACACACACACAAGAATTACATGAATATTAGGCTTCTTACCTTCTTCATTAGTATGCCCTGCAGACTCATTTCTAGTTTATTCTCCAGATTTTGCAGGTCTTTGACACCCAGACCATAAAGCTGTTCTCCCATCATATACCTTTCTGCCACTATGTCTGGACTTGTCCTTTTCCCTTTGTTTAATCAGTCATGTTATAGGGAATTGGTTCAAATTTTTGCAGGTTAATGCTAGTGGACAATTTTGTGGGGGAAGCCGAAATGGTTGGACCAAAATGACTTCAAAAAGAACACAAATTACAGGCAGCAAGAAGATGGGGTGGGCTGTTAATTGACTGCTGAGTTGGAGAATGCAAGCTGGTAATGTGAAGCACATCGAGAATTGAATAGGAGGATGTGCTGGATATGTTTTGGATCTTCAACCTAGTGATGTACCTGCTGACTTGGGATTTTTTTTTTTTTTTTATAAAGTTGTTGATGTACTTGAATATTAATGAAGTGCCAAGGCCTAATAGTTCGGGATTTAAAATCCCCATACCCATGACAGTGTATCGAATTATCAAAAAATTAATGAAATATTTCTTCGATAATTTAGTAATTTGTAAGGACATCATGATGTTTCTTGAGTCTTGAATAAGAAATTCAGGTGGTTTCATAATGGAGTATCCTTATCATGATTTCTTATCACCTCTCATATACCTGCTACCAAGCCCTCAATGATAGAAGTGGTGCAAATTATGCAAGTCATGACAGCCCCAATACTGTATTAAGTCATTAAGATCACAATTTACAAGATTACACTTTTGTCTTCATTTGGATGTCATAGGCTTGTATATAGCATTATTTTGTAACTATGTGGAGACAATGGATGCTAAATTAGCTATATAATATAGCACGCTTATGCAAGCAAGGTGTAGTTAGATACCTACAATAAGAATACCTAAAGAACCTACATTATGCACATGATATTACAGGCAGAATCTTACAGCCACATGATACTTACAAGGACTAAGTTTTACATGTTAATGAACTTTAGTGGTAACTTCATATCCAAAAGGCAGAATCTTTAACAAAAATTCATCTTAACCATCTTCAATAACATTGGATGTCAAAATTAATAAATTTTACAAGAAAAATGTAAATTCAGCAAGTTACCAACACTTTGACATGGAGATAAAATAAAACTATGTATGCAAGGACTAAATTGTGCCAAAAAGTTTAAAGGAACTACAAAAGCAAAAAGATGGTCCCTCCTTAGTCCTCTACATTCAATATCACATACTTTGTATGATGTTCACATGTGTTGTCCAATGCTTGCCTACAAAAATTATGAAAACACATATAAAACATAAATATGGCTAATTTGCACATATAAAACTACATGGTATTTTGCACATTTTCTAGGTATAGAAGCAATGAAAAAAATATAAGGAAGAGAGGGAGTGAGAATAACAGGATCACAATACCTTTCTTTTGCATAAGGTATCTCCAAAATAATAGGTACAACATTTATATTTGTCTTCAGAATAATACTGTGGAAAATAGAAAGTTAGATTTAAGTGGGTAGATAGAATATCATGGAAGCTCATGAACTTCCAACTGTGGAAAAAAGAATGAAGTAGCTAGAATATCATGGAAGCTCATGAACTCCAAACAGAAGCCCAAGATATGTTAAGAGCTAAATATACATGCCAAATACTTTACCGACAATAATTGAATGCATGCTTACCTAGTTAGGAACATCACTGCTTGTTGATGCGCAAATCACATTCGGACATTTTCTGCGGTTATGACCCTCTGCATGACACACTCCACATTTCTGCTTGGGTTGACTCTCCCTCCAATCCATCTCATTCCTTATTCTTGTTGACACAGGTCTACCTTTGTCTCGCAACATATCAGGGTCAGGGTACAACTTTGAGCCATCAACCTCTCGCCACAGTGACTTATCCTTTGGCACACAAAAATCATGTGAATAAGTGGCAAGTCGTTCTCGTAAACTATAACAAGGGTCGATATATTTCATTGCATTGATATGTTCCCTGATACAAACTGCAATTACATGTGAACAAGGGATCTTATAAATTTCCCATTTGTCACAAGTACATGTGTTATCTTGTAACCTTACTTCATGACTATGGTCTCCCCCTTCAGAGCTTTGTGGATTGTAGATTGTGCAAACTTGAAATACACCATTCTGCTGGTTAAATGGCCTCACATAATGTCTTTGGCCTTTCTCATAATTTGCTTCATAGATCTCCATGGCATAACTGCTGAACTCTTGATCATGTGCAATATCACCCAATATTTTAGTGCGCCGATCATTGAAATAGGTGACAAGTTTGCACCAAATGTAGTCAACCAATGCAGATATTGGTAGTCCACGTGCACCTTTCAGAACTCCATTGAAACACTCCGACGTATTGGTAGTCATTGCTCCATAACGGCGTCCACGATTATGTGACAATGTCCACGTCTCCAAATCCTCCTTCCTTAGATATGAGTATGACTTCTTTTTCTCTGTACTAGGATCCTTACTGAACTTGAGTTCAACTTCCTTAAGGCAATCCAATATTTTATCAAGTTTGCGAGCTTGAGTAGCGTATCTTGCTTTCAAGGCTAGAGACTTTAAGAATGGGTCCTTAAATTGAGTGTTGAAGTTGCTAGCAACATGTCTAATGCAATATCGATGATATACTGGTACATAATCATAGGGCCACTGTTCAATGGAAGATATGATAGCTCTATGTCGGTCAGTTATTATGCAAATGCCGGAATCGGGTACCACATGTTGTATTGCTTTCCGCAAGCAAGATAAAAACCATCCCCAACTGGCTCCCGTCTCATCATCCACAATCGCAAAGGCAAGTGGGAAAATCTCATTGTTAGCATCAGTAGCCATTGCAATCAACAACTTTCCTTTATATTTTCCATAAAGATGAGTTCCATCAATACTAATTATTGGCCTACAATGTGCAAATCCAGCAATGGAAGGAGCGAAAGCCTAGAACACATACTTGAATATAATAGTACCTGGTGTGTCCCCGTTGATTGACCGATAAGACACTTGTGTACCCATATCACTATCCTTATATGCCAACAACAACTTCTGTAACTTTTGGTACGACTCTTCCCAATTCCCATGTATGTTTGCAATGGCCTTTTGTTTCGCATCCCATATCTTGTAGTACGATATTTCGTGCTGAAACCTTTCCTTCATCAGGTTTTGGAGATCTTTTATTTTGTAAGTGTGATCTTCAAGTATATATTTATGAAGTTCTTGAGCAAGAAAATTTGAATCCATCATTCTACCATCTTTGTTCACCCCAACTGATGGACAAGTGTGAGGACCGTTGTATTTTGTGATGGCCCATAGTCCGTTAAGTTTTCGTTGCGAGAATGCTCAAACTTTCCATGCACATGACTCATTCACGCACTTCACACACAATCTCTGCTGGTTGGACCACTCAGTTGTAAAACTCTTATTGTTGTCCATAGAGTACACTATTAATGCCTGCTTCACTGCCTCTTTATTAGGGAAAATCAACCCTTTGCTAAAATTCATTCCCCGTACCCAACTTGATGCAAATGGTATCTCAACATTTGAAGGATCAACTATATTATCCCAAGTATTTGCATGAAATGACGGGGCATGAACTTCTAGGTAGGGATTGTATTCGTAACATTTTGCACACCTATATGATTGCTTATATCATCATGAAACTCCATAGCATCATCATCATGATCATCCACAACATCATTATGAACATTGTCAACATTTTCATAGTGATCAACATACTCGTGGAAGTCGCCTCTTCCAATCATCTCCTCATACTCATCTCTACCATGATCAACATTGCCTTCATCTTCACCCCCTAGAGGTTGATAACTAGATCCGCAAACATCCATTGGAGTTGGTGTCTCATTACATGGTAGTGTATAAACCCCAACTGTGGTGCATGGGGTAAGAGTCGGATGACCATCCGCATGTAATAATTGTAATTCTTCCCCTCCACCACCCTCCAAAATTGTTTGTTGCACATCTTCACCACCAAGTTCTGTACGAGGCTCCACACTTATATATAACTCGGCAGCTTTTAACTGAGGCGTCGAGTCTATTCTGTCAAACATAATCCTAACATGCTTGTCTTGCTTTATTTCAATAGGTGTGAAGACAATGCGGTCACTGAAAACTGCATGAGGAGAACAATATATAATTTTTATGTCATGGGATTGACGGTCCAAATCCAACTCTTTCATAATTTTCTTTTTCAACTTCTTCAAACTGATCTCCCGTCGTTTTTTTAGCTGAATAATCTTTAACCTTTTACCAGGCCCTTCATACGTCATTCCATGAATCACATCACTATGGGGCTCCCCACCATAATATAGATATAAATCAATTAAATCAATTACAAGCCTATTCAAAGTCAAATGAGTTTACTAAAAGTTAGTGACAAGTATAACACTTTTATCCAATATGAACTATAAAATATTATCTCCAAGCAAATATAAAGATAGCAATGAAATTTTAATCAGTTATAAACAATTGAAATTTTATTATCTCCAAGCAAATAGAAAATAGAAAATATAACATTGTATGGTCCGCCGAGTAAAAATAACATTGTATGGTCAAATATAACATTGGAGATAATATTTTTGAAATTTCCAAGCAAATTTTGTATGATTAACCAAGCACATATAAAATACTCTCTCCAAGCAAATAGAAATATTTGAATTTTTATTCTCAAGCAATTTTTTATATGGTCACTAACCTTTAAAATTTAAATTCTGTTACATTGCAAATAACCCATTACAAATAACAACAAATTGCAAATAATAACATGTTAAACACATTACGAACAACAACTCATTTCACAAAAAAAAAAAAACTCATTACACATTGCAAAGAACCCCATTACAAAGAACAAAGAACAAATAACAACCAATTACAAATACATAAAAAAAATATATAAAAAAAAAACACATTACAAACAACTAATTACTCATAAACACTAAAAAAGTGGTATGTGAAAAATATATATCTACAAATTAATTCACCAGGTCTAACCAAAAAAATTTTGAAAAAGGTTTAGATATTTACCTCTAGTGGTTGAAGAAGAATTAAGCTTTTAATTTTGTAGAGATCAATGAAAGTTTGCTTTGAAGTAAAAAAAGAGAGGTTGGGCGTGGGAAAGAATGAAAGTTGCATTTGAAGTTTAAAAAAAATGGCGTGGGAGAGAGCTGGGTAATGGGAAAGCTGGGTATTAGGCGTGCAGAGAGTGTTTCTGATATATTAGAGAGTAATGGGAAAGCTGAGATAGTTGGGTTAGTTGGTGGAATTTAATTGGAACTCGAGTTTGCTAAACTCGAGTTCCAATCTTTAAAAATTTTTACCTGCCTAGAACATGAGTTTGGTAGACTCGAGTTCAAACAAAGTATTACCCAACTGGAACTCGAGTTTAGCAAACTCGAGTTCCATGTGGGTTTTTTTTTTTAAAAAAAATTCAGAGTCAAAGTTTTTTACCACATGGAACTCGAGTTTGCTAAACTCGAGTTCCATGTTTTTTTTTTTTTTTTTTTTTTTTTAAACTGATATCAGATTTATGTTGGTCGAAGCTGGGGCCGGAAAGTTGATTTTTTTGGCCGGAACTCGAGTTTCATAAACTCGAGTTCCAAAAACAGTCCAACTAACTAATTAGTTTGATGCGCATACTATTCATCAAAACTTTTTATAAAAACAGTCTAAAAGGCAAATTTTGCCTCTTTTGAATTCCTTTGCAAAGTCAGACATTTATTGCCAAGCCTTTTCCCTTTTTACTTTCCGGTCCTGCTCTTGGCAATAATGGACATTCAACATCCATTTTATCAATGTCCATAGGGGACTCACATTAGGGGTCAACAAATTCTTCACTATCAAAAAGTCCCTAGAACCTTCGGTGTTGTCCATTGGTATTTGACTATTTAGGGTCCATGCATTTTTTTCCAGTTACAACAGTGCCTTCAAACATGCTTTCCATAGCCCTTGTATTTGGCAATCCTTTTGTACGAAACGTTTTTGCTTTTGGACATTCCTACATGTTTACAAACAAAAGTTATGGTACTATTTTTTAGTTGTAGAAAATTGAGGTTGTCAACATTTTCTAAAGTAAACTAACCTTAATCTTTCTTTCCCACTATTCATCAGTTGCATCAATTTTTCCAGTGTCAAGATCATAACCCAACCTAGTCTCATGCTCAAAAAGCTGCTTCCATACCTTCCATACCTTTCTCAGATGAACCCATTTGTTTTTAATTTGGACCTAACTCACCACTTTGTTAATCAGCATCAACTGCTTTATCACTTCGACATACCCTTCCATTCTCAAATATCCTCCACTCCTATTGCTTGTTAGGACTTGAGTAACACACAAATCACAAAGGGCTTTTAGTTCTATCAGATCTTTCCATTCTGTTCGATCATCTTTTTGTACAGTATCCTTCGATTTCCCCTTAACCATTTTGGCTACAAATAAATTCTATACTCATAAGCATCCCTTCCTATAAATCATATGCTAAAAAAATTACAAATATAAAACACAAACACCTTCCAAGTCATGTTCCATTAAACCTTCCTAATTAGAATCTCATCATTGTGTGTAAATTGTCATTAATACACAATCATTTAAATAAATGACAACTAATATTGTGTAAATAAAGACATGTAACAAACAAGAGTAACAATTTAACAAAGTTATAATTGTGTAATTGTTAAGATCTTCATGAAAGAGTTATCTAATATGGAGTTGTTCTTGCTGCTGTGTGAAGCTGTTACTGCTGTTTTGAGGACTATGGAGCTATTTCTGCTACTATGGAGTTGTTACTGTTGCAATGTGAACTCCCAATTTAACAAAGTTATAATTGTGTAATTGTTAAGATCTTCATGAAAGAGTTACCTAATATAGAGTTGTTCTTACTGTTGTGTGAAGCTGTTACTGCTGTTTTGAGGACTATGGAGCTATTTCTGCTACTATGGAGTTGTACTACTGTAATGTGGACTATGGAGTTGGATTGTGGAGTTGTTACTACTACTGTGGAGTGGATTGTGGAGCTAGATTGTAAAGCTATTACTAGTTTAGGGTCTGTTTGGGATTTACTTATTTTGCTACAACTAAAAACTTATTTCTGAAAATACTGTAGCAAAATAATCTAAAAGCTAGCTAATTGTTTTTTTTATGAAAGTACTGTAGATTTTTTTTTTGGTAATTTGAACCCTATTTTAATGCTTGAATATGCAAAGTGACTTCCAAATATGAAAGGCAAAAATTTAACAACAACAATAATAACTATTTTTTTTTTTTTTTTTTGTCTTAGATATTAATTTACTATCAAGTTTGTGAATCATTGTGAGAGATCGCGCCCCCGGCCCCCTTTTTTATAGGATGTTGGGCCAAACCCATGTGAATGGGTGGAGTCGTGTTATTGCCTCTCAAAATGGAGGTTCGACTAGTTATATTTTCCCCCTTAGATTAGGGGTTTTACAATGGAGTCGCCACTTATTTAATTATTGGAAAAATAAAAAAACCATAATTGAAAGATTCCTCATTTTATTAATTTGAAATTTAATTTACATTTGATCATAGGAAAATTACATGACTTTGGACCTAGATACAATCTAAGATAAAGTACATAACTTTATTTCCTAGTTACAATCTAAAAATTGAAAATTACATGGATAAGCATTTGATCTACTAACCCTTAATCTAAGTTCGGAGGCTATGTTACAAGATGGGAAGGTGTTAGGCACCCACCTTGCCTGGTGAAACCAGTCTTCTAGACTATGGTGGCCAACATTCATATCACATCATCCAATATGTCAATCAAGTTACATGTTGAATTTAATGTGTGTGCATGTTATAAACCCTAATTCAATTTATTTAGCATTGCATTTGGATTGAAAAATAAATTCTAGTGAATGTGTGTGGATGGTGATAATTTAGATTTAAGGATTTAAAAGAATTATTAAACAAACATGTTTTTCATATTTTTGATGTGGATTTAAGATCAAAACTAGTGTTTATGCATGAACATGTGATGAACAATCAAGAATATGTGAAGAACATATAAGAACATTCAAACATATTCAAGAGAATTTGAATAATTACTATCATGCTTTAATCCTAAATTCTCATCATGGCAACACAAAAAACAAGTAAAGGAAAGGGATTATACCTTCATGCAATATCCATACGGTGGAGGAGGAGACTCTTGGTAGAGGTACTAAGGGTGGAGGAAAAGAAGAGTTAGGAGAGGAAGAGTGAGCCTCACTCAATACCTTGAGTCTCAGGAAGACCAAGATATGACAAGACTACTCAACTTCACTAAAACTCAAGAGAGGAGAAGAGAGGGGGTTTTTGTGTGTCTTGGAATGAAGGAGAGGGGGGGTTTATATAGTAGTGGTGGAGAAAATATAAATGGAAGGCCATTTAATGAGGGTTGACAAAAAATTATGAACCTAGTCCTCATTTTAGCCTTGGGAGAAATCTGGTGCATTAAATGGAAACATTGATGAGAGTGAGGAGCAAGCCAAATTCGGTTTTTCTGCAACTGCTGTAACAGCTTGTAGAGCTAACTTCGAAAAATCATATCTAGCTCAATTCTGATCGGAATTGTCTCATTCTTGTGCTCAAATTGAAGCCCCAGATGTCTAGTTTCTGGGAAAATTAACCTCATTCACAAATTCAAAATATTTTGAGAGATATGGATGAAATGGTGAGCAGAGGTCATTTGTTTGAAAATGGTTTCAGCACAATTAACATTAATAGGTCCCAAATTAGCTCTCAATTAACATTAAATGGCTTCAATCACTCCCATTTCAGACTTAATTGGTTCTAAATTTACTCTAATTAAAAGATAATTGCACAAATTACTCATTGAATAATTAATGTTTAACTATCTAATTAATTAGGTGTATGCAACCTCACCATAAAATGTAGTCCTAACCAATCAAATTATGACACATCATTGATCTCAAATTGATTACACTTATAACCAATTGAAATCAATTGTTCATAATCACATATAGTCGGACTCAATTTGTGATAGTGCATCTCAGCCATTAAAACTTGATTTGATGATAACTTTCAATCTGGTGGTCTGATTAGGGCTTATGACCAGTCGATTTGATCATTACGACATCAAGATCATTTTAGTGAAATGAGATTAAGGATCTAATGGCCAGAATCAAGATGCATATTCCGAAGGCAAAATTACCCTTTTACCCTCCATGTGAGGTTAAATGCAGGTTGCAAAATGGGGTGTCAACAATCATAATTAAGATACATATTTCATCAAAGCCACCAATTATGGTTACCAAAAAAAATACCATAATATTAATGGTAATTATAACCACAAGTTTTTAGAATTTGACCCTCAAAAAAAAAAAAAAAAAAAACCATAATATGAATGGTAAAGTAACAAAGGAAGTCCTAGCATGGAAGCATCCCACATATTGATGCAATGATATTATTCCGAACCACTTTCATCTCAGGTTCATTTAAAAAAGAGATCACATGTACCATTTCATCGTAATAACCTCTCTCATTACTTTCACATGTGCCCCGTCTAGAAAGCCCTTGTCCAAGGTCATTGTCTTCGTGTGCTCTAATAAAATTATAAAGAATCATTGTAGCAACAATAATGCGTTCTTGAATGCATATATCATAGGGTGACATATTTCTCAAAATTCTCCATCTATTCTCCAAAAATATCTTTACAAAACTAAATCAACTCAGTTCACCAAACCTCACAAATAACTCAAAAAAATAAAACCCACAACAACATTGCTATGCACAATTTACCGATGAATACATGCCCATATAGAAAAATCCGAATGAAACCCACACAATCTAAATACAAACAAAGATAGAAAGACAAACCCATAGAATTAAATGAAATAGAGAGAAACCCACAAATAAGTCACACAAAAATACAAAACCCCCAAACAAAGCCGCACAATTCCATTGTATTTTGTTAATGCAAAATTTAGCCACACCCAACAAAAGGGAAAACACACCGACACATTACAATATAAAAAATTTAAATACAACTCATCAACAACATCGACATCTCCCTCACAGTGGTAGCATTAGATTTGTGCATGATTTTCTCTCACAGCCAAGAAAATCACCGGTAAGGGTTTGTCCGAATAAAGGAAGAAAAGAGTGGTTGTTGGTGGGTTTGTCCGAATAAAGGAAGTACAAAGTTTGTGTATCAAATGTGAAACATAAATTTGGGCAGTTGGTGGGTAGATGTAAAATTTAAGAGTTTTGAAGAGGAAGACGTTGGGGCATTGATGAGGAGGTCAGGCTGCCAGAATTGAAGAATGGAGATCTTGCACAATACACACCGCTAGGTTGAAGAGAAAGCTTAATATTTCAAAACATTACCATTGCTAATTGGTGCGTTTTTGGCAAAATAAACTGCGTTTTTTTTCTTGTGAATGGACCCCATGAACAATGAAAATGGACCCACCTCCAACTCAAAAATAAGCAAAATGCTGAAAATGCAGGAGTTTTTCAACTACCCAAATGCACCCTTAGTGTGGATTGTGGTCTTCCTTATGAACTGAGTTTCCAATGGATGAAAAATCTATGGGCCCTTCACAAGACCAGCAAAATTGCATAGAAAGAACAAGGCACATTCAAATTTTTTTTTAGGGAAGTAAATGTATTAAAAAAGAAAACAACTATACAAGAGCAGAGGAAGATACCCAAAGAAAGCATAAGTTATACAAGAATATACAAATGAAAAACACCTTGCATAATTGACACAACATACTTGAAAATACACACACACACACACACACACACACACTACTAGGACTGGAATATAAAATCAGGTATCCACTATGATCTCTATAACCACCTGTTTTGATCAATAAATCTAATACACTTGTCCA
The DNA here is from genome assembly GCA_029955455.1 of Quercus agrifolia. NCBI lineage: Eukaryota > Viridiplantae > Streptophyta > Magnoliopsida > Fagales > Fagaceae > Quercus > Quercus agrifolia. Next base: position 34,135,889 of record JARQAD010000010.1, read on the forward strand.
AGGAAAAAAAATCCTATAACAAGCATGCAAAACAAGCAACAATTTACAACATAATTCCAACAAAAATTAACAAACTACTACAAGGAAAAAAAACTTTCCAATCTCTTACAACAAACTAATAAATTTCCAAGAAATGCAGATGGATGTGTGATAATAATTAAGAAGATTATATTGTAAATCCCAGAGCTCCAATTTATAAAACTCAACTTCAACTTTTCCTAGTGATCTTCGGCTTCAGGAAGAGTTCGATGAGCTCCTTGACTGTTGGAGTAAATCTGAACACAAGTGACAAATCCAAACTTAGCTTTTCCATTACACACACAGAGGAAGAGAAACAAGTGCACTTTCTATTCTTTGATGGCCAACCTTGCTAGTAGAAAACCTTGAGAAAATACCAAGCATTTTTGCTTATTTTCTCAGAAACTAATAAATCAAATATTTGACATTCATAATCTTTAACAAACTGATCTTTAATAAACTAATAAATCAAAATATTGGACATTCACAATCTTTAACAAACGGCATCATCTATCTCTTTCTCTATCTTTCATAGCCTCTTCCAATCACTATTTCACCATTAGGGGTTTGTCCAAAAAAAGAAAGAAAAGATTGAAAAATTTGAACTACTTATTTGGGTTATTGGAGGGTAGATAAAAAATTGAAGAACATTGAAGAGAAAGGAGTTTGTGGCATTAAGGAGGAGAAAGTCTAGGTTATGGGCATTGAAAAGCTGAACTGATCTTCTCTACCAAGATTCGCACAACCTAGGCTGAAGAGAAAGGGAAAATAAAAAATATTACTATTGCTGAACGATATCATATTAAGAAAAACTCTCACCAAACGGGAACGCAAGAAAAATAAGCTAGCTTTTTACACAGTTCATGGGCCCACATTAACAATGCAATGGGACCCACTTGATGAGCAAAAATAAGCTAAAAGTAAAATAAGCTAACTAAAATTCTAATGCCAAACGTACACTAAGTTTATGACAAATCAAACAGCACAGCATAACAAATATCACTTTTAGACTTGTCTAGTTTGGACCAAAATTTCATAAAAGTAAGGTTGTCTAGGAATAATTTTCATGCAATCTAACACTCCAAAGAACCAAGAGACTCCAACTTCACAACCAAGAGAGTAAATAAGGCAAATGTCAATATAATTTTTTTTTTCTTGCTTGGAAGCACAAGCAAGATTCTATCTTTCTCCCTCATAACATACTCCAAATTTACTTATTTTTGTAACCTATTAATGTGAATTGAAGATGATAATCGATGTTTTTAGCTTTTTTGTCTGTGGCTCCTTTTTTAATGCAACTTTTAAGACATACAAGTAGCCTTTAAGACTACATGTGTTTATGTGAGTAGCAAGCTTGAATCTCCATTTTAAAGACACAAACACACAAGTAGCCTTTTATACTACATGTGTTAAGAAGTCATTTAGATTGTTAGGTCCGTTTTCTTTGTGTCTTGGTTCAAGATGGAGATTCGAGCTTGCTACTCATGTCGAGTCAAGTAACGCCATCAAAGGAAACATGTTGCTTGAGTCATGAAGCCTACAAAAGGAAAGAGTATATAACATGAATATGTTGTTGCATAACCAATCTAAGCCACATAAATGCTTCATCACAACACAAACAATTTTAGGTCGAGCAAAGAATGGGGGAGCGTTATATTACTTTGCTATACAAGATGTTGGAAAATGTGCAATAAACCTAATCTAAGCTCGTTGAAGTTGTTCAACAAATTAAGGAAACTAGACATTCCACATAAAAACTAAAACAAAAGCAGCAAATCGCTCACACCAAGAATAATCAACAAGAGAGAATATTGACCACCAACAAGTAGCCTTTAAGACTACATGTGTTGATGTAAGTAGGAAGCTCGAATCTCCATTTTAAGGACACAAATACACAAGTAGCCTTTAATACTACATGTGTTGAGAAGTCACTTAGATTGTTAGGTCCATTTTCTTTGTGTCTAGGTTCAAGATGGAGATTCAAGCTTGCTACTCATGTCAAGTCAAGTAACGCTATCAAAGGAAACATGTTGCTTGAGTCATGAAACCTATAAAAGGAATGAGCATATAACATGAATATGTTGTTGCACAACCAATCTAAGCCACACAAGTGCTTCATCACAACACAAACAATTTTAGGTCGAGCAAAGAATGGTGGAGCCTTATATTACTCTGTTATACAAGATGTTGGAAAATGTGCAATAAACCTAATCTAAGCTTGTTGAAGTTGTTCAACAAATTTAGGAAACTAGGCATTCCACATAAAAATTAAAACAAAAGCAGCAAATCGCTCACACCAAGAACAATCAACAAGAGAGAATATTGACCACCAACAATGCTATCCCAAAACTACAAACAAAAAGACATTTCCTTTATTGTCAACCATAGGAGCAATAGCAACTTAGATGATAAGTAGTCCAATGCCTTGAGCATGACTTAGGCAACCATTATGGCTTTACAAAAGAGTATTATGTTAATGTCTATGTTTTATCAACTTAGACTATGACTAAAAGCTAAGGAAGTAGAAACCATTAGAAACCATGATCATCATAAATATTGCAACTGAATTGGAATCTCATTGATTTACAAACAAAGCCTACTTAAGTCAAGGTTTCATGGAGATGACCAATGTCATCACTTTCACTAATAAGGGCATAGAATTCCAACACACCAATCATTGTATGTCACTTTATTTTGTAGTGATGTTAAACGATGCTCACACTAGGCAAGCTCTAATTAACACATATAATCATCCCTCAATCTTATCCCAATGAGTACATTGGAAGATGCCAACATCCTTTGTTGGAATATCCATGTGCCACCTATAAAACCTATTGGATATGGAGGAACTATTGAATGCACCATCAACCATATCAAATTTTTACCAAGAGTTGGGCACATGGTAGGCCCATGAGATTCCATGCCATCCACTACATTGTAGCATATCATGCTTTTTTGGGAAGTCCATTGTTTTTATAAGCATAAGCTCATACCACTTACTTATCATTAATCGGTTAATAAGAGGCTAAACATAAAGCCAATTAAAATTCCCAACAATGCCACTCCTTCAAAAGCATAAGCTCACACCTTCTATTGGTTCCTCATCTAATTCCCCCCCCCCCCCCACCCCCCCCAAAAATGACACCCGAGGATTTGAACCTACAACCTTTCTCTAATACCACTTGTTATGATCACATGCTAACCACTACTTTTAAACCCAATCATTGTTAGGAACTAGTTGTTACACATCTTGAGTCAAATTTCTAGTTGTTCAAGCATTAACATTTGTGTTAACTCATTATAAGCATTCTAGCTAAGTTGAACTGGTGTTATAGTGAGTGTCCAATGATCAAGTTTGAACCTTACAGTCTTTGCCTTAAGGAAACTTTTCATGTTCCCACAAATGACACCAATTGATGATTTATTTAATTGCACAATATCAACTCAAAGATGGATCCTTGCAAGAATAAGAAAAGATGAGGACATTGGTGTGATGCCAACCGCTAATACTTTAATTAGGCCCATGTTTAACTAAGGAGTATTTTTTTTCTTAAGTGTTTATGCTTACCTTGTTACTTGAATCCCTTTGCCCATTTAAGGTTGCCATCAACAATTACTCATGGAGAATTGTTACCTAAAATCCTATTGCCATGTTTAATGGCCACTAAAATCTTATAAATGTCGATGCTTAGTTCAAGTTGTTACTCATTTTTCCTTTATTGTCTCTATATGTGGGAATCGTGCCTCCTGACTAACCAAAAGTTTTGGCATAGCTGCGTACATGTCACATAGCACAGAGTAAGCATTTCCTTTCTAAGTTAAGTATTTTGGGTTGGTTGAGTAGAGTGGCTAATCGTTGTTTAGCCGAGTTGATTTGTTAAATGTATCCATTCATATTGAACTATAGCACTCAATATTATATTTTGTTACTATACCAAGTTAAAATAATATAATTGACTTTACCGATGTGGGATAATTACTCTCCATTGAAAGTTATAATGGTTTTTGATTGAAATTTGTGATATATTTTTATGTTAGAATCCCATCCCTTCTCCCTAGTGTGTGTGTGTTTGTTTGTTTCTCAAAAATAAAATATTATTATAACTGACAACAAATTATCAAATCAATATATAATTATTAATTTCATGTTTTGCTACTGTCAAAATTTATTGCTTTCATATTTTTACTTAAAAATCATTATATTCTTAAAATTTCCCTTGATCAATAAAGATATATTTAGAATTTGATTTATTATATCATAGCATCAAACATATACAAAAAATAAAATAAAATGTGTGTATATATATACAATTAAATTTTAAATTAAAAAATCAATTTACTTTAATTTATATTCATTATAATAATATGAGAAAGTAAATAATATGGACTCTTTCTTTCTTTCTTTTTTATGAAAAGTACGATAACTTTATTTCATGAAGTAGAGAAATGCAAAGTATCTTGAATCAAAATTGATTCAATAATAGGTGGATTTTTCTCTATCCAAGTTACAAAATTTACAATTCCTTTAACATGTTTTGCTAAAAAATGAGCTAGTTTATTCGCTTGCCGCTTGACGTGCTGTAGATGAGTCATTCTGAAGTCTGGAGTCGATGTTAAGTATCTACAATGAGTTGGCTATAGTAACCGGTGGGGTGGTGGAGCCGTTAAGTGCCTCAGTGACCATGCTAGAATCTGTTTCAAAAACCACATCCCTCACGCCGATGTCCCAAGCGAAAGATACCACTTCGTCTATAGCCATAGCTTTGGCTTCCAAGGGACCTAGAGGTAGCTAGAGATGATTACTCAGAGCTGCAATCACCGCCCCCTCATGGTTTCGAATCACCACACCGAGGCCTACTGACTTGTCGAAAATAGTAGCATCAATGTAAGTCTTGTAGAAGGGTGGCGTTGGAGGGACCCATCGCATGTCTTGGGCTTGTCTAAACTGGGGTTGCCGAAGATGGGCTAGCTGGAATTCTTCGAGAATCAGGCAGGCTTTGTGTAGAATCTCTCAGCTGGGTTGTCTCGGGCTGCCAAGTCGAGTCTTGTTCCGGTCATACCATATGCACCATGCAATAGTTACGATGAGTTCAAGCAGCTTTGTCCCCACGTGTTGGATATAGATTAGGTGCTAAAGTAGGTCCATGAAGTCCCTGTAGTGGATGCCTTTGTCATCAAAAGAGATGCCTTAGAGTGCCCAAATTTCTCGTGCTCTAGTAAAGTCCCAAAAAATGGGGCTACCACTCTCCGCGGCCAAATTACAAGCATCACAGTTTGCATCCTCAAGAACCTATCGTCGACAAAGGTTGGTCTTCGTGGGTAAGGTGTCTCGGCATGCTTTCCATGTGAAAGTTTTGATCCTATTTGGGATATTGAGGCTCCATATAGTATGCCAAAATGAGCTCTTGTCTTGCCCGTGGGAAGTGCTTTCTGAGTTTGTAGCCAAAGTGAGGGACAATGCTACTTTATAAGCACTATTGACAGAGAAGGTACCCTTATAGGAGTGTAAGCCCAGACCAAGCGATCCATGGGTCAGTGCTTACTCAGTGGGAGACTGAGGATGGTGTCACGTCATGTTGGAGGAAAACACGACGGATCAACTCTGCCTTCCATTCCCCAGTTTCGACATCGATGAGTGTGTTAACTGTGACATCTTCAGATAATGTATTTTGTGGGGATGCGACCTGAAAAGTGGTTGGCTTAGGCAGCCACTTGTCATGCCAAATGCTCACCATGGTCCAATCACCAATCTACCAACAGTAGCCACCATGAACAATTCTTTGTGCAGCCATGTGGCTCCGCCATGCGAAGGACAGTTTTGCTCCCCAGCATGAAGAAAGTCACTGTGAGGGAAGCAACGTGCTTTGAGGACCCGATGCACCAGAGAGCGCGTGTTACATTGCAGCCGCCACCCCTGCTTCGCTAAGAGAGCCAAGTTGAAGGATTTCAAGTCACGGAAGCCCAGCCCCCCGTCTCTCTTCGGCATGCAAACTTTGTCCCAGCTTAGCCAGGCAATTTTGTTTTTCCCGTTGGTTTGTCCGCACCAAAAGCTTAGAACCATGCTAGTCATTTTATCACAAAGGCCATCTGGGATTTTAAACACACTCATAGTGTATGTGGGAATGACTTAGGCAACCGATTTGATGAGCACCTCTTTTCCGGCTTGGGAGAGTAGCTTTTCTTTCCAGTTGGAAAGTTTGTTACTGAGCCGTTCTTTCAAAGCTCGAAAAGTGTTCTGTTTGGATCGACCCACAATGGAAGGCAAGCCAAGGTATGTTTCGTGTTGTCGTATCACTTCCGCTCCAAAATAGTGTGTAATGGCATCCTGGAGGTCTTCTGGTGTGTTATGGCTGAAGAAAAGAGATGTTTTTTCCCTGTTGAGCTGCTGGCCGGAGGCTTGCTCATAAGTTTCCAAAATTTGTGCTAGTTGGCTGCATTCCTCTCTAGTTGCTTGGCAGAAAATGATACTGTCATCGACGAAGAAAATGTGTGAGGTCCGAGGTCCTTGTGGGTAAGTGGCCATTCCCCGAAGTAGTCTAAATGATGTGGCTTGGTGCAGAAGAGTTGATAGTCTCTCTGCACAAAACAAAAAAAGGAAGGGGTATATGAGATTGCCTTGCCGAAGGCCCCTTGTGGGGGTGATGTGGCCTCGGGGCTTCCGTTAAGTTTAATGGAATAGGTAACAGAGCTGACAACTTACATCATAAGAGTTACTCACCTACCGTTGAAGCCCATCTTTTTCATAATGTCTTGTAAATAACACCACTCAACCCGGTCAAAAGCTTTGCTCATGTCGAGCTTCAAAGCCATCTCCCCAGTCTTTCCTTTCTTCTCTTGGTTTAGGCAATGCATAGTTTCAAAAGCAACAAAAACATTATCTGTAATGAAATGGTCCAACATAAAAGCACTCTGATTCTCACTAATAATGCTTGGAAGGAAGCGCTTCAATCTGTTTGCCAAGACCTTGGATGCGAGCCTAGAGATAACATTGCTTAGACTAATGGGTTTGTACTGTGTAAGCTTGGTAGGGTTCTTCATTTTTGGGATGAGGACAATGTGAGTTTCATTGAAATTTTTGGGGGGGGGGGGGGGGGAAGATGCCCAAGTTCAGATAGTCCTGTACTGCCTTAGTGACACATTCACCAGATAAAATCCAAAAATGTTGGTAAAAGAGAGGGAACATACCGTCAGGGCCATGAGATTTTTTAGAATGCATTTGCTTGACTGCTTGGTGTACTTCATCAGCACGAATGACTTTGGTTAAGCAGGATGGACTATTCTTATTAGTTTGCTTGAAAGCGTGACAAAAATTGAGGAAAAACATACTTAATATATTAAATTAGGACAAAATTTAGTTACAAAATTTGTTGTAACCTAAAACTATAACCTTACTTAATATCTTTTTATTGGAGGTGAATTTTGACAAATCCATCATTGGATTACATCTTCTTCTTATATCCTTCATGCTTGCAAAAATTCTAGAAAATTAAAAATCATGCAAGTTTTTGTAGTTTAAAATTATGCATAAAATATAAGTTTATAAATCATATATTAAATAATATTCGATTGATACAAAATTTGATATATGTATTAAGAGTGTAAAGAACATATAATTCAATAGTTAGATTTTCAAAATATGTAGTAATGTTTATTTTATTGAATAAGATTGTAACCTTAAGTTACAACTAATTTTGTAGCTAAACTTTGTCCATTAAATTATATAACTGATATTTTAAATCAATTGGTTTTTTACAATATGTTACAAAAAAACACTAAAATAATATAAAATATGTCGTTAAATGGAATAGATTAAAGGAATTTTTCATTGATATGTATATTTGCATTCTTTTATACTTTATTTTTATTCATATATCTAATATATGATTTTCAGACTCGAACCGTCCAACGAACCGTAAAAAAGAAAGGTTCAAGATTTTTGAGGTCCAATCGAGATTCGATCGAGGTTGGACCGGATGACGTAATAATTATTTTAATAATTTATTAATATAAAAATAAATAAAATACATGTACAAAATTTAACAATTTTAACTAAAATAATATATAAAGAAGCTGAAATATATTTTAATTAAAGATAAGATTATATTTTTTGTAAATGACGTTTAGTTATATTTTTTCATTTCCATTTTTTATGCTAAATATTTTATATAAGTATTTAAAATTTAATCCTAATATATGTATTCCATATCCATATCCAAAATATCCATTCTTCCTAACATAAAACTGTTATAGGTTTTAGTAAGAATGGAGTGCCGGAGAATAAAACATATCCTTTCAATAGAAATACAAATCCTCCATCCAATTTTTTGTGTTCCACTTTCAATAAAATACAAATCCTCCAACCCATTTTTTGTGTTCTACTTTCAATAGAATACAAATCATCCATCCCATTTTTTATGCTCCACTATATGTTCAATATTGAAGCGCTTTACAACAAGACAAACCTTTTTTTTTTTTTTTAAATTGAAATAAAATTTACATCTAAATGAATGGGTTATTCAAGCAAAGATACACTCCAAAGGTAAAATTCGAATATAGTCTTGACACATTGTCATAAAATTTACCAACCTGAACTAGCTAACATCTCCACATATCTTTATGATACAGCATTTGCAGCTACGCACCACAACACCATTGATTCTTTAACATTCAACAAATATAACTGCCATCCACCATTGCTTAAGATTCACAAGTCCATTATCAGGTCTGCATCACTGGATATTTGATGGTAAGATTCAGATTTTAAAAATTGATATCTGGTAAAACCATTGGGAAATAACAATGTATTGTAAGCAAATCTTAAGCGCATAATGACAGCCACTAGATTTTAGGGTTCGAGCTTAACAACTCTATAAGGTGTATCCCTAATGCTTAAACAGTCTTTAAGCACATAAAGAGTTTATTCAAAACATATTAAAATTACAATTCCATGTATAGTTTGCCATCAAATTAAACATTAACTCACCAATCCTTAAAATGGAGTAAATCCTTGTAGCAGCATTTCAAGGCTATGATACATTGCTTATCAATTGTAACAATTGCATACATCCCATGAATTGTTCTATATAATAAATTAATGAACGTCTTCACACTGCTTTGAAGTCACAACGCAAATTACAGAGAAAAATAATGGTATGAAATCTACACATCAAAGAAATGTAAGAAATATCAAATCACACAACCTAAATGCAAGAAATTTTAATTTTACAGAGGTAGGGAAGGGGGGCATAAATAGCTTTTTTGAAACAAATTCCAAATTTATGCAGGACTTCATGAGATTTCTGACTGGTTTTAACCTATAGAATTGCATCCATGCCTAGAAACCCTTGATATACAAATTCTGGAACGTAGGGAGAATTTAGAATTCTGGTTTACCCCTTGAAACGGACTACAATGATGGAGATGTCATCCTTACTGTCCCTATTCAATGCTTCGGCAGCAAGTTGCTTGGCTGCTTTCTGTGGGTCTTTTGTCTTTCTTGCAATATCAACCGCTTCTTGATTAGCCATGACCTGGATTAATTGAAAAGAAACCATATAGATAATAAACACAATATAATGTCAGAGAGAGAGAGAGAGAGAGAGATTTATCACCTTCCATAGACCATCACTTGCAAGTACGAGAATATCAGTATCTGAATCAACATCAGCATTTTGTACATCAGGATCCGATCGCAAATGTGTCTTGAGATTCTTGTCTCCAAAAGCTCTAGAAACTGCTAGTTGGCCATTAACTCTAGCAACATCTCCTAATATGGTATGCAACGTGCATTTGTTATTATGACCAGAAACTTCCAACACATATATGGTTTCACATTCAGATTGAACTCACAATTCATAAGAGTATAACAGGGTGACTGATTAAGAAGTATGGAAAAGTTAAAAGGGAAAATGAGTAATAAAGAAGAGTAGCAGTCCCCACTAAAAGAACAAACACCAGTGGCAGGCTTGCTAATGTAATATAAAATTTCAATAAAAATACGTATAAGAGGAAGAGACCTAATGCAATCAAACATAAACCATTTTCTGCCATCATGATTTAGTGAGCAGAGCCTTTAGTAAATATGTAAATACTCAGTGCTGGTCTCAACTAAGAATAGTCCTAGAGAGATGGCCTGGATAAGGTCCTATAGTATTTTTGCATGAAGCGAATGCTCTCAAGACTTCCACTCATGCACTTGTTCTTTTCAGTACAAGACTTTACCATTGCACCAAAAATGGGCCCAGATTGCAGCCTTCAGTAGATCATATAATTCAGATCTCTCCATTCTAGACTCTACACTGAACACCCTCAGCATCAACAAAAGCCCTGGTTGTCCTACCATATGAGAGGAAACTACTTGCTTTTACAATCATCTGACTGATCTTCCTCACTCATACAAATTATTCCAAGGTGTGTGTGTTGAAGCTAGATGTTGCACTTCATCCCCTTGTAAGAGGAAGGTAGAGGGTGAGTTGTGGGTTCAATACCCACTAGGTGTGTGTGTGTGTACCAATAAAACAATTTCAGGAAAAATGAGCAGAACACAAACCAAAAAAAGTAAAAGTTGGCAAGTCAGACCTTAAATACACAATACTCCTATAGATTAAAAAAAAAAAAAAACACAATACTACTGTCCACCAATATCCCAAATCTGCTTGGAGACTGCTAGAAGTATTAAACTTCTTTTATATTTAAAGCATGCAAGTCAGACAGATATTTTTCAATAAGTACTTAAAAAAAAATTTTGATTTTTTTAATAAGTAACTTTGACAGTTATTTTCTTCAACATCCTTTACTATCTACAATTGTTCTGCATGCAAACATTGCTAAAACAGAGATAAATAAAAATGTTACATATAGTGGATTCACAAAGACACATAAATAACAGTCTCCCCCAGTCTAGAATTAATGGAGTTGCTATATTTATGTTATATCATGACATGGATACATTATTAGGTTTGTGTCAACAATTAATGTTCTAGGGGGAGAGGAAATCTGAACCTTGAACATCTCCTTTGGAAAAATAAAGAGGTGCCAGTTGAGATACAAGGCTCTTAGCAAGGCATTGAACAATTGGAAAAGTTTAGCTTATCAGGGAAGTTAACTGTCTAATTTGCAATCTTTTTGACTTTGTAGAAGATACCAAATCATTCTGATCTCTTTCTCTCTTCAGTAAGTCATTCTGATCTCTTATGCATTCCTATTTCTTTGAGTTTTTCACATTTCCTCAGTTAGGGTCTTTCTTAGCTCTAAAATTGTAAATCAGGTGTTTTTTTTCTTCAAATAAATAATAGCTTTAAATGAAATGGAGGAGAGACTTTATGTACTAAGGACGTACATGCAAAGCTCTCCTAAAAAATGGCAATGTGAAAGAATTATTCTAAGAAAACAAGAGTCTATAAACTCAATTGAATGCATATTACATCCAAGAGTGTGAGACCACTCATACAGAGTTCTTAAATATGAGGATTTCAACTCAATAACTGATACCTCCACACCATTAAATGTGTGATTGTTCCTCTTCCCACGCATTACCCACGTTTGACATAAGGGAACCATATTCCAAACAAAGGAGCTGCCATTTTACCAAATCATTTCTTCCATCCAAAGAGTACATCCGCAACTCGCTTTGGCATCACCAAACACACCCAAAACATAAGAAAATACAAACAACCACAACTCTTGGGCAACATCAAAATGCATTACCAAGTGATTCCTAGCTTCATCACTGCATTTAACATGCAACACTAGTCTACCAATATTATGCCTCTCCTAAGAAGGTTATCACCGGTTAAAATTTTCTGTAATGCTACTATCCACACAAAGAATGTCACTTACTACACCAAACACTCTTCCAAGAAAAAATCACCACATTTGACCCTTGCAATGCCTCAATATAAAGTGCAAATGAACTTCCCATTGCTATTAAACCTCCCCCTCAATCAAATGATATTTTTCTTTTATTCGAAAATTACACATGTAGGGACTTATGATCTCACCCTCCACCTTGCACTTACAAGGAGAGGAAGTGCCATTTGAGATATAGTTCATTAGCCGGATGTTTTTGTTATCACGTCAACTTATTAACCCCAAGGGACCACACAATTGGCTTAGGACCATGCCTTATAAAGCGGAGATCACTAGTTTGAATCTCCTTTCCCCCTCCCCATGGGGCCAAAAACTCACTCACCAAAAATAGAAATATCATGTCAACTTATTTAGGAACCGATTACCAATTGAGACTTACTCCACCTAGAAACCCAAAACTTCCTTTCCACGCACCCTTAATATGTTCTCTGTACAAAACATATAGGCTGTGAATTAGACAACCTTATTCTTCATCAAAACTTCCGTCCTAAATCAATTTTCATTAAAGATCCATGAGATTTTCATTGGAGCATGTAATCGTACAGCACATGCATGAAGAAAAGGCACCCAGCTGAATATTAATACACTCATTTAGTCCCCAGCTATATACATCCTGTATACTTGGGTGACTCTTTATGACTTTTAATAAAATTTTCATTACTTATCAAAAATAATACACTCATTTAATAGATGGAGTATGTTACCTTTAAGTTTCAAACTCAATTCTCCAGTGATTAACCAGTCAATTAAGGGGAACAATGTAATTGGAAGGTTTTCAAGGATAAGAACCACAGGTTCAACATAAAAGCTAGGGTAAAGTCCAGAAAAAAAAAAAATAAATAAATAAATCTTAGATTTATTCCTTGTGACAAACTATATCCAAACTTTTTAATTGTCATTTTAAGTACTTAATAAGTCATGACAATCTAACTACTCTGTCTATATCTGTTAAAAACCACAAATGGAGCGACCTAACTGGCAGAAGGAAAATTTTCATTGGCATCCATTACATCCAAACAGCCCTGTTTTACCCTCTATCCTATGCTCTCTCTCTCTCTCTCCTCGACTGTTTCTGTCCTCAGAGTTTATCAATTTTAATTGGCATCTATTACACCCAAACAGGCCTGTTTTGCCCTCTCTCTCTCTCTACCGTGTCTGAGAGTTTCATTTAATGTGGATAAGAAGATAAAACACACAAGACAAAATGGTGGTGTTAAATGAAAATTGTCCTCTTATTAGATAGGTTGCTCAGTTACTTCTTTTCAACAGATATGGGCAGATGGTTAGATTGTCATGGCTTATAAAGTCTCGGGTTTAAAATGGAAAAATTAAAAAGTCAAAGGTGTAATTTGTCACAAGAGGCCAAGTTCTAATCCACAATGAAATTCATAATATGGTATGTTGCCTTTCCATAAAATCAACAACATATTATAAGTGGTTTTGTGCCAACATTCCATATATCAGCATAACATTTGTGTGGAGACAGGTGTATATCTAGGGAAATTGAGTCAATAGTCATGCAGAGGCACAAACTAAAAACTTTGGGTATGATTTCATTTCAAACGGGAATTTTTATAATTAAGAGGATAATGCAATTGCTTTGATAATCAGAGTAAGCGAGTGTGCATGTATACGGAGAGAGAGAGAGAGAGAGTCATGTCCTTGCTATGTCATTCATAGTTTTAAGAGGAATTGTTTGTCAGCTCATTCATATTGTGTTCTCATGTCCTGTATCCATGGAAGTACAAAGCAATAATTATCATTGAAGGTCCCAGAAGTACCATAGCTTAATAAGGATTGGAGGTTTTCTAATCCTATCAGCAGGAAAGGGAGAGGTCCTCCAATAAATGCTCATGCAATAAGTTTTTCTCTGATTATGTTGAGTATCATCGCATTATAAAATTTCTTAAAGTAGTGCATACACCACAGGAAGAAGCTAATTTGTGCAGTTCCCTATTATTCTTTCTCAACTTGATCGCTTCCTTAACTGCAATCCTTTGTATGGCATAAAAATTAAACCTCTCCAACTTCATGGGCACCAAAAGAATACACAGTTGAGTACAGCATGATCCAAAAAAAATAAAGGAAAGTGAAGCAACATGTGATCCATACATTCAAAAGACACAAAACATAGGACACCTGCTAGGTTGAGTCCCATTTGAAGGAAGGTCAACATTTTGACCATTACTGACGTTGTCACTTGAACAAGATAGGCAATCATCCCCATTTTCTTTCAAAGTCTCAAATGTCATTCCACATTTTCAAGTTCATTTTTTTAGGGCTATTCCAGATGCAACTTCACAAATTTCACATAGATACCACAAGTATCTTACTCGACAAGGATCTATAAGTCCATCCTAATTTTATTCCAGTATGTGGTTTTCATCGACCATCACTTCTTAGAGTGGTCCTTCCAATCAATTTCATCCTTCCTCTCTGCACAGTTCTGATCAATATACTTATTTACTAGATAAAAAACCTATCAATGTAAAGCACATTGACAACTACTTTACACATCCCATTTTGAGGTTAATCACAATCAGCAAATATTCATCTAAACACAGTATTTCTCACAAAGCAGGAAAGGTGATCCTTTCTAAATTCTTTTGATATGCAAAGTAATATACAATTAGCCGGACCAAAAACCTCCAATGCAAGGCCTATAACCAGATGCAGGCCAGAACATATTTGGAAATATAAGACTCACATTAGTTTTCACCAAAAACTCAATCAAGAAAGGCCTCTAGTTTGAAAGTCAAATGGGTGTGTGCACAGACACACACATACATGTACCCACACCCACACCCACCCACATATAGACAAAGGGCCTGAGGATATGTAAAAGAACCTGGCATGTTTGACACAAATCCACCTCTGTCCTCAATGCTGCCGCGCTCAGTGTTGGGCTCATGATCAATTGTCATCTGTATTGCCACCCCCCTCTTTGAAAGAACTGCTCGTGAATCTCCAACATTGGCTATCCATAGCTTCTGACCATTGATCAGAATTGCGGTGACTGCAGTGGATCCACCTCGCCCCAAGTCAGGATTGTGTGATAGAATTGCCTGGTCTGTTCTCTCGTAGGCTTTAGAAATGGACCTGTTGGGATCAGTCCAAAACTCATCCTGGAATTGATGATAAAACATAACATAAGTAGTGTATACAGTAAACCTTTCCAAACCAATTATGTAAAAGGGCATTAAGATGTCACCAAAAAACTAAATCCATATCATATCATACAATCAGTACCATACCAATCTTTTTAAAGGTATCCAATACATTTCTTCTTTTTCCAAGAGAGTATTACCAATTACATTACCAGAAGCAAGTTAAATGAGTAATCTTGATGGAACAATTCATACTTAATTGCAATTTCTACAACCAACAAGAAAAAAACATTTTAAATGCAACATAAAGCAAAATCAAAAGATATTTTTCCCTTGAAGAATCCAAATGCACCTTTAGCATTCTCATCAGCTCTCTCAAATGTGCCAAATGCCAAATATTTGGCACACCAAACACAAAAATGGACCCTCATTAGGTGTGCTAAATGCCTCAATATTTTGAAACATGCTACAGTACGCTCTCAAATATGAGAGTGTACGAATAGAAATGCCATTTTGGTTTAATATTTTTTTATTCTCTTTTCTCTCTCCTCTCTCATCACTTTATTCTTTTTCTCTCCATCACTCTCTATCTCTTCCCTCTCAGTCCTCCCTGCTCAAGATCTCTCTCATCTTTGCTTAAGATCTCTCGCCGCCTCACCTCGCCGTCAACCTCCACAGCCCTCGCCGCTGACCTCCACAGCCCTTGCCGCCGACCTTTAGATCTCTTGATTGGGTCGTGGGTGTGATATTTGGGATGGGTTTCGATGTGTGGGTTTTGTGTCATTGATTGATCGGTTGGGTTGGGATTTTGGGCTGGTGGTGGTGTCGTGGTTGTGGCGGTGGTTGGTTGAGTTTTGGGCCAACAATGTTTGTGGCTGTAGTGGGCGGTGGTGTTTGTGGCTGTAGTGGGTTTCGATGTGTGGGTTTTGGGTCATTGATTGATCGGTTGGGTTGGGATTTTGGGCTGGTGGTGGTGTCGTGGTTGTGGCGGTGGTTGGTTGAGTTTTGGGCCAGCATGTTTGTGGCTATAGTGGGCGGCAGTGTTTGTGGCTGTAGTGGGCTGGCAGTGTTTGTTGAAGATTTTGAGTTTCTTTTTCTTTTTATTTTCTTTTTTGTTGAGGTTTTTGGATTTCGAATTTGTTGGAGATCTAGTGATTGTGATTGTAGTTTGTGGAGGTTGATTTGCCGGTGGGGGTGATTTGCCTTTGCCGTTGCCGTTGCCGTTGGTGGTTTGTGGAGGTTGGTTGTGATTGTAGTTTAATGTGTTGGAATTTGTTTAATATTATTTAATGTGTTGGATATATTATTTTAATGTATAGAATTGAAAAATAGAAGATGTGATAAATGGTGAATTGTAAAATGGTATGCTAAAATGATAAAGTAGGTTTTTGGTGTGTCAAAATAGCATTTTTTATGAGAGAGCTGATAAGAATGCTAAGTAAGTAATTCAAACACATAAACATAATGCATCTTTTTGGACCAAATATTCACCTCCTTTAAGATATTAGGAAACAGATGCTTTTGTAGATAGGCAGGTACACTATCTCCTAAATGCCCATCATATATAGCAAAAAGTCCAAGCTCGTGCCCTTGGATGTGAACAAACTTCGCGACATGGTAATCCTCCATGGGATGATTTGCTTTCCCTTTAACTAGGCTGAAGCCATACTTGACTGTGCCCTGATGGCTCCGGCCCTTGCCAGAGCTACATGAAGAGCGTCCTCCAACCTAAAGACAAGGAAATTTCAACATCCAAATAACTCATGCAAAGTTTTAAAGGAAAAGAAGAATGCTCTAACAGATGAAATGTAAAACCGAATCCTGTATTGCTCAAAATCACCACAAAGGATGGAAAAATATAACAAAATAACACAAGACATATATATCTAAGAGGCAATATATAATTTTATTTAATGATACAAACTCTGAAACAAACCAAGAAATATATGGTCCATCCAAAATTTCATGTTTAGCTGGGATTATCCAAATTTTCAGCATGACTAACTTGTAAAGCAACGAGCATACAACCCAATGATTTACTCCATTATCAATATCACTATCAGCACTCTAAAGAAAATCTACGAATCAAACACTCAAAAGTTGATTTGGAAACTAAAATTAAGAATGCAATTGTTTCAATACGAAAATGATGAATAGGAAAGCTTGGCACCCACCTTTTGCGGGTGCATATTATTGTGGAAGTGAAAACTGTGAGAAATATCAATAAACACTAGCATAGAATGATCAGCATAAGGCTAGCAATTGAAAGAGAGCCCAACCCACTAAAGAAAGGAAGTTACTTCCCACCATACAGAAGGAAATGTATGAATTTGTAAACGAATTAATGATTGTTCATCTGATGCAGTAAAAGACAGACTGCTGGGACTATTCCTACCATTTGTGAATCCACATATCCAAGAACAAAAGAAGTTTTCCACAAAAACATGAGATAAATGTGACTTAGATTAAATTGAAAAAACAGATTTCATTATTGCAACCTGACTAAATGAAAGATGATAAAGTAAAACTGCTGATATTATGTTCATGAAAACAGTTTTCAATTACTTCCCCATATATGACCTATCAAAAAAAAAGTTACTTCCCCATATATGAACTATCAAAAAAAAAAAGTTACTTCCCCATATATGACCTATCAAAAAAAAAGTTACTTCCCCATATATGGCCTATTTATTAGAGAAGTTAAAATGTTTTCAGCATTGTCATTTTCAAAATTATTCATATTAGGTTCTTTGATGACAAGGAACCTCTTCAAGGCAGGGCCATTTCATGTGCCCACCCACTATTGAGTAAACCCCGGATACACAACCCTGCCTGCAAGAACCGTGTATCAAGTTTTGCATATTAGGTTAACAAACTGAAAAATGGAAGTGAAGAAAAAAAAATGCTAAAAGAAGTCTCCTTAGTGTAATTTTTAACCCAATGGGGAAAAAAAAAATTTAACATTTTTAAGCATCTCTCTTCATTTACCCTCATATTTGCCTGCAACATACAGAGAAGGGAGAGAAGCACCAAGATGTTGCAGAAAACTTTTAAAAAAGAAAAATTGCCAAAAACACAAGACTTAACCTGAATTATACTAAAAAGAGAAGCATAATTTTCCTTATCTTGTCATTAACAAATCCAACCCTTTCACTAAATTTAAACAGTCCACATCAAATCTCTAACTCTACTACAAAAGTTGCCACATACCTAGATAAATCATATGCCTTTTCCATTTTTTTTTTTTTTTTTTAAAATCCAAAATTAGCAAGTCTACGAATACAAATACTTGAAAAATATATCAATACATTAAAAAAATAAAAAATAAAAAAGGAGATTGAAAAAGGCGGAGATATCCTGACCTGAGACACAGAATTGAAGAAACACAAACAATCCATGTAATTCAGCCCCACCTCACCTTCTTCCTCTCCCACTCCACATCTACCCTCTCTGCCAATTCCCAACACCGACACCAAAACCCCACCTCAGAAAAACAACTTTTTTTCACAACCTGCAACAACAAAACAGAGAATTCTGATCATCCAAACAGTCCAACATACAGAAACCCAGAAAGGATATAACAAAAAAATTAGAAAAAAAAAAAAAAAAAAAAACAAAAATTTACCAATTGAGTATCTAAGAATTTCTCTCACCGATCCAAGAACAGCAAATTTCCAACAAAACAAAAGAGACCAAATTTACACAGTACTTGAATTATCAATTCCCAAGTACTTAGTTTTTTTCTTTTTTCTTTTTCTTTTTTTTTTTTCTGAGAGAGATGATAAATAATAGAACCACTTAGTAAACAGAATATTGGTAAACAAAACAAGACATATAGGGATTTACAATGAGGAAAGAATCGTTGAATGAGTAACCGTGCGTGCGTGCGTATGTATGTACAGTAAGTTTTGTTTTGAGGGCCGAGTAAGTCTTTAAGGAGAGCCAAACAATGGCTGCCAAAACGCAGAGGTTGCACTTATTGACTTTTTGTTTTGCACACACTGTGTTTTGTTTTTTTGTTGCTTCTCTTGTTGACACTCTTGGTTGGTTGGTTTTTTTTTTTTTAATTACAGCTGTTTTCTAGCAAATTTGTACATTGCAATTATCTTAGTCGATAAGTTTTTTACCGTCAGATTTTTTTAATATAAATACGGTCTACATTAAATATCAGTCAATATTTTAATTTGACGATAAAAAATAATAATTATAGGACAGCCAACATAAATTAAAACTAAATTTTTTTATTTATTTTATAAAAAAAATAATGTTCTTGTAAATTTTGATCTGAGGAGTCTTTCCTTGGTTTGGTCACCGGTGTGTGTGGGGTGTGCTCTGTGTTGGAAGTGGGGACCAGTGTTCAAAGTCAGCCAATGTTTATTCAAACTCGGAGACGAAACCTATATGTTTTGTCTCCATTGGCATTAGTGAATTAGATACGTGTACCGTAGAGAGTTGGTATTGGCATTAATGGTTCTTTATTTAGTTTTTAAAGACTAGTTACCCTTAGCCACCAGGTCTTGACTTCAACTCTCCTGTTCTCAAAAAGGAAATGCAAAAGGAGACAATTCCATTTATAGATAATAAATAAGATAACTATGTAGAATTTGTGCACACACAGTTTGGGAAATCCAATAAAATCAAACCGTATACGTAATTATGTTCCCATTTTATTTAGCAAAAGAAAATATATCATATATGTTCCCATTTTGTAACGCGTTTTCAAACCTCTTTTTTTTTTTTTTTTTTTCAAAGAATAACTTTTTTAAAGTTTTTATTTATTTTCCTTGGTACAACTTTTTCAAACAACCCAGTTTTCAGAAAGCTAAAGAATATTTATACAAAACTCTGAAACGGACACTACTACATGTTATTATTGCTGCACAACAATCTTTTATCTCTTTTAAAATAAGAAGTCAAACGGTATCTACTTGTAATTGGAGTTTCGTAATTTTGGGTGAAAATTAGGGGTTGTTTGGTACTTAGCGTGTTTTGGACTTAATTTGGTAAATTTTGGAGGTTGTAAGGATATTTTGGTAATTTTAGTGCTAGCTAGGGCAAATTTGGTCAATGTAAGAGGGTAGGGGCATTTTGGTCATTTGATATGATTCAAGGTCAATTTGGTGAGTTTGACAGGGTATTTTGGTCATTTTCTATGAATTTTGGTTTTCTTTTTGGTTATTTTAGACATTTTAGTGGTATTGAAATTTTTTAGTCATTTTGGTGAAGTTTTTGGGTCTATTTTGTGATATTAGATATTTAAGGTATTATAATAATTTTACAGTCTTTGAGGAAATTTTGGTAATTTCTATGATGTCTTACGGGTTATTTCATAATTTTAGGAAAAAATGGTTGCATTATAATTTCAATTAATTGTTAGGGCAATCGTATAATTTCCAAGAAGCTTTAGGGCCTTTATGTAGTTTCAGAAAAGTAGGGAGTTATTTTTTAAAATTTCTAGAAGGGCTTTAGGCTTGGTCTTAATTATGATGGACTTTGGGTTTGGTTTTTAATTTGATAGACTTTACGCCATTTTGATGGGTCAAACCAAGTTTAGATATATCGGGCCAGGGCTTGCTTTTAAATTTTATAGGCTTTGGACTATTTTGATGGAACAAACCAAGTTTAGGTTTTTTGGGCTGGTCTTCGGCTTTTCAATCGTTAGTTAATATTAGGCAAAAATACAAAACTGATCCTCTAATTGTTACATTTTTTTCATTTCAGTCCTCTAACTTTCAGTTTTGTCAATTTAGTTCTCTAACTTTCAATTTTTGTCAATTCAAGGCTTTGTTACTGCTTCTGTTATTGTTGCCGTTAAACCCACTAAACGACCTGTGTTTTTTTTTTTTTTTTTAATTCGGAATTGGGTCGTTCCCCTTCCCAAATTCATTTCACAATAACCGCAACCGCCACTGTAACCATCACAGTCTAAGTCTGCGGGTGTTCTGGCAAAACCACAGTAGCGGAGCCGCTAGAGTTAAAAGCCATGAAATCAAGCTGCCTCACGAGCTTTTTAGCAGCCGGAGCCTCCGTCGTCGACGAGCAGGCCGCTGGTTCGTCCGATTGAGCCTTCTTCGCAGGGAAATCGCTTCCCTCACCTTCCCCCATGAAATTCAACAAAACTCAATTCCAAAAAATATTATTATTATTTTATATATATTTAAACTCAAATAAATAATCACCGCAATTCCTCAAATTAACATAGTTTCATATTCGAAACCAAATCGGAAAGCCACTGAAACATAGAGAAAACATAGATTACGCGATTTCGTAGCTCCAAGATTTGAACAATTAAGAGAGGGCTTTGATAAACGAAATTCAAAAAGAAATTTTGAGTGAGAGTTTGGTACTGAGAGAAGTAGAGAGAAAGAGAAAGTAATGGAGGAAGGGAGATGACTGAGAAATAAATATCAAATAAGAAGAAGTGCAAAGGAACTTTTGTTCTTGTTTCGTCTCTACTCCCTCTCTCCCAAACTTTTGAAATTCAATTTTGTTAATATTTGATGGTGTGATTCAAAGAGATTGTGAAATGAATTTGGGAAGGGGAACGACCCCCTTAATGTTTTCTTCCTCTTCTTCTTTTTTTTTTTTCCCAGATTTTTCTTTTAATTCTGAATTATAAAAAAAAAAAATTTTAAAAAACCACATGTAAAACGGCATCGTTTAGTGGGTTTAATGGCAACAATAACAAACGCAGTAACGGAGCCTTGAATTGACAAAAATTGAAAGTTAGAGAACTGAATTGACAAAACTGAAAGTTAGAAGACTGAAATGAAAAAATGTGAAAGTTAAAGGGTCAGTTTTGCATTTTTGCCTTAATACTAACGAGGCTTTGGGTTTATTTTATTTTAATTTGAACAAAGCACACACAAATGGATGAGATTGTGTTTAGTTTAATTTAAGGACAAATAAATTAAATAATAAACGTATAAGACATGCAATTCAACGATGAAATTTTCAAAATACGAATTCAATAACAAGTTATTGAGCGATGTAACTTGAACTCAACCTCTCTCTCTTTATATATATGTTTACTCTTATAACTTCTATAGAAGTCCCACACACGAGATACTATAAAATTTCAAAATCACTAAAGTTCTCTCTCTCACTTAAATAGAAAATAGGAGTATATGTTATGTCTAATTTTAAGTAGGTTGAAGTGCTAATAAGGATAAATTTATACCCACCATGAGGCTTGTAACTCAATTGGTACCTTCTAGTATTTTCTATAGTAACATCCAGGGTTTAAATAACTTCTACCTCTATTATAACTATCAATTTGTCCACACACACACACACAAAAAGACAAAATTTTATACTCTATTGTGTCTCATCGAAATAGTCCATCAACCATGTTTTCCATTAAGCCTCAACCATAAGAAACCCAAACTAGGCTGGTCTTTCATTAATCACGCCTACACATACACACATGTTTGCACTTAGTAGTAGTAGTAGTAGTAGTAGTAGTAGTAGTTGTTGTTGTTGTTGTTGTTGTTTTTTTTTTTTTTTTTTTTTTTTTTTTTTTTTTGTGTGCAGAAGTCTCACTAGCAAGATGCCATAAAATATCAAAAGCGTAAATGCACTTTTGGTCCCAACATTTTGGCCTCATTTTTATTTTGGTCCTTACTTTTCTATTTTACCGCTTTTAGTCCTCAAAATGAAAAATGTAGATTATTTTGGTCCTTACCGTTAGCCCATTAAACGAAATTGCTTTTATGGCAAATGAAATGCACTACTGCCACATTAAACGCTGACGTAGCCATTAAAAAAAAATTATATTTTTTAAATACCATGACAGCATTTTAATTTAAAGAAAAAAACATCTCAAAAAAGTTTGAAAAAAAATTAATTAAAAACAAACATTAAAATCTAAAAAAAAAAAGCTTTCATTAGTTTTTCCGAAGAACATGATTGGTCATGTTCATCTTATAAATTTTTTTTTAGCTTTTCATTATTTTTTCGGGAAGAACATAAGAGCCCAAATCTAGAACATGAACAATGTACCTCTCTCTCTCTCTCTCTCTCATCTTCAGTCCTTATTTTCTTATCTTTTCTTTGTCTTCCTTGTACTTTTTTTTATAATCAAACACATCAAAACTCATATCAATAACAAATAAACAAATAACATTTTATTAACCATTTTCTTGGCAACCAAATACAACGAATTCCCATTCACAACCTCCATCACCGATCCAACACCTTTGGACCCAGAAAACCGATACCTACCCACCACCTGCAACCCAAAAAAAAATCCAACCAACACCACCGATCTGGCCCAGCCACCACGGACCTCCACCTCCACTGATCTAGCGAGGCCGTCAAACCCAACCAACCCAACCCTCTCTCTCCACCTCCATTGCCGATCTCCACCGATATGAGCCCTTTCTCCATTTCCACCGACAATCTCCACCGAGACTACCCCCACCACCTCCACTACCGATCTGTGATAATGCCTTAAAATGTATACTTGTTATATGTTTATGTGGACGTTATCTCCTTATTATTATGCTTAATTTGTATAATTAAGCCATGATTTGCATTAGTCCCTATTATTTATCTTTACATAATTTTTTAAATAAGATGCTATTCATTGTGTGTAATTTTCTACTTTCAGGAAATCATGTGAAAAAGATGAGTTTATAGGAATTTGTGAGAGAATGGAGGCCAAACTAGAAATAAAGTGGAGCTAAAGGACCACACTTAAATGTCTAAGGAGATGCAGCTGGAGTGCTAGGATCAATTGCCATGATTGGAAACTTCAAATAAGGAAAGAAATCAAAGAGGCAGAATCTGAAAAGGAAAAATCTGATTTGAGCACTAATCAGTATTTTGGGTGTGTCTCTCTCCTCAAAAATCCAATTGATACAAGGCTGGATGGGTTGGAATCGTGACTTAAATATCTACAACTTTCCAGTTTTGAGTTTTTCGAAATTCTCAATTTTTGAAGGCTGAAATTAACTCACAAGTTACTGTTGTAAACCTAGACGGAAATTAAAATAGTATAAGTTTTATTTTTCTTTGGACACTTAAACATTAGGGTTTTGGAAGGGAGGCTGTGTAGAATGAATTTGGTAGAGAAAACCTTGTATTTTTCTTTCTCTAATGGCAGCCTAAACTCTTTGCTAGGGCTAAGGGTTATGTTTTTTCTATACGGTATGAATATTCAATGTGATTCTTTCTAGGATTTTATCAATAACATATTTGATTGTTCAATTAGATTTCTTTTGATGTATTAGTTCTTCCATGCTTTCAATAAGTTCAATCATGTTTTTCTTATTGTTTAGATGAATTTCTAATAGTTTCAAATAGAAATCAGTTTTTAAAGTTAATGGGTTTTTCTGAAAACTTTTCTAACCACATTATCAATCGAGGTTATCATGCGTTCTTGAATTGTCTCAGTTTAACCGAATCATAAGCGTTTAATTGTATAAGAACAATCAATTATGAAATAGATATTTTCCTAGATCACAAAGAATTTTATATCGATATAGGGAAACCACCCTGATGCCCTAGTATTTACATTATTGATTTAAATAAGTTTTTATTATTATTATTCTTGTTAACAATTACCAAGCAAAAGTATTTTTCTTCTTCACCCAAATTGTTATTTAATTATATTATCTTTGAATCGATCTTGCTCCTTGTGGTTTAACCTCGGTACTCCGAGAATTATATTACTACGATCTCCTGCACTTGGGAGTGAGCAAGCAATCTGCAACCACCACCGATCTAAGCCCTTCTCCCTCTCTAACCAAAATCAAACCCATATACGAAAATGAGTGAAAGCCAAAAGAGAGAGAGAGAGAGAGACAGAGAGAGAGATGAAAATGAAAACTAAACTCATTGATTTGAAAAGAAAGATGTTAAGAAGAGAAAGACACAAACACAAACATGCATGAGAGAGTGAGGGAAAAATAAGAACAAATTTTAGTTACAAAATTGGTTGAGCCTGAGGTTACAACTTTACTCAATATCTTTTTATTGGATGTAAATTTTGACAAATCCACCATTATATTACATCTTCTTCTTATATTCTTCATGCTTGCAAAATTTCTAGAAAATTAAAGATCAATAGTTATGTCATCAATAAATCGCTTAAATTGCAAGTTTTTGTAGTTTATAATTATGCATAAAATATAAGCTTATAAATCATATAGTAAATAATATCCGATTGACACAAAATTTGACATGTGTATTAAGAGTGTAAAGAACATGTAATTCAACGGTTAGATTTTCAAAATATGTAATAGTATTTATTTTATTGAGTAAGGTTATAACCTTAGGCTACAACCAATTTTGTAATTAAACTTTGTTTAAAAAATAATAACTCTTTTTTGGGTTTATTTAAAAAAAAAAAGAGGAAAAATGATTTTTTTTAAAAGGAATTATTTTATTTTTAATTAAAATGCTAACATAGCACTTAAAAGATATAACATTATTTTTTATTTTTTATTTTTTAAAGGCCACATCAACGTTTAATGAGCTAGTAGTACACTTCATTTGCCACATAAGCAATTTCCATTAGTGGGTTAACGGAAATGACCACATTAATCTCCAATTTTTCATTTTGAGGACTAAAAACGGTAAAATAGAAAAGTAGAGACCAAAATGAAAATGAGGTCAAAATGTAGAAATCAAAAGTGTATTTACACCAATATCACGATTACAAAGTTCTCTTTCTCTCTCATTTATACCAATTAGTTTTTGGTATAAGTGGGAATTGAACCCCAGATATCTTATACAACCATATAAGATTTTACCAGTTAAGCTAACTAGAATCTGAAATAGCCCATTAACCAGTTGAGATTTTACCTTATTGGGCCTCATCCAAAATAGCCCATTAACCATGAGCTTCCCATTAAGCATACAACAACCACAAGAAACCCAAAGACGATCTGAAGTTACACATGGCAAGAAAAAGAGTAAACCAGCAAGCATTTCCTCTAATGATATGTTGTTGGAAAGATGTAAGACATTGCTGGAGAGTATGAGGTCACATCGGCTTGCTTAGGTATTTAATAAACTGGTTGATGTTGTTGAGTTGAACATTCTTGATTATTTCACTGTCATTAAGCACCAAAACAATTAAGACTAAGATGGCTTCTAGGGACGGAACCAAGATTCAAACTTGGGGGGGCCAAAGCTTAAAACAAATTGTTTTTTTTATAAAAATAAAAACTAACATCTATTTCATATTCAACAAAATACTACATATAAAATAAGTGTTTCTTAAACATTTAATATTATAAAAATGTTGACAAAGTATAACATACAAAATAAGTGTTTTTTAAACATTTCAACACATTTATCAAAATGGAACTCGACGCTCTTTTAATATTGTAGTGGACTTACTCATGATCTACAAATTAAAAAAAAAAGTTTCATTATTTCCATATTTCGTAGTTCTATACACCAACTAAAAAAAAGGACTTCTCAACAACAACCAAAAAAAAAAAAAAAAAAATCTAAAACCAAAATAATCACAAATAGACAAGCACAAGTTTATATATATTACTAATATTAGCCATATCACACAAAGTCACAAAGACAAAGTTCACAAGTTCATATATATTACTAATATTAGCCACATCACACGAAGTCACAAAGACAAATTTTTTGATAAAACCAAAACAATCAGACCGAAGACTTTGGTCAATTGGTCTCATAAAAAAGTTACTAATGACTTACCAAACACTAGTTTCACTCTCACAAATTCACAAAACTAGTCACATCCTACTGTCCTAGTAGTCCCCCTTTAATTTTTTATAGATAAAACCAAAACCAAAAAAAGTTACATTTTACAAACATTGAAACCGGTCCACACAAAACAACAGTTGAGAGACACAACACACCAGTTAAAAAGCCACAACTCACAAACACAACAATCAACACACCATAATTCATTAAAAAAATGCAGAGGGCAGAGAGCTAACCAGCTAAGGCAGAGCAATATAACAAAGGATCTGAGGAGGAGCAGCAGCAGCAACAGTCCGGATCTGATCTGAGGAAAAGAACAGCAACAAGCCAGCAGCAGTGATAAAGATTGGAGGCGTTGATGAGGTTGAGTGGAGGAAAAGTGAGGTTAGGGTAAAAATTTGAGAATTGTTATTTAGGTTTTCAGTCCATATTTATTTTTTATTTTGTAGTTTTTAGTTTGTTGGTTATTTATTTTTATTGTTTTTGGTTGAGATTTTGTTGATTATTTTTTCAGATTGCAATCGGTATTTCAGTTTTTTTTTTGGGGGGGGGGGGGGGGGCAATGGACCCCTCTGCCCTACTGTAGGTCCATCCCTGATGGCTTCAGGTGAATATACCAGTCCATGGGATTTTGCTTCAGATGTGCAGCTTACTTACTCCAATGCTATGACTTACAACCCTTCCACCACAAATGTTGTTCATCATATGGTCAAAAACTAAGTGAATTTTTTGAAACAAGATGGAAAACTATTGAGAAGAAGCTCACAGTTAAGACTGATGAAACTACTATTCAATTTCCAACCTCTAAAAAGAAGAAAACACTGGCATTGTATGATTTAGGCTCTTCATTTGGTGGTGGTTTGTGATAGGCCACAAACTGAATGACCTCTTGTGATAGGAATTAATTAATTAATTAGCTAAGTTATTAATTAATCAATTTATCATGCAAAAGCGTGGTAGCACAAACAAATCACCAATAAACTAAAATTGCAGCGGAAAATAAATGACACGGTGATTTGTTTACAAATGGGGAAAACCTAATGGCAAAAACCCCACCGAGTAATTTTCAGGTCACCACTCTCGAAACTCCACTATTATCACAACATGCGGTTACAAGCAAGGAATCCCAAGTACCTTACCAACCTACAATTGAACCCTTACCCCAATATCCAATCAGACTTGTTCTGTAGTGACAGTTTCCCTTTCTGATGCACGGCTCCCAAGTACGTGACTAACCAATTGTGCATATCCCAGTACGCGACTTCAATCACCAATCTGAAAAGATTGTTGGCTGCAAAGTTCTTCAATTCATCCACACGATGAAGATCAGGAAGATGTTTGGTCACAAAACCCTAAGGTGCAAATACACAGCAACTTCTCCAAGAAAGAGAAGAACTAGGTCAAGAACTTTGTCTCCGGTCACAATTTGCTTGAACAGAGTTTGCTCAATGCTTGTGCAACTTGTGTATCGTTTGACGGCTCTTAAAACAATCCTTTTATATGTCTAGGGTTAGGAGAAAAGAAAGCCCATAGACAAATATACGGATCCTAAGAAAATCAAAGTTGAAATATGAAATTTTTAAACCTCAACAGATAAGAGGTGTCGAGCAGGTATCGACCAGCTGTCGAGCTTTAATGATTTTGCACTCCTTGCTTGATTTCTTGAACAGACTTGAAGGCTTCAACACTAGATCTTGAAACGTGGTTTCTTGAAGTAGTTAAATACATCCTAAGTCTACCTAAATACAAGAAGAGTGCGTTTTGTCAAAGGATAAGCCAATTACATAAAATCATGACATGTGTTCTTAACATGTGAAACACATATGTTCTAACAATTTGTGTTTCTGTGAATTTTTCTTTTTTTTTTTTTTTTTTTTTTTTTTTTTGGTTTCACAATTTGTTTTCAAATTACTAAAATTTGGAGAGGGGAGTGGAGGATTTCCCTGTTTAGGCCTAGGATGCACGGACATTTCATAGGGTGCTGTAAACGGTGTTTAATAGTGTCCAATCTACCGTATCATGTGATAATTTTTCAAAAATTGCTCATGTCGCCATATTATACTCGTACCTCTACCTCTACCTGTGTTCCTATCCATGTTCGTGTCCGTGCATCCTAGGTTTAGGTTTAAATCATT
Source organism: Quercus agrifolia (assembly GCA_029955455.1). Lineage (NCBI taxonomy): Eukaryota > Viridiplantae > Streptophyta > Magnoliopsida > Fagales > Fagaceae > Quercus > Quercus agrifolia. The sequence continues at coordinate 34,164,711 of JARQAD010000010.1, forward strand.
TTAAGATTAGGACTCGTTTGAGAAACACATGATTGAAGATATTATGTGCTCTAAAGTATTTATACACACTTTGAAACGTATTTTCCTCTTTGCCAAATTTGAGTTTTTATGCTTATTTGCACTTATTGAGTTACACTTGGTGTAACTTTAAGTAATGTTACACCACTCAATATTTTTTTAATTGGATGCGAATATTGACAAATCTACCGTTAGATTATATTATCTTCATATATTCTTTATGCTTGCAAAATTTTGAGGTGATCAAAGATTAATAGCCATGACATCAATCAATTGTTAAAATTCAAATTTTTGTAGTTTAAAATAATGCATAAAAGAGATGAGTTTATAGATCAAATGGTAAATAGCATTCAATTGATATGAAAATTGGTATGCATGTTAAAAACATATAGAACATGTAATTTAACGGTTGGATTTTCAAAATATTAATTCAATAACAAGTTATTGGGTAGTGTAACTCTAAGCAATGTTATCACTCTAAGCAATGTTACACTACTCAATATTTTTTAATTTGATGTGAATATTGACAAATCTATCGTTAGATTACATTCTCTTTATATATTCTTCATGCTTGCAAAATTTCGAGGTAATCAAAGATTAATAGTCATGTCTTCAATCAATTGTTAAAATTCAAATTTTTGTAGTTTAAAATAATGCCTAAAAGATGAGTTTATAGATCAAATAGTAAATAGTATCCAATTGACATGAAAATTGGCATGCATGTTAAGAACCTATAAAACATGTAATTCAACAGTTGGATTTTCAAAATATTAATTTAATAACAAGTTATTGGGTGGTGTAACATTACTTAGAGTTACACCAAGTATAACTTGAACCTAACCCATATATATATATATATATATATATATATATGAGGAGCTAAAAGTTCTTAGCTAAGCAAGAGAGCATTGAATGAGCATTTATATTGCTAATGAGATATTTGCCCCATGGATCTGTAACATTTGGTATCAGAGCCAACCACCACGTTGAGTAATCAAACGTATCTAGCTCAATATCTGAGTCAATTCATATTAGTCCATTAATCACCACAATTAAATAGAAAAAAATAGTATGTCCCCTTTTCAATGTGAGATTAAACATTTTCACTAACTTCTCATCTTTCATATACACTCCCACATCTTTACATTTATATTGTAATATTTTTTCATTTTAATTAATTAATATTAAAATGCTCCAATAACCCCCCACTCATTTTAATATTAAATTTTTTAGTTAAAGAGAGATTACCAGGCAAAGACGGGTCACTATGCATTATGAAGGTGTGCTATGCATTGAACATTCACTTAGTAAAACAGCGATCTCAACTCCAGAGTCGTAGTGGTCTCCGACTTGAACTATGACTACTTTAGGGAAATTAAGCATCACTACTTACACATAACAACCCAGGTGTTGACATGAGTTTTTATAGCTAGTGCTTTATGACCATGTGCTGATCCCAGTTTCATGAGTGTATTTGAGATTAAATCCAAATCTCATAGGGTGCGGCTCCACCCCCACACTCACATAAGTGAAATTTTGTCAAGGGTGCTCCTATAATTCTGACACCCCACTCATACGAGCTACAAATTTCATTAGGAGTTTTTTACTCAACCTCTCCACATTATAGGATAAATGCACTTACATTATAGGGATGAACAATTAAAAAATTATTTACAAAATAAATAATTGAAGAAATAAATAGTGCATTTCTTACGACCATTGTATGAATCGTTTTTCCCATTGAATCCAATTCTCAGGATCTCTGGTCCTTGGGTTGGGTATCCTCATACATGGCTCATGATTCTCTGAACTTTAGTCCCATCCCCCTCGATGTATTCCAGACCCTACCTTTTGCCATGGCCTTGGTAAATGGATCTGCAAGATTATCATTAGATTTAATATAATCCACAATTATGATGCCACTACTTAAATAAAATCACATGGTATTGTGCTTTCTTCTTATAGGTCTAGATTTATCGTTGTAATAACGATTTTTAACACTACCAATTGCATCAGTGCAATCACAATGAATTAATATAGGTGGAATTTTATATAACAAATCTCTAAACCAAATTTCCTCTTCACTAGTTGAAGCCAATGGTATTAATTCAGCTTCCATTGTTTAATTAGCAATTGTTGTTTGCTTTTTAGATTTCCAACAGATAACACCACTACCTAAGGTAAAAATATTACCAATGGTAGAGAAAGAATCACCTGACAAAGTATTCCAATTGGCATTACTAAAAACTTCAATCACAGCAGGGTACTTTTTATAAAATAAGTCATAGCTTTTGGTACCAATTAAATATCTCATGACTCACTCAATAGCTAGCCAATGATCTCTACAAGGCCTGCTAGTCAATCTGCTATGCACTCCTACTACATATGCAATGTCAGGTCTAGTACAATCAGTAGCATAATGCAAACTACCAATGATGCTAGCATAATCCTTTTGATTAAAAATCTCATCATCATTATTCACAGGAAACAAATGAAAACTAGAATTAAAGGAGTAGCTACACTTTTGTGATCATGAAAATTATATTTTCTCAACATAATGTGATTGATTAAGAAATATTTCATCACATGTTTTTGTAATTTTCATGCCCAACATAAAACTAGCCTCACCAAGATCTTTCATATTAAAATGGCTTTTAAGCATATTTTTTTGACTCATTTATAACATGCATATTTGAGCCAAAAATCAACATATCATCCACATAGAGGCTAATAATAACATGTAAATCATTCCAAGATTTAGAATAAATACATTTATCACATTCATTTGATTTATAACCATTCTCAATCATGCAGGAATCAAACATTTCATGCCACTGCTTAGGTGCTTGTTTTAAGCCACATAGGGATTAAGTTAGCTTACATACCTTGCTTTCTTGTCTAGGCTCTACAAAGCCTTAGGGTTGATCCATATAAATCTCTTCCTCTAGGTTCCCATTTAGGAAAGCAATTTTTACATCTATTTGATGAATTTTCAAATAAAAAATTGCAGCAATAGCAATTAACAGTTTAATAGATGTAATTCTTGTTACCAGAGAAAATGTATCAAAGAAATCAAGATCAGCTTTTTGTTTAAAGTCTTTTGCAACAAGCCTTGCTTTAAACTTATCTATTGATCCATCCAGTTTCAACTTTTTTCTAAGGACCCATTTACAACCTATGGTCTCACAGCCTGGTGGAAGATCTACTAATTTCCAAGTTCTATTAGAAATTAGAGATTTCATCTCATCATTTATAGCCTCTTCCCAAAATATAGCATCAGGTGATGTTAAAGCCTCTTTTAAATGTTGGGATTTTCCTCAATGTTAAAAACATAATAATTATGACCAAAATCCTTTTCAACTCTAGCTCTTTTACTCATTCTAGGTTCCATTTCAAAATTTACATGATTTTGTAAATGAGAAGTAGAAGAACTAGGATGTGACAAAATATTTTCTTCACCCCCACTATTTTTCAATTTAAAAGTAAATTTTCCTTCATGAAAAATTGCATCACCAGATTCAAAAATTATTTTGCTCTCAAGATAAAAAAAATCTATAGGCTGCACTATTAATCGCATAACCAAGAAAAGCACAAGGAGTAGCTCTTATACCTAATGTAGGTATTTTAGGGTCAGTTAGTCTTACATAAGAAAGACAACCTCATACTTTCAAATATCCCAAATTTGGCTTATGTTTTTTCCACATCTCAAAGGGTGTGGTATGTGACTTTCTATGTGGCACTATTCAAAACATGACATGCAGTTAAAATAGTTTTACCCCAAAAATATAAAGGTGAATTAGATTCAATTAACATGGCATTTGCTAACTCAATTAGAGTTTTTTTTTTTTTTTTTCAGCCACACCATTATAAGCAGGTGAATATGGTGCAATAGTTTTATAGGTAATTCCCAAAGATTAAATAAATGAGTTGAATGCACTTGATTCATACTCACGGTCTCTATCACTTCTTATTCTTTTTATTTTTCTACCAAATTGATTTTCAACTTCTTTTAAAAAATTTTGAAAATTTTCAAAAGCATCACTTTTATTTTTCAACAAATAAACAATTGTATATTTTGAGAAATCATCAATAAAAGTGATAATATATCTATTTCCTCCACAAGTTAAAATTCCCTCAAATGCACATAAATCGGAGTGAATTAACTCAAGCAATACGGTATTTCTTACAACACTTTTATGAGGCCTTTTTGTAATTTTAGCTTCACTACAAGTTTCACATTTTTCAAAATCTTTTGACAGTCTTGAAATTAATCCTAAACTACTCATGATTCTCAAACGAGCATGCCAAAAATTAATAGAAGAAAACATATAAACTGAACTGGTAGATGCTTTATTATTCTCAACATTCAATTTAAACATTCCATCACAAGCATAACCCTTGCCCACAAATAATATCTTTTTAGTGATTACATAATTATCAGATTCCATAGTTCACTTGAAGCTAGCCTTGTTAAGCAAAAAACTTGACATCAAATTCTTCCTCATGGACGGAATATAAAGTACATCTTTCAATGTTAGCACACATCCAAAAGTGAATTTCAAATCAACCTCACCACTCCTAAGAACCTTGGTTTTATTAGAGTAACCAAACATTATAGTTTTTTCTTCTTCAAAATGAGTGTACAACTTGAACCAATTTTTGTCATAGCAGACGTGCCTATTAGCACCAGAATCTGCCCACCATCCTTCAACATATTGCACCATATTGACGTCTGTAATCATAGCCACTAAAAGCTCTTTGGTTACATTAGCCTATGGGACAGATTCGTTTTTCCGAAATTTGCAAAATCGAGCAATATGCCCACTCTTGCCACAAACAAAGCAGGATCTATTAAATTGATCTTGTGAAGGGGGTCCTTGGCACTTATTGTAATTTTTATTCGGGTTTCCCCTCCCTTGAGGTCTATTATAAATTTTAAAGGCTTTCTTTTTAGGCTTCAATTGTCCATTTCTAGGAAAGTGATTTTTGGGTATATTATTATGGGCTGAAATAAGGTTTACCTTTGTGGTGGAATTACCATTGCTTTATTGTGTCATGAGTGCATCCTGTTCTCTAGCCTCCTCCTCCACACAGATGCATGTGACCAAAATCTCCAAGGATGTCTTCTTTTGTTTGTGCCGCAAAGTCTTTTGGAACTCCCTCCAAGATTGTGGTAGTTTATCAACTATGCCAGCTACCACCAAATTGTCTCCAATCTTTATGCCTTCGGATCTCAATTCTGCCACAATCATTTGGAAGTCTTGTGCTTGATCCACCACTGATTTTTCATCCACCATTTCATAACGAAAAAAAGTGTTCAAGCCCAAAACTCCACTAGAAAGAAACCTCCTCCCTTCACCTCCCCCTTGTGCACGTATTTAGCTCAATATTTGAGTCAATTCATATTAGCTCTTTAATCACCACAATTAAAAAGAATAAAACAGTTTCTCTAATTTTCAATGTGGGATTAAACATTTTCACTAACTGCTTATCTTCCATATTCACTCTCACATCTTTATATTTATGTTGTAATATTTATTCATTTTAATTAATTAATATTAAAATGCTCCAACACTTATCTTATAATATTGCTGATAAATTGTGTTATATGGAATTGAACGAGCTTGATAAAATTTGTGGTGTCATTGGGTTTGCTTCTCTAACCCTTTTGATCTAATTGTTGCTCAAGTAGTAATGTAGTATCACTGTCACTCAGAGTTTGAAAGTGATATTTAGACAAATTTCCTTGCATTATCAGATACAAACTATTATGTTCAGCGTCCAAGACTTGACAGATCTATATGGGTATTGGTCAAATGCTCCATTTTGAGTTCTGTTGCTATTGAAGTTGCCTCTATTCAAGGTAGACTTGTTAACCTTTTATACAAGCCTAGGCTAAAGCTCACTGTTACAAAGAAAGAAAACCCCATTTTTAGAAATTGCAATATTTACTTAGATAAGGCAAAGAGGATTCCCTTGCCCTTGGAATGCTGCATATTCATTCTTTTTCTTAAAATAATAATTTGTTTCATGAGAAAACGATGTATCTAGATGTTGACTGCTTCAGGTAAGAAAGAGTGTATTTTTACTAAACTCCTTTATGTTTCACTATGAGCAATGTTAGGGATTTAACCATTTAAGAGATTTCATACAAATATTGAGCTATAATTCTCAAAGTTTTCAATTCACAAAGAGCCATCCAAAATCTAAATCAATGCTTAACAATATTTTGAATTTCTATTAATTCTACTACAAATACAATTTAGTCACTTTCATTTGGAAAACCACTATACCAGTTTTTATTTGTTTTTCTAGAGCTGTGTGAATTCTTTTCCTCTTTGTTTTGTTTAAGAATTTAGGGCCATTGTGTTAAAAAAAAAGTATGATTTTGTGATTTGAAAACTTTTTTTTTTCCTTGGTGTGTTGTTGGGTGTATTCTCTATTCCGCTATCAATAGGGAAATTTATAAGGATCAAGTTTGCAAGTGCTCTTTCAACTCAATTGCTTTTGCTAGCTTGATATATCGGTTTCCTTAGTTTTAGTCAATTATGAATAAAGTTCTACATCTTTCTTTAGTTTTAGTTTATTTGATTTGATTCAGATCTAAGAATAATGCGATGAGAGTTGGCCTATGAATGTGATGTTTTTTTTTTTGCTGGATAGAAATCTTATTGATCAACAACAAAAACAAAAGCCTGGGATGCCTCAGCCAAGATAACATTAACAAAACTTGGAGGGCCAAATCCCAGATCAAAAGAACCAAACAAAGACTAGTTAAGGGACCAATTGGCAAGCACATGGGCAGCCTGATTAGCCTCCTTATGAACCCAGTTAAAAGATAATAACTATAGTCATTGATTACATTCTTAATAGATTCAACAAAATTCAAAAGCCTCCAAGGAATTACGTTCCCACCAGATTTAATGGCATCTATACAAACTTTACAGTCACTCTCTATAACACAACTACAAAAAAAGAAGTTAATAGTAATATGGACAGCCAATAGGATGGCATAGGCCTCTGCTTGAACAGGGATGTTGGTGTTAACATTCTTGGAAATTGCAAACACCAATTTCCCTTTCCAATCTCTGGCAACAATTGCTATGTATGAAGACAAATCACCTATTGCTGCATCACAATTCAATTTTAACATACCTTGGTTTGGACAACACCACTTGGCACTGCTTCTAGTTGGAACTCTTGTCAACACTAGAACTTTGGGCCGCCAATGCTCCAAGAACAGCTTCTGAAGGCTTCTAATGACTTGACCCTCCACTGGAGGAGATCTCTCATTAACTGCCTTGTTTCTCCACATCCAGATCATATCTAAAGTTAGAGCTCCAAAAAGCAGAAATTCATCTCTTTGCTCTTTTTCCAGCTGGAGAGACGAATGTGGATCAACGAATAAACCAATCAAATGGGCTGGAGATTGAATCTGCCATTTGTCAATTCTAAGGTTCCACTGACTGCCAAACCATATGGCCCTAGCAATGTGACATTAAGTAAAGAGGTGCAGGGCTGATTCTGCCTCAACATTACATAGAGGGCAACTAGTGTCCGAGGGTGAAAACTCACTCAACTAATCCTTAGTGGGAAGAAGATTAAATGTTATTCTCCAAAGATGCATCTTTAGCCTCTCATGAATATTGGCCTTCCATATTTTCCTTATGAGAGAAACACTACTAGATATATTATCGCCTTCAGTATTTCACCGAGAACTGCCCATTTTCAAATTTGGTCCAAGTCCATCTATCTTCTTGACCAAAAGACCAAATTGGGATGTTTTTAATAGCCACAATAGACTCTTGGTCAAACAACTCATTCAACAAATTATTATTCCAACCTGGACTCAAAGGGTTTAGAAGTGGGGAAACTACCAAACAAGAATTAATTACTTGAGACCTTTGTGTTGGAATAAAGCCTTACTTGTCAGGTAACCAAGGATCTTCCCAAACTAAAATTGAATTCCCAGAACCTACTAATTTACACACTCCCAATTTGATTATGTTCTTCACCCTTTCAATACCTTTCCAAACCCATGATGCATTAGAGGCTATAGGAGCTCTAAGCCAATCAGCCTTAACCTTGTACTTGGCTGCCAATTGCTTCACACAAAAACAGTTTTTCCTAGACAACATCCACCATCCCAGCTTGGAAATTAAGGCTTGGTTCAGCTTCTCAAACTTTTTGAAACCAAGACCATCTTCATCTTTCGTCCTACATCCCATGCTATGAATGTGATGTTGATGACAACAATGGGCATGAAGATCATGCTGTTGGTAATGGTAAGACTTTGGGCTTATTTAGAGCTAAATTTTTTAAGATTTTGGGTTTTGAGTTCAAATATCATATTTATGGTTTTCATTTTTTTTTCCTGAGTTTTCTGTCAGTTTGGTTGTAGATAAAATTGACATATATTCAGTTTTCTTATGTTAGAATAATTATGGTACAATGTTTTTGAGTAAAAAAATATGTATTTAGTATGATTGAGTTCAAGATTTTCGTTGGTAGCTAAATCTCCACCATTTGCCACCGATCTTCGGGAGCCATAGCACTGTGGTATATATTAAGGCTAGGAATTAACCAACCTGTTTATGTATAATTTGAGTTCAACTTGTGAAAAACTTTGTTTATATTCGTTTGTTTAACAACAATTTAGTCCACAAATTTTTAAAGCTTGATACTTTCCTACTGGTGATTTTCTATCTGCTAAATTGGGCCACCGCCCATCATATGCTTGAAGGAGCATTCTCTCGGCTCAATCAATTGTCCAAAGTGGTTACCAATGGCAAGTTGGGAATGGGGAATCGATCAGGGTCTGGCATGATAAATGGTTCCCGACTCCTTCCACTTTTAAAATCACCTCACCACCGGTTGGATTGCCACTTGATGCACAGGTGAGTACTCTTATTAATCATTTGAATAAATGCTGGCACACGAACTTGATCAGACAAGCTTTCTCTTCCAAGGATGCCACCACGATCCTAGGCATTCCCTTGAGCTCTAGACTACTAGTGGATCACTTGATCTGGGTTTATACCCCCAAAGGCAAATTCACGGTTCGTAGCGCCTACAAAGTTGCTCTTTCCATCACAACTGGCCCAAGTCCTAAAACATCAAATGAACAGCAACTTGGAGCGTTCTAGAAATCTCTATGGAGTCTTAATGTTCCAAATAAGATTAAGAATTTTGCATGGCATGCAAGTCAAAATATACTTCCAACCAAAGCTAACCTCTACCATCCAAAAGTCTTGGACAGTCCAATATGTGAGGCATGCAGGTTGGAGGCTGAGACTAGCGGGCACCTATTCTGGCATTGTGAAAAAACTCTTGATATATATGTTAAGAGTAAACCCAGAGACAAATAGAGTTTTGATCAAATGGTTCAAATGCCCAAGCCCAATGGCTAGTTTCTCAACGGCTAGTCCAGACATGCAGCAAATGATGTTGTTCTAATTAACGCAGTGTTGTAAATGTATTTAATGAAATGCTGCATTTAGTCCTTATGTTATTAGTTCAATTGATATGCTGCATTTTGTACATCATTAGATCAGTCTGTTGGGTAGTTAAATGGTAGTTAATCAGTTCCTAATTTTCCTCCACATTTTATGGATTAGTCCTGAGATTTTAGGGATCCGATTAGACAATTATTGAGTCTCTGTGACCTATATATACTGTACATCAAGTGTAATACATAATGAAGCATTCATTTCTTTCCAGAAATCTCTTTTCTCTCTTCGTCTCTCTCTCTGAACTTTCTCTCTTTTTCTCTCTGTGTTCATTGCTCCTCACTAAGTGTTTCACAATGTGAACACCATTGTTGAATCTCTTCAATCTTAGATAGATTCTTTTCATGGTATTAGAGTAACAATTGATCCCAGCAACAATGGCAGATAATACTTCAACTTCACCTTCAACAACTGTGCCTTCAACCTCCATAACCATACCCTCAACTCCTACATCTACCTCCATTAATCTCACAAATCAACCTCTGCTATTACTCTCAAATATGTCAAACATGATGACAGTTAAGCTGGATTCTTCCAACTACATCGTTTGGAAGCACCAAATCTCCATGGTGTTAGAGACTTACTCCATGTTTGAGCTTCTTGATGAAGTTCCACTTGATCCTGAGAAATTTCTCAAGGATTTATTTGGTACCATTACTTCAGTGCTTAATCCAGATTATCTCAGTTGGAAGTCAAAGGAAAAGGCACTTCTTACCTTCATTAGCTCGACCCTCACTCCTTCAATCTTGGCTATGATTGTTGGATGTTCATCAGCTCAAGAAGTCTGGAAGGTACTTGAAAACAGATTTTCCTCAATCTCAAGGTCACATGTGATGAACCTAAAGGGTGAGTTGCATAATGTGAAGAAAGGATTTGATTCTGTGGATGCATATCTACAAAAGATTAAGGTGATAAGGGACAAGCTTATGGCAGTTGGTGTACTCTTGGATGATGAAGAGCTACTTCATGTAGCAATCAAAGGTCTTCCAAAAGAATTTAGTGCATTCAGGTCTACAATCAGAACCAGAAGCACCAAATTAAGCTTTGATGAACTAGCTACTCTGTTAAATGCAGAAGAGGAATCGTTGAATGAAGGAATGGAGATCGAAGACTCCACCTTTGCAATGGCAGTTAACACTGCACCAAGGTTTAACAACATAGGTGGTTACAATAATCACAACCAGTCTCATAATAGTGGGAAAGGAAGAAATAACAATTGAAGAGGTAGAGGCAATGCTAGATCAGAAAGGCCAATTTGCCAGATTTGAGGTAAGGCAGGTCATCTTGCCTTAGATTATTACCACGGGATGGATTATGCCTATCAAGGCAAGCATCCACCCACAAAGCTAGCTGCAATGGCAAATTCTTCCAACTCAAGGATAACTCAGGAGCAACCTTGGTTGGCAGACAGTGAAGCTACAGACTATGTCATTTCAAGTCTTAATCATTTGAGCTTCCTTAAGCCTTACACAGGTCAGGAACACCTCACAGTTGGCAATGGTCAAAATTTGCCTATTAGTCAAATAGGTAACTCTCTAATCCCTGCTTCAAATGCTCCTATTCAACTTAGAAATGTACTTAGGGTTCCCTCTATTGCTTCTAATCTTGCTTCAATTCATAAAATTTGTCATGATAATAACTGTTGGTGTTACTTTAATGAAAACACCTTGCTCATTCAAGCCTTGGCCACAGGGAAAACTCTTTACAAGGGCAAGAGTGAAGGTGGAGTGTACCCCATCTATCCTCACAAGGCCACTGAGCTTTTACTTCCTAATAAACTGTGCAATTCTATTCAGCTCTCTTCTTCTAGTTGGCATCTATGGCATAGCAGACTTGGTCATCCCAACTCTTAAATTCTTAAGCTTTTGTTACAAAATAATGGATTGTCTTTCAATAATAATGCTAATTTTGTCAATTCTTGTATTCATTGTCTTCTTGGCAAAATGCACAGACTTCCATTTCCTAGTTCAAGATTTGTAGTTAATTCTCCTTTTGAACTTGTACATACTGATCTGTGGGGTCCTGCACCTCTTAATTCAATAAATGACTACAAATTTTATGTCATTTTTGTTGATTATTTCATTGATTTCACATGGCTATACTTACTTTCTACTAAATCTGAAGTTTACTCAAAATTTGTCATGTTTCATGCTATGGTTAAAACACAGTTTTCCTCAACTATTAAAACTCTTAGATCATATGGTGGAGGTGAGTACACTTCTAAATCTTTTGAATCCTTTCTCACTTCCAATGGGATTAGTCATCAAATTTCTTGCCTCTATACTCCTCAACAAAATGGTTTAGTAGAGAGGAAGCATAGACATCTAATTGAAACTACTATCACCCTTTTATCACAAGCTTCCTTGCCTTCTTCATACTGGTCATTTGCTGTTCAATCAGCTGTGACACTCATCAATTTACTTCCTACTGCTACATTAGGTTTCAGTTCTCCTTGGTATAAGCTCCATGGTCAACATCCTGATATTTCTTCTCTTAAAATCTTTGGTTGTGCCTGCTACCCATTTCTTAGACCATACACAAAACACAAGCTGAATCATAGAACCACATAGTGTATTTTCTTGGGCTATTCTACCATTTCTAAAGGTTACTTATGTCTTGACTTGCTCACTTATACTCTATACACCTGCAAACATGTTTTGTCAATGAAGTCAAGTTTCCCTTTTCCTCTACACCCTCTTCTGCTTCAATCTCTCATACTCCTAATCCTGATGTTTGGCTTTCTAATCTTCTCTATTTACACTCTTCTAATCAACCTTCAATCCTAGGGCCATATTCTACTTCTACATCTCATTCCATAAATCCTAGTCCTAATCTTACATCTCACACTTCTTTTCATTTTCCCTTATCATACACTTCTCAAACCTTTCAACCATCTGTCTCTATTCCTGCTACTACATCTCCACTTGTCAATATCACTCACTCCACACCTCCACCTCCTCCAATTTCATCTATACCTACTCCTTCACCTCCTACTATCCCTGCATCTTCCCTTCCTGCTATCACTGCATCTTCCTTTCCTACAGCCACTGCCTCTATCATTGCACCTGTGAACATACATCCTGCACTTGTGAACTTACATCCTATGACCACCAGATCAAAGAATGGGATCTCCAAGCCTAAACTGTGTTACAAGGCTATGGTTAACTATACTCAAATTGAGCCCCCATCATATAGAATTGCTTGTAAATTTCCTCAATGGGCTAAGGCCATGGATGAAGAATTTTCTACTTTACAAAGACAAAAAACTTTGTCTCTTGTTCCTGTTGTTCTTGGTATTAATCTAGTGGGTTGTAAGTGGGTGTATAAGCTGAAATTACACAGTGATGGCACCATTGCTCGTTACAAAGCAAGATTGGTTGCTAAGGGCTTTCATCAACAATGTGGACTACTTTGAAACATTTAGTCCAGTGGTGAAACCAGCTACAGTGAGACTTGTACTTTCCATTACAGTAAGTTGTAATTGGCCTCTCAGACAATTAGATGTCTCCAATGCCTTCCTCCATGGTTTTCTAAAGGAGGAAGTGTATATGGAGTAACCACCAAGCTATGTGGATCAACAATTCCCTCATCATATTTGCAGATTACATAAATCCTTGTATGGATTGAAACAAGCCCTGAGGGCCTGGTTTGACAGATTTACCTCTCAGCTGTTGCATCTTGGATTTGAAGCTTCCATGGCAGATTCTTCCTTATTTGTGTTTGACTCTCATCAGACCATCATTTATCTACTTATGTATGTTGATGATATTATCATCACATGCAATTCTTTTTCACAAGTCTCTCATCTTGTCACTGCTCTTACTAAGGCTTTTGAGCTTAAAGATCTAGGTGCCCTCTCTTATTACTTAGGCATTCAAATTGTGCCTTCCAGATTTGGTCTTACCCTATACTAGTCCAAATATGCATCTGATGTGCTTCATAGATTCAAGATGGAGAATTCTAAGCCTACAAAGACCCCTTGTTGTCCAAATGTGCATCTTACTCCTTTTGAAGGCTCTGTTTTACCTAATCCCACTGAGTATAGAAGCATGGTGGGTGCTCTCCAGTACTTAAACTTCACACGTCCTAATTTGGCCTTTAGTGTTCATCAACTCTGCTAGTTTATGCATCATCCCACTACTTCTCATTTGGAGTCAACCAAACATGTTCTTCGTTATGTGAGGGGTACTTTACACTTTGGGATTCATCTTGCTCCTGGTCCACTTACCTTCTCTGCCTTCTTTGATACAGATTGGGCTGGAGACCCTACTGATAGGAAATCTACTACTAGGATGTTGGTTTTTCTTGGTTCAAACCCAATTTTTTGGTCTTCCAAGAAACAATCCACTGTTTTCCGTTCTTCCAAAGAGGCAGAGTATTGTGCCTTGGCTTCCACAGCAGCTGAGTTAGCTTGGCTATGCACTCTGTTTAAGGAACTTAAGCTTTTTCTTCCTCACATTCCCATTTTGTGGTGTTATAACAACTTTACTATTGCTTTGGCCTCTAATCTAGTCTTTCATTCCAAAACCAAGCACATCAAGGTTGATTATCACTATGTGAGGGGTTGTGTTCTTTGTAGCACTTTGGGGGTCAAATTCATCTCTGGCCGTGATAATTTTGCAGACATTTTCACGAAACCTTTGCCTGGACCTCATTTTCTGGTCCTACGTAGCAAACTCTTGGCTGACATTGCCTTGAGTTTGAGGGGGGATGTTAAGAGTAAACCCAAAGACAAACAGAGTTTTGATCAAATGGTTCAAATGCCCAAGCCCAATGACTAGTTTCTCAACGGCTAGTCCAGACATGTAGCAAACGATGTTGTTCTAATTAACGTAGTATTGTAAATGTATTTAATGAAACGCTGCGTTTAGTCCTTATGTTATTAGTTCAATTGATATGCTACGTTTTGTACATCATTAGATCAATCTGTTGGGTAGTTAAATGGTAGTTAATCAGTTCCTAATTTTCCTCCATATTTTACGGATCAGTCCCGAGATTTTAGGGATCTGATTAGGCAGTTACTAAGTCTTTGTAACGTATATATATATATTGTACATCAAGTGTAATACATAATGAAGCATTCATTTCTTTCCAGAAATCTCTTTTCTCTCTTCGTCTCTCTCTCTGAACTTTCTCTCTTTTTCTCTCTGCATTCATTGCTCCTCACTGAGTGTTCCATAGTGTGAACACCATTGTTGAATCTCTTCAATCTTAGATAGATTCTTTTCAATATGGACGCTCTCTGGCCTTCCGCTTGACTTCAATGAGGTACACTTTCTTGAGTTTATTGACTTGCTTTGGTATCTTAAGTTCGTGCAACATGTGGGTATGATATTCTGGAACTAGTTATCATTATTGCTTAGAGCATTTGATTCAACCAATATCAAGTTTGGCAAGGGAAAACTAGACAGACAGCTAGTATGATTAATCACAAAGCAAGTTCTTTGATCAATGAATTCCAGGTAGCAAACTTTCGGCCATTAACATCTACTATGAAAGACTTGGACTTGTGGATTAATCCAAAACCTCCTTGGTACAAGATCAACACTGATGGAGCGGTAGTTGCACAGCAACAAGCAACAGGCGTGGGAGTTATAATTCGGGATCACAAAGGAAGAGTGATGGCAGTGTTGAGCAAATTGCTCCACTTCTCTTTAGGGCCTTTGGAAGCCGAAGCAAAAGCTCTAGAGGAAGCTGTGGAGTTCGCTTGGGATGTTGGTATTCAAGATGCACATTTTGAGAGCAACTCTCTTTTGCTCTCTAATGTTGTTCAAGGTGCAAGTATCCCATTAGTAGCCATTTCTAATATTGTAACTGGGATCTGTCATAAAGTACAAGCTTTCAGGTTTGGGTTAATGTCTCATGTTAGGTGGGTAGGTAACAAAACGGTGCATATTTTAGCTCAATATGCCAAATGAATTGTTAGTTATGTAGCTTGGGTAGAGTAGGATCCAATTATTATTGAGTCAGCTTTGACTTATGATGTATTGAATTTATCTTCATCTTAATAAAGTTACTTGCCTTTTCATAAAATTAAGGAAAAAAAAAAAAAAGAGAGTTAAACTCAAACTCAAGTTTATGTTCGACTATTAAATATGTCAAGTTCAAACTTAACAATGTTAAGTGATTGTGAAAATCTTGTAAACATTATCTCAATTTAACTATATATAATATTGTATTTTTATATGTATACTTGTCTAAAAATATACTTATATAAACTTGAGATTGGATTGTACAAGTTTTAAAATTTATTATTATGATATCAAATACTTAGTTGTAGTTTATTGATAATATAAACAATCCACTCATAGTAAAAATTCGAAGATTAATGTAGAGGTACAAAAAAATTCATAGTTTTACCATCATATGGGTTTAAACATTTTTGGTTGTCTTTTATACTTGTTTGACGAGTTTAAACACTATATATACTTGTTTGACTTGTTTAAAATTTCATAGTTTTACCATATATGGGTTCAAACACTATATTATAAGTATACTTGTTTGACTTTTGGTTAATCTTATAATATTACTTCACATAAATTTTTGAGGTCTCACAATTTTAAGTCTCATTATTTTAATATATATATATATATATATATTAGAGAGTTTTAACCTATGATGTCTACTTCTAAACACCAATCGATTTTTGGTATAGGCGGGGATTGAACATCAGATCTCTTTAAAAAAAAAAAAAAAATCCATCAAATACTTTACCAATTGAACTATCTAGAAACCCCCCCCCCCCCCATATATATATAATTGAATTTAAATTATATTCTATATTTAAGCACTTTATTAGAATCTTGACACATCAAATTTTCTTTATATGATAGAATTTATTGTTTCATATACAAGCACAATCATAATAAATAACTAACAGTAGAATATAGAGTTCTATATTCTAATTTAATGTCAATTAACAACTATTGTAATTATAAAATTTCATATTTAGACACAAAAATTAAATAAATAAAAAAAATCATATTTTATCAAACTTTCCCACGCATTGCACATAGTGGTAATTTCTAGTGCGGTTTGGACAGAGTGAAAATGGATTTTTTCTCTAAATCTAGACTTTTGACTTATGACTTTTAAAACCAATACCAACCAATACATTGACAAACCCACTCCATATTGATCATGATAGCCACAGTTCAAGGAGGTTAGCTTTTCTGTTTTCATACATCATTTATTTTCTAGCAAACAAACAACACAAAAATCAATTAAATACCTCACAAATAAGCAAATTTATGGTTGATTCGTTTTCAAATTACTGAAAAACCTAGGAGTGCCAAGTGCAATGAGATTTATGTGTTTGTGAATGTGATTAGGGGTGGCAAAATTTGACATAACCCGTGAACCCGATAAGACTAACCCATTTATAAATAGTTCATGGGTTAAGGCTAAACAGGTTCAGGTCATATTCGAATTGACACGATTAACCCATTTAATAAACGGGTCATGTCCGTGTTTAACATGTGAACCCATCTAACCCTTTTAACTCTTTAGCTTAGAAAGTTTATAGTTATTTTGATATTATTGCTTAATTTAGGGGTTTTTTATTTTTTATTTTTTATATATGTTTATTACTATATTTATGCTTGTAATTGTATTTGAATTTTAGATATATGAGAATTGATAAAAATTATATAGGTTAGATATGACCTATTAATCAAATAGATTATTGAATTGGTCATTTGTATTGACCTTTACATGACTTGTTAATTAAACGAGTTAAACGTGCCAGGTCGAGTTAACCTGTTTAATAAACAGGTCGTGTTCAGGTTGATGATTCCTAACACGTTTAATAAACAGGTTGGGTTCGACTCAATCCATATAGCTGAATCCTTATGGCTTGACACGACACGAACCCAGCCAACCCGCGAACACAAATTGCCACCCCTAAATGTGATGAGCTATAGCACAAAAAATTTATCATACTCTCAAACACATAATTTTCATCGCACTCTTAGATTTTGCAATGATTGGAAAAGCATCATCCCTAAGTTGGGATAAATGGAAGTGGAGGGTCAAATCTTCACAACTCTCCTTGGACAGTCTAAAGGATATGATCATCACAAATAATTTGTAATGAGGGTAAACAATTCACAATGGGAGATCTAAACAAGAGAATAGGATATGAATGCTAATATTATTTACAAACTAGGCTTTGTTGAAGATATGTTCATACCAAGGCAATTACAAATTCCCTCAAATCTCTCTCTCTCTCTCTCTCTCTCTCTCTCTCTCTCTCTCTCTCTCTCTCTCTCATTTTTTTGTGTCCCCTTCTCAGTGTGGACAAAGGTGCCATTTATACTCCAAGACCTTCCCTTCAGTAGTGGACTTTCATGATAGGAGTCAGAAGATACTTGCCCCAACAAGTGTCTCCTCCCTCCTTTTCATGAGTATGGACTTTTGAGGGTAAAACATTATTTAGACCAGTTATTCAGTAATAAGTGGATTTCTGTTAGATAGAAACACCTAATTAATATGGAGGTGACTGTGCTTAAGTCGTAAGCCATCTCACCTAACTCCTCAACCGCATTTCAAGGTTCAAGCTTCTCCTCGACTACTTTGTTGGCTATACATCCTCGGTTGGAATTGTCCAAGCTACGTGGACTTCATCCACTTCCATTGGCAAATAGGGGGCAAAATTTGCCAAAAAATACAATTTCCAAAATATTTCAACCGGATAGCAAGCGTTCAAACTTATTTAGTAAGTTGGACTCTTTTTGGAAGTCGATTTTTGTAAACTCGACTTCCAAGCAAATTCAACCCCTCATCCAGCAAGTAAATAAGTCTGATTTGTACTGCACTTGGAAGTCGAGTTCAACATACTCGACTTTCAGTGGAACTCGAGTTTGTTAAACTCGACTTTCAGGTGTTCTACACTTTTGCAGAACTGATTTTTTGTAAGAAGTCGAGTTTGTTAAAATTGACTTCCAAAAAGAGTCCAACTTACTAATTAAGTTTGAACGCATGCCATCTGCCTAATTTTTTCCCGAAAATATACTGTTTAGCAAATTTTGCCCAAATAGGGGGATCACTTCCTGGTTTGACATTGACCCTTATTCCCTTATCCTAAACTTGGCAAAATTTGCCAAATAGTATGTTTTTAGAATAATTTTAGGAAAGTAGCACACAAAAAAAGTTATTTAATTAATTAGACTGTTTTTGGAAGTCGAGTTTGGCAAACTTGACTTTGGATTGGAAGTCAAGTTTGACAAACTCGACTTCCAAGCAGGACCAAGCAGGATGCATCAATATTGCTTGGAAGTCGAGTTTGTCAAACTCAACTTCCAGTCCAAAGTCAAGTTTGTCAAACTCGACTTCCAAAAACAGTCTAACTAACTAAAAAACTTCAAACATATGCTATTCACCTAATTTTTTTCTAAAAAAGTAATATTAAGCAAATTTTGCCCCTAAACTTGGATCCTCCTTACTAGAGGACGTGGGCCAGATTTGGTCCATCGGCCCTTTTATTCTCTTAATGGGACCGTTGTCCATGCCTATGGCTATGGAGCTCAATAGGAGGAACACTCCCCTACAGAAAGTTTTTTTTTTTTTTTTTTTTTTCTTTTTGGGGAAAGCGTGTCCGTATTGTTTGCAAAAATGATTTTTATTCATTTTTTATTATTTTTAATTTAGACACTAAGAATAATGTAACCTTGGCCGAGTTTGAATCTCTTGGCTTCAAAAGTTAAAACTTAAAAAGTCCTTACGCTTCAGAGTTGTGGTCAAAGTAATTCCAAAAAAAATCTTAAATATATGAATGATATTTAAAAATATATTGTTCCTAATCCAGGTGCAAGAAGTTTACAATCCAGCTCAGTAGGATGTTTACAACACCAGCTAGTACCTTTTTTTGGGGGCTATTTATTCTCGCAAATCATAAATAAAAACAATGTTTGGAGCAAAAATTTTCGTTGTATTTTGTAGGAATAAAGGTAACGAAGCAATATAGTTAATATAATCAAATGAACAACAAAAAGAAAATTTTATACCTGCCATTGTTACGAATCTAATGCAACTCTTTTTAAGAGTTTTGTCCAGAGGTATGATGGATCTGTCAACAGTCTTTCTTATGTGAAAGTTAGCAGTCACTTTTCAAACCACATTAGAGAAACACTTTAAATAATTAAAATAATATATAGAAACATACTTAATTTAAAATGCCTAAATCTTATGGGTAAGAGCTTAACTATGTTATATTAACAGCTTATTCTTAATCACTGCACACCCTTGATACGATGATCACTCCATAAGTTTAAGTACTTGTGGGGTGTGGGGGGTAAAAACCGGAGTTCAAGTTTTCAGGAGGGAGTTTTACACACATATACACTTAAATTAAGTTAGAGTAGAATTTCTATCTTATTTATAAAAAAAAACTACTTATTCTTATTGTTATTATTATTAAATATGATGCTTCACTCATACGTGTATACCCAATAGTTGTTCGCATAAAAAATCTTATTTACTTCATGATGTAAACAGTCTAGAATATAGGGGATCTCATATCCATTGATTGTGTGGTCTATCACCAATATACAAGAGACTAAAGTTTTGGAAAAATGTTTATCTCAAAACTAGTTTAGAAACAAGTCCTTCAAATTCATTCTCTATCTTTTTATTAGATATGAATTTTAAAAATTTAACCGTTGAATTACATGTTCTTATTATATCCTCCATGCTTACAAAATTTCAAAAAAATAAAGATCAATAGCTATCTCATCAATAAAATGTTTAATATTCAAGTTCAAATAGTAAATAATATATGATTTAAACGAAATTTGATAAGTGTATTAAAAACATAAAAAACATATAATTCAACTATTAGATTTTCAAAATTTACATCCAATAAAAAGATATAGATAAATTTTGAAGGGTTTCTCTCCAAACTAGCTTGGAGAGAAACCTTTTTCGGAAGTTTTATAATCTTGCTTCTATGTCATTGTATCATGTTGCCACCTAACGGTTTGGAGGGGTTTCCTCCGGACCATGTTGTTGCTAAACTTTGTTGTTCAGTATAAAATTGTTATGGATTTTTTTTTTAGTAAGGAAATAACTATTCTTGAATAACAATTTATAATTAATAAGAAAAAAAAAAATCAAACATTGTAGGAAAAATTGCCAAAAGCCTTATAGTTCAAATGTTCAACTAGTTCACACCTCCTGATTTTTTTTTTTAAGAATTCCAATACCCCCATCCAACCATTGATAGATTAAAAAAAAAAAAAAAATTGAAGCCAAACTTTGTAATAATAATTCTAAAAATAACTAACCCATTCTATAGTCTATTTCCACTAAAATTAACATAAAAATTTTTGGAAGATGACTTTTCACATGATATGAACTTTTCAGTTTTCATACAAGAGTTGATTCATAAAGAAAAGAGTCTACCTTCTTCAGTCAAAAAAAAGAGTGGGAAAAAAGAATGGCAGAAAAATACCAACTTAAAAAAAGGTGAAAAATTCCTTACCTACTACTTACATATTTGCGTATTTTCGGTGGCCGGAAAGGGAAAGAAAATAAATAAAGTCTTTTTTTTTTTTTTTTTTTTTTTTTTTGTGGCATAGAAGGAGAGATTTTATTATATAGAACAGGCAGAGAGTACAATAAAGAAAGTCTTTAAGTCAAAGAACAACAAATGTCGACGTTGCAAAACTCTATCACAACCATGAAACAAAAAAAGTAGTTTCTCAACAAAAAAAAAATGAAACAAAAAAAGTAAAGCATGCCCGCTTCCTCAATCAAAGAATATGCCACGACGTCGCGCAAGCCGTTATTGAATCCCGGCCACGTGGTTCAACCTTCGTATACGTGTCCTCCTTCCTTTGCCTCCACGTGCTGCATTTCCAGCTTAGCTCTCTCTGCTTCTAAACACAGCAAAAGCAAAAACATAAAACTATTCTCTGTTTCTGTTCCTCCTTTGTTGTTGTTGTTATTGTATTTGCTTTGAATCAACCTCAAATGGCGTGGACACTTTTGAGAACAAAAAGTTTTGTGGTTAAAGATGGAGAGATCATTGACAATGGTGGTGGTGGTGGTGGTGTTGGGGTATTGTTTAATTGGTGGGATGATATTGAGGAGTCAGAACAATGGCAAAGAGGCATTTACTATGCTTTATGTGCATCTTATGCCTTGGTCTCCTTCATTACCCTGGTACGTACCTTTTATTTCTGGGAATTGAATATCATATCATGGTCTCTCTTCCTCTCTCTCTCTCTCTCTTTTTTTTAATTATTTAATTTTTATCTTATTCAACATTTTCTGGACTCACCCAGAAAATCTTGATTGTTGTGTTTTTCATCTTTGATGATAATATTAGTTTGTGTAGATAAATGGAACACTGACAAGTTGAAAATGTTTACTAAGATTGTGACATCCAGTAATTTTTAGATACTCCCAGCGCACAAAGAATGGTAGTCCCTCCTCTCACATTTATGGTGAGATTTTATTATTAAATTTATGATGAGGTCCATCATGAATATGAGAAGAGGGAACATCATTTTACTATACTATAGGAGTATTTAAGAATCTTACTTGTTATGCAATCCTAAAAATAGTGTTTTTTATTTTATTTTAATATAAATTCAGACTCTAGGAATAAGGTAATCTTGGCCGAGTTTTGAATTGGCCTTGGCTTCAAACTTCAACTTCAAAGCCCTAACACTTTTGGTAGACAGCCCTAATCATAGCTAGTTTCCTATTTTGTGCCAGAATATTGTTCATTATATCTATCATATATGTGCCACTATATAAGAAGATTTGCCGAAGTATTCATTGTGATATTTTCCCCAGTGCGCTAACTTGTCAAAATTAATAAAAGATTAAGCTTGCCACTGGTCACTAAGATTTACAGAAAACTTGGTTTTTCAAAGGATGGTAGCTGCTAAGCGCAATTCACAACCAATTTTCTGATTTGTAATCAGGAAACCATATTTTATCTACACTCTTGTTGCTATTGAAGCACATACTTGGAAAGGTGAGCACCACTAGCTCTATGGCAGCAATTAAAATGAGTTTGCTTTCACGCTTGTGGGTGAAGTGATTCCACATACAAATACAAACAAAAAAAAAAAAAAAACCCTTCTCAAGTATATGAATGATATTTAGTCTAATAAAACAAAAATTATATGAATTATATTTAATAATATATTGTTCCTAATCATGGTGCAAGAAGTCCACAATCCAGCTCAGTAGGATGTTTAGTACACCAGCAAGTACCCTATTTTTTGGCAATTCATGCAAATCATAAATTAAAACAATGTTAGGAGCAAAATTTTTAGCTGTATTTTGTAGGAAATGATGAAGATCACGAAGCAAATTACCTAATAAATCAAAAGAACGTTTAGAAACAGAGAGAAAATTTTATGCATGCCATTTTTACAATTCTAATGATCATTTTATGCTACTATTCTTAAGAGTTTCGTCCAAAAGTTTGATGGAACTGTCAACAGTAGCTCTTATGAGGCAGTTAGTAATCACTTTCCAAACCACATTAGAATTATCCATTTCAAATGCTCCAAAACTTTAGTGTGAAGTTTGTGCTACTCTTGATAGCAGTTGTTCCTGACAAAGAATCTTCTTTGCTGCATATTGTAAACAGCATAAGATATGGTGGACCTAATATCCATTGATTGTGTGGTCAATCAGCAATATATGTATAGTAGATGGAAGTTTAATACTCTTGAATCTTGATTGTTGCCACCAAAGACGTAAATCTTGGACTGTTCTCAGTAACTTCATCAAGATGAAGCCTCAGCTTCTCTATGCAAAAGCTATTCTGCTCATATGAACTTCGAAAAAATATAGTTTTTACTTTTTACGTTCTTATACACCTGCCATTTAACTAGATGAAAAAGGGAATCCTTCATCTTGTCATTTTTCCAGTCCTTATTTGTTTTATAGTCGCACTGTCAGTTCAACGATATTTCTTCTGGAACACTGTCATGCTCAGGCTGCACAAAATGTAATATCTCTGTTGTGTGCAGTCTCTTTATCTGATAATTACAAGATGAGCCTCTTATTAGTTTGATATCAATTTGGCCAGTTAAGAAGTTGTTAACAAGAATTTGTTAGACTATCAAAGGTTTAAGACAACAGGAACACCAATTAGGATATAGATTTGTTGATATATGTTACATAGAGTCTAGGATACTCTATGAGTAAGGTCCGCCAAAAAGGTGAGCACATTGTCACATATACATCACAGAAATGTGTTGTTCTGGGAGGGAGATGCATTGTTTTTATCCATCACCTATCAGTTCCTACAGGTCTTTTGAGCAGCTTCAAACTTATCTTTGTATATTAGAGAAGAATTTTTGTATTGATATCAACTGTATCATTAATATATAGGCTTCTTGTTTGGCTCTCCTTAGGCATAAGCGATAGAATGAAATCATTACTGATTTTGCTACAATTTTTTGAAAGTGTTCCTGTTTTTATACTTTTTTCATTGCATCCACTGTCCATGATACTCACCAACCAATTATAGTAAAACTAATTTTATGATGGCATATTTGTTACTAATTTTCAGGTACAACTATTGCGCATTCAATTAAGAGTACCAGAATATGGGTGGACAACACAAAAGGTTTTCCACTTGATGAATTTTATTGTGAATGGATGTAAGGGTCGTGTATCACTTGTCATAGTTCTTCTTGTATCTTTTGTATAAGCTTGCTGAAACCAAATTGCATTTTCACAGTGAGGTCTGTCCTCTTTGGTCTCTACAAAAGTGTGTTCCTTATTAGACCCAAGGTATGTTCTTAATTTTGAATTCTGGTAGTCTGAGCTCCAATATTTCATGATTCTAATTGCATTGTGCTTCCAATGATAATTATCCCTTTTTAAAAAATAATTTGATAGTCGCAATGACAAGGGGAGGGAGGATTGGAATTCTGCTCCTCCTAGTAAATAAGAGCAGGCTATGCCATTGAGCTACAAGGCTCTTGGCTCATCCTTGGTTATTTTCTCCATAAAATTATTCTTGGAATTTTCAACTGAAACATATATGCTTACAGAATTAGTAACTACTTCAACTCAGTGGAGTTATGCAAGGCACAGAACTTCAATCTAAAAAACGATTTACCACCAAAGAAGTAACCATTGTGATAGATACTTGTTAAACTTGTATCATCAAAATTCAGTTTCTCAAACCATGAACTCTTCAAAAGTATCTCAATTTAATAAAGGCTCCTGTTTCTACAAGAATCTGTCTAATAAAAATGTGTAAAATTGAAGTACAAGTAAATTTGCCTAAATATATTAGATACAATTAACTATGAAAAATCTCCCAAAGACGAGTGCGCACGTGCACACACAGAGGATGGACATCTGAATACCAATAGAAAGGCTATATTTTTATTGTCTATTCTCATTAACCAAGTAAATATTTTTTATAATGTTTATGAAGGATGATTGTGAGCATAGTAAAATACTAATCAAATTCCAATCTGCCAACACTTGTTTTGGATTTACCTATCGGGTACGGTGACAATCTATTATACGATCTCCCTTAACAACATGCTTCACCCTTTTGCATTAGTAAATCGTCGAGGAAATTTTCTCTTTTGTACTATAAGCAGAGTCTAAATGTGAACGTACATTTCTGTTGACTATTTCTCTTTCACGAAAAAGTATTGTATGAGAGGGTTTATGAGACCTCTCTCTCATAACATGTTTGGACCTCACACATGAGGGTTCCACATGAACTCTGTAAAAACATGAGATAAGATATTTGACAGCAGTCAAATATAAAAATACATGACAGCAAGATATAGCTGAAAATTTATTGCCAAAACCTTATGTTTTAACATTAATGATTCGTGTATAGGTTTTTAAAAACAAATTTGAAAGAAACCTGGTTTATGTAAATCCATCTTTCATCATGTAACTTGTTCGACTGCCTTCGAACATTTCTTTGGAGCACTGTATTAGTTTTTCTTTCTTTTTCTGATTGCCCTGCCTTAAACTAACATTCTGGTACAGGTACTTCACATGGTGCTAATGGAACTTCCCACTCTTCTATTCTTTTCAACTTACACATTACTTGTTTTGTTCTGGGCCGAGATTTATCACCAGGTATGTCTTCTTATTTTCTGTGAATCATGATATAAAGTGAGCCATATAATTGATATTGGTGATCATTTTATGATTCTTACCAGGCAAGAAGCCTACCAACTAATAAGCTTAGGCCAGCTTATTATGTAATAAATGGACTCATATACATCATACAGGTAAGGAAGAAAACTTAAATTTTTTCTATTGCAATTTGGTCAGGAAGAAATGAACCATACTTTGTCTCCCTATGAAAATTTGGATCCCCCACCCCCCTAACCCAAATATTATATGCCTATCAAAGCTAGCACCCTATCTATATATTAATATATATCCCATACTTTGTCCCTCTAAGATGAAAATTCTGGGTCTGCCCCTGCAATAATACTCATTACACTCGGTGGGTCTTAGTTTCTTAAATCATTCCTTTCTGATAATAGGTGTGCATCTGGATATTCATAAGATCAAGCAGAAGTCCTGTTGCAGTGGAAACAGCTAAACTCTTCTTTTCAGGTTAATGCTGTTTAGATAATGTTGGTAATATATCAGTATTCTGTATATAATTATTTATTCCGTTGTTGTTACATTTATGCATACACAAATTTATTTGATGATGTTGCACAACAATGATGTAATTCTTAATAATAAATCATGACGCTGATAGAATCAATTATTCATGCAGTCGTACAGTTATGAATTATGTATGTTAAGGCTTGTCTATTAAAAATGATTTGTTTTCAATTTCTTTTGCAGTTATTTCATTTTCTGTAGCTCTCGGATTCTTGATATATGGTGGGAGGTAACAACTTGATGTCACCTTAATGGCTGTATCCTTGTTACACACTATAAAAAATGTGCTTATTCTTAAATTTTTGTGCCTTCTAGGTTATTTGTCATGCTAAGGCGTTTCCCGATTGAGTCTAGAGGTCGTCAGAAAAAGCTATATGAGGTTTGTACCTAAGGTGTCAGTTTTAGTTATTTAATAGTTTGAAATTGATGAGTGACAGTATATCCTTGTTATTTCCATTGAATTCCAGGTACACTATAAAAATTTGTCAAAAAGTGAACACAGTTTTACTAATTAAAAAATGAGGTTGATCTTATTATCCCTGTCAATGATTTCTGCGGAAGATTCTCTTTAGGTGGAGTTTCGGGAAAAAATGATGAATGAAAAGGAATCATAATCATCCCAAGGAGAATGCTATAAAGAGTTAGAAACACACAAAACATCTTGGCATTCCTAAAAGCATTTGGTGCCTCACTTTTTTTATTGGCAGGTTGGCTTTGTCACAGGAATTTGTTGTACTTGTTTCTTGATAAGATGCGTTATGGTGAGTTCCTTTTAATACTGAAATTTATACATAAAATCCAAAGTTCCACATCATTTACATCTTTATTTTTTTTTTCATAGCTTGCTTTCTCAGCATTTGACAAGGATACAGATTTTGATATTCTGGATCATCCCATCCTGAACCTAATATATTACCTGGTAAGTGTTGATACTTAATCTAATACTTTGTATTTATAATATTTTAAGGGGATGTCATCTTTGTCTATGCTGCCTTTTTTTTCCACATCATACTAATAGTTTGTTCCAACTCTTCATTGGGTGGAATGCTTATGATACTGGCATCAAGTAGAAAATATTTGAATTTCCTAATTGCAAGCATCTACGAGCTTTCATTACCAGAATAGCTCACATCATCAATTCTTGACTAAGGTCTATATTTGGGAGAGATGAATATCCTCTCCCTCCAAGGATGCCTCTTACTTGCAAAACAAGGGAAAGTGCTCCTTTTGTCTGACCACAGTACACTTTTTTTTTAATTCTTGAAACCACATTCCATTTGCAACAAAAAAGGTGTCCTAGAAAGAGAACTCCATGAAAATAAAAACAATAAGTCTAGTGACACAAATTTTTTTTACAACTTTGGTCACAACTATAGAGGTGACATATTATAATTGATGTACAATAAAGGTAATGTCAATGCTGAGCCATGTAAAAGTAATGTTGCACCACTCACAACTTGAGAGTTGACAAATTAGCATGTTTTGAGAAAATGTAGTCTCCTTAGCATTGCTCAAAAATAAATATGACTTCAGATGTACTATGATTACTACCTTTTTTCTTCTTTTCCATTTTTTTGGGTTCATTCTCTACAACAGTGGTGGAAGAAACTTCCTCTAGAACTTCAACTTTTGTACTTAATTAACATTAAATATGACAACCTTGAGTGGAGTATTTTACCTATGATCAGAAAAAGATTAAAATGGTAAATATTGAAAATACACTATTCTGGCTGGTGAAATGTTAAACTTGTCTGCTTACTCTGTAGTCAATCATGTCTCTTCTTTCAGACTGATTCATTTTCACTATGTATGCCCTGCTTTTCGAGCGCAGTTGGTAGAGATTGTTCCATCTGCTTTGGTGCTCTTCATCTTGCGAAAGTTGCCCCCAAGGCGTGTCTCAGATCAGTATTACCCTATCAGATGAAAAGTGCCTATTCGTTTTAGCGGGCAAGATTGAGACCAACTTTTTTGGAGGGTTCTGTGGTCTACTTGAGCTAATGTTTAGTTCAATATGCATGCTCAACACTAAACCTGTCTGCTTAGTTTAGAGCTAATATGATGTCTCTTAATTCTTTTTGTGGGATTCATTTTTACCATGTATGGCTGGGCTTTTGGGCACTGTTGGTATACATTGTTCCATCTGTTTTGATGCTCTTCATCCTACAAAAGTTGCCCCCAATGCGCATTTCAGATAGCTATTACCACATCAGAAGAAAGTGTTTATTTTAGCAGGCAATATTAAGATTAAATCCTTTGCAAGGTTATGTGACCTGCTTGAACTACTATAAAGTTTTGTATATATGAACTCTCTCTCTCTCTCTCTCATTTAATTTGTACTTCATGAAAATCATCTTTTGAACGTGTTTGCAAGAATAATGTTGTAATAATATACGTACATAGTTCAAATTTTCTCTGTTTAGTTTTTGGCTTTATATGCAAGGAAAGTCAAAGATTGTTGGAATATTTTGATGAAGTCGTAGAGCAATAAGAGTGATGGTTAATATATTATTAATAGATTCAAACACATTAGAAAAATTTGTTCCATCTGTTGCATTATAAATATATTCAAAATCCTGTCATGTTCTAGTGATTCCTCAATGCTTTGGGGACATGCCCATCTATATGGCCCTCTATCATGGTCTAGTACTTTCTCAATGCCTTGTGAGACGCTCGTTGATACCAGGTTTCAGGCCACCGGTTTTCGGGCCACCAATTTATCGCCAGCTAAATTCAGCCTATATATATATATTGTTGAGAAGAACTATTTTCTATTTTTAGGGATTCATACATAAAAATAAATAAATAAATAAATAAATAAAGGAAAATTTTAAAAAATAATAATAGAAAGGAATTGGAAAGGGAAATAAGAGGTTAAGAAAGTTGATTGATGCGTACAAGTAGCCAGAGTAGATTTTGTGGCTGTGAATCCCAAACTTCGTTTCTCTAAGCTTAAAAAATAGACTTATCTTGAGGTATAGTTTTTTTTGAAGTCTCACTTGTTCCAATCTTAAAAAGTAGGGTCATTTTTCAACTCCTAACTACAAACCTCAAAAGCTTAAAAACCTTACCCAAATTCTTCAAACCTTACTCATATTAATCTGAGCTGTAATCTCCAGGCTCCTCGTCCCTCCGGAATTTGCTCTGGCGAAAAAAAAAAAAAGAGCTCCGACAATGTAATTGACCAATTTGAGCACTTGCCAAGAGACCCTTTGGTAGAAGTTTGCTGAGAACTTGGATAATTCCTAGAGAAAGCAATTTGTCCTGAGCGTTTAAGTTTTCCCAGGTAGCTAGCCAAAGAATCATGGCATATTTGTGAAAGGAACTTGCATACTTGGTGGAGAACTTGCCATCGATGGAGACATTTAGAAGGAACTTTGTCTCGAAATAGAGGCCTACGTCCTAAGTTTCCCAAGCTTTCTCTAGGCCCAAGAACATTCACCAATTTTTTTTTTTTTTTTTTTGGTTAAGATATTCACCAAAAATTATCACTCCCCATACTTCTCTACCATTTGTGAGATAAATTTGATCCAACTAGACCATACCAAGCTACCATCGTCAGTGCCAAGGTATCATAGATGCTTTAAGGCTTTCAGCTAAGGTATCATAGATGCTAGGTATCATTGATACTTTAAGGCTTTCGGCTAAGGTATCATAGATGCTTGAAGGCTTTACGCTTTCGGATTCCGGCTTCGTTCCATGAGTAGTACATGCAATTTGGATGTAGAGCCCACCCTCTTTAAAAAATTGAATCAATTGTGACATGGTATTTTGTTTGTCGGAACTCAAAAAACACTTTCGGTCAGACATGCCATGATTCTTTGGGGTAAAAAATTTACTGATTTTTCATTTTTTAATATAAATTAAGATCAATAGTCATTTAAAAAGTGAACTCATTTTTTAAACTTTAAAGACTAATAATGCTCATTTTAAACTTCAAGAACCAATAGCACTTAATGTGTAAACTTAAGGAACCAATATTTTAGTTTCACCTTATTTTTAAACTTTTTTAAAACGAAAACCTAGCAGGAATACCTTCTTCTTCTTTTTTTGGGGGGGGGGGGGGGGGGGGGGGGGGGGGGAATAAATATCGGGGCTGGTGTAGTATTCGTTGTTATTCCCAAGTTTATAGCATGCGGTTCTGTTGTTATGCTATGTTTTGGGGGGGGGGGGGGGGGGGGGGGGGGGTGTGTGGGTAGGGATGAATATCATAATTTCAAACATAGTACAACAACAGAACCGCATGCTATAAACTTGGGAATAACAATGAATTACACCAGCCCCTTTACAAAGACTGAAAATACAAATAATGATCATGTTAAAAAAGTGCAACATGAAAAATAAAATTACTTCTTAACATTATGTAGCTGTAAACCAATATTGTCAATTATAAACAAACTACAAAGTAAAATTAAGTCCCTTGAAGCATGAGAAGACAATGTAATCATAATAATAACTGTGCAAAGTAATGTTGCTTCTCAATACTATGCAACCCTGCTAGAAAATCATGAATGACCTAATAAATTAGACATACTATATACAGAAATATGAAGTTAGAACCTTTATAATGCTGCAACTAAGCCAGAGATCTACAATACAGGTGGGGCTCATGTCAGAGAGGCCATGGCAAAGACTTACTCAAATGCCATAGACATAAAACTGTCATCTTCCACATCTTCCAATAGTGTATCGATATCAATCAGTTCCTCATCAGCAACAACTGTTTCTTCCGAACTATTCAAAACCAGATCATATGCCTGCCAAAATTGTAGTGCAAAGAACATCCAGTCAGTATTTACAGACCCTGCTGATGAGAAGAGATAATCTGGCAAACCCATCCAGTTTGATTTCCAACTATATATTATATTCAACTCTAAAAAAGGTTTCAATACTTGTCTAATGTTACACAGCATCCTGTCAGGATCAAGAGGGTCACAAATACATCATTTTAGATATTTTCCCTCTTTTCATAGATGATTTTTTTTTTTTTTCCTCGACAGCAAGAACCATTATAAGAAAGCCCCTGGCAGGTATTACCACACATATCTTCAAACAATTTCTAATAAATAAAGTAGACCTAGAATATTATAATTTGATAGCATCCAAAAGTTTGTCCTAAAGCAGGCATGAGAGTTTGGCATTACATATTCACCCAAAATCAGAGAAGAATCTTAAAAATAATATAGAACAATTTTTTTTTTTTTTTTTTTTTTTTTGCAAATTACATAAAAGTTGTGAATTCTAAAATGCTTTACATCCACCATCAGATTGTATTTTTGGACCAGAACCATTTGCAAAAATGGAACTCCCTAGAATTTGCAAGCCATGCACAGAATGACATTCCATTGTCTAATAAAATTCCAATTGACTTTATGGGCTTTTGAGATATACATACATATATATATATATATATATATAACAGGAATTTTATTGATTAAAATTTTTTAAAGAATACATAGGGAACAAATAATATAAACCAGCTACATACCCAAAAGTTCCCCTAATAAGATGAGTAAAATAAATACATCTATGAAATCATACATCTTTGGTGGTCTATTCCCATCCAATAGAAAAAGGACCCAACAATGAGACTTTAATCTCTCCACAGATATCTTTACCTTCAAAGGTCCTCCTATTCCTCTCCCTTCAAATATGCCACATCATCCAAAGATGAAACCATGTTCCAAAATCTAATTCTAAAGTTTTGGAGTTATGTCACCAATATAGAAGTAGATTCATCATTTTAGGCATGAACCATTTTATTCCAGAAACAACAAACACAAAATCCCATAACTCCATGGCCACAGGACAATGCAATACAGAACCTATTTTAGGTATGCTACTTTTGCACATACAGAATCTATTCACAGCAACCATTCCCCATTCAATTAGATTATCCACGGTAAGAATTTCCCCAACACCAAAACCACAGTCCATACCACCTTCATAGGGGCTTTCGCTCTCCGAATTACCTTCCAAGCAAAGAGTTTGACATAGACCCTCACAGCTCCTCATTATACAAACAGTAAAACAACTATTTAATCCAATTTCAACTACACCTTTCTCCCCAATTCCACACAGATTTGAACTAAGTGTAGCAACAATAAAAAAGAAAAAGAAAAAGAAAAAAAATTTGAGAACTTCTACCCATCTAGATCATGACTACAAAAGTGGGATCCCAAACCCCACCATTATTGACCTCAATGTAATCAGACATCGCATTAAAGTTAGCATCTAGCTCAAAAAAGCTCAAGAAACAAAGATGCCATATCAGTATCAGTGCACCAAACATCATGACAGAAACTAACTCAACTTTCAACCCCATAAATCTAGAAAATGAATTCCACCATCCACTGATTGCTCCCAATCCATGTGATATGTGAACTGGATGCCAAGTCCAATTCTTGGTCACCTTCCCCATATTTTACTTCCACCAATCTTCTCCATAAGTGATCACTATCCTGAATAAATCTCCATAATCACTTCCACAGCGCATCAGTTATGTACTCAAAGTTCTAATACCCAACCCTCCTTTGCATAGAGACGTTCAGGTAGTACTCCACTCCCCTAAATGTATTTTTTTCTCCTCCCCCAAGCCACCCCAAAGAAACTCCCTCTACAACTTCTTCACTCTATTGGCTAATTGACTAGCACAGTAAAGATAGGCACAAAGTAGATAGGTAGCTTTGTCAAAGTAGTCTTAATTAAAGTAATTCTACTCGCATTTAGGAAGTCTAATTTCTTTCAACCCACCAATCTCTTCTCCATTCTCTAATTCTATAACTCCGTTCCAAACAAAACTAGCCTCAAAGAACAGTCCCTATAAAAGGCCAGATAAGTCATAGGTAAAGAACATACCTTACAATCCAAAAGTGCCTTCTCAATCATCTTGCTAAGAATTTCCAAAGTGGTAACAGGTCTACTTGCCTTAATTCCTTTTATATATGGAAGACGTCCAAGGGATTCCCATTAATAAGAATCAAGAATCTAACACAAGACATACATGCTGATCCAAGTCCACTTCTCCCCAAATCCATATCTCTCTAGTACATGAAGAAGACTGTCCCCAATTAACATGTTCATTAGCCTTCTCAATCCAGTTTGCATATGATTCCCTATATCTTAGCATCAACTCTACTATCTAATCATTCATTTCAGTTAACATAAAATCTAGAATTTGTATCCCTCCAACACCTTGGACAATATTTTGTAAAGGCAGGAATTTACTGGACAGAAATCTCATGTTTGATGCACCCGATTTCTTGGTAATGAGAGTGATGAATTAAGTATTGAGCTAGGAAGCACTTGCACAGATACGGGCACAAGTACGGTACGGCAACACCGCAATTTTTGAAAAATTAAGACATAGGTACAGCAGGGATATATATATTAATTAATTTTATATATATAATTTCAAAGCTTACAAATTTGTTTTATAACAAAAATTTTTTTTTTTTTTTAATAATTGTTAAAAATTATTTTAAAAGCATATTAAAGCCTAGCCACTATATATATATGCGTGTGTGTGTGTGTGTGTGTGTGTGTCTACTGTCTACCTAGATAATTGAAAAATAATTGTAAAAGAATATAATTACCTGGCTTGATGGGCAACGGATTTTAACTCATAAAAGGCAAATTTGAAAAGAAGCTATTCACATGGGTGGGTGGAGATAAATGCTTCACATGTGTGTCAGTGTGGCAGAAAAAATAAAGAAAGCAACACAGACAAAACAAAGGGAAAATGGAAAAAGGGGAAAATTGCAAAAGAGAAATATATCTGGCCTGAGTGATAAGAAGAAGAAGAAGAAGAAGAGATTGCATTAGAGGAGAAAGAAAAGGGAGGAGATCGCATGAGAGGAAGAAGAAGAGGGAAGAGATCATGCAAGAAGAAGAAGAAGACAAGGGAGGAGATCGGCATGAGAGGTGCATTTTAGGTTTTCAGCTCTTTTTTTGGGCCCAAATCCGTGTCCCAACTGTGTCCTGCAGTGCCCATCATTTTTCAAAAAGAAAAAAGAAACAGCTGGGACATGCGTGCAGCCATGTCCAACGCGTGTCCTGTATCCCTGCCATGTCGGACACAGGCACGACAACCCAAATGTCGTGTCCTTGCTTTCCAAGTATTGAGGCCCCTCTCAAAGGTACAATCATATGAAATTCCCTGAACACATCATCAATTCTTTGGTCTTCCTTTACCATAACGCATAAACCCATCAAGACCTAAAGCCTTAACCCAGTTCATACTTTTATAGCTATAAAGACTTCCTCTCTTCATTCTCCATCCATTTAAGTGTTCATACTTTTATAGCTATAAAGACTTCCTCTTCATTCTCAATCCATTTAGGTGTTGCAAATTCAATGTCATCTACATTTAAGCTGCATTCCACCTGCTCCTCATACAGTTTCTAATAGTATTTTATTATCCCTTTCTTAACTTCATTGTCCTCAATCAACGATGTGCCTCCGCTTTTGACTTAATCCATGAGGAAGGAAAGTCTTCCTAGTTAAAAAAGTAATTGGTATACCTCGTCAAAGAAATATAAATGTATTCCATGCATAAAATTCAATGTTGCTCACCCTTTTGTCCGACTTTGATTCACAAGACATAGTCAACATTATTATCACCCCAATCATTGCTATGAATCAATGTGAAAAATTCCATTCCAGTTAGTTAACTAATACAAATCACCTCTCTATTCCATCTCATTCTGAATTCCAGCCCATTCCAGTCCATTTCACTGGTTTCGGTCCAGTCCACTAAATTCTGCCCAGTATATAAATTTTGGCCTGTACGTAAACAAATCATATTTTTCCTAAACCCATGTTTTTCATTACTTTACTCACATATTACATTTTATTATTATTAACAATGTTTTTTTTTGTTTAATTACATATGACATTCTTTTTCATTAAGAATATTTTTTATTTATTTATATATTTACTTGTACATGACATGTTATATAATGATGACATTATGAATGTTCATCTGTGAAGAAGACTTATACATGTATATAATGTTAGCGATAACCCTAAAACAGTAGGCATAATAGACTGGTATCGAAATATCTCATTCAAAATGAATAAACTGGAACGGCTACCTGAACAGAATTGACAACTTTGCTATGAATAACAACACAAGGGGGGCTTCAACACGAAATTCTGGGACTGCAAGATATATGAGATATTTCAAACATGAATGATACTCAAAAGATTATGACTTGAGAGAGGTCTGTAAAAGCCCCCTATAGAAAGCAGCTGATCATAGTGGTGGCCTCTACATGGTGATCTCCCAATAATCGAACAAATAAGCAGCCAAGCACAAGAAATTAACTTCCATATGGGATAAACAATCCCAACAACAATGACAGTATTAGAACATTCAACCCAAAAGCTCAAGTTGTTAGATGGAGAGACTCAAATAGTATCTTTACTTACATTAAGGCCCATAATCAACTAATGTGAGATTTTGCTCCTACCCCCTCTCACTTACAAGCCCAACAAATAGGCATAATTGACCCCACAGATGGATACAGATCTGAAATAACTGGGCCCAACTAACAAACAAATGCATAGAGGCCTGGCACTTGGAGTCCAAGCATAAAAAATTAAAAACTCTGATTAACCAACAGGCACAACAGCCTAAACTGTCAGGAAGAAGGCCAACAATGCATATCAAGTACACCATACACTAAATTCCGTTAACCACCAATCCCAAAAGCTTAAGCTATTTAAAAGCTAACCAACAACATGTATTAAGAAGACCATATAACAACACTCCACCTCACGTGTAAGCCCACTTAATTCCAGCATATACCAACGCTCTTATACTGTGCTAGGGCACCAACCCAGAAGCTTAAAACTATTAGGTAAAGAGATCCAACTGGTATATAAAACATATTAAGGTTCACACCCAAT
Organism: Quercus agrifolia; assembly: GCA_029955455.1. NCBI lineage: Eukaryota > Viridiplantae > Streptophyta > Magnoliopsida > Fagales > Fagaceae > Quercus > Quercus agrifolia. Next base: position 34,200,779 of record JARQAD010000010.1, read on the forward strand.
CAATGTGACTCATTTAACTTCAAGCATATGACAAAAACGAGTGAGCTTCCATTGACAAACCATATATGAATTATATCATTTTGGAAAACTAGCTTCTTCTGGAAAATAAATTTATTTAAGTGGATTCATTTTTCATTCTTAAATGAATGAGTAAAAAGATTGATATAAATATATATACCTTGGTTTCTCGAAACCCTTCAACAGCAGTTCGCAGCCTACTGTATTGAGCCCGAGCCTCAGGATACTGAACCATAGACTTCACCCTAGTGAGTGCTTTTTGCAGCCTTTCCTCTGTCTGTTTCCTACCATCCTTAAGAAAATCATAATCATCCTCTTTTGAGGGAACATCTTGAAGTTTGGGGTCCTCAGTTCGCACATCTGATCGGAATCCCCGCAAACCAATTCCCTTGCGTCTCCAGCGTAATATAACCTTCTCCAGAATCCCTACAGACCAGATGATTGTTCTATATTTCTTCCTCACCTGGTGTCCCCTCACATGGGCCTTCACATCAAAAAATTAAGAAATCAGTACCAATCCATAATTGATGGCTTACAGGTATATATGGAAGAAGTACACCGAACGGCATAAAAGTATATTCCAAATGCTTCTGACCATATGTCTGAATTCACCTTTTAACATCTTTTGTTTTCCCAGGTAAGTTGCATTTTAGCATCATACAATGGGAAAAAAGGGATAAAAGTATCTTCTTTTGGGGCTTGAGCATTTTGTAATTGACGTTTTTGAGATCCTCATATGATGGAGAACTGCTTTTGGGAATGCCCCTTGTTTTACTACATTCATAGATTTTCTAGATTTATTAAATGTCAGATTGTAATTTTTTAAGTGAACCTTACATCTTGATGTTCTCCTTTGTTAATAAAATCTAACTACTTAGCAAAACCTATAAAATAAGTCATTTTTATAGTCTAATGGGAAACATGATAATATATACATCCAAAGATGGACACAACCTTAATTGCTAACAACTGATTCCATGATTTGCAAAATTTAATTATGTGCAGAAAATCTGATTACACCCTTTGATTTTCTTAAATAGTGGCACCAATTATAATATTGAAATGTCTCTTTGAATCCCCAAAAAAGCCCACAAATTATCTCATTTATTAAAGACCTCTACTTATTTTTCTAAGCACTCTGGCCTCAGGGATTACTATGTATAACTTCAATATTTTTAAGGGGGGGGGGGGGGGGGGGGGGGGAGAACCCAATGATGACAATAGCAAGATCCCTTGGAACTCAACAAAGGGAAAGGGTAGTATTTCGAACCTGGATTTTAACAATTCTTTGACGGATTATTAAGAATTCTTTTCTTTTCTTCCAACCACGAAACTTCTTCTGTATTTGTGTTGCAGCAGCATGGACTACCCCATCACTTTGTTTAGCCTTGCGTGTCTTGGCAGCTACAACTGAAAGAGCATGTCCATCAGACAATCTAACTATATCATCATCATACTCGGTGATCCGTCTCCTCTCCAATGAATGCATTCTGAACATTAGATGTATACGATCTGCAGCTAGTGTGGCATTAGAGACAGCAGTAAGTGAATCCCTGAGCGACAGTGCCTCTGGAATGTCGCCATAATTCGCAGGTGTTCCGGTCTGTTCTGAAACTTTTTTTCCAGAAACTTCTGTTCTAACTTCATTTGGATCGTTCATTTCTAGGGATTTGAGGTAGCTAGTCAAAAGATGTTCTGCAAGAAAACCAGAGATTCCTTTGTGTCCATTTACACCTGCCAGGTCTGCAGGTGTTCTACCCAAAGGAAATTCTGGAGATGGATCTGTCAATGCTCCAGGAGAAGCACCCAGAGAGACTAGGAACCCGACTGTCTGCTCTCTGAATTTAACAAGGATTCAAACATGAACACAACAGGTGAAATATTAGTTGTTCTGAACCTGATACAGACCGCACAGCACACAATACAAATTGCAATTCAGTCCTAGCCAAGTAACTAATGCAATTACTTTGGATGTTTTGAAAAGATTTTATTATAGTTTTAAGCAGTTTATCTGCATATGAACAAAGGAAAGCAATGTACAGACTTAGAGCTTGAAGGATTATATATAAGAGTGAATTTAAGGCCTTTGTAACCATATGGTATGCAGGCATTCTAGTCTACGTATGTGATTCCACAAAGAGAGAGCAACAAGAGGGATGTCTTCTAATGCCAGCTATATGGGGAAAGACTTTGAAAATTGCATTACCTAAGTCCAAATGGGTCAGGGTGGGTAGGCTAGGCACTAAGCCAAAAGTACATAGGTTTATTTTAGAAACATAGAATGCAGCCACATACATAGAATTTAGTAAAATAAATAAGTAAGAAATCAAAGTCATAGTTCTTGCCTGCCACAGTATGCAGCCCAGTGAAGGGCAGTCCAACCATTTATGTCCCGGAAATTGATACTAACTCCTGATGTTACAATTGGTTTTATGGCCCAATCATAACCTAGGGCAGCTGCTAAATGGAGCACACCTTGCCCCTCATCATCTAATACACTTGGACCTTTGCCATCTTCAGATACTTTATGGAGTAGCCATGAGTACAACTTTTCTTTCATCAGAATTTTAAGGAGATTCTCCTTCACTTCATATTGAGATAGATCATTCTGTGAGATTGGCTCTGCCATCTGGTAATACTCCTCTTCCTCCTTTAATGAAATAACCTTACTGATTAAGTCTTGTTTCTCCGGAACACCTTCAACAAAATGTCTTGGAGGGCTGATAGATATAAGAGACAGTAACCTCTCAAGTCGCATATGAAGAAGCATTTCAGTTGCAGCACCACCATAGATAATGGCAATGTCTATGTCTTTAATAGAGCCAACTCTATAGTCAAATTCTCGTACTTCACTGCAAGCTAACCTGTTGGAACATGTTACATAAAAAGGGACACGCCCAACACTGTGAGGTGGAGCACGGCAACAAAGAACCCCAATAGCTAAAACTTCAGCAGGAACCTCCACTTCCCCAAACATACATGACCAGTTACATTTTGCTACCTCAGGTAGACTCTTCAAAAATTTTCCAATAATCAGAACCTGTTTTATATTGAAGAAAGTTAGAAGTAATAAGAAATACAGCAATTATTTTTCTTTCACAGTCACACATCAACAGAGATGGCAACATTATGTGGGATTTCAGAACATTTCAGAACCAGTAAAAAAAGAAAAACTTATACAATTTATTGAAATATTTTGTGAAGTTAGGAAGCAAAGTACTTGACTTAAGTTGGAAACATTCAATAATGCTTCTTAATGTAATACAAAATTTGTTTGTGTGGAAAAAGCAGCTCATATCTGTAGTTAAAGCAAAGAAGATTTCCCATTACTGTATTATAGGAATATAACAATTCGTGAGTAATGCAAAATGGCACATACACATGAAACCACAGATTTGCACAGTACGAAATTAATCTATGCACCTTAATAAAAACGTAGTACTATTTATTAATTAGTAAAGAAAGGACAAAACATGGTTGTGTGTGCGCGTCTCTGGAGCAGCTAAAATCTCACTATTCAGAAGGTTCGTTAAGTTACATGCAATGCAAACAACTTTTTTCTTTTTCTTTTTCTTTTTCTTTTTTTTTGCAGGGATACTATAGTCAACATATGTTCATACCTCATTCTCTGAGTCTGTGTATGCCCACTTCGGTGAAAAATCTATAATACTGAAAAACTGGTCCTGAGAGATAGAGGGGCTCAATGAGGAATCATCAACTACATTTCCACATTCGACAGTGCTCCAGGATATGCCAGATGAGGTCTGCATGTGAAAATCATCTACATCTACATCTCCAAGTTCTTTTGAAGCCCACCGAGAAAAGCTGTCAACTTTCTTCAAGCCATGTTCACCATCGATTAAATGCTTTTTCAGAGTCAAAGCATAGTTAATATTTCCTTCTATAGGCATGTCCATTTTGGAAATTGATTTAATTGAACTCTGAGATTCTGTATTTGTAAGCTCTATTTGATGCTTGTTCTGCACAGGCTGCTCATTTTGCTGAACAGGATGGGTAGAAAGCAGCTCAGTACCATTTCTCATGATTGTGTCATGAGCTTTAGGGTCAACTAATGTGGTGCCCGGATCATATGCCAATTCCAAATGTGATGACTGGTCAGTAGGCCATATGGGTAAGTTTACTGAATTGTCTCCAAAAGGAATCTGGAACACAAACATAATAAAATGAGCTTACAAACAATTTTAAGAGATCAGTAAACATTCCCACTGCCCCTCCCACCCCAAAAAATGAAACAAAAAACCAAAACAATGATTAAGCTATTAAGCACATCACCAAGATACCTATACTAAAAGTGTATATTAGCAGTCATTAAAACCAGTGGTATAGGTGAGTAACAGTAGCGGCTCCTGGACATAGTTATCAATAACTGGACTGAACCAACAGTCTTACTGAATACTAATTAAACTGTGATCTGATTAGGATTCAGTTCAGTATCTTCAATACACTGGCCAAGCTTAAAAACCAGTCAACCCTTAGATTTGAGAGGAAACAAGGAAAAAAAATATCCAGATATTCAAACTAAGCAGCCTGGACAAGATGTGCAGATGTCACTGCACATGCCAGTCATTCAAGATACAAAAATCCACTAGCGTTTTTTAGCCAACCACTATTGTATAAACTTGTTGTAGTATTTTAAAATTAGCAGTTCTTAGAACTGCGAGTTTGTTAAAATTAAAGGTTCTTAAATCTATGTTTGATAAAATTTATCATTTGAGCTTTCTTTTTTGTAAATAAATTTTTTTTTCATTAATTTGATGATCTAATACAATTTTTTTTTTTTTTCCTTCACTCTTTTTAAAAACACATTTTAAAGGAAAAATTTCCCAGTTAAGTCATAAAGAAATGACACAGATCCATCATGACCTGAATAACCACCTCCATAAAGGCACAGATCCCTCTTGCTCATCAAATTCTTCTTCATCATTTCCATCATTAGGAGGACAATTTTTCTCCTCAATATGCCCATTTCCTATTAAAAAACAGGCTCGAACCAGTAGAAAGATTGTGAAATTCAAGCAGCCAATTGGGTAAGACTTGAAGCTCACAACCATTGGAGGTTAAACAAGATCAATAAAATGAGTTGAGTTATAGTAACATGCAATATTAGGGTTAGGAGAGAAGAAAGGAGAAAGAGAGAGATTGATTATAGACAAGGATTAGAGCTTCATCAATCAGTCTCAAGAGAGACCGACAACTCAGATAACATGGTCACCCGAGTTTGGTGACTCTGCAATCTTGAGGTCTGTGTAGATGTCATTATACAGATGCAGAACCACACCTCTGTCACTAGATGACAACCTCCAGATTGTTTTAACGCATTCTAAGGACTGGGTCAAGATTTGGAATGATGCTCTAATTTCAAAGTGAGTTGTAAAAATATGAAATATCAAGGTAAGGAGAGAAGAGAGGAGAAGTGAAGACTGGAGAGAGAGAGAGAGAGATTAGAAAAAAAAGGTTCAGGGCTTCATCAACCAGTCCCTCACCTTAGCACATATTTATATTAGAGTGATATTGCAAGATTACAAGAATTCCCTTACACTAGTATAAAATAACAAGTGTAACTCTAACAAATTATATGTTACATATGAAGATTTGAATACATAAAACCAAAAATTCAAAGCTGTGTGATAAAATGTTCAAAATGAAATTAAAAAAACTAAAGAAAGAACTAGAAAAGGCTTAAAAGTAAATTTGACAACCACAAGAGTGTGCAGGCAAAATTTCAAACAATCAAAAAATAATTTTTAATAAAAAACCATTACTCAATGACTAATGAAAGTAGTCCGAAGAGGAAACATCTACAGCCACCTGCTTGCACTTGACGGCCTAAGACTTTTACCATTGCACCAGAGAATGACTCAAAGTCATATCCCAAACAACTCGCAAGTGAAATAAGTCAATAACTAGAATCTTACCTGGTTTAAACTTTGATAATGAAGGAATACCAGTAAACAGAATAGTCGTCTTCAAGTCCTTCATGTATTTACTATTTAGTTGAAAATTGGTCCATAAACATGAGATAAAAGTTTTTTTTTTTTTTTGATAAGTAATAAGTTTCATTGATATCAAAAAAGGGACACCCCAGTACACAGGTAGTGTATAGGGATCAACAAATCAAGTACAAGAATCAAGAAAAACAAGAGTAGAAGGGAATGATTGGTTTCGCAAAGTAGACAATCAATCCAATCAAGTTCTAAAACAAAAATAACTTAGAGGTCTGGTATGGATCTCTCGCTATCTTCAAAACACCTACTGTTTCTTTCCCTCCAAAGACACCACATTAAACAATGGGGAACAATTATCCATATATGACCATTTTGATGATGACCAAACCAGCCTTGCCAGCAAGCGATCCCCACAACTGACTTTGGCATAACCCAACTTACTCCAAATAAACCCAAAATCATAGACCACAAATCCATAGCAATTGGACAATGAAGAAAAAGATGGTCAACCAATTCACCATTACACTTGCACATATAACACCAATCCAATATCCAAACCTTCCTTTTTCGTAAATTGTCAATTATCAAACATTTCCCCAAAGCAACAATCCAGACAAAGAAAGCCACCCAAGAAGGGATCTTCTGCTTATAAATTCTTTTCCAAAGAAAACAAAAATCATTGGAGCCCACTAGAAGATTGTAAAAATCATTAACCAAAAACCCCTTATTTCTATCTTGTGTCCAACTCATTTTATCCTCCCTAAACCCCCTTACAAAAGAGCTATTTATGGTATCCATGAAGCCCGTCACAGCCTCCAATTCCCAATCTGGAACACCCCTAAAGAAACTTAAATCCCAATAAAAGACGCCATTAGTGAACTTCATAAGCTCAGCCACACTTGCCTCCTTATCTCGGCAAATTCTAAACAGTTTAGGATAGTTGACAGCAAGAGGTATCTCCCCACACCATTGGTCTTGCCAAAACTTCACCCTCAACCCATCACCAATATCATACAGTATATAAAGAGACAAGGAACTATCTCTACACATACAACTAAAACATTATTTTGCTTTACCCTAGCCAAAAGAATAGTAATAAAATAGTTATAGGCAAAAACACCAAAAAACATCAAAGAAAACAACCATACCTTCCTTTCTACTCTTCTTTTTTGGAACTTCAAAACTTCTTTATAACTTCTATCTAATTCTCATGTTAGACACTTTTTTGGGCAGGAAAATAGAAAAGTAATCTTTTGGGCAAGAAAATAACTGTCAAAAATCGACCTTTTCTTATGTTGAGTGAGAGATAGATGTAGACATGCCAATAGTACAGATCGAGGACTGCAAGGTTATTACCTGCCAATTTGATTGGATTGGCACAAAATTTTGAAACTCTTCTTTGACAACACTCCCACTTGCTAAAAGCCCGCCTGAAGTCATGTTTTCTTCCTCAAGGACAACTCCCATAATAGAGGCAGGTTGGGAGGAAGATGATGATACATTAGAAGGTATAGTAGAATGGAATCCTCTTGTAGAATGTTCCAGGACCTCTTCCCAGGATGCCAAATCAATTGTTTTTGGAGAAGTAATATCATCACTTTCTCTAGATCTATCTGTCCAAACGTGTGCTCCAGCAATTGATGACAGACCATGATCATCTGGTAAGATTATCAAGCATACAATCAGTTATCTTTGCCAAGTTGTTCAAAATCCCATTATTAAGAAAGGAGGATGGGGAAAAAGACAAATATAAAAAACACGGTTACCTGCAGAGGGATGCAGAAAATATGAATTCAACACACCAGCATCCGTCCTGTCTCTCAGAAGACCATTCTCCATTGGCTGCGACTCAAGAAATGAGCGAGATGTCGAGCTTGCTTGGAAAACATCCTCTGCATCAAGTCTCATATAAATTATAACAGAAGTTCACATGCAAGGTTAAAAGGTAAAGAAATTTTCTGTATCAGTCAAGATCAGGGCAAAAGGATGAGCAAACGATGAAGCCTAGTAACAAAATCAGAGGCAGAAATTACCAGAATCACCATCTTCGTATAACGATGTCAGAGAACTGGCTGGGCTTGGGGAATCTGTACTTCCACAAGGCACTCTATTATGATTTGGGGAAAAGCTAGAACTCAGGGGGCTATCCTTCTGGAAAGTTGAAGTAACCTCATCACTCTCTTTAATGCCTCCAATATTTGTCCTGCTACCCTGATGGAAAGATAAGTCCAAAGAACAAATTGTAAGTAAAAAAAAATATATATTATATTGTAAGAATAAATCGTAAGTAAAAAATATATATTATATTGTACAATGTCCACTACGCTTCAAATTTAATATTTTGTTTAGGGGGAAAAAATACTAAACATAGAGGAATCATATTTTCAAATTTGGGAAGAGATCTGAACCACCACTTTTAGATCAGTAACTAAGGCTTAGGATTTAACTGATTGGATTATTCTGTGTTTACAAGTGGGTCCTTTGTAAAGAGTGAAGATCCTCATTCAAAGAGGGAAAGTTGGTCATTGAAGTTTGCTAAGTCTAAAACTCAAACATGTTGAATGCACACAAACCCCGTTACCCAAAAGGTGAATAGTTAGCAGGGAAAGGGCCTGAATAAGCTTTTTGCCCTACAACTGTAGGGTTATTCCATGACATGACTCTCAAAATAAAATTGGATTGCTCCCAGATCTGTTCTGTCATCCTACCCAATAAATCATATGATTCATTTCCCACAGAGTCTTATGCATCCACAGATTTGGTTAATCACGGATACATATTAATCCCTACCATACTGAAAGGACTAGAATTATTGGTATCAAGACAATAGCAATTCATACAAGCGACATCTTAAAATCAATAGTCTAACCTAATCGGTATCAAGATTTTTTATTTTATTCAAAACATCACAGAGCATACTGTACAACAAATCTTAGTGAAGTTCTCCTACATCATAAAAAATATGATGTTTTATCATACAAACCCTGTTTTATTCCCTTCTTTAGCGCCAAAAATTAATGATGTTAAAAAAAAAAAAACAAATTCCCTGATCCAGCCAAAATAATCCACAGAAAATCTGTGGATCTGAGCTCAAGTTGCAAAACTGCTACATTGAGAGTGGTAGCACCCTAACCTAAGCAGTTTAGGTAACCTAGGTTTCAAGCCCTTCAGAAAACCTAATATGAGAAGTTAAGAACAGTGATAGCAATGACAATAAAAGCAACAAAAGAAGCAATAACAATGAAGAAGTAGATTACCTTAACTTCCAAGTAGTGGACAAAAACTATGTGCATCAAATCCCTGCAAGAATCAACCAGCTCAGAAAAACCAAATACAAAAAAAACCACCAGAATTTTTGAAAAAAAAAAATAGAACATAATGTCTAATTTCAACCAACTTGAAGCTCTGAAACAAAACTCAAGCAAAACCATACAAACAATGTAGCGATTAAATATAAAAATTTCAAACATACAACAAATTCTATTTAATAATTTGTGTCAACATGCAGAACAACAATAATGTTGAAAGGAGAAATTGGGAGATCAGAGGTGAGAAAGGAGAAAATAATGTGGAAAATGATAAAATGAGAGAGGAAAATACGAAAAAGCAGCATCGCATATTCCAAGTGCAATACAAGATAAAGTATAACATATATATATATATATATCCTTAAGCATATCCATATTCATGCTTTCCAACAATCTTCAAAATGATCCTCAAATTACCACAAGCTATAAGTATATATGAGAACGTTAATACAATTAAGAACACCTAACTCCACCCTAACAACCACCCACCCTTTTGTATTTGGTTGAGGCCTTTTCAGAAGCCTGCTGTGAGGCCCACAACACACAAGGCCGAAGAGTATGCAACTAATCTCTCAATCTTTGTTAGTAAGAAAAGGTACCAACGTGAGGAAGCATTCTTGTGCAGGTAAAGGCTCTAAAAGGAGAAGACAAGCTCTAATAACATGGATAGTAGCAGAGATACAGATAAGAGTCAATCAACAAAGTCCACAGGAATAAACCACACACTAACATCCTCAAAGCTGACCATAATACATTGTTAGCAAGTTTTGCCTTAATGACGAAATATGCATTTTCTTTTGGAGGATCCTGTCCAATGGTTCAAGTGTTTAACTACTCCCAAAGTATCAAAAGAGGCAAGGATAAGACCTCAAAAGACGACCTGGTAAGAAAGTGAAATATAAATTAGTTAGTACTTACTGTTCAAGCATCCAATAACTGCGCCTTTGAAAGTTTTCATTCTCTTCTCCATGGGCATAATAGCAATGTAGCACATCAACGCTCCCAACCTAAAATTGCTTGAAGTATGTTACCTATCAGACCCTCAATAACCTCTAAAAGAGTCGTATGAACAATCCTTTCATCAAAAGAATCTCCACACAATAAATATGAGTTAAATAACATATGCATACTAAAATGATTAAAGAACTAATCAGCCATGTCATAGTCATTTAGGCATTTGTGTGAGTTACACAGGATCAATCACAAAAACATGAACAACACATCAGTAATTGACCTTTTTTGCAAGCTTACCTTTAGCTTCTCATGAGCCTCCTTCACAGTCTTTCCATCTTTTTTCTTCCTCCAATTATGTCCGTCCTTTCTAAAGTATCTTAAAACCTTCCTATCAAAAAGAAAAAGAGAACCACCTGCACAGTTGAAAACTATCACGATATGACTTTTTAAAAATATCTACTTAAATTGAAGCAATAGATGATAAATTGTCCTTTTAATCGAAGACAAAGTTATAGCCTAGCCAACTAAAAAAGAAATAATAAATCATCCTTTTTTTATGAGTAATAAAACTTTTATTAAAAATCAAAAAGCAGACCATTGTACACAGGATGTGTACACAGATTACAAAAAAAAAACCAAGCACCAAAAGAACAAAAGTCAAGCATTTCAAACGTGTGATCAAAGGAAAATAGAGAGGCATTCATCCACTCAAATAAAGATTTGAGAAGAAAAAAAATTAAGATCAGGCATTGATTTCTCCTGTCCCTCAAAAGTCCGTGCATTCCTCTCATATCAAAGGCACCACATGAGACAACGGGGGATCATACTCTAGATCGCATGACTTTTGGGTCCACCCAACCTTCAGTTCCAGCTATTGAGGAGATCTTCAACACCCTTTGGCATAACCCACATGACCTTAAATAATGTGAAAATCATGATCCATATCTCATAAGCAATAGGGCAGTGAATATGTAAATGATTTACAGTTTCTCCCGCTGACTTGCACATACAGCACCAATCAATAATTAGGATCCTCCATTTCCATAAATTATCAATAGTCAGAATTTTCCCTATGGCCGCTGTCCAAATGACTGTTGGCTTCCACACACTTTTCCAAGGAAAAGATAATCAAGTGGAAGAATGAAGTAATCAAAAATAAGATTTTACTTCAAATATACTCCTAGGAGAGGGATTCCAACATATAACATCCATGCCACTCTGATTGATCACACAAATAAATAAGATCCATGAAATTGGCCACTGATTCTAGCTCTCAATCATTAACTGTATGAGCGAACCTGATATCCCAATGGCGTGTCTCCCCTTCTAAAATCAAGCAATCCACCACCAAAGCCTCCATATCACTTGCTATTCTAAATAATTCAGGAAACCTCTCCAGTAGTAACATCATGGATCTTGCCAAAATTCTATTCTAGTTCCATCACCCACCTTGAAACTAATGAAATGTGCAAACTGATCCCATCCTTCCCTTATATTCTTCCAAAGACTAACCCTATACGTTCCTCTAAACCGATTAGAGCACCAGTCACCCCACATACTACCATATTTACTATGTACCACCCTCCGCCATAAAGCCTCCCTATCATGAGCATAGCGCCAGAGCCACTTCCCCAATAATGCTTTATTAAACTCTGCCAATTTCTGACACCCAAACCGCCTCTCTGAATTGGGTCACAAACCTGTCTCCAATTAACCAAATGAAATTTAAATTCTTCTCCAATATCTCCCCACAAAAAGTCTCTTTGCAGCCTTTCAATGTTATAAGAAACACTCTTAGGAATAGGGAATAAAGACAAATAATAAATCATCCTATGTTCAGAGCTTTCTCATGACACTCTAAATTCTGTGTTCAAGGTGAAACAAAAAAAGATTTAGACACTGAACATTGGGAATTAAAAACAAACCTTTAAGAGCAAGAAACAGATTCCCAACACTAATATTTGGTAACACAATGAATGATAATATTTCCAATGCCCAAACATTTACTCCATAACTTTAACATACTTTTGAAATAATCCAAGAATTATTTTTATCTTAAAAACAATAATATGCTCAATGCCCAAACATATACTCCGTATAACTTCGACATACTTTTGAAACAATCCAAGAATATTTTTATCCAATAATAAGGAACATCTGAGTATCTTGCCAAAATTAGGAATATGAATTTCCAAACAAATGGTTCGCTAGAGATAAAGCAATGGATTAGCATGAAAAATAGAAGCAATCACATCTAAATTCCCGTAACTATTCCTCCCTATGTCAGACACAAGTTTCTGGGGCCAGGGCAACTACCAATTCCTGGACAGCATATGACACTAGCTAGAATCTAATGTTAGATGACGAGACAGGGCTTCCAAACCCATTCAGAACAAGAAGTAATTCACCATTCCATGAACCAAGAAGATAAGAACCAGCAATACACTGTATTTACGTATCTAGAGCATAATAGCATGTCTGAGGATTAGCTTGACATCACAAGTAATTGTATGAGCATAAGTCATGACCATGTGAACAGGTATACTTGTATTTCACTTAAAAATTTTCAACATAAATGTCTACTGACAGTAAAACCAAATTACTAATCCACTACTAATAAAACTTACAAGCACACAGAAAGTCATAGAAATCATGATGAAATACTCAATGTAAATTCATTTAATCTAGACAAAATACACTGCACATGGAATCATGATACCAAATAAATCTTAATTTTATTTCCATTTTTTTTGTAAGATTTACAAGAATCATACTTATGGGCCTGTTCGGAGGCTCTGATGCAATTTGAAACTTCTGATAATTACGAAGAATTTCACAAATTTCTGCAGGTCTCAACCATCGATTTTGGGCTTCTGTCAGTATATGTTTAATATCTGCATATAAAATAACAGACAGACTGTGAATTAAAAATGTGTATTCCCAAAGTAATATTTAGATGTGAACTGTCAAACATAGTAACTGAAAGAAAGTGCCTAGAAGAACATCTATTATTAGCGTGAGAAAATTATCTCAAAACTTGAGGAACTGTGTGTTTCAAAGCTAGAGTGTACGAAAGAGAGAGTGAGCAAGGAAGAAAATCAGAGACAGAGACCTCCCAATCTCACCCACACAAATAGTTGAATAATGTACAGACTAACTTGATGAGTAAAATTAGGCATTCCCACACAACAACAACAACAACAACAAAAAAACCCAAACTCAAGCCAATATGATGCACTGTAGACGTATTGGACACCAAAAATACAATCTGATATATATCAGAGACAATGATATACTATCTTAGAATCTGACCCATATCAGATTGTTTTTCCTGTTACACATTTGGACATTTGGATATTTCAGGGTTAGAACCTTGATATCACAATTCACCGGACAGAGTCATGACACGAGACAGACACCAGTGGCACTAAAAAAAATGTCCTAATCTGTAACAGGAAAAACAAACATAATAATTGCAAAGAATGGGAGAAGAGGTTGAACAGAGGAAGAAGCCTAAACAAGTCCCATTATTAACTTATTCTAGCAATTTAGCCTGAGGATAAGTCCAAATCGGATACTGCTACTTAGAAAAAGAAAATTAGTTGGAGATTATCCTTCAGAACAGCATTTAATATTAAAGCTAGAGAGCATCTGAAAGTTAAATTGCTAGGATATTCTATTCCAGTGGCTTACACTCCATCACTGAATAAGCCCTAATAGCTATGCAACTAATAACATGATTGTGTGTTTTGTTCCTACAGGTTACAATGCTTTAAAAACTACTCCTTTGCAGAAAGAGGAAGGTCTTTACTTGGAGTATGGTGGTTGATACTCTTGAAAGTTATCCCTGAGATTTTTCCTGTTAGAAGGATTCATTTGGAATGCTACTGTTCTACTATGTATCATGTAGACCATTTGAAGGGAGAGGAACAAAGAGGATTTTTTTCCTGGTCAACTGAAAATGATTTTGATTTGACCAAGCCTAAAAATAAGGAAAACATTTTCCAAAAAATGTTTTACATCAAAATAAACAGACCTCAATGGTATTAAACTTCCACAGTACAACTAAGACTTACTATTGAGATCAGTGTATGTGTGGATGCTTGCTTGCGGCTACTTCTACTTTTTTTTTTTCCTTTTTTCTTTTTTTGATAAGTAACAAAGATTTATGGATATCAAAAAAGAGACACCCAGGTATACAGGGAGCATACATGGGTTTCTCCTCACTGATAACCAGTCCAATATGGTTCTAAAAAAGAATAACTTGAGATCAAGCAAAGAGCTCTCCCTGTCTTCAAAGCACCTAATATTTCTTTCCTTCCAAATACACCACATCAAACAATGAGGAACAACGATCCATATATATCCATTCCGATGGCGACTAAACCAACCTTGCCAGCCAAGGGAAAAAATTATCACTATGGCCAGCTAGCTAGAAGATGGTAATACGCACTGACCACAATCTAGTTTTCTTCTCTTTTAGATTTAATAGATTGGTTAAATTTTTCGCATGCATTCTTCCCTCAATCTAATAAAAAAATTTATTTCTTACCCATTTAGAAAGAAAAAAAAAAAAATTTATGGCTAGCTCTGCAATTCCTTTCTCACTAGCTCAAGAGTCAAGATTCAAATTTAGTGAAGTTCCCACTTTTTCTTGTGCCACCTCCAAGTTAACTAAATTACAATAATTCTTAATCTAATTCTTCCAAAGTGATATCATGAATGGTTTAATCAAAAGCAGAATTAGCTATATTGTTGAAAACCCCAAAAAGGGGGAAAAAAAAATACACAACAACAACAATAGGAAAAAGCAATAACAAGATTCAAAGTAATCTTTTTTATCCTTAATTTTTCAATTACTAAAAAAAAACCAGCATGCATGTTGTAATCTATAAATTTGTTATAGTAAACCACTCAGATACAAATTAATCCCCATTTTTTCAGATAAATCTTTGAGAAAGTAATGCAACTCATTTAAATACCATTAACCATTAAACTAATAATACTAAGCTTAGCTAAAGCCCAAAAAAAAAAAAAAAAAATTCCTTCAAAACCTAAACGAAAACACTAAATCTAAAAGGTAATAAATAAATAAAAAACCCTAAACTCATTGAAATGAGAAAATACTGAAGGGGATCCAATGAATAAAATCAGGCATAAATAAAAAGAGAGGTGAGAAATCAAACCTAGTCGAGGAGGCAGACCGTACGATCCACGCTCCGCCATGGATTGGGGAACACTCAGAGAGAGAGAGAGAGAGAGAGAGAGAGAGAGTCTTGATGGAAACGAAAGACTTCTAATGATACTGTGAGGGAAAGATAGAGAGAGGGATCTTTTTGTTTCAGTTTTTCTTTCAGAGTCAGCGTGCGTTTCAAATGACGTGACGAAGTAAAAGTGTAAAAATCCTTGAATGCAAGATTTCTTTTTGTATTTTTAATTTTGAATGCTTATCATGTAAATGATGATTATAGAATATAAGTCATCACCTCTATTTTGCGTGTCCCACTTCATACGTTTACTTAATCATGAATCCATGATATGATATAAATAAATTTAGGGTTAGTTTGGAATCCAATGAAACTAAAAATTTTTTGTTAAAAATACTGTATATAACGATAAAAATTAGCTAATATATGCAATGAGATCCATAAATAATATCAAAAAGTACAAAAATGTCTATAAATAGTAATAAAAATAAGCTAAATAGTAAAATAAGTTGGCAAAAATAATTTTCACCAAACATATACTTAATTGTTTTATAAAAATTTATAGTAGTTTAACAATATGTTTTCAGTTTTTAAATAATATTACACACATTTTCATACACTTTTTCATCCACACATATTTTCAAAAAATATAAACAATATTATTAAAACAACATTACCAAACAACACATGCGATAAGTTTTTACAATTAACTAACTAAGAATAAAATGAAATATTTTAGGACAGATAATATTTATTTATGATGATACTAATTCGAAGATATTCGGATAACGAGCTCGATAAAATTGAAGGACACGCAATAAATCCGGACTTCAAAATTCCATCCACCGCATTATTCTTGTAGGAATTTACATAGAATCTTAAATTTATAAAAAAAAAAAAAAAAAATTAAAAAAATCAATGATTATGGTTTTGGGGTGAATGCTTTTGTAGGTGGGTGGTTTTGATAATAAAAGTGGAATATTTTTGATTCCGCTAATGAAAGACAGCGCAGAAGTTTAGGATTAGAAAGTCAAAAATGACGTTTGAGTTGGGTGAGTGATGTTTAGACGTGTGGCAAATTTAAGGAAAGTTCAGGGAAAGTGGTTTCCTTTCCTTCCCCAGTTGTGGTCGTTACCTTTTTTTGCCCTTTCCACTTCGCTTCTCGCTAGATCTCCGGGTCAAGTCTACAGACCTAAAAAACTTCGAATCTCTCTAATGCAACATCTCTACCGTTTCCTCGAACCCACACAGCACCACCCTTACACGGTGTTTTTTTTTTTTTTTTTTTTTAATAATTAGATAATAGGGTGTAAAAAGAATATAAATTTTCTGTCTCATTTATGCTATACAAATTATGATATACTGTGTGTTTTTATTTTATTTTTTTCATTTTAAATTTTGTTTATTTTATAAATTAACTAAATTTATAATAAGTTATGATTTATGGAGCATAAATAGAACACAAAAATATGAAAGAAGATTTGTATTCATATAAGAGGATTTAAATTATGAATATCTCTAAATGTTTTATTAGAAATACTCGAATAGCATGAAATTTGTTAGTCATTTTGGTTTAAGTAAAGAGAATCTTGATGAAAAATGGGAGTTTTTTTTCTTATTTGGTACCATGAAAATGAGGAATGATAAATAAAAAATAAATAAATAAATGGGGTGGGTGGAATGGGGGTATGCACATTGGTCAACCCATTTTAAGGCCTAAAGAGGCACTTAAATGGAGCATTTTTCTTATATTTATATTTTAATTAAATAATATTTATAATTTGATTTTTTTTTTATTTAAAATCTTTTTCTCATGCTTTTTGACATGCAAAATTAGTAATTATGTGTTTGTGTTCAAATTCCACTAACATTTCCTTCAATTGCTAATACATTTTAATTGAATACAAATTAAATTTACAAATAAATTGTTCAAGAAATTAACTAATTTTTTTATAAAAAAAATGCATAGCTTTTGATCCTAATTAGAAAAGAAAAATAACATAACTTATTTTCCTAGTTACAACCTAGAAAAAAAAATTACATATTTTACTTTCCTAGTTACAACCTATAAAATAAAAATTACATAAATAAAGAACTGGTTTAACAACCCAAAATCTAAATTTGAAATCTAGGTTACAGAATAATAAAGTGTTAGGCATCTATTTCACCTAACCCAAAAGTCAGGTATTTTATGATTTAATGGTCATATCATATTGTGCACAAAACATATATTCAATTTTGTTATTATTGATGACGTATTTTATCTACCCT
Source organism: Quercus agrifolia (assembly GCA_029955455.1). Taxonomy (NCBI): domain Eukaryota; kingdom Viridiplantae; phylum Streptophyta; class Magnoliopsida; order Fagales; family Fagaceae; genus Quercus; species Quercus agrifolia. The sequence continues at coordinate 34,218,503 of JARQAD010000010.1, forward strand.
TAATTTTATTGAAAATATTTTAAATTATGGAAAATCTCAAAAGTCACACATTTATTTGTAAGCCAAGGGAATCACAGAGACTAAATTAATTTGTCCTAATTATATGGTGAATTAACTGATTTTGTAAATTAAAAAGCCAAAATTACAAACCTACCTTACCTAAAATTCATCATAAAATATTAAGGGTGTGTTTAGATACCGCTTATTTGCTGAAAATTGAAAACTTATTACTGAAAACACTGTATCAAAATATTTTTTATTATTGCAGAACAATGTCATGGGAATAATGCCACACATTTTTCATCACTTGGTTGGTCCATGAACAGTGTCATGGGACCAACCAAGTGAAACATAAACGCACACAGAAAATCAGCTACGTAAACACACACTAAATTTCATCTTATCTAGGGATGGAGCCAAGGCCAAGGGGCGGGGGGCCCCTGGTATTAAGAATATTTTTAGTATATATATTTATTTATTTTTTTAATGGAAATGCTAATGAGTGCCTTAGAACATTGGTTAACAATTCATTTTAGAAAAGTTTTGAGGCCAAAATTAGGAATTAACCATGTTTGCCAAATAATATAATTAGTAGGCACTGTTACAAAATTATATTTTTTACTAACATCTCAAGTTTAAAATACTCGATTTAGGGCTTATAAATCAAGTTTTAAAGAATCGGTTTCAGTGTTCTAAACACATCTGATCTGGCCTTTTTTCCACGTGACGTCCACTTGGAATTCGAGTCTCTAAGACTTTATTTATGAGCTAACACAATTTGATTCCCAATTTTGGCCGAAAATGAAGATACAAAAAAGACCCTGTCCCATCACAAAAAAAAAAAAACCTATGGACATGACCCCTCCATCCAAGCCAACTGGCCATAATAGACTGAGCAATTATTGAGTCCTGGTCCTACCTACTCGAAAAATATGCTTGACTAAAGCAAACTTCAAACGCAGAAAAAGAGGAGCATCTTCAACCTGTGACTCTGCAAACTCAGAAAAAATAAATTAAGTACTTTGAAATTTTTTTTCCTACCTACTCTTTTAAATTCTACATGACAAACCAATAGCATTCACTCTAATTTTTTTTCCCAATGATACTGTTCAGTGTCAGAGATGCTTTCTGTTTAGTGTTCACCCACTAATGACTAAACTGCCCAATTGCTCTGCCCAACTTTTGAGTGGAAATAGGATAGGAAAATAATTAATTGAACCTTCTTGGGCAGAGCAATTGAAGACTCCAGACACTTGAAAATTGCTGTAGATATAAATCGAGTGTCTAAGACTCGATTTCCAGGTGGACGCCACGTGGAAAAGCGCCAACTCAAATCTGATCAAAACATGAAAATTGAGTCTTAAGACTCGATTTATTCCCAAAATCAAGTCTTTAAGACTGGAGATATTAGTATGAAATATAATTTGAAAACAGTGCCTACTAATTATATTGTTTGGAAAACAGTGTTAGTTTCCAATTTTGGCCAAGTTTTGACATCACTTTTATGAGAAATGAAAAAAGTTGTCAAAACATTAATTACTTTTTTTTTTCCTTTCCCCATAAAAACTTTCTTTAACTAGATTGTTAACCAATACCCTAAGGGCACTCGTTAGCATAACCCTTTTTTTTAATTTTTGTTATTGGACCACCCATTCCAAAACTTTAGGCCCCCTTCCCCTCCAATTAGCCCAGCCCAACTGGCAATTGCCCAACCTAAAGATTTAACAAAAACAAAACCAAAAAAAAAAAAAAAAACCTATTAGCCCAATAGTTATAAACCAAACTCATAAATAAAAAAAATAAAAAAGAGAGAGGGTCAAGTTCTCTTTTCATAGATGATTGCAATGTTATGTATTAAGAAACAATAGTATTTTGTATCTTTTATTTTTGTTAGTAGATGATTGTATCTTAATATATTAAGAAACAATAATTTTGTGTATTTATCTCGGTTGATAGTTTGTAATATAATATATGGATGCTTATTTGAATTTTGTTTCCTTATACTTTGGCCTCCTTAACTTGAAATCCTAAGTTCGTCTACGATCTTATCATACTTAAATACATAATTTGGACCTCTTTGAACAATTTTGACTGTAGTTTGACCAAGAGTTAGTAAAAATTAAGGTAGCTTGATTGTGAAAAATTCAAGTAATGAAAGACAATTAAATTCTCTTTAAAATAATTGCTCATGGGCTCATATCATACTTAAAACCAAGGTTTTCAGACCTAGACCGTTCATTGAACCGTAAAAGAGAGAGGTTCAAGATTTTTAAGGTCGAACCAGGGTCAAACTGTAATGATGTCATAATTAATTTAATAATTAATTAAAGCCTAAATATAGATATTAAATTTATAAAACTAGCAAAATTGAGAATATATCTATATATGTGAGGGAAATTTAATGATTTTCAAGTATATATTTAATAATTAAATAAGAAAGTTAATAAAATAAAATAATAACCATGAAAATATTAAAATTTATTATTAATTTTTGAAGTAAAGTTGAATATCTTTGAAAGATTTTAATTATAATTTTTTTAATTCTTTGTAAGAGATGGATAATTTAATTAAGTAGAATAAATTTATGTTAAGTTTTTTTTTTTAAATTGCTAAGGGGTTGGACCGCACGGTTCTCACCGATTCGTGCGGTCCAACCCCAGTTTTAAGAGTTCATGGATTTAACAAAAAATCTGGTTCTTTAGGCTTAAAAAACCGATTTTCATCTTGATTCTCGATTTTCATGGTCTGACCTCCTGGTCTGGTCCGGTTCTAAAAACCTTGCTTAAAACGTAAGATATCGTGAAATTATTTAAAAATTAACCAAACAATTAGCCAATTTCGGAATAAATGTCATAAAGCTTAATAGTGATTTGATCGTGATCAAATCGTGTTCAAACAATGTCAAAGTAATGCAAATGAGATGAGATACTGGTCATGCCTTGATCTTTTTGTCAAATAAAAAATTTATATAATGGGTAAGAATTATAGTTACTAGACGTCACTCAACTGAATGTAGAAGACACTACTCAATGCTAATAGTCACTAATGCCATTCATCACGGTCAAGCCACACATTTGATTGTAAGGAGTATACACTCAACTCTAATGCAGAGAACACTGACAAATAAATTTTTTTTTTAAACAAATACTCTCTCATATGTTTCTGATTTCTAATTGATATTTATGGTGATTACCCTTGCCACCCTTTTTTTCTTTTCCGCACCAATCCTTATTTACTACTATATCTTCTTCTTCTTCTTTTTATTTTATTTTTATTTTATTTTATTGTGTAGCTCATCTATGTTGAATCTTTGATTTAACTAACTGAGCATATCACGACCTGCATTTACTCCAAACTTTGGAAGGTTGATTGCTTAATGTTATAGTTAAAGACTATTAAATTTGATATGATAAATTAGGCTAGGAAATGCAATTTACTCTTATGCTTCCCATTTGTTTCAAAGTAAAATATTTTCCTTAAAACATTTTCATTTTATAGTATTTGGAAGGGTACATGAAAAAGTTATGTAAAATATTTTCCAGTGTTTGGCACAATGTAAAATGAAAAAAAAATTAAATTATTAAAAAATTAAAACTTTTTTTTTATTAACTTCCAAAAAGTACATATATCTTGGATAGAGATAAACCATCCATAACATAGATAATATCATAATACATCCAAACATGGATATATTCCTTCAAGGAATATATTCAAGGCACCTGTAAACATATATACTGAATAAAGACAAAGCCATCCATCATACCAAAAACTAAAATGATAAAGCATCATCCATGCAAAGATATATTCCTTCAGGGAATATATATATTGAAGGCACTTGTAATACATATACTAAATAAAAAAACATCATTCATAACCATAAAAAAAGAAAAAAAGAAAAGAAAAAGGCAACCATAACATAGATAAATTACTTTCATAACATAGATTATCATTATATTACCACCAACCAAAAAAATAACATTGTTCCATAACTATCCCAAACCTTGTCAGTCGGTGTTGCATAACCATTTATAAGCACACTTACAATAACAAAACACAAAAACTATGACAATGTAACTAACATTAATACATGAAGTCCCTTCCTGCCTTTTCATCATTAACCAAATGACTTTTATGAGATAACAAAGTGTTTAGTTTTATTATTGACAAGGCTAGATAAACCAAAAAGCTCCATAGCAAGATTGAAGTTATAAGGGGATGGAAATTACTTTTAAATTTTATTGTAACTCATCATGATTTATTTATTTTTGTTATTTTTTATAGATATAATAATATTTTAATTTATAGTGTTCACTCCATTATGATTGCTTTTTATCATCAGTCCAAAACACCAATTGATTTTTTGTGGTAAGTGCGGTTTGAACTATTCACTCCATTGATTAGAACAACGAATTGAATCAATGCACATTCCACCCCATATTTGACTTCTACGTTCATCATAGAAGAGCTTGCACATCCTATTCCCAGCTGGAGTTCTCTTGTATTCTGTATCTACATTGCACGCCACTATCGAAGAAGTAGAAGAAAAACCTATTAAAGAGGTAAGTGAACTAACTTCGTTAAATAGGCAGAAAGGAGTGGAAAATTTAATTTCAAACAATAGAACCCACTCACACCAATAAATTATTTAAGAAAAATTTTATAATCAAACAACAATAGATAGGATTAGGAGGTTAATTATCTCATGTTTATGATGTGAAAGCACCTACCTGAGTTTACGACAAGGATGAAGATATAAATGAAGAAGATGAAAAAGCAATAAACAGATTTGGGAGACATATATATAATGTTTAATTGCATTTTTTTGGCAAAAGAAAATAGTAATAGCAAGTATTTATAGTGACACACTTATGCTTTTAAATTATATAAAACATCAGAGCTGGCCTTATTTATAGCAAGCTTTCTTCTTCTTTTTCTTTTTCTTTTTTTTAATATTTTTATGAACGGCCTTATAGCAAGCTAAGAGTGAAGCGTCCATAATTGAATATTTCAAAGATTATTTAATCAAACTTGATCTTGATCCCTAAAAAACTAAACGAGCAAATGCTTCTTTCATTGTTGAACTCACAATTGTCTTCACTTTAAAACTATTATAAATATATTACAAAATACTGTTCCCTAACAATCTAAATGATTTATAAAATAAATAAAAAAAACTAAAGGTTAGGATCTAGGTATTTTTATGGTGTAGGAATTCCCAACATTGTATTAAATACTTGGGGAAATGGAATCTATGGTGTACACATTCCTCACATGTTATTTGATAGCTCTCACATGTTATTTGATGTATATATATTATCTCTATTTGATGTATATATACACATTCCTCACATGTTATTTGATAGCTTTCACATGTTATTTGATGTTCCGTCTTTGTCTTGTATTTGTATTTTGCATTATCTGAGGATTTTATTGAAAGCTAAACTTGCAGTACAGGATAAACATTAGTGTCATAACAAAATACAAATACAAGACAAAGACGGAACCAACTTCAATCAAAATACAACTACAAAAATATAGACATAATAAAACACGCTACAAACAGACTTCCAAAAGACAATTACAGACTTCAACTTCCTTGATATATACATCCCACCAAGCAAGGCGAGGTGAATCCCAGTGAGTCCCAAAAATAACATTACGTCAAAGTGTCATATAAAAATATTTTGTTTTTATATTTTTGGATGTAGGGAATCCCAGTGAGTCCCAAAAATAGCATTGCGTCAAGTGTCATATAAAAATATTTTGTTTTTATATGTTTGGATGTTGGGTAGAAGTGGAGGGAACAACAAAAAGAGTAGAGAAAGATAGATATAGAAACCAAAATGAGTAAAAAAACTAGATATCCCATTTTGCAATTTTTTTTTAAGAAAAATGCCAGTTATTATTATTTAATAGAAATTAGTCATAATCCACTATAGGTTCGTTTGGATACAACTTATTTTTGTTGAAACTAAAAATTGAAAACAGTGTAGCAAAATAATTTTTAAATTTGTAAATAATACCGTGAGACTCATTTTTAATATTTTTTTTGGAATAAAGTGACTGTGGGTCCCATGAACAGTACGTGAATATTATCGGAACAGTGCATAAACCGTGTTAAACAGTACGTGAATAATTAATTTTGTCTCCTCTAAAACACGTGCAGCAGAAGAAAAAAAAAAAAAAAAAAAAAACGCAAACGCAAAACTCAAACGTGGATCCAAACCCCCACTATAAGTACATCATTGATATGTGAAAGAACATCCTTCATCTACATAGATAAACAGCTAACATGTCTAGTAAGGTTATGAACTAAAGAGTTACATTGTCTACAAATATTAAAAAAACTAAGAAAACAGAAGGTATTTGTAAATAATTTGGCCTCAACAATAAGGTGACCATATGAGGCAAATGACTCATCCTCACTACTAGGAGCTCTAATGATCACTTCGGAGTTCGGAGTCACCCTCCAAAACAATGGATAAAAGACTGCATTCCTAAACAAAACTTAAAGCCCTCACTGCGGCCATTGCTTCTACATAAGCTACAGAGTGGGGTAAAAGTATTTTCTCTGCCATGAACGCCAAAACCAAACCTCTGTTTAAGGGTAAAATTATCATTTCATGACATAAGGTTAAAAACATAATTTTTACTGTTGGATTTTCAATAGTTCGTTGAAATCATTTAGAAATCCTAATGGTCAAACCCATATATCATATACTTCGATTAGATTACCAGACTAAAAGTTATAGTTAGAAACAAGATTTAACATTTAATACATTCCTACAATTAAGACGGGATACATATGATTGTGATTAGTTAATTTTGTTTGGCCCTTTAAAGATTTAGTTATTATTAAGGGTGCACCATTAAGAATAGATTGTTTAATTATAATGGATAAATAGTACAGCTTTTGTTTTTTATAATTAAATTAAATTTCTTAGAAATATGTATTTAATTAAAATCAATCATATCCTAAATATCTGACCCGGAAAAGAGTAAATTTTAGGTCCCAAAGTCGGATTAAACTGAAAAACTAATGTCTTCTAAAAAAAAAAAATACTGAAAATCTAATGTGGAAAAAGTTAAAACTGCAATAAATTTTTTTGTTTTTTGTTTTTTTTGAGTTCAAAACTGCAATAAAATTGAAACTGATCAAGATTGGAACCCTATGTCCAAATGTCAATTAACACTTGGACTTGGGCACTAGAGGAGGAGCTACCTTATTGCTTGGGGGGGGGGGGGGGGGGGGGCCTTCCTCCAAATTTTAGGATTTATTTGGTTGTGTTGTTTAAACAACAGTTTTCATTATTTAAATAACATAATACATATTTTCACAATACTTAAACAACGTTATTAGAACAATATTACCAAACAAATCCTTAATTTTCTTCTACTATTATGGTAATTTTATTTTTAGGCTATAGGTCTAATCCAACAAGGAAGCAACAGGCAATGGGCCCCCTCAAAAATTATGACCGCCCCCCAATTATTCCTAAGATCTCAACAAAGTCCAATAGATATATGATTCAAAGTCCACAAATCCTCCAATAATATGCTAGCTAGCCTGCCAATTGTCCAAATGATTTGTTGTGTACCCAATGCATAATGACATACTATTTCAAAAGAGCATCATTTAATCACTTCTTCAAACAAAAACTTTCCTTTTTTTCCCTTTTTTTCAATCTCAAGAAGCTACCTTTAGTACTTCTCCCAATTGCTGCTAGCCTACACTGGCCTCTCTCAAGTCAATATGTTAACTCACTTTTCAACACAACCAAATAAACTCAAGCATTTGGGCATTTATATTTAAGGTTTGTTATATATATGATAATGGTCATATGGTTTTTGTTTTTTGTTTTTATTATTATGATATGAATCTGACCATATGAGTTTTTGCCTTTCTAATTAGCTTAATGAATATGTTTTGTTTATCAAGATTTTTTTCTTCAATTTTTGTATTGCTATATTATAATATATTTTATCTCTCTATGTCATCATTTTTTTAAGTTGATTTATTTTGTTTGAAATTAGGTGTTAAATAATTCATTAAAAATTTAAAATATAGGAAATTTTCAATATTACAAATAATGATGGGTTGATAGTTTTTAAAACAATAGTGATATTTTTTGTATATATCTATAGTGATCTAAATAATTGTTGAGAATATGATGATATATCAAAGTTGATAATTTTGTATTCAATAAAATTTTGAATTATGATTATTGTATTAATACTACAATTTTTGTTATGGGGATTCTAAAAGAAAAATTTACAACAAACCGGCCCCCCAAATATAAATTTTTGGCTACGTCCTTGTTGGGCACTAAGTGCCATTGACATTAGATCAACCAAGGCAAGTGCCGATATTTAGCAATCATTGCTAGCCAATAGGCACATGCCTCTCTGACTATTCAAATTTCCAATGTCTTATCATATATATATATATATATATATATATATATATATATATATATATATATATATATTTTCCAAACATCATCTTATCAAAATCTAATTTGATAATACAAAATTATCAACCTTGAGGTATTAGAAACTCATTTAAACTCATCAATTCAAGCTTCAATCACTAAATTTCTTCCTCTTTAACTAGGTCAAAATGCAAAACTCAACTTCTAAGTTTCACCACTTTTCATTTCAATCCTCTAAGTTTGCATTCTATTATTTTAGTCTTCTAAGTTTTAATCCTCCTCAATTCAGTCTTCTATTAACATTCAATCTATTCCTGCCATTAACTTGCCCAGAAACTATGTCGTTTTGGCCTTAATTTAGAATTGATTATTTCACTATTGAAGCATCTTTGGTTAGAGCAACCACATCAGCTCTTGCAAAATACAAAAAGTAGTTTATTTTACACATTGTGACCAAAAAAACACCCGCATCAGTGGGTGTAAAATTGTACATAAATGCACAAGTGCTACAATGAATTGGTGATGGACTACAACTACTCTGAATGTTCAATTGAAAACCAAAATCCTCCTCCACCAATATACTTCAACCACTCTGGTAAGATCTAGGTTATTTCACATATGGGTTATGACACTTTTCACCACATCAATTATTTATGTAGTACATATGAGTTCCAATTTATCAAACACATGTTTGTCTTTGTGCAAAGCTGAAAGTCTGAATATCTAATATCAGCGGTGATTGGCCATGTTTTAAGGATGCCATTTTCAAATGAGTTTGATAGCCGCTCCTTATTGGCAAAGGCTATGAGAGAATAGAGAATAGTGTTCATAAACTTATTGACAAAGGCTATGACAGAATATACACAACGGTGTTCATAAAAAAAAGTGGGAGAGGTACACAGTTTTTTGGGATTGGGTGCTAGAGGAATTATACACATGAGGGAAGTGGAATTATTTGGGTGAGGGCACCAATAACATAACCAGCCGAGTCTCTCGCAATTACCCTAATTCCAACAGCATTGGAATCACGATATTGCACCATCAGAATTTACTTTGTAAACTGGGTAGCAAGAGTGATGCCATCTTACTTCACTATGGAACGCTAAAGGACCTATCTCTGTTCTTCTTGAGCCAAGAGAAATTCTTGAAGGTAATCAACTAATCATTTGCTTTGAGCCAAATCTGGTGCATTTGCATGTTTTCATTCCTAACTCGATCATAATTTCTTTTGTTCCATCAAAATAGATATTAAAACTTGGCCCCTCTCAACTAAAATTTTTTATTCCACCTTGATCATGTGAGATACAAAATTAATTATGAATAATGCTACAGTTGCAAACTATTTTACAATATTTTTACAAATTGTTGATGTGGTAAATTCTTATTGGTTTTCATCAAAACCCATTATTAACACAACTTTTTAATTTATCAATAATTACTCATCACATCAATAGTTTGTAAAAATTTTTGTAAAAAAATTTTGTATATCTAACATTACTCTTTTTATATATATAATTTGATCCTAAAGAAAAAAAAAAAAAAATATATATATATATATATATATATATATATATATATATTTTGTGGGGGTCAAAAACAATCACTAAGAGAAAAGTGATAACAAAGATGATTTACCCAATTAATTTATAAAAATATGGGCAAATATTCCACAATGGGAGATATAACAGCAGATTGAAAGATAAGAAGGACCAAAGAAGACTTTTATATATATAGAAACTGGATTTCGGAGGTACAAGGGATAGGATAAAAGATTAAAAACTCTTAGACATATTGTTTTATTACAACTTTCTCTCTCTTGTTCTTTGTCGGGGGCTTTTTTTTTTACGCGTAACCACGTGCCTTTGCTAGGCCCGGATTTGTTTTGGGGAGGTCAACCCGGAACTTGACATTGGGCCGCATATACCAATGGCTACCGATGTATTTTTAAGCCTACAAAATAGATAAAATCCAAAGTCTTAGAATCATGATTGAAATAGATAAATAATATACTTAGCATGATAGCTTTGATTAAATGGTGAGTTGATACATTATTATTATGTATATTGAGTGATGTCCAATATTAGAAAGTGTTTAATTAGGTGTCCAATGTTCAACAATGGAATGAGTCCAATAGTCCATGTCTAGCTGCGATTCATGGTTCAAGTTCAACATGATAAGGTATGTCTGGCAATAGTCCATGTCCAAATGATATATGTCCAATGGTAGTTCATTGATTTATTAATATGTATGTTCATTAATGAAGTATTAGTGAGATCATGTTCATTAAATAGTGAGATGATATTAAAATAGCTTGCATCCAGCGGTAAAATGATAATGAATAAAATATATTTAATAATATAAATTTGAAGATAAAATATAATGATTTATCTTCATATTTTATAACTCCAACCGTAACATCAGTGGACTTAGCATTTCAACAACATGAGAAAAGGAGTCCAGCAACATAATAGCATTAGTCAAGCGGTATAATGACAATGAATAAAATATACTTAATAATATAATTTTGAAGACAAAATATGATGACTTATCTTCATATTTTGCAGCTCCAGCCGTAGGATAGCAGTAGACTTAGACATTTTAGCAGTGTGATAGAATAAGTCTAGCGGTACAATATGATATTGTGAGTCTTTTCATGGTGACTTCATGATTGAAGGGGAAAAATGGGTGCAACTAGAGGGAGAGAGAGTATGTCCAGTCGTGTGCATAGGTTGGTTAAGTTTATCCCCTTTCATCATACACTTAAATGACTTTCCCCATGTAATACTCTTTTAATTTTTTGTCAAATATGAGTGATATTGCCTTCCATAAGAAGAGCTTTTGATTTTATAAGTTTTTGTCTTTCATAAAAAAGGGCATTTAGTAATAAGTTCTTGGAAGAGTGTTTGATTTGTTTTAAGATGTGCGGAGATGGTAAGGAATAGTATATATTGTGAGATATGGTGTTTAAAGATATATGAGAAGTATGTATGGGTATTTTGTGAGGAATGTGTTTTGTAAAATAAACGGAAGTATGAGATAGATAAATGAATGTTAAATGTAGTAAAGGTTGCTACTGGGATTGTTTTTTGTATTATGACATTGGTTATGTTGCTTTCTAAGAAGTGAGGTATTGCAAGAGAAAATGGAGAAAAAGATGGGGATGTGTTTATGAGCAGCAAGATGATGATATTTCAGAATAATGGAATGTGAGAAAGATGGGTAATGGATAATGGTATGTTGTAATATGTGTGTTATGTTGTTATTTATAAAGAGGAACTTTGTAAGAGAGATGAAGAAAGATATGGAGATCTTTAGAGATATGGCAACAAAATGAGGGGAGTTTTAGATTATGGGAGATGAGAGAGGGATCAATCCTCTTTAAGTGTGTAGCTTGGCCCTCATTATATAGAGCCAAGCTTTGTAACTAGATTAGAACTTAGTTAAAGGAAAAAATAGCAAATGAGGAAAAGTCATTGACAAAGTAAATGGTCTTTTGTTTTTTAACCAAAAGAAGAAAGCTTGAGACTTAAATGTTGCTAACACAGTTAGATGATGTCATGTGGATGACATCCTTTGCTTAGAGAAAAACACTTGGCATTAAATTCATGATTTAACTAAAGAGGGTGAGATAAGCTTTATGAGTTTTTCTGGTACCACAGCTGGAGCTACTGCAGAATGTGTTGAAATTGTTTCAGCTTCTGCAGAAGGTGTTTCTGTTTCTGCTGGAGCTGTCTGCAGCTTAACTGGAGCTGTTACAGCTTTTGCAGAAGCTGTTTGCAGCTTCCCCTGGAGCTGTTTCAGCTTCTGCAAAAGCTGCTGCAGCTTCTGTTGGAGTCGTTTTTGGTGTTTTCGGCTAAGTTTTTTCTTTTGGAAAATATATTTGATGAAGTTTTGGAGATGTAATCATGGTTTTTTTTTGTATCTTAACCAAATCTTGGAGAGTAAGGAGAGCATTTTAATACTAGATATAAGATATTAATATATATTTAACCATGTACTTAGAATTGATTTATATGAAAATAATAATATAAGTAATATGGAAGGATATAATTATATTTTAAAACTTATATTATATGATGGGTATTAATTTGTATGTAAAGAGCATGAGGAGTTTTACCATTTTTAGTGTTATGTGATATAAGAGGCTTATCCAAATGTTACCTATTGCACATCGACCCGTCAGAGTTCAGGGAATTGGAGAAGACACGCCAAGCAACATGCTTTCCTTTATCAACTTTGAACCACTAGAGCTTTACTGAACATACTTCTTGGCCCTCCAAACCATGACTCCCAGAATTCTCCCGATGAGAATCATAAGCTTGGATCATAAGCCAAAAAATGAGGTGATGTGCCATGACCTTGAACCATGGGCTTTGACGCCTTTTTGGGTTTTAGAAGAGATTCTCCCAAAATCCATGATAATGTTGACGTGGTGCGGGTCGCCAATGAAATAAAGCCACGTGGTGTGAAAAATTTGTCCTCAACATTCTTTTCTAAGCTTACTCACCAAACTTTTTTGAATCCCTTCTCATGTTGCACCTCTCCACCTTTTATAGTCATTTTTCCCTACCCTCTCTTCTTAGCTAGCCTATTTCCAGCTAGATTTGGGGGATATTTGTCCCATTACCCCTCTGTTTTGCCACTCTTTGATCATGAAATATGACTTTTAAAGATGTTTCCACTATTTAGACTAGTCAATCAGCATTTAAAGTGGTAGAGATTATGTGTAAAACCTTATTAATGTGGGGGTGACTGTTTTAGTGTGTGTTTGGCAAAAATTAAAAAGTCAGCTTATTTTATTATTCAATTTATTTTTGCTACTATTTATGGGTCCCACTATATTATTTCAGCTAACTTTTACCTTTATCTACAGTACTTTCAACAAAAAGTTTTCAGTTTTAGCAAAATAAGCGGATCCCAAACAGACCCTTAGTGGTGCTTATCCCTTTTTTGCGCCTCCTAGGGTGAGTTTAATGGAAGGTGGCACCTTAGTTCAGAGGGAAATTGGTTACCCGTGATCCTTTTGTCAATTGTCATAGGAGGGCTTAGTTCATCACCTCAGCAACCGACCTCGGTAATCATAGTAGTTCGGGCCTTTGTGGAAATGACTCCAAAAGGTTTCCTTCTATCTATCAAATCACTTCATCCTTATTCGTGCCTTTGGGCTGGATTTACCCTTATAAAAATGATCTTATTGGGCTTTTGGTTCTCAAACTGGGCTCGTATTCACCCCTCATATATATATATATATATATATATAGGCAAAGAGAAGAAGAAGAAGTACTGACTGGGCTACTGATCATACATTTTCCCAAAAGAAAGACATTTTATTCCCATACAAATTCATGGTCCATAATTCATGATACTCTAAATTCTTTAATTAAAAAAAAAAAAAAACTCTATATCAGTCGAACTTGACTTGAATTTAGTATTTTTGTGTATTGGATTCGTCAAGGTCATGACACATGGTCAAAAATAAAAATGTGTTATAATCCTAACGGATCTAGTGCACGGCGCACCGGACCTATCCTTTTCCCCTTACGGGCATTTGCAAACATTAATCATAACTGGTATTATTTCTTCATTGCAATTTCAATTCAATTAATGCTTTGCATTTAATAAGTGTATATATATATATATATATATATATATAAAATAAATGTTTTGTTCATTATGTTTGACAAAATAAGTTATGTTCAAACAATTTTGTATCATAATTTTTTTTTTTTACAATATCAAAGTGATTTATGGTTGGAATAAAATAATATTACTTCTATAGGAATATTATGCATTCATCATAAAGAATGTAATGCTAAAATTTATTGTGACCAAACATTATAAAGCCAAATTTGCACAATATATATTGAAGTTTCAGCTGCGTTGGTAATTAATCTCGACACCCTAATAAGACTGTTTAATACAACTAATAACGCAATTTTATTCTAATTTGTTGAATTGATAAGTTGTGAGTGATGGAAAATAAAAGCGATATTAATTATTGGATCCATATAAAAATCATTATTTATTATTTACAACTAGGGTTGTCAATTCGGGTTAGCGTGTCGGGTTCGTGTTATGTCGAGGTAGGGGTATTCGACTAAATAGCTCAACCCTAACCCGACCCATTTAATAATCGTGTCATTATCCTTCAACCCTAACTCAACCTGTTAATAAGGCGGGTTGACCTGACCCAACCCATTTGACACGCTTAATAAACGAGTCGTGTTGGGTTGACACAAATGTAACACAACCCATTTCAACCTACATAATATTGAATATAACATCCATCTAGAAATATAATATTCTTGAAACTCGCCAAATGCTAAGTATTAATATTGAAAGAATTTGAGTAAATAATAGACTAATCCTGACTATGACCACGATTATCATCCATAGATTCTTTGTTGATGTCCAAATTTATAACATCTTCCACAAGCTCATCCAATTTCATTTGTGTAAGTTCTATGCTAAAAAAACAAAAAGTATTAGTAGTTCTAGGGTGTGTAAAATTTCAATTTCCAATTATATCCCTTGTAAAATTTTGTAATTACTCACTTTTCTTTTTAAATTTAAAATATATGTTGGATATAAAAGGTATTTGACAAATCTAAAATAAAATAAATATTTATTTGTTATATGAGTTAAGCGAGTTATGTAAAATGGGTCATTTTGGGTTGACACAAATAAATTGGCGTGTCAAACGTGTCTATTACGGGTTACGCATGTTGACTTGTTTATGACCCATTTCTTATCGTGTCGCTTTCGGGTTGACCCGTTTATGACCCAAACCCATTAAGGCCCAACCCTAACCCGAAAAAATCCGTGTTGGGTTCGTGTCGTGTTCGAGGGTTGGGTCGAACATTGACACCCCTATTTACAACTAGCACGTAGTCTTTCTAAAAAAAAAATAGCATGTAGCCTGCATGTGAGGCTACAATTCTACATACACTAAGATTTCTATATCATATATTTAGCTATAGTATTTTAATATTTTTAGGTTGTGTGTGTTATTTATTTATTTATTTTAACTCTCTTTTGATTGTATCTTATATTTAACTTAAACCACTTTCTTAAAAAAAAAAAAAAAAAAAAACTTAAACCATATGATAATTTCATGTAATTTTTTGTTAGCACTTATTTTGAATTCTATCATACAACTTTAAGGAGGTGTTTTGATCCTAATTAACCTATGTATAATTATAATTTGGTCAATAACAAATATTTATCATTTTATTGGGTACTAAAATGAAATTTATCATGCCCACACAGAACTTCTAGCTGGTTACATAGTCCATAAAATGCCACATATTATCCCAAGATCAACTTTAAGGTGGTTTAGATCATAGGTATTTAGACAAAAAAAAGGATTAAATTAGGTGTATGATTGGTTTACTCTTTGTTTTTTTCAATGAATAATTAACTTGGTATAATTTTTTTATTTATTTTTAGAAAAAGATACAAAAATAAAAATTCTTAAATTAGACATGTGACACAAAATTGGACTTTAATTGAAATTATATATATATATATATATATATATATATATGATTACCATCTTAACAAGTTGTGAAAAAAAAATTAGTGTTTTTAGCAAAATTGTTCAATGCCTGTGCCACTAACCACACAAGAATCAAGATTAGAAAAGCAAACTCAAACCTAGGGGTGGCAATTCATATTCGCAAGTTGGGTTTGTGTCATGTCAAGTAATGAGCATTCGGCTAAATAGGGTGACCCGAACTTGACATTTTTAGTAAATGTGTCAGAAATCCTTAGCCCGAACATGACCTATTTATTAAACAGGTCGACCCGACCTAACATGTTTAACTCATTTAATTGACAAGTTATGTAAAAATCAATACAAATAACCCGTTTAATAATCTATTTGATTAATAGGTCATACCTAACCTATATAATTTTTATCAATTTCCATATATCTAAAATTAAAATACAATTACAACCATAAATATAATAATAAACATATAAAAACAACCATAAATTAAGCAATAATATAAAGAAAAATCTAATAACTTAATAAGTTAAAGAGATCAGACGGGTTCGCATGTCGAACATGAACCTGACTCGTTTATTAAACAGGTTAGCTGTGTCAACCCGAACTGACCAGAACCTGTTTAGCTTCAACCCATGACCTGTTTATAAACGGGTTAGTTGTGTTGGGTTTGCTGGTTGTGTCAGATTTTGCCACCCCTACTTAAACCCTTTAATATTTTTTAAATTTTAATCGAACCTTTATTTATTTTAGATTTGTTTAATTTAAACTTTAATTATTCTAGATTTGTTAATTATTATAAAATGGTTTATGTTAATGAGTGCTTTTAGGGTATTAGTTAACAATCGAATTAAATAAAATTTTTATGAGAAAAGAAAAAAAAAATTTACCAATTTTTTATTCCTTATAAAAATAATATTAAAACTTTCCTAAAATAAGTTGTTAATTAATACCTCACTCCTTTGTATTATTTCCTTAATTAAATGCATGATTGCTCCTAAGTACTTCCAAACCCCTTAAAAGTCAACTTTGGTCGCCTGAGCGATTAATTTCCTGACAACTCCTTTTTTAGTAACACGTGTGGTATGTTAGCCTGCCACGTAACAATCAGCACTGTAATGCACACTTTACCGGTCTTGACCTCGACAACTGCTCCTATCAAGTTGGAATGAAAATGAGAGTAAAGTTGTAATTTCAAAGAGAAGACAAGGGTATATACTCCTGAAGAGAAATTATTGTGTAGTCCAGGACTACAAGGTCAACTGTAGTCCCAGTTAAAGCTAACCTTGTAGTCCTAGCCAATAAATACATGATATCTCGCCAAAAAAATGCTTACATAGACCGTCAATAAAAAATGCTTACATAGCCAATAAATACATGACATCTCACCAAAACAGTGTTAGTTTTAATTTTGAATGCTTATCATGTAAATGATGATTATGGAATATAAGTCTATTTTGCGTGTCCCACTTCATACGTTTATTTAATCATGAATACATGATATGATATATATAAATTTAGGGTTGGTTTGGAATCCATTTATTTTGATGAAATTAAAAAATTTTTGTTGAAATTACTATAAATAAAGGTAAAAGTTAGTTAAAATAGTACAGTGGAACATATGAATAATATCAAAAAGTGTAATGGAACCTGTAAATAGTAGTAAAAATAAGCTAAATAGTAAAATAAATTGGCAAAAATATACACTTAATTGTTTCATAAAAATTTATAGTAGTTAAAGAACATATTTTCAGTTTTTAAACAACATTACAACCATTTTTACCCAACGTATTTTCAAAAAATACAAACAACGTTACTAGAATAACGTTATCAAATGGCCTCTTATGTGTAATTAATTTTTACAATTAATTAAGTATAAAATGAAATATTTTAGGACAGATAATATTTATTTATGATGATATTCCTTTAAAAATATTCGAATAACGTGCTCAATAAAATTGAAGGACACGCAATAAATCCGGACTTCAAAATTCCATCCACCACATTATTTTTGTAGGAATTTACATAGAATCTTAAATTTATAAAAAAAAATTTTAAAAAATCAATAATTATGGTTTTGGGATGAATGCTTTTGTAGGTAGGTGGGTGGTTTTGATAATAAAAGTGGAATATTTTTGATTCCGCTAAAGAAAGACAGCGCAGAAGTTTAGGATTTAGAAAGTCAAGAATGACGTTTGAGTTGGGTGAGTGATGTTTAGACGTGTGGCAAATTTAAAGGAAAGTTCATTGAAAGTGGTTTCCTTTCCTTCCCCAGTTGTTGTCGCGACCTTTCTTTTGCCCTTTCCACTTCGCTTCTAGCTAGATCTCCGGGTCAAGTCTACAGACCTAAAAAACTTCGCATCTCTTTAATACAACATCTCCACCCTTTCCTCGAATCCACACAACACCACCCTTACACGGTGTTTTATTATTATTTATTATTATTATTATTTTTAATAATTCGATAATAGGGTGTAAAAAGAATATAAATTTTCTGTCTCATTTATGCTATACAAATTATGATATACTGTGTGTTTTTATTTTATTTTTTTCATTTCAAATTTTGGTTATTTTATAAATTAGCTAAATTTATAATAAGTTATGATTTATGGAGCATAAATAGAACAAAAAAAAATATGAAAGAAAATGTGTATTCATATAAGAGGATTTGAATTATGAATGTCTCTAAATGTTTTATTAGAAATACTCAAATATCATGAAATTTGTTAGTCCTTTTGGTTTAAGTAAAGAGAATCTTGATGAAAAATTGGAGGTTTATTTATTTATTTGGTACCATGAAAATGAGGAATGATAAATAAAAAAAGAATAAATAAATGGGGTGGGTGGAATGGGGGTACCCTCATTGGTCAACTCATTTTAAGGCCTAACGAGGCACTTAAATGGAGCATTTTTCTTATATTTAAATTTTAATTAAATAATATTTATAATTTGATTTTTTTTATTTAAAATCTTTTTCTCATGCTTTTTGACATGCAAAATTAGTAATTATGTGTTTGTGTTCAAATTCCACTAACATTTCCTTCAATTGCTAATACATTTTAATTGAATACAAATTAAATTTACAAATAAATTGTTCAAGAAATTAACTATTTTTTTTTTAATGCATAGCTTTTGATCCTAATTAGAAAAGAAAAATAACATGACTTATTTTCCTAGTTACAACCTAGAAAAAAATTATATATTTTACTTTCCTAGTTACAACCTATAAAATAAAAATTACATAAATAAAGAACCAGTTTAACAACCCAAAATCTAAATTCGAAGTATAGATTACAGAATAATAAAGTGTTAGACATCTATTTCACCTAACCCAAAAGTCAGGTGTTTTATGATTTAATGGTCATATCATATTGTGCACAAAACATATATTCATTTTTGTTATTATTGATGACATATTTTATCTACCCTTAATTTTATTGAAAATATTTTAAATTATAGAAAATCTCAAAAGTAACACATTTATTTGTAAGCCAAGGAAATCACAAAGACTAAATTAATTTGTCCTAATCATATGGTGAATTAACTGATTTTGTAAATTAAGAAGCCAAAATTACAAAACTACCTGACCTAACATTCACCAAAGTTTGACCAATATCAAACATGCCTAAAATTCATCATGAAACACTAAGGGTGTGTTTAGATACCGCTTATTGTTAAAAATACTGTAGCAAAAAATTTTTTTTTTTTTATTGCGGAACAGTGCCATAGGAATAGTGCCACGCGTTTTTCATCACTTGGCTGGTCCATGAATAGTGCCATGGGACCAACCAAGTGAAACGCAAACGTACACAGAAAATTAGCTATGCAAACGCACACTAAATTTCATCTTATCCAAGGATGGAGCCAAGGCCAAGGGGCCCAAGCCCCTTGGTACTAAGAATGTTTTTAGTGGATATATATATATATATATATATAAGGGAAATGCTAACAAGTGCCTTAGGGTATTGGTTAATAATTCATTTTAGAAAAATTTTGACATCACTTTCTATGAAAAATGAAAAAGCTGTCAAAACATTAATTGTTTTTTTTTCCTCCATAAAAACTTTTTTTAATTGGATTGTTAACTAATGCCTTAAGGGCACTCGGTAGCATGGCCTTTTTAAAAAAAAAAAAAAAAATCTTATTGGGCCCCTCGATTCCAAAACTTTAGGCCCCCCTCCCCTCCAATTAGCTCAGCCCAACTAGCAACTGCCCAACCTAAAGATTTAACAAAAACAAAACTTAAAAAAATTATTAAAAAAAAAAAAAAAAAACTATACCTATTAGCCCGATAGTTATAAACCAAACTCAAAAATAATTAAAAAAAAAAAAAAAAAAGAGATGGTCAATTTCTCTTTTCATAGATGATTGCATTGTTATGTATTAAGAAATAATAGTATTTTGTGTCTTTTATTTTTCTTAGTAGATGATTGCATCTTAATATATTAAGAAATAATAATTTTGTGTATTTATCTTAATTGATAATTTGTAATATAATATATGGATGCTTATGTGAATTTTTTTTCCTTATACTTTCGCCTTCCTTATTTGAAGTCCTGAGTTCGTCTACGATCTTATCATACTTAAAAACATAATTTGGACCTCTTTGAACAATTTTGACTGTAGTTTGACCAAGAGTTAGTAAAAAATAAGGCAGCTTGATTGTGAAAAATTCAAGTAATGAAAGACAATTAAATTCTCTTTAAAATGATTGCTCATGGGCTCATATCATACTTTTTTTGAGCAAAGACGATAGGAATTTCATTAGATAATAAATTGATTGGTACAAGTATATATACTAGATAAATCATCTAGTATTGCGGGGAAACATCAACAACAATGATGTCCCAGAAAAGAGCAAGAAAACCTGACTACATACAAAGAGGGATATCTGTTCTTCCTACACCCGTTGCGCTGCATTAAGGCACTGGTATTCCTCCAGTAAAGCCATTGCACTATCAAACATAGCTTTTGGGTGTGCCTGGACATGCTCAAAATAGAACCTATTCCTAGCATTCTAGATACTCCATGTCGTTATTGCCCATTTCTCCAAGTCGGTTTGATCAAGCTTCCGCTGCAGCGCTCTAAACAGAAGAAAAAAACCGTCTGCTTCGTTGCTGCACTTCTGGAGTGTGCCTTTGAATAGAGCCCAGACATTCCTCGCAAATGGGCATTCCCACAACACATGACAAATTGTCTCGCAGTGGTGACAGCAAAGCTCGCATTTCTTGTCAACTCTGACTCTTTTTTTGTGGAGGTTCTCCCTTGTGGGTAAACATCCTGAGCATGCCCTCCAAAGAAAATTGTGAACTTTCGGTGGCACATTTAGCTTCCAGATCTTCCTCTAGGTGGATCCGTGAGCTTGTACTAGTGAGTGTTCAGCCTGGTTTGGATGTATTAAGCGGAGAGCAACCTGGTAAGCCGAGCAGACCGAGAAACTCTGTGCCCTGTTTTCTCTCCAAATCAGCTTATCCTGGGAATTTGGGTTATTGAGGGGCAGCGCTAAAATGGTGTCGCAGGTTCTACTATCAAAAGTAGCTGATAATTTTCCCCTGTCCCATTGCCGCGTGTCATTGTCTATCAAGTCAGCCACTTTCATCCCTTGTGAAGGTGTACCCAAAAAAGCAGGTGAGTGAGGTAGCCAAGAGCTAGAAGCCACGGAGATACTCCTGCCATTCCCAATTTTCCAAACGTGATCCAGCATGGATGATGTCCATAGCAGCCAATAGTGAGCGCCACACAAATGATGGATTATGGCCCAACTTAGCTTCCAAGAAGGAGGTATTTGGAAAGTACCGTGCCTTATAAACCCTGTAGAACAGGGACCCATTGTTGTGGATTAAGCGCCATGCTTGCTTGGCGAGCATTGCGAGGTTAAAAGCATGGAGGTCTCTAAAACCCATTCCTCCCTTCTTTTTTGGAGTGCATAACTTACCCCAATTTATTCAATGGATTTTCCTCTCCTCCCGGTTTTGACCCCACCAATCTCTAGCCACCAAGGAGTTGATATTATCACATATTGATTTTGGAAGCTTGAATAAACTCATTAAATATGTGGGTATAGCCTGTGCCACTGTTTTGATGAGAATTTCACGTCCCGCCTTTGAAATAAATTTCTCCTTCCACCCTAGGACCCTCTTTGTGATTTTCTCTTGGAGCTCTTTGAAAGTCCCCACCTTTGATTTCCCATTAGGCATTGGGAGGCCCAAATACTTCTCACATTCTGACATTATTCTAGCCCCCAACATTTGCTGGATATCATTCCTCACCTCCTGCCTTGTATTCTTGCTAAAGAATAAAGTTGTTTTTTGCCTATTTATTGCTTGACCGGATGCTGCTTCATATTTACCCAAGAGTTCTAGTAATCTTTGACATTCTTCAACCGTGGCTTGGCAAAATAACAAAGTATCATCGGCAAATAAAAGGTGGGAGATACGTACCCCCTGTTGGCTAGACAATACACCTTTAAGTGCTCGACTCTCTTTAGCTTTCCTCAATAAAGCGGACAACCCTTCGACGCATAATAGATACAAATATGGTGAGAGTGGGTCTCCTTGTTTTATTCCCCTTGAGGGAGTAATAAAACCCTTCGGTTCCCCATTGATAAGGATTGAATAGGATGCTGTAGTGACTGTCTCCATAGCAAGATTTACCCATCTGTGGTCTAGGCCAAGCTTTAGCATTATACTTCGCAAAAAACCCCATTCCACCCTATCATAAGCCTTGCTAACATCCAGCTTTACTGCCATTTGTCCCACCTTGCCTCTCCGTTTATTCCTCATTCGGTGCAGTATTTCATATGCCACAGTGGTGTTGTCCGTGATTAGTCGATTCGGAACAAAAGCACTTTGAGCCTCAGAGATAACATTTGGCAGCACACGCTTTAATCTGTTTGCCATCACCTTAGATAGAATTCTAGATACAATATTAGTCAAACTTATGGGCCTATAATCGGCCATCAACAAAGGATCATTCTTTTTTGGAATAAGAACTATATGAGTGAAATTCATTTTACGCAGCATATGTCCAGAATTTAATACAGAAAGAATAGACTCAGTTACATCATTCCCCACAATATTCCAAAATTTCTGAAAGAAAAAAAGGGACATACCATCAGGGCCAGGGGATTTTGATGGGTGCATTTGGAATAGGGCTTGTCTAACTTCTTCAGCTGTGTACCGCTGTAGTAGGGAAGTGTTCATCTCTGGTGTAAATCTCTTGTCCACCACATCCAGTACACTCCCCATATTCGTGGGGTTTTCTGAAGTGAAGAGATCCTGGAAATAGCTTTCAGCAACCTGTGTAATCTGATCCTCAGATGTTTTCCAGCTACCATCCACATCCTGGATACCTGATATATGATTTTTACGGTGCCACTGACTAGCCCGTTGATGAAAAAATTTAGTATTTTTATCTCCTGCAGGTAACCAAATGGACCGAGACCTTTGCCGCCAAAAAAGTTCATCTTGGTGTAGGATGGTGTTAATTTCTGATTTCAGTGTTCTAATTCTTTGCATATGTTCAGCCTTGTTCTCCTTTGATAGCTCTTCAAGTGCTACTTGTTTCTCCTCTAGTTTTGTTTTAGAATTCCCCAAAGTAGTTCTGCTCCATTCCACCAAAGCATGTCGGCATTGCTTGATTCTTTCAAAAAGTTTAAACATTGGGCTCCCATTTTGGACAGGTAGCCCCCAAGACTCACGGATCACCGTCTCACAATCTGGATGAGCAACCCACTTCTCTTCAAATCGCCTTGGCAGCCTTCTATTCCTCCTAAGGTTGACGGGTTCAGCTGTTGATATTAGAATAGGCACATGATCGAAATATGACACCTGAATATGGCTAACCTTGACATGGGGAAAAAGGGCTTTCCACTCAATGTTTGCACACGCTCTGTCTAATCTCTCTTGCACCAAATCCTAGCCCAACTTTCCATTATCCCAAGTGAAGATATTCCCATGATAACCCAAGTCTGCCAGTCCACAAAACAAGAGTGCCTCCCTAAAATCTAACATTGGCCTTAGGGGCCTAGGGAGTCGGCCTTGTTTTTCCTCCATGCTTAGAATTTCGTTGAAATCCCCATAACATAATCAAGGATGTGAACTCCTAGCATGAAGGTGCTTAAGCAACTGCCACGATTCACGCTTTCTCTGTTCTTCAAGCCACCCGTAGAATCCGGTAAATCTCCAAACAGAATTTTCACCCTTAATCAACGCATCAATATGATGTGGTGAATAAGTTTGTACATGCAAGTCAACATCTTCCTTCCATAATAGAGCCAATCCACCTCTTCTATGAATACTTGGGACAACCAACATACCCCGGTAGGGTAAATCAGCTTGCAACTTTCTCATCTCTTCCAAGGATTGTTTTGTCTCCAACAAAACACTAGGAGCTTTTTCCCTCACTAAATTTGAGAGAACATCAACTGCCGTTTGGTTCCCAAGCCCACGGCAGTTCCAGTGAGATTCATTGGGCTCGGCGGGGCTATTCATCAGCCTCCGCCGTTGGAAAAATGCTATCATGGTTGTCTCCCACAAGTCTGCCTCGCTTACTACTCTTGCACCATCCCTCCACCAAGTTCTCATCCTTAGTTGATACGGTGTCCTTGTAACTTCTCTTTGAGCCCACGGCAATTGAGACCTCAGAAGAGACAGGGGCGGAGGAGGTAAGGTTACGTGCTTTTCTTTTCCATGTTTGCCCTACTTGTGTTTCATGTAACTCACGTGCTGCCTCATGTGATTGTTTAATGTTTGTGCGCTGCTTTAACACCCCAGAAACGTAATCCACCGGGACACTAATCAAGTTGTGCGTTACACAAGGTTGGGCCGACTTCATCACATCAAATTCTGGAATAAATGTTTTCATGCTCACATCTCCCTCATTATTAGAGAGATCGGTTTCCTTTTGGGGTGAACTAAATCCCGATATTAGTGTGTCCATTAAAACTGTTGTGCCCTCTTGATTATCCTTCTCCATAATTTCCGCCCCCAACGGTTTTGAGAGATTTGTAACATATTCCTGAGTACATTCGGTGCCAGCTGGATCAGTAACGGTTACAGACGTGGTTGGCTGTGTGATGCGAGACGGAAACCTGGCGCCGTGAGTGCCCTCATCTCCAGTGTCTCTGTACGGTGGTTGCTCCTCCCTTCCATCCGAGTTTCTTGCAGGCCACTTGAAACCAGCCTTCAGCCACTCTCCATAGGGGTATCCACGCTGGTTTTGGTCCCTTGGGCAGGAGCATTCTTTTGCTTCATGGCCTATTTTCCCACACTGATAGCAGAACCCAACAAGGCGCTCATACTTGAAGCCGACTCGGACCTTATCTCCCTCGGGGTTTGCTACCACTCCACTTCGTCGTAGTGGTTTATCAAGGGGTATTTCGACCCTCACCCTAACAAAACAGGCCTGTTCAGATGAAAGAGCCTTTGTGTCTATCTCCACCACTTTCCCCAGTCCACCACCGATGTCCCTACAAGCTTCTTCAGAAATTAAATCGAATGGTAATCCCCACACCTAAACCCACATTGGGATAGAGGCGAAGGTAACTGTACTGGCCGTCATGCCCCTCTCCCATCTCCTTAGGACTAAAGGATGATTTTCAAAACTCCACGGGCTGTTGTGGATAACCCACTTCAGTTGACTTTCTAGTGCAAACTTGAATTGGAACAGACCACCTCCCACGTCCACAATCTTCAAATCCGATCCCATCTTCCATACCGACCTAAGTAAGGATTTAGCAGCACCTTGATTGTAAGAGCGTGTTGTGAGGAAGCGTCCAAGTAGACTGAGCGAACATTCTTCAAGTATTTTGTCTCTGTGTGTTCCTCCAACCTTAATCACCGCCCCTTCTTCCTCAGTCAAATTGATATTTTGTATCCGTTCAATAAAGTCCGTATCCATGCTACCATAGAAGAGAGTTTGATTGTCCAGATGAATGAAACTAATTACTGGGGTCTGAGATAGTTAGGAAAAGAAAAACGAAACTGACTCACCTATAGTGAGAAGGAAGAAGCCTCACCAGTCGTGGGAAAGAAAGCTCACCAGACGTGAGAAAAAATCGAAATCCAATTAAGGGGTACATTTAGGCTCATATCATACTTAAAACGTAAGATATCGTGAAATTATTTAAAAATTAACCAAACAGTTAGCCAATTTCGGAAAAAATGTCATAAAGCTTAATAGTGATTTTTTTTTTTTGGTTTTGATAAGAGCTTAATAGTGATTTGATCGCGATCAAATCGTGTTCAAACAATGTCAAAGTAATGCAAATGAGATGAGATACTGGTCATGCCTTGATCTTTTTGTTAAATAAAAAATTTATATAATGGGTCAGAATGATAGTTCCTAGATGTCACTCAACTGAATGTAGTAGACACTACTCAACGCAGAGAACACATTTGATTATAAGGAGGAAACACTCTACTCCAATGCAGAGAACACTAACAAATAATTAAAAAAAAAAAAAAAAAAATCAAATACTCTCTCACGTGTCTTTGATTTCTAATTGATATTTATAGGTGATTACCCTTCAGGGGCCACCCTCTTTTTCTTTTCTGCACCAATCCTTATTTACTACTGTATCTTTTTTTTTTTTTTTAGTGTGTAGCTCATTTATGTCGAATCTTTGATTTAACTAACTGAGCATATCACGACCTGCATTACTCCAAACTTTAGAAGGTTGATTGCTTTGTGTTATATATATATATATATATATATATATATATGTTTTTTTTTTACAAGATAGAATCTACTTTAATCTAATCTAAGTGTAAATGTGTGTGAAACTCTCTCCTGGAGACTTGAACCTTGGCTCTTGCCCCCCACACCCCACAAGCACTTATACTTATAGAGTGACCATCGCTCCAAGGGCATGCGATGACGCTTAATGTTATAGTTAAAGACTATTAAAATTGATATAATAAATTAGGCTAGGAAATGCAGTTTACTCTTATGCTTCCCATTCACCAGACGTGAGAAAAAATCGAAATCCAATTAAGGGGTACATTTGGGCTCATATCATACTTAAAACGTAAGATATCGTGAAATTATTTAAAAATTAACCAAACAGTTAGCCAATTTCGGAAAAAATGTCATAAAGCTTAATAGTGATTTTTTTTTTTTTTGGTTTTGATAAGAGCTTAATAGTGATTTGATCGCGATCAAATCGTGTTCAAACAATGTCAAAGTAATGCAAATGAGATGAGATACTGGTCATGCCTTGATCTTTTTGTTAAATAAAAAATTTATATAATGGGTCAGAATGATAGTTCCTAGATGTCACTCAACTGAATGTAGTAGACACTACTCAACGCATAGAACACATTTGATTATAAGGAGGAAACACTCTACTCCAATGCAGAGAACACTGACAAATAATTTAAAAAAAAAAAAAAATCAAATACTCTCTCATGTGTCTCTGATTTCTAATTGATATTTATAGGTGATTACCCTTCAGGGGCCACCCTCTTTTTCTTTTCTGCACCAATCCTTATTTACTACTGTATCTTTTTTTATTTATTTAGTGTGTAGCTCATTTATGTCGAATCTTTGATTTAACTAACTGAGCATATCACGACCTGCATTACTCCAAACTTTAGAAGGTTGATTGCTTTGTGTTATATATATATATACATATATATATATATATATATATATATATATATATATATATGTTTTTTTTTTACAAGATAGAATCTACTTTAATCTAATCTAAGTGTAAATGTGTGTGAAACTCTCTCCTGGAGACTTGAACCTTGGCTCTTGCCCCCCACACCCCACAAGCACTTATACTTATAGAGTGACCATCGCTCTAAGGGCATGCGATGACGCTTAATGTTATAGTTAAAGACTATTAAAATTGATATAATAAATTAGGCTAGGAAATGCAGTTTACTCTTATGCTTCCCATTTGTTTCGGCATAAAATATTTTCCTGAAAACATTTTCATTTTATAGTGTTTGGCTATGTACATGAAAAAACCATGTAAAATATTTTCTACTGTTTGGCACAACGTAAAATGAAAAAAAAAAAATTATTAAAGCTTTTTTTTATTAACTTCCAAAAAATACTTATATCTTGGATAGAGATAAACCATCCATAACATTGATAATACATCCAAACATAGATATATTCCTTCAAGGAATATATTCAAGGCACCTGTAAACATATATACTAAATAAAGACAAAGCCATCCATCATACCAAAAACTAAAATGATAAAGCATCATCCATGCAAATATATATTCCTTCAGGGAATATATATTGAAGACTTGGCAAAATCCTTTTCAGAGCCTTAGGCAGTAATGGATGACTTCAATAGCATCAAAGGCTCAAAGGAGAAAAAGGGAGGACGGCATGTAGGGGAAAGCTCAGTTAACAGTCTTAAGGATTTTATAAATAATACGGGTGCCATTGATCTAGATTTTATTGGTCCGTCCTTTACCTGGTCCAATAGACGTGAAGGTCTCGCAAATATTAGGTAGAGGTTAGATCAGTGTTTATGTGACCAAGAATGGCAGACTCTCTTCCCTAAGGTAGGCATTTGGCATCTTGTCAATGTGAATTCTGATCACAACCCAATCCTCTTAGATACCCATATGGAGAACACAAGTATTGAAAAGCCTTTTCGTTTTGAGGCTATGTGGACTAGGGATGTATCAAGTAAAGAGGTAGCAGAAAGTGCTTGGCATACGAGAGTTGACGGCCCACAAAATCTTAAACTGGCCAAAAAACTGGATGCAACTAGGAGAGATCTTAAAAGATGGAATAAGAGCTGTTTTGGAAGTTCAAGAGAGAGAATTAAAGAGCTAGAGCAGAAGATAGCACAAATTCAGAGTTTAGAGACCACAAAAGAAAATTTGGAACTTGAAGCTTCGTTGAGTTTGGAATTGGATGAATGGTTGGCAAGAGAGGATCTAAAATGGAAACAAAAATCTAGAGAGATTTGGATTAGAAAGGGTGATCGGAATACTCGTTTCTTCCATCTCTCAACTTTGATCAAAAGAATGAGAAATTGTATTCAAGAAATCAAATTGGAGGATGATTCTTGGATAAATGATAGGGAAGACATTCAAAAATATTTTATTGAGAACTTTAAGGCTCTTTGTCAAACTGGTTCTCCTAATATTCCGAAAAATTTGGAAAACTTAATAGAGCCATGCATCTCAAATATTGAAAACGAAGAACTATGCAGGGTGCCAACGAGAGATGAAATACGAAAAATTATATTTGAGATGAAGTCTCTTAAAGCCCCGGGGCTAGATGGTTTTCCAGCGCTTTTCTACAAACACTATTGGGAGACAGTAGGGGATCAAATTGTGATAGCCACTCAAAGTTTTTTCAGAGATAGAAGGTTGCTTAATGAGTTTAACCAGACCTTCATCTCTCTAATTCCAAAGAAAAAGGGAGCATGTAACTTTAACCAATTTCGGCCTATTAGTCTGTGCAATGTGTGCTATAAGGTGATTTCCAAAATCATTGTTAACAGGCTACGACCCCTCCTATCAAAAATGGTGGATCCAGCTCAAGTAGCTTTTGTGCCAAATCGCTGGATAATAGAAAATATGGCTCTTGCTCAAGAAGTTGTGCATAGTTTTAAAAAAACACAAAAAAAGAAAGGTTTTCTGGGGGTCAAGCTAGATTTTCAAAAAGCTTATAACTGTATGGAATGGAACTTTTTAATCATTGTGCTCAAATCATTTGGGTTTTGTGCTAAATTCATAAGTTTGATCCATTAGTGCCTCTCTACTGTCCAATTCTCAATTCTACTCAATGGTGGCCAATGCCCAAGCTTTATACCATCACGGGGGATCAGATAGGGGGATCCCATATCCCCTTATCTTTTCATCTTGGGTAGTGAAGTGCTAATGAGGCTAATCAACAGAGAAATCTCTCTTGGGCGACTGTCTGCTGTTAAAGTCTTAGGTAATGCCCTTTCTATTTCCAAACTTTGTTATGCTAATGATTTAATTCTATTATGTAAAGCTAAAATGTCCGAGCTTAATGATCCAAAAAATTGTTTGGAGAAATATTGTTACTGGTCGGGACAGGTCATCAGTGTGGAAAAGTCTGGGGTTTTTCCTTTCAAGGGAGTCAGCCAACAATTTTTAAATCAAATTAAAAGCTGTTGGGGTATAAACAAACTTCCCCCAAACTCAAAATACTTGGGTGTGCCTCTTTTCCTCTCGGTAAGTAGATCCAGGGATCTAAGTCCAATCAAAGAGAAGTTAGAAAATAAACTCTCGGGTTGGAAGAGCAAAATCTTATCCTGGCAAGGTAGAGCAACCCTCATCAAATCTGTTGCACAGGCCATTCTAGCCTATTCTATGTCAGCCATTCAATTTCCTAGAGAGCTTTGCAAGCGCGTGGATGCTGTTGTTAGACGGTTCTGGTGAAACCCAAAATCTAATTCTGGCTCATTCCTGACACCCATTGCTTGGTTGGCTTTATGTTGTCCTCTAAAGGAAGGAGGTTTGGGTTTTAGAAAATTCTAGGAATTCTATCAAGATCTACTTTCCAAGTTAGCTTGGTGGATTCTTTCAGAGAAAGATAGTCTGTGTGTAAAAGTGCTTAGAGCAAAATACAAAGTTAGGGGTAACTGGCTAAACCATAAGACTGTGGGGTCTCCCTCCAAGATTTGGAGAAGCTTAGAAGGTACAAAATCTCTGCTTGCTCGCAGTACTTGCATGTTGATAGGAAATGGAAACATTGTCAGAATATGGGAGGACCCTTGGATTCCAGATCTTCCTAATTTCATTCCGAGTCCAAGGGAGGGGACCAGTCCAGAAATGACACTTATTGTTCACAACTAGTTAGCCAAGAAGGTTGGGATCTTACTAAAATAAGAAATACTTTTGATGAGACTACATCCCAGCTCATTCAAAAAATCCCCCTCTCACGGCTTGCTCCAAAAGATTGTTGGATTTGGATCTTCAATAACTCAGGGGAGTTCTCGGTCAAGTCTGCTTATTGGTTAAGTAGGAAAATTAGCCCTCCCATAAACCAAGACGCAATCCGCAGCCTTATTTGGAAGTCAAAAATCCATGAAAGGCTCAAAATGCACCTGTGGCGTATTGTGGCAAATTGCTTACCTACAAAAGATTGTTTAGCCAGATTCTGTGATTTAGATGATGTCCTGTGCCCCCTTTGCAAGGATGTTGAAGAATCTAGCCTCCATCTCTTTATCTCTTGCCCCTTTACGAGAGCTGTGTGGTTTAAATCCCAGTGGGGACTAAGGTTAGAAAATCTGAATTTAAATTCTCCTTCTCATCTTATTGGGGTCTTCCTTAATCCTCCCGATGAAGCTAATATTGTGGGAGTTAAAAGGGATGAATTCTTATTGTTTGGGGTTGTTATCTGTGAAGCCATTTGGAGGGCTAGAAACCTAGCTATCTTTGAAGGTAAAGAAGCTAATCCACTTGAGCTATGCCAGAAAGTTAATAGGTTCATAGTTGAGCACAAAATGTCCTTAGCAACTCATTCGAGCTTCTAATTACCGAAACCAGTTCAAAGGTGGAAGAAACCACCTAGAGGCTCAATCAAGATAAGATAAACGTTGATGCTACTTTCAAAGATGATAAATCCTCCATTGCAGCGGTTGCTAGAGATTGGAGAGGTGAAGTGGTTTTTGCTTGTGCTAAGAAAGTATATTCCAACCTCCCTCTTCAGGCAGAAGCAAAAGCCATTACATGGACTTTAAGTTTAGCTAAAAGTATTGATGTAGTTGCTATGATCGTGGAGAGTGACTCCAAAGATTGTGTAGACGCTTTGGCTTTGTCTGGTAATCAGGTCCCCTGGAGAATTAGAGGTAGATGCAATGAAATTCTCAACTTGAGGTCACTTATTCCTGGCTGTCATGTCGCCTGGATCCTTAGAGGGGCAAATAAAGCAGCCCATTCTCTAGTTAAGTGGTCATTTGTGAATAATGTTTTTGGTTCTTTTGATGTAGGCTTTGACCCTTCCTGTTTTGAGTTTATCATTAAGGAAGAGACTCTTGTTTCCTCTTTGTAGTTCTGTTTGTCTTGTGAATAAATTTCTTGTTCATAAAAAAAAAAAAAAAAAAAAAAAAAAAAGGCACTCGTAATACATATACTAAATAAAAAACATCATTCATAACCAAAAAAAAAAGAGGCAACCATAACATAGATAAATTACTTTCATAACATAGATTATCATTATTACCACCAACCAAAAAAGTAACATTGTTCCATAACTATCCCAAACCTTGTCAGTCGGTGTAGCATAACCATTTGTAAGCACACTTACAATAACAAAACACAAAAACTATGACAATGTATCTAACATTAATACATGAAGGCCCTTCTTGCCTTTTCATCATTAATCGAATGACTTTTATGAGATAACAAAGAGAGTGTTTGGATTGGGCTGAAAGTGGCGTTGCATTTTCAAGCTTCTTTTTTTTTTTTTTTTTTTTCCCTGGGCATGAACAGTAAAATTACATGATTTTACTGTGTATGGGACAAAAAACACTGTTCACGCATTATTCACGTACTGTTCATATACTGTTCACGGGTCTCACGATACTATTCACACATTTAAAAATTATTTTGCTATAGTGTTTTCAATTTTCAGTTTCAGCAACAATAAGCTCAATCCAAACGAACCCAAAGTGTTAAGTTTTCTAAAATTATTATTGACAAGGCTAGATAAACCAAAAAGCTCCATAGCAAGATTGAAGTTATTAAGGGATGGAAATTACTTTTAAATTTTATTGCAACTCATCATGATTTAGTTATTTTTGTTATTTTTTATAGATATAATAATATTTTAATTTATAGCGTTCACTCCATTATGATTGTTCTTTATCATCAAGCCAAGACACCAATTGATTTTTTGTGTAAGTGGGGTTTGAATTATTCACTCCATTGATTAGAACAACGAATTGAATCAATGCACATTCCACTCCATGTTTGACTTCTACGTTCATCATAGAAGAGCTTGCACATCCTATTCCCAGCTGGAGTTCTCTTGCATTCTGTATCTGGTATCTACATTGCACGCCACTATCGAAGAAGTAGAAGCAAAACCTATAAAAGAGGTAAGAGAACTAACTTCGTTAAATAGGCAGAAAGGAGTGGAAAATTTAATTTCAAACAATAGAACCCACTCACACCAATAAATTATTTAAGCAAAATTTTATAATCAAACAACAATAGATAGGATTAGGAGGTTAATTATCTCATGTTTATGATGTGAAAGCACCTACCTGAGTTTACGACAAGGATGAAGATATAAATGAAGAAGATGAAAAAGCAATAAACAGATTTGGGAGACATATATAATGTTTAATTGCATTTTTTTGGCAAATGAAAATAGTAATAGCAAGTATTTATAGTGGCACACTTATGCTTTTAAATTATATAAAACATCAGAGCTGGCCTTATATATAGCAAGCTTTTTTTTTCTTTTTCTTTTTTTTAAATATTTTTATGAACGGCCTTATAGCAAGCTAAGAGTGAAGCGTCCATAATTGAATATGATGGTGTTATGAAAAAGACCAACTTCTAAACTCGTCCATATGGCTCGTCCTAAGGAAAAATTGAATGGCATAATGTATGTTCGTCCAAGG
The DNA here is from genome assembly GCA_029955455.1 of Quercus agrifolia. Taxonomy (NCBI): domain Eukaryota; kingdom Viridiplantae; phylum Streptophyta; class Magnoliopsida; order Fagales; family Fagaceae; genus Quercus; species Quercus agrifolia. The sequence continues at coordinate 34,252,028 of JARQAD010000010.1, forward strand.
ATAAGCTCGTCCATCCCTATAGCCGGATGGATGAGCGTCCCAAACATTTTCCTTGAAGCGGCCTCTATTTTCCTGTCAAGTTACAAACCGTTCCCCCAATAAATGGTTATGGAAAATGGATTCTAAATAATGTAACTTCCATGGCAGTTATGGAAGTTACCTCTGAATCTTCCGAACTCCACAACGATAGAAGGAATAACTGCCTCAGACAAACACTATATAAGGGCTTTTCTACAGAAGGGTAAGATATTCAGACACTTCCACACAAATTGGAATTCCGAAAATACTGACTTTACCATCGGAGGATTCTTGGCCGGTCGTTCCCGGTCTCCTCTGATTCTGTGTTTATCTTTTTAGGACATTCCAAGTCACGTTGAGATCATCAACGCCCGAGACATTCAGCCTACTGATTTCCTTGTGTTTATCAGTTGGTGCCGTCTGTGGGAAAGAGTTTTTGTTAGATTTTATCTTTGAATTCTACAATTCCTTTCTCTGACAAAAAGGCTGCAATGGTTCAGACAAGATCGAGGGCTACCAGCCCAGGCCATCAAGAGAGTAGGGATGCTTCTAGCAATCCCCATCGCGATCTCCAATCTGCGCTTGCCATGCAACCATCCTCCATTCAACATGTGCAATCCATGGCAGAGTTAACTCGCTAGAACCAAGAACTGACAAGGGAGATTAATCTCAGGAAGCAACGGTATGAGACATATGGAGAAGAACAAGGCCAGAGCTAGGGAGATGGAAGAAATGCTTAGCCAGAAACCCAATCAAGGGGCACCACATCAAGAAGGGTGCCACACTTGGAGAGAGAGATCGACTAGATGATGAAGGTTATGGATGAGATGAGGGATAACATGAAGAGAACAAATCCCGTAGAGGATCTAGTTCACCGAACAGATTCCCCCTTTACGGCTTCCATCAATGGTCCTCCAAAATTCAAGATGCCTTCTTTGGATTCGTATGATGGAGCGCGTGACCCGTTTGATCACACTGCTACTTTTAAGACTACGATGCACCTTCAAGAGGTCCCAGATGAAATTATGTGTAGAGCCTTCCCTACCACCCTCAAAGGTCCGGCACAAGTGTGGTTCAGTAAAATACCCCCAAATTCGGTAAGTTCTTTTGAAGAGTTAAGCAAGTTGTTCGTAAATAACTTCATTGGGGGACAGAGACACAAGCATTCCTTGTCCAGCCTATTGACCATAGAACAAGGGGAGAATGAAAGCCTGCAGTCCTTTATCACTCATTTCAATAGGGAAGCCCTGACGATGGATGAGGTTGATGATAAGCTACTATTGGCAGCCTTTCACAACGGGGTTATTTTGATTTATTCATCCACAAGCTTCATGAGAAGGAGCCTCAGCCCATGGCTGAACTCATCCATTCAACCCAGAACTTTATGAATGCAGAAGACACGATCATAGCCAAAAAGAGGAAGAGAGTTGAGAGAATGGAAGCAAACCCTATGCACCACTCCGAGCAAGGCCTTTGTCTAAAAAAGGGAAAAACGGAAGATAAAAAAGACTGAGATGGTAAGAAGGTCGGTCCTTCAGCACGGAGTCAACAATACACACCACTGAACATGCTGCTCGAGCAAGTCCTTATGCAAATCGAGGATGATCCTTCCTTGAAGTGGTCGGAGAAAATGAAGGGAGATCCTAACAAGCACAATAGGAACAAGTATTGCCGCTTCCATAGAGACCATGGGCACAACACGGACAAATGTTACGATCTGATTTCCTTGTGTGTTATGAAAAATACCAACTTCTAAACTCGTCCATATGGCTCGTCCTAAGGAAAAATTGAATGGCATAATGTATGTTCGTCCAAGGATAAGCTCGTCCGTTCGTTTAGCTAGATGGACAAGCGTCTTGAACATTTTCCTTGAAACGGCCTCTATTTTTCTGTCAGGTTACAAACCGTTCCCCTAATAAACGGTTATGGAAAATGGATTCCAAATAATGTAACTTCCATGGCAGTTATGGAAGTTAACTTCAAATCTTCCGAACTCCACAAAGGTAGAAGGAATAACTGCCTCAAACAAACACTATATAAGGGCTCTTCTATAGAAGGGTAAGATATTATGAATGCAAAAGACGCGATCATAGCCAAGAAGAGGAAAAGAGCTGAGAGAATGGAAGTAAACCCCATGCGCCACTCCGAGCAAGACCCTTGTCTAAAAAAGGGACTGACGAAAGATAAGAAAGACCGAGATGGTAAGAGGACCGGTCCTTCAACACGGAGTCAACAATACACGCCACTGAACATGCCACTCGAGCAAGTCCTTATGCAAATCAAAGATGATCTGTCCTTGAAGTGGCTGGAGAAAATGAAGGGAGATCCTAACAAGCGCAATAGGAACAAGTATTGCCGCTTCCATAGAGACCATGGACACGACACAGACGAATGTTACGATTTGAAACAGCAGATTGAAAATCTTATAAGACAAGGAAAATTGAGAAATTTCCTTGGACAAGAGCATAAGGATGAGAAGTTGAAAGGGAAGGTAGAAGAGTCGTTACAACCCCCGCTTGGAGAGATAAGAGTTATTATAGGAGGAAGCTCAGCAAGTCAGTCGTCCAAGTCTAGGAAGACGTATTTGAAAGTAATGCAAAATGTTCAACTCTCTAGACGATCTCCAAGGACGAGGACCACGGACGAGCAAGCAATCACATTCACAAACGCGGATGCTGAAAGAGTTTACCACCCCTATGATGATGCCATCGTTATTACTTTGCTTATTGCCGATTATACAACTAGAAGGGTGTTGGTGGATAATGGAAGTTCGGCGGATATTTTATATTACCCTGCCTTTTAGCAAATGAGGCTCGGACGAGACCAACTTCGTCTAGTAAACTCACCCTTGGTAGGATTCGGTGGAATGAAAGTGTAGCCTGTAGGCACTATCACATTACCTGTCGTGGTAGGGGCATACCCACAACAGGTAGCCAGGGACGTGAATTTCTTGGTGGTAGATTGTTCATCCTCCTATAATGCCATAATAGAAAGACCAACTTTAAATAATTAGAAAGCAGTTACGTCTACTTACCACTTGTCAGTCAAATTTCCAACGGAGCATGGGATAGGACAAATGCAGGGAGATTAGCTGGCAGCAAGAGAATGCTACTTGGCCATGTTGGCCATGGATGAGCAAGTTCAGATGATGAATATTGAAGAAAAGAGAATCGTGGCTGAACCCATTGAAGTGTTAGAAGATGTTTCTTTAAACAAGAATAACCCTGAAAGGTGCATCAGGGTTGGAGGAGATTTAGAAGAGAAGATTAAGAAGGATCTCGTCCGTTTCCTGAGGAAGAGTATTGATGTGTTTGCTTGGAGTCATGAGGATATGCCGGGTATAGACCCTAGTGTCATTACCCACTGTCTAAATGTGTATCCTTCCTCTAAGCCTGTATGATAGAAGAAAATAGTGTTTGCTCCTGAGAGAGACAATGCTATTAAAGAAGAGGTGCAAAAGTTGATCGTAGCGAAGTTCATTCAAGAAATTTATTATCCAGACTGGTTGGCCAATGTAGTAATGGTCAAGAAGGCAAACGATAAGTGGAGAATGTGTGTAGACTTTACCGATCTAAATAGGGCTTGCCCCAAGGACAGCTACCCGTTGCCACACATTGACCAATTGGTAGATTCCACTGCGGGTCACAAGCTGTTTAGTTTTATGGATGCTTTCTCTAGATACAATCAGATAAGGATGGATGACACAGACCAAAAGAAGACATCCTTTGTCATAAGTCAAGGCTTATTCTGTTATAAGGTGATGCCCTTCGGTTTGAAGAACGCTGGGGCAACATATCAGAGGTTGGTTAACCACATGTTTCGTCCACAGATTGGGTGGAATGTAGAAGTCTACGTAGATGACATGCTGGTGAAACGTTAGGACGAGGGAAAGCATCTAGACGACTTGTAGGAAACATTTGACACACTTAGGCAGTACAACATGCCGTTGAACCCCAACAAGTGTGCTTTCGGAGTGTTATCAGGAAAATTTTTGGGGTTTATGGTTTCACATAAGGGGATTGAAGCAAATCCAGACAAGATCCAGGAGATATTGAACATGGAGCCTCCATGAAATATCAAAGAAGTCTAGTCTCTTACCGGACGAGTTGCTACCCTCAACAGGTTTGTCTTTAAAGCTACTGATAAATGTTTGCCATTTGTTAAGGTACTTAAAAAGGCATTTAAGTGGACGGACGAGTGTCAAAAAGCCTTTCAAGACTTGAAAATCTACCTTACTACAACTACTTTACTAAGTCCATCCGTGCTAGGAGAGGAGTTGTATTTGTACTTAGCAGTGACCCTACATACCGTTAGTTCAGCTTTGATAAGGGAGGAAGGAAGAGTGCAAAAGCCTGTGTACTATACAAGCAGAGCGAAAGGACGATATTCGCTAATAGAGAAGTTGGCTTTTGCATTGATAACGGCTTCTAGGAAGCTAAGGCATTACTTCCAAGCTCATGTCATCAATGTCATGACCGATCATCTGATCAAGAAAGCAATGAACAAGCTGGAAGTTGCTGGACGACTGATCTAATGGGCTGTCGAGCTTAGTGAATTTGACATCAGATATCAACCAAGGCATGCAATAAAAGCTTAAGCCTTGGCAGATTTCATTGCAGAGTGTACCCCAAATTATGATGATTTATATGAGGTGGAGAATAGTAAGAAGTGGATCGTCCATGTGGATGGATCATTTACACAGCATGTAGGAGGAATAGGAGTTGTTTTACTATCCTCGGAGGGAGATAAATTGAAGCATAAGGTTCGTCTACAGTATCAAACAACCAACAATGAAGTTGAGTATGAAGCCCTTCTTAAAGGGCTGGAGTTGGCTAAATCTGTGGAAGCGAAATCAATACTCATCTTGGGAGACTCTCAGTTAGTCATAGGCCAAGTAAATGGGACATATGAAGCCAAAGAAGAACAAATGAAAAAGTACCTTAATAAGGTGGTACACCTTATAAAGAAGTTTAAGGAAGCTGATTTCGTTCAGATCCCGAGAGAAGAAAACATGGAAGCAGATACTTTAGCAAAAGAAGCCTCAGCGAGTGAAGTAATGGACGAGTTTGATGAGATTCAATACCTGCCCAACATAGACTTTCCAGAGGTACAACAAATAGAAGGTGAAGAAAATTGGATGACTCCAATAGTATCATACTTCAAGGATCGAAAGCTTCCCGAAGGAAAAGACGAGGCCAGGAAGCTCAGAGTCAGATCAGCCAGATATGTCCTCATGGATGAGGTATTATATAAAAAGGGTTTTTCACAACCTTATCTGAGGTGTTTAGCTCCGGACGAGGCTAATTATGTATTGAGGGAGGTTCACGAAGGAGCATGTGGCAATCACTCAGGAGCCAGATCACTTGTTCACAAAGTCGTCCGTGCAGGCTACTACTGGCCAAATATGCAAGTTGATGCCAAGGCATATGTCAAGGTCTATGATCAATGCCAAAGGTTTAGTAACGTCCCCAGACAACTATCAAAATATCTCACCCCGATGATGGCCCTTGGTCTTTTGCACAATGGGGGTTAGACATCTTGGGTCCCTTTCCACTTGGGACGAGGCAGATGAAATTTCTGGTGGTGGGTATTGATTATTTCACCAAGTGAGTAGAAGCAGAACCCTTAGCAAGTATCACACAACAAAATGTCAAGAGCTTCATCTGGAAGAACATTGTGTGTAGGTTTGGGGTGTCCAGAGTATTAGTGTTCGACAACGGACGACAATTTGTCAATGCACTTTTCAGGGACTTCTGTGAACACTTCGGAATTCAAAATCATTATTCCTCACCCGCTCACCCCCAAGCAAACTGTCAGGCCGAAGTTGCAACCCATCTTGTTGAAAATCATCAAGACTCGACTTGAGGGGGCGAAGGGAGTATGGCCAGATGAGCTACCAGGTGTTCTATGGGCATACAGGATGACGGTAAGAACCCCTATAGGGGAAACTCCTTTTAAACTAGCCCATGGAAGTGAAGCAATCATACCTGCAGAAGTGCACATGGCCAACCACATGGTGACGAGATATTAGGATAAGGATAACGAGGAGCAACTCCGTTTAAACCTCAATCTAATAGACGAGGTAAGGATGGACGCAGAACATAGGACGGTGAGGTACAAAAATCTCATGGCTAGGCAGTATGATGCAATGGTAAAGCTAAGGCAGTTCAACAAAGGAGACCTCGTCCTGAAAAAGGTTTCTTTGGCAACCAAGAACCCAACTCATGGGAAACTGGGACCTAATTGGAAGGGACCCTATAAAGTTATCAATTGCAAAAGACAAGGATCCTACTACTTGGAAACTTTGAACGGGAGGAAGTTAGAGCACCCTTGGCATGTTGAACACTTAAGAAGGTATTACCAGTAAAGTCCCAGCTTGGACAAGCGTTACCTAGGATGAGCAGCTAAAAGTTCGTTTCGAAGTCTGTTTAAATATAAGCTTTGTGCATGTGTTGATTTCCTAAAACTATATTAGTCTTTAAAGTTGTCTGTCATGAGCTATGGACGAGATGATGGAGTTTGTATTTATTAAATTCCCTAATGGCATTAGTTTCTAAGCACATGCCTCACCTATAAACAATGTTTATGGTATATACATAATGTTGTGTGAATTTTTAGTATTTATATTGTTTTTATTCAAAATAATCAACAAGAAGGGTAAAAGCCCAAGACGAGTAAAATCTCTGGACGCGAAGATGTAATGTCTATAAGCTTCCCCAAGGGTAAAGCAAGAAAAAACAAGGCATATTCATCCAAGATAATGGACGAAGTAAAGCCCTTAGTACAATAGTCCTACCCATGGACGAGGAAATGCATACATGAATATTTCATGTCAAGCATAACGCCAACTATAACAATCCAATTATTTGGACAAGCAAAAAGTTAGGCTTATGGATGGAATGTAAAATCAGCTACCAAGTCCAAGGAAGAATAAAGCTGAAGAAAAAAGTGTTACCATCCCTAAAGACGAGCTACATCGGTAAAATAACTCACGAAATTCAAAAGGATGAATGAATACAACTTCTATCATGGACGAGTCAAGATTGAAACCAATGTTAAAAAAAAAAAAAAAATTGTCCACACAATGATAGAAAGGAAACAAACATTCATAAAGTCCAAAAAACCCTTGCTAAAATAAAAAGCCCAAACGGCAATCGTTTAGAATCCCGTCCTAAAAGAATGGACGAGATAAAATGTACTTGGGTTACAATAAAAAGATCCAAAACAATGGATCAAACAAAAAAAAAGAAAAGAAAAGATAGAAATACAAAGTATAATCTAAATATAAAGGTCTCGTCTTTATGAAGGAGGGGCATTGGAGTTGGGGTCGTCCTGAAGTGGCTGGGTAGTAGCGTCATCTTCCACATTAACGTCCTCAGAGCTAGTTTGAAGAAGAGAGCTGGTAGCAGCAGCCAGGTTGAGTTTAATGGAGCTAAAGTCCACTTCAGGGAAGTTTTCCATAGCATCCATTCTAAAATCCTCAAACCCTGCTCCTTAGTTGGCATCCAAAAGATCAATGTATTGCTTGGATGCCTTGAACTCAGTCACTGCATCTTCTTTAGCCTTGGAAAGAAGAGTATTCAGCTTGTTGTTCTTTTTCTGTAGATGATCAAGATGAGTATCTTTTTCCACTACATCAGTTTTTAACTCCTCAATCTAGTTTTGTAGCTCTGTTGTCTTCTCCTTAGCCTTGGCAGCTACCCCAGCCCACTTCTTAGATTCTTCATTCACCTCCTGAATCCTCATCTCTAACAAGACCCTCGTCTTGTCCAATCTTGTGGCCTGCCTGGACGCTACAATAAATTTTGACATAGCCTAAAAAGAAAAATGAAAAAATGAATGAAAATTAGATGAAAATATATATAAATAAAGCTGTTAGCAAAGACAAGGAAAAAATGTGATTACTTACCTTAAAAGATCATGAACACCAGAATGTTCAAAATCCTTTAAGGACATGTCATAACAAGTGTTTATGTCCTCGTCTGAAACAACTTTCTGGAAACGCTCCCAAGCCAGGTTTTCGTTTTCAATCATATTTGAAGGGACCCGTTGAGAAGGCTAGGATGTGGCAGGCACAGTCATCTTGGGCGGAGGAGTCTTGGACGTAATGGTCTCAATTGGAGTGGACGAGTCCACGTCATATATTTTGATGGACGATTGAGACACAAGAAGGTTGAGCTTGACTGTTTGGGACGACACATGCCTAGCCTTTTTGCCTCGTCGGTTGAGGAGATTTCCCAAATCAAGGTTTTTAGATAAAGACCTCTTTTTGTCCCCAACTAACGGATGAGCTTGAGACTGAGCCTCAGGACGACTCTCTTCACTTACAACTTCTTTCTCCTTGTTTTCTTTCATTGTTGACATTCCTAAAAGCAAAAAACAATAACAATAAGTGACAAATTGTAAATAGATCAGGAAATATGACAGGATGTTCGAATGACTATTAAATGAAAGCTTACTTCTTCGCACTGTGACCTCATGAGCAATAGCCTCGTCTGATGGTTCAGGACCAAGTCCCCACTTGGCAAGACGTCATAGGGTAACCAAAGAATGAAAATCCCTATCGGCAAAAATACGAGCCCTGTGGACGTGGTCATGATGAAATTTGCTTAAGGATGGTCGTTTAACACTTGTAAAGAAAATGGAAAACAAGAGTTAGAAACAAATAAAAAAGTTATAAGAAAAAGAAAGATGAAAAAGGGGAGGGATGTACCTTCAGGACGAAGGTTCCCTAAGTCCCTGGAGTAAGGGGTGAAAGGATCCCTGCCAACGTCCACAGGGTTTCCTGGCTAAAAGCCGGAGACAAAGATAAACTCTAGCTTCCAATTCCTGTCAGACGAGGCCAGGCACTTGATTAATCTACAATCTTTACCCCTAGCTGTGAATTGGTAAAAGCCAAGGGATTGTTTTATTTCTGAGGGCTTGTAACAAAAGAGGAACTCGTCCACAGTAAGAGGATGGTCCCCTCCAAATACTTCCCTCCACAAAATTTGCATAGAGATAATTAATCTCCACGCATTAGGATTGAATTGACATATGCCTAAACCTAACCTAACCAGTAACTCTCTGGAAAATGCATTCAAAGGCAACCTGAAACCCCCAAGAAAAGAGCTTCATAAATGCCTACTCCAAAATGGGGATTGCAGCACCATTCTCCACGAACAGGCAACCTAGGGTTAAGCTTGTCCGGGATTTGGTACCATGCCTTAAGATTGTTAAGCCTTTGCTTAGTTTTTTTGGAATGAATACCTATTACGCAACTATAGATGGTCTCCTCTTCGTCTAAAGGACTAGACGGGGGGACACTAGATGAGGTGCCAGCTTGAGAACCAGAGGCTTTCCTAAGTTGATCCTGGATAACTTCTAAAGGGAGCCCAGAGACACCAGAGGTATATCCCTCGTTAGTAGAACTCCCCCACTATTATGGCTACTACTACTAGAACCATTATCACTGGATGTATCATAATACTCGTCTATAGCTTTCTCTGTACTATTACTAGATGAAGAAATAACAGTTTCAGACAATTTTTGGAAACTAAAAACCTAAAGACGAGAAGGAGGAGAATACTTGGCTCTAGATGGAGGAGGACTATGGACGCAGAGAGACTTCTAGACGAAGAGTGTCAGGAAGAAAAATTTCAGAAATGCAAAGGGTAGAGGAGGAATTCCGCTATTTATAGGCAGCTGACCTAAGCACTTGAAACGACACAACCAACTAGAAAATGACACGTGGCTTACCCCTCGAAAAAATAAATCGACGAGACTGATCACCATTAAAATTATGACACGTGGCACATCTAACTGTGGACATTAAATGCGTACGTCTAGTGAAATGATGTCGAGCTACACATTCCCTTAGGCGATCCATGTGAACGATGGGGCAATTGATGGTGTTATGAAAAAGACCAACTTCTAAACTCGTCCATATGGCTCGTCCTAAGGAAAACTTGAATGGCATAATGTATGTTCGTCCAAGGATAAGCTCATCCATCCGTCTAGCTGGATGGACGAGCATCCTGAACATTTTCCTTGAAACGGCCTCTATTTTCTTGTCAAGTTACAAACCGTTCCCCCAATAAATGGTTATGGAAAACGAATTCTAAATAATGTAACTTCCATAGCGGTTATGGAAGTTACCTCCGAATCTTCCAAACTCCACAACGGTAGAAGGAATAACTATATAAGGGCACTATATAAGGGCTCTTCTACAGAAGGGTAAGATATTCAGACACTTCCACACAAATTGGAATTCCAAAAATAGTGACTTTACCATTGGAGGATTCTTGGCCGGTCTTCCCAGTCTCCTCTAATTTTGTGTTTATCTTTTCAGGACATTCCAAGTCACGTTGAGATCATCAACGCCTGAGATATTCAACCTACTGATTTCCTTGTGTTCATCAGAATTTATCAAAGATTATTTAATCAAACTTGATCTTGATCCCTAGGAAACTAAACGAGCAAATGCTTCTTTCATTGTTGAACTCACAATTGTCTTCACTTTAAAACTATTATAAATATATTACAAAGTATTGTTCCCTAACAATCTAAATGATTTAAAAAAGGAAAAAAATAAAAACTAAAGGTTAGTATCTAGGTATTTTTATGGTGCAGAAATTCCCAACATTGTATTAAATACTTGGGGAAAGGGAATCTATGGTGTACACATTCCTCACATGTTATTTGATAGCTCTCAAAAAGAGATAATATATATATATATATATATATAAATTTTTTTGCATTATCTGAGGATTTTATTGAAAGCTAAACTTGCAGTACAGGATAAACATTAGTGTCATAACAAAATACAAATACAAGACAAAGACGAAACCAACTTCAATCAAAATACAACTACAAAAATGTAGACATAATAAAACACGCTACAAACAGACTTCCAAAAGACAATTACAGACTTCAACTTCCTTGATATATACATCCCACCAAGCAAGATAAGGTGAATCCCAGTGAGTCCCAAAAATAACATTGCATCAAGTGTCATATAAAAATATTTTGTTTTTATATGTTTGGATGTAGGGAATCCCAGTGAGTCCCAAAAATAGCATTGCGTCAAGTGTCATATAAAAATATTTTGTTTTTATATGTTTGGATGTAGGGTAGAAGTGGAGGGAACAACAAAAAGAGTAGAGAAAGATATATATAGAAACCAAAATGAGCAATGGCCCGTTTGGTAATGTTGTTCTAGTAACGTTCTTTAAGTGTTGTGGAAATACGTGTGTGTGAAAAATTGTTGTAAAAATATGTGTTGTGTTGTTTAAACAATGAAAACTGTTGTTTAAACAACACAACCAAACAAACCCTAAAAAGCTAGGTGTGTTTTGTACATGTACTTAAAAACCGAAAACATGTATTTGAAAATATGTGTGAAAATACGTGTGAGTAAAAAAGTGTGTGTAATTTTGCAACTTTTTTTTAGAAGAATGCCAGGTATTATTATTTAATAGAAATTAGTCATAATCCACTATGAGTACATTATTGATATGTGGATGAACATCCTTCATCCACATAGATAAACAGCTAACATGTCTAGTAAGGTTATGAACTAAAGAGTTACACTGTCTACGAATATGAAAATAACTAAGAAAACAAAAGGTATTTGTAAGTAATTTGGCCTCAACAATAAGGTGACCATATGAGGCAAATGACTCATCCTCTAAATTCCTAAACAAAACTTAAAGCCCTCACTGCGGCCATTGCTTCTACATAAGCTATAGAGTGGGGTCAAAAGTATTTTCTCTACCATGAACGCCAAAACCAAACCTCCGTTTAAGGGTAAAATTATCATTTCATGACATAAGGTTAAAAACATAATTTTAACTGTTGGATTTTCAATAGTTTGTTGAAATAATTTAGAAAATCCTAATGGTCAAAGTACTAGGGGTGGCAAAGTAAGCCCAAACCCATTTGCCCACCCAAACCCACCCACTCTAATTGAACCCAAACCCACCCAATTATTAGTTGGGTTAAATGGGCATCAACCCAATTAGACCCAGTGATTATTGAGTTTTAACTAAAAACCCATTGAGACCCATTTAACCCATTTAACCCAGCCCTTTCCATAAAAAAGAAAAAAAAAAAAAAAAACCCCTCAGACGTTTTAGTGTTCCAGGGTTTTCATTTTCCTTCATTTTCTCGACCTCTAAACACTTCTCTCTCTCTCTCTCTCTCTCTCTCTCTCTCTCTCTGTTATTTGCATGTAGATGCTCATTGAAACTCATAACTCGTCGACGCGACTCACCATGACTAGGCCGAGTTCGACTCAAGCTGTTCTACCCCATGGCGAATAATCCGTCGAAGGCCAATAACAATGATTTCCTCAAGCAAATTCTCGCCCTGCCCAGCTTCACTTCAACTGAGGCTAGCTTGACCGGCGCCGATGGAGGCTTAGGCAGTTCGGGGACTGGTCCGCCTCCAATGATGCTTAAGCTAAGCTCCGATGACCTTGGCGGTGGAGGTGGTAGGTTTGGTGGTTTTCATAGACAGGTGTTTCCGTTAGGGCTGAGCTTGGAGCAAAGGAAAGGAAGGTTCCTGAAGCCCAAGGAGGCCTTCAGCAACGGTAAACACTTCTGAGACGACGTCGTTGATGGTAGAGCTTCGTCTATGAAAAATGTAAGCTAGAAACTTTTTCTTTATTCTCTGTTTGGTTAGTTAGAAAGTGACAAAATTTGAAGGAAAATGATAGTTTTTTTAACAAAAAAAAAAGGTTATTTTAAAATTGAGTCAAGTCTCGAGCTTGTTTAGTAAGGACTCTGGTTGAAAATTTTAAATTAAGTTCAAATTACTGAAATGTAAATGATTTGAGTATCTTGTAATCAATGCAACGAACAGATCAAAAGAAAGTCAAGCTATATCCAAGTAATACAAATTGTTCAGTCTTTGATTTAATTGTGCTCATTAATTAGCATAATCTTTGTTTGCTGCTGAGAAAAAAGAGAGGAAATTAGACTATGAAATTCTAGCTTTCATTTCTAGGATGACATTATCAGATTGGACGGTCCATGTGAAGTATCGACACCACCAGATCCTCCAGCTTCAAAGCTTCAAAATGTTTATTTTCACTTTAATGACATTTTGGTAATTTTGATAATTGGGTAATTGGGTGAGTTGGGGTTTACTCATAAGAATTAGGTTGTGTTGGATTTGGGTTAGAAGCAATTAGTTAAATGGGTTTTAATGGGTAAATGAGTTTTATATACCCAACCCAAACCCACCCATTTGACACCCCTAGGTCAAACCCCTATATCATATACTTCGATTAGATTACCAGGCTAAAAGTTATAGTTAGAAAAAAGATTTAACATTTAATGCATTCCTACAATTAAGACGGGATACATATGGTTGTGATTAGTTAATTTTGTTTGGCCCTTTAAAGATTTAGTTATTATTAAGGGTGTACCATTAAGAATAGATTGTTTAATTACAATGGATAAATAGTACAGCTTTTGTTTTTTATAATTAAATTAAATTTCTTAGAAATATGTATTTAATTAAAATCAATCATATCCTAAATATCTGACCTTGAAAAGAGTAAATTTTAGGTCCCAAAGTCGGATTAAACTTAAAAACTAATGTCTTCTAAAAAAAAAATTACTGAAAAACTAATGTGGAAAAAGTTAAAACTGCAATAAATTTTTTAATTAAATTTTTTTTTTTTAAATTTTAGTTCAAAACTGCAATAAAATTGAAACTGATCAAGATTGGAACCCTATGTCCAAATGTCAATTAACACTTGGACTTGGGCACTAGGGGCGAAGCTACCTTATTGCTTGGGGGGGCCATGCCTTCCCCCCAAATTTTAGGATCTGTTTGATTGTGTTGTTTAAACAACAGTTTTCGTTGTTTAAACAACACAACACGTATTTCCACAATACTTTTTCATCCACACGTATTTTCATAACACTTAAACAACGTTACTAAAACAATATTACTAACAGACCCTTAATTTTCTTTTGCTATTATGGTAGTTTTAGGCTATAGGTCTGATCCAACAAGGAAGCAATAGGCAATAGGTCCCCTCAAAAATATATTACCGGCCCCCAATTATTCCTAAGATCTTAACAAAGTCCAATAGATACATGATTCAAAGTCCACAAATCCTCAAATAATATACTAGCTAGCCCCCCAATTGTCCAAATGATTTGTTGTGTACCCAATGCATACTATTTCAAAAGAGCATCATTTAATCACTTCTTCAAAAAACTAACCTTTTTTCCATTTTTTTCAATCTCAAGAAGCTACCTTTAGTACTTCTCCCTATTTCTGCCAGCCTACATTGGCCTCTCTCAAGCCAATATGTTAACTCACTTTTCAACACAACCAAATAAACTCAAGCATATGGGCATTTAGATTTAAGTTTTGTTATATATATGATAATGGTCATATGGTTATTTTATTTTATTTTATTATTATGATATGAATCTGACCATATGAGTTTTTGCCTTTCTAATTAGTTTAATGAATATGTTTTGTTTATCAAGATTTTGTTCTTCAATTTTTGTATTGCTATATTATAATATATTTTATCTCTCTATGTCATCATTTTTTTAAGTTGATTTTTTTTTTTTTGAAATTGGGTGTTAAATAATTCATTAAAAAGTTAAAATATAGGAAAATTTCAATATTACAAATGATGATGGGTTGATAGTTTTTAAAACAATAGTGAAATTTTTTGTATACATCTATCGTGATCTAAATAATTGTTGAGAATATGATGATATATCAAAGTTGATAATTCTGTATTCAATAAAATTTTGAATTATGATTATTGTATTAATACTACAATTTTTGTTGTGGAGATTCTATTAAAAAAAATAATGACAACAAACCGCCCCCCAAATATAAATTCTTGGCTACATCCTTGTTGGGCATTGAGTGCCATTGACATTTGGTCACCTAGGGCAAGTGTTGATATTCAACACTCATTGCCAGCCAATAGGCACATGCCTCTCCGACTTCAAATTTCCAACGTCTTATCATGTGTATATACATAAATATATATATATATATATATATATATATATTGTTTTTGTTTCCAAACATCATCTTATCAAAATCTAATTTGATAATCCAAAATTATCAACCTTGAGGTGTTAGAAACTCATTTAAACTCATCAATTCAGGCTTCAATCACTAAATTTCTTGCTCTTTAACTAGGTCAAAATGCAAAACTCAACTTCTAAGTTTCACAACTTTTCATTTCAGTCCTCTAAGCTTGCATTCTATCATTTCAGCCTTCTAAGTTTTAATCCTCCTCAATTCAGTCATCTATTAACATTCCATCTATTACTGTCGTTAACTTACCCAAAAACTATGTCGTTTTGGCCTAAATTTAGAATTGGTTATTTCACTACTAAAGCATCTCTGGTAAGAATTGATGATGGACTACAACTACTTTGAATGTTCAATTGAAAACCAAAATCCTCCTCTACCAATATACTTCAACCACTCTGGTAAGATCTGGGTTATTTCACATATGGGTTATGACACTTTCACCACATCAATTATTTATGTAGTACATATGAGTTGTAAATGGGTTTTCAATTCTAACTAATTTTCTTCCCAACGTTATTTAGCCATGAATTACAACACTCAAGTAGTGGTCCTAAATTGTAGTTGTATTTTACCTGTTTGAGAGATTGAGAGACTAAGAGCGAGAGACAGATTGAGGGAGAGAAAGAGGACATATTTCGATAGCTCGGCTCAGGCCAATACTCGGCGGCTCCGCTCAATCTGTCTCTCGCTTTCCCTCTTGGTCTCTTGGTCTCTTTCTCCCTTTTGCTCTCAATACTTGGCAGCTCTGTCCTCTCTTGTTTGCTATTTTAATGTCTGGGTTTTTACTTTTATTTTTTATAATTAACTTTTTTTAATTAAGAAATAAATAATAAAATAATATTTAAATATTAAATTAAGGTCAAAACGACATTGATGTGGGCAAGTTAATGGCATGAGTGAATGGAATGATAACAAAGGACTACATTGAGGAGGATTGAAACTTAGAGGACTGAAATGAAAAAATGCAAACTTAAATGACTAAAATGAAAAGTTGTGAAATTTAAAGAGTGAGTTTTGCATTTTATCCTAAAAACTATGTTCAATTCATCCTAAACATATAGTTGTAGTGTTAGGATCAACTTTTTAAACCTAAATTGATTATCAAATCCTTGCATGCAGGTAGAAATACTCAAACCTCTGGTTATTTGTGTTGGAAAATTTGGTTTTGCATCTCATACAAAACACACAGCGGAAGCAACAATCACGGATTTACTTCATTTATGAGAGATAACATGTAATCTTGAATTTTAAAACAAAGAATAGAAAGTGTACTTTGATGCTATGAAATTCAAAAACAGGACTTTAGAATACTTTTAATCTTCATCTCAATTCCACACGGTGCCTAAGAAGTGTGGTCTCTCAATCAGTCTTTATATACATTGGTTCTCAAAGAAAATCATTCTTCTTCTCCTTGTAGAGAAAAACTATTTTCTTTTCTTTTCATCATACGTACATTTTAACTACTTTGGTAGTTACTTTATTTAATAATTCTTATTAAATAAAAATTGATCATCTAATTGGGTTAGCCTTTTGGGCCTACCCAATTGGGATTTAGTTTATGGCTTGAGATGGGATCAAAGGGAACAAATAAGACTCTTAACTCCGATGGCTCTAATGGGACTTGGACTTTTCTATCAACTCTTAAAAGTCCAAAGTTACCATTAATTATATTTAATACTACTATATAAATATAATTACACTCTAGGCCTTATTAATAAATTATATCCCAAGACTCTAATGATATTATTTGACTCCTCCATGAAATATTCATAGTGAACAAAGTCATAATGAACTGTCACTTTGTAAACAACTATTTTATCCTTCAGTACCCAGTTTAATCTTTTACTTATTCACATTTATTGAAAACCAATTTCTATAAATATAAGTTTTAGTAATTCCTTACTAAAGTGGGGGCCCTAAATAACCAATTCTCATTAAACTTATCTCAATGGGATATTTTGTGTCTCTATAAAAAGAGATTATGGATTCCATCTCGAAAATATGTGTTCTCTTAACACTACGTGTGGTTACTCAACATACTGAGGTTTTGACCGTAAATATTAGATCTCACTTTTGATATATCAAAGTAGCTCACATTTCATGATCGGGTTTACTAACCTCTCAAGATTGAGAGTCTATGAAATTAGAAATCGTGAGATTAATTATTTAGGTGACAGTTGTTGATTAAATAATTAATCTCACAGCGGTTCAGTTCAATATGTCTTAACACTCAAGACACATTAACACATCAACCAGAAGTCTCCACTTCCACGATCAAGACAAACCATCTTAGTTGATGTGTTATAGTCTTTGCAGATAAAACGCCCAATTTCATCACCGACTACGAACTATATTTTGAGTTTACAAGGAACTTGTAATTTATATCTTCTATAATTAAATCACATAAATCACATACAATGCATCTCAAGGATTATGATAATGTCTCATTAGTTCATTTGCAAATAGTCTTATATAATTAAACAAATTAATTATTTATGACATGCCAATAAATTGAATTTTAGGGCATAAACCCCAACAGTTTGATCTTTAATTATTGCTTCTAGTTTATCAAACACATGTTTGTCTTTGCGAAAAGTTGAAAGTCTGTGATTATCTAATATCAGCGGTGCGTGGTTTGACTTTGTGATTGGCCATGTTTTAAGGACGCCATTTGCAAATGAGTTTGATATCCACTCCTCATTGGCAAAGGCAATGAGAGAATAGAGAATAGTGTTCATACTTCATAAACTTATTGACGAAGGCTATGACAGAATAGACAACGGTGTTCATAAAAAAAAGTGGGAGAGGTACACAGTTTTTTGCGATTGGGTGCTAGAGGAATTATACACATGAGGGAAGTGGAATTATTTGGGTGAGGGCACCAATAACATAGCCAGCCGAGTCTCTCACAATTACCCTAATTCCAACTGCATTGGAATCACGATACTGCACCATCAGAATTTACTTTGTAAACTGGGTAGTAAGAGGGATGCCATCTTACTTCACTATGGAACGCTAAAGGAACCTATCTCTGTTCTTCTTGAGCCAAGAGAAATTCTTGGAGGTAATCCACTAATCATTGGCTTTGAGCCAAATCTGGTGCATTTGCATGTTTTCATTCCTAACTCGATCATAATTTCTTTTGTTCCATCAAAAAAGATATTAAAACTTGGCCCCTCTCAACTAAAATTTTTTATTCTACCTTGATCATGTGAGATACAAAATTAATTATGAGTAATGCTACAGTTGCAAACTATTTTACAATATTTTTACAAACTATTGATGTGACTAATTTCTTATGGTTTTCATCAAAATCCACTATTAACTCAACTTTTTCATTTACCAATAATCACTCACCACATCAATAGTTTGTAAAATTTTTTGTAAAAAAAATTTGTATCTCTAACATTACTCTTCTTATATATATAATTTGATCATAAAGCAAAATATATATATATATATATATATATATATATATATATATATATATATATATATATATTGTGGGGGTAAAAAACAACCACTAAGAGAAAAGTGATAACAAAGATGATTTACCCAATTAATTTATAAAAAGATGGGCAAATATTTCACAATGGGAGATCTAAACAACAAATTGAAAGATAAGAAGGACCAAAAAAGACTTTTATAGATATAGAAACTGGATTTCGGACATACAAGGGATAGGATAAAAGATTAAAAACTGTTAGACATATTGTTTTATTACAACTTTCTCTCTCTTGTTCTTCTCTAAGCTTACTCACCAAACTTTTTTGAATCCCTTCTCATATTGCACCTCTCCACCTTTTATAGTCATTTTTCCCTACCCTCTCTTACCAGCTGGCCTGTTTCCAGCCAGATTTGGGGGATACTTGTCCCATCACCCCTCTGTTCTGCCACTCTTTGATCATGAAATAGGACTTCTAAGGATGTTTCCACCATTCAGACTAGTCAATCAACATTTAAAGTGGCAGAGATTATGTGTAAAACCTCATTAATGTGGAGGTGACTGTTTTAGTGTGTGTTTGGCAAAAATTAAAAAAGCCAGTTTATTTTACTATTCAGCTTAGTTTTGCTACTATTCATGGGTTTCAATGTATTATTTCAGCTGATTTTTACCTTTATCTACAGTACTTTTAACAAAAAAATTTCAGTTTTAACAAAATAAACGGATCCCAAACAAACTCTTAGTGCTGCTTATCCCTTTTTTGCGCTTCTTGAGTTTAATGGAAGGTGGCACCTTGGTTCAGAGGGGAATTGGTTACCCGTGATCCTTTCGTCAACTGGCACAAGGAGGGCTCAGTTCATCACCTCAACAATTGACCTCGGTAATTGTTGTAGTTCGGGCCTTGGTGGAAACGATTCCAGGAGGTTCCCTTTTGTCTATCAGATCACTTCATCCTTATTCGTGCCTTTGGGCTAGATTTACATATAAAAATGATCTTATTGGGCTTTTGGTTCTCATCCCTAGCTCATATTCATCCCCAATATATATATATATATATATAGGCAAAGAGAAGAAGAAGAAGTAATGACTGGGCTAATGATCATACATTTTCCCAAAAGAGAGGCATTTTATTCCCATACAAATTCATGGTCCATAATTCATGATACTCTAAATTCTTTAATTTAAATAAATAAATAAATAAACTCTATATCAACAGAACTTGACTTGAATTTAGTATTTTTGTGTATTGGATTCATCAAGATCATGACACATGGTCAAAAATAAAAATGTGTTATAATCCTAACAGATCAAGTGCACGGCGCACCGGACCTAACCTTTGCCCCTTGTGGCCCACATTTGCAAACATTAATCATAACTGGTATTATTTCTTCATTGCAATTTCAATTCAATTAATGCTTTGCATTTAATAAGTTTATATATATATATATATATATATATATATATATATATATATATATATATATATATATATAAATAAAATAAATGTTTTGTTCATTATGTTTGACAAAATAAGTTATGTTCAAACAATTTTGTATCATTTTTTTTTTACAATATCAAAGTGATTTATGGTTGGAATAAAATAATATTACTTCTATAGGAATATTATGCATTGATCATAATTTTATTCTAATTTGTTGAAGTGATAAGTTGTGAGTGATGAAACATAAAAGTGATATTAATTATTGGATCCATATAAAAATCATTATTTATTATTTGCAACTAGTATGTAGTCTTTCTCAAAAAAAGAAAAAAAGAAAAAAAAAACATGTAGCCTGCATTGTGAGGCTACAATTCTACATACACTAAGATTTGTATATCGTATAATTAGCTATAGTATTTTAATATTTTTAGGTTGTGTTTTTTTTTTTTTTTTTTTAAATTCTCTTTTGATTGTATCTTATATTTAACTTAATCCACTTTCTAAAAAAAAAAACTTAAACCATATGATAATTTCATGTAATTTTTTGTTAGCACTTATTTTGAATATTCTATCATACAACTTTAAGGAGGTGTTTTGATCCTAATTAACCTGTGTATAATTATAATTTGGTCAATAACAAATATTTATCATTTTATTGGGTACTAAAATGAAATTTATCATGCCCACACAAAGCTTCTAGCTGGTTACATAGTCCATAAAATGCCACATATTATCCCAAGATCAATTTTAAGGTGTTTTTTTTTTGAGAGAATTTCAACCTATGGCATCCACTCCTGATGATAGCTCATTTTCATCAGACCAAGACACCAATCAGTTTTTGGTGTAGGCGGGGATTGAACTCCAGATCTCTTATACAACCATCAGAGACTTTACCAGTTGAGTTAACTGGAACCCACAATTTTAAGGTGGTTTAGATCATAGGTATTAGACCAAAAAAAAAAAAAGGATTAAATTAGGTGTATGATTGATTTACTCTTTGTTTTTTCAATGAATAATTAACTTGGTGTAATTTTTTTTTTAAACAAGATACAAAAATAAAAATTCTTAAATTAAGCACGTGACACAAAATTAGACATTAATTGAAATTATATATATATATATATATATATGATTACCATCTTAACAAGTTGTGAAAAAAAAATAGTGTTTTTAGCAAAATTGTTCAGTGCCTATGCCAACCACACAAGAATCAAGATTAGAAAAGCAAACTCAAACCTAGGGGTGGCAATTCGTATTCGCGGGTTAGATTCGTGTCGTGTCAAGCCATGAGTATTCGGCTAAATAGGGTGACCCGAACCTGACCTGTTTAGTAAACGTGTCGGAAATCCTCCACCTAAACACGACTTGTTTATTAAACAGGTTGACTTGACCCGACACATTTAACTCGTTTAATTAACAAGTCATGTAAAAGTCAATACAAATAACCCGTTTCATAATCTATTTAATTAATAGCTCAGCAAAATTGAGACACCTGGACCTGCCATGGAGTGCAATTGCGCCCACGTCATGTGCATGTGTTGCCATTTCTGCCATGGGGAAAGTCCTAAGCCAAATCCTAGATTTTTTATTAGGCTCACGCGCTTCAAAAACCCATTTTCGTGGGTTCTTTCTCCTCACTCCACGGTATACTGGATGTCGCATTTTATTAAACTTCTTTCTCCCATCTCGTTTTTTAGGATTCTTTGAAACCAGTATGACGTCCTCGTTTGACAAGTCGACCATGTGAGTACTGTCACTCCCGTACTCTGAGGAACATATATCAGACCCCATTAGATACTGTGGGTCCGAGTAATGTCTTGAAACATCCATGTATGTCTAACACAAAGCTAAATCTCAAAAGGGCTGTGTTTGTCTTAAAACATCCGAGAAATGTCTTAATTAGGATAGTACTCTCTTCATCTCACTCAGTACTGCTAGTGAGCTTGTGTTGAAGTAGTGTAGCAGAAGATGTAAGCAAGCAAAGCAAAGAGTTGCATTTGTGTTTGTGTTTGTGTTTGGATTAGTTTTAAGGGGAAATTATTATGTACTCCATCTTCTCACATGAATGGTGAGTCCCACTAATTAAATTTATGGTGGGACCCACCATTCATATGAGAGGAGGGAGTACGCATTTATGGTACTCCGGAAATACCTAATAATTTTCCAGTTTTAAGAAGAGTGAGAGTTGGGACACACACATATATAGACGTTATGTGATACAAAGCGTTAATGAAGTGACACGTACGGAGGGGGATAATGGAGAGGCTGTGAAGAAGCCCCGTGCCAATGGTTTCTACAATTTGGATTGGAAGATATTAATGGGTGTGTTTGGATTGAGCTTATTTTTGCTGAAACTGAAAACTGAAACTGAAAACACTGTAGCGAAATAATTTTTAAATGTGTAAATAGTACTGTGGGACCCATTTTTAATAAAAAAGTTGCTGAAAAGTGTAATTTGTGAGATCGTAAACAGTGCACAAATATACTGTTCACAGTTGACAAAGTCAACTATTGCGGCTGAACAACAAAAAAAAAAAAAAAAAAAAAAAAAAAACGCAAGACCAAAACGTAGACGCAGCAATAATTTGGATCCAAACGGTCACATTATTAGTTGGATTTTTCATTATTTAGAGTCAAGTGGGTTGTGGGGTTTTCGTTTGGATAATTTGTCCGGTTCGGGACTTTGAGTGAAAGTGATTGGGGCCTAATTTTTTTTTTTTTTTTTAATTTTGTCGTTGCTCAAAGGTAGTCTTGTGCGGTGTGTCTTTGAATTTTCTCTATTCTTTTTTTCTCTCAGACATAAACACAAAACCGCTCAGACATCTCTCCGAACTCTGAGGAAACAAAAGAGATGAAGCGGTTTGTGGCGGGGAGTCTGGCGAGGGGGCTGATCAGCCGCGGCGGTAGCATGCAGGGAGTGATGATGAATAAGCAGCAGAGTCAACAGTACTACTACTGGAGGAGTAGAATGATGAGCTCGGTGGCGGAGAAGAGCAAAGAGGTTGTTAACGGAGGAGGAGTGGAAGCGATCAAGGAAGAAGAGAAGAAGAATGGTGATGAGGAGAAAGGAACGGTGAATAGCTATTGGGGGGTGTCTAGGCCTGGTATCAAGAGACCAGATGGTACCGATTGGCCTTGGAATTGTTTCATGGTGATAATAACTTTTCTCTCTTTTTCTTTGGGTGATTCTATGGATCCTTGTGTACTTGTGAATGAATTTTTTTGTGAGTAATTGCCTTTTTTGTTTTTTGGTTGTTGTTGTTTTAACTTGCACTTTTAACCGTTGTAATTGACTATAGAGGTTACTGTTCTGGATTTTGTTGCCTATTATGCTGTCCTTTTTTACATTTTTTGTTCTTGTTTTGGCTATTCTACAACAGTTCTACGCACCTTTTAAAAAAAAAAAAAAAAATTATTTATTGTAAATCTTAAAATGGATTATTGATTGTTCTCCTTTTTTCCCCTTCTTTTAAGAGATCTTTCAGATTTTACAGCTTTAAAAAAAAAAGGGAAAATCTACCATGTGTTGTTTTAAGTGAATAGGAATAGTGGTGAAATTTTAGTGGAAGAACCGGTCATGGTTGGTTATATCATATTTAGACCAGCCTTCTTATTGTGTGGTAGCATTTTGGTGGTTTCATCTAACTCAATTAGTAAAGTTTCTGATAATTGAATAAGAAATTTGGTATTTAATTCCTGTTTATATCAAAAACTGATTAGTGTTTTGGTTTGATGATAAAATAGTACAATTTTTAAAAACGGACGTCATAGGTTAAAACTCTATTAAAAAAGAAAAAAATGTAGCATTTTGAGTCTTCAATTCATTGACTGACATACACTTGTTTATTTTGATATGTTACTCATTTTTTTAACCCTCTGTTTTCAGCATTTCTTTAGTGAGATAATTTTCAGCTGCAGATTAGGACTTACTCATTTAGTCAAAGTGATCTGAAGAATCAATCTACAAAAATGACAAGTATTTTAGATACATTTATAAAACCAGCTATTAAGTTTGATAATGCAACAATTTCAATAACCAATATACGTGGCATTTTCCTGAATGTTATTGTAACATTTAATTTGGAGATGTTTTCTATATTTCGTTATTCCATTCTTTCCATGCAAAAACAAAAAATTTACTTGTCAACCACATTACGTATTATTCTATTCTCTTGTGAGTTTATATTACACGGAACTTCAAGAAATTTTTTTATTAAGTGTACATACTAGTTTCTATTGATTGATTTTCTTTTCTGATGTAGCCATGGGACTCTTATGAGGCAGACTTGTCAATAGACTTGACAAAGCATTATGTGCCAAAGAAATTTTTGGATAAAGTTGCGTACAGGACCGTGAAACTTCTTAGAATTCCATCGGATATGTTTTTTAAGGTACGTCACCTTTGTTGTGTGTTGTATTGTATTCATCAAAAAGTATACTTAACTTTTACTCGTGTTTTGCTTTTAACGCTCTGTTTGTTTCGATGTAAAATATTTACAAAAGTAAAATATTTTACATGTAAAATATTTACAGGAAAATATTTTCATTTTACAGTATTTGGCAATGTATATTTTAACACTGGCCGTGTATTTCCTAGAGTGTAAAGACTCTTCTCTTAGGTAGAATCCAAATTTTGCAAACTCAAGAATTCTCTGTTGGATGGTGCTAGTTTCATTTTCATTTCTTAATCCCCCCACCCCCTTGTGATTTTGACTTGTTCTGTTATATCGTTTGTTTTTGCTGTCTCTGGGCCCCATTTTTCTTAAGATCTTTCGAAATATATAGTTGAAGACTTTCAAAGTACTGATACGGAGGGAGCTTAATTAAATTTATGAAATTGGTAAAATGTCTGATGCAGGTGTCCACACCAGTGTCTTTCTTTAATAGTCAATAGATCTTTGCTCTCTAATTTTACAAAGTATTCTTCATTAAGATGACCATAATCTTTCCAAGCTTTAATGAATGTCAATAGTAATAATGCATGTTGGGCTCACCTTCTCAACAAGCTTAAGATGTGGTGTTGCTATCATGAATATTGTATTGATAGGCAGACCACTAAAGATCAATTTTAAAATAGTTGCATATCTTTTAGCCTGCTCTTATGGAGAGCCTTGTCTTCACCACTGACGTATATCTGCATCGAAGCTAATTATAATTTTCTGTAAGTCAGATTGAGTTTAGTGTCATACATACCAATAGAATTTACTGTGCAAAACAGGAAATTTGATTTGGATTACTTAGTCATACAGAGTGTTACAAGCCAGTTATTGATTATTAATAATACAGAGCACTAGAACTTCATACTTATGCCTGTCAAATAAACAAAAATTTTAGGAATTATTCATGTTTCTCTTATCACAATTTGAGACAAATATGTGAGATGGGAAAGTGGGGAAGTTAGTTATACTGAAGGAGAATAGATCACTTTATAAATGGAAAATTGTTGGTGTAGGTGAAATTGAAATACTATAATATGTATGATTTATTTTTATTTTATTTTTTATAATAATTAAACACTATGTGGCCTGAGTGGCAGCCAATGTGACTTTCTATGTAAAGACAAATAAGGTGCACACAAAGTTCTTTTTTTCTTTTTTCTTTTTTTGTGCGTGTGTGCATGCACTTCGTACGGTTTAACTTACTGATGTAGATGCAATGAGATGAAGATAAGTGACCTCCTTTAATGTGCAGGGAAGATCTCTTGATAGTTTTTTGAGCAGAACATAACTATTTTGTTCCTAGATTCAAGTTCTATATATTGCAATTGTATGTTAGTTGTCCCTTCTTTTCAGTGGATTTACCAAACTCTAAAACTTGAATTGTTCTTCTCTGGGGACAGCATGTTTTAGCAATTGTTGTGTCTGCTTCTCGATATTGCTGCCAAAGTATATGTTTATGAGTTTCATTTTGTAAAATATCTTGCAGAGACGGTATGGTTGTCATGCAATGATGCTGGAAACAGTGGCAGCTGTTCCTGGTATGGTAGGAGGAATGCTGCTGCACCTAAGGTCTCTCCGCAAGTTCCAGCAAAGTGGCGGTTGGATCAAAGCCCTGCTTGAAGAAGCAGAGAATGAGAGGATGCACTTGATGACCATGGTGGAACTTGTACAGCCCAAGTGGTATGAAAGACTTCTGGTTCTCGCTGTGCAGGGAGTCTTCTTCAATGGCTTCTTTGGTGTATATCTTCTCTCCCCCAAACTGGCCCATAGAATTGTTGGTTACCTGGAGGAGGAAGCAGTATACTCATATACAGAGTATTTGAAGGAAATTGAAAGTGGCGCAATTGAAAATGTTCCGGCTCCTGCTATTGCAATAGACTACTGGAAGCTACCCAAGGATGCAAACCTTAAGGATGTTATAATTGTAATTCGTGCTGATGAAGCTCACCATCGGGATGTTAACCATTTTGCTGCTGTGAGTATTATTTTCCTTTCCCATTATCATGCTCTATATTTTTAATTTGTTTCTTCACATTTGTTATGTATATAATTTCCGAATGTATCTGGTCACCTAAAATATGTCATTATGTTTTATTCTCCACTCTATATAGACATATAACTTGCATGGTGCATAAGATTTTTTAAAATCTATTGCTGATCCGGAGATAATATGACAAATGAGAGATTTTGCATGGGAAAATTTTTAAAGCATCTCCTGAACTTTGGGTCAAAATCAAATAGACCCCTTGTACTTTGATAATTGTATAATCAACCCTTCTGTTAGCTTTCTGGTAATATTATGGATGGAAAATGCTACACAGGCACTGCATCTCAATAAAAAATTATTAAATTAAACTTTAATAATAATAATAATAAAACTTATTCTAAAGCTCATTAAAAATTTTCCCCTCCCTTATTTTTAAATTAAACTATGATAAAAAAAATTATTTTGAAATTTCCCAGTTTGTAAATCTAGATTTAGTCACAGAGTCATATTATTAAAAGAATTAATTTGAAAACAGAATATTTTGCACCCAAATATGTATGGAGGTTTAAAAAAAAAAAAAATCTCAAACTGTTTCTCCATGTGTTATGCATCTTTATATCTTGTGAACATATAGATGCTCTTCCTAAAATGTCTTCCCAATTTCTGGCATCTTGTTTTGCTTAGAAGAAAATGGTTTAAGAATTTATGGCTGAGTGAATTCATTTCTAATTGGGATCCACTTTTTTATCTGTTTTATTTATTTCTTTCCCATCTTATATTGGCTTAGAATTTGAGTTTTGTCACTGGTTATCCAATTGCATATGTCAATTCATAGCATTTTGTTTCATACTTTTAGCCTGCCATTTTTAAATAAAATTTTATTTTTCAATGACCTGGATGCTAACTCATTTTGGTGTTAAAGGCTTTTCCTAAGGTTGGTGAACCGATAGGGGAGATTTTTTTAATGACATTTGTAGGGATATCATGTTCATGGTGTAACAACCCTTTGAATTGTATGAAACAGCTTCCTATCTTTACTTGGGTTGGTGACTTTGGTCATGTAGGCTAGCTGATGGGGTAATTATGAAATTCTGTACTTCACAAATAAGAGAATTCCATCATTACAGTCATCATTATATAGTGCCTAAACAGTATCAGTTTCCTCCTTTTACTCGATTTTTTCCATAGAACATATAAAGACTTGATAATAAATGTCTTTTTTGTTTGGTTAACAGTTTGTTTTACAAATTTGATCTACAATTGTTTACGATTTTATCTGCATATTTTTACCTACTTTTTTCTTTTGAACGCTTTGCCTACTTTCTTTCTGAAAATACAATTATGATTTAACTTAATAGCATTGAAAACTGTGTTTGATCGGACATCATTTGCTTTGGTATTTAGTACTGTATTGGTTACAAAGACAGACTAGACTCTCTATGGCTTACAAGTGTGGGTGGAGGGTGAGGCTGAGCTACTGAGTGCACGTGTAAATTACCAATAAAAAAAAATTCAATGTTACCTAAGCGCTGAGTCAGCAGACCCTTGATCAGTATGTTAAAATTTGAGTTAGGAAATTTGCTGACGTCTTCCAAATTTAGGTTTCTCAGCAATTACTCTGTACTAAGGGGATAGGAAGGCAGCCCAAATGAGGCAAAAAAACAAAAATGCTGTTTCTTCTTTGTGTTTTCATTTTAAATTTCAGTTGTCAAATAACTTACTAATTTTGTCTCTTTAGTATCTCCTAGATTTTGTGTTGAACACAACGGGAGTTTGTTTGATTACATTTTTTATTTTTCTTTTTGTGATTTTATAATGTTCCATCTTTGTTTCAAAAAAGACAGGTCAATAGAAAAGAGATATGGAATATTGTAAATTTCTTGAATTAGGTTTGACTAAAAGCAAACTCAATTTAACCTATAGATAGCTTTGATGGAAAAATGACTTAGCTTAACTGCATTGAATGTCTCACTATGAAAGGGTAGAGGTGGGTCTTACGGGTAGGTTTTAGTCTCGGTAAAATTTATTTGTTCTATGTTTTTGTTATTCTTGGAAGTGTCTAATATAATATATCAAGCATGTCCTTATTTTATTGAAAAATAATCCTGATGCTTGTCTTTCATCTACTTTTTGTTATTGGGTTATGACTGTACTTTCTCTGCAGGACATTCACTTTCAGGGAAAGGAATTGAGAGAGGCACCAGCCCCTCTTGATTATCACTAAGATGTAATCTGTGAAGATTCAAATAGATAAATTTTCAGACATATATAGTCTTGAATTGCATATGATGAGGACTTTTGTCTATAGGATCATGTATTGTTTTGTCAGACGAGTTTGAGAGGATGTAATACATGGTATGTGGATTTTTAAATCCAATTTGGTTGACTTTAATGACAGCTTCTCTATAATGGCAATTTGTAATTGCATGTTTTTGTTGTGCCTGTCAAGCATGTCAGTTATTTTTATGGAAGCATGTTACTAGTCTGCAATCAAGATGGGAAAGGCATGTTATTTACTAAAACAATTGTAAGTGGTGATCAGATGTGCCTGTGGGTTGCCTTTAAATTAATTCTCATTTCCTTCTGCTTTATATGTACGGCATTCATGTTATTATCATAATTCAATGAATGCTTTAAAAGTTAAATGTCTTCACATGTACCATGTCAGGGCTTCTCAGCACACACACACACACATATATATATATATATATATATAGAAACCATTTAATTTATCTATCTATTTAGAGAGTATTACACGGATCAGTGAAGGGCTGAAGGCATTTACTTTCGGATTACAATATTTGGTCTCATGGGTGCTCAATGATCAGTTAAATCTATCATTTCCTGTCTTTGGGCAATTTTTTCTGAATTATACATTATCCTCTGGCTGTTAAAAGGGTTTTTTGATAGGAAAATACACTCACATACTCGTGTATTGGATTGAATTCATGATTTCATTTCCACTTTAGCGTAGAGGGGCCTCATAACTATAGCTAAATGTCTCTGATAATCGGACTATTTTTTATTTCCTGTGTGCTATCAAGTCATTCAAGTATCCCAAGCGGAGGAAAAGAATGTTGATGCTGGATTTGAGCTTGGGCCCTGGGTGGTCACATCCCAACCAACCACAAAAAATGACAACGATCGAATATCCTAGAAACCAAAAAGGATGTGTTGCAGGGTTCTTCAAATCTGTTTGTCTTATTTTTGTCATAAATTGATGATGCTAGAAAATCAACAGTGAGTTACACGATCAACACGTGCTCGTAATTACACCTGCACAACACAAAAAGAGAGAAAACCTAACAGAGTGCATCGGTGTGATGCTGACCAAATACCCTCCGAAGGTTAAGTTAGAACTTCTCACAACTCTAGAGTGCTAGAAATGGGTAAATTATGCGTACCTTGGTTGGTAAGGGTATTGAGGCTTTTATAGTAGTAGGGCGTGGACCTTTCCTAGTGGGATTAGAAGTCCTTTCCTTTTAGGAATCTCTTTGAGGCGTATTTTATGGGATCCTTTCCTTATGAGAATCCCCTTGGATTCTGTGAAGCGTGAAGAGCAAGTTATTTCCTTATATACGCGATACTTGGGTAGCAAGCAATCATTGGTCAGTACCGTTGGCTTTTAATGCCCCTTCGGCTTTAACCCCGTTGGCCCCATGGGGGCGTCAGTCTCATGAAGGCATCAGCCTTAGAGTGCCCTACGAGGCTTCTCGTCGCTTCCTTTTCTTCGATGAATATTACGGAAACTGATAGACCCGAAAGATGCCCTCAACCCGTATCGTTGTCGTCAACCCATGTCGTCGCTGTAAAATGTCAGCCTACTCATGGTTACAACATCTACTTATTTTTCTTCCACATCAGTTGTCCCCTACTCCATAATCTCATCGATTCATACTGACGGGTTTGTGGAGTTTGTGAAATTACTTTTTTGCGCCCAGAGAAGCGGGAAGATCATTTGGGTAACTCCTCGATCCACGATGCATTTAATGCCCAAGACACGTGTCGGTTCGCCGTTGGCCCCGTTTCTGACGAAGGCGTCGCTTCGTCTTCCGCACTCTTTTCCTTCCTATATATATAGTGTTCCATCCTCATTTTTCTCTATTTCATTTTGGTTGATCTGAGAGAGAGAGATCGTCGCTTTTGACTCTATTAATCCAGCTTTTACTTCCGTCACTTTATCTGCCGTCACCCTTAAGGCCTTTCTTCAAAGAATCATCTTAACAGTAAGTTTCTATTTCTATTTTTCTTCTTCGTATTATTTACTTGTAGCTGAATAACTTTTCAGTAAGGACGTCAACTTAGGTACTTAGATTGGATCCGTCACTTGTAGGTAGTCAAATGTCAAGTGACGCGTTGAGTGAAGAGTCGTCAGTCTGCAAAGGAGCGGGCTACGACGAGACCTTCGGTTCGGGTGATGAGTCTGAGGCTTTCTCACCTTCGTCAGAGAGAGAGACGTCAGCCCAGTCCCTCGACGGCGAGGATGAGGGTTACACCGAAGGGAGTGAGGAAGTAGGAATTGGTGAAGTAGGAAAAAAGGGAAGTTGGGACGACGATGGTGATGATGATAGGGAGGATGGTGACGGTGACGAGGAGGATGATGGAGAGGAGTCTTGTGACGGAGCCTCAGCAGGTCCTGGAGACAACCGTCCCTTTATTCTCCTTGCGGAGTGGGCTATCAATAAGTTTTTACCTTCGATGAGTGACAAAATTTTTAAGGAGTTGCGCATCAAGTACCAAATCCCAGAGAATATCCCAATCCGTCTCCCTAAGGAGAACGAAAAATTTTACACGGGGACGACAGCTGACGTTGGTACATATGACGCTATGTTCGCTGCCGGGCTTAGGCTTCCGCCGACGGCATTGCACCGTTAGCTGGTGGACTCTCTAGGTCTGTCCGTTAGCAAAATTTCTTCCAATGCTTGGAAGACTTTCATTGGTGCAGAGATATTGTGAGGGAGTTTGAGTGGAGGGAACTGTCAGCTTACATTGGATGAGTTCTTTTACTGTTACAGACCTCATCACATATCCTCTTCCAAAGGGACGTACCACTTTTCTGTCAGGGAAAAAGACTTAAAGTTGGTGTCCGACATGCCAGATTCTAATAGGAACTGGAAGAGTAGGTATTTCTTTGTTGAAGGGACGGATTGGGTGTGTCGTGAGGAAGAGTGGGCGACAATGCCTCGTGGTTATTTTGACAATACATGGGCTTTCGTCAGAGAATCAGGTTGAACCCGTTAGCTGCTCTTTTGCTTATTTTATTCTGACACTTCTAATACCGTCTACTTTTTCTTGATTGTAGCCAGTACGCGTCCCTGCATAACTGACGAGCAAGAGGAGTTCATCCAACGGGTTCTCGAAATCCCCTTGGAACAGAGAAAGTGCCGAAACTTAATCAACCTCGACACTATCCATTTGTATTGCGGGGGTCCTGAGCCGTCACCAGAAGCTCTGAAATTAGGCGAATACTCTCATCGGTATAAGTAAATCTTTTACATAGCTTGTCTGAAATTAGCGTCTGCTTTTCCTGACGCCCATTCATCACCTTTGTAGAGATGGATGTTGCTAAGCAAAGGATCAAGGTGGCGGCAACCCGTAAAAAAGAGGAGAGATTAGCAAAGGGGACAAAGGAGGGAAACTCGTCAGTTCCCAAGTCTGTCAGCAAAGCTTCTAAAAGAAAACCTGACGGAGATGACGATCGTCCGTCAAAGCGGACCGTCGTCACCCCTAGTGATGCCTCCTCGAAGGGGAAGTCGTCCCTTAAGCCAAGTCATGGTGCGGGCAAAGGGGTTATGACTTCCTTTGGTCCTGTCCTTGAGGGCCCATGTAGCCTCCTGACTCACAAGGGATACGCCGTCGGGGAGGTAGGCTCCTTTGTAAAGCCGACGGATCTTGAGCCCTGTGATTTAGTAGGGACGGAAGATTTGGGGGCGTTAGCTCTTTTTGATATTACCAGGGTACGTTTTCTCTATTAGATTAAGTTGGTTTTATCTCCTTCTTACTTGACTGACGTCTGAGCCCCTCTCTTTTTCAGGCTTTAGTTCGCATCAAGGCTCTTCAGGATCGTTGTATTGCTAAGGAGGGGGTCTTCACTCGTGTTAGGAAACATAATGCCACTCTGATGAATGAATAAGGGCAATATAAGGAGGTTATGCGTACGTTCAACAAGGAGGTGAAGGAGCTGAAGGAGAAATTGGTAGAGGCAGGCTCTCAGAAGCAGAAGCTTCAGGAGGAGGTGACGGACTTGCAAGAGAAGGTAGAGACGGCTGGAACTAACGCCGTCTAGAAGTTTAAAATGTCGCAATCGTTCATTGACTCTTGTGCTGATTACTACGGCACCGGGTTTGACAATTGTCTTAAGCAGGTCGCGTCAGCTTTCCTGGAGCTGGACTTGTTTGGGATTTTAATGGATGCGCCTGAGCCAATGACGCTTGCTAGGAACGTCGTCACTGATGACGATAACGGCATCCCAGAGTCCCAGCCTTCGCCTGAGGTTGACGGCGACGTCGTTCTAGCCCAGCCTGCTATTACTCCTCCTGCTCCTGTTTCTAAGACTCCCGTGCCAACTGTTGATGCTGACGGTGCTCAATCCCAGAAAGGCGGTGGAACCCCTGCTGACGTCCTTAACATGTGATATTCATTCTGTTTACTTTAAGAATAATGTTTAAGTGCCCTTTTGGTTTTGGGCTTTTGTTTGTAAACAATTTACTTCATGTATGGTATATTATTTCTATTTTCTTTCTGTCTTCGATTTTGTTAGTATGTTGCTTGTTGGGGGCCGGGATTCCCGTCGGCCTATGGTACCTGTCACCTTTTTATGGGTTGTATCTTTATTTATTGAAAACTTGTCCGTTTTGTAAGTTTTATGAGCCTGATGACCAGTTTTTACTTCTGTTCACTTTATGGAGCCGTCAGCTTTATTGGTTGTCTTACAGGTTTATTCTCTCCGTCGGCTTTTTATAGCCTTGCCCATTTATGGAGTTCTAAAAAATTTTTTTTTTTTTTTTTGTAAGGCCGTCGACGTTGTAGCTTTGTTCATTTATGGATTCCGCGAATCTGTTTCTTTTTGTTGGGCCGTCAGCTTTATAGTCGAACAATTATAGGCTTTAAGAGCCCGTCGCTTTTCGGGGAACAAACTCCACAAACCCGTCAGTATTCGACTTTGGACTATTTTTTATTTCCTGTGTGCTATGAAGTCATTCAAGTATCCCAAGCGGAGGAAAAGAATGTTGATGCTGGATTTGAGCTTGGGCCCTGGGCGGTCACATCCCAACCAACCACAAAAAATGACAACGATCGAATATCCTAGAAACCAAAAAGGATGTGTTGCAGGGTTCTTCAAATCTGTTTGTCTTATTTTTGTCATAAGTTAATGAGCATACGGTTGTTTACCTAATAATCATGTAGGATATTAGGCGAACAGGTCTTTGGTGTTAACTTATATAATATGCCGGAGGTGTTACCAGAACTAGAAGTAGTGATTGATCATATGAGCACACTTGTAAGCATCTCGAACATCAATCTTCGAACTTAATTTTGATTTCAAATTTGGAACTTTTGAACGCGTGCATGCGCGCACCATGCTGATCTAGGCAGAATTCTTGAATTCTATAGATAATATTCAACAAATGCAAGAACAAAATTTATTTGGTTAACAAAGCAAGTACATGATTTCTGTTCAACAAAAAAAAAAAAAAAAAAAGGACAATCTAGCTGCGATCTAATCCCTCGATACAACAGTAGTCAAATCATCGACCACACTGATGAGTTCTGTTTCACTTCCCAAAGATCAAAGTGAATGTCCTGGTTGATTATGATTCCCGCTGTATCGAAATGAAAGTAATAAGAAACTCCCCTAGTCCCAGCAGTTGAGTCACAAAGAAATTTTTGTAGTAACTTATTAAACTTAACCATATTTGCATAGTTTGAGGAAGGGTCTTCAACGAATCGATACAAGAACCAATGGTCTTGCCAGATTTTGTCCATTTCTTGTAAGGGAAGCCCCTTAGTCTCCGGCAAAAAGAGCCCTACAAAAACGGTCATTATCAGAACCCACCCGGCGTAGAACAAGAACACCCCAAATTTCATCTTACATAAGATGGACAAGAACGCCTGAGACAGGATGAACGTCAACAAAAAATTGCTGGCAATGCATATGCCTTGCCCGACTGGTTTGACTTCCAACGGCAAGATTTCGCTAGGCACAATCCACGTTAGAGGTCCCCATGACCACCCAAACCTGGCGGAGATTATACACATTAGGACCAGTACCAGAACCGCTGATCCCTTTGAGAAACTTGATGTGCTTGCAGTCCCTAGTTCTGCTGAACCAACTACACCACGTACATAATAACACAACCAATTAAGTACGTATCAATAAAAGTTAGGGGAAAGTCCAGAATAAATAATCAACATTTTTATTTATCACGAATGATACTACCAGAGATTGAGCCTTAATGAGATGACAAATGAGAGTTTTCTACCGTGGATAGAATATTTATGAGTGATACTAGTAATTACTACACGATAAATTTAGTAATATCTTTAACATATTTTTAATTGAAAAATTATTAGTTTACATTCTACACTGTAAACCAATAATTTCCCTTTTTACCTTACTATTTCCTTATGACATTAATCATGTTTATTACAACTTTAGTTTGTAAGTGGTTTTTTAGTAAATTGCTAGTGATTATTGAAATTTTATACAATAAGTTTAGGAACACAACATTTTTCATAATTTAACCTATTGTAATCACCTTCTCACAAAAAAAAAAAAAAAAAAAAAAATCTTATTGTGATCAATGCATTCCAAAAAAAAGAAAAAACAGAAAAAAAAAAAAAAGTGCATACTAAAAGTGGTGTCAATGACAATCTTAGTGTCCGTTTGGCAAAGATTATTTTTGCCAACTTATTTTACTATTCAGTTTATTTTTGCTACTATTTATGGTCCCACTCCACTGTTTAGTACTATTTATGGATACCACCGTACTATTTCAACTAACTTTTACCTTTATTTACAGTTCTTTAATAAGTTTTAATTTTTTTTTTTTAGATAAATAATCTTAGAATCTGTTTGGAAATAATTTATTTAGCTGAAACTGAAATTTTTTTGCTAAAATTACTGTAGATAAAACTATTCAGCTTATTTTTGCTACTATTTACGGTCCCACTCCACTTTTTAGTACTATTCATGGGTATCACTATACTATTTCAGCTAACTTTTACCTTTATCTACAGTACTTTAATAAGTTTTTTTTTTTTTTTTTTTGAGATGAATAATCTTAGAATCCGTTTGGAAATAATTTATTTAGCTGAAACTGAAATTTTTTTGCTAAAATTACTATAGATAAAACTAAAAATAGCTAAAATAGTATAATAAGTCTCATGAAAAATATCAAAAAATGTAATAGAAGTCATAAATAGTAGCAAAAATAAAGTGTATAGTAAAAAAATGTGACTTTTTAAACCAATGTGAAACTCACCTTATTAAGTTATTAAGTCATGGTCAATGTTGCAAAAAAAGAGTGGTGAAAAATGTTATTCAATTCCCTAACCAACCTGGCGGAGGATAGTCTGGACACCAGCTTCCAAGAACAACACTCTACGTCCAAACCTATCAACAGAATAAGCTGAAACAAATGTAGACGAAAAATTGATGCAACCAAGTATAATAGCTCCAATCAAAGAACCACTCAAACGTAATCCAATAGAACGAAACAAAACAGACGCATAGAAGGCCACAATGTTGATCCCTGTTAACTGCTGGAATTGCTGCTGTCATCACAAGGTGTGGACGATACTCTCTTTGGAATATGGTCTTGTAAGGTTGCTTAGTGGCGGCTTTGGCTGCTTCATGGTAGTTGATCAGATTGTTGAGCTCGGCTTCGGTGTCCGAGTCCACGCCACGGACTTGGTCGAGGAATTGCCTGGATTTTTGAAGTTGACCCCGTTGGATGAGGCTGCTGGGTGTGTCTGGAATGAAGAATGCACCCACTGTCATGATGATGGCAGGAATTCCGGCACAGCCGAGAGAAAATCGCCCCCCGTTTTTGCCCATCTTAGACGCAAACCAGTTTATTATTGTTGCAAATAGTACCCCGCCGCTGAGGAAGGATTGGAAGGCTGTGGTAAATGCGCCTCGCCATTTTGGTGGTGCCATCTCTGTTACGTATATTGGGGCAGCCTGTGTAAGTACAAATTACTTTTTCATTTTTTTCATAAAATAATTCAAAAAGTAGTTTATAAACCAATACCCTTACTAATTATACATTTTCCCAAAAGAAAGACATTTTATTCCCGTACAAATTCATGGTCCATAATTCATGATACTCTAAATTCTTTAATTTTAAAAATTAAAAAAAAAAAAAAAAAAAAAACTCTATATTAGCCGAACTTGACTTGAATTTAGTATTTTTGTATATTGGATTCATCAAGATCATGACCCATGATCAAAAAAAAAAAAAAAGTGTTATAATCTAGTGCACAGCGCACTGGACCTAACCTTTGCCCCTTGCGGCCCACATTTGCAAATATTAATCATAATTGGTATTATTTCTTCATTGCAATTTCAATTCAATTAATGTTTTGCATTTAATAAGTTTATATATATATATATATATATATATAAAATAAATGTTTTGTTCATTATGTTTGACAAAATAAGTTATGTTCAAACAATTTTGTATCATAATTTTTTTTTTTTTAACAATATCAAAGTGATTTATGGTTGGAATAAAATAATATTACTTCTATAGGAATATTATGCATTGATCATAAAGAATGTAATGCTAAAATTTATTGTGACCAAACTGTGGGAGCAAAAGCTTGAATTTTTATATTGGGTTTTAAGCCCTATTTGCTAATGGGGATGCGTCTGAGGAGGAGCAAATGACTGGGGAGGCCCCAAAATAGATAGTCACGTAAGGAAAGAGTGGAAGGCTGAGGTCCGAGGAGGTTACCTTCCTCGGACCAGACGAATATCAGTCGAGCAAGCATCCGGGTGACTTGGGTGATCTTCCAAGAGACTCTAACAATGAGGATAGACTTCAGGCACGTACGGAGAAGATAAGGATACAAAAATATTTTAGGGAAAAGCTGCCACCACCGCATTAAATGCACTGTAGCAACTTTCCTGGTCGCATTAATGTGGAGAAGACCTCTAAACAGTGGTCTTAACCACTACCGTTCACAGAGAGCCAGAGAAGATGCTTGATAAGACACATATTTGAGTGCAGGGTTGGATGATGAACAACTGTACGATGGAGATGACTTGGAAAACTCTATATAATGTAAAAGACCCTCCATAAAGAAAGGATCGGAAAAACAGTGAAGAAAAATAGAAAGAGAACTACTATAACACAATGTTGAACTATTTTCTAGAAATAACAATTTGATTATTAAACTATCTCCTCGGACGTACATCCCATCCATAATTACATACATTTTCCTGCTCGGTTACACTTGGAATCTGAGCTAACCGTTAATCAATCCGCCAAAAGTCCAGTTCTTTCACCCACTCTCTACAAATTTATTGTATTGGACTTATTGGGCTTATAACCCAATTCATCTGGGTTTGGGCTACAAATTGTGACCCGACAATTAGCGCCGTCTGTGGGAAGAGCTAGTGCTTCAGTGGAGTATAACGGTCATGGCGGGATCAGGACCACACCAAACTAGTCCGCACCATGCAGAATCAGCCAACGTTCGTTAACAAGATGAACTCCACGATCTTGAGTGTGAAAAGAATCTGGACAACTACTAAGAAGGCAGCTTGAAAACGCTCCACACAGGTGGAAGCGGTTTTCGGAGAAAGTGTCATGTAGTGCATGAGTAAGGTGATGAAAAAGCTATGCAACGAGAGATTGATGAGTTAAAGAGGCAACTTCGTCGAGTACAATGGAAGCAATCCCCTCCCAGCTCTGATGTTTCTTCTAATGACGAAGAATATACTATCTACAAACAACGGTTAAGAACTCCACCTAGTAAGTCTTTTTCCTGTGAGGAGGAGCATCTTCACAAAAGGAAACGCAGGAGTCCATCTCGCAAGGGAGTAGGAACTAATGTTATGAAGAAAGCTTTGAGCCAAATTTCTAAATCACCCTTCACATGGGGGATAGAAAAGGCAAAACTTCCCAGGCATTTCCATCAGCCAACGTTCGCTATGTATAATGGTCGAACGGATCCTGTAGAGCAAGTAAGCCAGTTCAAACAGAAGATGGCTGTCCATTCTTAGGATGAGGCTTTGATGTGTAGAGTATTTCCATCTAGTTTGGGTCTGATGCCAATGAGATGGTTTGATGGGTTAAGGACCAATTCTATCAGTTCCTTCAAGAAACTCACCCAATCATTCTGTTCCTGATTCATTACATGTAGTAGGGTTCCTCAACTTTTAGACTTTTTATTGTCCATGTCAATGAGGGAAGGAGAGTCTGTGAAGGCGTATGCTAAAAGGTACTGGGAAATGTTTAACGAGATTGATGGTGATTTTGATGAAGTTGCTATTAGAACTTTCAAGGTCGGCCTTCCATCTGAGCATGGTTTGAAGAAATCTCTGACAGGTAAGTCTGTCACTAGTTTACGCCAGCTAATGGACCGAGTTGATAAATACAAGAGGATTGAAGACGATCAACAACAAGGGAAAGGGAAAGCTAAGGTTATCCCTCAGGAAAGGAGGGATTTCAGGTCGGACCAATATAGCAATAACCGGCCGAGAAGGGATTACGTAGATCAATCAGGGTCAAACAACACTCAGGTCGTCGGTGCAGTCTTCCGAGAGCCGGTGCATCAAGTATTAGAAAAAATCAAGAATGAACCCTTCTTCAAACGACCCAATAAGATGGTGGAAAATCCCGAAAAGCGAAACTGTAACCTCTATTGCCAATACCGTCAGGATCATGGGCATACCACAGAATATTGTAGGAGTTTGTGGGATCATTTGGACCAACCCGTCCGAGAGGGAAAATTAAAATAGTTGTTGCATCATTCTAGTGGTCTGGGGGGCTAAGCCAACTTTGGATCTCAAAGAGATATTCGTTTAAGACCCCCATTGGGAACTATCAATGTCATCTTCGCTGCACCAGGCAGAATAGGATCATGCCCGTCTAGGATAATGTCTGTAGCTCATCTATCTTCAGGAGACACTAATCAAGATCCGAAGAGGGCTAGAGTGGAACTGCCATTGGTCATGGGCTTCTCGGATGAAGATAAGATTGGAACCATTCAACCCCACGATGATGCCTTAGTGATCACCCTCCGAATTGGGGGCTACGACGTGAAGAGGGTAATGGTGGATCAAGGTAGTGCTGCTGAGATAATGTATCCCGACTTTTACAAGGGGCTGAACTTAAAAGCTGAGGATCTAACGCCCTATAGTTCTCCCTTAGTGAGTTTTGAGGGAAAGATTATTATCCTAAAGGGTCAAGTCAGATTACCTGTGCAGACTGGTTCAGAGGTAGTGGAGGTAGATTTTATCGTCGTGGATGCATACTCTCCCTATACAGCAATTGTTGCCAGACCTTGGCTTCATACTTTGGGTGCAATTTCCTCCACTCTACACCAAAAGGTTAAATATCCGTCTGGGGGTTAGATTAAAGAGATACTAAAAGATCAGGCTTTGGCAAGGCAGTGCATGGTGGTTGCCATCCAACATAAACCCGAATTTGAGTCCTAGGCGCATGGAGAAAAGGGGTTGTAGCAGTTATAATCCTCGGCGTTGTCCATTGATAAGCTAGCCGAGGATGTGAAGAGTGAAGATTTAGTAAAGGTTGTTATAGGGGACGACCTAGAAAAGTTTTTTCAGATTGGATTTCAGTTGCCTCATCAAGAGAGAGAAGAGCTGATAGAGTTCCTTAAAATGAATATTGATGTCTTTGCTTGGAATGCCTACGAAACCCCAGGAGTAGATCCAGAATTCCTCTGTCATCATTTAAAAGTTAATCCATTAATCACACCTAGGAAGCAGCCCCCTCGGTGCCCATCCAAAGAACACACCGAAGCAGTGCGAGAGGAATTGACTAGATTTAAGCAAACTGGTGCTATCAAGGAAGTTTTTTACCCTGAATGGCTAGCAAATACTGTAGTGGTAAAGAAGAAGAGTGGGAAATGGTGAGTGTGCGTAGATTTCATGGACTTAAATAAAGCTTGCCCCAAGGATCCATTTCCTATGCCCAAGATAGACCAGCTAGTAGATGCCACTGTCGGTCATTCTCGAATGAGCTTCTTGGATGCCTTCTAAGGTTATCATCAAATACCTTTGACCTTGGACGATCAGGAGAAGACTGCTTTTGTTACCACTATTGGGAACTACTATTACAAAGTAATGCCATTCGGTTTGAAAAATGCAGGATCCACATATCAGAGAATGATGACAAGAATGTTTGAGTCGCAATTGGGGAAGAACATCGAAATCTATATAGATGATATGGTGGTGAAAAGTAAGATGGTTTCGGAGCATTTGGGGGACCTTCGAGCTACCTTTGAAATCCTCAGAAAGTACAAATTGCGCTTAAATGCTTCCAAGTGCTCATTCGGCGTAGGGTCAGGCAAATTCTTGGGTTATATGGTCACTCACAGAGGGATTGAAGTCAACCCCAATCAAATTAAATCTATTAACAACTTGCGATCTCCTCGGAATCCCAAGGAAGTGCAGAAACTAACTGGAATGGCCGCCACCTTGAACAGATTCATATCTCGATCAGCAAACAGGTGCAAACCCTTCTTCCTGTTGATCAACAAATGAAAAGTTTTTGAGTGGACTGAAGAATGTGCCACAGCTTTCCAGCAACTCAAAGATTATCTAGCTCGGCCACCGATCATGTCTAGTCCTGAACCAGATGAAGTCTTTTTTGCCTACATTGCTGTGGCCCCTTATGCTATAAGCTTGGTACTGATACGAGTTGATTGTGGTGTACAACGGCCAATTTATTATGTGAGTAAGTCACTTCATGAAGCTGAAGTGCATTATCTATCATTGGAGAAAGCTATCTTGGCAGTAGTGCTTGGCACACGTAAGCTGCCCCATTACTTCCAAGCACATACAGTTGTCGTTCTTACCTAGCTTCCGCTTAAAACCATACTCCAAAGTGCCGATTACACAAGAAGGGTAGCCAAGTGGGGTACAATTCTTGAGACTTTTGACATTAAATACATGCCTTGTACCTCCATAAAAGGACAAATTCTCGCAGATTTGGTGGCCAAATTCACCGAACCCCCAATAGAAGAGTTAGAATCGACAGAAATGAAAAATTGGTTGGCACGATCTTCCAATATCGCCTTCCGGCCTGGGAAGTGCATGTAGATGGGGTATCGGATCAGAAGGGCTCAGGGATTGGGCTAGTACTGATATCCCTTGAGAAGGTCATCATTGAAAAACCTTTGAGATTGGATTTTTCGGCTACGGACAATGAGGCCAAGTATGAAGCTTTGTTGATAGGAATGGCCATGGTTCAAAGAATGGATGGAAAATCAGTAAAAGTCTTCTCGGACTCAAGGCTCGTTGTCAGCCAAGTAAAAGGGGAATTCGAGGCAAAAGATGAAAGGATGCAGGGGTACCTGAGTCAAGTTAAATGTCTACAGTCAAAGTTTGATTCTTTTGACTTGCTATATATCCCCAGAAATGGTAATGCACATGCTGACTCTTTAGCTATGCTTGCAATTTCCTCGGCACAAGATTTGCCTCAAGTTATTCTTGTTGAGGACTTGTACAAACCCACGGAGACAAGAAGAGAGACAGCTCAAATCCATCAGATTAGAGTAGGGCCAAGTTGGATGGACTCCATAATATAATTCTTGAAAGAGGATATTCTGCCTGAAGAAAGAATAGAAGCTGACAAAGTACGAAGGAAGGCCACTAGGTATTGGTTATTCGAAAACCAGAAGCTATACAAACGTTCTTTTTCAGGACCTTATTTGTTATGTGTTCATCCTGAGTTAACTGAATCACTTCTAGAAGAGTTGCATGAAGGAATCTGTGGAAGCCATACTGGTGGTAGGTCCTTAGCACATAGAGCTATTACCCAAGGCTATTGGTGGCCAAATATGCAGAGAGAGTCTCTGGAATACGTCAGAAAGTGTGATCAATGCCAACGGTTTGTGCCGAGCATACACCAACTAGGGGGAATTCTTAATCCGCTATCTAGCCCATGGCCATTTGCTCAATGAAGCTTGGACATTGTGGGACCATTCCCCAAAGCAGTGGGAAACAAGAAATATCTCCTGGTCGGCACAGATTATTTTATGAAGTAGGTTGAAGCGGAACCTCTAGTTAACATTAGGGACGTGGATGTGAAAAGATTCGTTTGAAAAAACATTGTCACTTGGTTTGGAGTCCCTCATATGCTCATCTCGGACAACGGCCTTCAGTTCGACAGCAAAATGTTTAGAAGATATTGTGGCGAGTTGGGGATTACAAATAGGTATTCTACTCCTACTTATCCCCAAAGGAACGAACAAGCAGAAGCTGTAAATAAAGTCATAGTAAATGGGCTGAAGAAAAGGCTAGATGATGCAAAAGGCAAATGGGTGGAAGAGTTACCACATGTGCTCTGGATGTATAGAACCACACCTCGTAGGTTTACTGGAGAGACCCCCTTTTCGATGACTTATGGAGCTGAGGCTGTCATCCCTTTGGAAATTAGTTTCCCAACGTTGAAAACCAGTTCATTCAATTTGAGTGACAATGATGAGCAACTGACAAAGAGTTTGGACTTGATTGAAAAGAAGAGGGAAAATGCGATGGTTCAATTGGCCTACTACCAGCAAAAACTAAAGCAAGGTTATGATGCCAATGTAAAATTGAGACCTTTAACTCCTAGTGATCTGGTGTTACGTAAAGTTGTGGGCGCTGCAAAGAATCCAGCTTGGGGAAAGTTATGACCAAATTAGGAAGGGCCCTACCATATAACCTCAG
Organism: Quercus agrifolia; assembly: GCA_029955455.1. Classification (NCBI taxonomy): domain Eukaryota; kingdom Viridiplantae; phylum Streptophyta; class Magnoliopsida; order Fagales; family Fagaceae; genus Quercus; species Quercus agrifolia. The sequence continues at coordinate 34,295,333 of JARQAD010000010.1, forward strand.
AAGCTAGCATTAGAGCATATTTTCTAGAAGATCTGGACGAACATGTAATACCACATCCTTGGAATGTAAACAACCTAAAGAGGTACTACTATTAATAAATATTTTCATGATCAATTTATTTGTTCTTTATATAAAGTGTTTATACTTTTTACCTTTTAGTTTTCTTAAGTGTTTAAACTTAAATCCAATCATGCCTGAAGTCCTCGGACCAGATGATTTGGGTTAGTTAACACTCATTCGTAGTTCTCTTAAAGTGTTTAAACTTAAATCCAGTCATGCCTGATGTCCTCGGACCAGATGATTTGGGTTAGTTAACACTCATTCACAGTTCTCATAAGTATTTAAACTTAAATCCAATCATGCTTGAAGTCCTCAGACCAGATGATTTGGGTTAGTTAACACTCATTCACAGTTCTCTTAAGTGTTTAAACTTAAATCCAATCATGCCTGATGTCTTCGGACCAGATGATTTGGGTTAATTAACACTCATTCGAAGTTCTCATAAGTGTTTAAACTTAAATCCAAGCATGCCTGAAGTCCTCGAACCAGATGATTTAGGTTAGTTAACACTCATTCGCAGTTCTCTTAAAGTGTTTAAACTTAAATCCAGTCATGCCTGAAGTCCTCGGATCAGATGATTTAGGTTAGTTAACACTCATTCGAAGTTCTCATAAGTGTTTAAATTTAAACCCAATCATGCCTGAAGTCCTCGAACCAGATGATTTGGGTTAGTTAACACTCATTCGAAGTTCTCATAAGTGCTTAAACTTAAACCCAATCATGCCTGAAGTCCTTGGACCAGATAATTTGGGTTAGTTAACACTCATTCGAAGTTCTCATAAGTGTTTAAACTTAAATCCAATCATGCCTGAAGTCCCCGGACCAGATGATTTGGGTTAGTTAACACTTCAGTGCTATCTCTCGCCCTAATTACCTCTTTTAGTTCCTTGGCCAGTTTAGAGTGATTTTCTTTTAGGCGCCTAGCTCTACCTCGACCTCGGATCAAGCATCGAAGGCCGCCCTAGCCTCGCTACGAGCACTCTTAACCCAGTCCTCGGCCACGTAAACCTGTTGTGTAATCTACGTGACAAAATAAAATTTATTACCTTTAGTATAAAACACAGCAAAAACTCATGAAAATAACCAAGTATTTAGACAAGGCAACAGATCAAACCACTTACCATGGCCAAATCCCTCTTAAGGGATAGAAAGAGCTCCTGTTGACTGAAGTTCCTGTAGGCCTCCATGTCTTTTGGAAGGAGAAGGGGCTGCTCCAAGGCCTCGGCAACATGACCTGCATGCCCCCCACGGTAATGCCTGATGGAGGAATCCCAGGCAATGGGGACGCCGTCCACCTCCAATTTAGGAGACCATATGCGTGATGGACGGTGCACTTGAGCCACAGGAAGGTCTTCTCGGCTGTCAACAGAGTTGGACCTCCTACTTCTTTGGTCCTGAGATTGCCTCTGCTATTTATTTCCTTTTGGAAGGCCTATCTCGCCCTCCTCAGGAACCTCTTGGTGTCTCTTTCTCCTCAGCTCAGGATTGGACTTTAGCCCGAGATCAGCAGGAAGCTGAGGAGAGGGGGGGGGGAGGAGGGTTCACTAGGGGCTTAGACTTATTGGCCTCTTGGGGGGAAGGCGCCTTATTCCTCCCCTTCATGAGCTCCCTCAAACTTAGGGTAGGTTTTGGAGCCATCTCTTTTGCTTCGTTATTTGAAGAGTCCTCCACGTAAGTTACTAAAGGGACAGGAGTTTGAACGCACGAGTACTCATCTGTTTCTTCCTCGACCTCTGATATAACGATGGCTTCTACTTGCGTTTCTTCCTCTTCAAATTGAAACTTGTCAATTTCTTCCTCAAGCAAAGAGGAAGATGCAGTTCCTTCCTCGGCTACAGCTTGTCTAAGAGGCACTTGCTGAAGTGGCTGGGCGGCCAAGGGAATGCTTTGTGGGATTGGATGATCAACTGGTAGAAGATCATGTGGGGTTAAAAAATGGGGCCGAGACACGTCTATATGAGCCAGACGATAGTCGTTTGCCCTGATAGCATTGCCGATGTCCAAAAAAGATTTCAAGAGGGGTTCGTAGTCCAAAATTAGGTGGGCGGCTCGAAGTTGTCCGTCGTCGTTCACAAAAATTTGAGATCTCAGTAAGTAGTTGAGTGTGGGTATGTTGATTAAACTAATCCGAGGATTTACTTGTGTTTTATCTGTTAAACAAGAGAATTAAACAGTTAGAAACTTGGAGTGCAGTGTAAAAAGATGAAAGAAGAAGAAAGAAAATCTTTTTGACATAGCAAAGCAAGGCCGAGGACAAATAACTTAAATCTAATGTTAGAAAATCTAAATCGAAGGTACCCCACCTGGCTCTCCTAGCTGGGTTGGGCAAGGAAGACTGTCATGCCAAGGTCCTGATACAATGAGGTAGTCATCTTTCATCCCTTTGTTAGACTTCAAAAGACATGAAATGAGCCTGACAGCGTCGGACCAGGATTTAAGGTAAAATCCCGCCGCTTTTTGTTGGTGGACTTCGTATAGGTAGACCACATTGTGCCAGGTTAGCCCCAATCCTAGGTGTCGGTCCAGAGCGTCAAATGCTCCTAGAATCCTAAAAAAGTTAGGTGCGCACTGTTGAAGGCAAAGCCTATGGTTACGTAAGTAGTCTCTTGTAATCCTACCCATGGAGATAGTCATTCCTCCCTCTATGAAGGCTATCATTGGGATTATAACTTCTCCCACCTCTAAGTCAAATGTTAATCCTTCCAAGGAACAGCATCGCAATGATACCTCCTTGAATATATGATATTTATCTTTGAATATTTCTATCAAAGCAAGACTATCCACTAAACGCTTGAACCTACCCATTTCGAATAAGTAGAAAAGAGAAAACGCTAGGGGTGACAATGGGGTAATGAAGAATGATAGGCCGAGGAGGTTGTCCGAGGAAATAAAGAAAAATTCGAATAAGTTAAAACTTACGTGAACTAAAATAGGAACTGATCTTTGAAATCCTTGAGAGGATCTTTGAAAAATTTTGGAAAGTATGATGGATGATTTGATGTTTGGTGTGAATTTGAATATTCGAATGCTCTGAAGATTCTGAACTATGATGAAGAAAAGAGAAGATAATACTCTTATGGGCCTTTATATAAGGGACTAAAAACGAGGGGGATTTATCCCGCCCAAATCTTGAAGGGAAATACGGTCCGTTAGATCAAAATCCCTCCGTTGGATGCCAGAGACACAGCGCCGCCCAAAGTACTTAATGACGCTTCGCGAATTTTGAAGCGTTAGAAGCAATGGCGAAATGACTAAAATAACGTCCCTATGTGCGTAAATTTGAATGTCTTTACAGTTTTAACCACGGTTACATTGGCAAGTCAAAATTCTATTTTTTCTCCTCAGGTAAAAGAGAAAAATTAAAATTTTGAGGGGCTATTGTGGGGGCAAAAGCTTGAATTTTTATATTGGGCCTTAAGTCCTATTTGCTAATGGGGATGCGTCCGAGGAGGAGCAAATGATTGGGGAGGCCCCAGAATAGATAGTTGCGTAAGGAAAGAGTGGAGGGCTGAGGTTCGAAGAGGTTACCCTCCTCGGACCGGACGAATATCAGTCGAGCAAGCATCCGGGTGACTTGGGTGATCTTCCAAGAGACTCCAACAATGAGGATAGACTTCAGGCACGTACGGTGAAGATAAGGATACAGAAATATCTTAGGGAAAAGCTGCCATCACCGCATTAAATGCATTGCAGCAACTTTCCTGGCCACATTAATGTGGAGAAGACCTCTGAACAGTGGTCTCAACCACTACCATTCACAGAGAGTCAGAGAAGATGCTTGATAAGACACATACTTGAGTGCAGGGTTGGATGATGAACAATTGTACGATGGAGATGACTTGGAAAACTCTATATAATGTAAAAGACCCTCCATAAGGGAAGGATCGGAAAAACAGTGAAGAAAAATAGAAAGAGAACTACTGTAGCACAGTGTTGAACTATCTTCTAGAAATAACAATTTGATTATTAAATTATCTCCTCGGACGTACATCCCATCCATAATTACATACATTTTCCTACTCGGTTACACTTGGAATCTGAGCTAACCATTAATCAATCCGCCAAAAGCCCAGTTCTTTCACCTACTCTCTACAAATTTATTGTATTGGGCTCATTGGGCTTATAACCCAATTCATCTAGGTTTGGGCTATAAATTGTGACCTGACACAAACATTATGAAGCCAAATTTGCACAATATATATTGAAGTTTCAGCTACATTGGTAATTAATTTCGACACCCTAATAAGATTGTTTTAATACAACTAATAACACAATTTTATTCCAATTTGTTGAAGTGATAAGTTGTGAATGATGAAAAATAAAAGTGATATTAATTATTGGATCCATATAAAAATCATTATTTATTATTTACAACTAGCATGTAGTCTCTCTCTCTCAAAAAAAAAAAAAAAAAAACTAGCATGTAGCCCGCATTGTGTGGCTACAATTCTACATGCACTAAGATTTGTATATAATATATTTAGCTATAGTATTTTAATATTTTTAGGTTGTGTTTTTTTTTTTTTTTTTTTTTTAATAATTTTTTAACTCTCTTTTGATTGTATCTTATATTTAACTTAAACCACTTTCTATAAAAAAAAATAAAAAAAAAACTTAAACCATATGATAATTTTATGTAATTTTTGTTAGCACTTATTTTGAATATTCTATCATACAACTTTAAGGAGGTGTTTTGATCCTAATTAACCCGTGTATAATTATAATTTGGTCAATAGCAAATATTTATCATTTTATTGGGTACTAAAATGAAATTTATCATGCCCACACAGAGCTTCTAGCTGGTTACATAGTCCATAAAATGCCACATATTATCCCAAGATCAACTTTAAGGTGGTTTAGATCATAGGTATTTAGACAACAAAAAAAGAAGAAGAAGGATTTAATTAGGTGTATGATTAGTGTTGATGCCCACTTTGGCAAGGAGGCCCAATAATAGGAAGAAGCCCAACAATATGGGAGGAAAAAAGTTAGTAAATTGAGAAGAAAACCATTAAGCCCAAATGGCAGGAATAATGGTTCATAGGTCTTAAAAAATAGCAAAAGGGCCTCAAAGAAAGCAAGCGGGCCCAAAGGAGCTCAGAGAAAGAAGTGGTAAACCCATGGGCATTATGAGAAATAGAAAGCAAGCAAAAATGGGCCAGAGAAGCCTAAAGTAAAGAATTAAGTAAGTAAGGGTTGGTGGAAAAGCCCATGAACCCCGAAAGTAAAGGATATGGTAATTTGGGCTGAGGAAGCCCAAAAGACTTAGCAAAAACCCATGAGAATGAAGAATTGGAATGGCTCAATGATGCCCATGGAGATGAAACGGGTTGAGAATGCCCAAAAGAATGAAATGGACCAAGGAAGCCCGTAAGCAATGAAATGGGCCAAAGAAGCACAAAACAGCATGACTACTAGCCCTACGATAATGCTGGACTACTAGAATTGAGCAAAAGGAAAGCATACAGCAAGCCCAAAAGAAACCCGGCAAGTACAAGTTAAATAATAGCATGACAAAAATAACAGAATGGCGTGGCAGAAGTGTCAACTCCATCGTAAAAAGGGTAATGGATGGATTAGAGAAGAAAAAGCCCACAATCAAGTAAGGCCCAGCTTAAGAAAGAAGTAAGACATAAGGAATGAAAACTCAGAGACTCATTCACGCCATAAGAGGTCAAGAATAAGTAGCAGAATGTGCAGATGAGCCCTTAGGTCATGACAAACGCATTGATAGGCCACAAACTGAATGACCCATTGTGATAGAAATTAATTAATTAATTAGCCAAGTTATTAATTAATCAATTTATCATGCAAACGCATGATAGCACAAACAAATCACCAAAAAAATAATTATGCAGCAGAAAATAAATAACACGGTGATTTGTTTACAAATGTGGAAAACCTAACTGCAAAAACCCCACCGGGTGATTTTCAGGTCACCGCTTCCGAAACTCTACTATTATCACAACTAGCGGTTACAAGTAAAGGAATCCCAAGTACCTTACCAACCAACAGTTGAACCCTTACCCCAATACCCAATTGGACTTGTTTTGTAGTGATAGTTCCCCTTTCTGATGCACGACTCCTAAGTATATGACTAACAGTTGTACGGATCCCAGTATGCGACTTCAATAACACCAACTGAGAAAATTGTTGGCTGTAAAGTTCTTCAGTTCATCCACACGATGAAGATCAAGAAGATGCTTGGTCACAAAATCCTACGGTGCAAATACACAACAACTTCTTCAAGAGAAAGAGATGAACTAGGTCAAGAATCTTCTCTCCGGTCATAATTTGCTTGAATAGAGTTTGCTCAATGCTTGTGCAACTTGTGTACCATTTTACGGCTCTTAAAACAATCCTTTTATATGTCTAGGGTTAGGAGAAAAGAAGGCCCAAAGACAGATTCACGGATCCCAAGAAAATTAGAGTTGAATTCTGAAATTCTCAAACCTCGGCAGATAGGAGGTGTCGAGAAGCTATCGACCAGCTGTTGAGCTTTAATGAATTTGCACTCTTTACTTGATTTCTTGAACAGACTTGAAGGCTTCAACACTTGATCTTGAAACGTGGTTTCTTGAAGTATTTAAACACATCCTAAGTCTACCCAAATACAAGTAAAGTGTGTTTTGTCAAAGGATAAACCAATTACATAAAATCATGACATATGTTCTTAACATGTGAAACACATATGTCCTAACACGCATGAATAGCAAACCAGCCATGGACACACATGGAAGTGGAGCACGCACAAGGCTCAGGCACCACCAACTTGTACACAGCCAATACAGGAGTGATGAGCCATGGGTCAGAGGTAAAAGAGGATATAGTTTGATGGTGGGAGAAGGGGATAGCCTATTCTGGGGTTCCTGCTCAAACTCTTTTGGGGGAAATGTCCTGCTGGGATGACATGCCACCCAAAAGAGAGAAAGATGAGTTGGAATCACTAGGTGCATGCCATGAGAGATAGGGAAAGAGAATGCCCACCTTTATCCGGATGGGAATGCTACAGTGAGCAAGCAAACGAAATAAGACTTTTTTTTTGGGAATGGGATGTGGCACGGCTAGTACAGGTAAGTGATGATGGTTGGGTAGCTGACAAATTAGTGGGTGGTCTGGGAAAGACACCCACACCAGGAAAAAAAGCGATTAAAGGGCAAAATAGTAAAAACTTGACATAGCAGGTAGTATAAAAGGGACCTCAACCGTGCATCGAAACGATAGAACAGGAGAGAGCAATGGAACAAGAGAGGAAAAAGATAGAGCAGAAAACTAAAAAAGGAAAAATGAATTAGAAAGAAAAACAGAGAGCAAGCAAGAGTGTAGGCATGCACCAATAGACTATGCCCTTCTCTCCTTTTAAAAGTCTACCCTCTAGTAAGGATTAAGAAATTTGAGGATAAGCCATTTAGGCTCATTCTCTCAAAGTGGGTAATTTACGTAGCAGGATCATCCTGTGAGATTGCCCCCATTGAAGAGTAGTTCCCTTGTTGGAATTAATTCCATAGGAAAATCAAGCATGGCAGACCAACCATTCTTCCTTTCATTTTATTGAGCAGGCATTGGTGTTATTTCCCTTTCTTTATTATTATCATCTCATTTATGTTGCATTTATATTGTTGCGTTGCTTCTTCCTTTATTGAGATCATCATTTAGTAATTTTCCATTTTTCTGGCTGACAGTAAGCATATTCCTTTTGTTGTTATATTATACCGGTCTGCCATAACTCTTTTGTAATAGGATCCTCTATCATGGGCATGTGACCAAGGTTTTAGCAAAGGGGCTTTAGTTTGTGCATAAGCTGGCTTGGGGTGTGTTGTAATCAAGCCAGTCCTGACTCTCCTACCCAGAAATATTGGGCCATAGCGTGGTAGAAGGCAGCCCAGCCTGGAGTTATGAAAAAGCCCACTACATTTGGTTTACTCTTTGTTTTTTTCAATGAATAATTAACTTGGTATAATTTTTTTTTTTTTGAGAACAAGATACAAAAATAAAAATTCTTAAATTAGACACGTGACACAAAATTGGACTTTAATTGAAATTATATATATATATATATATATATATATATATATATATATATATATATATATATATGATTACCATCTTAACAAATTGTGAAGAAAAAAAAAGTGATTTTAGAAAAATTGTTCAGTGCCTGTGCCACTAACCACATAAGAATCAAGATTAGAAAAGCAAACTTAAACCTAGGGGTGGCAATTTGTATTCGCGGGTCGGGTTCGTATCGTGTCAAGTCATGAGTATTCGGCTAAATAGGGTAACTTGAACTTGTTTAGTAAACGTGTTAGGAATCCTCAACCCGACATGACCTGTATATTAAACAGGTCGACTCGACCCGATACGTTTAACTCGTTTAATTAATGAGTCATGTAAAAGTCAATACAAATAACCCGTTTAATAATCTATTTGATTAATAGGTCATACCTAACCTATATAATTTTTATCAATTTCCATATATCTAAAATTAAAATACAATTACAATCATAAATATAGTAATAAACATATAAAAACAACCATAAATTAAGCAATAATATAAAGAAAAACTAATAACTTAATAAGCTAAACAAGTCAGACGGGTCAGACGGGTTCGTATGTTGAACAGGAACTCGACCCATTTATTAAACAGGTTAGCCGTGTCAATCCGAACATGACTCAAACCTGTTTAGCCTCAACCCATGACTTGTTTATAAACAGGTTAGTCGTGTCGAGTTTGCAGGTCGTCTCAAATTTTGCCACCCTTACTCAAACCCTTTAATATTTTTTAAATTTTAATTGAACATTTATTTATTTTAGATTTGTTTAATTGAACCTTTAATTATTCTAGATTTGTTAATTATTATAAAATAGGTCATGCTAACGAGTGCCCTTAAGTTATTGATTAACAATTTAGTTAAAGAAAGTTTTTATGGAAAAAGAAAAAGAAAACAATTAGATTATGTTTGGTAACAGTTTCTGTTTTCTATATATTTTTCAAAACTTATTTTTGATAATATAAAGAAAAAAACAATTTTCTTGTATCTTTGAAATCAAAAACATGTTTGGTTAGTTGAAATTAAAAGATAGTTTTTGAAAAAAAAAATAGAAAATACTAAAATATGTTGTTATTAGAATTTGAATTCTAATACTAACTCATTAAATGAGATAGATTCATTAAATTAAATGTCTTTATTTATTGACTTTTGAAAATTACAAATTAAAAACAGTCTTTTACATGTTTTTAATTTCCTTCACAAATTGAATTTTGAAATTTTTTTTTGTTTTTTGTCCATTTTATGTTGTCAAACAAATTTTTTAGTCTCAAAAATAGAAAATTGTTTTTAGAAACAGAAAATAAAGAGAAAAAACAGTTACCAAACATACCTTTAATATTTTGACAATTTTTTTCATTCTTTATAAAAATGATATCAAAAATTTCCTAAAATAAATTGTTAATTAATATCCTAAGAGCATTCTTTAGCATTCTCTTTATAAAATTTCCTTAATTAAATGCATTATTGCTTCTAAGTGTCCGTTTGGATACAACTTATTTTTGCTGAAACTGAAAATACTGTAACAAAATAATTTTTAAATGTGTAAATAGTACCGTGGGAGCCATTTTTAATATTTTTTTTCTGAATAAAGTGGTTGTGGGTCTCATGAACAGTACTGCTACAGTGTGTGAACAGTGATAATTGTCTTAAAAAGCAGAAAACACATGGAAAAAAAAAAGGCTGAAAACGTGAACGTGAAACGCAGCTCAAAACGTAGATCCAAACAAATATTAAGATTACGTTTGGATTTAGCTGAAAAATCCAGCGCATCTGTGTCTGGCGTTTTTCTTTTTTTCTTTTTTTTTTGGCACGCATTTGAGAGACAAACCTCACTGTTACGGCTACTGTTTATGTACTGTAGCAACAATGTTTGATTTTTTTCACCACTTTTAGCACATCAGTGGGTCCTGCGTACTATTCATATGACCCACAAACCTCACTTTTCAGTAACTTTTTTATTAAAAATGAATCATACGATACTTTTTATACATTTAAAAATTATTTTGTTATAGTATTTTTCAATTTTCAGTTTGCAACTATATTCAAGCGGTACTTTAATACTTCCAAACCCCTTAAAAGTCAACTTTGGTCGCTTGAGCGATTAATTTCTCGACAACTCCTTTTTTAGTAACACGTGTGGCATGGTTAGCCTGCCACGTAACAATCAGCACCGTAATTTACACTTTACCGGTCTTGACCTCGACAACTCCTCCTATCAAGTTGGAATGAAAATGAGAGTAGAGTTGTAATTTCAAAGAGAAGACAAGGGTATATACTCGTAGAAGGGTAAATTGTCGGTTACTCACCGAGAATTTCGCTCTCAGCATTTTATAGCAGCTCTACGAGTCTACAGCCCAAAAGCATTCTTCGTCCTATACAACTCAATCATTTGCCCTACGGAGCCTGCAGGAAACGATTGGGTCCCACATAATCAATCAGTTGGATAAATTACCTGCTTTCTTCTGCAATTATTTTCTCTCACGGACTAGGCAATTTATTTTATTATTTTAGATAATTTCAATTTATAACATCGACTTTTAATGATAATTTTTTATCATCAAATTAAGATATCAATCAATTTTTGGTATAGATAGTGATTGAATCCCAATCTCATATTCAATCATTAAAAATTTTATACAATTTTGTAGCTCATAACCTGGTTAAATATGTGGACATGTTAGTGATTATTTGGTATAAATAAAGGATGTTCTTACACAATTTCATGATGTTCTTCTTGTTGATTATAGTTAAATTTTCATGAAATTTTAAGGTTTTTATCCTAAAAGAGAAGTTATTTATATTGGAGTGATTTATTTATTTTTTTCATTTTGGAATTATGGTTAGAAATATGACCAAAATTTATATCCGCCTCAGCCTTGGGGTCTTGAACCACAATCTTATTATTTATGAGTTTGGATTGCGTTTATAAGTTAGTTTTTTATTTGTTTATGTATTGTTTGTGAGTCTCACACTACTTTTCATTGCATAGTAATATAATTTCAGCTTTTTAAAAATAAACTAACTTTTAGCTTTTTGTTTAACATTATGCAAATAAACTACTGAAAATAAGTAATTTTCAAACGGACGCTATATCCAACTTTTAGAAGTTGATATTGTGTTCCTAAATGATCAAAATAATAACATTCCTCTTTTTTATTATAAGGTGAAATGTTAGTTATTTGTTCATGTTAGAGTGAAATATGGTGAGGAATGTCAAATATTTTGATCATTTGAAAAACATTGTTATTTCTTGAAAATTTGTCATTAACAAATTTAATTTTGTTGTGCCTACCTCAATGGGGGGTAAACTGATCCTCTCAATTTGAAGTCTTCTATGATTTCTTGATTCAAATCAAAATTTATAAATTTATAAGTGCACAAATTATCACGTCATTTAAAATTTTAAAATGATCTGGAAGTCTATAAATTATTTGTTTAAACTTTAAACCCTAAATGTGTTTATTGAAAATCTCAAAAGATACTAATTAATGGACTTACAAGATTTTTTTATAATAGTATATACATGATTAAAAAAAAAAATAGAAGTGTAAAATATGAAAAAAGAAATAGGTGGTGTGAATGTTTTCTAAACAAAGAAATTAGTGAAAGTGGAGAGTAGGTATCAGAAATAGAAACAAAAAATCAGCCGCAGATAATCCGGTTTTCCAAAAGCAACCGTCACACTCCACTCAGATTCGCCGTTAATCTAATCATCTAAACTCATGTAAACCGTCAAATGCTTTGCCTTGAAGCCCAATCAACGGCCTAAAAAAAACAAACCAAACCAAAACCCATACAACGCGAAGCACAGTATACTAACCCGAAGTCTCTTTCTCTTTCTCTCTCTATTCTTTTTTTCTCTCTCAGACATAGACACAAAACCGCTCAGACATCTCTCCGAACTCTGAGGAAACAAAAGAGATGAAGCGGTTTGTGGCGGGGAGTCTGGCGAGGGGGCTGAGCAGCCGCGGCGGCGGCGGCGGCGGTTACATGTCGACGGCTGAGATGATGGCGAGGCCTGGTAGCATGCAGGGAGTGATGATGAATAAGCAGCAGAGTCAACAGTATTACTACTACTGGAGGAGTAGAATGATGAGCTCGGTGGCGGAGAAGAGCAAAGAGGTTGTTAACGGAGGAGGAGTGGAAGCGATCAAGGAAGAAGAGAAGAAGAAGAAGAATGGTGATGAGATGAAAGGAATGGTGAATAGCTATTGGGGGCTGTCTAGGCCTAGTATCAAGAGACCAGATGGTACCGATTGGCCTTGGAATTGTTTCATGGTGATAATAACTTTTCTCTCTTTTTCTTTTGGTGATTTTGTGGATCATTGTGTACGTGTGAATGAATTTTTTTTTTTTTTTTTTTTGAGTAATTGCCTTTTTTTGTTGTTGTTTTGACTTGCACTTTTTAACTGTTGTAATTGAGTATAGAGGTTACTGTTCTGGATTTTGTTGCCTATTATGCTGTCCTTTTTTTACATTTTTTGTTCTTGTTTTGGGAAACATATTATCTAACAGAATTTCAATATTCGACAAAGTTCTACACACCTTTTTTTATTTTATTTATTTATTGTAAATCTTAAAATGGATTGTTGATTGTTCTATTTTTTCCCCTTCTTTTACGAGATCTTTCAGATTTTACAACTTTTTTTTTTTAAAAGGAAAATCTACCATTTGTTGTTTTAGGTGAATAGGAATAGTGTTGAAATTTTAGTGGAAAAACCGGTCATGGTTAGTTATATCAATTTTATACCAGCCTTCTTATTTAAGTGTGGGAGCATTTTGATGGTTTCAGCTAACTTAACTGGTAAAGTATCTTATTGTTAAATAGGAAATCTGATTATCAATCTCCGCTTACACCAAAAACCAATTAGTGTCTTGGTCTGATGATAAAATAGTGCAATTGTTAGAAGCGGACACCATAAGTTGAAACTCTATCTAAAAAAAGAAAAGAAAATGGTAGCATTTTGAGTCTTCAATTCATTGACTGACATAGACACTTGTTTATTTTGATATGTTACTCACTTTTCTAACCCTCTCTTTTCAGCATTTCTTCAGTGAGATAATTTTCAGCTGCAGATTAGGATTTACTCATTTAGTCAAAGTGATCTGAAGAAAATCAATCGACAAAATGACAACTGTTTTAGATACATTTATAAAACCCTCTCTTAAGTTTGATAAATGCAACAATTTCAGTAACCAATATCCGTGGCATTTTCCCGAATGTAGTTATTACATTTAATTTGGAGATATGTTCTATATTTCCCTGTTCCGTTCTTTTCGTGCTAAAACAAAAAATTTACTTGTCAACCACATTACGTATTATTCTATTCTCTTGTGAGTTTATATTAAATGCAACTTCAAGAAATTTTTTTTTGAAGTGTACATATTAGTCTTATTGACTGATTTTCTTTTCTGATGTAGCCATGGGACTCTTATGAGGCAGATGTGTCAATAGATTTGACAAAGCATCATGTGCCAAAGAAGTTTTTGGATAAAGTTGCTTACAGGACCGTGAAACTTCTTAGAATTCCAACGGATTTGTTTTTTAAGGTAAGTCACCTTTGTTGTGTGTTGTATTGTATTCATCAAAAAGCATACTTAACTTTTACTTGTGTTTTGCTTTTAATTCTTTTTTCCTAGCGAAATATTTTTAACACTGGCTGTGTATTTCCTAGAGCATAAAGACTCTTCTCTTAGGTAGAATCCAAATTTTGTGAACTCAAGAATGCTCTGTTGGAAGTATTTTGTAGTGATAGTGATGTAGCCAACAGAGTTCAAGGAAAAATAAGATCAAATAGCAAGAAGACTCAAGAATTGTGGTCTAGTTTTGGTGTGAGGACTCTTTGGCACTGCCCATAGACTACTTTTATTACTATTGAGTCTTAGTATCAAGTTTATCTACTTAGAAAGTTGGTGGTTCACTTTTAATTATGTTTTAAAGTGAGGTTATTTGGTAATTTTCAAATTTTCTGGAATAGGATATATAATATTGTTGGCCCATGACTCTTATTTTATGTTTGAGACCTTTTTTCTATTTGGTTTTAGTAGTTTCTCACTTGGTTTAGAAGTTCTTTTAGTTACTTTTATATCTTGATTAGGAGCCTTATCGATGCAACCATGGAAGATTAATTTGTTGCTATTTTGCAATTTTGTCTGTTCAAGATTAATTTTATTGGGTCAATGTTTGGAGTCCATTTGAAGCAAGATGTATTTTTAACATCATCATAAATTTATTGGACTCTTCTTATAATTGATTTTTTTTTTTTAATAATTTCTTTGATATCTTTGATTTCTATTTTGCTTTTGCATAATTCAGGAAGAATGTTTGACAGCTTTTTTATGCTTTCCTCTGCCTTGTCCTTTTAGCTGGATGTCGCTAGTTTCATTTTCATTTCTTAATCCCCCCACCCCCTTGTGATTTTGACTTGTTCTGTTATATCGTTTGTTTTTGCTGTCTTTGGGACCCATTTTTCTCAAGATCTTTCGAAATATATAGTTGAACACTTTTGAAGATCTGATACCGAGGGAGCTTAATTAAATTTATGAAATTGGTAAAACGTCTGTTGCAGGTGTCCACACCAGTGTCCTTCTTTAATAGTCAATTGGATCTTTGCTCTCTAATTTTACACAGTATTCTTCATTAAGATGATCACATTCTTTCCAAACTTTAATGAATGTCGATAGGAATAATGCATGTTGGGCTCACCTTCTCAACAAACTTAAGATGTGGTGTTGTTATCATGAATATTGTATTGATAGGCGGACCACTAAAGATCAATTTTAAAATAGTTGCATATCTTTTAGCCTGCTCTTAGGGAGAGCCTTGTCTTCACCACTGATGTATATCTGCATAGAAGCTAATTAAATTTTTCTGTAAGTCAGATTGAGTTAAGTGTCATACGTACCAATAGAAATTACTGTGCAAAACAGGAAATGTAATTTGGATTACTTAGTCATACAGAGTGTTGCAAGCCAGTAATTGATTATTAATAATATAGAGCACTAGAACTACATACTTATGCCTGTTGAATAAACAAACATTTTAGGAATTATTCATGTTTCTCTAATTACAATTTGAGACAAATATGTGAGATGGGAAAGTGGGGAAGTAAGTTATACTGAAGAAGAATGGATCACTCTATAAATGGAAAATTGTTGGTGTAGTTGAAATATAAATACTATAAAATGTTTGATTTATTTTTATTTTTATTATTTTATAATAATTAAACACTATGTGGTCTGAGTGGCAGCCAATGTGACTTCCTATGTAAAGACAAATAAGGTGCACACAAAGGTTTTTTTTTTTTTTTTGGTGTGTGTGTGTGTGTGCATGCGCTTTGTACGGTTTAACTTACTGATGCAGATGCAATGAGATGAAGATGAGTGACCTCCTTTAATGTGTAGGGAAGATCTCTTGATAGTTTTTTGAGTAGAACATAACTATTTTGTTCCTAGATTCAAGTTCTATTCATTGAAATTGTATGTTAGTTATCCCTTCTTTTCAGTGGATGTACCAAACTATAAAACTTGAATTGTTCTTCTCTGGGGACAGCATGTTTTAGCAACCATTGTGTCTGCTTCTCAATATTGCTGCCAAAGTATATGTTTATGAGTTTCATTTTGTAAAATATCTTGCAGAGACGGTATGGTTGTCGTGCAATGATGCTGGAAACAGTGGCAGCTGTTCCTGGTATGGTAGGAGGAATGCTGCTGCACCTAAGGTCTCTCCGCAAGTTCCAGCAAAGTGGTGGTTGGATCAAAGCCCTGCTTGAAGAAGCAGAGAATGAGAGGATGCACTTGATGACCATGGTGGAACTTGTACAGCCCAAGTGGTATGAAAGACTTCTGGTTCTCACTGTGCAGGGAGTCTTCTTCAATGGCTTCTTTGGTGTATATCTTCTCTCCCCCAAACTGGCCCATAGAATTGTTGGTTACCTGGAGGAGGAAGCAGTACACTCATATACAGAGTATTTGAGGGATATTGATAGTGGTGCAATTGAAAATGTTCCGGCTCCTGCTATTGCAATAGACTACTGGAAGCTACCCAAGGATGCAACCCTTAAGGATGTTGTAATTGTAATTCGTGCTGATGAAGCTCACCATCGGGATGTTAACCATTTTGCTGCTGTGAGTATTACTTTCGTTTCCCATGATCATGCTCTATATTTATTTATTTTTTCACAAATTTGTTTCTTCACATTTTTTATGTATATAATTTCTGAATGTATCTGGTCTCCTAAAATATGTCGTTATGTTTTATTCTCCACTCTATATAGACATATAACTTGCATGGTACTAAGATTTTATAAAATCTATTGCTGATCCAGAGATAATATGACAAATGAGAGATTTTGCATGGGAAAATTTTTAAAGCATCCCCTGAACTTTGGGTCAAAATCAAATAGACCCCTTGTACTTTGATAATTGTATAATCAACCCTTCTGTTAGCTTTCTGGTAATATAATGGATGGAAAATGCTACACATGCACTGCACCTTAATAAAAAATTATTAAATTAAACTTTAATAATAATAATAAAAACTTATTCTAAAGCTCATTAAAAATTTTCCACTCTCCCATATTTTTAAATTAAACTTTGATAAAAAAAATTATTTTCAAATTTCCCAGTTTGTAAATCTAGATTTAGTCACAGTTATACTATTAAAAGAATTAATTTGAAAGCAGAATATTTTGCACCCAAATACGTATGGAGGTTTAAAAAAAAAACTCAAACTGTTTTTCCATGTGTTATGCATCTTTATATCTTGTGAACATATAGATGCACTTCCTAAAATATCTTCCCAATTTCTGGCATCTTGTTTTGCATAGAAGAAAATGGTTTTCTTTAAGAATTCATGGTGAAGTGAATTCATTTTTAATTGGGATCCACTTTTTTATCTGTTTTATTTATTTCTTTCCCATATTATATTGGCTTAGAATTTGAGTTTTGTCACTGGTTTTCCAATTGCATGCATCAATTCATAGCATCTTGTTTCATACTTTTAGCCTGCCATTTTTAAATAAAATTTTATTTTTCAATGACCTGGATGCTAGCTCATTTTGGTGTTAGAGACTTTTCCTAAGGTTGGTAAACCAATAGGGGAGATTTTTTAATGAAATTTGTAGGGATATCATGTTCATGGTGTAACAACCCTATGTATTGTATGAAACAGCTTCCTCTCTTTACTTGGGATGGTGACTTTGGTCACGTAGGTTAGCTGATGGGGTATTATGAAATTCTGTACTTCACAAATAGGGGAATTCCATCATTACAGTCATTATTTTATAATGCCTAAACAGTATCAGTTTCCTCCTTTTGCTGGATCTTTTCCATAGAACATATAAAGACTTGATAATAAATGTCTTTTTTGTTTGGTTAACAGTTAGTTTTACAAATTTTATCTACAATTGTTTATGATTTTATCTGCATATTTTTACCTACTTTTTTCTTTTGAAGGCTTTGTCTACTTTCTTTCTGAAAATACAATTATGATTTAACTTAATAGCATTGAAAACTGTGTTTGATTGGACATCATTTGCTTTGGTATTTAGTACTGTATTGGTTACAAAGACAGACTAGACTCTCTATGGCTTACAAATGTTGGTGGAGGGTGAGGCTGAGCTGCTGAGTGTATGTGTAAATTACCAATAAAAAAAATTCCACGTAACCTAAGCGCTGGGTCAGCAGACCCTTGATCAGTATGTTGACATTTTTTTTTTTTGATAAGTAAAAGGTGAGGATGAAGGGGAATAAAACATAAAGAGACGTATGTTAACATTTGAGTTAGGAAATTTGCTGATGTCTTCCAATTTAGGTCTCTCAGCAATTACTCTGTACTAAGGGGATAGGAAGGCAGCCCAAATGAGGCAAAAAAAGAAGAAGCTGTTTCTTCTTTGTGTTTCATTTTAAATTTCAGTTGTCAAATAACTTACTAATTTTGTCTCTTTAGTGTCTCCTAGATTTTGTGTAGAACACAACGGGAGTTTGTTTGATTACATCTTTTATTTTTCTTTTTGTGATTTTATAATGTTCCATCTTTGTTTCGAAAAAGACAGGTAAATAGAAAAGAGATATGGAATACTGTAAATTTCTTGTATTTGGTTTGACTAAAAGCAAACTCAATTTAACCTATGGATAGCTTAGATGGAAAAATGACTTTGCTTAACTGCATTGAATGTCTCACTGTGAAAGGGTAGAGGTGGGTCTTACGGGTAGGTTTTTAGTTTCGGTAAAATTTATTTGTTCTATGTTTTTGTTATTCTTGGAAGTGTCTAATATAATATATCAAGCATGTCCTTATTTTATTAAAAAATAATCCTGATGCTTATCTTTCGTCTACTTTTTATTATTGGGTTATGACTGTACTTTCTCTGCAGGACATTCACTTTCAGGGAAAGGAATTGAGAGAGGCACCAGCCCCTCTTGGTTATCATTAAGATGTATTCTGTGAAGATTCAAATAGATAAGGGGGTGTTTGGTACATGTGTTTGAAAACATGTGTAGAAATACGTGTGGGTGAAAAAGTACGTAAAAATGCGTGTAATATTGTTTAATAACTGAAAACATATGTTGGAATTTGTCTATAAAACAGCCCCTAAATGTTCAGACATATATAATCTTTGAATTGCTCAAGGTGAGGACTTTTGTGTCTATAGGAGCATGTATTGTTTTGTCAGATAAGTTTGAGAGGATGGAATTATATGGTATGTGGATTTTAAATCCAATTTGGTTGGCTTTAATGATAGCTTCTCCATAATGGCGATTTGTAATTGCATGTTTTTGTTGTGTCTATCAAGCATGTCAGTTATTTTTATGGAAGCATGTTAGTTGTCTGCAATCAAGATGGGAAAGGCATGTTATTTACTAAAACAATTGTAAGTGGTGATTAGATGTGCCTGTGGGTTGCCTTTAAATTCATTCTCATTTGCTTCTGCTTTATATATACGGCATTCGTTTTATTATTATAATTCAATGAATGCTTTAAAAGTTAAATGTCTTCACATGTACCATGTCAGGGCTTCTCAGCATATATATAATATATATATATATATATATATAGAAACCATTCAATTTATCTATCTGTTTAGAGAGTATTACGCGGATCAGTGAAGGGCTGAAGGCATTTATTTTCGGATTACAATTTTTGGTCCCATGGGTGCTCAATGATCAGTTAAATCTATCATTTCCTGTCTTTGGGCAATTTTTTCTGAATTTTACATTATCTCCTGGCTGTTAAAAGGGTTTTATGATAGGAAAATACACTCACATACTCGTGAATTGGATTGAATTCATGATCTCATTTCCACTTTAGCGTAGAGGGGCCTCATACCTATAGCTAAATGTTTGTGATAATCGGACTATTTTTTATTTCCTGTGTGCTATCAAGTCATTCAAGTATCCCAAGCGGAGGAAAATAATGTTGATGCTGGATTTGAGCTTGGGCCCTGGGTGGTTCACATCCCAACCAACCACAAAAAATGACAACGATCGAATATCCTAGAAACCAAAAAGGATGTGCTGCAGGGTTCTTCAAATCTGTTTGTCTTATTTTTGTCATAAGTTAACGAGCATACGGTTGTTTACCTAATAATCATGTAGGATCTTAGGCGAACAGGTCTTTGGTGTTAACCTATATAATATGCAGGACGTGTTCCCAGAACTAGAAGTAGTGATTGATCATATGAGCACACTTGTAAGCATCTCGAACATCAATCGTCGAGGTTAATTTTGATTTCAAGTTTGGAATGTCGAGTTTAATCGCGGAATTGTACTTTTGAACGCGTGCATGCGCGCACCATGCTGATCTTGGCAGAATTCTTGAATTCTATAGATAATATTCAACAAATGCAAGAACAAATTAAATTTATTTGGTTAACAAAGCAAGTTCATGATTTCTGTTCAACAAAAAAAATAAGCTAATCTAGCTGCGATCTAATCCCTCGATACAATAGTAGTCACATCATCGACTACACTGATGAGTTCTGTTTCACTTCCCAAAGATCAAAGTGAATGTCCTGGCTAATTTTGATTCTGATTCCTGCTGTATAGAAATGAAAGTAATAAGAAACTCCCCTAGTCCCAGCAGTTGAGTCACAAACAAAGTTTTGTAGTAACTTATTAAACTTACTCAAAAATATTTGCATAGTTTGAGGAAGGGCCTTCAACGAATCGATACCAGAACCAATGGTCTTGCCAGATTTTGTCCATTTTTTGTAATGGAATCCCCTTAGTCTCCGGCAAAAAGAACCCCACAAAAACGGTCATTATCAGAACCCACCCAGCGTAGAACAAGAACACCCCAAACTTCATCTTACATAAGATGGACAAGAACGCCTGAGATAGGATGAACGTCAACAAAAAATTGCTGGCAATGCATATGCCTTGCCCGGCTGGTCTGACTTCCAACGGCAAGATTTCACTCGGCACAATCCACGTTAGAGGTCCCCATGACCACCCAAATCCAGCTGAGATTATACACAATAGGACCAGTACCACAACGGCTGATCCCTTTGAGAAACTTGATGTGCCTGCAGTCCCTAGTTCTGCTGAAAATACATATGCCAAGACCAACTGCACCACGTACATAATAACACAATTAATAAAGTACATATCAATAAAAGTTAGGGGAAAGTCCAAAATAAATAATCAAAATTTTTATTTATCATGAATGATACTACCAGAGATTTGAGCCTTAATGAGATGACAAATGAGAGTTTTGTACAATGGATAGAATATTTATGAGTGATACTAATAATTACTACACAATAAATTTAGTAGTATCTTTAACATATTTTTAATTGAAAAATTATTAGTTTACATTCTACACGGTAAACCTATAATTTCCCTTTTTAACTTACTATTTCCTTGTGAGTTGTGACATTAATCATGTTTATTACAACTTTAGTTTGTAAGTGGCTTTTTAGTAAATTGCTAGTGATTATTGAAATTGTATACAATAAGTTTAGGATTACAACATTTTTCATAATTTAACCTATCGTAATCACCTTTCCCAAAAAAAAAAAAAAAATAGTGCATACTAAAAGTGGTGTCCATGGAGAAATTATAAGATCCACATGATGGGTAAGTGATGTGGTTTACCATTCCACTAAAAAACTTCCACATGTTTAAAATTGTTAGTTAAAAAAAATTAAAAAAAAAATTAATTAGTGACTTAGCCATTTTAAACAAATGGAAGATTTTTAGTGGAATGGTAGATCACAT
This sequence comes from Quercus agrifolia, assembly GCA_029955455.1. Taxonomy (NCBI): domain Eukaryota; kingdom Viridiplantae; phylum Streptophyta; class Magnoliopsida; order Fagales; family Fagaceae; genus Quercus; species Quercus agrifolia. The sequence goes on from JARQAD010000010.1 coordinate 34,316,665, forward strand.
TACTTGTCCACCAGAAGACTATATAATTTCTTGTGTCCATGACAATCTTAGTGAGGTTTTTTTTTTTTTAATTTTTTTGAAAACTAAAAAAAAGCACAATAAGACCTATAAATAATAGCGAAAATAAGTTAAATAATAAAAAAAATTGATTTTTTAAGCCAATGCTAATCACAACCTTAATAAGTTATTAAGTCACGGTCAATGTTGCAAAAAAAAGAGTGGTGAAAAATGTTATTCAATTCCCTAACTAACCTGGCAGAGGATAATCTGGACACCAGCTTCCAAGAACAACAGTCTTCGTCCGAACCTATCAACAGAATAAGCTGACACAAATGTAGACGAAAAATTGATGAAATTAAGTATAATAGCTCCAATCAAAGAACCACTCAAACTTAATCCAACAGAACGAAACAAAACAGGCGCATAGAAGGCCACAATGTTGATCCCTGTCAACTGCTGAAACGATGGAATTAGTGCTGTCATCACAAGGTGTGGACGATACTTTCTTTGGAATATGGTCTTGTAAGGTTGCTTAGTGGCGGCTTTGGCTGCTTCATGGTGGTTGATCAGATCGTTGAGCTCAGCTTCAGTGTCCGAGTCCACGCCACGGACTTGGTCGAGGGATTGCCTGGCTTTTTGAAGCAGACCCCGTTGGATGAGGCTGCTGGGTGTGTCTGGAATGAAGAATGCACCCACTGTCATGATGATGGCAGGAATTCCGGCACAGCCGAGAGAAAATCGCCACCCGTTTTCGCCCATCTTAGACCCAAACCAGTTTACTATTGTTGCTATTAGCGCCCCTCCGCTGAGGAAGGATTGGAAGGCTGTGGTAAATGCGCCTCGCCATTTTGGTGGTGCCATCTCTGCTACGTATATTGGGGCTGCCTGTGTACGTACATTACTTTATTATTTTTTCATAAAATATTTTTAAAAATAGTTTATAAACCAATACCTTTAATATAGATGGCAAAACTTAGAAAAAATATTGACACGTGTCAAACGCTTGTGTGTATGACACTGTACCCAAATCTAATCCGTGTGTAAAAAGAATCAAGAAATATATTTAATTTGTAAGAAAGTATACAGTAAGCATTTTAATTAAGTTGGGTTTGGTTGGTAGTCGACTAAGAATGTGTGGATCTTACAACTGTACGTACATGCATGACATTACATGCATGTTATGATCTTGTATTCTAATTTTATACGTTGGAGTATTGGATGGAAATGTTGTCCTTTCACATTTACACAAGTCATGGCTTCACCTCACCTTTGTTTAATTTATGGCAAGTATGGGTTGTTATTGTACACACGTTATAAAAGATAGGCTATCATTGGTTAGAGGGTGACCTGATTTGTGAAACCAACCCCAAATCCAAGGAGGATGCGTCCCAAAATGAGCATTGCAAGATTCACGGCAACAACACCAAGTATTGTACCGATCAAGAAGATGATGCCACCAATAATCAAAATGCCCCTACGCCCTGTAGTTGTGGTGACACGACCGGCTATAAGAGATGACACCAAACCAGCTATGTACAATGAGGATGTAAATGCAGTAAGGGCTTGACTGTCGAATATACAATATTGATTTGGCTTTGCCTCTGCCATTTTCTTTGGAATTGATGGGAAGAACTTCTCCAGAAATGGCTCCATTGATGTTACACCTCCTGCGATCCAAAACATATACATATATTTTGGCTTTAATTCAACATATCACAATTGGAAGTAAACTGAAAACTCAATCTTTGAGTACATAAATCCTAGCTGATTAATACTCTAAAATTAAAAAAAAAATGTTATGTTCGTACAACCAATCTTGTACAAAGTTACAAGGTTGTGAATTAGCAGGAAGAGAAATCTTGGAAAAGATGAATGATTAGATATTCAATAATATATTATTACAACTAATTCAAGATGAAAACTACATATTATTGTACATGCTATATTGGTTCATGCAATTTCATACGAAAATTTAATGCCTATGATGGGTTCTAATTAGTTCAACTAAAAGGCTTGTGTTTGAATCTTGCCTACACAAAAAAAAAAAAAAAAGACTGGCGTGACTTGATTATAAATAGTTATTATTATGTAGTAAACGTCATTGATACAAATTCTATCGTATCTGTTAAAAAAAATCCCATGCATATGTAGAGAGAGAGCGCTAACCAGAAATGCCAACATCGTAACCAAAAATCAACCCAGCTGAAGCCGCAACAATGCAGATTATGACGACGGACCCCGTTATAGTTCCATCTGCTGCGTGCCTAGGGTCACTTCCTTGGGTAGCAAAAGTCCCTCCTGCCATTTCTTCAGTCTCTCCTTACTTGCTGACTCTGGCTAGTATGGAGACCTGAAGTTGCTAATGGAAAAGTAAAAGAAAAAGAGGAGATCGATTGTCTGACTTTAGAAATTTCGAACCACAATTTTTCCTATTTATCACACTCCAAATTGTATGGAAGACAGGTGGTTCAGCCAAGTATATATATAATTCTATTTTCCGCACTTTGTGCAGCTGAAAAAGGTCACGTGTGGATCCTAAGGGACCTGAACTTGTTACCAACAAAAAGAAGAGAGGATGGGAGAAAATGGTGGCCTTTAGCATAATTGGGTATTTCTAACCATCAATTTTTTTTGTTGATATCCAATGTTTCTAATTGAAAAAAGTAGGTCCAGTTAGCATATTCCAAGTTTAGCTATAAAGTAGTTCTAAGGGTCTGTTTGGATAGAACTTATTTTGTTGAAACTGAAAACTGAAAACTAAAAACACTGTAGCAAAATAATTTTTAAATGTGTGAATAATATCGTAGGATCCATTTTTAATGAAAAAAGTTGTTGAAAAGTGAAATTTGTGGGTCCGTAAACAGTACACATGAACCTATTATTTTTTCTTTACTAATTACACTTTGTCACGTTACAGTTGTGGCAAGAAGTTGTCGAAAATTATGTGCTTCTAGACTTTTCCTTATATTTCCATTATTTTCACATGTTACTTCGTTATACACCAATTAGTTAATTACTACCCACAATGTCGCCAGTAGTTATGAAAATTTATGAATTTTCTGATTTAATAGACTAATATTAGTACACCTTTTATATCAAGGACTACGTAAGTATCCCATTTTCCAGTTTTCCTTACTAAAGGTAGCCATCATGAACTTTTTTCCGATTTAGCTAAAAAGAAGGAGCAATTAAGTGGAAGTTAAAACTAGACAGTTACAGATAGCAAATAAACAAAGTAAAATGAAATATTAACAGAAAAGTTGATCAAAAAAACCGTTATAAGACTTTTTAAACTGTCAAGTTAAAAATAACAAATAAACTAACTATAGCAACAACAAAAAAGACAACATAAACAGAAAAGTTGACCAAAAGAAGAAGAAGAAGAAGAAGAAGAAGAAGAAGAGTTTTTTAGAAATTTAAAACCAATATCCTGAGGAACTCAATGTTTGTAGTGCTGGCATATATAGAACATTTTCTATATAAAAAGTAATTGGTCATTCTTATTGTTGTTGGAACCACAGGTCCATTTGTTTTAAAGACTTTTTGTTTCTAAAATTGAGAAATAATACATTTCAGCATGTGGCTAGATAGCAATGAACCAATGAGACCAATGAAATTCGGTCAATAAAAGAAGAAATTGACCAAAAAAATAATAATAAATACAGGCTATACATTCAACAAATTTTATTAACTTAATATTTGTAAAACCTGAATTTGTTTTATTTTGGTCATCAGAACATGTCTTTATAGCTCTCTTCATAATGCATTCTTTGTAAGGGAAATTTTTTTTTTTTTTTTTTTTGGGTGACTTTTGTATAGATCAATGATGCAATCTCACTGAGGCCACATTGGAAGAATTGGTATCCATGCTCATAACCTTTGACGTTAAGGTCTAATCCCATAAGCATTTTATCTTCAAAGTACGATTACTTTTTATTTTAAAAAAATGCTACACTTATCTTTTAAATAGCATATTCTATACATGGTTTTGAAATCTGAACTATTTAATGAACGGTAAAAGGGAGAGGTTCAAAATTTTAGAGGTTGGACTGAGATTTAACCAAGGTTGGATCGTGATGGCATCATAATTAATTAATAATTAACTAAAATATTAATAAATGAAGAATTTATAATAAACAAATGAGTTGTGGGAGGGAGGAATCCAAGGAGCAAAGATATGAGGCATTAGGACATTCCAAAGAGACAATTGGGCCTCATTCTTCATCAGATTAGGCCTAGCCCATACGAGGCAGCCAAATGCCGAAAATTGAATAAAGTGTTCAATCCGAGGAGTGAGCTTCCATTGAGGAATCGAGGTCCCAATCCAAAACCAACATGATAGGTGACTGAGGAAGAGAGTAGAGACATGTAGGCAGGATAAGAAGGAAGTTTCTTGATAAAGCACCCATAAACTCCGCATTAAATGCACTGTATCAACTCAGTTTGCCACATTTAATAGCAAAATGACCCTTGAACAGTGTTTTTATAGCTTGCAACTTGCTCTACCACCACTAGCAAGGTATTGATGGAACAAGTATCCAAGGATATATATAGCAGCCCAGGTGGAGGGTTGGGATAAGGCCCCAGCTACTATAAAAAGGAAGGAAGCTCCATTAAGAAGAGGGATAGAAAATTGATAAGGAGGAGATAAAGTGTAATAAGAAGCTTTGTAACCGAGAATTGAATATTATATGAACTAGTGATCCTCGAACTAATCCGAGGAAGAGTTAATACAGAAATTTTTGTCTTTCTTATTGTTAATCTCTCATATATCTGACGACTTAAGCATTGGATCTCTTTTTAAATTACTTAACAAAACCATTAAGGCTTGAAAATGTTAGCCTTGACAACCTACCTCTAAAATTAATTGTACTGGGCCATCATACAATATCTATCCATCTAACTTGGGTTGGGCTTCTGATTTCCACCCCTACATGAGCAATTTGGACTAATATACATATATACATATATATATATATATATATATATATATATATATATATATATATATATATATATATATATATTAATCCAGATTGATGATTTAACAATAATCATGTAATTAATAAATTATTATTAACAGTACCATGACAAAAGGAATATTCCATTTATAAATCTTTAATTTATCATCAAAAGCAAGAGTAATATCATGATAACAGGTAAAATATACAGGAACATCATACAAAGAAGCAGTAATCATACCAAGAATGCTATTTTTAAAGTTCTTAAATCTAGCATCTCTTAAACACATGAGAATAGAAGCATTTATACCTTTTCTAGTAAGTGGTTTAATAGCAACTTGAACCATACCAATATGCAAATAACTAAATTTTTTAGCAATAAAATCAGCAATGTTCTTTTTAGAAAACAAGCAACATTTTTCTTGAGTTCTTGAAATAGAAAATGTTTGTTCAACAGTTCTAACTTTTTAATCTTTGCTCATAAGGTAAAACAAGAGTTAATGGGTAAAAATGATTCCATTGATTATGATAATTTAACTTATGGTGATATCTTAAGCACTATTAAATCAGCAATATGAATAAACAATTAAATCTAGCAGAAATGGAATATTCCCAAAGTTGATACTAACATGGTACTTGCTTTAAATTGTTTTGATCTATACTACTTGGCTGATTCTATCGCCTTACTATTGTTTTAAATTACTCTGATTATATCTGCAATACTGCATTCTTGGTTGGTTCTACTTTGTTTATTTTCAGTATTACTTGCTTTATTTTTCAATATATTATTGTGTGCTTCTGCCTTTAGTGCTGTTAATGGGTAAACAGTTATGATACTGAACAGTACCATAAACCAAACCAATTTCAGTATATTATATCTAAGCAAAATAAATTATTATTTTTACAACTTCTATAAGAAAGTTTATAAAAATAATAAAGCATAAAAAAACATTAAAAGTTATAGTTAATTATTTAAGTATAAAACTATGAATATATTTGAAGGATTTAAATTATAATTACTTCAGTGTATATTCCCCTTTTGAGATGTCTAATTAAAATAAAATATATAATAAAATATTGGTTATAATATAAATATATAGTAACGAAAGTTTAAATTATTCTTATGGCATTCTTTTTAATATAGTTCAAATAAATTAGTTTGCTCACAAGGAGCATAAATAACCAGCCTTAGCGTTGTGGTTAGGGGGTTAATTAAAAATTGCTCTACTAGGGTCTAAATGAGGTGCAAGCAAATTATTTATTTTTTATGACTTAGGATACGTTTGGTACACTGAATGGAAATTACGACAGAAATTGTAATCTTTATTACTAGAATAAAATGTGTTGTAATGTAATAACTAAACCTATTCATTAGTTTGGTTGTGATTTATAACATTAGAATGAAATTTAACATTTATTTTTTAAAATTTCTTACTCATACAATTATATTTCTTTAAAAATTTGTTATTTTTAAATTTAAGAGAGATATGTGTTATTTTTTATGATTTTTTATTTTTATAATTGTTAGATGTATATGGAAAGTTTGTTTACTTGGAAATATATTAAGTTTTGAAATTATTGCACTTACTAAGGAATAGCTAATACAACCTTTTAAAGAGGAATAATTATTACTCATTTTGAAGAATAGTTATTCATAAGGAATGATTATTCCTTGTAATAAAAACATAATCAAATTAAAGAATAACTAAATCATATGAATAACTATTACATTACAACGCCTATTATAGTCTACCAAACATACCCTTAAAAGCCAAGCTTTGACCGTGGTTGAACTGTGATCGATTCTGTCAAATTGTTCAGTCTAATCAGGGTTCAAGAGGTTCATTAATTATTTAATAATTACAATTTTTTTGAGAAAGTAAAAAAAGAAAAAGAAAAAAAAAAGAACTGTAATTATTAAATAATAATTACGGTTCTAAATGCTTGAAAAACTGAATTTCAATCTAGTTCTTGATTAACCCGGTCAAACAGCCTAATCTAGTTTGAGTTTCAAAACAATGATTCTGTCACCCCCCCCAACTCTTCATTGGCAAAATACTGCTCAATTTGGGAGTCACACAAAACCTCTCCCTCAAAGTTTTAAAAGACGTCTTACCAATTAGAGTTCTAGGCATTTCATATAAAGCACAAGACCTTCTCCCACCTGGCGATGTGGGACTTTATCAAGATTTAGTTCTCCTTCAACTAACCCCACTTAAGAGATTTTTGGGCATTTTGGGTCCCTACAGTAATGACAGCAACTACTTAAAATAAGAGTCTGAGTAATAAAAACATTTTCGTGAAATTACTTGCTCAAATTTTGGGGTATAAATAGAAAGGTCAAAAACTTCCAAATTTGGCCAAAGCAATAACTTCATTCTCGTTCAAATGAATCATCAAACACAATAACAGTTAATTATGTTCAAACTCCTAATAGGAAGAGATACCTCAATTGGCAAACACAATTAACTTTCTTGTCTTCTGCATGGGTAATCAAACATAAATAATGGGCATTTATCATTTCCAAATCCATGTAAATAAAGATACCAATATTAGGACTGTCCATGGTTTAGTTCGGGTTGGGTTTGGGCTCTCCCATAAACTAGAGTTCACGGAGAATTTATAGCTAAACAATTAAAGAATAGAGTTTCATTTCGAAAAGCAATGAAAAGGGCTGTTGAATTAATATGAGAAACTTTCTAGTTATGAATCTGGAATAGAACCAATGGGCGATGCTGGATCAACATTAATGCCACTTCTGCCTCCCTGACTTGATTACTTCTCAAAATTAAATCATAGTCAAGATAGTGAGATTCCTCACTTCGTGATGATGCTTGAATTTGACTTCTTATTTATTCTTTTCCTCTTTAACTAAATGGATAGGATTCATGTCCGGAGAGAAGGATGAAGGATTCTTTAGAGTCACATAAGCCTTCTTGTAATCTGGTCTTGCAATCAAGCGCCCTCCTCTCATCTTTTTCTTTCCTCGCATATTTAGTGTCCGTACCTTTTCAACTTCGCAACCATATACTGATTCCAGAACCCTCTTAATCTCAGGCTGTTGACAAATAGCATAACAAAATCAGGTTAGACAAGAGACATGGACAGTTGAGAATAACTAGAGACTGAATTTGAGCAATGGAAGAGACAGTAGACTTCCGTCTAAAGTACCTTTGATGCAGAAGGTATCGTTTTGATTAAAACATCTCTGTTGTTGTTAGAAGAAGGCCGCATGAGAAACTCAATAGGGAGTTTTGGGAAATGAACAACTTTCTCCATCTTTTTTCTTTATTAATCTGTCGCTTACTCTATGCAGATAACACCATTTCTTTCGTTAGATGATGGTGTCGTAGAAAAATTTCACATATAACAATTACAAAAACAAAGTTTTATTGACTATCAAGTAAAGATGGTATGATTCATTACTATTAACAGAGGCAATGGAGTAATTTGGAATATCTTATCCTATGTATTTGGGATTTATGTGTGCTCAAATCAATTCTACTTTTGGGATAATTTTAGAAGTTCCAAGCGGTTCTCCATAAATGCAACTATGGCTAAACAAACTCCACTCTGATGATGAAGAATAGGGTCACAAATTTTCTATGGTAAAGAAAATTATACCCACCAAATAGTTGATTAAACAAGGAAAGGGGCGAAATTTTCGCCATAACTTGGCAAGAGAATGGCTAAGTTTGTATTGGACCTTGAAATATTTAATACCTAATTCTTCAACATGGATTTAGGGATCATAAATATTTCTAGAAAATCTGACCTCCTTTCAACAGACTATAGAAGGTCTCACTCAGAAAAAGAATTCACTACAATCAACTAAAGTTCAAAGGACCCCAAGTTGAACAATTCTGCATTTTTTTTTAAGCTCAAGATACATATAAGGTCCAGTAGATAATATGTAAACTAAAAGAGATAGATATCTTTTCTTTAATAAATGAGATTTATTATTCAATAGAAGAAGTGAAGTACAGTATACACAGAGGCTTGGAAACAAACAGAAAAAACCACAAGCAGCTTATTGCTGCAGAAACATTTTGAACAACTGGCTGACACAGAGTAATTAGCTCATTTTTATTTTTATTTTTAATTGGTATGTTATACATGTACCTGGTAGGTCTTGAACCCATGACCTCACTCTCCACTTAGCACTTGCAAGGGGAGGAGGTGCCAATTGAGCTAGAGCTCTATGGCAACACATAGTAAGTAGCTCATTTTTTTTTTTTTTTTTTTGGGATAACATTGGGAACCTTTCTAAGGAATAGCCGTTAGACTTGCCTTTAGCCAGTAAAACCTACAGGCAACTAATCCCACCTGCCAGATTCAGTTGTCGGGTAGTCCAATGGATATTCAACCCTGACAAGCTAAGTAGATAAGCTCATGCCCAGGGGCAACACAAAGTAAGTAGCTCTTAGAGCAGAGCAAGTAACTTTATAGCAACAAATCAGAAACTAATGACCCAAAAGCTACTGGGAAATTAGTCACATCTAACAGATTTTTCTGTTGCTATTAGAATCAGAAATTTTGTTCGAAATAGACCTCCTTCTATAGCCAATAATTGTGATAGAACAAAGCTTCCTTGGCTTTAAGACTATTTCCAGGAATTCTGGAGTTCCTTTCTATTGAGACATTATAGATAGGAGCTGACCAATTCTTAATGGACAACTCTGTCAGCATTCCAAGAGATGGACTCTTCCTGCTATTTCACAAAAAATAAGGATCTAACAAAGATTTTCTTGAAAGCTACAATCATAGCAGAGATGATTTCTACTTTCAGTGGCTGCTCCATAATAGCTAAAAAATAGTAGCAACCAACTCTGCCAAAAGCATATATTTCCAATACCCAAAGTAAGTTTTGTTTTTAAGAAATTGGTAAGTTACACATACACCCAATGGATGTTGAACCCACCACCTTGGCATCCATCCCATAATTGAGGGATGAAGAAGTATCATTTGAGCTAGAGGTCAATGGCCAATCCCAAAGTAAGTTATTGCCTTATTGGAGATTATGTTCCAAATTTAACAAATTTCCAGAGAGCATTCTATGAAGTTGTCCACTTACCTAAAATTGTTAAAACTTTAAAGGGGATGGGGAGAGAGGCAAAGAGCAGCATGTAAAAACAAAATCTGTACACACTAAAATCTCTTCTGCACTAAACCAAGAAAATATAAATAATATTTAAGATCATTCTACTGCATGACAAACCCAGCTCACAAAAAGACTTGTAGTATACATACTGCAATAGGCATGCATAAAGTCAAACACCCCTAACAAATACGACTCTTCCTACCTTGTCATAAATCTTCACTTCCACGTTTTAATTTTACTTACAATGGTCACTCTTATCTGGTATTCAACAAACAGACACACACAAGACACAGGATTTCAACAATGTGTTCACAAAAGCCCCACAGATTTCGTATTAAAGCTCATCGACCCATTAACCATTGGAACAAAACTTTCCAAAAAAACTAAACTCCGTTCATAACTTTTAACTAAATGAACTTTCAATGTTCAAAGGTTGCAATGATTCTGACTTCACAAAAACTCAAAGTAACACCAAATGTTAAAGAGCCCCATGAACCACAACATTTTCTAGGTACAGAATTTTCACGCAGACCATTTTCAAAAATTGCAAAAAACAGATCTTGCAAGGCACTCTTTGGTTGTCAAGAATAATAAATAATCTGTTATGTGTCATTTTCCCTATTCACAATTTTCTCCCTGTTTTCCTAGGAACCAAACAGAATACACAAAGGAGAAATTTTAAAAATGAAATGATCATAGACAAATTTAGCCCTTTTTCTGAAATCTCAATATAATCAGATCAGTACAGTGAATCCCAAATTCAGAAAAGAACAGAACAAACCAAATTTTCAATGAATCAATTATACGCTTCTGTTTGGTTCAGAGAAAACGAGGGAGAAAGAAATGAAACCAGAGTTTTAAAAAAACCCATCAAGCTCCTATCAAAGTAACTCATTTGTTTCAATCAGAATTTTTTTTTTTTTTTTTTTTTGGTAGGAAAAACAAAGCATCAAATAGAATGATGAGACTATTTCCATTTTTTTTTTTTTTTTGGATTTTGTTTATAATTTTCTTTGTAACCAAACACTAAATAGTGGGTGAAGCAATTTAATCAGAACTAAGAGAGATAAGAGGGACCAGAGATACCTTGTCACTGCAGCACAGAGAGAGAGAGAGAGAGAGTAGCAGAGACCAGTGTAGGGTTTTAGAGAGGGTTTAAGAAAAAAGCTGGCTGGGTCAAAGTTGTCAAAATAAGGAGTGGAAAATGGAGAAGTTATTTGGTATTTTACTGGATGAAAGAGTTAAGAGGGGTGTGTGTGGCATACTTTTGTGACATGAAATAAAAAGAACAAAAACTTGGGAAAATTTTGATGACGGAGAAAGTTATTCATTTTTCATCTGCTATGTTTTGGAAGATTTTTTTTTTTTTTTTTTTTTTTTTTTTGAGAAACATGTTTTGGAAGAACTTAAAAGAACAGAAAAGTGAAAAAATACAAAATTTGTGTCTCTTTTCTTTGTTGGTAAAAAAAAAAAAAAAAAAAAAAAAGAAGAAGAAGAAGAAGAAGAAGAAGAGAAGAAATAATGAATTGGAGCAAATTTTACTACTATTAAAGGTAGTTTTCCACCTTTTGTAAAGATAATTTTTCATATTTTTCAGTGTTTTGTAGCACACAAAAAAAAAAATGATTAACAGAAAATTATCTTTAACTAATGGAAAACTTTAATAAAAATAAGGCTTATTTTCTATAAGTTGTTTTTTTATTTTTATTTTTTTGGAAAACAATCTCTCTCTCTCTCTCTCTCTGTCACGATATGCTCTCTCCCTTTTTTCTCTCTTTCCTCTACTTATTCTCTCTTCACACCCTCGCTGTCACTAACTCTAATCTCTCCTTTTCCCATAGATCTCTCTCTCTCTCTCTCACTCTCTCCATCTCCATGTTTCTTTTCCCCTCTATAACACAGTTCTCTGATTAGATTTTTTTTCCCCTTACTGATTGGTCAATAGATCTGACTTGTAAAATAGAACAGATTTGCAGTGGTAATTGTTTCATTCCCCTCTACTAAAATCCCAATTCTTTGCTTTGAATTTCAAGCTTGATTTTCTTTTTTCTCTAAGAACTTTTCGGTTTGATGGATTCCAGGAAGAAGTTAAGAAAAAAAGAAGAAGAAGAAGAAGAAGAAGAAGTAGAAGATGAAAATTTTAAACATAGTGCCTTTATGGCTCTAAATTGCTTTTAAATAGGACAATCTTTACGGTAAATTAATAATATTGTTATAGAATGAATGATAATTGTTTAGGGAAATTACATTTGTTGGTAGATACATTATACAGATACTATGCCATGATGATATATTATGCAGATACATTATGTAAATACATAATTTAGAGTAATATTGAAAACTTGTGATTGACCATAGTAAACAATTAGTGTACCAACAAAAATAGTAGACAATTAAAAGTTATTGTTATTTGTACTTATTAAAGATGTATTCCCCTGTCAATTTTATATATATAGAGACAAATGGTTGATATATATATAGTGGCGGCTCTAGGATATTTTTGGGGGGGGTCAATAGTATTGTAATTTTTGTGTGCTAAAAGTTGTGTAATTTTTTGCTAATGAAGAAGAAAAGTGCAGGAAAAACAATTTCATTCCGTGGACAATGGCAAAGTAAGCTAGAGCCTAGATAAAAGATTTATTTATTTATTTATTTATTTTTAAAGTTGAGGCAGCTATTTTAAGAGTAGAGCTACCGACACAACACTTTCACAACAAAATTTAGGTGGTAAGCTGTTAAAGATATGTAAAAAAGTGATGTCATTTATGGGTCTAGATAAAAACTAATTAAAATTTGCCACTGAACCTTTATTGTGAAATTATTGTGAAAATAACACTAAAATGATCATATTCAAGCTTATTTCAATTGGGATTAAACAAAATTTAGGGTTATGGTGTTCAAAATTTTATTCAAGGGGTCAAAAAAATAAATAAAGAAATTTATATATAATTTTTGGTTTTTGGCCAAGTCAGGGGGTTCATTTGAACCCTCTGGGCTAGCTGTAGAGCCATCTATATATGTGTGTGTGTGTGTGTGTGTGAAAATTATACAACTAATTTTGATTGTATCTATTGTCAAAATTTTAGTATGAAACCAAATTCATTCTTGGTTTTTTTATTTATATTGATTACATTAGTTGTTTTACACAATACACATGTTTTAAATTATACAAGAAATATATATATATATATATATAAATATATAATTGCATATCAAACACCTAAAAGCATTCTCAATCTCATTTTCAAGGTCGTTACCAAATATCAGAAAATGAGATAGTTTTTAAGAAAATGCTCTTTGAAAAATGAACAATTTTCCAGAAAACTTTAATGCTGAAACAAATAGAGCGTAATATGGGGAAAAAAAAAATTTGTGTCTAGCCAAGTGTGATTTATTTTACATTCTAACTATATAGTTTAGTAAGCCACACCGGGTTTGGTAGGATTTTGATTGGGTCATAAATGAGTTGGGTACGTAATTATCGAATTACCCATTTATCACCTATATAAATATAAATTAAATACCCATTCCACTTTGTGATTGCTTGATTTGGCCGAGGAGTAGGAATGGAAATTACACTGTGAAGACTGGGTACCAGTTGTTGCTTGATTTGGAGAGGAGGGATAGAGCCTCAAGCTTAATTACAAATCCCCCAAATCTTTTTGGAATTGTATTTGGAAACTGGGTGTCCTAAACAAGGTTAAAATTTTCTTATGGCATGCATGTCTCAAAGCTTTACCAACAAAAACAAATTTGCAGAGGAGGAAGGTTTTGGATAAGAGAAAACATTAGGTCAAGAGCTGGCGTAAAACCAGTGTTTTATGCCAGCCAATAACATTTGGCCACGTGGACTTTTTATTAAACCCCTCTCCAAACAGCCAAAACTCACGCCATTCACCTTAGACAAAAACAGAGAAACCCCTGAGCTCTAAGCTCTGCTTCCTCCTCTTCTGCTTCCTTCACACCGAACCTCCACCACTGCCACAGCCTGATTGCCGGAGCAGAACGAAGAAAGAAAACCAGCCCAGACAAAAGCTCATGCCTTCACCTCTGCTTCCTCTGCTTCCTTCATGTCGAACCTCCACCATCGCCACACAGATCGTAAACCCACTAAACAGTACAGCTCGCTTAAACCCCAAATCAGAACCAGAACGAGTTAGGCAAAAATTTCTAGTTTCCTCTGCTTCCTCCCTCTTCCATCCTCTTCTTCCTCTTGCCCAAATCTCCACCACACCACACACCGAAGCATACTGCCACACAAGTCACCGGATTCGTTGCTAGAGCTTGTAAACATGTTGGAGCCACCGTGAGCATGGTGTTGCGATGCAAAGGTTTGTTTTTCATGATTTTCCTTTTTCTCCAATTTGGATTTCAAATTATTGATGGGTTTGTTTATGGGTTTATGGGTTTTTTCTGGAGCCTCATGAAATATTTGTGGGTTTTTTTTTCTTATGTATTTTGTGTCTTTATGGGTTTTGATTAGATTCCTAAGTGTTAGGGTTCAACCCGTATCTTCATGGGTTTTGATTAGATTCCTAAGTGTTAAGATCAGTTTTTGCTTAGTTTTTGTTATTTCCGTTTGTTATTCCTAAGTATATGAGTTACTTTTGTTTGCTTTTGAAATTGTAAAAATTAGTGATTTTTCACAAGCTCAATGATAAAACATCACTGAATTTGGATGTGTTTATAAATTTTTGCCTAATTCTAATATAATAATACTGTTGTCGTTGTTGTTTTAGTGTTGGGAATACTCATTTGTTGTTCCAATTCATTGTAATGAATAGGTGTAACATAGGTTCTAATTTTTAATTTTGTGGTTTTGTTATGCATTTGCTTTTGTGTTACTTTATATGGTTGTATATTCAGTATTGTCTAAGATAAACATTTCTTTAGGCATTGAATAAGAATTGCAGTCTATTTATTGTTTAGTCATTGAACAATTTGTCAACTGAATTAGATGTAAACAATGGGTATCATTCTATAGGCCTAAAATTAAATTGGAAATCAATTACTACATGTTGGGTTGGAAGTAATATATAGAATGAAGTTGTTTAAGCATTGTATCTACTAGGTTGTTTATGCTGTCCTGTTTGTTATGTATGGCTCTTCTATGGCAGCTTAATGCTCAAGTCCATGGCATAAGGCGTAGGAGATGACTGAATTGAATCTGAATTTTTTTTTTTTTTTTTTGTTGGGTTGGTAGTTATCTAACCCATTTGTTGAAGATTCAAAAGAATGTTACTTCTTGTATGATAGGATTTCTGAATTGTTTGATTTCTTTTATAAATCTGAACCAATCATCATTTACGGTATGACCACTTAGCGTTTAATTAGAATATATTGAATTTTTTTAACTGTGTTCATTCTAATTTTATTTTTTGTATTTTTTTGTACATTCTTTTATGTAGGATCAATTACAACAATTCTAGGAAAGTGGATGTACAGTCCTTGTTTGTGTCCAAGAGAATGGATTGGGAAGCAAATATTTTTTGGTTGTATAAAGTTTAAATTGTGGTGGATAGACATAGAACCATCTTCTTTTTTGTATTCCCAATTAGGGTCCTCTTTTTTGTATATTGAACTATGATAGGTTTTATTTTAGATGAATGTATTCTTAATTAGAAACTCTTATAGAAAAAATTGTGACAGGTTTTATTTCAGGTGAATGTATTCTCAATTAGAAACTTTTATAGAAAAAATTGTGACAGGTTTTATTTCAGGTAAATATATTCTCAATTAGAAACATTTATAGAAAAAATTGTGACAGATTTTATTTTAGATGTATTTTAGTTTGTATGGTATAGGAGCATTAGTTGGCTTGAATAATTTGAAAATTCATGACCTGTTTGTAGAGCCTAAGATGTTATTTTTACTCTTTTAAGTTTATAAGCCTTGCAATAAGCCAATTAGGGGAAAAAAAACTAGTATAGTATCTCAAGACTACTGAAACACGGCATAAAGCCAATGGTCACGTTCATGACTCACATTATAAGGATGATTATTTCTGTTACCATCTTTTGCTTGTTATGAACCTAGAACCATATGTATTTACCAAATATTTTGGTGCTAACTATCTATCAAATTTTGCTCATTATAGATCTTACTAACAATCATAATTAGTTTTTTTTTTTCAATTTTTTTTGAGTTCAAAACAATAGAAATCTTTCATTATTGTAGAAACAGTATACAAACAAGGTCCAATCCAAGTCAAGGCTCAAGTAAATGGTAGTACAAAAAGACAAAAGAAAGAGTACATCAGCTCAAGAAGATGGTACATCAAGTCACTCAGTGCCTATCCATAAGACGTTGGTATTCTTCACACAAGCCATTCGCCAAGTTGAGGATCACCTTTGGATGAGTTTGGAAATGTTCGAAATAAAATTTATTCCTCGCATTCCATATTGCCCACGCTATAACGACCCACTTCTCTAATTCCTGCTAGCTGCATTTTTGTGTTCAACCTCTGAATAAAGCCCACACGTTTTGTGCAAATGGGCCCTCCCACTAGATATGGCTTACAGTTTCAGATTGGTGACTGCAAATCTCACACCTCGTCTCCACCCTTACTCGATACCGATGAAGATTTTCCAAAGAGAGAACTATTTAATAGCTGTAGACACCAAGATCTCTAGTCCTTTGCCAAATATTTGCCAGTTGCTTTTGGTCTTCCACATCCTGAGAAATTGAAATGAGAACTTTTAGCCAATTCATTACATAAAAATTTACGTAAAGTTCTTTTAAAGACACCAATGAACCATATAGCAAATTTAGCATTAGATTTACTAAAATGGCCAATCATGCATCTAAACAAATTTGCTAAAACATATTTTATCTTCTATTGAGTTCATGATCTTTATCGGAATCTTTTATGGATCAAACACACAATTTAAAAAAAAAAAAATCTACCTTATGCAAAGAGCACAAAGAGCACAGGAGACATACACAACAAACAGGACAACATAAACAAACAGGACATCATATATATAATTAGCAAGAAAGATGTATATATAAAAATCTACCTTATGCAAAGAGCACAAAGCAGTCCAAAAAATTAAAAAGAAAGCAAAAAAGAAGAAAGAAGAAATTAATTACAAATAGGGAGAGAACTAAGGAACAAGGGGAGGGAACCATTAGATGCCATGGACTTGAGCATTAAGCTGCCATAGAAGAGCCATACACAACAAATAGGATAGCATAAACAACCTAGTGGTACAATGCTTAAACAACTTCATTCAATATATTGCTTCCAATCCAACATTTAGTAATTGATTTCCTATTCAATTTTAGGCTTTTAGAGTGGTACCCATTATTTACATCTAATTTAGTTGACAAACTGACAAGGCTATGACTAAACAAATAAATAGCCTGCAAGATTCTCATTCAATTAATTTCATTTCGTGGTTGAACTAATATAGAGACTAAAAATATATAACTTTTTAGTGTTGGATTACTAATTGAACAAGATCCCAAGAAAAGCAAATCCAAAACTTAAAGTGAAGGTTAAAAAAAAAAAAAAAAGGAAACACAAACTGAAAATTAAAGAAACATGAAAAATTGAACAAATATATACAGGAAACATTTTACTTACATTCCCTTTCTCTAATATAAATTAGAAGCAGTTTTTTTTTTCTTTTTATAAAAGAAATCAAACAATTCAGAAATCCTATCATACAAGAAGTAACATTCTTTTGAATCTTCAACAAATGGGTTAGATAACTACCAACCCAAAAAAAAAAAAAAAAAAATTCAGATTCAATTCAGTCATCTCCTATGCCTTATGCCATGGGCTTGAGCATTAAGCTGCCATAAAAGAGCCATACACAACAAACAGGACAACATAAACAACCTAGTAGATACAATGCTTAAATAACTTCATTCTATATATTACTTCCAACCCAACATGTAGTAATTGATTTCCAATTTAATTTTAGGCCTATAGAATGGTACCCATTGTTTACATCTAATTCAGTTGACAAATTGTTCAATGACTGAACAAATAAATAGACTGCAATTCTTATTCAATGCCTAAAGAAATGTTTATCTTAGACAATACTGAATATACAACCATATAAAGTAACACAAAAGCAAATGCATAACAAAACCACAAAATTAAAAATTAGAACCTATGTTACACCTATTCATTACAATGAGTGGGAACAACAAATGAGTATTCCCAACACTAAAACAACAACGACAACAGTATTATTATATTAGAATTAGGCAAAAATTTATAAACACATCCAAATTCAGTGATGTTTTATCATTGAGCTTTGTGAAAAATCACTAATTTTTACAATTTCAAAAGCAAACAAAAGTAACTCATATACTTAGGAATAACAAACAAAAATAACAAAAACTAAGCAAAAACTGATCTTAACACTTAGGACACTTAGGAATCTAATCAAAACCCATAAAGATACCAAAATACAGAAGAAGAAAAAAAACCCACAAATATTTCATGAGGCTCCAGAAAAAACCCATAAACCCATAAACAAACCCATCAATAATTCGAAATCCAAATTGAGGAAAAAGGAAAATCATGAAAAACAAACATTTGCATCGCAACACCATGCTCACGGTGGCTCCGGCGTGTTTACAAGCTCTAGCAACGAATCCAGTGACTTGTGTGGTGGTATGCTTCGGTGTGTGGTGTGGTGGAGATTTGGGCAAGAGGAAGTAGAGGATGGAAGAAGGAGGAAGCAGAGGAAACCAGAAATTTTTGCCTAACTCGTTCTGGTTCTGATTTGGGGTTTAAACGAGCTGTATTGTTTAGTGGGTTTGCGATCTGTGTGGCGGTGGTGGAGGTTCAGCGTGAAGGAAACAGAGGAAGCAGAGGTGAAGGCGTGAGCTTTTGTCTGGGCTGGTTTTCTTTCTTCGTTCTACTTCGACGATCAGGCTGTGGCGGTGCTGGAGGTTCGGTGTGAAGGAAGCAAAGCTTAGAGCTTAGGGGTTTCTCTGTTTTTGTCTGTTTTGTCTGAGGTGAATGGCGTGAGTTTTGGATGTTTGGAGAGGGGTTTAATAAAAAGTCCACGTGGCCTAATGTTATTGGCTGGCGTAAAACACTGGTTTTACGCCAGCTCCTGACCTAATGTTTTCTCTTTGGATAATCATCTATGTAGCCTTTGTTCTAGCTCTTCGAAAGATACCTACCATGCACTGTGGGGTTGTGTGGATCTTCTACCTATTTGGGGACCAATCTTTGGCTGGATTAAGAAAGACCACCCTCAGATTAATTCTATCTCTGAGATAGTATCATTGGTGGGTTAGAAACCTCGATAGCTTAAGACTTTTGCTATGGTTGCTTGGTCAGTGTGGTATAGAAGAAATAAGATCCACTGTAATGAGCCCAGCTTGCCACCCCAAAAAATATTGGAATTAGCATGCGGCTTGCTATCAAATTTCTAGATGAAGCCTCAAGTACAGATGCAGCAAAGGACTCGGGTTCAGTCACGAGTCAGGTGGTCACCACCAGCTCAAAATGCAATGAAGGTAAACTTTGATGGGGCTATGTTTCCAAAATCTAATGAAGCTGGAGTTGGGGTAGTATTCGGAATGAAGCTGGGGAAGTTTTGGCTACTTTAGCAGAAAAGATCCATCAACCATATACAATGGAAACTGTGGAAATTATAGCAGTAAGAAGAGCTATGTTGTTTTCAGCGCGGTTGGGTTTTCTGCACCCTATTTTCAAAGGCGACTCAGAGGTTATTATAAAGGTTCTTTCTGAAGATAATTTGTCCTTCTCTAATATTGTAATGCCCCAATTTTTTTTTTTTTTTTTATGATCATCACCATCATCATCATTATTATTATAGAGTTAAACTACTATATTTGTGTGCATAATAAGATGAGAGTAGACAATTTTGTGGTGCTACAAAATATGTGAGAAAATTAAAGTTTTAGTGCATACAATTTAGTACGGCAGTTAAAAGAATAAATAAATTAAAAAAAGAGGAAGATGTAGTGTAGAGTGTTACTTTGTGAGATTGTTCATATAAAACTTTTGGTTTCCTTATCAGTTAATGAAAAAGATTAGAGAATTAAAATCTATTTGGATTAGAAGTTTAAGAGTTATTGGGATCCTTTGGAATTCTGGCTTTTCTAAACAAATAAAACTTAATTTGAGATTATTACATTTTTCTTTTATATATAATTGATAGGCCATAAGTACTTTTTGTTAGTAACTCCAACCCACTACCCACCAAGCCCACATCTCTGATGTGTTAAATACAGGGTAGAGGAAGAGATAAATTAGGGTTTTCATAGGAAGGGTTTCATCACTAAGGAGGTTAGGAGGTGTATTTTTTTTCCTTGGATTTTAGAACCAATACAATTAAAGAGGCAAACAATTGTACCAGGTATGATTTTCCATTTGTTATAAACAAAGAATTAAAGGGTTATAATTTTATCTTAGGAACGTTAGTAATGTTTATATTTTTTTTTCAAAAGGGATATTTTTGAGAATTGTTGTTTACACTTTTACGTTATTGCTTACAGACTTCATTCTAGAACAAAATCATGGAATTACAATCTTAATCATGAATATGGCTTTAACGTTTGAGGCTATATATTAGGATAGTTTAACATTTTTCATTGGTTATATATATTAGGACGGTTCAACATTTTCATTGGTAATATATATTAGGATGGCTTTAACGTTAACAAAAGCCAGGGTTATAAAGCTTAAATCATGTATAAGGTTTTACTTTTTCGTTTAGGACATATATTAAATCCTAAAGTTTTACCTACTGCTTATTAGTTTGGATAAATTCAAGGAAACATATTTTGGGTAGAGATGCCTTGTATCAGCGTTATTATTTAGTATAGCAAAGTATAATCCTAGTGAGTCAGTTTGTATAATTCGATAAGTTTTATATTTTGTGGAGGATATTAAGCAATTTCCATGGTTGATTATAGGTCCTATTTAAGAGTGTTTTGAGACTTTTTGGAGGTTGTTTCGGCTGGACTTTCAGAGTAATTCAAGTATTGTAAGTGATTTGCATAATATATACAAGTTTGTTCATTAGGTTCTTAGAAGCCAAAGGTTTTTCAAAAGTTATGTTTTTAAGCTTACGTTTTCTAACGCTCCGTTTGTTTTGATGTAAAATATTTTCTATAAAAGATTTTCCCATTTTCAAGTGTTTGATTGCATGTAAAATATAGTCAAAGTTGCAAAATATTTTCCTTTCACTAAAACTTTGTGTGTAAAAACTTGTAAAATATTTTACCAAAAAAACAAGTGTAAAACATTTTACGAAAATCTCACAGCCTCACACCCGACTCTTTCTCATAAGCAATAGCACCCACCAGCACGCCACTTTTCGCTCCACTTAGCCAGTACCCTTTGCTGTTCTTTGCCTCCATTCTAGTGGCACCACTATCAAATCTCAACTTGTTTTGTCATCGGAGAAGTCATTGTGAGAGGCCCGAGGTCGCTATCACTGCGACTCTGTTGCTCGTTGCTTGGATATAGTTTCAAATCTAGAAACACTGCTGCTAAGAACTCTGATCTAGAATCGTTGAGAGTGAGTGGGTTTTTTGATCCTTCACAATCTAGGTTTTTGGGATGGCTTGGGGGTTGCAGTGGGGATTGGGTGGGTTTGTGGGTAGTGGTGGCTAAGTGGGCTATAGTGGGTGGCTAGCTTTTGTTGATGTTTTCTCTCCGATTGTGATTAAGGTGGTTGGTGATGACTGTGGTGATTGGGTTTGTGGTGGTTGGTGGTTGTTGGTTTGTATTTACATTTTCTAGTATTGAGGTCAATCCAAACACTTGAAAATTTTTTCCCGAAAATGTTTACATATAAAATTTTTTACATGTAAAATATTTTACATTTTAAAATATTTTACATTGAAACAAACGGCGTGTAAGTTTATCAAAAGCATTTTTATATTATTGAAAGAGAAAATTCAACTTTTAAATTATGTTTTAAAGAGAAACTTTGAATTTTAAATAACGTTTTGAATGTCTAAATCTCATTTAAAAGATGATTTCTAAACTAAACTATTTTCAGAAAAGAAATGAGTTTCAAGATAAGTTTTCTAAAAAGGTTCTTGTTCTTTAAATTTGTTTAAAACCAAGTGATTTCAAATTCATATTCCTATTTTATAATGGTATTAAACATTTCTTTTATGCAAGAATTGTATAAACTCCTCAATTCCTCTTCGTTCCCTAAGAGAATCAAGCATCATTTGATTTATGTTTCAATTCGAAATTGTGATCTTCAATATGCCTCTCTATTTGGAATAATTGTAATATTAAGTAAATTATTCTATTTTGTATAAACTTTGCTTTTGTGATATGTGACTCAAAATAAGTGTTTTTAAAATTAATAAGATATATGTGTAAACCTGCTCACGATATTGTATGTGAGAATAAGTGTTGATCCCTCCCCAGTAGGGGTTAGATGTTGGTATTCGCTCACAGGATTGTATGTTAGAATATGTGATATGTGTATATGTGACACTGTGCTCTAATCAATTATCTATATGTGTTTTCAAATTGTTGGGAAATTTAGACTTCGGTTGATAGAATTAACAAGTTTTAAACTCAAGTTGTTAATTAGATTTATTATGAATATAACTTGTTAAAACAAACAAACATCAATATCATGTCAAAATCATGCAGCAGAAAAATAAATAAGACAAGATATGATGACCTAGGAAAACTAATGAAACAAACTAGTTTCACAATAAAAAACCTGGGGGAAAACCTTCCCAAAAAGCAATCAACTATAGTAAAGAGAAGTTTCAGATCTAATACAAAACCTTTGTCCCTAGACTCTACAATCCCCGTAGATGAACTTACAACAGAAACCTTCTACCGCTTCAAAACCTCTAAACTCTTCAATATATGAACGCCACCTTTTTTATGCATGGATCCTAGTACGTGACTAACCAAAGATGCACGGCTCCCAGTATGTGACTAACACACCAACTTGAAGAAGATTGTTGGCTGCAAAGTTCTTCACTTCATCAACAATGAAGATCAAGAAGCACTTGGTTACAAAACCCTAAGGCGCAAAGATGCAGTAGCTTCTTTTTTAGAGAATAAGGCATCAGTCACCTTTTGCATTCGTTCTCCTTGTATTCTCTTATGTGACGGCTTCTAAAATAAGCCTTATATATGTCTAAGGTTGTGAGAAAAGAAAGCCCAAACACATAATCACAGATTAGAGTAAAAACAAATATGAAATTATGTTTTTCATAAACCTTGATAGATACCCTATCTGTCGAGCTGCTGTCAAGCCACGAGGCTGGAACAGCTCTTCAAGCTCGATAGATGGCTAGCTGTCGAGCTTTAATGATGGGCATTTTTCAGACTTGAATCTTGGACAGACTTGCATGGCTTCAACACTTGATCTTGAAATAAAGTTTCTTAAAGTATTAAACACATCCTAGTTCTACCCAAATACAAGTAAAGTCTGTTTTGTCAAAGGATTAGTTAATTACATAAAATAGTGACATATGTTCCTAACAAGTGAATCACATATGTCCTAACACAAATGATTTTAAGATTTGATTACATATGTATTAAGTGGTTCATTATATGTTTTGGAATAATTACATTTGATATCATTGAATGAGTTTGTGAAAAATCAAAATAATCGTGCTCTGCTTGACTCTATTCTGTTGTGTATTGTGCATAATTGCTTACTAGATGTGTGGCTCACTCCATCAATTACAATTTTCAGATTAAATTTTAATTGGGAAATAGAAATTTTGGATCTCTTTGTAAGGTGCAAGGTAGAGTGTGAGAGTTTTTAGGTGACGTCAATAATGCTTGAAGCCTTAAAGGATTTTTAGTTATTTTTATTTCACTTAAGATTTTACAGTATTTGGAGATTATTATTTCTAAATTGTGGATTTTAGTTATTGTAGGAGATTTATTAAGAGCATTTATTGAATTTTGGAAATTAATTTTGTTTATTGAGTCACATAAGATCAGTAAGTTAGTTGTGCATCTAAATTCATGTTCCATGGATTTGGGTCGTGACAAGTATAGGTAATCTTGTCAAAGACACTAAGTCTATTTCGGGTTTGTTCCAAACCCATGCCTTCTCTCACGTTAGGAGGCAAGGCAACGTTGTTGCTCATGCCTTAGCATAGAGAGTTAGGTTTTCTTTTCCTTTGGTTTTCTGGATGGAGAATGTTCCATAAGACATTTTGCATTTTGTTGTTTCTGATTTTTACACTTAATTTGAATAAAGTACCATCGAGTATGGTTTTCTCAACCAAAATTTTTTTTTTGACACCCACCCAATTAACTCATTACACAATTTGGAGTTTAGGACTATATTTTATGGGAGATAAATAGTCTTTTTTTATATAAAATAAAAATAAAAATAAAAGATAGAAAATATTCCAATATTTTAAAAGATTGAAAGCTCCTAGTTGTCTTATCATTCCTCAATTCTCTCTTGAACATGTTGTAGCTATATTTTCCCCTATTTTCTCATGAAACAAACAAGATGTAAAGCAAAGTGAGAAAGAAAATGGATAGGGTTTGGGGCTGACCCTCCCTCTTATCTGATTTGAACTTCTTAGCCACCAAGATAATTTCAGCACTAATTCATAGTTAAAGATAAGGGATTTGCTTAAGGAAATCCATAGATTGATCCAAACACATAGATCGAGAGCAAATGATGAAGAAAATGAACCATGACATTGAGATCTAGATTGAAAATTAATGAGAGAGAGAGAAAGGAAAATCTTGAAGTCGTTGCCATACCCAGGAGTGGATCTCAGTGTTTGGTAGGAGGGAAAATGAAAGGAAAACTTCAAAAAATTAACAAGAAAAAGAAAAAGGAGAAAGGGACAGAGGAACTAGGCATTTGGAAGGTTGGAAAATGAGAGGGAAACATAAGAATTAATCAACAAGAAAAAGGAAAAAGGAGAAGGGGAGAGAGGATCTTAGGTTATGTTTGGTAATAGTTTTTGCTTTCTATTTTTAAAAACTTGTTTCTGGGAATATAAAGAAAAAACAATTTTCTTATATTTTTGAAATAAAAAACATGTTTGGTTAGTTGAAATTTAAAAAAAAAAAATAGTTTTTTGAAGAAAAAAATATATAAAATACTAAAATATGTTGTTACTAGAATTTGAACTCTAATGCTAACTTATTAAATGAGACAGATTAATTAAATTAAATACGTGTTTTCATTAACTTTTGAAAATTAGAAACCGAAAACAGCATTTTACATGTTTTCAGTTTCCTTCACAAATTGAGTTTTGAGAACAGTTTTTGTTTTCTGTCCATTTTGGGTTGCCAAACAAGTTTTTTAGTTTCAAAAGTAGAAAATTGTTTTTAGAAACAGAAAATAAGGGAAAATAATAGTTACCAAACATATCCTTAGTATTTTGAATGAGGGAAAATGAGAGGAAAACCAAAGCGAATTAACAAGAAAAAGAAAGAGGAGAAAGGGAGAGAAGAGGTCTAGGCACCTACATTAGGGAATTATGATTTTGATTTTGTTATGTTTTTGTTCATAAATGTAAATGAGTAATCCACTAGGTACCTAGGGAAAATTATTAGGTACTCCCGGAGTATCATAAATGCGTGCTCCCTTCTCTCACATGAACAGGTGGTCCCACCATGAATTTAATTAGTGGGACCTACCATTCATGTGAGAGGAGGAAGCACGCATTTATGATACTCCGGGAGTATACAATAATTTCTCGGTACCTAGTGGGGTTTATCTATTAAGATCATTTAACTAATTTACCCAATATGTCTGTATCCAGTCAACCTGAATGTTTAATTGAGTTGGGTCAAGACTTATCCAAATTAAGTAGATAATGGGTGGGTTAATGTGTTTGGGTAAAAATTGCCAACCTATCTAATACCATGATAAATTATTAATTGTCCCAAAAGTTTTTAAGTGTTTGACAATAAATCACCTAATTTTTATGGTGACAATATATTAGTGAATTTTGAATTATGTAAAAATAAGAATTTATGTATTATTAAAAAAAAAAATTCACTTTATATTTTTGACCTTTATTTTTTTTTTTTGTTCGTTTATTATTATTTTCTTCTTTTTTTTATGTGAAAAAATATGAGTTGATCCATAGTCCAATTAATCTGATCCATAACCTAAGGACTTGGTTTAGGTCCAATGCACTGGACCCGATCAGATGGTGACACATGTTTAAAAGTGGACACATGTTACCATCTCAACAGATCCAATGGCAGATCCAATGGCACTGGACCCTAGACCCAAACCTAACCCCACCTAACATGCTTGCAACCCATTTAGAATGACATGTTTTTAATCCCAATCTGATTAACTTAACCCGATCGGACCGTTTGCCGAGTCTAGTTTTCATTATATAATTACAAATTTCTCCTACTCCAAAGTTTGAAAAGGAGAGAAACGTTTTCCAGTAGAAGTCTATTTAGGGTTTCACAAGGGTTCGCTATGTAATATAAATAAAAAATTCACCTTAAACATCCATCAAACTTGGTAAAAGGAGAGGAGGAAATGTTGAGAGGAAAGAGATTTTCTCTTGAGTTTTACAATCATTCAATCAAGAGGTATGTTTCCTCAAACCCTATTAGATTGCTTTTAACTACTGTTTCAAATTTGTTTAAAATCAAGTATAAGTTGATTGCTTTCCCAATGAGAACGATTATAATTTACATCTATAGTGTACAGTGATTTCAACTCCTAACTCAAGAACGAATCGAATCGAATCAATTAATAAATTATTCAAGTTTGATTCGTCAATCTTTCAAGTCAAATAATAGATTGTTTAGGAAAACTGTAATCTTAGCCAATTTTAATATGCTATCTCATTCTACCATTCTCACTCCATCAGCCTATTATCAAATTTGTTTTACATAAATCTCACTTTTGATTCAATTTCCTTTTTCGTTTTTTAATTTTCTCTCACCCCCTTCTGTCTCTTCCTTATAATTCTTCAATCTTCTAATTAAGATCCACATTCCAGAATCCAAACCCGTCATCCCTTGAGCAAAAATCGAATTCCTTGCATAATATTTCACCTCAATACCACATTATTCTTTCTTAATTATACCAATACCAACGTGCTAATCCAATTGTATTTGTTAAATTAATAATGAAGCAGGGATAGTTGCTATAATGTTGCATATTGGTTAGATATTGATTGGTGGTGCGTTGTGCAGGTGTATTTTGAGTCCCACATTGGACATATACTAATTCGGTTGCTCATTGATGTGGCTAACACCCCACAAGGTAAGTGGGGGCGTTTGTGATACCCCAAATTGATTGAATTTTTTTTTTTTTGATAGCCAAATTGATTGAATATTGACTGAGTATGTTTTATGTGGGGTATATTTGGGCTTCCACGTATAGTTATAAACAATTACAAGGAGTCTAATTTTATTAGTCCCCTATTTTAGACCTTTTGTATAATACTATTCTCTTAAAAAAAAAATATTTTTAATCAGGTTTGCAGGGCCGAATTGAAAAGGATTATTATGACACCAAAACATTGGTAGAATGGCAATATTGCAAAGTGGAAATAATGGTGAGCAGCATAGAAGTGAGAATGGTGTTTTGCCTAAACTCATCTGCTGCTGGTCTAGACACATTGTTAATTTGGAGGAAAAGACTTGCCTTGGACCCTAGCAATCCAAGAGGATTGAGGTCGTTTCGAAAATGTTGGAATCAAACTCTCAAAAGTGCGGAAATCATTGTCTTTGAGTGATGGGGAATCTCCTCAGGTAAGCACTCAACTTAATTTGTTTTTATCTTTAATTAATGTTTTTTTGAAATTTGGACAAAGGATTTGTAGCCAGAATTAAGTTTCATCACATACTTATAACTTTTGTCAAGTAAAATTCCTTGTTTGGGTATATTAAGAGAAGAAAATGTAAATTCCATCCAGGATTTGTAGCCATGATTTGAGGGGACCAAATTCTTTATTCAAATTCAGCCTAAATATGACCAACCTGATCTGTTGACCCCACAAAATGTCCGTTTTGATTTTACTACTTCCTCAACTTAAAACAAATCTTCTTCTTTTTTGTTTCTTTTACAATCATATACATGAAATTCTCCTAGATTAATTATTCATGAGCCTTCCAAATCTGTCTTTAAATCTATCAATTTTAATTCTAAGTCGTTCTTTTAAAACCGCAAATTAATAACCTTCTCATTCTTTTCCTTCAGAGAACGAGGAAATATGATCAATTTGTAAAAGGTACTAAGTTGACAACTGCTTCTGCATTGGCTAAAAAAGAATCTGATAATCAAATATTCAAAAAATTGGGAAATACCTAGTTTTCTTCTGTTTCATGCTTACTCAATTCAGTTGTCACAACTGGAATTTTTTTTTTTTGGTTGGTGAAAGACAATTCATTAAAAACATCTAAATAAGTACGTCAGGTTTAGGACACATCCTGTTAACATACACCTCATTGAGATCATCCTCAAAAACAACAATCCACCGCCTTGCATCATCTCTAATCACACCCCCACACCCTGCCAAACTGGGATTCCCATTGGCCGAACCATCAGTGTTCAGCTTCATCCAGCCTTGTGGCAGTCTCTCCCATCGAATACCCTTTAACACTTTACGAGTTTGCAGCCTTGGGGAAGCAACACAATGATAATACTCAATTGCTTGCTTCACAATCTCCATAGCAAGGCTCAGGTTTCTATTCCTCCTATTAAAAACCATATTGTTCCTGCTCTTCTAAACATTCCATATAGCTATCGGAAAAACAACTTTCCAAGGGGGTTGTGTAGCATAAAGATTGCTCATCATCCTGCCATTAAATGACAACTAACTCTAAAGATCACTCCTCCAGAATTCATGATTCAAAAAAGAGATTCCTATCTGATTCCACATACATTTAAGTTGATGGCAGTCCCTTAAAGCATGTAAAATGGTTTCAGATCCTCCCTGGCAGATTGAACACAATATCTTGAGTTATATCCCTTCTCTCAAGACAAACTTTGACTCCAATACTATTATGAGCACATCTCTAAAGGAAGGTTTTAATTTTTGGGAGTGTTTCCGCTTTCCAAATCCAACTTGCCGAGAAAGGAGTAATTGTATCAAGCCCCATTGCAAGCCTATAAGCACTTTTCAAATCAAAAGTGCCTTGGAGAGAACTAGCCCAAGTCAACTTATCAACTCATCTACCCATGATCGCCATCGGAATGGCTTGAATCATCCTTTTAACTTCAAGAGGGATCTTACAAGGAATTTTTCCCCAATCCCATCCCATGTCTAACATGATATCCTTGACTTAAAGAAGGCTAGCTTGTTGGGTAATGGGATCGTGTATAAGCTCTCTAAGTGATAAGTAAAAGAGGTTGTCTCCGATGATCCTGCTACGTGAGATGTAGGTGAAGAGGCCGCCCATTCCGAATTGGACCGTTCTGATGAGGATGAGGCACAGCGCGATCCCGATAGTGAGTGTGCTCCTCTCTTTGAGTTTAGATCGAGTACTACTTTGGGTTGGAAGGAATGGGTGGACAACGAGTTGTCTGACAAGGGTTTTACGGAGGCGCTACAGCAGGCCGGTGTGTTGAAGGCCATTGTCTCATCACATTGCTTGTCTAACTACAGAGACTTGTTTAATCTCTACCATTTGGTTCGCTAGTGGTGCACCGCTACTCATGCCTTCTTTCTTTCCTGCGGTGAGATCATCGTGACCTTGGAGGACGCGGCAAACCAGTTGCTTTTGCCTATTCTTGGTGATGTTGACCCTGGGATAGTCGTGGGATAGTCACCATCATACCAGAACCACCCTCTCTCCTCCTCAACCCACTCAAATATAGTAGATTGACTCTGCTTCTTGGCATACACCACCATAAACTTGGTAGGAAGGTGCAACCGAGAGTTGGCAAAAATAACTGCGCTAAGGCCATCAGGAGGAATGAGAGAAAACCCACGGTTACCCAACAACTCCTACTCAAACGAGGTCATCACGGCCTGCCAGTACCCATGCATGGCAGCAGTACAAATACCCTCCCTCTATGAACTTGGAATAGTGACTGCACTGAAATGCCTACTCCAAAACTCAAAGGCAATGTGCCACAAGAATGGCCAAACAGAAGTAGGGGACTCAATGATGGCAGAAAAGTCATCTGGAATATCCTGATCCACTCAAATATAGTAGACCAACTCTGCTTCTTGGCATATGCCACCACAAACTTGGTGGGAAGGTGTAACCGAAAGTTGGCAAAAATAATTGTGCTAAGGCCATCAAGAGGAATGAGAGAAAACCCATGGCTGCCCAACAACTCCTGCTTAAACGAGGTCATCACAGCCTACCAGTACCCATGCACGACAGTAGTACAAATACCCTCCCTCTATGAACCTAGAATAGTGATTGCACTGAAACGCCTACTCCAAAACTCAAAGGCAATGTGCCATAAGAATGGCTGAACAGAAGTAGGGGACTCGATGATGGTAGAAAAGTCATCTGTAATATCCCGATCCACTTAAATATAGCAGACCGACTCTGCTTCTTGGTATACGCCACCACAAACTTGGTAGGAAGGTGTAGCCGAAAGTTGGCAAAAATAACTGCGCTAAGGCCATCAGGAGGAATGAGAGAAAACTCATGGCTGCTCAATGTTGAGGGCCATTTGTGGAAGCCCAGCAGACGGAAGAGCCCAATGATGAGGGTCACAAAGAATTGACAAGATAAAAAGCAAAAAAGCCTGTTAGGCTCAAGCGGCAGGAATAATGGGTCACTTGCCCAACAAATATATACATGGGTCTTGAAAAGGCAAGCGGGCTCAAAGAAGCCAGGAAAGAAAGAAATAGCATCCCATGGGCAGAGTATGAGTTAGAAAAGTGAGAAAGGGTCGCCGCAGGCCCAAGGCAGTGTAAACTAAGAGAGTAAGGGGTTTATGGCAGGCTCATGAACCCCAAAGATAAGGATAAGGTTATTGGGCCGGGGAAACCCAATGAAGTTAGTAAAAAGCCCATGGGAGTGTAGAATTAGCAAACAGGCCAAGGAAACCCAAAGAAAGCAATCGGGCCGTGGATGCCCAAAGGGAAGCCCAAAGGGACATAGGAGCCCATGAGTAAAAGCAAAACAATGCCTGTGACAGGCCACTGAGAAAAGGGATAAACGGCTGGCCCAAAAAGGGGTCCAACAGGATTAAGTCATTACGGCAGGAATAACAATTCAACGTGGCAAACAGTGAAGAAAACCAAAAGTAGGCCAAAGAAATGTAAAGCCCATTATCATACGAGGCCCAGCTTCTGAATGGAGCGAAAAACCAAAAGAAAGCCCGCATGAAAGGCCAGGAAACGCAGACGGAGAGTCTTCAGGTTGCGGCAGACACATGAGCAACAGGCAGACTCTTGGACAAATTTGAAAGGGAAGCACGCGCAAGGCCCAGGCGCCACCAGCCTGTACCCAGCCAATATAGGACATGGTAGGGCCATGGGCCAGAGGTAAGAGGTAAAGAGGGGTGTGGTTTGGTGGTGGGGAGAGGGGAAAAGATCTATTCACGGCTCCTGCCCAAGCCTCTTTTGGGAGGTACGTCCTGTTGGGATGATAGACCACCCAAAAGAGGCAATTTGAGAGGGAACCGTTTGGTGCATGCTCTGAGAGTGGAGAGAGAAGGCATTAATGTCGTGGCAGGAAGAAATGCTACGACATACAGAGGAATAAAACAAGTTCGCCTCTGTCTGGCGAGGGTGGGTGTCGCACAGTGTGGTCGGCAAGTACACCCAGACCAGACAAAGGCGGTTAAGGGGCAAGACCGTAAAACACTAGCCACGACAGGCGCTATAAAAAGGCCCTTGTCGTGCCCTGTAAAGGGGGATTGAAAACAGAGCACATTTTTCGGAGTGAAAGAAAGAAACAGAGCAAGAGCCAAAAGAAAAAAGATAAGAAAGAAAATAGAAAGAAAAGAAAGAAAACACTGAGAAAAACGGGAGCTATTTCAAAGAGAGCATGCACCCATAGATCAGTTTCTCTCTCTCCCCCTTCAAATCCTATCTCCTTCAGAAAACGTAAACAAGGACCATCTTTCTTTTGGAACAGCAACCATTCAAGTCCGACTCCCTCAAAACCATTAATCCCCACGGCAGGATCCTTTTCCTGGGGGGTTATTTGCGTTGAGAAGAGGCGTTCTTTCCTCTTTGGCCTTGCTGCGGCAGACAGTTTTAAAAGAAAACTTAATTTATGCCCATTTAAATTAGCCAGTATTATTCTCTTCATTTTTTCTCTGTGATTGATATAGTTGTGATTGTAATCATGCTTTAGTAGCAGGGAATACCTAGTCGTTTATTAAAATAAGTCAAAGTGCTCTGTCTTAGTTATTATTATATCTGCCTGCCATAACTTGTCTACAACAGTTCAGCCTGTCATAACTTGTCTGCTACAGTTCTGCTTGCCGTAAATTTGCTCTTGGCAGACATGGCATAAGTTTGTGCACAAACTGTCCCAAGTTGAGTTACAATTGGATCGGCCCCAGCTCCCTTACTCAGAAATACTAGGGCCTATCATCGCAGGAGGCAGCCTAGCCCATTACCGCAGGAGGCAACCCAATCCTACCAAAAAAAGGCCCTTACATTAAATTGGCGACTTCGCTGGGGAGTTGGGAAGCAGACAGGGGCGAAGGAAAAGAAAACAGCGCCCCTCGCAAACAATGCCACCCAAGTCCAGGACGACACGAAATATGAGTGCCATACCCTCACAAGCAGAATCTAGGCCGACGATGCCTCACCAAGAGCAACTTAACCAGACAGAAGGTGCCAATAGAATGGGGGCTGATCCTCAGCCTCAAACAAGAGTCCCCGTAGACAATGTCAACACCTTTGTCGAAGTGTTGAAATCATTGCAGCACTTGCAGCAACAAATGATGGAAGAGATCCGCCAACTAAAGGCAGACAAAACAAAAGAAAAAGACAGCCAGCATGACCCGGATCATGCAACAAACGGAGGAGAGACACTGGCAGGAGGTGTCCCTCGGAACGCAGGACAGCGTTTCATCACCATGGCCGAGGTAGCGGCTCTCTTGGAGCAAGAGAGAGCCAGAACACCAAAGGAGAGATTTTACGCAAGGAGACCTCTCTATCCTCTAAAAGTGCTCAGCAAGCCGTACCCCGAGAGGTATGAACCAAGGGCCTTTGCCCAGTACAATGGTAGAAAGGGAAGCGCAGTAGAGCACGTGAGCAAATTCATTGACACCCTTGGCCCTTACGCGGCAGACGAAGACTTATGCCTGCGGGAGTTTTCAAAGTCACTATGCGACCGGGCATACACCTGGTACATCGGTTTAAAACCAAGATCAATCCCAACTTGGGATGACATGGTGGACGTATTTTGCACTAAATACTTTCACGGGGAAGAAACGGTGAAGCTTGCAACTCTGCAGGCAACAAAGCAAAGGAACGGAGAAGATCTGATGGAGTACATCAAACGGTTCAGGGACATAGCACTTGATTGCTATGATCACTGTGAGGAGAGGACGTTGGTAGAAATGTGCATGACCAATATGATTCAGGAGTTCAGAGCTGTTCTGGAGAATCTGGAGATTTCCCAGTTTGCGCAGCTATTGCAGAAAGCTAGAAAGACGGCTCAGTCCTTCTGCCTTTCTCTCATCTTTTTTCTTCTTGTCTTTTTTTTTTGGGTCATTTTTTTTTAAGCTGTGGACCCCTTCTTATTCATACATATATTCTCTTTCCTGCCGCAAACAGGGTTGTCTCTTCGAATTTCCCAGTTTGGCAGTTATTTTCAAAACGAAGCCGCCGCTTCATTAACTCCATTCCTTTCTGATGGCTGACCCGTCACCTCCTTTCATGCTGACATTAATGACTTGGGTATTTAAGGAGGAATCCTTCTGCACTTTAATCACAAACTCCTTCCTCTCCCAAAACACACGCTCTCCGTCTCTTACTTTTCTTCTTTCTTTCAGTCAACCATACCCACTTTCTCCGACTAAACTTCCTCACCATGTCTCTGGTGAAAAGCCCAAGTTCTTCCCGCCGCAAGGGGAAGACAGTTGCCTCCGATTCTCCTGCCGTTCCTGAGGAGGTGGAACGTTCCGATTCGGAGCGGTCCACTAAGGAGGAGACGGAGCGCGACCCTGACAGCAAGTGCGCCCCCTTGATCGACCCTTGGTATGAAATCAACCCTCATTTCCCAAAAGTCCCCGGCGAGTATGTACCGCCGCTGCCGGGCCGTGTATTGATTACCCTTGTCCGGCGAGACCCCGATGTTTCTTGGGCTCCTTTGTCCTCTTCAGTCTCCGATCTATCCATTTGCCAAGGTCTTTTGCTTCCTATACCTCTTCATTTTGTTTTGGGTCTGGCGCATCCTCGGGTTGGAAGGAATGGGTTGACAACGAGCTTTCCGACACGGGTTTTATGGGTTTATTGCAGCGGGCCGGCATTTTGAAGGCTATAGTCTCGTCTCGCTGCTTGTCGAATTTTCGGGACCTCTATAACCTCCGTCACTTGGTCCGGCGATGGTGCACTACCACCCACACCTTCTTTTTCTCGTGCGGCGAACTCACCGTGACTCTTGAAGATGTGGTTGACCAGTTGCTTTTGCCCATTCTCGGCGATACCGATCCTGTCGCCTTAGAGCTTTCTCCTGAGGAGGAGGCCATTGAAGTTGAACTAAGGAAAAGGATGACCGGAAACGCCAAATTGTCCTACTGGGTGAGTTCCTCCTCTAAGTTTTCTGCTGCCGCCCGCCGCGCGGCTTTCATTGCCTTTTGGCTTTGCAAGTTTGTTTTTGGGTCCCACCCTCACTATGCCATAAAACCTTTGTACTTTCGTTTGGCTATCAAAATATCTGCGGGGGTGAGCCTACCGCTGGCTCCTATGTTTATGGGGCACTTATACGTTCAGTTAGATATCCTTCATAACGATGAGAATCAGGCTGGGTCCTGCCACATTGTCACTTCTTCCGTTCATTGCACCATACTCCAGCAGTGGTTGTTTGAGCGTTGTGCTCAATACTTGACAAAATGTAGACCCACTCGGTTTGCCAGAGAGAAGTACCAGAGTTGTCCGAGAGTGATCACCGATTTTTGTGGCAGGTTTGAATCTGATTTCCCGCTTGCTTTTCGTTGGTCTGGTTTGAAGCCAATTAGCTATTCTATGGTTCAATCTTTTGATAAAGGTGTGGGTTTCTCTTGGAGAGCCTATAGAAATTTGGGTACCGAATACACTTGTGCGGACTCTGTCATGGGTTTGTTTGTTGACACCGTTGGGACTACTACTCCATTAGTCGGCTTTGATGAGACTGGGATCACCTATCTTGCCGCTACCAATGCTGGATGGCTGCCTTACCTAGCGGATGAAGGCATTAGATTTGTTCACTACCCTGCCAACCGGGTGAGAAGGCAGTTTGGACTGGATCAAGACATCCCCAATGACCTTTCTTCCCTCATGAGAGCTCCTACTTCAGTCCGTCCTTTCCTGCGGCACACTGCCTTTGACTTTTGGAAGAAGCGTTTTGATGCCGTTACAGTTCCTGGTTCACTGAGGGAGGGTGTCTGCACTTTTCCCATGCACGGCTACTGGCATGTAGTGATGGATTCATTTGTGGCTGAGTTAGCGGGGAGTTGTGGCTTCTCCCTTATTTCTCCCGAAGGGTTGAGTATGGTTGCCTCGGTTAACCCTCGCCTGCTGCTTCCCTCTAGGTCCGTTTTGGCGTATGTTAGAAAACAGAGCCGGTCAGCCATTTTCGAATGGGACGCAAAGAAGAAAGGATGGTTTTGGCACGCTGGCGACTATCCCCCTGGTTGGGAGAAAAAGGTTAAGGTAATTAATCTTCCTGTTCCGAGCAAAAAAGCGCCTGCCAAACCCAAGTCTGCTGGCAAAACCAAGCCTTCCATAGGCACACCCATGGAGGCAGAAATCTCCTCGGCAGTGGGGCGATATACGGACAGAGGCTCGGGCTCCTCCTAAAAAGAAAATTTTTGTTAAGTAAAAAAATAAAAAAATAAATAAAAATAAAAATAAAAAAGGGGCAGAAGACCCGTGGCAGATGCGTGCGAAAAGGAAAGAAGAGAGAAGTGGAGAAAAGGGACTTACCTCAGGCTCAGGATCATCAAGCAAAATGGGGCGGGTAACTGATGAGTCTTCCTTATGCTTGGACTAAAAGGAAAGAGATAGAAGAAATTGGCGAGTTAGCCGCAAGACAATTAAGAAATTTTATAAAAAAAAAAGGGAAAAAAAGGAGGAATAACTTACCCTCCGTTCAGTGGCAGATACGGGGTGAGGAGTAGTTTTCCTTTTGCTACCACGAGTCCTGCTAGCCGGCAGAGCACCTGCAGGAGGCAGTGGTGTAGCAGGCTTGGTTTTGCCAGCAGACTTAGGTTTGGCAGGCACTTTTTTGCTCGGAACAGGAAGATTAATTACCTTAACCTTTTTCTCCCAACCAGGGGGATAGTCGCCAGCGTGCCAAAACCATCCTTTCTTCTCTGCGTCCCATTCGAAAATGGCTGACCGGCTCTGTTTTCTAGCATATGCCAAAACGGACCTAGAGGGAAGCAGCAGGCGAGGGTTAATCGAGGCAACCATACTCAACCCTTCGGGAGGAATAAGGAAGAAGCCACGACTCCCCGCTAACTCAGCCACAAATGAATCCATCACTGCATGCCAGTAGCCGTGCATGGGAAAAGTGTAGACACCCTCCCTCAGTGAACCAGGAACTGTAACGGCATCAAAACGCTTCTTCCAAAAGTCAAAGGCAGTGTGCCGCAGGAAAGGACGGACTGAAGTAGGAGCTCTCATGAGGGAAGAAAGGTCATCGGGGATGTCTTGATCCAGTCCAAACTGCCTTCTCACCCGGTTGGCAGGGTAGTGAACAAATCTAATGCCTTAATCCGCTAGGTAAGGCAGCCATCCGGTATTGGTAGCGGCAAGATAGGTGATCCCAGTCTCATCAAAGCCGACCAATGGAGTAGTAGTCCCAACGGTGTCAACAAACAAACCCATGACAGAGTTCGCACAAGTGTAACCGGTACCCAAATTTCTATAGGCTCTCTAAGAGAAACCCACACCTTCATCAAAAGATTCAACCATAAAATAGCCAATCGGCTTCAAACCAGACCAACGAAAAGCAAGGGGGAAATTAGATTCAAACCTGCCACAAAAATCGGTGATCACTCTCGGACAACTCTGGTACTTCTCTCTGGCAAACCGAGCGGGTCTACATTTTGTCAAGTATTGAGCACAACGCTCAAACAACCACTGCTGGAGTATGGTGCAATGAACGGAAGAAGTGACAATGTGGCAGGACCCAGCCTGATTCTCATCGTTATGAAGGATATCTAACTGAACATATAAGTGCCCCAGAAACATAGGAGCCAGCGGCAGGCTCACCCCCGCAGATATTTTGATAGCCAAACGAAAGTACAAATGTTTTATGGCATAGTGGGGGTGGGACCCAAAAACAAACTTGCAAAGCCAAAAGGCAATGAAAGCCGCGTGGCGGGCGGCAGCAGAAAACTTAAAGGAGGAACTCACCCAGTAGGACAATTTGGCATTTCCGGTCATCCTTTTCCTCAGTTCAACTTCAATGGCCTCCTCCTCAGGAGAAAGCTCTAAGGTGGCAGGATCGGTATCGCCGAGAATGGGCAAAAGCAACTGGTCAGCCACATCTTCGAGAGTCACGGTGAGTTCGCCGCACGAGAAAAAGAAGGTGTGGGTGGTAGTGCACCATCGCCGGACCAAGTGACGGAGGTTATAGAGGTCCCGAAAATTCGACAAGCAACGAGACGAGACTATAGCCTTCAGAACGCCGGCCCGCTGAAACAAACCCATAAAACCCGTGTCGGAAAGCTCGCTGTCAACCCATTCCTTCCAACCCGAGGATGCGCCGGACCCAAATGCAAAATGAAGAGGCACAGGAAGCGAAACACCTTGGCGAATGGATAGATCGGAGACTGAAGAGGCCAAAGGAGCCCAAGAAACATCGGGGTCTCGCTGGACAAGGGTAATCAATACACGGCCCGGCGGCGGCGGTACATACTCGCCGGGGACTTTTGGGAAATGAGGTTTGATTTCATACCAAGGGTCGATCAAGGGGGCGCACTCGCTGTCGAGGTCGCGCTCCGTCTCCTCCTCAGTGGATCGCTCCGAATCGAAACGTTCCACCTCCTCAGGAACGGCAGGAGAATCGGAGGCAACCGTCTTCCCCTTGCAGCGGGAAGAACTTGGGCTTTTCACCGGAGACATGGTGAGGAAGTTTAGTCAGAGAAAGTGGGTATGGTTGACTGAAAGAAAGAAGAAGAGTAAGAGACAGAGCGTGTGTTTTAGGAGAGGAAGGAGTTTGTGATTAAAGTGCAGAAGGATTCCTCTTTAAATACCCAAGTCATTAATGTCAGCACGAAAGGAGGTGACGGGTCAGCCATCAGAAAGGAATGGAGTTAATGAAGCGGCGGATCTATTTTGAAAATAACTGCCAAACTGGGAAATTCGAAGAGACAACCCTGTTCGCGGCAGGAAGGAGAATATATGTATGAATAAGAAGGGATCCACAACTTAAAAAAAAAGAAGAAAAAAGATGAGAAAAGGGCAGAAGCGCCTTTTCATTCACATATGAATCGCAGGAACGTTTCATATGTTCAAGGGGCTAAATGTTGAGGGCCATTTGTGGAAGCCCAGCAGACGGAAGAGCCCAATGATGAGGGTCACAAAGAATTGACGAGATAAAAAGCAAAAAAGCCTGTTAGGCCCAAGCGGCAGGAATAATGGGTCACTGGCCCAACAAATATATACATGGGTCTTGAAAAGGCAAGCGGGCTCAAAGAAGTTAGGAAAGAAAGAAATAGCATCTCATGGGCAGAGTATGAGTTAGAAAAGTGAGAAAGGGTCGCCGCAGGCTCAAGGCAGTGTAAACTAAGAGAGTAAGGGGTTTATGGCAGGCTCATGAACCCCAAAGATAAGGATAAGGTTATTGGGCCGGGGAAGCCCAATGAAGTTAGTAAAAAGCCCATGGGAGTGTGGAATTAGCAAACAGGCCGAGGAAGCCCAAAGAAAGCAATCGGGCCGTGGATGCCCAAAGGGATATAGGAGCCCATGAGTAAAAGCAAAACAGTGCCCGTGACAGGCCACTAAGAGAAGGGATAAACGGCTGGCCCAAAAAGGGGTCCAGCAGGATTAAGTCATTACGGCAGGAATAACAATTCAACGTGACAGGCAGTGAAGAAAACCAAAAGTAGGCCAAAGAAATGTAAAGCCCATTATCATACGAGGCCCAGCTCCTGAATGGAGTGAAAAACCAAAAGAAAGCTCACATGAAAGGCCAGGAAACGCAGACGGAGAGTCTCCAGGTTGCGGCAGACACA
Organism: Quercus agrifolia; assembly: GCA_029955455.1. Taxonomy (NCBI): domain Eukaryota; kingdom Viridiplantae; phylum Streptophyta; class Magnoliopsida; order Fagales; family Fagaceae; genus Quercus; species Quercus agrifolia. The sequence continues at coordinate 34,355,994 of JARQAD010000010.1, forward strand.
TGAGTAGCAGGCAGACTCTTGGACAAATTTGAAAGGGAAGAAAGCGCAAGGCCCAAGCGCCACCAGCCTGTACCTAACCAATATAGGACATGGTAGGGCCATGGGCCAGAGGTAAGAGGTAAAGGGGGGTGTGGTTTGGTGGTGGGGAGAGGGGAAAAGATCTATTCACGGCTCCTGCCCAAGCCTCTTTTGGGAGGTACGTCCTGCTAGGATGATAGACCACCCAAAAGAGGCAATTTGAGAGGGAACCGTTGGGTGCATGCTCTGAGAGTGGAGAGAGAAGGCATTAATGTTGTGGCAGGAAGAAATGCTATGACATACAGAGGAATAAAACAAGTCCGCCTCTGTCTGGCGACGGTGGGTGTCGCACAGTGTGGTCGGCAAGTACACCCAGACCAGGCAAAGGCGGTTAAGGGGCAAGACCGTAAAACACTAGCCACGGTAGGTGCTATAAAAAGGCCCTTGTCGTGCCCTGTAAAGGGGGATCGAAAACAGAGCACATTTTCGGAGTGAAAGAAAGAAACAGAGCAAGAGCCAAAAGAAAAAAGATAAGAAAGAAAATAGAAAGAAAAGAATGGAAAACTGAGAAAAATGGGAGCTATTTCAAAGAGGGTATACACCCAGAGATCAGTTTCTCTCTTTCCCCCTTCAAATCCTATCTCCTTCAAAAAACGTAAACAAGGACCATCTTTCTTTTGGAACAGCAACCATTCAGGTCCGACTCCCTCAAAGCCATTAATCCCCACGGCAGGATCCTTTTCCTGGGGGGTTATTTGCGTTGAGAAGAGGCGTTCTTTCCTCTTTGGCCTTGCTGCGGCAGACAGTTTTAAAAGAAAACTTAATTTATGCCCATTTAAATTAGTCAGTATTATTCTCTTTATTTTTTCTCTGTGATTGATATCATTGTGATTGTAATCATGCTTTAGTAGCAGGGAATACCTAGTCGTTTATTAAAATAAGTCAAAGTGCTCTGTCTTAGTTATTATTATATCTGCCTGCCATAACTTGTCTGCAACAGTTCAGCCTGTCATAACTTGTCTGCTACAGTTCTGCTTGCCGTAAATTTGCTCCTGGCAGACATGGCATAAGTTTGTGCACAAACCGGCCCAAGTTGAGTTACAATTGGACCGGCCCTACCTCCCTTACTCAAAAATACTAGGGCCTATCATTGCAGGAGGCAGCCCAATCCTACCAAAAAAGGCCCCTACACTCAACAACTCCTGCTTAAACAAGGTCATCACAGCCTGCCAGTACCCATGCCTGGTAGCAGTACAAATACTCCCCCTCTGTGAACTTGGAATAATGACTACACTGAAACGCCTACTCCAAAACTCAAAGGCAATGTGCCATAAGAATGGCCGAACAGAAGTAAGGGACTCGATGATGGTAGAAAAGTCATCCGGAATATCCTGATCCAGCCCAAACTGCCTCCTCACCCTATCAGCAGAATAATGCACAAATCTAACACTCTCATTAGCTAGATAAGGCAACCACCCAACGTTGGTGCCTACCAAGTGTTGACTGTTGAGGTCTAAAAAATCACAGCACCCAGGCCCAAAGGAATAACATAAGGGGCCATAGAAAATGAAATTAAAAAAAGAGGTGGTAAGCCTAAAAGGCTTGAAGCCCAAAAACCATAAAAAGACGAGCCCCAAAGCCTATGAAGGAAGAAAAAAGAAAAGAGGTCCAGATCAGAAGATGGAAGAAGAACCAACGTAAAAGAGCTGAGTCGGGATCCCCTAAGGCTCGAGATCCTCGAAGCGTATAGCACAACTAAGACAGGATTAAGACAACTCAAAGGAAAACGCCAAAAAAAACACAAGAAACAAAGGGCAGATACGTCCTTCTCAGGTACTAGAGATCTAGCAAGAAAAAGGAGAAAGCCTAGAGTAACCTTTTACAATGCAAAGGAACAATATCTTGGGGAATCAGAACAAGGAGCTATAAAAAAGGAAGTAGTAGCAAAAAAACTTTCGAACTAGTAGAGTTGGATTCTGCCCACTCAGGAAAAATGACAAAAAGGAAGGACGGCCAAAAGTTGAACCATAAGGAACATGACATCAAAAACAAGCGCATTTGGAATAGAAAAGTCATCCATGGGCTTTCAAAGAAACAGCATCAAAAGGAAGAAAAAATGAGAAACAAGGAAAGGCTCAACCTTCTGGGCGATGGGCACAAAACGGGCTTTGGTACCCAATGAGCAAAACAGGGGAATCAATAGTTCCCCGGGACTCTAGAATAACACTATAAAAAGGGGAGAAAGCAATAGAAAAACACAACAATAGAATCATTGAGAAAAACTCTGTCAAAAAACTCAAAGAAAGTAGGGAAATATCTCCCGGTATCCCAAAAACAGCCACTATAGCACATACTTGGATTCAAAAAGATTCAAACCTTGCAAGTCTTAGAGGCTTGGATAGCCATCAAAGTCTGTAATTTTTGAGCTTATTTGAACCTTGTATCACGTCTTAGTGAGCACATTGTAACCATAGTTAAGAAAAAAACTAATGAAGTATTTCTTATTAATTTAAGGATCCCTAACAATTGTTTTTTTGTGTATTTCTTGATTACTTTGTATTTCCTTTTTGCTGTCTTCATTGTTGTTCAATACAAATATTCTCATTTGTTAGTTTATGTGCACAACTTGGTTCTTAAACAGCTCATTTAACTGCGGTGAACCAAGCCCAGTCCACCAAATTACAATTATTTGGCCTAGGATCCTTGGTTCTATGTGCCAAAGAAAAAGGCACTCTCACATTTTGGCGACTCCACTGGGGATTGGGTAAAGAAGAGGGAAGAAGCAATCCCTTCGCAGAGCATGCCTCCAAGACAAAGGAACAGCAAAGGTACTAATATGCCACTTGCGGCCTTTGAGCTCGTGGGAGAAAACAAAGTAGCTTCCAGACAGAAAGGCGAGGTGCCCCTGATGGAACAGGAGGTCGTGTCAAAACAAAGGCACACAAGGTAGGAGCCAGACCCCATGGCTCGAATACAGCAATGTTAAAGGATTTGAAGCAAGAAGTTCGCCTTCTCAAAGAAGGTAGGACACAGGAAATCAGAGACGATGTTCCCTATATGGGTAACCAAGACAGAACTTAACCAGAAGGAGGGTCAACAATGGGAGGGAAAACCAACCCCCAGTACCTAACACTGGCAGATGTCAGTGCCCTCCTGGAGCAAGAAAGGGAAAAACTTTCGGGGATCCCCAAGCAATTCTCTTAAGATCCCCCATTTCCACTAGAACTCCTTGGCAAGCCATACCTCAAAGGGTACGAACCCTCAAAGTTCCATCTTTTTTATGGGAGAAATGGAAGTGCTGTGGAGCACGTGAGTAGGTTCATTCACACTATAGGCCCCTACGTAGGAGACAAAGAACTGTGTCTAACAGAATTTGCTAAATCCTTAGTGGATAAAGCATATACTTAGTACACCACGCTGAGATTAAAACCTGGGATGAAATGATGGAGAGATTCTATGCTAAGTATTACCCCGGTGAGGACAAGATCACTTTCCAAAGCCTTCAGATGGTAAAGTAGAGGCCTGGGGAGGAACCCGTCCAGGTCATTAAAAGGTTTGAAGATGTGTCCCTAGATTTTTATGGGGACCACAAAGAAAAAGAACTCGTAGAAACCTACATATCCAACATGCTTTTCAACTACAGACCCAACCTCAAAAATCTATGCATCACACAGTTTGCTGACCTGTTACAGAGAACCAAAAGGACGACACAAACTATGAGGAAAAAAAGGATGCCAGTATCCCAAGCCATGACAGCATCAATGGGAGAGAAAAGGAAGAGGCCTGATGGGGAGGTGTTCAAGGAACCACCAGTGATCCCATGTACCGCAGTCCGCAGAGGAGTTAAACCATGTCCTGGACAAATGGATCGGGGATGGAGTTGTCAGGCCATTCACTGTGTTGAGGCCACCAACTAAGGAAGAAAGGAAGAACCTTTTATGCAGGATCCATAATTATGTCAAGCATTCCACCAAGGATTGCTGGACCCTTCGAAGACTCTTCCACAAAAAGCTAAGAGAAGGAACCCTAGAGCTCACTTAAAAGGAGCCAGAAATGCAAAGGAACCCCCTGCCCAACCACAAAGGGAAGGGGGTGGTAACTGTAGTAATCCATAGGAACTCGGTAGAAGCACAAGAATCTGAAGGATCCTTCCACCCAAGTACAGTCAGGACCCTCTAGAAGAATCTCAAGTTTAGGTCACTATTCAACAAACTGGGATTTGGACCAGAAGCAAGAAGGGTGGCCACAGAGTCTCTCATGAGTATAGCAGCAGATTCGGGAATGAAATGTTTCACAGCAAAATCACATGCTAGTCAAGCTTTCTTGGAGACAACTAACGCAATAACTTTCACTGATGAGGATATGGAGGTTGAGCATCTAGACCACCATAGACCCCTTTATCTAATGGCCACCATAAATGGTATCCAAATCAGAAGAGCATTAGTGGACACGGGGGCATCACTCAACCTCATAGCCTTAAGTACCCTAGAAGCTGTGGGCTTGGTCGACAGGAGGATCCTAGGGGCTCCCATGGAAATAACAGGATTTGGAGGGTCGGTAGAATCAACCGAAGGGTACGTGCAGCTGGCCTTAAGAGTAGGACCAATAGTGGCCCTAACAAGGTTTCATGTAATTAATGCAGAGGTGTCCTACCATGTACTGTTGGGACGCTCATGACTCCATAAACACTGCTTTATTCCATCTACGTACCATCAATGTATTAAAGGGAGATTAAACGGGAGGCCCGTGAGGATCCTTGCAAATCGTAACCTTTTCAGCCAAGGAGAAGTGAACTTCGCAGAAACAATGTTTTACGACGAGTTAGAACTAGATGATGAGAACCCCGCGCCAGGTACCCCAGGAGCACCTATCCCGGAAGAAGAAGAAGGAGGAGGAAGGGGCGCCCGTGACTTGAGAATGCGTGGTGGTGCAAGAACTCGGGGGAAGGTTGATTTATCGCTTGTGAAGGTGTGCAGGACCTGAATGCATCACGTAAAAAGGTCCCGGACCACCAGACTGCATGATGGCCTAAGAGGAAATCCCAGAGGAACTAGTTGAGGAAGCCCAGATTTAACCTGAGGAAGAATTAAGGGAAATAAATTTAGGAGCCAAGCTGGGATCCCAAAAGCCTGTATTTATTAGCAGTCAGTTGACGACACAAAAAAGGGAGCTATTAGTGGCCTTACTCCAGAAGTACAGGGACGTGTTCGCATGGACCTATGATGAAATGCCTGGTCTAGACCCAGGATTGGTAGTTCATTCTCTCAACGTGAACCCAGGAGTCAGACCAGTAGTCAAGCCGGCTAGGGTCTTACACACCGAGGTAGAAGCTCAGATAATTCAAGAAGTCAAGAAGCTGTTGATAGTTGGTTTTATCAAACCCATCCAGCACCCCAAATAGCTTTCTAACATAGTACCTGTGAAAAAGAAGAATGGTCAAATCTGTTGCTGTGTGGACTTTCGCAATCTGAACAAGGCATGCCTAAAAGATGAGTTCCCTTTGCCCAATATTGACCTCCTTGTAAATTCAGCTACAGGAAGCTCTATGTTCTCATTTATGGATGGGTACAGTGAGTACAACCAAATTCGCATGGCTCCTAAGGATGCAGAGAAAACAGCATTCAGAACTCCAATAGGGAATTTTTACTACACAGTAATGCCCTTTAGCCTCAAAAATGCAGGGGCCACATACCAAGGAGCAAAACAGGGGAATCAATAGTTCCTCGAGAATCTAGAATTACACTATAGAAAGGGGAGAAAGTAATAGAAATACACAACAACAGAATCATTGAGAAAAACTCTGTCAAAAAACTCAAAGAAAGTAGGGAAATATCTCCCGGTATCCTAGAAACAGCCACTATAGCATATACTTTGATTCAAAAGAATTCAAACTTTGCAAGGCTTAGAGGCTTGGATAGCCATCAAAGTCTGTAATTTTTGAGCTTATTTAAACCTTGTATCACGTCTTAGTGAGCACATTGTAACCATAATTAAGAAAAAACTAATGAAGTATTTCTTATTAATTTGAGGATCCCTAACAATTGTTTTTTTTTTTTTTTTTTTTTTTGTGTATTTCTTGATTACGTTGCATTTCCTTTTTGCTGTATTCATTGTTGTTCAATACAAATATTCTCGTTTGCTAGTTTATGTGTATTGTAGGAAGCATGCCTTGTGCACAACTTGGTTCTTAAACAACTCCTTTAGCTGCGGTGAACCAAGCCCAGTCCACTAAACTACAATTATTTGGCCCAGGATCCTTGGGCCTGTGTGCCAAAGAAAAAGGCACTCTCACACCAAGTAAGTGATACCCCTCTCATCAAAACCAGTCAATAGGGTAGTGGTCCTAACAGTATCAACAAAAGGACCCATCACAAAATCAACACATGTAAAACCTGTACCTAAGTTCCTATATGCCCTCTAGGAAAACCCAACTCCCTTGTCAAAGAACTCAACGGAAGGTTGCCCAATTGGCTTCAAACCAACCCAATGAAAAGCTAACGGAAAATCAAACTCAAACCAGCCACAAAAATTAGTAATAACCCTTGGGCATGACCGGTATCTCTCCTTGGCAAAGCGAACAGGCCTACACTTTGCCAAATGCCTAGCACAATGCTCATACAACATATGCTGTTGAATGGTACTATGAACAAAGGAAGTAATTATATGGTAGGAACGCATCTAATCCTTATCACTCGACAGGATATCCAATTGAACATATAGATGTCTCAAGAACATGGGTGCTAACGGCAGACTCACCTTAACAGATATCTTAATGGCTAATCGAAAATACAGAGGCTTCACAGCATAATAAGGGTGAGAGCCAAAAATGAACTTACAAAGCCAAAATGTGACAAGGGCTGCACGACAAGTAGCGATGGAGGCCTTAGAGAAAGACCTAACCCAATGTGACGGCTTTGCGTTGCCACTCATCCCCTTCCTCAACTCGACCTCCACGGCCTCTTCTTCCGAATAGAGCTCCAAGGCACCAGGGTCAACACCACCAAGAATAGGCAAAAGCAACTAAATTGCCACGTCCTCCAAGGTCACAGTGATCTCATCGCAGGAAAGAAATAAGGTATGAGTAGCGGTGCACCACCGACAAATGAAATGGCAAAGATTAAACAAGTCTCTGTAGTTAGACAAACAATGTGATAAGATAATGGCCTTCAACACACTGTCCCACTGTAGCGCCTCCATAAAACTCTTGTCAAACAACTCGTTGTCCACCTATTCCTTCCAACCCAAAGCAGTACCCGATCTAAATTTGAAGAGAATAGGCACGGGGAGCGAAGTACCTTGGTGGTAGGGGTGTGCAGAAAACCCACCAACCCGCCAAACTCGACCCGACCCAACCCAATTCGCTGGGTTGGGTTGGATTTTAGGGCTTGGTGGGTTGGGTTGGGTTACAAATTTTTTTTTATAGTGGGTCGGGTTGAGTTTGGGTCATAAAATTACAAACCTGCCAAACCTAACCTGACCCACTCATATTTTAATATATGTTTAAAATATATTATATATTTAATAATTTTTTTTAAAAAAAAAACCAGCTATAGATATATTTTAATAACTATCATAGATAATATAAAATCCTATTAGTTCTTTTAATATATATTTAAATATATTATATAATTAATAAAAAAATTAAAAATTTTAGAAACTTTTTGTTTATATCTAAGTTAAGAACTCATGTATATTTTGTTTATAAGTGAATTAGGATACTAGTTTATTTATATTTTATTTATCAACTTCAGTTGGATGCTTAAACATATTTTGTTTACAACTAAATTAAAATATTAGTTTATATATTAATATATATTTTATTTATCAACTTAGGTGGCAAGTGTGATATATTTTTTTTGCTCAATTTAATAATAATAGTAACAAAAAAAATTGTCCAACCTATGGGTTCAACTCGACCCAACCCAACCCATATGGGTTAGGTTGAGTTGGGTTGGACTTATGTGATGGGTTGGGTTGAATTTTTTTTGATCCACCATGGTGGTTTAGGTCAAAAAATCCTCTTAACCCGACTCATGCACACCCCTACTTGGTAGATAACAAGATCTGGAATCAAAGAAGCCAATGGAGCCCAAGATATATCTGTGTTGCGACGGCAAAGGGCAGGCCACATACAGCCCGGCGGTGGTGACATGTACTCACCGGGAACTTTCAGAAAATGGGCATGGGTATCATACCATGGATCTATGATAGGAGCGCACTCACTATCGAGATCAAGCCTTGCCTCTTCCTCATCGGAACGGTTCAATTCGGAATAGGTGGCCTTTTTGCCTACATCTTGCGTGGCAGGATCATCAGAGACAACCTCTTTTCCCTTACTGCGGGAAGAACTTTGGCTTTTCACCGGCATCATGATGGAATAGTTGATCGAAGTAGATGGGTGATAGTGTTTGAGAGAGAAGATACGGTGAAAGAAGATACCATTAAACTCGAATGGTACGAACAATAAATCAAAGACCCATAAAGCAAATAAATGGGCCTTGAGGAAAGCAAATGGACCTAAAGGAGCTCAGAGAAAGAAGTAATAAACCTATGGGCATTATGTGATGTAGAAAAGTAAGAATGGGCCATAGTAGGCTCGAAGTAATGAAGTAAGAAAGTAAGGGGTTGATGGAAAGCCCATGAGCCCTAAGGATGAAGGATAAGGTAATTGGGCCAGGGAAACTCAAAAGAGTTAGTAAAAGCCCATGGGAATGCAAAATTGGAAAATGGGCCGAGGATGCCCAAGGAAAGTACATGGGCCAAAGGAGCCCACAAGCAATGTAATGGGTCAAGAAAGCTCAAAGTAGCAGGAATATAAATCCAATAACCATACTAGTTCATTGTAACCAATTGAGAGAAGAACATGCAACAGGCCCAAAAGACGCCCAGCAAGCACAGGTCAAATAACACCACAACAGGAATAGTAAAGTGGTGTGGCAGGAATGACAGCAAGATTACGGAAGGAGCAAAGAATAGGCTAAAGAGAGAAAAACCCACAATCAAGCAAGGCCCAGCCCTTGAAAGGAGCAAACCAATAAAGAATGGAAAATCAAAAAACAGTTCATGCCATAAAAGGTCAAGGATGAGTGGTAGAATGCATAGATGAACTTCCAGACTATGGCAAACGCATGAGCAGCGGACAAGCTTTTAACGTACACAAAAGTGGAGCATGCGCAAAGCCCAGGCACTACCAACCAGTATCCAGCCAATACAAGAATAGTGGGTCATGGGTCAGAGGTAAGAGGGGGTATAGTCTGGCGATGGGGAGAAGGGAAAGCTTATTCTGGGGTTCCCGCTCAGATTCTTTTAGGGAAAATTTCCTATTGAGATGACATACCACCCAAAAGAAGGAAGGATGAGTTGAAACCACTAAGTGCATGCTATGAAGGATAGCAAGAGAGAATACCCACACTACGATGGATAAGAATGCCACGGTGAACAAGCAAACAAAACAGTCTTCTTTGTCTGGTAATAGGGAGTGACATAGCCAGCACAGGTAAGTGGTGGTGGTTGAGCAGCTAACAAAACAGTGGATGGTCAGGAAGGACACCCTAAACCAGACAAAAAATAATTAAAGGCTAAAATGGTAAAAACCAATCATGGTAGGTAGTATATAAAGGGTCTTTGCCATGCATAGTAAGAGGATGGGGGAAAGAATTAAAAGTAGTAAAAACAGAGTGAACGAAACAAAGGATCAGGAAGAGAAAGAGGAGTGTAGAACGGCAGGCATGCATTAATAGCCAAATTCTTTCTCTCCCTCTAAAAGCCTACCCTTTGTTGAGGATAAAGAATTCGTTTGGGTATAAGCCATTCAGGTCCATTCCCTCAAAGTGAATAATTTCTATAGTAGGATCCTCCTGCGAGGTTACCCACGTTGAGGAAGTGGTTCCCTCCTTAGCCATAGTCCCGTAGCACAACTGAACATGGCAGACTAATCTTTTCCTTCTTTGATTTCATCGTTTATTGCAATTTCACCTATAATGTGTTTCTTGTTGCTATATCATTCTTTTTCCTTATTTTAATTAAGGATCTCTTATTTGCTTTGCGTGACAGTAAACGTATTTCTTGTATTATTGTTTTATTTATTTGCCGTAACTCTTTTGTAATAGTTTCATTTTTGTCTAACAACAAGTGTATTGCCTTTATTATTGTCATATTGTATGTGTCTGCCATAAATCTTCTGCAACAGTTTTGCCTGTCATGGGCATGTGACCAAAGTTTCGGCAAACGGGGCATAGTTTGTGCACAAGTCAGACCAAGGAGAGTTGCAATTGGATTGGTCCCAACTCTCTTATCCAAAACACTTGGGCCCAGCACAGCACGAGGTAGTCCAACCCAAAATCACAAAAGGCCCAACCACATTTAAATTGGTGACTTCACTAGGGATGAGAGGAAGAGATCCTGGTATGTTCTCCAAAGCCCTCGCAAACAAATGCCCCCAACAACTGGAAGTTTTAATAATAAAATTTTCTTAAACTCACACAGTTCAAATAGTACATTGACATTCGAGTATAGTTGTCAAGGGGAGAAACTAAATACCAACATTACCTCTATGGATGATGGAACAAAATGCCATACAATAAGTGAGGTTGTTTCTCCATTATATGACACTGATGGGTTTGCTAATGGTCCGAACTTGCTGAGTGTAGAAAACTTGACCACCCAAGATGCACCATTAGCTAATTTCAATGATTTGGTTGACAATCCAAGTCAACAAGTTTGGTGGATTCAAATAAGAAAATTCGACAAGCATTGGGGAATGTTGATATTGAGGATCTTAAAAAATCTATTCTCGTTGTTGATTTGGTTGATTCACCCTAAAATTTATTAAGTATAGAAGATTGAGATAAAAAAAACTTGAACAACTTTCGATTTTAATTCCTAGTGGTGGTCAACTGCCAAGACCTATTATTCCCACTAGGTCTAATTCCAGGCTGAAGTTCCAAAGTGGACAAGGCCAGTTAAGGGGAAAAATCTTTATGGCAGTGGTGATGTTTCAGAAAATTTGAAGTGGTTGGGCACCTGAACTTGGCCCAAGAAAGGCCCTAGTATTGGAACTTCTATAAAAGCAGTAGGGAAAGGGAGACTTGACTCTTACTCTTGTGTCTCTCCAAGATTAGTTGATTGCATCAAATGCCACATTCTCACAAAAAGGCTTTGTTTGCAATTTGATGTTGGTCTCGCTTATAAAAGTTGGAAGTTTGATGAGATGGGAGAAGCTGTTCCAAAGTCATGGACATCAAAAGAACAACAAAAATTTGAATTGCTTGTGAAAATGAATCCATTATGGAATCTAACAAACTTTTGGGAGCTAGCCTTGAAGCATTTTCCATGCAAATCGAAGAAAAGCATGTTGAGTTATTACTATAATGTGTTCATTCCTAAACAAATGAGCCAACATAGCGTATCTCCCCTCGATGAAATTGACAGTGATGACGACCAGGCTTATCAAGATGATTTGATCAAGGAATAGCTCAACTTTATGTAAATAACTTAAAGCTATAAGTGAGGTGTACGTGCAAGTTAGATTTGTAAAAACTCATATGAAAAGTGTATAAGATATCTAACTGTACATTCTGATGAAAAAGCTCAAAAACGATAAAAATGGAAGTTTTAACATCATAACGTCGAGAGAAAAAGAAAGTAGTGCAAGGAAGGTAGAGATGACAATGAGATGTTTGTAAAAAACCCTTCAAAAAAGATGAAAAACCACGGGAGAGTAAGGGTGAATGTCCCTTACTCTGTCAAGCTTTCTATTATGTAAAAATGAAGGTTTCCTTTATACAGTAGTGATGTTCTTACTAAAGGAGATTCCTTTTCTCTACCTCACTTCCTTACAAACCTTCTACATTTTTCTCTATTATTTTATCCTGGTTCTTACCCTAACAGTCCAGCAACATGTTTCTCTTACAGTTTGAGAAATGTTGCTAGGTACACAAGACAGATGTCACAATATGATTCCCCCATTTGAACCCTAATACAGCTATTGTACTATGTAATGGCTAGAGGAGAGAGAGTGAGCATGCCTAGGTCAGTATAGCGTTGTGAAAAGTCACCCTGCCACTACGTAGGGAGCAATCCTCGAACAAGGAAAGAGACATCAAGGGCATTGAGAGTAATGCACGTGTCCTCAACAGTGGTCTAGCACAATCACAACCAATGGGAGGAAAGGATTTCATAACCTCTGACCAAAGAAGGTCATTATCCCCCTTTCGTGAGTGTTGGGTGTCCATGTTAGGTGCAAATCTCATTCTTCCCCAAGATGGTCACACCGTTGGCACAGACTATAGATCCCTTCTCCTAGCCAACGTTCCTTTTTCTTGCTCACAGTCATTCCACGTGTAAACTTCGGATCTAGCCATATCAACATTCTCTTATGCCTTGGCTGGTATACTATACATTAGCCCCTTGACTGTCAATGGCGTTTGATGAGTGAAGCCTTTGACATTCACATTGTATCAGACTTCAATGCTTAAGCAATTATACCTCATCCTTCGCAGGTGTTTCTACCCGTTTTTTGCGTCACTTTGTTTCTCGCAC